>JARFIY010000077.1:4311000-5748000 GCA_036346155.1 Sinelater perroti
GCTTGCCAATGCCTCGTGGTATGTCAGCAATTTGTCATTGCATAATGACCTTAACATAAGAACGGTAGAAGATCAGCGCACGGTAAGGAGTAAAAGTCCACACAAATAGTTTCGTCTCTAACCTGCATCAGGACCTCCCCCCAAGAAGACTAAAAAAAAGAAATGGCCTAATGATCTACAAGGAGGATAGCTCTGATGAATCAGGATAAATAACATGGATGGATGTACTCCCCCTCACGTCAATAAATGTGATCACATTAACTCATAGAACATTTATTGTATTTATACTTAGTTATGATTGTTAATTGCTAGTAAACCAATAAAAAAATAAACGTGTAATTAGAAAAATTCCATGTCACTAAAAATGTTTTTGGTTTTTGTCATATTTCAAAATAGTGCATTTAATTCAGTTTGTTACAGCATACTTTAGGGATAAATTTAGTAAACCGGGTAGTGTTATTGCAGCTGCTCTCCATATAATTTACAATTAATGTACAATTATAATCTTGTTATCTTTATTTGCGTTCTCTGTGCGCTTATCGTGCCGTGCTTCTGCTTTATTTTGCTTTTATTACTGCTAGTTTACACTACCGGAACTATTTTGCATAATTTCCTTAACTAAAATGTAATAAACATGTACTCAGCAGTTTTGTAATCACCTTAAGTGTTTCCGTTCTTGTAATAACCAAATGTCCAAAATTACGCGCTGTGTGAAATATAATTTTAATTTGTACTACGAACTATTAGTAAGGCAATGTACAATGTTTGCATAACTAATCACCTGAAATAGTACATTATAAATTGGGAGACGTAAGTAATATGTAAATATGTGAAAGTAATTAAAGAATAAAAATAGAGTAAAGCCAGAATAAAATGTGAAGGCAATATAATAACAATTATTACTCGCTTAAATACTTACAATTGTGCCCTTAATGAAGCTCGTAATTGTTAACGAACGAGCACACTTATAAGAAGGAAAAATGATTTGTTATTCATTGCAACAGTAGGCGAGGTGGTACAAAAAACGTTGAATGTTATTAGACACTTCATAATATCTCCTAGAATTAATTATTGGGGGGAGTGACAGGAAGGTGGAAATGCTGGGGTCATTTATTTCAAATAACATATGTATACATACTATAACAGCAATCTAGAAATTAAAATGAAATTTAAACGTTATACTCACTGATCGGCTCTTTAAAGGACTACTGGGACAGAAAAGGATTTTTCAGTAACGACAACGTCATACAAGCTATTCAGCATTGACTAAATGACATAAAATATTTTTCCTAAACGGCAATTAAAAGTTTTCCAACAAATATTTACGATATATTATTAGTTAAATTATTTTAAAAATAAAAAATAAGCTCAGTTGTTCATGTTACCTTTTATCACTTTTATTAGGAGACAGTAAGTTAAGAAACTAAAAAATAAAATGAGATCTTTTAAGCTACGAATCCTTATAGTGTAAGAAAGTGGGCATTTTCATCGGGAAAATAATTAAAGAAAAACATAAATGCAGGTGTCATCTTAATATCATTAATAGACAAGAAAGCGTTTGGAGATGAATTACAGGATAAAAAATTTAAATATTAATTTCTGGGTGGTAGTGCCCACCTCTACAAGAGAGAGCTCCAATAGATACAGAGGAGCAATTCTGTTAAGAATTTTCAAAAATTAGTCGAAAAAATTAACTAAGAAGCAAGAAGAAAAGAAAAGGACACACAGAAAACTCAAGTTAGCCACGCGGAACACACAAAGTTGTAAAAATAACATAAAGAAGTTATAGAGCAATTTAAGAAAATAGACCTTGAAGCATTAATTATAAATGATAGGAAAAGAAAATATTGGTGATAGCCTACATATTTGGAGTGGCGATAATAAAAGAGAAACGAGCCAGATTCGGTTTAGGTATTCTAAAAAAGTAGAAATGTAAAAGAAACTTTAAAACATGGGAACTAATAAATGAATAAATGATAAAAATAAACTTAACAATATATGGAAAAAAGTTAATTGTATTAAGAGATGACAATCATAGTACAGAAGAAAAGGTTCTTAGATGCATTCCAAGAAAAATTCGGGAAAGAGAACAAAAACGAGGAATTCATTTTTACTGGAGATATAAATTACAGAACAGGCCGCAAAGAAAAAGACGACAAAAGGAAAATACGCTGAAAAATAATAAACAATAGAGAAAAGATCATAGAGTCGGGTCAGTTATTTAACCTGAGAATTACAAATGGTTTTCACTAGCGCAAAAAATTCACAAATTAACATGAATGCACTGAAATAACCCTAAAATCTATAGTCGACTACTTGATAAAAAAAAAACAACAATTAAACTTAAAGAGTAAAACGAGGGGCGAAAAACGGTAGTGACAATAGATTGTTAGTCGTAAAAATTTAATTCTTATGGAAAAACAAAGACACAAAACCTAGAAGATAACAAAGAGTAGAAATAAAAAAAGAAATTTAAAATTCATTTATTACAGGGCAGCTCAATAAGAGATTTATATAAGAAAATATTTGATTATAAATTAATTAAACCAAACCACGACGGTGACGTGAATAAGGTATACGATCATATTAAAGAATGTATAAATCAAGCAGGAAAAGGAGCACTTGGAGAGATAGCATCAAGCGCACAAATAGAACCTCACTAAAAACACTCTAGAGGAATTAAATAATAATAAATAGTTAAATGGCTAAACACTCAGCACAGGGAGAAACTTCTAGAATTATAAGACTAAAAATAAATGGATTAGGAGGTTAACATGCAAAGAAAAGAATAAAATGTGGCAACACGAATGCACAAACAGTACATTTGGGGAACAAGAAGCTCCAGATCTTGGAGAATATTAACGCATTTATGGCAGAATAATAAGAGACAAGCTGAAAAAAAAATTACAAGGAAAATAGGAGAACAAGTTGGGTTTACAGCAATTAAATTTTGTACAGACTACATCTACACTACACAACAGAAAAAAAGTAAGACGATCATAACGACGTTGATTTAGTCTTCATGGCCTCAAAAAATCTTATGACATGGTACCTAAAAACGTACTATGCAACGCTATGGCAAGGATGGGAATACCGACGACGATGATAACCGCTGTGAAAAACTTATATAAAGGCAATACAGTATATATAAAAATTGGGAACCGACTCATTTTAAACTTCAAAACCTCTAAGGGATTATTACAAGGCTGCTCAATATTTCTAACTCTGTTTACACCATTTATAAAAATTCTCTAAGAATTTGAAAAAAAAATGTCAGAGAATGAAGGTATCCATGAGGATATGAATATTTTTGTACACTTTGTATTTTGCGCACGACCAGGAGATGGTGGCTCAGGATGAAGAAGATTTTAGCTACATGATAAGGAAGCTAAAAGAAGAATACGAAGTAGCTGGAATGGGAATCAATTAAAAAAACGGAATACTTAACAACTAAAGATAAAGAAATAAAAGACCTTAAAATAAAAGGAACGCCTATATTTAAATATCTAGGATTCACTGTATTAAAGAACACAACAACAGAGAAAGAGATCAAAACCAAACTTGCTCAGCTATCAGGCAACTACACCCAGGAATACAGGACCATAGCTAAATAATTATGACATATGCAGCAGAAACATAGATCATTAACAAGAAAAATAAAGGAAATACAGTCAACTGAAATAAAATACTGGAGGAGAAGCTGTGGTCTGACCAAGATAAATAGAATAACAAATGAGGAGATTAGAAAAGAACGTAAGTCGAAAAAGATGTAATCAAATTTATGGAAGATATGGTATGGCTACGTGAGGAGATCAGAAAACATATGGACAAATAAAGTTGCGAAATGAAATCCTGTAAGGAAAAGAAAGTGGGGAAGACTTCGGAGAAACAAAGTGAACGACGCTATGGAGAAAAGGGATTAGAAGAAAAAGATTGGAAAAAGAGATAAGAATGGGGAACATTGGCAAAAGAAGGAAGGAAGCGACAGCTATAAAAAAACAGGAAATTTGCCGCAAATAACACTACAGAATTGAGCCCAGGACGATTTTGTGGAGAATGTTTGAGTTGATGGGGTAAAAAGGTATCAACTACCAGTCAAACATGATAATAAAATGGCCATTAAAGGAATATGATCTCAGAAGTTCAAAATAATCTGTAGATCTGTTAATTTTGAAAAACAAAGTATCGAACAAAATTTTGTCAAATGGCTGAGCGACATTCAGAAATATTGTAGTATAGTACATAAGCTTTTCGAAATCGTTGGAAATTTTGTCCGTAACCCGTAAACCGTTTAATTGTTGCGTGAGTTTTCTAAAAACCAAATTTATAATCAGAAATAAGGTAACTATCTGGCAGAATTATGTATAACTTCCTCACGAGCAGCTTCTGGAATATTTTTCACTATTCAGGAAATTACCGAAGTCAAAGTATTACATTAAACAATTAAGTTACATGTTGGAAGTCTAGTCAGACAAATTTTTGAGGATTAAAGCAGCGATTAAATCGTGGCTTGAGGCGTTGTTGGAAGTTATGTTTGAGAATGGTTGCTTCTGCTTCATGCCTTTTAAATTTTCGAACTCATTTGAAACGACATTTTTAATATGTTGCAAAAGAATCTTTATTATTTAGTCCCCTGGAAATGGTTTGCATAACTAAATGATTATCAAGTGTCAAAGCCTTTAAAGGTCGCTTTTGGGCCAAGCCAGTACAAATCGGTACCTTAGTACTTTGTGGCCTCCCAAAGCGAGTAATAATCTGCTTCTAGTAAAAAGTAATGTTTTAGGTTGTTTTAAACATTATGGTTTCTGCTAGTAGAAAGCATGCTTTTGTGTTAAGCAGTTGTATAGTTTAGTGTTTTTTTTTATAATTAGGACGTCGTGTTGTTTGCTAGATTCTCCAACACTTCTTTGCAATTTTATGTTTAACAATAATTGAACAATTTACCGGATAGATGTTTTGGATGTAATGTTTAGCTAGTTTTGAGCAACTATTAATGTGGCTTGCGGTGTATAATGTTCAGTTGAGTTCTTGATAATGATGGGAGGTCTTAACTGATTTTTTACAGAAAAACCAAATTTCCAAACACTTACTTGCACATGTCAATCTTCAACGTACTCCCCTCTGGAGTCAACACATTTTTTCCAACGTTCTGAAAGCATTCTGATGCCCTTTTTAAAAAGGCTTTTGGTTGGTGGCAGTGTTTTCCCCAAACAGCAGATAGAAATCACTTGGGGCCAAATCAGTACTGTACGGCTGTGGTTGAAGGTTCCATTTCGATTTCCGGAGGGTATCTTCTACTTACATCAGATCTTTTCCTTCACGTCTGTTGCCAGAAGGTTTGAATAGCTGCATTGACTGTTTTGGCATCCGTCAAAAAGTCTACATGGATAACACCCTGCCAGTCCCAGAGGAACGTTGTCATCACTTTTTCTGTCGAACGTCTCCTCTTCACTCTATTGAGTTTGGAAGAATTAATATGCCGTCTATTTGTGCGATGACTACTAGAACTCGGGAATGAAGTAGTGTACCCACGTTTTATTGGTGGACATTATAGACTAAATAAATACATCACCTTTATCTTAAAACTGCTGTAGGAAACGACTGGCAGATTGCATGTGCTCCATTTTGTTTACATTCGACAAAGTGAAGGTGGTTTTTTACGATGTTCTCTAAACTATCAATACTAAGGGACAGAATTTCTCTAAGTTCCTTAATATTCTCATAAATAAGCGCGTCTGCATGATGAATGTTTGGCTTGGTGATGAATGTTCACAGCCGACGCTCATATAGTTCATTTTCCACGCGCTACCTGCCTTCCTTAAAGCACTTACACCACTAAAACAGACGGGTCCGTGAGTCTTTTTCATACGGTTGTTGGAGTCTGTGGTGAAATTCAGCGTACGGGACGTTTTTTACAACGAAGAATTTGATCACAATGTGTTCCGCGCTCCGCGGTGTTTTATGTTTGTTCATCACTCTAGAAACTCACAAATAGGACTCAACAGGTTCTAACCCGAGCAGAAGGGAGGGTGGATATTGTGGTTCTACTCTGTCAAAGTTGCGCAGTTGCTGCGCAGTGCGGCTTGTTTACACACAAATCAGTCCCAGTCATATTTGAACCACCTTTTTGATGGGTTGTTTGAAGTGTGCTTCTAAAACCAATACATTGTCAATGCAATCATTTGTAATGCACGCATTGAGTTCGTTGGTGTTTCATAAGATGATGATCCATTATGTGTTCTAGATACGATCGTCTAGTTTTAACATTGTGCTTGTTTGTTCCATTAGCTACTTTCACGTGCGTTTTAGTTCAACCACGTCATTTGATTGATTGATCACTTATATATTATATTGTGGAGGATGAAAGCTATTGGAATGGACGTTGTCGCTTACTACTTTTTTTTGCTTTTTTTGTATATAAGATTTTAAACTTGTGTCATACTGGGGAGAACAATTTTTGCTAGAGTTTTTTATAGACAGTGCATGCTTTATAACTTGCAGCGTGGTTTGTTCTACAGTTTATACACGTTATATTGTTGTACTATAATGATTTTTTTCTAAAATTTCTTACAATTTTTCTTTTTTTTTGAAAAGCATTTTTGAAAAATTTGATCATCTTTTTCCTCTTTCAGATTACCACATTTTTCAAAAAATTTAGAAACTAGTTCTAGTTCTATGTCTTTTCACATGGAAAATAATAAATTTTCTTTAATAGATTACCACAGAAAGTTATACAAAGCTACACTGAACAAAAAGTGACATAAAGAAAACAAAACTAATAATTGTAGGGCGGAAGAATTAGAAGAACTGAGCAAGATCAGGTAGGACATCCTAAGACTATGTGAGATATGAAGAACAAAAGAAAATGATGCGAGAAGAGTAAGATTTATTATTAACAAAAAATTAGGCAATATATAACACAACTAGATAACATATCAAAATAAGTATAACGACAAAGATCACTCGGGCATACAGTATATAACTTATACCAATACATGTATCTACTACCAACATTAAATGTGAATAAGTAATCTAAGTGTACAAAAATATATTTGAAGCATTAACAATCAACAACACTCACCGTAATCTAATAATCGGCAATTCCATGGAAAGGTAGGAAAACAACACAGAGATAAATTTATTACGGGTAAATTTGGATATGGAGAATTGAATAGTAGGAGTGAGGCGTTAGTTAACTACCTAGAAGAGCTACAGTTATATGTTATGAATATGTACTTTAACCAGAAATAAAATTGACCTGGAATAGTCATAATATCATTCGAAAGAAAAAAGAACGAAATACAGATATATTATTTTGGAAATATGATTAGCAGAACGATAAACCAATCAATGGATAAGAGAGAGGACATCACCAGAGTTATAACGGATAAAAAATGCATATGAGCTGGATTCGTGGCTAAAATGGTGGAAAAAGAAGGATTAGGAAAGCACAAACTAGATTAGAATGGAAGAACGCATGTACGAAATATATATTATTTTTATATAAACGAGGGGAATCCCCTTTACCTACAATGCTTAGAAGCCGCAATCTTCTCGGTTTACCACATGGTGCGTAATCAACAAATTTCGGATTATATATGATGTGTCTTTATAGGCAGAATAATTTTTTTAGTATTAATGACTCATTTGTTTATTTTATTAGCCCTTCCCTCAAATCACTACATCATTGACAGCAATAGTATAGTTAGAGTTGGACTTTGACCTGTGTGACAGCAGCAGCAGCAGCACTCATAATTTTTTTTATATATATAATTAACATTTTTTGTTGCCTCTTTTACAAAAATCTATTAAAAAATTAGTAATTGTGTAGCAAAGGTACATGGTTGTAGCTCACAATAAGCGCGTATTCCAAAATAATTATAAGATCCTGGTTTAGTTTTCTTTTTTGGTGACTTTTGGTAGACATCTGTTTTGCCTGTGTATACAACTGTAAATAAAAAGAACCTACAAGAAAATATTTTTGGAAATATAGGGCAAATATCAACCATAGAGATAAACTTCAGCAGGTAGTTCTTGTTATAAACAATAAAAAGTTCATATAAAACTATCTCCAAATTGCTTATATTTTATGTTGGCTATATTATTTATACGTCAAATTATAATTGCTTGTTCTTAGTGTAAGTAACGGGCACTTTAACAGCAGTTATTTGCACAGGTCCATTTAGAAGAAAATCTGAAAGGGACCTTAAATGAGATACGTGATCTTACTGGGAACTAACATTATGAAAAATTGTAATGACATCTATCATGGATTATGTTCTGATGGTTGTTTCTATAGTTAACTCTATGTATCTAATTTCGTAGACGGTCTGTTACAAGAGATTAGATTAGATATGTTCATTCAGTGAAAGAGATTTTGGCTTTCTTCCCAACATTAGGGGGGAGTAATCCGACGTAATAAACTTTTGTTAGATTTTTGGCTGATTTTACATTATTGGCACGCATAGATAGGTCACCATCATTTGGCACAGATTTGCTGTTGTTTTGTTTTAATATAAGTTGGTCGCTACTTTTGATTCTGATCAGATCTTATTCTTTATCAGTTTTACAAAGGTATTATTATTGTCTTGGTCTTGACCAAATTTAAATTGTTATCAAAATTATTGTTGTCAAAACAGGGTTCATATTTTGATCTATTATCTTTAAATATTTTTTTATTGATTTTATCATCAGAAATATTATTAGCATACCATTCCAGTTTGCTACCTAGACATACCAGACATAATAAGAAGGCTCAACATCGACATTGTTATACTCGCCGAGCCAAATCGCAAAATAGCTGAAAAACTAGACTGGGAAAGAGACCACCGAGGAGATGTGGCGCTAGTGATTCATAATAACTCCTTAACATGCGGAGGCATTATTAGAGGCAACGGTTTCATAGGGCTTAGACTGGCTACACTTACGGTATTCAGTTGTTACATTTCCCCGAATTGTGACTTTGAAGACTTTAAAAATGATATCGACGAGCTTTGGAATACATTACGCCAACAAAAGGGAAGTATCTTGGTAGGTGGCGACTTAAATGTTGCGTTTAAAGCATGGGGAAGTAAAAAAGGGGACGCAAGGGGTCAATATCTACTCGAAATGCTAGCAGACCTAGACATGGTGGTGCTAAACAAAGGCGAGACCCCAACCTTCGAGCGCGGAGATAGGACATCTAGACCAGACATAACAGTAGCATCTCCAAACCTAGCAGGTAAAATCAGGAACTGGCGGGTCTTGGATGAAGAAACAATGAGCGGACACAAATACATAGCGATCGAAGTGGAAGGCAAAAAACCACAACCATACACAACCCCTGCCAATGGAATCTAAAAAAATTAGATCCAAAAAAGTTGGTAGATACACTCGAGCAAGAGCCGATAGAAACACCACAAGAACTGGTGACCGCTACAATCAAAGCATGTAACGCAGCAATGCCAATGAAGAAGACAGGAAAGAGGAAGGAAGTGTTCTAGTGGAGTAATGAAATTCCTGATGCTAGACAATGCTGCCTAGAATCCAGAAGGAGATACACTAGAAGTAATGCAAAAAAAAGAAAGACCCGAAAGACGATAAAACGGAAACACTTAAAGAGCAATACAAAAAAGCTAAACACAACCTACAAATCTTAATCGCTAAATCAAAGGCAAAGTGTTGGGACAGCGTCTGTAAAGAATTGGACTAGGATATATGGGGGCGTGGCTACAAAATAGTCACAAAAAAACTAAAATGTAACCCACCCTTAAAAATAAACATACAAAAAATGAAGGAAATAGTTGGTTCGCTCTTTCCAGCACACAAAAAAGTTAACAGACCACCAATCATAGAAACGGAAGCACCAGAGGTCGCAATAGATAAATTAAAAGCAGTGGGTAGCCGTATCAAACTCAAAAAGGCACCCAGTCCAGACCTCATCCCACCCGAGGTGATAAAACTGGCAGTAGAAAATGTGCCAGATAAAATCGTAAAGGTAATGAACAATGTGTTAAATTCTAACGAATTCCCTCTAATGTGGAAAACAGCAAGACTTGTTCTGCTACGCAAGGCAAACAAACCACCGGAAGATCCCACAGGATACAGACCTTTATGCCTGCTAGACTGCCACGGCAAACTGTTGGAATCAATAATTCTGAACCGAATTGAGGGGCTACCACCACACCACGGGGGACTAGCAGATGCACAATTCGGATTCAGAAAAGGCAGGTCGACTATTGGGGCGATAGAAAAAGTAATAAAAATAGCTGAAACTGCAAAACAAGGCACACATCGCACAAGAAATCTCTGCGCTTTAATCGCCCTCGATGTCAGAAATGCCTTCAATTCAGCACCATGGCAAGTTATACTTGAAGAGTTCAAAATAATAGGATTTCCTCAATATATACAGAACATTTTGAATAGTTACTTGAAACACAGGCATATCATCGCAACAGACGCCGAAGGGAATACAGAAAATATCGAAGTCAGCAGTGGAGTACCGCAGGGCTCCATATTAGGCCCTACTCTATGGAACATAGTTTACAACGACATCTTCAAACTAGACCTAGGAGACAAAGTCCAACTAGTAGGATTTGCGGACGACATCGCCTTAGTGGTGACAGCGCGAAAGTATATGTGAAATGGCCAAACAAGAGTGGGAAAAACTGGATGCTGACAGAAACAAGACGGTGAAGCCGGAAAACTTAATAAGTAGGATGCTCAGAAATGAAAAACAGTGGAACGAACATGCCGGAGCAATAAAGAAAATAATGAAGAGAAGGGAACATGACGAAGGAGAGAGGCAAAAGGAAAAGGAAGCCTAAGAAGCAGCTGTCTCCCCGATGAAATGCATAAGCGGTTCCGGAGAGATAGCCGGTGAAATGGGGGGAGGTTTTAGTCCGTAGGTCACTGGGCACTATTCCCAGCGAAGTCGGGCATGCCGGCAGGCACGGGCCTGAAAAAAAGTTCGCAATTTTAGTACAAAGTATGGTCGGAATAGTGATTTAAATTTGTCAACTGTGCAGAGATTAATTAAAAAATTTAGGGATACTGGAACAATTATTGACAATAGACACTCTGGGCGCCCTTCAACAAGCCGTTCAACACAAAACATCGAAGCAGTTCGTGAGAGTGTTGCGAGAGTCCAGGAACATCAATTCGGCATCATGGTTAAATATTGGACATTTCGAGAAGCTCTGTAAAGCGTATTTTCACAAAAGATTTGCATCTTTGTGCTTAAAAAGTTTAATTGATTCAAGTACCGAAGCCTGCTAACCACGCTCAACGAACAGACTGAATGGATTATGGAACAACAAGTAGACGTTGATATTTCGGACAAAATTATTTTCAGCGACGAGGCTCATTTTCATCTTGAGGCCTTTGTTAATCGTCAAAATTGTCGCATTTGGGGTTCAAAAAATCCACGATGATTATTGAGCAACAAATGTATCAACAACGTATCACTCTTTGGTGCGGATTTTTCTTCGAAAATGCATCTGGTCAGGCAATAACTGTTAATGATGCTTGTTATCTCGACATAGTAATGCAGTTTTTTATGCCTAAATTGCAAGGTAAGGATGTAAACGACACGTGTCATATGGTACACAAAACAATTCAATTACTGCAATAGTCATTTCCTGATCGTGTAATTTCCCGTTTTGATGATCAGAATTGGCCGCCCAGATAGTGCGATTTAACGCTGTTGGACTTCTTTTTGGTTTTTTAAAGTTTAAGGTTTATGTCAACAAGCCCATGACCACCCACGCCTTGAAGGAGGAAATGAAGCCATATTTATGCAAAATGGTTTTGGAAAATTTCAACAAAAGAGTACGCATGTGCCAGCAAAGTCGTGGAGATCACTTACCCAGTATTCTATTCCATACATAACCCTAAACTGTATGATTTATGAATCAATAAAAAGTTATAATTTCTAATTAAAACCCCGTGTTTTTTATTAAAATTACTTCGTGAATGAATTTTGGGACACCCTTTATATGAAAAATAAAACTTTAAAAGGTTTCACAACTAAAAATCTTACAATTACGTGTTGTAAGCAATCGACAATATTTCACATTCCAGTACCGTAGCATGCATGTTTAAATATTAACGCAAATAAATAAATGTAGTATAATGAGCGATATAAATACATATTAAAAGCAGGTATCGGTTTTTATGTTTTCAGCGGGGCATGTACGGTACATTAGGCACGAAAGACTTAATTGATTTATCAGTTCAAAAGCTTTTATAAAACACACATGCTTTTCTACGGAATACTGATATATGTATATTCAGCGCTCGCTTCGATACCACTACTCAATTCAAACCAATGACTTCAAGCACCCAGTGTGATCCTATTAACACTTTCGTCCTCCACTTTTTATATTTACTATATGTAAATATGTAATCGCTAGTTCGAGCGTTATAATAGTACAATTATGCAAACTTTAAGCGTTATATATTATTGCTTTAAATTATAATAAGGTGAAAAATGCGGAATTTAATTAACATAACAGGTCCGACAGAATAATCTTTCGTTTTCGAGTCGGGCAATGTATTGGTATATGGCGCTTGAGTGATACAACCTTGATCAACACAATCCATGTTGTTTTAGTGCTCATTATGGCGGGTTTGCGTTAGAAACTAATTTTGAAAATAGCGCTTCTATGATTGTGACATGGCAGCTATTCTGTATTCGTTTCGGAGTAACTCGGCACAATAGATTTCCGACTAGTTCAGAATTCAAACGAAAATTACGCGGCAGGCCTCGTAGCATTCGAACATCCTAAAAATCGAAGCAATGAGACAGGCTGATGTATATCTGAGCAGAGATTGTGGAAAATTCAAGATTGCAATCTCATGTTCCATTCATACAAGCTGATGGTGATTTAGGACATTTAATAATGCGACTGGTATGCCCGACAGTCTGGATGTTGGTAAATGTTAATAATAAACAAAATCATCATCAACTACATGAGCGACCTGTCAATAATTAGCGTGTAACTGTTTGGTGAGCCGTTACGTTTTTTATGAGGCCGGACTCAGCGAATGTGGAAATCTACCACTGAAGTTCCAACAAGATGGCGCTACCGCACATACAGTGAGAATATCTGGAGAAATTCTGGAGAAAATGTTTCTAAACCTCCTCACATCACTACTACCAGAGATTTTTACCCCTTGAGATTTTTTTCCGCAGTTACACCTGAAGACTAAAGTTTTTCTATTGTAGACTATTGAGGAAGGATGCTATTCGCAATGCGATCGCAGCAGAATCAGTGGAAATTGATAATCAATGCGGAACTTTAAAGTGAGGATGCAGGAGTGTATCGTTCGTGCGGGCAAACACTTGAACGAAATCATCTTCAAAGCTGGACTAAATGGCAAGCATTGTTCTGTGTGATGGTTCTATAAAACATTGAATAGATTCTATGTTGTTCTAGTTATTGCTTTTTGCTTGCTTCAAATTAAGCTAACCTTATATATTGTAATTTTGACTATTCTTCCACAAAAATTTATGCACAAATAAAATTGCGTACCCTGTTGTTTATAATTTTACTTAATTTTTTAGAAATATGTAGGTTTTGTACTTAAAATTTTACAGAATTTTTTACTTCGACTTAAAATTTAAATTGAGTTACTATAGATAACTTTTAATTTTTTTTACTTTTATTGGTTTCCAAGCGTTGATTTTTTAATTAATTTTTGACATCAAACGTATAAGAATAAAGTTTAAGCAGTTTTTAATTTTGCACCCGTTTTCGTTTGAAAATTTCTTCGTCGGAACTTTTGAAGTTAATCACAATTATCTTAAAATTTAATAAATATCTAGGAAATTAAAAATTGTATTTTCTTCTTTTTAAATTTTTGTTTTTGCTTTTAAAATATACGGAACCTAAAAACATCAAAACCACTTGTAAGACTATCTATATTAGTACTTAAATAAATACCATAATCAGGCAACTAGCAAACGACTTAATATAAACAGTAACTTCATTCAAAGAAACCGTTCAAGCACAATAACAAATGTTTAGTGAACTAACTACATAAGTTATATTCCAGGGAAGGCTTAAGGAGACCTTCTACATTAGGAGACCAAAAAAAAATGCAATTTTTTATAATTGTTTTGTAAGAAAATTGCATAATGGATCTTTTTGAACTTTTAACATTTTATTGTACATATCTTAAGGTATACAGAAGAATTTTTTTATTAGATTTTGTTGCTTCTACTCTAAGTTATAAACAAATATGTTCAACTGCTTTGGAAAATTTCGTCTGGACGGTGGCCTTGTAGAATTATCTGTCGATTTTTAATAACTTCTAATGTACCTCTTAAGTAATAAAAATGGCTCCAATTCATCAAATAGCCTTATAGAATGTCAAGGAATTTTCAAATCATAAAAATGAGGTTAAAATATTTTTCTAATATAGTGAAATAGACAATTGCTCATATCTAAATTACATTTCTTAAGTAGAACTAATTTGAATACATATAATTACCAGCTGCTATGAGTAGATCTAATAATGTAAATATACAAACTGTCATCAAAACAATCTCTCGTAAGAGCATAACAATTGCCATTTAGAATGTTCAGTGAATTGTTCTACAACCTGGTAAATTCAACATTATCGAACGAGAAATAACAAAAATTACAATAGTTGTTCTGTGCGAAATGCAACCTAGTGTACTAGGGCTACCGCTTTGTTAATTCCAAAATACTCACTATAAAGAGCGGAGCTATAATAGCAGAAAGGTCTCTACACTGTGGTACAAAAAACAAACTCTTATTGTACCATTTTTCCAAAAAATCCAAATGCGAATCCCCCCATCAGATAATACTAAAGATGTTAAAATCTGTAATCGAATAGTAAGAATGGCAACATGGAATGTAAGAAGCCTAGTTGCTCTTGGCAAAATAAATAATGTTGCTGAAGAAATGAAAAGACTAAACATTGATATCTTGGGTATCAGAGAAACGAATTGGCAGGGCACAGGAGTGCAGCCAACAAATAACGGTTACATATTCAGGAAGTTCAGAACATGATCATGAACATAGATATGGTACAGCCATAAAACTTACAAATGTTATTGCAAAATCGGTCAGAGATTTTATTCCCGTAAATGATCGCGTCATGCCCATTAAGCTCGAAACAACACATAGAACAATGAATACCATTCAAGTATATGCACCTACAGATGAAAGACCAGACACAGAACTGGAAGAATTTTACAGTCATGTAAATGAG
Organism: Sinelater perroti; assembly: GCA_036346155.1. Classification (NCBI taxonomy): domain Eukaryota; kingdom Metazoa; phylum Arthropoda; class Insecta; order Coleoptera; family Elateridae; genus Sinelater; species Sinelater perroti. The sequence goes on from JARFIY010000077.1 coordinate 4,326,223, forward strand.
GCCTTGCGCCTAAGGAAAAAAAGAGAAATAACTGTGATACTTAGTGATTTAAATGCCAAAATAGGATCAGGTGGTGATGGAGAATTAACTGGAGCTTTTGGTCTGGGATCAAGAAATGGCCAAGGTGACAGATTAGCTCAATTTTGTGTAGAGAACAACTTCTTAATAACCAACACATTCTTCAAACTACATCCAAGAAGACAGTACACGTGGACTTCACCCCAACACATGCCGGAAAAAATCATTTGGAATGAAATCGACTTTATCATGATTGCACCACAATTTAAGAAATATATAAAATCAGTAAAGCTTACCCGGCGCGGGTAACCCAGTTGTGATGGATTTCAGGATGAGCCGTTTTAAAAATATAAAAAGACCAAAACTTCGAAAGATTATTGATCTGGATAAACTCAAAAATAATGAGAAAAGAAAAGATATAGAAAAGAAGCCGGAGAATAAGCTAAAAGACGTAGTCACCCTGAATCCGATACAAGTAGAACGAACCTGGACAAACGTTAAATCAGCTATCACAGAAATACAGGAACAAGAAATCGGATATGGAGAAAGCGAGAAAAAGAAAAAATGAATTACCTCAGAAATACTAAGACTTATGACTGAAAGAAAAACGAACAAAACAATACCCGTGAAATATAAAGAACTGAATAGAACCATTCGCAAAAAATGTAGGGAAGCAAAGGAAGCGTGGCTTTCCGAGAAATGTAAAGAAATAGAAAACCTTCAAGAAAAACACGATCTATTCAATGTACACCAACAAGTCAAAGAAATGACAAATCAACGACGGAAACCTCCTGTAACAATCCCGAAAGACTGTAATAATGAAATAATCATAGGGATAACAAAGAAATTCAATATATGGAAGCAATATATAGAACAACTTTTCTATGACAACAGACTAGAGAATCCACCAGATACAGATAGCGAGCTAAATGGAAAAGGACCAGAAGTCACTAAAAGTCAGGTATTTCACGCGATCAAAGCACAAAAGAACAAAAAGGCGATTGGCCCAGATAACATTCACGCTGAAGTAATTAGCTGATAAGGAAGGTAATGGGTTGGTTATACTAACTTCGTTATTTAACACTATTCGTAGAACAAGTATTATATCTTCCGATTGGTTAAAATCAACATTTGTAACTATGCCTAAGAAGGCGAATGCGTCAACCTGCGACAAACATTGAACGATTAGTCTGATGTCACAGGTCCTCTTTTCTGATCTTTCTGAGAATTATACACACACGCATTTATAAAAAATGCGACGCCCAAGTTGATAGAACACAGTTTGGGTTCAGGAATAGTTATGGTACTCGCAAAACACTCTTCTCGCTAAACGTGCTGGACCAAAGGTGCAGAGATATGAACATAAACGTATACGCTTGTTTTATCGATTATCGAAAAGCATTCGATTGTGTAAAACATAACAAACTTTTAGAAATCCTTAACAAAACGGGTATCGATGAAGAGGAAGTCAAAATTATATCACAACTCTACTGGCATCAAGCAGCAGAAGTCATTGAAAAAGAAACATCAGAAACTACAGTGATCAAGAAAGGAGTTATATAAGGTTGCGTTTTGTCGCTACTATTATTTAACATCTACTCTGAAGCTATTTTCAGAGAAGCTCTAGGTGACAGTATGGAAGGTATAAAGGTAAACGTACTATAATAAACAACATTAGATATGCGGATGACACTGTAATAATAACAGACAACATTGCAATTATTGATGGACCGTCTAGCACAATAAAGTAAAGACCATGATCTCCATTTGAACATACCTAAAACTAAGTTGCTTGTTTTCGCAAAAGGGAACATAGATGCTAATCTAACAATAAATGGCAAGACTATAGAACAAGTGAAAACGATTAAATATCTGGGGACAAGTATTAACACCCAGTGCGACCCAAGAAGGGAAATTAGATCTCAAATTTAGCAAGTAAGGAAAGCATTTATAAATATGTATCAGTTGCTACATATTTTCTCTTCTAATCTATGGGTGTGAAGGATGGACTCTGGATCCAATAGCCGAGAAAAAAACTGGAGGCATTTGAAATGTACCTATACAGGCGCATACTAAAAATATCCTGGGTTCAAAGTATAACAAATAAGAAGGTTCTTGCTCGAATGCGGAAACCTCTTGAACTCCTAATCACGATTAAAGAGAGAAAAACGAGATATATGGAACATATAATGAGAGGGGAGAAGTATGAGTTACTCAGACTGATAATAGAAAATCAGTTGGAACACCACAAAACTCCTGGTTAAAGGACTTACGAAGATGGTTTGGCTGTACTTCAACAAAAATTTTCAAAGCAGCGGTGTCTAGAACGATGATTGCCAGATGGATCGCCAACCTCCGACAGGAGAAGGCGAATTAAGAAGAAGAAGAAAGATTAATGCTAAACCATGTAACTTAAACAAAGTACAAGTATACGCGTCAACGGCATCCAGCAGTGAAGATGAAATTTCTGAATTCTACCATCAATTAGAAAGAACTATTAGAGAAATACCCAATAAAGAAATAACATGCATACAAGACGATTTAACGCAAACATTAGACAAACAAGAAGACGAACAAATAAGGCAATTGGTTAAAAGATGCGCTTTAGGCACCAGGAATTATTCTGGTCAAAAACTCGTAGAGTTGTGCATAGAAAGCAATTTAGCGATCACAAATAGTCTATTTCCCCAACATCCAAGACGACGCTACGCGTAGACTTTTCCCGGAGGACAATAAAAGAATCAAATTGATTTCTTCCTCATAGTTGCTAGATAGAAACCAAGCGCTAATAATGTAAAAACTCTCCTTGAAATCGAACGTGGTACTGATACTCTGATACAAAGAAAATAGAAAAAAGAATTTTCTCCTTCAAGCCTAAGAACATGGATCAATTCAAACAAAAACTAGAGCAAAATTTAATAATCAATTCGTATAACTCAAGTCAGCTGAGCCCAGGAGAAATGTATAAAGGCTTCAAAACAACTTCATTAACTACCAAAGAGCAAGTGTTACAACAGAGCAAAAAACAAACAATAAATGACCGATAAAACTTGGAGAAAGGAAGACTCTCAGACAAACAGGGGTAAACACAGAAAATGAAGAATCAAATATAGGAGTCTGAGCCGAGAAATATAACGGTTATGTAAACGTGACAAAAAACATCATCTATAAAGCATGCTAATCCCAACGAAACCTGAGACTTCTTCTAGCGCATCAAAGAAATCACAGGGGAATTTAAACCACAAACATGAAAAATAAAAGACTAAGGGGGAAAAATCGTTACTGAGATAGATGGAGTAGTGGAGGTGTAGCTAAAATACTGTAAAAACTTATACACAAACGAAGCAAACGACCAAGAATCAGCACACTTTTCTTCCGTCATGGAAATCGAACAGCAACCTGATAAATTAAGAGAAAAAGTCGTGTATACTGCCCGTTATTTAAAAAATAATAAAAACACAGTTGAAGATAATGTGAATGCAGAAATACTAAAGCAACTTACTCCAAAAGGTGGTGATCATTTATGGCAAACTTGTAATAAGATCTGGGAAAAGGGACAGTAACTAATAGATTGAGGTCATCCACTTTTATTTCACTGCATAAAACAGGGTCAAGCCAAAAATGTAATAATTATATAACCATCGCACTGATTTTCCACCCAAGTAAGGTTATGCTCAGAATTCTATCAAACTTACTCGAAAACCTTTTAGAGTGGCAGATTCCAAATCAACAAACTGGATTCATAGGCGGGAAAGGCACCAGAGAAAGTAGGAGAGTTCGGAATACCTACATATCTATACTTTTTCGACTATAGTAAGGCCTTTGATTGCGTGAATTGGACATGGGAACACCTCAATACCCCGTCATACTACTAAGACAATTTTATAACAACAGCACAGGAATAATCAAAATTGATACCAAAGCCCTTAAACCCTTTAATACACAACGCGACGCTCGCCAAGTTTGTATCTTGTCGCCCTTGTTATTCAACATTTATGAAAAATACATAATAGGAAAATCTTTGAATGATTGAGAAGGTAAAATGGTTATTGGCGAGAAAACAATAAAAAATCTTCTACGTGGACAACACTACATTTACCGCAAAGTAACAACAAGTATTAGAGCTGATCGAAAAGATTACGTAGGAGAGCTTACGCTTTGGCCTAAAAGTTGATAGACAAAAAACAAAAATCATGGTAATAGACTGCACCAACAAAATAGAAACTGTACTTTACATTGTGATATAGAAAATGTCAAAAAGATAGTTTATTTAGCTTCCCATATAAATAACAATGGAAACTCGTCAAAGAACATAAAAAGAAGAATAGCGCTTGCCAAAACAGCTATGACTAAATTAATCAAAATTTCGAAAGATTGCCACATCACGAAAACAACAAAATGCAGACCAGTGAGAACTCTTGTGTTTTCCATTGCTGTATACGAAACATGGACCTTAAGGGCCACAGACATTAATAAGCTGAACGTCTTCAATGCATAGTATATTCACTTCGCATTTTCTATTCTGACACTTATCTCTAGGTTCTATTTTTCTGTTTCTTTGATTGTTACTTTCAAATATTAAGGTTTGCGAACTTGTTCTAGTTTTTCTCTTTCCAGCTGTATGTGTAGTTCGTTTTCTCATGCGATTACCTTAGTTTGACTTTTATTCATTTTCATCTCATATCTTATTAAGGTCTCATTCCACATAATCAGAATATCTTGTAGGTGTCTTTCGGTCCTCGCCATAATAGTTATATAGTCCACAAAAACACATTCAGTAATATCTGCCGTTGGTAAGTTTAAATTTTCTATATACATTGGTTTCGTTCTTTTTCTGATTTCTCCAATAATATCATCCACGAAAATTATGAACAATAAGAGACTTAGCCCCCCTCCTTGTCTTACTGCTATTTGAGTAGTAGAATTGTCAGATTTTATATTATTGCTAATTATACAATTAATTGTTTCTTTGTACAAGTTTTTAACTGTTTATCTTGTCTTTAACATTTTTTTTCTGTATGATTTCCATATTGAGGCTCTAGGAACTTTGTCAAAGGCTTTTTCCATATCTAAAAAGGCCAGATATACAACTTTTCTGCATGATAGTGACGTATTTATAATTTATTTTATTGTGCATATGTGGTCTTGTGTACTCCTGCCTTTTTTAAATCCACTTTGGGTTTCTAACTGTATTGAGTTTACTACTCCTCTTAGTCTTTTTTCTAGTATATTTTCATATATTTTTGTTATTGTACTCAACAACGTAATTTACCTATGATTGTGACATTACTTATTATCTCTATTTTTAAAAATTAGTACAATTGCGCCTACTTTCTCTTGCCATGCCTGAAGAATAATTTCTATTAGTAATTGCTTTCCATCTTCTCCCATATTCTTGGCCATTTCTGTCGAAATTGGAGTTTTCTAATTTTTCAACATTTAGATTGCTTTACTTCTTCTATTTTTATGTTATCTTCCTCGGTATTTTTTATTCTATTGCTCTTATTTTTTTCTCTGCTTTGTTCTTGTTCTTATATTTGAAATCTTGTATTTAGTAATGTTTTAAAGTATTCCTTCCATCCTTCCATAATATTTCTTTCTTCTGTAATGATTTCTTCTTCTTCTTCGTTTTTAATAGTTATTGTTCTTGTTTTTTTTTACTTCTAATGCTTTTTAGTACTTTATAGAATAGTTTCTGGTTTGCTTTACTGTCCCTCTCTAACTTCTCTCTGAAGCCATTCCATGAGTTATGCTTAGCTTCTTTTAACCTTTTGTTTTGTTCTTTGTAGAGTTTGTATTATGTTTTTGTGTTATTATTTACGTATGCTTGCCATAGCTTCTTCTTAATTCTAACGTGTTTCCTTATCTCCTCCGTCTATGATGTTTGTTTCTTATTTATAGTAGTCTTACATGTACCGCATACCTCTATTGTCGATTCTTTAGGCCATTTTTAAATATTTCCCACTTGTTTTCTATTTTCAATTCCTTAATAATTTCTTTTTTCTCTCCAATTTATCATTTAGTATCCTTTTTGTATTTTTTGCAACTTCTTTGCTTTTTAGTTTATATGGTTTTATACTCTTACTTGTAAAAAGGCCCAAGGACGGGCGTAGTAAATCAAAGTTGTAGGCATTGGGTTTCCCAACTGCAAGAATTGCCCACGAAGTGCATGAAACACTGATAGATGGCGTAAACTGTCTAATTATTTATGATAATTTATGTTTTGACCTATAACAAGTCAACAGTTTTGGCAACAAACCGATTCGAATGAGGTATTGATCTTTGAAATTGATCCACAAATGTAGGAGGAGTTGCAATGTTTGTTAAACACGTAGTTATATTTTTGCATTTTTATAGAGTAGATGGTCTATTTTTCTTAGCCTGTCTGTATTATTACTAGTGCTTATTTCGTTTTCTTTATTTTTTATTTTTACAGATAGTGGTCGCTGTTTATTTCACTTCCTCTTTTGACTCGTGTATCTGGTATTAATGTTCTGTTTTTATTTTAATTAAAATATAATCAATTATAGATTTTTTTTACTTGGTTCTTCCCTAGTTAAGTATGTATGTCTTTGTGCTTACAGAATATATTCGTTAATATTAAATTGTGTAAGTGACAAAAATTCAATAACCTTTTCCCGTTGTTGTTTCTTATTACTTCTTCGTATAAATATTATTGTTTTTTCCCACTCTTCCGCTAAAGTTTCCTTTTTCCATTTCCATTGTAATAGTCAAATCTTCCCAAAAACTATCCCTTTTCCGCTTTTTCGAATTAATTTGGTCCATATACAGCTATTACTGTCTCTATATGTGTTTTATATTTCAGTTCCACCGTTCGTATTCTTTCAGATATTGCTTTTCATTTGTTTATTAAATTAATTACACTATTAGGCAACAGACGTCATACTTCTGCTGCTGTGCGTTCTTATTTCTTTACTCTACTCCAAATTAATATGTGTCTATTTTCAAGTTACATAGTTCTTTTTTCATTTTTTTGTTTCTGTAACTATTAACATATCTAAACTTGCTTTATCAAATGTCTTGCTTAATTCTATGTCTGTTCCGTTTATGCTTCTTATATTCAGACTCTTGTTTGTTCATTCTTTTTATATTGCTTCTATCTTCACTTTTTCTTTTATCTTGTCACTTTATTTCGTTTTCCATTATTATTTATATCTTTTAAAAGTAATTTTTTGGTTTTCTCTTTGTTTTTCAAATTTTCTTTATCTGTGTTCCATCTCCATTCTTCATTATTTATAATTAATTTTTAAAAACGTGTTTTTACTATAATTCACTTGTTTTTAATTACCTCTGCCCTTTTGCTTATTTTTCCTTGGATTTCTCATTCTTCTTTTATCATATCGTCATTGATGTAAAATTTTACTTCTTTTTTAATTTTTAGTTTGTTTTACATTACTATTTTTTCGCTCGTATTTCCAAGTTCAATTAAATACGTCTGATTTTCTAGTTTTTTTGCCATTTTTATGTCTTCATCTATTCCCAGTTCCTTTTTTATGAAACTTTTTATTAATTTTTTCAGGGTGTTTTGTTATTTAATATTTATATTTAGTCCTTGAAGTACTATATTATTTTTCCTTTTTTCTCTTTTATCTACTTCAAATTTGCCTTTGATTAGCTAAATTTTTGCCTTAAGTTCTGCGTTTTCCCTCCCGATAACGGGTGACGCAGAATAACGGGCATTTTTGAAATGAGTAGTGGCAGCCATGAGCAGGTGGCAGCACTGCGGGACAGTGACCTTGAGTAAAGTAAACACTTTGTCATTTTAGTAACCATGCATCAGTGGACCGGGCATCAGCGTGCGTTAGCCATAAAAACGTTTTATAAAAACAGTGATAGTTTGGAAGCTGTGCAGAGGGAGTTCCGACGTTTTTACAACTTAGGACGTCGTGGTGCCATCCCATCAAAACACCCGATAAAAATTTGGATTAATAACTTTGAAGAGACTGGATCTGCCCTAAAGAAGAAACCAACAGGACGACCAAGAAGTGCTCGTACTACACAGAACATTGATGTTGTACGCGAGTCTGTCTTCAGAGCCCACGTTCGCAGAATTCTTCATTTAGATTTTAAATTTTATGCATACAAAGTGCAGATAGTGCAACAACTGAAGGAAAACGATTACCAGTTGCCATTAGAATTCTATCAACAAATGATAACAAACATAAACAATAACGATGAATTTCTAAGCAAGTTGTGGATGTCAGATGAGGCTCATTTTCATCTCACAGGTTACATGAATAAGCCGAACTACCGTTACTAGACAGACACAAATTCTAATGAAGATCATGAGCGCCCTTTAGACGCTAGTAAGATAGCAGTATGGTGTGCTGTTTCATTACATGGAACCATCGGACGTTATTTTTTTGAAAATGAATAGGAGGTCACAGTAACTGTTAATGCGGATCGTTACGTGGAGATGTTACAATCTTTCGTTACACCTGATTTGAGAAATTTTCCACACGTTTAAGAAATCTTGTTGCAACAGGATGGAGCAACATCACACACAATGCACGGCAATCAATGGAAGCTGTGCGAGAATTGTTCGGTAGCCGTGTGATCTCAAGATTTGATAACGTTCCCTGGCCTCCTAGATCGCCAAATTTGTCATTTGCAATTTTTTCTTGAGGGGTATTTCAAGAGCAAAGTGTACACGACCCGACCAAGAACTCTGGACGAGTTAAAATAGAGAATTCAGGATGAAATTTACAGTATCCCAGCTGAGATGTTGTAGCGGTCAATGAGGAATCTCAACAACAGATTTCAAGAATGCATTCGTACAGGAGGACGGAATCTAATGGGCGTAATTTTTAAAAAATGATAAACTCCATGAATGTTTCTTAAATGGCAAATTTTAATGTTTCAATTACTAGGAATAAAATGTTTTTCTTCCATTACTCTTGGTTTCATTGGATTGTTAAAAAATTCCCGTTTTCTGTGTCACCCTGTATTAACCAACTTAATGACATTTGCAGTATTCATTACAAGTCTGTTTTACTACCCTTTCTACTGTGAATGAAGTTTTCTTGGTTCTATCCTTACCCTCCAAGATGCTGTCCTAAAACATTCAGGATATTCTTTTGGAAAAACTTGAAAATAATGTACTTCCAATTCTTATTATGAGTATTTATCCTCTCTAATATTTTACATTTCAGGAGGAAAGCGTCATTTCTTAACGAATCCATTTACTCCCATTTTTCAATTTCGAATTTAGTAATTTAATTATAATTAAAGAATTCATTTTGAACGTTCTTATAAAATACTAAAATAAGAATGTTTAGTCTTTCTAAAGTTGCTTCAATTAACTACAGAACAATGTTGCTCTGTAAAAATTTTGTAATATGAAGTTGTCGTCCAACCAAATAAGAAAGTTTTTAAAAATCCCTATCTAAAAATCGTAAAATCAACATTCAGACTTAATAGAGTGGTAGATAAATCATGCTATAACGCACCAATTTAAGTAACTGCTGATCACCTAATTTCAGACTAGCAGATAAGGATGAGGAGCAAAAGAAAAAAGAAACTGCATCTTCCTATATCTATTAAAATTAGGCTTCAAGTACAGCAATAATATTCGTTTTAAGTTACAAAGTTTGCATATAAAAAGCACACATAAAATTCATATAAATCATAAATATATACAACTGTTTTTCTTTAATTTGTTTTAGTTCCTCTTAAAACTTCTAATCTTTTCTTAGTTCTTTGATTTCATGTGTTGGTTCTTATAGTATATCCACTATTTTCTCAAGTTTATCTTCCTATTTTCTTGTTAATGTATCTGGGTCTTTCTTGAACTCTTTGCACGTTTTTCTAAATCCTCCATTATTCAGTTCTTGCGGCCCTTATTTATAACAACGCTTTAAATTTTACTGCGGGCCTGTTCGCCTAATTCCTTTTATCATAGTGTGATAAGAGATTTGGGGGTGTAAGGGGCCCACCAACATCCAAGGGCTCAAATTTCAACCCCACCTGCAAGAGAGGCACAATAAAATGCTCGGTACACCCTGCTAGAAAACAAACGGGGCTCTGGCGACCCAGCGTCGGGGGGTATAACCTGACACCAGTTGTCCCGAGGTAACGGGACCCTTGTCGTTGGGCTAATCACTCACACAAGGTATCATGATTCAGAGTAATTCAACGAGCCTCGGAAATGGACGGTCAACCCGAAGACGACTAAAAGCAGGAAAAAGGATAAGAGTAGGGATATGGAACGTAACATCTTTAACTGGGAAGGAACCTGAAATAATCGAAGAAATAGAGTAGTATAAAATCCAATTACTAGGAGTATCAGAAAAAAAAGAAAGGAAGTGGAGAAACTCATATGGACAAGGGGTATACACTAAGATATTCAGGTACACCTAGAGGTAACAGAACAACGGAAGGTGTAGGAATCATAGTAAGTAACGAACTAAATAGGAAAATAACCAGCTGGGAAGCTATAAATCCAAGAATATTGACCATGAACCTAAACCTACAAGGAAAAGTGGGATTATACAAATATACGCACCAACGGAAAACGCTACCGTAGACGAAAAAGACGCGTTCTATGAAGAACTACAGAGAGAAACAGAGAAACTACAGAATAAAAACCAACACGTTATAGTAATGGGAGATTGAAATGCCCATATAGGAAACCAAGAAAGAAGAGGGCATGGTACAATGGGAAAGCATGGGCTGGAATGTGAAATTAATGATAATGGACAAAGGATGCTCGATTTCTGTATCATAAATCAAATACTCATAGGAAATACCTGGTTCAATCACAAAAATATTCATAAAATCACATATGAAGTGCAAGGGCTAGAACATCGAAGCATGATAGACTATATAACATACACCAAAAATATGAGATACGCCGTAAACGACGTGAAAGCAATCAGAAGGGCGGAGTTGAGCACAGCACATCGACTAGTAATCGCAGATACCAACATAGAGAAACCAAAAAAGGAAAGAGGTAGAAAATATGAAAGAATTAAGCTAGAACTTTTGGATGAACCAAATATAAGAAGAGAATACGAGGAAAGACTCCAAGAGAAGTTGAAAGAATATGAAAATAGCAAACAGCAATAAACCCTTAATGAAGTATGGGAAAAACTCAAAGCGGCATTCCAAACAACAGCAAAAGAAATATGCGGAACAAAAATAGTCAGACAAAACAATAACCAAAAACGAACTAAATGGTGGAATGAGGAAGTGAAAAAGAAAATTAAGGAGAAAAAGGAGGCGTGGAAAAATATACAAGAACAAAAACAAATGGAGATAGAGTAATATATGCACAAAAAAGAAATGAGGCGAAGGAAGCAGTGAAACAAGCCAAACGAGAGAGCTGGGAAAGTTTCGGAAGGAAAATTGAAGACAACTATATAAGCAACCAGAAACAATTTTGGAATATAATTAAAAGACTAAAAGGAAATAGAACCCAAAAGATTAGAAGTATAAGAAATGCTGCTGGTGAATTGCAAACGGAAACAAAAGACATACTACAAGCCTGGGGAACATTACACGTCCAAATTCAAGGAGATAGAAATGCACAAATAGTGGCAGAAGACAATAACGAACAGGAAGAAGTGGATATAATAATGAATAGGAGGTCACAGTAACTGTTAATGCGGATCGTTACGTAGAGATGTTACAATCTTTCGTTACACCTGAATAGAGAAATTTTCCACACGTTTAAGAAATCTTGTTTCAACAGGATGGAGCAACATCACACACAATGAACGGCAATCAATGGAAGCTGTGCGAGAATTGTTCGGTAACCGTGTGATCTCAAGATCCGGTAACGTTCCCTGGCCCCCTAAATTGCCAGATTTGTCATTTGTGATTTTTTCTTGAGGGAGTATCTCAAGAGTAAAGTGTACAGGACCAGACCAAGAACTCTGGATAAGTTGAAACAGAGAATTCAGGATGAAATTTACAGTATCCCAGCTGAGATGCTGCAGCGGTCAATGAGGCATCTCAACAACAGATTTCAAGAATGCATTCGTACAGGAGGACGGCATCTAATGGGCGTAATTTTTAAAGAATGATAAACTCCATGAATGTTTCTAAAATGGCAAATTTTAAGGTTTCAATTACTAGGAATAAAATGTTTTTCTTCCATTACTCTTGGTTTCATTGGATTGTTAGAAAATTCCCGTTATTTTGTGTCACCCTGTATTAACCAATTTAATGACATTTGCAGTATTCATTACAAATCTGTTTTACTACCCTTTCTACTGTGAATGAAGTTTTCTTGGTTCCATCCTTACCCTCCAAGATGCTGTCCTAAAACATTCAGGATATTCTTTTGGAAAAACTTGAAAATAATGTACTTCCAATTCTTATTATGAGTATTTATCCTCCCTAATATTTTACATTTCAGGAGGAAAGCGCCATTTCTTAACGAATCCATTTACTCCCATTATTCAATTTCGAATTTAGTAATTTAATTATAATTAAAGAATTCATTTTGAACGTTCTTATAAAATATTAAAATAAGAATGCTTAGTCTTTCTAAAGTTGCTTCAATTAACTACAGAACAATGTTGCTCTGTAAAAATTTTGTAATATGAAGTTTTCTTCCAACCAAATAAGAAAGTTTTTAAAAATTACTATCTAAAAAGCGTAAAATCAATATTCAGACTTAATAGAGTGGTAGGTAAATCATGCCATAATGCACCAATTTAAGTAACTGCTGATCACCGAATTTCAGACCAGCAGATAAGGATGAGGAGCAAAAAAAAAGGGACTGCATCTTCCTATATCTATTAAAATTAGGTTTCAAGTACAGCAATAATATTCGTTTTAAGTTACAAAGTTTGCATATAAAAAGCAAACATAAAATTCATATAAATCATAAATATATATAACTGTTTCTCCTTTAATTTGTCTTAATTCCTCTTAAAACTTCTTCTAATCTTTTCTTAGTTCTTTGATTTCATGTGTTGGTTCTTATAGTATATCCACTATTTTCTCAAGTTTATCTTCCTATTTTCTTGTTAATGTATCTGGGTCTTTCTTAAACTCTTTGCACGTTTTTCTAAATCCTTCATTATTCAGTTCTTACGGCCCTTATTTATAACAACGCTTTAAATTTTATTACGGGCCTGTTCGCCTAATTCCTTTTATCGTAGTGTTATAAGAGATTTGTTGGGTTCGACTCCTCGACAACTCTGCTCTTTTCACTGCCGATAGCCATTGGTGTTTCGATCTAATCTATTCTTACCTGGCAAAGCTATTGCGCGTATGTGTTGCTACTAGTGACAAGTTTCTAAATGCATTTTCATTTTTAATTGCAGCTCTCGATTTGCCTCATATCTGAGTTAGTAAATCGCAGCTACTCGTACACGTCTGGTTGCTTTCAAAACATCAACAAAAATCAGACTCCGTGTTAAATTAAACGAAACAAAAGTTCGTTCATGATATCTTCACCGAATGTAGGGATAATTTTATATCAGTTTCCTTAAACACCAATACTAGTAGTTCCAGTGATTAAGATGAAATATATTGGTATACACCTCGACAAAGGTCTGACTTGAAAGCCATACATTTGGAAGAAGCGAAAAGAGCTTTGAATAAAGTTTAGTAAAGATTATTAGCTACTTAGCAGAAAATCTGAACTGTCTCTATCTAATAGTAGTCAGCTGTGAAGTACTATAGACTACTCCAATATGCAGATTATCGATAAATTTCAATTCAAAGGTGACTCTGTTACAGAAATAATAGTGAAGTTTAGCGGTAAGTATCTAAAGAAGTTATAAGATTATTGTAATATTTTGGGTAGTAGACAAAACTTGTAAAATTTAAATAGACGCACACATTTGGCTAGTTAAGTTACTAATTAGAAAAGCCTGCGTTGCTAAACAAATATTTATTTGAAGTCATTGCTCCATGCCATTTATTTTACGCTAACACGTTTTGCTTATTGTTGCAAACGGATGACAAAAGGAACTATACGTTCCAACAAAAATATTTGGCGCTCTCGAATTACATCATAATAAGGAGTGATTTTTATGTGGCAACTCTTATCTGAACTGTCATGTGCTACGCTAAATTATACGGTTTCAATGATTATAAAACTCACGTTTTACGACCGTTTCGTAGTTTGTTGCGCTTTGCACCAACTCACTTGCTATTGCAATCTGCAGATTGTGGGTTTGCTGTGCATTTTAAAATAGTGGCGCTTCCTTCACTAGGAGCAATTGGTTGCACTAGTACTATTACTTCAGTTTCAATTTTGTAAACTAATTCCACTTAGTTTATTTAAATATTTTCCAGGAATATTATATTTTAAATCACGTGGAATGCCTCTAATGTTTATACATTTTTGTATTTTATATTGTCTATATTATTATGTTCTCCTTCAAGGCCAGTACAAGTTCTTGCAACAATACCTTTTATTTTTCAATTATTCGATGTAAACTAGTGCCAAGAATTAGAATATTAATTTGTCTTGCAGTTTACTCTGCAATAAGTTAAACTTTTTTAAACAAATTATTGGGAGTGCACTTCATTATTCTTGGCAACTTTAGGAAGCAGCTAAAATGTTACGCTTTAATTTTTTTGTGGCTCGACTACCTAAACTGCATTTTTAATAGCGGCACTCGGCAGACACTCCAAATCTAACCAGATAAGCAAATATTGCAAAATTTTATTGCATGTTTATGGGCTTCCTGCTTTGGCACGTAAAATTTCCTTTCCAGACTAATAAACATGTCGCAGAATTTTACTGCGCGATAACCGCCTCGATTTACAATAAAGCGGCGTTCGTGTTTCTTCTGCGCTTTGGCGAATTTGAGCCATAATCTTGGTTTTGGCGTACAACTTCTGAAGCGTTCTACGTCGATTACTATACAAGGTAGAATATAAAAAAGGCAAATCAAAAAGACACTTTACTATACGACCAAGAAGTTTTATTTGTATAGCATCTATAAAGATTTAAAAAACGCAGTTTTTTATTGGTAGAATATTACTTTTGCTCCTCCTTCTTCTTCTTTCGCTTCTTCTTTTTACCCTCTCAGGTGTCGGATTTTGGTTAGTTGTTTTTCCCTTTATTCACCAACTCCTTCCACTCCTTCCTAGATGCTGTCAACTCCTCTAGTGTTTTACTTTTTCCTTTTCTCGCTGTACCTTTTCCCCTTAGTATTCCTTTTTTGTCTTTTTAGGATTTTTTGTTCTCTATGTTTTTTTTTACTAAGTGACATTACGTTCCATGAAGGGCATAGTATTTCTCTGTTCTCGTTTAATCCATTTTCCTTGCCAAGGTCATTATCCTTGTCATCTTTTCCTTCCTCTTTAGTTTTTGTTATAGTAGTTTCATATATTTCGTTGTTTATTATTAGTACAAGGGTGAATCAAATATAAACGAGACTTATTTTAAAAATATTTTATTTGAACTTGAAGCAAAAGAATAGCAGATTATTTTTCTACATAATCTCCTGATTTAGAAACACATTTTTTCCAACGTGTAGCTAATTTTGAAAGGCCTTCCTCGTAGAATGAAGTTGGTAGTGTTTCCAGCCAATTGCACACATAGATCTCAACCTCCTCACCGCTGTCGAATCTATGTCCTCCCATGGACTTCCTGGAGAGGACCGATAGGTCAGGGCTGTAGGAAGGGTGTTCAACTGTCTCCCAGCACAATTTCTCCAATTTTTCTCTTGTCAGGGCTGCTGTATGGGGACGAGTATTGTCATGGAGAAGTTTCACCTCTCTCATCGGTAGGTCACTTCGTTTGCGGCGATATGCAAGTCTAATCTCGCTCAAAATGTCGCAGTAATGGTTCTGCGATCATGCACAAAATCGAGGTGCAACAAACCACGCTGGTAAAAAAAACCGTAGCCAAAACCTTGCCTGCAGACAGCCTTGACTATGGCTCTCATTTTCAACATTCTCACTACCCTCCACGAACTTTTTGTGCCATGCGAACACTATAGCTCGTGACAGTGTCTATTCCTTGAACTGCGCAGTTAATCTCCTCAGGATCTCAGCCGGTTTTACACCTTCCGTGGCGAAAAATTTAATGATAATACGCTGCGCAATTAACGACGGCACCTCCTGCTCAGACATTTCACGTCGGGCACTGACAGGAACGAACGAAATAGCCCGCCTACTTCCCCCACACCTGACGAAGCGAGAACTCTCGTGCGTTAATATTGCGCGCCCGAGATCAAAAGTCTCGTTTATATTCACTCTCGTATATTGTGTGTGACATTTTCTTCTTGTCGGCTTTATTTTTGCTATTAGTTGTTTTCGCTCATTTTACATTTCTTTTGAATAATCCTCATCTATCCAAACTTCTGTTTCTTTAGTTTTTTCGTGTTTTATTATTTCAGTCTTCTTAGTACACTTCAATAGTTTTAATAGGTATACAACTTTGCTTCCACCGTTTTTCCAGCATTCGAGGCTTTATTGTGAGAAACTGGTTACACATTTACAATTCAAAATATTGTCCATCGCTGGCCACTACTTTCTTCCACCTTTCTGGCAGATTACGAATACCGTGTCGAAAAAACTGCCCATCTTTTGAGGCGATGCACGTATTGACCCAATTTTTGGTATCTTCATAGGACGTGAAATGCTGCTCAGACAGGCTATGTGCCATCAATCGGAACAATTGATAACCAGAAGAGGCAATGTCTGGTGAATACGGCAGGTGGGATAGGATTTCCCATTTCAACGTTTCCAAATATGTTATGACCGACTTTGCGACATGGGGTCGAGAATTATCATGCTGCAAAATTACTTTATCATGTATCTCGTAGTATTACGGCCGTTTGTCTTTCAATTCTCGGCTTAAACACATTAAATACTTTCGATACAGAACGCCTGTGATTGTTTCAGACGGTTTTAGCAACTCATAATACACTACTCCGAGCTGGTCCCACCAAATACAGAGCATGACCTTGAAGCTATGGAATATTTAGTTTGGCCATCGACATGCAAACATGGCGCTTGAGATTATCGTAATGAACCTATTTTTCGTCCCAGTTACAATGCGATGCAGAAATTCCTTCCGTTTTTGCCTTTCAAGCAAACAAACTCCGTTCAGCATCCCTCGGCTTCAATTCATGTGGCACAGATTTCTTCATATTGAAGCAGAAATAAGCCTCCCGAAAATGACGAGAATTTAGATCGTAAACTGACATTTTCAATCGAGAATAACTTTGCGATACGGACAAAAATCAACTAATGTTTCAATGAAGTTATGCTGACAAATTCCCAAGCTTAGTGTATGATGTCTACATCTGTTTATTTCCACTACCACTTACCGCCTAAAGCCATCTATTGGAAAACGGCGAAAGCAAAGTTGTACACCTATTATTATTATTATTATTATTGATATTGCTTTCTTTATTCTATTTCTCAATTTTCCTAACTTTATTCCCATTTAGTTTAGCAGAATTTTTACCTTTTCCTTTGTTATTGTTTTTTCTTTCTCATTTTCATTAATAACTCCTTTTATTACCAAGAACCTCATTCGTATTTGTTTTTCCACCAACCTAATTTTTTGCTTCTGTTTTGTTACCTTTTTTCAGTTCATTATTTTTTAGCTTTATTGTTGTCATTTCTGAGGTTACTCGTTCAAGTTTGTTATTGATTTCTATTAATTTGTTTGCTATTCGTTTTATTATCTTCTCAAGGTTTTCTATATTGTCTTATTTTTAATGCCTTGCACACATTAAGGATCTTTATCCAGTTCAACCCTTTAGAGGTTTGACCATTCTTGTATCGGTTTGTTTGTTAATTTGCTTTTCGCTCACTGTACATTTATTTCTTGGTTTGCAATCTCTCCTTTATGGATGGTTTTATTTTCAAGTCAAGAGGAGATAATTTTGAAGTCTGTTTGTTGCATCACTCTTGCTCAGGAGATTCACTGCCAACGCGTTTTGATCTTATTCGAGACGAAAGTAATATTTTTCATTGTCGCACTTCACTTCCTTTTTTACAGTTTTTATGTCTATGTCACAGTGTAAGGTTTTATTTTTTACGTATCTTCTTAATGCTTTTGACTGTGACCGTTACAGTTTTCCAAGCTTGAGGTACTTGTTGTGCTTACAGCTGTATGGCGTACGCTTACACCAATTTAAAAATTACTTTGTAGATTAAAAACTTGTTATCTAAGATGAGTTTCGAATTTTTTTCCAATTAACTACAGTTTTGAAAATTTTAAAACCATTTGTCTGTGCTTAGTAAAAGTGTATTTCAATGTTACAGATGGGAATATACATTTGCCAAAAGCAAAGGTAACATAGACAGATGTTACTTCATTGACCTTGATGGGTCATTGGCTTAGCCAGTCTTTTGATGAATTTAAGGCTGTTTGAAGATTTTCCGATGCAATCAGTGGGTTTTTCTTGAGAGTTAATACAACAGAGCGATCCCCAAATGTGGCTATCATGGTTTGATGATGGCAAGAAAGGTCGATGTGTACAACAAGTAGAGGCTAGGGTTTAGCACTCTTCCTTGAAGAACTCCAGAGTTTATTGCGTACAAGTTTATTGATTTCTCTTAAAACTTAATATGAAAATATTTATTTAGTACCTAATAGTACGTATATAGAAGGTTTTGCTGAATTTTGGGCTTAATTCCGAATGCCAAATCTTGTCAAACACGTGGGTTATGTCAAGGAAGGGTACAAAACAACATTAATTTGTTTCAAATGTCTGATTAATTTTATCCACGACTCATTCAGTGATGGCATGCTCAACTCTAAAGACAAACTGATGGATTTTCCTGTTATTGTTATAAAAATAATTTGAACTACCTTCCGCTGTGATGAAAAATGTGAATTATTACATATTTCCTTTATAAGTTTAAAACATCCCTCGGCTAATTTTCGGAACTTTTCCATGATGTCATATCCTGCAGTTTTTGTCGGATTTGTATTGTTTTTTATTGTAGATTTAATTTTCCCCATTTTTAATTTTTTATTGGCTTTTATAAGCTTAGTTGGTCTACAGAATCAGGTTTTTCCTAAGTATATTCTTCTTCTTGTTAAGTTCACAGCGTAGGATGTGGTTGAAACAGTATGGCAAACAAGTTGATCTTTGAGTGTTTCAGTTGTTTTCTTGGAGCTACTAGTCAAATTACACTTGTTTTTTCTAGTAGATGGCACTTCACGGAGAATAATCTGCTGCTTTCCTACACAAAAGGTTATCTAGGCAAGCCTGGTGTCTGGTTTTTTAGTTTTTAAAACATTTTGCAGGTCTCTCATTAAAATCACTTGGTGGTTGGGAGATTTAGTATTTTACCATATTCTACGAAGTCTGTGTTTTTGGGCATTTGTTTAATATTTACTGGAAGACAGTACTAGTATTCTTTGAAGACTAATTCAAGCGTTGATCCCTAATTTAGAAGCTGTGTTTTGTATAGAAAAATTTAGATGTTTTTATATGATTTTTAGATTATTTTTAATTTATTAGTTTTTTAAATGAGCCTCAACCAGTTCTATTATTATGAAGACTAGGTAGTCTCTCTGTATGATATAGTGTTTAGCTCAACTAGACTACAAATGGCTTGAAATAGCCAACGTCAGGGTTAGAATCGGCCGTCAGTGACAGGTGACCTTGTTTTAAATAATCCGAAATGACGTCCTGATAGAGGCTTTTTATCTCCGGAAAGCCAGATCAGGAGTTTCCTAACTTTTGCGGATCCTCACCAAAAGACAAAGAACTGACGGATCCCGCAGAAACCGATCCTCATGGTCGAAGAAAACAACTTCTCACAAGCTTTGTTTTCTTGATTCACAATTGTTGTCAAAGGGACCTTTTCGACTTTCCAGATTTTTTGAAGGAAGTGTCTCGACCGGTTTATTTATACAATTTTATTGATAGATTATTATACAAAACATTACAGGCAATGTTAATTTAAAATTGGCTGGTGCTCCGCTTTACGGCACTACACCAGCACTACCGCAACCGTATTTAACAATTTTACGCAATCCTGTATTTTACAATGCTCAATTTCCTTAAAATTATTGTGGCATTCGCCTTAGTGCAGGACCCGGGAAAACCACAAAAACCCGAGTCAGGGCAGGCGACTGGAAACCGCTGATGGCTCCGAGTCCTCCTAGCTTTTACATCACTACGCAAAGAAACAGACTGAAATCTACCTTAACTTACGCCGCACTTAGTGTCTGTTAGATTGTTCAAATAATCTCGCGCACCGTTCCGCAAAAACTGCAACAGCCGTCCACCATTCACGAACGTCCGAAAGTCCCTCAAGCTCCTCCCGCGTTCGTGGCCATCTCCAGCCGCTGGTAATCAGGGTCCTCTCCGCCCTGGATCTGGTCTTCTCCTCTGCGTTGTAGGTCAGCAGGACGTGCATGGCGTCGTCGACCTCCCTACACGCGCATCTGTTTTGATCTTCCGCCAGCTTCCGGATTCGGACTAGGTATGGCCGGAAGTTGCCATGCCCAGTAATAAGCTGGACGGTGTGCCGGTTAAAGCACTCTGCAGAGTGTCGCGCCGTGTCGACCGTGGGGATGAATATTCGCGCATGTCGTCCCGTTTCCGCTGCTTGCCATCTCTGCTCCCATCTTGCTCTCGTCCTGGCTCGTAGTTGTTTTTTTACGAGCCTCATTGGTACCGTCTCGAATATAAGTGGTCCATCTCTTGCCGCTGCCTCTTTGGCCAACTGGTCCGCAAGCTCATTGCCTGGAGTCCCGACGTACGCCTTGGTCCAATGAAATCGGACATCGATCTCGGCCGACAGCGTCTTTGCAAGGCTCCACACCTCAATTTGCAAATCCGTCGGCGCTCTCATACTCTTGAGAGCAAGTAGCGCTGACTTGTTGTCAAATATTACAGCGCATCTTGGGATCGTTGCTCTGTGCCTCTATATGTAAGCTATGCACTCTCGGATGGCTATCAACTCGCACTGGAAAATAGTGCTGCAGTCTGCGAGTTTTGCTCGTTCGTAGTGTATTTCTTCGTTTCCTTGCATGACCACGAACGCGGCCCCTGCTCGCTCGTCGTCTGCCCGCGATCCGTCCGCGTAGTAGCACAGTTGTAGTTCCTCCGTCACGCTGAATGGGATGCCGTCTCGCTCGGCCGGGTGCCCCGTCTCCTCCATGGACTGCCTCCGCTCATGACGCCCTGCCGCAACCCCAGCTCCTCTCGAAGCTGCTGCTCCGGCCCGGTCGTCAGCCTCCTGCGATCGGCCGCCTCCTGCAAAATAAAATGCAAATGCGAGTTTATTTATAGCAATCAAACTTAATACCGAATAATTCAGGCGTTTGATTGCCATGTTTAAAAGCCGACACGCATTGGAATTTAAAAATGTGACTGGCTTCCCGAATCCAACAACAATCTCAATTTTTTAAATGACCCGACTTATAGTAAACCCTCCCGATAACCAACAATGACAAAACAACCGTTGACTTTTCTACGAGATCGGACTTTTTTAGATTCTATAACGATCACAGACTTGTCTGAAGGTTTATATAGCTATGGCAATTGATGTCTCATATTTGAATTGCTCCGTTAGAATGTCTTGCGAATATATATCTTCGGGGCCTCAAACCCATTCTGATCGACCGAATGGGATGTAATCAATTTTAATAGCCAACAATCAACAAAAATCTCTAAAACTGGTTTGTCCCAAGCGATTAAGGCCCAAGGTTTCAATGCTTGGGAGTACAATCTAATCTAACACAGCTTCGACCACGCGGAAAGACCCCGGTCGAATAGACCCGGCTGGAACAAACAACCAGATGTTTCGGGCAAAAGTGGACTGTATCGTGTTTTTAATTTTAAACAAAGGAACTGCAATCAAAAGTTCAAAGCTGGAAAACTTATCTTTGGAAGCGGATCTTCTACTGCAGACATCGGCTCCCCGTGCTGTACTTCTGGGTAATCAAGGAAGAGGAAAAAAGGGTGTGGGTGGAAAAAGGACAAGTTACCCTAATCTTCCTATGGAGACAATCGGAAGCATCTTGTCTGATGTCCGAAGTTTGTGACTAGGTTTTTCTTGGTTTATCTCCGGGTCAGATACAAGAAAACCAAACCGAGTCTTTCCGTCGGCACAATTTCGACTCCTGAAATATAATCGGCCAACAAAACGACCTCCGGGATGAGAAAACTCTGGTCGGCAAAATATCGAATCCCGATATAACAATCGGCCTTCAACACGCCAGCGAGTTCTCGGTCAAAACGGTTTCGTACATACAGAAAATTAAAGCCGACCACACGCTTTCTAAACCACCACGGTTAGTATTCAAAACCGGAGCAAAAAAGAGAAGAGACCGCGGCCGAGCCTCTCTGCTTTATATATTGGCACACCGCGCAAGCGGGCAAATTCGCCGCAATAACTCATATCAAAACTAAAGCACGTATACAGAGGGAGACATAAGATGGACGACCCTAATTTAACATCCAAATAAAAGTAATTGGAGATTAGCGCGAACAGGTAGTATAACACTGCTATTATAACTGATCTACTCTAGTTTTCAACTACAACATTTGTTGCCTATACGTACTTATGCTGATATTTATATAGTTTGTGATGATTCTGAACTATGTACATATTGCTCCATTCGGTGCTTTGTATCATAGACAGTATACCTTGGTATTTTTAGGTAACTCCTGTTTGTAAAATGTGTTTTGAATATAAGGGTTGTGTTGAGCTTGTAATGTCTGAAGCACATGGCTATGATTAGTCAAGCCGTTAACATTCAAAATTGTCATCTTAAGGATTTAAGCCACTAGTGCAGTTTGGACCTAACTCGATCATCATTTTTTTCTAGTTTGTTCATGTTGAATGTTATAGTTTGTGAGTGGTGAGAAGTTACATGATTTGTGTTTGTTCTATTTATTGGTTCCGGTTGGCCTTGATTTGATTGTTTGGAACAAAGTGATTCCTTGCAGTTTATTGGATGGTTTTCATTACAAAGGTGCACTTGACCGGGATGATTTTTGGGCTTACGCAGGATTTTATTGGTTGTATAGCACTGTATTTTAGACTTAAACAATTATGTGCATTTTGCACATTAAAAAATTGCTCTATTTTAGCGGAGAGTTCTATTGTAACTTTGATTTGTATGGAGGTTCTTGATTTAATAAACTTTTTGTTTGATTCGCTTGGAGCTAAATTAATAAGGAATATAGACAGTTTAGTGATTCTATGTTTAACATTATGTATGCTTATTGCTTTATGTCTGTAACTTTCTATTTCTGTTTTTATATTATCTACGACCGTTGAGCAATGTATACTTTTAATTACGACTTTGAAATTTTGTTTTTTCTTAGCTGGTATGCATAGTATTGTAACTTTCAAATTATTCAGTCTTACGAAATCCCTTCATTGGTAATTTTACCTAATTCGTCTGTTAGAAGTTTCATACTTATCACATCGACAACAAAAATTAATGGTTGAGGAGTGTTATTTATCCACCAGCAAAATTATTATCTACTTTCATTGCGTTTTCGCCGTCTACCTCAGATAGTGCTTAAAATTTGTCTGAGCTAGATGTTGGTAGTTGGTAAAATTGCTCTTGATGCTGTATATTTGATACAATACGATTGCGTTATTTGTAGTTGGGGTTGCAATGTTTGAGAGCGCTTCCATGAAGTAAAGGATACTGTAATTGGTACTGCACTGCATGTTGTTTGTGAACGGATTAGTAATTTCTCTCTGATTTTAAAATGCAAACTTACACTTTAATATAATTGTAGTTTGTTTATTTTTTTATACACTTACAGGAATAAATTGGTGTTTTAATCTTTGATATAAATGGTAGATCTAAAATTTTGCGTCGTTTAAGTCTGTACATATCTTTACTATTGTCTAAGAGATTGATAGCTAGCTGATTTTTTTGTGAGCTTCTAACCGGTTGAGGTGTCTAAAACTGCACTGTTTCACCCCATCCTTAACTGTGTTGATATTTAGGTATACACGTATTTCACTATTAAGAATATACCACGGGTCATCACATAGGGTACGTAACACTTTTGATTGGAATCTTTCAAGTATGTCTAAATTAGTATTTGACGCAGTACTCCAAAGTTGGATTCTGTACTTTCACACTTGTTTAAAGCAAGCTTTTTAAAGTAGCAGTTTATTTTTTACATTTCGTGGATATCTCAGTCCTAGTAGCCAATAATGTTATTTTGGCATAGTTACTTCCTTTTGTTGAAGATGTGCGACTTCCATGTTAATCCCCTATCTAAATGCATACCCAGGTATTTGATAGAATCTTTTTATGGTAATGTTTGTTCGTTGAGTATGACAGGGGGCATAATCCCACGACATTTTGTAAAATCTTGGTTAAATTTGATATGCCGTTTGTTAGCCCAATGTTGAACTGTATTGAGATATTTTTGAAGTAAGTTTGCTGCTGAAGTTGGATAGCTTTATCATCAACAAATGACATTATGAGTGCGTATGCTGCTTCTGGAAGGTCAGCTGTATGAAGGAGGTATAATGTAGGTCCTAAGACGCTCCCTTGCGGCACTCTTGTGCGAATGGGTATAATTGTGTTACTTCTTGGTTATATCTAACTCTAAAGTATTTCTCTTCTAAGTACGATTTTATGATTGTAAATAGCACATGGGGCAATATTAATTTAGTTTAAAAAGCAGTACTTTATGTCAGAGTTTGTCAAATGACTGGCTTTTCTTAAGAAACGCAGCGGAGTAGTAAAGTTTTTGTTCAAAAGTTTGTTTGATGACATTAACTACTGCGTATCTGCTCGATGGTACCACGCTACCTTCTGAAGCCAAATTGGTGCTCCGGTATCAGATAGTTTTCTGTTATAACTTGCATTTATCGCTTATGTAACAATTTTTCCAATAGTTTGCTTAGAATAGGAATCAGGCTGACTGGTCTGTATAATGTTACTGAATTTGATTGTTTTCCTGGTTTAAGTAAAAATACTTCAACTGTTTTCCACTGGGCAGGAAAATGTCTCACTTTTAAAACGGCACTCAATATAGTTGTTAATAAGACTATTCCTCTACGTGACAGTTCGTTTAGAAGTTCACCCGTAATTTAATTGTATCCTTGAGGTTTCTTAGGGTTTATGCTGTTTTGTATTAGAGCTTTTACTTCTGCTGCAGTAAATAAATCTGGTAGCGGCGAAAATTGGTATGTTGCTTTGAGATAATCCTCTATTTTATTAACTTCTTTAGCTGTAGATTGCGTTAAGTTTGGAATAAAGACATTTTCCAGGTGTTGTGCAAATATATTTGCTTTTTTAATATCTGTTCGAACTTATGCTCCATCTTCCTTTCGGAAGGAATGGGTTTTAAAGTGTTTTTTACTCGTTTAGTGGCTTTCCACAAGGAGTATTCGGTGTCTTCTGAAGTAGAGAAGTTTTCTAGATAATCGTTAAAGAATTTATTTTTAATTTTTTGAAGAAGTTGTTTTAGTTCCCTGCTTGCTTCCTCATAGCGTTCTTTATCCGGCGAATATCGACTGCGTTGCCATATTTTTTGAGCCTTTTTTATCCTTATTTTTTTTTGACAAGTTTTGGACAATTCTGAGCTTGTTTTGTAATTGTTACTTTTGGGGTTGCCTCCCATGCCGATTGCTGAATTATAGTAGTTATTTCACTGACAGATTTTTCAATATTTTCCTTGGTTTGTAGTGGGATTCTTAGATTTATTTTGTTATCAATTTGTCTGTATTGGTTCCGGTTGTATGCTTGGTAGATAACATTTTATTTCTAGATTTTATCAGAAATATTGTACCTATAGTGACTATTACGGGAGTATGATCTGAATACAAGTAATAACTTGATTCTACTGTTAAATAGTTACCAGATATTCCTTTTGTGATAAAGAAATCAAGAAAATCAGTTATTTTGTGTGAATTTGTAAGCCAATATGCGGTGAGTATGTAGATAAGTGATCAAGTTGTTTTTTATCCATTACTTCAGGTAAAGCTTTTCCTCTGCCAGGTGCAGTGAGTCTGCTGCCCCATCTAGCATTTTTGGCGATATAGTCCCCTCCCGCTAGAAATCTCTTGCACAGTATGCTAAAGTATTTAGCAAATTCTTTCTTATTTGCTCTGTAGTTTGCATCAAAATATTTGATAGTATTAATATCGCACTTATTTCACTTGAGTCAGCAGAGACTAATTTGAGTATTTACTTTACGAAACTCAAACTCAAACAATAGTTTGATTGGTAACTTGGTTTTCATACTAACAGACAGCAACACTGTACATATGGTCATAATGTTTTCTTCTTATAGATAAATACTGTATGATTACAAATCCTTCAGATACTTATTTGTTGTTTAATAGTTGTTTAAATAGAAGGTTTACGAGTGGCAGCGCCAAATGCATAGAAGTAGAAATTTATAATGCGATACAATTTTATTTATTGAAAGGAAAACATCGAAGGATATCCCTGAAAGGATTTTGTTTACAATTGTGATTTAATTACTTTATGTCAAACCTATTTACTATGAATAAATGAATATAAATCCAGCAAAACAAGTAAACAAGGACGTGCTATGTCCTAGAGGTCTGAAAATATTCATCCCACCAACACTTACAGACAAATTCTATAATATGTTAATGAACATTTAAGAAAAATATAATATTTTGCAGTATTTTATAATCATGAACAAAAACCCAAATTTACCAATAGATATTTTAAAAAACTGTAATTAGAGCAGCGAGATACATGAGGTAAACTGTCTCCAAAATAATAAAAGCCCAGCACCCTACAATTTATTGAATAAAAATTGTTCATTGCAAATTAATGTTTATAATTTTAATGCTGACACTAAACCATCACTACCACAACTAAAGATTGGCCTAAATTGAAAGCAGATTTAAATTTTAAACGAAAAATTTTTAAATTACTTGTACGATGGGGTTTTGTATTGAGTATTAAATTACACAATCAAATTATGAAAGAGAAATAGCCATGTCGGCTGCCGCCGAAAGTCTTGATTCATTCACAAAATGGTTCATTACAATTTCGCAAATATTCCTGTAAACCTTATCGATAACAAGATCTTGCTATCTAGTCGATGTCAAAATTTCTTAAAGTTACGCGATCCGAAAATTGTTGCTACAGTAAATCAACCGTTGCTTGATGTGTGGCTGGTGACGCTGTCCTGCTAAAAACACATTTCTTTCAATTCTAAGTTATTTAGTTAGGTGAAAAAAATCGGCTAATAGTGTAACTTAGAGCATTTTCAACATTATCATCGAAAAAGCATGGGTCTATCACGCCACCGCCCAAAATACACACTAAAAAGTAACACTAAAAGGTGCACATTTGGTCTTCGTGAGTTACTCGATTTTCAAGCGCTGAAGATAATTTTTCACTAAACTGAGAAACCACTTTATGATGTTCTAAAAACAAATGGATGACCTATTGAGTGGCCATCAAGCTTAAATTATTGTGTATGTTAAAAAGATGCATGAAAGTGCAGTTTTGTGAGTATTTGCTGAAGGGGGCTTCTTGAAAGGTCCAATTGCGACGTACCATGCCGCACTGATTTTTCAGATTTGCAGCCACAGTTTTATTATTGATCTAGTTTCACCAAACTTAGTAAATTAATCTTCAAACATTTGGTTCTATTAGCGCACTATATTGACCAAAAATTCTACGGAGTTTCATACCGGTTTCGCAACATTTTCACTGAATTTGCAATGCCTTTTAGCAGTAATAACTCGTTACTCTTTCATATAGCGTTCTACATTTATTAACGAGAAGTATTGTAGATGATATCTCTCAAAGTATTAGTTGCCGACCGCAAAACATAAAAAAGTTGTGAAGTTTAAATTTTATCTATACTTTATAATATTTTTGTTGAAAACAGTTACTTCTACAATGTATATATATATATATATATATATATATATATATATATATATATATATATATATATAATCTTAACCCATTTACCTTACGGTGTAGGGTGTTTGTAAGCTTACATACATTTACATTTCCGTGAAAACAATTTACATTCTAATAATTATTGTCAATACCGTTTTTTAAATTAATTTCAAATAAACCAAATTAAATTAAATTAAATTGGATTTACAATACATTTTATCTTACAGTTCCTATGCAAGTTGTTCTTGTCTATCTGGTATTCTATTTACTTCACTTGCATTACACTACACTATGTTTCGTATGACGATCTTCAGTCATTCTTAACCGCACCAATCTATAGTTCACTCACACGCTTCACTACATTGATTATTCTCTCTTTTTATTGTGTATTTGTTATGTACGTACGAACCTTGCCCATTCCTTTTTGTTCTGTGCCAATGTTTTGGCCTCTTGCCAGTTTCGATTCTTCCTCTTTAGGACTGCCGCTATTGTCTCATCCCATCTCCTTCTTGGCCTTCCTCTTGTTCTTTTTCTTATTGTTTTAGTTTGCCAAATTATTTTTGTTTGTCTGTTATTCCCTATTCTGAACAAGTGTCCAAACCATCTCATCTGTTGTCTTTCTATGTCCTTCTTTATTGGTTCAACTTTTAGCGCCGTTCGTATTTCTTCATTTCTTAGTCTATCTCTTTTAGTTACACCCATGATTCCTCTCAGAATTTCATCTCACATGCTTGTATCTTATTTTCTTGTCTTTTCGTGAGCGTCCAGCTTTCGCAACCAAACATCAATATCGGCTTGAATATCGTGTTGTATACTGTTAGCTTTGTTTTATTGCTTATCTCTTTTTTCCTAATTAAAGCATTGTTTAGGGCGTAATACACTTTATTAGCACTTTCAATTCTGCTATTTATTTCTGTTTCGTTTTTCCCATCTTTCTGTATTGGTATTCCCAGATACTTAAAACTGTCTACTTGTTCGATCTCTTTATTAAGTTGTATTTTTATTTGTCTATTGTTTCTTCCTAGTATCATCACTTTGGTCTTATTAGTATTTATCATTAGATTCGTTTTTGTAGTGCTGTGTTCCACAGTTCTAAGTTTCTTTGCAATTCTTCCTGTTTTTTTGCACAGATCATCAGATCATCCGCGAATGCACATTCTGTTATACATACCGCTTCCAAATTTCTATAGCCCACTAACAGTTTCTTAACTTTATGTTTAACTTCTTTTATTACTTCATCTAATACAATATTAAAGAGTGTTGGGCTTAATACTCCCCCTTGTCTCACGCCTTCTTTTGTTACAAATTCGTCTAACTCCATATTATTTGTTCTGATCTGATTTCGAGTTTTATTGTATAAACTAGCTATATTGCTTCTCAGTCTGTTTCCAATTCCTCTTTTCTTAAGGCTATTCCATATAACTCTTCTTGGTATGCTGTCGAAGGCTTTTTTAATATCGATAAACGCCACATATATGTCATTGCTGTGGAACTTCTCTATCAGCTGTTTTATTGTGAATATGTGGTCCTGTATTCCTCTCCCTCTTCTAAAACCACTTTGCGATTCTTCCATTTGGTCTTCTGTTTTGGCTTTCAATTTCTCATCTAGTAGTCTCTCGTACACTTTATATGCATTGTTGAGTAGTGTTATCCCTCTATAGTTATTGCAGTAGCAGTAGCTTTAACATTTCTGTTGTTATGTTATCATGGCCTGGTGCTTTGCCTCTCTTAAGCTTCTTTACAGCTTCTCCTACTTCTTCCAGACTAAATGTTCTCCCTTGTTCCACGTCTTCTTCTTCTTCCCTATTTTCTTCTTCGATGTCCCATGTACTTGATGTGTTTGCGTTTAGCAACTCTTTGAAGTATTCTTTCCATCGTAGCATTATATCGTTGTTTTCCGTTAATATTTCCCCTTTCTTTGAGTTAATATATTGACATTTTGTTTCTTTTCCTTTTCTTAATGTTTTCAGTACTTTATAAAATAGTTTCTGGTTACCTATTCTGTCCTTCTCCATCTTTTCGCCGAATTCTTCCCATGCGTGTATTTTTGCTCTTTTCACCATCTCTTTGACCTTTAGTCTCTGTTCTTTATATTTTGTATAGTTTTCGTTATTTTTGTTTCTTAGATATGTTTTCCATGTCATTTTCTTTAGCTTTGTTTCTTCCTTTATCTCTTCGTTCCACCAACTCGATTTCTTTCTATTTTTATCACTTGTCTGTCCACATATTGCTTTGGCTGTGTTTATTACACTTTCTTTGAATTTTATCCAAAGCTCTTCTATGTTATAATTCATAATACTTGCTTTTAGAGTTCCCATTTCTTTTTCTGTTCCTTCAGTATATTTATTTGCTATTTCTTCTTCCCTTAATTTGTGTGATCTTATTTTTATCTTCTCTTGTGTGTTAATCATTTTATCCTTTTGTTTCCCTTAGTTTCCTTACTAACTCCATTTTCATTTCCGATACTACCAGGTAGTGATCCGTATATAATTCGGCTCCTCTTTTTACTCTTGTATCTTGTATGTCTCTTCTATATTGCTTATTTATTATTACGTAGTCAATGATTGACTTCTCATTTCTACTTATTATTTCTCTCGTATACTTATGTATATCTTTATGTTCGAAGAAGGAGTTTGTTAGCACTAGGTTATTCAATATACAGAAACCTATTAATCTTTTCCCATTTGTATTTCTTGTTTCTTCTTCATGTGCCCCTATTGTCTCCCCCGATTCCGCATCTTTTTTCCCTACTCTTCCATTTAGATCTCCAATTATAATTATTCTTTCATTTAGGCTTTCTATTTTGTTTCTGCTAGTTGCTCCCAAAACTGTTCTTTTATTTGTGCCTTGTCATTTTCCCCTGGTCCGTATGCAATTATCATCGTGCTTTTAACTGTGTTACCTGCTTGTATCTCTATCATAAGTAATCGTTCTGTAATTGCTACCGATTTCGTAATATATTTAGTTATTTCCTTTTTAACTATACATCCTACTCCCTCTCTTGCCCTCTGATTTCGTTCGACTCCTGTATATATTAGTAGGTTTCCACTTGGCAGAATTATCTCTCCACTCCCTTTCTTCTTAGTTTCAGTTATTCCTAAAATGTGTAGTCTTGCTTTGTTAAATTCTTCATCTAATTAATGTTCCTTTCCTGCTATACTTCTTATGTTCCATGTTCCTATTTTCCATCATTCAGTCCTTTTCATTGCCTTGTTCGTTATCCCTTATATTGGTCCCATGTTCTTATCTTCCGCTTTTAGTTTTTCTCCAGGTTGTGCGTGTTATTTTTCTCATTTGTTCCGTAAAATTTTGCCCATCAGGGATCTCTCAGCTACTGTTCTCTTGTAGTTAGTATTTTGTCTCCCTGCGGATTCTACTAGACTTTCTTGTTGTATTTCTTTATGTGTAACCATTTTGTTGTATATCTTTAATTTATCATAACTTAAATATGCCGTTTGTCCGTTTTCTCTGTCTTCTTTTAGCAAAGGCATTAGTCTTCTTCTTTTTTCTTAGACCTTTTTCATATAATCTTCATCTATCCAGATGTCTGATCCTTTTAGGTTTTTTGCATTTCGTATTATCTCTTGCTTAGTATTCGTCTTTGTTAGTTTTACTAATATTGGCCTTGTTTTTCCGTCCATGGGTCTTCCTAATCTTTTTATCTCAACTATATCGACTTTTCCATCTAGGGTTACTCCTATTTTATCTATTACTGCACATGCTTTTCTTCTAGTTATTTCTTCGTCCTTGTTTGTTTCTTCTTTAATACCCTTCATTACCAGATTTTTTCCTCTTACTTCTCTTTCTAGCATTTCTATTCTGGTGTTTTGTTCTGCCACTTGTTTCATTAGTTTCGTGTTTTCCTCTTTAACTTGATTTAATTCTTGAATTATCTTATCTAACTTATTATTCGTTTGGCTCATGTTTTCATTTATAGTGGCAAACATTGTTTCAATTCTTTCCATATCCATTTTTATTTATACTGTTTTTAACTATTTTTATTCCGTTCGTAAGTTTTGTATCACTGTAATTATTCGTATTTAATATTTATGCCCGTGTATAATTTTAATTTTAATTGTGCCCAATACTGTTATTTATTATACTATTTTCGCCGCACCAATTTTTATTGTTGGCTTAAAAGTCCGGCACGACCTCGCATCAGTCGATGTGGGGTACATGTGCGAGTTTTATACAAACGCCTCTTTCTGCGTTGTTGAGGTTATAACATTCGTAACAATAAAATTAATCAGTTTCTTACCAGTGTCTGCTGTACTTTGTTCACTGGTATCTACTCTACTCACATGCAATTTTTTATAAATTTTTATCCACTTTCGCCGTGTTAACAGTAAGAAATTTATATAGCGTGACGGAGCCGATGTGTTCGGTTACCCGTCGCCGCCGCGAATCGCCTCTACAATGTTCATATTGTGTAATATTAATCATAGCAGCAGTTGTCGCGGAAAAAAACTCGAGCCGGAGCAGACGATTTAATACGGCTCTCGATTATAGTATGTCTAAAAATTGCACTTTTAGCTAAGAAACCAATTTGTTTATTTTAAACTACAACTTCAGTTTTTATCTGTTTTTCTTTTAGGAAACATTCTATACCAAATCTTTATAGGCCTTTTACTCACTCGCATTCACGTTCATGTCTATTAATCTGCCGCATGGTTTGCAAATTTCACAATATTCTTCCATCATTGGTCCAGTTTGAAAAGTTTATTGACCTTTCCACGCGCCGATGATCATCTTCATTCTTTTCTGACGAAAGCCATTTCCGCTTTGACTCTGTTTTTATTTTATGAGATGCCATGCATGAAATCGTAGATCTCCTCACATACGCATTGTGGATTATAATTAGGTAAAATCGGAAGTTGTCATGCTTGGTAATAAATTGGGCGCAGTTCTATTTAAAGTTTTTGTCATCTGTCGTACCGTCTACTATTGGGAAGAATATTTGCTCACTACTAGTGATCTTAGAGCTGTAGTAGTCTAGTGAATAGGTTGCTAGATTACGAAACCAAGAGTTGCGGGTTCGAATCCCGCTCTCACCAATTCGATTTTTATTAGCATTTTTACGGTCCAGCTCGACTCAGGCTGCAATAAATGAGTACCTGGAGGTCAGACTCTGGCGGTCGGTACGTAGCGCTAACCAGGTTATTACTCTGGTGTCCGTAGGCTCTAGACTGTAGCAGACCTATCCTGTTACAACTCCAAAGAGCCTTCGTGGCCTATTATGGGAAACGTATTGTATTATTATTCTAGCGATCTTACTGTTGTATTGGATTATAATTGGCTTTTATTGAGCCTTATTGTGTATTTCTTGTTTTTCTTTGATCAATTGGACTGAACGTTCATTTCCTAGTGTTCCATCATGTGGCTCGATCCAATAAAATCTCAAGCCCATTTCAACCGACTGGGCCTTTCTACAATAGTGACAGCAAGTAGCGCTGACTTGCTGTTAGGGATAATAGTGTATCTAGAGGTAATCGTTCTCTGCATGTTAATGATTCTTAAAAACTTTTGGATAGTTATCAGCTCTCAGTGAAATATGGTGTTTCAGCCTCTAAGCTTCGCTTTTCTAGGGTAGATCTTCTACGCGGTATCCATTTTTCCGTCGTCTATTCATAACCAATCCATAGAACGACATATTTGTTGCCTCTCAGCCTTCTCCATGCTGAGTCGGAGGCCATCTCATTAAGTTGGATATCTCATTTGTTCCAGCTCCTCTCGAAGTTACTGCAACGGATTGATTGCTGGCCTTATTGGGCACACCATTTTCTAGAAAATAATAGCACAGGCGATAAATGCTTAATATTAGTCTATATACTGTTATAAGTACTGGTCGCTGTTACCTCAAATATTATCTGTATTAAAGGCAAGCTTTCAGCTTATCTGTATTTTTCCACGAAATTTACACGTTAATTCTGTTGCGTATTATACTAAAATGCTTTTATATGGGTATACAAAAAATTGGTTGCCGATTTATAGTCTTCAACTTTGTAGTAGATGTGTTTACTGTTGGCCAAAAAATCGATTTTTCTTGTTCTAACCCTTTCACAACAAATAGTGCCTATATCATTGTTGAATGTAAGTTTTTCGCTGTAGTTTATCATTTTTAAGCATGTGATTCTAACGTTTGGAGTTGTTTTGCCTAGATTATCCGTAGTGGAATACCACGATTTGATATACTTTTGATACTAACATTTAAAAATACTTTGTCTTATTTTGACTTGCGCTATCTCCTCGATGGTGTGGTGTTTTATTAACAAGAACATTGGAGAGGCAGGCGTGTAAATAGCCGCCCTCGTGGTGCGGTGTGGGAAACTAAGTACGGCCCGTTTTGAAACGTAAAACGATAAGGCCCAAATCGTCCCTTAAACGGCCAGCGCGAAAGCGGATGGGGGCGGCTACCGATATCAACCGAAAGTAAAGCCAAATCGCTCACCTGAATCGGCTTCGGCTTCGTCGGCGATGGTTTCACGGTGGCCACCTTGATGCGCTGTCTTCGTGTATGTTGCGGGATGTTAAATGCGGCCGTACTGGACGCGATGCGGTGTGAGTATAAGCGGGTTGTTAAGCACGACCGAATTGGTCGCGTTGCGGTGTGCGTATTGCGGGGTGTTAAAAACACGACCGAATTGGCCGCGCTGCGGTGTGCGTCTGTTGCCGGGCTTCGATAGCACCTTTCATATCAAAGGGTACCGCTGACGGCGTATGCAGACTTGTCGGCTGAGCAAAAGCCCATATGCCGTTTTGTGTGCGACGGCAAAACGTAGCGGCAGATATCAAAGCCGCCCAGCATGCCGCCGCGATATAAAAGCGGTTCAAGGGCGAAAAGGCCGCCACACCAAACATATTTTGAGAACACTACCTTTCGGTTGATTGCGGGTTACCACCCGTTTTGAAACGCCCATGTAACGTCGCAATTCGCACGTAATATGTGTTTGCATTTCTTGCATTTTTAATCCCTGAATCTACATGCACTTCCGCACATGGAAGTATGGTCACTAAATAAATTGTGAATTTATATACGTTAATGTAAAAAATCAATTTATTATATAACGTATTATTATGTAACACGTAAAAAAACAAAGATCACCATAAACACTGAAAAAACTTAACTTGTATATTAAATATTTGTTTCATTAAAAAAATTGTTCTCTGCATTTACAATTCTAACTATTCTTTCGATTATTTATTTTTAGTTTCTCGAGAAGTAAATTACTTCAGAAATTTTGAAGAAAACTCTAAAGGTTATTTTGTGTTTTCTTATTGTTTTGTACAGCAACTCTATGGGGTTGAAGCTTAGACTCTGTGGTGGTCATGTCTTCATTTTGTTCTACTTAGTTTGATAAATAGTCCTTACAAATTTTGAAGTATGTTCAAGATTGTTATCTTGCATTATTACGAATCCCTTCCCGATTAGTCGCAATCCAGATAGTATGGAGTTTTCCGTTACATTTTTTTTATAACGTTCTTTTCTTATAATACCATAGATTTTTACTAACCAAAGAGAAGAATTCTACACACTAAAACAAACCGACATACGTGCTTGATAGTCTGAACAATACTGTCCTGGATCATCTTTTCAGTCTCAGACCGACCCACGAAGATTCTCCGTTTCTAGTTAAATTTAATGTTTGGCTTCGTCGGTCCCTCATACATTTTGCCACTGTTCAAGTGTTCAAAAAGAATGTTTTTATGCCCGCTGAAGTCGTTTAGTCTTATTATTATCCCATAACAATGTTTTTTTGGTCTCAATACGACCATGAATGTTGCCCTCTTGAAGACGCCGCTTTATTGTACTGACTGATATTGTTTTATTTTGTCTCGGGTTAAATTCACAACAATATCTGAGGCAGTTAATTTACTATTTTTCTTACTCGTTAGTTTGACGAATTGGATCCTCAGCATCGGATATTACTCGTGAGGGCCCATAGCTTTAAGACTTCCCGTTTCTCTATAGAATTGTAATAAGATTCACTGTCGAAGCACAAACATTTAATGTTTTGGTGGTGCCACGTACTGATAGCTTTTGTCGATGTAAAGTGAGAATGGCTGAACGAGTTTCCATTGAATGGAAAGATTTAGAACGAGACGGAAAACCCAAGTAAGCAACACAAGGTCTGCTGATAAGCTGGCGAGCTCGGAAGTCGAAACTTTGGACGGTGCAATTTTTTTTGTGTAAACAAACATTTAAAACATGGGGTAGGGACAGAAAAAGTGTTGTAAGACAGTTCAAGGATGTAAAAGCATTATGATTTT
The DNA here is from genome assembly GCA_036346155.1 of Sinelater perroti. NCBI lineage: Eukaryota > Metazoa > Arthropoda > Insecta > Coleoptera > Elateridae > Sinelater > Sinelater perroti. The sequence continues at coordinate 4,362,308 of JARFIY010000077.1, forward strand.
TTTATTCTAGTTTTCGACCCAACAAATGCTTATAAAAAATCTATGTGACCATTTTCATTCAAAACAATGTTGTCTAAGGAGATGATAAAGGGTTAAACGAAACAAAATTTATTACGAAAAGCATAGTTATTTTAATAAGGTATCCATACTTCCGTGGATGGTAGTGTATGTGATTGTATTCATTGTGGATTTATCTGCCGAAATACTGTTTGCTGATAATGATGTTATTTTTTAGGACTGGAAAGACATTTTCCCGATTAACTGTCATAAGAAAGAAAAATTATCATTGACATATACTTGCAATATATCAAGGAAACCATACTTTAATTAGTAAAAAAGTGCTGTTCATATGCATTCAAATCGTATTGCTGAGCAAGAAATTACTTTACTAACATGTGGATTTTCCTCACATTTACTTTATTTACCTGATTTAGCTTTTTTGAAATGTTATGTGTGTTATGTGACATAGAATATAAATGAGTATTTTAGGGGTTTGAAGAAACAATCCATACAAGAAATTATAAATTTTATTAAAGTCATTATCTTTGTAATATTAAATAAAGTTGCTCATCAAACTACTCTGATATAAAACAAAAAAATTAAGATTTTTATAATAATTTGCCTTAAAAGGTTATTTTGTATTTTTTATAGATATGCAAATAATGCAAGTTTTGTCGATAAAATTTATGTAGTGCTTTCAGTCCGATGATGACCGGGTCGTAAAATTCGAATTCTCTTATTAAATTTTACATAGATGGTATTCTTCAATAAGTGCGGAGTTTTAAATATTTATCAACCATCCCATCAAAATTTGTTTTTAGTAATTTATTTGGAAAACTATCCGCAGTTTGACGACTTCTGTAGTTTAATAAATGAATTTTTAGTTTATTTAAAAGTTTTGTAGAAATTAAAACGAAGTTAACGTTGGTAACACGACTGCTTTATACTCTTCTTGTTCTTTAATAATTAATTGTTAATTTAAAGGTTCCTTACAATAGTATAACTACTTTAATGTGGTCCCTTAAGAGGATTCGGGTAAGCTTGAAATCTCAGCTCACCTTCTTGACACTAAAAGGGAGTACGATAAGGTGTTACGCGACCCGAGCTGAGATCTGAATGGAATGCGATATACGCGTAATCGCACTTTGCCGAATAGAGGGCGTCCTTCAGCAATTAATAGCCTTACTGCGATAAAACGAAATTCTACTGTAATCAAAATTTTACCCTCGGTTGCTCGTAAAAGCACTTTGAGAATAAATATTTCAAATTCAATTAATGAGGGTGGTCTCCTTTTAAAGTGCCATTTAGATGAAAATATTCTCATTTTTTCGAGTTAATGAATTCTCTCAGAAACCAAAGTAAAAATTTGTTAATTATCGCATCAACTGTAAAGTTCAGTAAATGTCTTCATCACAGATTTAATTTTGATTTTCTTTTGCTTTTTTTCTTTTGTGATATATATTATAATTAAATAGATAATTTATAAATGAACAAAAATATACAAATAATTAAGAAAGCTGTATTTAATAAGGACAAGAAAAAATCAATTTATGGTAATGGTGTCAGTTTGTTAGTTTATTAAGTCTCTAGGCCATTTCTTCAATATAAAAGGTATCCCAAAATTAACGCAAGATTTGAATTAAATAGAAAACACAGTTTTTAGTCTTTTGATTGTAATTTTTTTATTGAATCATAAAGTACATAGGATAGGGTTATTTATGGAATAACACATCGGGCAAATACCCTCCACGGCTTTGCATACACATACGCACTCGTTTGTCGAAATTTTCCATGACCATTCTGCATAAATGTGACTGAATTTCGTTGATGCAACGTTGAATCTCCTCCTTTAATGCACGCGTGGTTGTGGGCTTGTTGACATAGACCTGTGATTTTAAATAACCCCATAAAAAGAAATCTAATGGTATTAAATCACACGATCTAGGGGCCAATTCTGATCACCGAAACAGAGAGTACACGACCTGGAAATGTCTCATGCAGTAATTGAAGTGTTTCACGGGCTGTATGGCATGTGGTACCGTCTTGTTGAAACCACATATTGGCGACATCAATATCATCCAATTTCGGCAAAAAAAACTGTTATCATGTCGCGATATCGAGCACCAGTAACAGTCACTGCTTGACCAGCCTCATTTTCAAAAAGTATGGTCCAATTATGCCTCCAGCCCAAAATCCACACCAAACAGTGACACGTTGTGGATGCATTTGTTTTCGACAATCACATGTGGGTTCTCAGAACCCCAAAAGCGGCAATTTTGGCGATTAACAAACCCATCAAGGTGAAAATGTGCTTCGTCGTTTAGGATGATTTTGCTCGAAAATCAGCATCCATTTGTTGATACTCAATAATCCATTCAACAAACTCTCTTCGCTGTCATGGTCATTAGGCTTCAGTTGTTGTTTAATTGAATTTTGTAAGCATTGGAGACACAGATTTTAGTGAGTATACGCTGTAGAGAGCTTCTTGAAATTTGCAATTCTTGTCCACGACCCGAATTGAGGTTCCTGGATTGTCACCGACACTCTACGCACTGCTTCGATGTTGACATTTGAACGGCTTGTTTTGGACGACCAGTGTGTTTGCGTCTCCAACGGATCCTGTCTCTCGGAATTTTTCAATTAATCTCTTCACAGTTGACGAAATTAAAACACTATTCCGACCATATTTTGTATGAAATTTTCGAACAGCGGCCGCCAAGCTTCCATAATTTTTGAAATATTGTTCAATAATGAAGACACTTTGTTCTATCGTGTAACGTTCCATTTTTACTAACCCTAAACTGTCAGCTGTCGATTTGTTTTTGTTTTAGGGTTGTCAACACTTTACTGCATAAATGGCGGCAAATTTAAATCTTGCGTTAATTCTGGGACACCCTTTAATAATAATAGTTCCCCGTAACAGGCCTTCAATATACGGTGCTTAAATTTTCCCTTCAATGCATCAATTGCTTCATTTAATTTTCCCGTACATCAAGATGTGAAGCGTTTGTTTTGAAACAAACCGTGGAGCATTGCTCAAGCATCGAAAAGTGTGGATTGAAATTATTGAATTATTTCTAAAGTTAAGTTACTGAGACAACCCGAAGTTCGTATCCGTACAGCCAAATGGAAAGCTTTATTAATGTATAGGTATAAAAGAATTCTGTTAGGGCACATCTGCTTTGATTTGTTTAATTTTAGACGTTTTCTCTCTTATATTAATTTGATGAGGGTAATGTTCCAGGTAAGAGTAAAGTAGTAAGTAACAATGATGAACAAATAACTTTCTTATTTTATACAGTAGAAAATCTGGTTCATAGGTGCAGACCGAAAAATTTTGTTTTTAAACGCCACTTGTGTTGACTGCTCTATGACTGCTGGATTGTGGAATGCCGATGACAAAACCTAAACTACTAATTTTATAGCCCATTTTGATTAATTCGTTTTAATATTAGTTTTTCGAGCCACTTGAATATTATTGGAAGTAAGCGTAGGTCAGCAGGACTTAATTTTGTTGAGAGGTTTTCCTGTTTAAAGAAGACTATGTGGCAAATTTGAATTGAAGTGCTCACAAAATTGAATACCTTTCTTGGATAGTTGTTCTAATATAATTGCTGCTATAAGGTCACTCTAGTAGGAGACTTGTCTATATTGATAAAATTTCAAATTGGTAATAACATTTTCACTAAAAATCAGCACCAAATGTTTGGCAAACGCTTCTGCTTTTTCAGATCTTGCTTAATTACTTCTTCCATCTTTTAGCGGTTGAATAAATTGTTTAATATTTTTGGTAGCCTTTCAGTTGATCATGTATGAAAAGTAAATTAATATATATTTAAAAGGTTTGGTTCCAAATTTGTTTGAGTTTGCCGTTTGTATCTTGATTACTTTCTTTTACCAATTCCATGATATTTTCCATTGAGATATCAACAGAATTGCTTTTAAGCTTTTTGGTTAAGGTGCAGTTTTGAAATAATTTGTTGCACTTTTTAATTTATTGGGCGTTTTTAGTTTAATGTTAATTTTGAAATGTTCTTTAACGTACGTTTTAAATTTTTCCCAATCAGTTATGTAATTACTTAGCAAAGGTTTAGGTTTCTTATAAATTATTATTGCACTTATGGTAATAATTACATAAAATACATACTGCACTTCTTTTTTGTAAAGCACGTGAGTGGTTCTCCCTTTAGATTCTGATTGAATTTTGATGTTTTGATAAGTATTTTAAGCTCAAAGAGCTATTCTGATTATTTATGTAGTATAAACACACACAAACAAAATCAGTGAACGTTGTGGAAAATCTGTACTTGGACTCTGGTATCATCGCAAAGTCTGGGAGGGCTGGTGTTCTGCAATAATATTACTGAAATTATTACTTTGAAGAGAAACTTATCCATTTCTGCCACAAAATCTAATATTTGTACTTTATTTCTATCTTCAAATATAGATAGAAGTGCATGTTTGCATAGTTTCACTTTGATATATGTAGTATAGGAAGTAAAAAGAGATGGAAAAAATATCGGAAGGACAGAGATGGTGGAGAGCGAGAGAGAGAGAGAGAGAGAGAGAGAGAGAGAGAGAGAGAGAGGAGAGAGAGAGAGAGAGAGGAGTTATGGGTTATAGGCCATACAGGCAATACATTAATTCATCTCCCAAGCATTACTGACTGAATTTGCCTGAAATCTTCAGTCAAAAGCACGATAATTTTCCTTGTCATTCTGTCGATGACCCTGATGCCTAAGAATTCTTGTAAAAACAAATTTTAACTTTTTATACAACTGTTGACATTGAATAGAATTCATTTTACTTACTTGATTATTTCCTATTTGATGTCAAAAAGTTATTTTGTCTTTAGAACTATGTTTTCATTATCGCCTATGAAATTCCTCACTATGTGTTACAATTATTCTTGAAATGTAAAAGTTAATATTAAATTGACCCCATAAGTTAGTTGAGCCCAAATGATTTTAATTTAAAGCATATATTGTACTTTTTAATAGTGTCTATTTAATTTTCTAACAATGGAAACCTGGGTAGAATAACTATTCTTGAAACTGTAACGTAAGTGTTAAAACATCAATAATATAGACAGTGTACTCTGGACTAGAACCCATAATCTGCTATGCAGGATAAAACAAAGAAAGCGATTAAGAAGCTAAAGAATAATATATTGTCCCACTATGTACTTAGGCGCGCACGCAAGCTACGTCGTTCTATGTATTAATAAGTTTGTATTTTTTTACATGCCAAGGAAGCCTAAAGACAGAAAAATACTTACTTATAGTGCGTAAGTTATGAAAGAGGCAGTGGAGTCTCTTAAGACAATAAGATCTTTGTGTGTGGTTGAACAAGAGGTGGGGATACCAAGGATAACATTGCAGCGATATTGGAGCAAGATAAAAAACGAACCAGAAACTGAAAATGTACGACTGTACTGTAAATAGAGTGTTTACAGAGCGTGAGAAGCCTGAACTAAAGACTACGTTTTGGTGTGTGCCAGAATAGCATACGGATTAAACTCTAAAATGGTAAAAGAATTAGCCAATGAAAATGCCATTGCAAATAATACAAACTTCCAAATTCCTGAGCCTAATCCAAAGCAGCCGGTTACAGGCCTTCATCAAAAGAAACAAATTATCCATCAGGCAGCCAAGGGGATGTAGCCTGTCAAGGACTTTCAATAAGCACAATATTGAAACTTTTTTTTACTAATTTGAAGAAAGTTTTTAAGAAACATCTTATGTTGATGGATCTATCAGGAATATATAACTTAGCTGAAACAAGCACAAAGATTGTAAAAAATCCCAAGAAAATTATAGCAAAAAGAGATTAAGCAAGTGAATTTCTGCACCAGTGGTGAAATGGAAATCTTAGTCACAACTAGTGCCATTATTTGTGCACGATGTGGGCATCATCTATCCCCAAAAGTTTTTTTTTAAACAGCAGACGCTTCGTGGAGCATCTCATGGGGCAATGGTTCACAACCGAAAAAAAATCTTTTTGACCACTATATAAGAGGGTATTTTGAGATTGTTCCATTTTTCGATTAAATGGGAACATACTCAGGTTATTATAATTGGCAAGCCTGGAACACAATCAACACAACCTAAATCCTACAAACTTATAAGCCTCCTACTCTCCTGTCTAAAATATTCGAAAAACTATGCCTTAAAAGAATTAAAGAGACTAGATTTAGACCTAATACTTCCATCTCACAAACTGGAATTTCGCAAACATCATTCGACGTTGATTCGTCACCACAATCATGAAATGCCTTAAAACCTGAAAAGTTTGCACCAGATAGATATCACAGGCCTGTAAAAAATACTTTTTGAACATTGTTTTAACTTTAGTCACTTATTTTTGTGTGTTTTTCAGTGGTAAACTCAAAAACGGGTTTTTTCTATCACGTAGGGTTTTCTCAGAAAAAGCAGATGTATTTTAGGAATAGTAAGACAAATACAAAAAATCATGAAATGTATATTTTATTTTACATTTTATTAGAATCATAAGTTTTCGGATGTCAGGTCCAACAAATACTCCTTCTTTAACTTTGCCTCAGATAAACCAGGAAACTGCTGACAAAGATATCGAAAGCATTATTCTTCCTTTGATAAGGCCTTCACAAATTGCCTCATCAGACCAAATTCGATGTGAAGTGGAGGAAGCAAAACTTTTTTGGATCTAAAAGACTCACCCTCTAAATATTCTTTGTACCGACTTCTAAGGTTTTTCTGACTGGCCATTATTTCTTAATGTAATGCTGTTTTCTGTCACGGCTATCTCATTCACAAAGAAAACATGAATACTTTGTGTATCCACTCTGTTAACCAAGCAACAGTAAAATGACTTTTAAATAGTCCATTTATTGCTTGAATAGCTAAGTTTGTTGAAGACCACTTTAAGGTTTCGGTATGGTTCCTTTAAGTGAACCGAATGACCAACAAAATCAACTAAAATCAGAAAACACATGTATACATTACAAAGACTAGAGACACACTGTATGAAGAAAGCAAACAAAGGTTTCACAGCTACTCAGTGTTGCCACCCGACTAAACTGGGCGTGATAGAATTTTTTTATTATTTTTCCGCAATCAGCGTACAAAAAACTATAAAAATCACTGATTACCTTTTAAACAATTTTTTGCGTTTGAAAAGTTTGATAAGTTATGGCATAAGGGCTTACTCTATAAACTCAAGTTACACTTTTCAAGCTAGCCCATCTTGTCCTACCTGAGTGAGAGAATTTTTTAAGTTAAAATTAATAATACAGTTTTAAGTTATCAACGCATTATCGCTAGTGTACCACAGGGTAGCGTACTTGGGCCGCTTCTTTATCTCCTGTACACAGCCGATATTAAAACTGCTCAAACTACCGTTGCAGCTACGTTCTCTGATACAACAATTTTATCCGTCAACGACACCCTAACAGCTGCAGTAGAACATCTAGAAAATCACCTCGACTTACTCGAAGCTTGGTTCACTCGGTGGAGGGTAAACGTTAATAGTGACATGTTTGCTTAAATAACTGTTGTTAACAAACTCACCCCAAGTCACATATCTCGGATTGCATCTGGACCAAAAACTGCCTTGGCGTGAGCATATTAAGGCAAAAAGAAACACCTAACTATCAAACTTAAACAAATGGACTGGCTTATCGGCCGGCGCTCTCAACTTTCTCTGTCGAACAAACTCCTCCCGTATAAAGCCATCCTAAGACCTATATGGACTTACGTGATGCAATTTTAAGGCTATGCGAAAGCCTCCCCTACAAAGATATTTTAACGCTTCTAATGTTAGACCCTACGTATTATAGCAAACGTCCCATGGTATGTCCGGAACGACACTTAACACTCCGACCTACAAATACCATATATAGTTGAAGAAATCCACAAATTCGCAAATGCCTATTATAGCAACCTGGATAGACACTCCAACCAACTTGTAGAACAACTTATTACTAATCTAGTATTTCTAAAAGTGAAACGTTAGTATACGATGTAGTCTCTTTTGGGGTCCAGTACTAGTTGAACCCCTCTGATCTTAACTTACCTTCCTATTATTTGCTTATTATTTCAATGTAAAGTAGCTTGTAAATTTGCAATTTATTAAATTATAAAGAAAATTAGTATTATTTACTTTAACTTTGCTAATGTTTACCTAAATAAATGTTATTTTCATTGTTTATCCATTCACCGCATTTACATATTCTCAACACGTTTCCCTAAAATGATTTTTAGCAAACACTTGCTAACCACAAGTACAATATAGAGATTATCTTTGACCCAGATGAGGCATATCAGACATGTCAATCTGTAAAAGTGTGTTAAAATATCCTGATTAGGTGCAATTTATTTTTAATTCAGAGCTTCGCGTTTTAAATTCCAGTTCTGCTCCCACTCGGAGCAGAAAGTTGTAACCATTCTGTGAAACTTGCATGCAGCTGCCGCTAATCCTAGACGGGAAATATCGCTAGGATGGCGTTCCGCGGATTACGATGAATATTTAATTCCGGAGTGTAGCGCCGCAAATTCTAACGAATGCCATTTGCGCGCGAGAGCCTTTTACCGGCACCGAGTTACGACGCTTTGAGGTCGCCGGCCCGCGATGTGTTTTAATCAGAGGTGCAGCTTGGAGGGCCTGAAACGCGCTTTTGCCGGCTGGAAGCCTGAATGCAGCCGGTCAATTTAGCAAAAATTTCTGCAAAAAGCGGAGCGGAGGCTCGGGAATTAATTGCAAGGGGCGGCGGTGCGGCGTTTTCATCAATCTCGGCGAGCTGAAGAACTGCTGGATGCGGTATACAAAAGGGAGAGTTAAAGCGCCGGCTGGGGAGGGGAACTTTGTGGGGCGTTTTTAATGAACTGTAGAAGTAAAAGAGGCAAAGCAAAATGCCGTAAAAAGTAAATCAAAACAATTTAAATTAAGCTAAACAGGGCAGCTCTTACAAGGTACTACCTAAAATTTTGCAATATTTCTGTTATAAAGATAGAAAAATAGCCTACCCCTACCGTACTGATATATTTCTTGTCGGCACTTTTAATACTTTCTTCGGTACCTCTCATATTTTATGTTTTCTCAAAACATTCATGTTTACGATAATGGATTAAACATAAACCAAGCTTTATTTTTTATTTAAACATTTTTGCTTCATTAATATGCGGTTTATTTTATCGGTGATGCTTCTGTTCTAAGGTAGGAATGTTTTTTGTTAGTCATGAGGTTTTGGGATTGAGAGTTAATATTTTTATTTATATTTTTGATTATAGTGATAAGGATTTATTGGAATACCCATTTTGCAGTAGGGTGGTGGTAATGGTTTTAATTTCTGTGTGGCGGTTGTTCGTATCGGAAAGTCTGATGGATCTGGTGATGAGGGTTTTTGCAACTGAATGAAATTGGGGTGGTGATGGGATTTGGCATTTAAGTAGCCGTTAGTACGAGTGGGTTTTCTATAGACAATGTAAGGAAAGCTGTCATTTGAAAGATTTTTTGTTATAAGAGTATTCAGAAAGGAAAAGGAATTATTTTGTTTAACTTTCATGGTAAATTTGATGTTGGTGTGAATTTGGTTTAAGTGAGAAAGGAATTCTGGAAAGGTATCATGTCCACGAGGCCAGATAACAATTGTTTCAAAATCGGTCATAAAAAGATTAGCGAGGACAGGTGAAAGTGGGGAACCCATGGGAGCACTATTAATTTTGTAAGATAAAGTATTAGATAGGCAATGATTAATTAAGGAGAGGATATTGTTGTTTACATTATAGTTGTATTTCAATAACTGTAGGGTATCAGAATTGGGATATTGTTAACAAAGAAACGAAATCAAAGCTGACTATGATATTACCTTTGCGTATAGGGAAAGTTTTGAGTATTAGTTTCGGACGTAGGGTGATATCTGCTTTGTATGAGGTTAAAGAGTTTTGGAAAGGTATTTAGTGAGGTTGTAGGTGGGAAAACCGAACGCATTAACTATGGGCTGTAAGGAAATGTTTACTTTGTGAATTTTTGGGATACCATACAATTTGGAATTCTGGAAAATTTTTCTGGGGGTGTGAGGGGTGTCTTGGTATCAGATGATAGATTTGAATTAGTAATGAGGGTTCTTGATTTCTTTTCTTTTTTTTTTCCAGCCATGGTTGTTGCTTCCCGCCAGGTTATTCCTCTCTTAGACAGGATTTCGCTTGTCCTCTTCCATTTTCCCCCTCGCACTTACACTGCCACATGGCTTTTACTAATCGCTCACTTTACATTCGTCTGAGATGTATAAACCGTCGCAGCTGACTTCTGTCAATGTAGGTAATTAGACTGTCTACTTTAGCTGTTTATAAATCTTAGTATTGGAGATTTTTTCCAGTCTTCTAATTCCTTCGATTACCCTCAGGATTTTTATCTCGGTGGCTTGCACTCTTTGAGTATTTTTTTGGTTCAGCACCCAGGATAGACAGCTGTATGTGAAAGTTGCTATGAAAATTGAGTTATACAACTTAATTTTGTATTTATAGTTAGCTTTTTATTTCTAAAAAAAAATTTGATGTATAGTACTGCCTTTTTGTGTTGCTCGTCCACAATTTTGCCTTGGATTTAGAGTGTAGCTATCCTATCCTATCCTAGATATGGGTATGTCTTCACTAATTCGGTCGCCTTGTTGTTTATTTTTGGTCAAGGTTTTGCGTTGTTTTGGATACCATCATACTTTTTGTTTTGTCACAATTTGCTTTTGTTACATGTTTTTGAAGGGATTTGTACCACACATATCCCATTGCAGTAGATAATCGGCAGAAGCGTGCATATGTATGTATATATTCATAATTTAATCCATCACCGTAATAAATAATAGTAGACTTAATGCGATACCTTCTCTTACCCCTTTTATTGTACTAAACTCTTCAGATGTTTTTGCTCATATTTTGACAATATTTCTGGTGTTTCTATAGATACTATTTAATATGTCTATAACATCTTTACTTACATGTTTTTGATGTAAGGCTTTTCAAATTTCTATTCTTGGAAGTGAATGGAACACTTGACGTAGATTAACAAATATCATAGACAAGGCTTTATCTTTCGCCATTTGTTTCTTCATTATTTGTCTTGCTATAAATATTTGATCTTGGGTACTCCTATGACTTCTAAACCTGCACTACTCTTCTGTTAAGAAAGACTCTATTTGTGTGCGTAGGCGTTTTTCAATGATTTGTTTGAACAATTTTCCTGGCACACTTAACAAAGATATACCTCTATCCAGTGCCAGTCTTCCAATGCTTGTTTTTTGCACCAAGCCCTAATGATTATTTTTAAAAACGTATTTTTATCTGCTCCACTTAAAAACTCTACCATTTTAGGAGTTATCATATCTATTTTTTCTGCTTTCTCTTCTTTGACTGTTTTAACAATTTCTTCTAATTTTCTAATGTTACAAGGCCTTCGCGATTCAAATTATCTTATGTATTTTGAGTGATTCTTTATTCTGATTTGTTCCCAAAAGCTCTTCAAAATGTTTCTTCCACCTTTTAATATAAAGCTGCTATCGATTAGTACTTTCCAGTTTTTTGTTTTAATTTGCTTTAATTGTATATTTTCTTTAGTAGGAAAAGTTTTTATCACTCTGTATAGCATTTTTTGATTTTCCTGCACTGCTGTGCTCTAATTTGCCGCTAAAGTCGTCTCATAGACATTTTGGCTAAAGTAATTGCTCTTTGTTCTGATTAATTTATATTTCTCGTAGTTCGCTACCTTATATTTGCTACTCAAGTATTGTTTCTAAATTTTTTTTTCTGTTATTAATATTTTATTTTGTTCGTTCAACACGAAGTGCTTTTGTTACGATTACTCTTTTTTGTCATTTCACATGCACTTTCAGCCGCTCCGATTAAAATTTGTTCATATTTTTTCCAGGTTTTGTAATTAATTGCAATTTGTGTTTAGATTATGTACCTCTACTTTCAATTTTCGTTATTACTATTTACGTATGTGTATATCTTTAAGTTTGTAGCTTTTTATTTTTGAGCCGTTTATTTCTTTGTTTTGTCCTGTCTCGTAAATTTTGAGTTTACCAGGTAATAAATAGTGGTCACTGTAGATTTCATCTTCTTACTTTGACCTTGTTTATTTTAATAGTGTTGCTACTGTATGTTATTACCTAGTCATTAATAGACTTTTCTCCTCTGCTTTTACAAATTTGTAAATTTGTGGATGTGTTTCTGTTCGGAGAGAGTATTTGTCACTACCAAATTCTGGGAGTTTCGTTCCATTTTCAATATTTCTGTTTCTCTAAACTTTCCAATCTCTCCCCTATATTTCTGTACATTGTTGCATACCCTTGAGTACAAATCTGATATTATGATCACATCGTCAGGTGCAGTTTGTATTTTAAATTGAATTTGTTCGTAGAATAGATTTAGATCTTCAGTTTTGTTGTTTTTATGTATAGTGTAAAGAAGCTGCTAATTATCCTTGTGTTATCTTTTGTGTTATTTTGGTTATGGGGCCCAAGCATATAAGTTACTCTGCAAGTAATGCAAACTCTTTGAAGATGGCCTGAAACAATTCGCCTATTTTTTGTTCGAGTTGGCGCTATGGGATTGGCGCCATTATGAAACAGCATTTTGTTTCAAAAAATGTCTCATCTTTAAGACTATCGTGATTTGAAGTTTAAAATAAATGTCACTCTTAAGCGACAATCATATTTATAAAGTTACATATAAATGTACGCAACGTTTTCTTGCGTGGGGCTTATCCTGGAACGATATCCGTAGTTTTGAACGGCGTCTTGTTCTCCACAAAATTCTTTCATAATAAAATTTTACTTGAATCTTCGGTAATGCTAATGTTCTGTAATGTTAGCACAATATACACGAAATTTAATTAGTCTCAACATTTTGTTGTGTAACGGAGGAATATATTCTTTCATTCATCGTGAAAGCAAAGCAATTAAATGGAGATGAGTGTAAGACAATGTCCATAATATGGAGTTTCGAAATTTATTCTACTATTACTGAGCATTCCATCGACCTCATATACATTTACTAACTAGAAAGGAAAAGCGATTTATATTTAAACCATATTTGTATTTTAGAAAGTAGGATTTGATATAAAGGAGTCTCCACCTTGGTTCACATTTTTTACGTTTATTTTATTGTAATTTATTCAATGAATCTAATATAGTATGTTGATTTATTTATTATTTATTGAATATCGAATAACTTTATACGCGGTTCTCAATAAGTACCTGTAGCAATAACTTAGTTAGGCTAAAAGTAAACAAATATAATAAGTGAGATCAAGGTTAAGAATAAGCTTAAATTTGAATTAATAATTTTAATATAAAATTTGGAGGTTGCACATATAAATTACTCTATTTCTAAGTACAAGGCTGTGGTCGACTGTAACTGGGGTCAAATAAGATAAGCAAGTAACCCTAGGTCACTTACTGAAAGACACTTGCAATTTTAATTTATTTTGCTTTACTTGTAACTTGCACACTGAGGACGGTGTGGCTTGCTTTCACTAAAATAAAACTGACATCGATTCCGAAAGTAAGGACGAGTGCCTACTAAAGGCTTTATCAAGCGGTGATTAAGATACTCTTTAAAACAAAGGTTTAATAGAAAAGAACACCGAGTTTTATACCTCTCAGGTTCAGTAAGAATGCGACTTTAAATTTTTTCTTTGTTCACTAGCATCAGAGTAATAAAAGGAACTAGAAACAATCAGACGCACAGGAAAAATGTAAAACTTAAGCCCTCTCTCTGTACCAATTAGAAAAACTATTCTACAGTGCTTCTGGTGGCAAAACATGAACATATAATAAAATACAAAAATGTCATATATGTGTACTGTAACGAGAATTACCTTGCGAGCTATAAAGAACTCCAGAAAAAAATTGTTCTCCCCTCATGACACAGATTCTGCCAAATACAAAATCTTATCAAACAGGATTCCTATACGATCAAGTGGTAAACAGCAACATTCATTCTAGCAGATTTTATCTTCTACAATACAATACCGGATCGATAAATTAATGAAATATTATCATTGAACTAAATATCATGTTAAAATAGTCAATTCTAATGAGCACAATGTTAAACCTCTTAAATACGATTGCTTTTACAATATAAAGACGAACTACCTCTATTAAAAGCCATTGCATTGATAGTGTAGTAATATGAGAAACTCATTTTACACAACGTATTTATATTGAAATATAAAATTTTATAGTCTGTAGAACACAACACACTATTGGCACTGCGCAATCAAGAACACATTGGGTAACAGATTTATCTCAAAAAGCGAATTTAATATATTTAAAAAAATACTTGTAAAAGTTCTACCCAATTCTTCTGAATAGTAGCTTTATTCCAGATCACCAAGTTGGTGCCGAAATGTTGAGAATATTACCATGAGCGCCGTGGTTTGACCTGTGAATCAAACAACAAAATTGCTCATAAATCTTTAACTGTAGAAACCTACCCCAATATTTTTATGTGTTAGGCTAACATATACAAAGTGATTCAAAATGTGAATTTAACTTTGTAAGTCTATAATTTAAAATTAGGGCTAGTGACAAATATAATGTACCTGTAAATTATATCCGGCTGTACGGATGATATTTAGACAATAGCAGAATGTCTTTGTTGCTGAGTTCTCTGCAGCTGTGATAAGCTTTTTAAGTCGTAGAAAGTTATTAGCAAAGGTGGTACCTAAACTGTTTTTTTGCAAATTCTCACAAGAAAAATCACAAGTTGAAAGATCAGGAAGTTTCTAGGGCCAGAACATAAGTACCAAGTCTTCATTCTCCATACGATATATCTATGGTTGAAATCTATTTAGAAAACGTCTTTAGCACTTTTGTATTTATGAAGTGGAGCTTCGATATGTTAGAAAAAAACTTTTCTGATTCTTTATTCATTCGGGAAAGCAGCCAGTTTTCAACAAGTTTTTGCGATCCCAATAACCGTGTTATTAATCATGTGTGTGCTAACGGTAAGTTAATGGAGGTATGATCTGTTGAGAAATCCACTTCAAGGTAGCTTGATACTATTCGTATTTTACAAATCTTTATACAAGATATCTTTTGTAGTTTACAGTATGATTCCATCCATCCAATGGCGCTACAGCCCGATTCGGGCCTTGGCCTCCTTTAGGCATCTTCCCCATCCGTCTCTGTCTGTTGCCACTCTCTTCCAGTTTTTAACTTTCAAGCATGTCATCTGCATCTCTGGCAACCTCGTCCTGCCACCTCTTCCGGGGTCTTCCCACTGGCCTTCGTCCTTCCATCCTTGATAGCAGTACTCTTTTTGGTACTCTTTCCTCATTCATCCTCACGACGTGTCCTGCCCACTTTAGTCTCTGTATCGTTACGAAATCGGATATGGGTAATTCTCTGTACTCTTGGTATATTTCTTGGTTGTATCTGCACCTCCAGTTTCCGTTATCTTCTTTTGGCCCGAAAATTTTTCTTAGTATATTTCTTTCGAATGCATAGATGTAGTTTGTCATTTTTTGTGTCATTACCCATTCTTCACATCCGTAAGTTATTACTGTTCTTATTATGCTTTTGTAAATTCTGACTTTATTGTTTTTGTGGACATCGTAGGACTTAAATATGTTCAGTATGGCATAGTATGCTTTGTTCGCTTGACCGACCCTTCTTCTAATTTCCGTTTCTCCATTTCCATCTTTTGCTATGTTTACTCCTAGGTATATAAAGTCTTGGCCCCTTTCAATATTGTCATCACCTATTGTAACGTTTTGTAGTATTCTTCTTGAGCGTGTTTGTGTTAGAGTTTTAGTTTTGTCTACATTTACTCTTAGCCCCACTTCCGTTGCTTGTTTTTCTAGGTCTATGTAAATTCCTTTTGTTTCCATCATTGATCTCCCCTTTATGGTAATATCATCGGCGTACGCTGCAAGTTGTGTTGATTTGTTGATCAGAATGTTGTGGGGGTTAATTGACATTTTCCGTATGACATATTCTAAGGCAATATTGAATAATGTAGGGGCCATTCCATCGCCTTGTTTTAATCCTTTGGTTATTTCGAACGGGTCAGTCAGTTGATTTTATATTTTAACGTATGCCGTGCTCTCTGTCATTGTTGCTTTTATTAGTCTGATCAGTTTTCTTGGGATTCCAAATTCATTTATGATGGCGTATAATTTGTCTCTTTTTATTGAGTCGTAGGCTTGACGAAAATCAACGAATATTTGGTGAACGTCAACGTCAAATTCCCAGGTTCTTCTCAGGGATTCTTTAACACTAAACAATTGATCAATGGTGGATCTACCTTATCTGAAGCCTTCTTGGTATTCCCCTATAATATCTTGTGTATAATTAAGTAGTCTCTTATTCAGTATGTGCGTGAATATTTTATACGCTGTGCATAACAGCGAAATGCCTCGGTAGTTTTTACATACTAGTTTGTCGCCTTTCTTATGTATTGGTATGATTACGCTATTTTTTCCAGTCTTGTAGCATTTCTTCTTCATTCCAAACTTTTGTTATCAGCTCATGGAGCTGCTTGGTTAGCTTTTCTCCTGCCACTTTATACAGTTCAACGGGGATTTCATCAAATCCAGGTGCTTTGTTGTTCTTTTGTGAGTGGATAGCTTGTATGATTTCATCGTATGTGGGAGGATCCAAGGGGATGTCATCTTGTTGTGCTTCTTGAGTTGTTTCTATGTTCTCATGTTCTCCAAGAAGTTCCTGAAAGTATTCTCGCCATGTTTGTTTGATGTTTGATATATCTGAGTTTATATGTCCATTCTTGTCTCTCATTAGTGTAGTTTGTGGTTTGAATCCTTCTCTCAGCTTCTTTATGTATGCATACGCGTTTCTGGTGTTACTTTAAAATCTTTCCATTTCTATCACTTGTTTCATCCATTGTCGTTTTCTTTGCATGTCTTATCTGCCTTTCCTTGCCTCTGAGAATGCCTCTTTCCTTTCACGTGTTCTTTGCTGTACATATTTCCTGTGTGATTCATTTCTTTTGTTTATAACATCCTGGCATTCTGCATCGAACCATGCCTCTTTTCGTTGATGTTTCTGATGCCCCAATGTTCTCTCTGCTATTTTCTTAGTTATTGTCTTAATTCTATTCCACTGTTTTTCAATTTCCGTTTCTTCCCCATTGTCTTGTTGATCGATGTTTTCTATTTGTTGGTTTACTTCTTCCTCGTATTGCTTCCTTGTTTCTGGGTCTTTAAGTTTTCCAATATCTAGTTTTTTTGTACGTTCAAGTTTTTGTGCTCTTTGTCTATTAATTTTGCATCTGTATTTAGCTTGCACTAGGAAGTGGTCCGACCCGCATGATGCTCCTCTTCTTGATCGGACATCTAGGATACTTGTTGCTCCTCTCTTTTCTATCAGTAAGTGGTCTATTTGGTTGGTTGTTGCTCCATCGGGTGAGACCCATGTTCCCTTATGGATATCTTTATGTGGGAACATGTAGAACTGATAATCATCAGCATTTCTCCATTCTCATTTGTGTGAAGACTATGTTTATATTATACCTAGATATTCATTTTCTTTGCCTATTTGGGCGTTCATGTCACCTAGTATTATTTTTATATCATTTTTTGGGGTACTATCATACACCTGTTCTAGTTGTTGGTAGAAGGTTTCCTTGATTTCTCTGTCTTTTTCTTCCGTAGGGCAGTGTACATTTCTGAGTGATACATTAAAGAATTTTGTTTTAATTCGGAGTCTACAAATCTTTTCATTAACTGGTGTGCAATCTAGTATGTTGGGTTTGAACTCCTTGTCGACAATAAAAGCTACTCCAAATTCTTTATTCCTCTTGGTTTGCCACTATATAATATAGTGTCTGTTTTCGTGTCTTTGATCCCTTGGTTGATCCATCTGGTTTCCTGTACTGCTGTGATTTTGATGTTGTACCTTTTTATTTCATTAAGTAGATTTATTTGGGCGCCCGGTTTGAGGAGCATTGTTACGTTCCATGTACCCAATTCAAAGTCCATATTCCGTTGCCTGAGTCGTTTCCGATGTATCAGTCCGTTCATTCGAGGCTTCTGCATAGGTTTCAGAACAGGTGTACCTAGTGGTACGTTTTACGGTTAGGGATTGTTTGCCCTTAGTCCAACCCCCTTTTCGGAGGACTATTTCTCCCGCTCTCGTCAGCCCTGACCCCATCTTCCACCGGGGTTGGTTACCCGATCTCTTATGGGGTTGCTCAGGTTCCCGGGGTTCGCCAACTTGGAGGTGAGAGTCGGAATTAGGTAAGAGAGGCTATGCGGTGCTAACTAGATGCGGCACTGTGCGGTACGCATGCACTACCCCATTTGAACTCTTTACAGTATAATTGCTTTTACAAAAGACGCATTTTAAAGGATTTTACATACCTGTGGCGTCTTGTGTAATATAATTTTTGTGCTAGAACATTTGACATTAATTTTTATATTAACGAGATATTGCAAGTTGTAGATTTTTTTTATTCTGTTTCAGTTCTTAACTCTATGTCTAATATTTGTGATATTACTAACAGTACATGGGCATTCTGGAAAGTTTTGAGCCTCAACATGAAGATGGCGCTACTCGTTAAAACTATTCTGCTACTACAATCACACATGCTTTGAAAGATATCTGTAGAAATTTCAGCCATTTTGAAGGCTTAGCTGTTGTTTTGATAGTTGTTTGTATTAGTCGAAGTCAGTGTATTTGTGAAAATGAAAAAATTGAATACCGTGCTGTAAATAAGTACTTGCGTTTAAAGGGCAACACGCTTATGAAAATTAAAGGCAAGTTAGACGTCGTTTACGAGGACTCTGCCCCATCATTTGCCACCGTGAAAAGATGGGCAACGTTCGGGTCTGTCAGTAACTGCGACCTTCACCGAAAACATTGAAAAAGTTTATCAAATGGTATTGTATGACCGTCAAATCATGGTTAGAGGGCTACCAGAGGTTATGGGCATATCGAAAGAACGCGTTTGTCATATATTGACTGAAGAACGGTACACGAGAAAGCTGTCCGTGCGTTGGTCCCATGCTTCCTCACTTTGAACCAAAATTCATCCAAATAGATATTTACAAAGTTCTGCTTAAGCGGTTTCAAAGAAACAAGTCGAACTTTTGTGTCGATTTATCATTATCGATAAAACTTGGGTCTACCATTATACTTCTGAGACAATGAAACACTCAAAATAGTGGACTGCAAAGGATGAACTTCTTCTAAAAAAGGCAGACTGTATAATCGGTCGGGAAGGCGATGGCGACTGTTTTTTGGGATAATCAGGGAACTTGGTTCATCGACTACTTATAAAAAAAAGACAATAACCGGTCGTATTACGCATCGTTATGGGACTAGTTGAATACAGCAATTGCTAAAAAACGTTCCTATTTATAATAGAAGAACCTGCTATTCCATCAAGACAACCCATTGGCTCGCACTTCGGCGGGCGCTATTGCCAAAATTTATAAATTGTAGTTTGAATTGATTGAAGACCCAGCATATTCACGAGATCTGGGCCCCAGAAAATATTTTTTGTTTTCTAAGCCCACAGTTTGGCTCGGAGGACAGAAATTTTTATCAAATGAGGAAATCATGGCAAACGTAGACGCCTATTTTGCATAGCAAGATACCAACTACTATTTGGACGGATTAAGGAGGTTGGAGCATCGCTGGAAAAAGAAGGTTATATTGAAAATAAAATTGAATTTGACAAAAAATACTTGCTTCTATGTTAAGCTCAAAACTTTCAGATGTCCACGTATGTTCTTCTTTGTAATTACTGTTTTACTTTTCGATTTTATTGAATAATGACAATTATGAATGACTACCTTACGTGCTCTTTCCTTTTTTATTTGTTATGCGTTTAGGTGCTTCATTATTTTCTCTACATATCTAGAAGTGTGTTTATCGTAATTTCGTTTGATAGTGCCTTGGAATGATATATTTCTTCCACTTTTCTAATGTTCACTACTCTGTAAACAATAATAGGTAACAATTTAAGAGTTTTTAGATTTCTCGTCTATTTTAATGCTGTTGTTTACAATTTAATTTGTTGGGGGATCAAATCTATTTGTTGTTATTTGCGGTGTCATGGTAGTCGTAAATATTTGCGTTTTAATTTTATTGACTCTCTGTATGTATAAATATCGCCGTAATAATTGTAATAATCTCTTAAGTAATATTTGTGCTCTAGTCCCTTTATTATAACAAATATCAATAAAATTTATAGAATACGTCGTCGTATAATATACATTTATTTAAAAAATGGGGAATTTTTTTAGCCAATTTAACATTAAACTTCCCATTTTGAGCAACGGTTTGAGTTAATATTTATAAAAAACTACAAATAATACAAATGTTTTAAAAGAAACGGTCACTTATAATAAAACTTGCATTTTTTCTAATAATTTGTGGTCTTATATCAATCATAATCAAAAATTACGGACGAACCGAATAGTATGCAAAGCAATGTTAATTGCTATTTAAATGTACAATTAAGTGCCCAAAAATAAATAAGTCAACCAGATCTATTGTGTAAAGAATTTAAAAACCCGCCATAATTAAATAAAGCCATACACATGTTGTTAAAGAAGGGTCTGTACCCTTGTTTCCGACAGCGACATTGACAATAAACGATGAAGATGTCGCAGAAGATAATAGTAATTTATTTAAAACTTCAAATTAATTAATCCAATATTTTGTGATCAGGCCTGGTGTACCATTTCGATAAAAACCATGGTTATTATTAATCACTGTTATGCCACCTGTTAAAATTGATGTTGCTTACATCTTTAGTACACCCTGTGAGATCATTTAAATTTTTAAGAGCACAGTTAAACTTTTAAATAATTGTGTCAGATTTTCCTAATATTTTAAAATTGTGCTCCTCTCATCAATGATATGACATTAGTACTTTAGATATCGTTTGCCTAAGAATATCAATCTTTAGTTTATTTTATTAAAAACGAATATTTAAAGCATTAATAAACAACTGACTCTACAAGTTTTCTCTTCAATGACTTTTTAATAGGAAGAAATAAGAACACATTTTATTAAAAGTATTTTGCTCCAATAAATATGAACTTTTGTCATCGCTCGAGTAGTTTCTGTAAAGGTGCTGCACAACACCGCTTGTGGATAGCTATTTGTTCTTAATGTTCACTGATGCTTCCATTGTGTCAATGAGAGTAAATTACCTGGCGCAAGATTTGACAAATATGAGACGTGATGTAGCGCGATGTGCTCGAGAGCTTGAAAGTAGCAATGGTGTGGTGCCTGACACGTAACGGCGCACAATTGCATTGAATCAAGGCACCGCATCTCTATTTCACGTGGTGACGTTGCTGAATACGTCGACGGAGTAGCTTTAGTGACTCACAATACAGCTAAACACAGCTGTAATGCTTTCACGAAGAGGCAGTCATTCCATTTATGTTGAAATTAACAATCCCGGTTGAGGTTTCTTAGGATGATTCCTTTTGTGTGGTCATTCAAAATAGTGGCGTTTGCTTTTCGATGTCCTGTACTAGAGCCATGATTCGTTTGCTATAATCGAACACTCGAAGAAAATATTCAGATCCACACTATATACCTACAGCAATTGTTGGCATATCTCCACGCGTATTTGTTTGTGCTGAGCAGTAAAAATGTCGTGAATTTATTGTGCATAAAGCTCTGACATCTTTAAATATTTATGTAGGACGGTATACAAAATTTTGAGAGAGGATCAACTCGTTTACCTTCAGTTCTCGTTTGAATTTCACAGCGTAAATATCGTTGACGATAGGCGTGCAGTGAATTCAAATTCAAGTGCTTTGTCCGATAACGCGGCCACGACTGCCTTATCGCTAACATCGTTTAACGGATCTTTTAATTTAAAGAATTCCACGGAACCTTCAAATCACAGGTATTTTTCTCTTAAATTATAACAATGTTACCGGCAGGAAACGGGTCTGCGTTTAACTGTGCATTTGTCCAGCTGCTAACTTAAGATCTACAGGGTCAGTAATAACCCAGTGTACAAATGTTACCAATACCAAACCCCTTTCATAACCAATCCTACACAAACAACCAAACCCCAGTCAACTTATACCAGGTCCCATCAATTACATCCTCTCAAACCAGCAACATTACGTCGTACCGCAACCTTCGGTGGGTCAGCCAACTTATAACCCTCATCAACTTCTTAGAATGGTTTCTGCTAGCGACGACGTATTAGCAAATATTATTTTATCTCAAGAGCACCTTGACAAACGATTATGTCCACAAAATACGCAGAAAAACAAGAAAATTAAGAAAAAATGTCCAAGAAAACCCAGTCTTCAGTGCAACACCACTCTCTAGCAAATGCGACACATCAAACAATTCGCAAGAACACAACTCCAATAATACCACAAAAGAATTAGAAGAAATACTCAAAATCTTCTCTAATATTTGTTTAGAGAGTTATAAACTTACCAAAAATGAAGGAAAACCTTGTGAAGTGGTAATTAATGAGCAATACGCCACCAAAACTTAAAAACACAATAAAAATTTCAAGTAATATTTTGGTTACGTTTAGAAAAATAGGCAAGTTTTACGAAACAACCAAATAATTTACCATGCAACTAAAAGAGGCACCTGCGTATATCGTGGTCATTAAACACCTACATCATTCAATTTCAATAGACAAAATAAAATCAAAACTCACCGAACGCGGTGAAACATTATCATTGCAAGATGCAGAACCACAAAAAAACCAATAAACCTATTTGTCATAGACATGAAACCACCCAAAAGCAACAAAGACATCTACAACACCTTCAATGCAATCGTATATCAATAGAATCACCACACTACAATGCATGCACTGCCAACTTTATGGACACACTAAAATGTTCTCGACTATTACAACCTACTAAAATCCAAACCCACTAACGAAAGACCTTGAGTCCCATTTTTATACTCCCAAAGTCAGTTTTAAAACCTCTCACGAGCTACGTCTAATATAGTCTGAACTACAGAAGCCCAACCTGCAAACACTACCGTCACTTAGTCTCACTCTCGGCAAGTTCTAGATGACTTTAAATTCATGTTTTCCAATTGTTCAACAGAACAGCATGATCTTAAACGTACATACAATGCTACTCAATAAACTAATCATTGGATAAATTTCTCATAATTGCACAATCGAACTTCAATGGCCTATTAAGGTATAAAGACAGAGTTACCCCGTTTTTTAAACAAAACTTTATTGGCCTAATGCTAATAAGTAAAACACATTTTACAGAAACCCCTATTTTAAAATTCAAAACGATACAACTTGTTACATTAATTATTTCGAAAAAACTAGACACGCAGAAACCGCCATCTTAATAAAACAAAGCATCAAAAATTACGCGTTCCCCAATTATGAGGAAGCTACACTCCAAGCCACATCCATTAAAGTGCTCATTTTACCCTTTAACTTACGATAGCGGCGGCCTATTGCTCTTCTCGACGCAATATTAAAAAAGAAGACTTCGAAAATTTTTTCTTAAAAACCCCAAAGGAAGTAAACGACGCCGTCAATCAACTAAATACGCTACTAATAACAGCATCTCAACTAACCACGCCCTCTACCGATTTCAAAGAACTCAACAATATCTCCCTTGAAGTTAAACAGTTAGTCGCTCAAAAACTAAAAGCCAGGGCTCAATGACAAAAAACTCGCTATCCAATAAACAAAACATAACTCAATAATCTAAGTAACCACTAAAGGTACTAGGATAAACTAACAGTATCAAGAAAAGTGTGAATATCTCTCGGGTGTTTTTTAACCACTTAAAAATCTGAACCCAGAAAACATCATACCACTTGACTCTCCCCCCACTCACATTTTGCCAGTCACACCTAAGGACATCAAATCCGAGATACAATGATTAAATCCCAAGAAAACGCCAGGGATGGATTGAATTATACCCATAATGTTATGTGAACTCACAAAAAAGGGAATCATACTCCTGTCCTACATCTTTAACGGTATCCCGAGACTTCAATACTGGCCTACAAAATTTAAAAAAGCTGAAATAATCCTCATCCAAAGCCAGGCAAAGATTCCAGCTACGTAACATTTTATCGTCCAATAAGATTGCTATTGGTGACCTCTAAACTCCTCGAAAGGCTAGTGCTACAAACTCTTAACTCCGAATTCATACCAAAAAACTGAGTACCAGAAGATCAGTTTGATTTTTGTAAAATTCACTCGACAATCCAAGAGCGTCATACTACATTGCGCTCTTCTAGACGCCAACCACGCTTTTGATAAGGTTTGACATAAAGGACTGATTCACAAAATCTAACAAATCTTACCCCTTTCTTTTATAAGCTGCTAGAATCATATTTAACCCATTGGCAATTTCAAACACGACTCAATGACGCAACTTCACTGCTATACCCAATCAATTCTGGTGTATCTCAGGGAAGTGTCCTGGATCCGTTATTTTACTTATTATATACCTCAGACCTCACAACCATTTCTACTATAACAATACGTACCTTTGCCGACAAAATACCGCCTCACCTCAAGTTCAAAGCCACCTTATTCTTCTCGATGACTGGCTCAACAAATAGAAGATAAAAGTCAACGAAATGAAATCTAACCACGTGACGTTAACCCTGAGAAATATTTAGGTTTTTACCTCGACAACAAACTCACCTGGCGGGATCATATTAACAAAAAAAGCATCACAGATGTACGACACAAAACCCTTTACTGGCTCTTTGGAAGAAATTTACCCCTGTCATTGGATAATAAACCCCTAATAAACAAAATCATCATCAAGTCTATATAAACCCACGGTTTGGAACTGTGGGGCTGTTCCAACAAGTCAAACATCGTTATCATGCATCGATGCCAGTCAAAAATACTACGAATACTAACCAATGCACCGTGGTACATAACCAATCATATGTTATATGTATACGTTGGTATCCCGCGTTCATAACACAAGTCATTCAAGATTGAATAACAATTTCGACAAAATTGCAATCCACACCAAACCCTGCTGTCTGACCTTTCACATCAAAAAGTAATCAGAAGACTCATATGACGTTGGCCTACTGATCTTCACTAATGAGGACCCATTACTGAACTGGCGTTTACCATGCCAGTTATCAAGTTAACACATTAGCTTATAGGATACGATTGTATTTTCATTGCTGATTCTATGTTTAATAAAAAAATTGTTTGCTTTTGAACTACGATATACAACAAAACACTGTTCTGTGTCTCAGTGCTATATTCCCACACACGGCTATTATTTTTATATAAATATCAAAAGGCGGCCGCTCCTTTAAAGAAACTACGCAGTCCATCGCTGATCATGACTGCTTGCTGCATATGTAACTCACTACCTTTCTTTCTGTGCACTTCAGCGCCACCACCTGATAGCATCACATGGCGCAATTTATTATTTAGCCATTGGTGTATTTGCGCTAGTTTTACGTAACTCTCGTTTAGTTCCAAGAAAATTTAGTATCTATCATTACTCCTAGGTATTTAACTGTTGGACCAGGGGGATTGCAAATTCTCTTAGCCTAATATTTTAGCTTGATATTTGGTTTGATTTATTTGGAAGTTCCAGTTGTTGAACTACGAACACACTTTACCGATTGCATTCTATATCAGGATATTGATCATTGCTTTGAGTTAATATATGCATCGGAAATTTTACTAAAGTAGCGTCTATTTTTGGGATATCTAAGGTGTAAATATTGAAAAGCAATGGTCCTAAGATAACAGCTTGATTCCAGCTTGTGTGGTTTTAATTTCTGAGCCAGTGGTATTCATTTCGACAGCAAGAGTCCTGTTCCCTAGGAAAGATATATTATTGCCTTGAGATAGTTAGGTATGTCCAAGTTAAATAGCTTTTTAGGCCCTTTAGCTAAACCTCGTCAAAAGCTTGGGCTACATTAAAAAATACCACAACGGTGTATTGTTTATTTGTGGATCCAAGTTCTGCTGTTTTGACTATTCTCTGGAGCTGGTGAGTAAGTTCTTCTGAAGCAAAAGAACATAAAGAAGTTACTTTATTAATTAACCAAAAGTGGACAACCTTATAAGTAGTTTGGATAATGATGTTATAAGGGGCTATTGTTTACTATGCATTTTTTATCTGTTTCTGGTTTGAAGAATAGCAATATGTGTGCGTGTTTACATTGTTTTGGAAAGTATACCGTTCTGAAGCAGGCGTTTAATGCGAGGTATGCTAGGGATTTTATAGTTAGTTGTGTTAACACATTTGGTATGACCAGGACCTTTACTTGAGTTTGGCAATTGGAGTTTGGAGTTAGTTAGGTGATGTTAGTTTGATGTGTTCAGTGATGACCGATACGTTCCTATTGATATAATTTATTGTATGTGTTGTTGGGATGCGTGTAGTTTTTGGTATGAATATGCTTTACAGGTGATTGGCGATAACCATAGTTTTTTCTGCGTCTTTTAAATAGTTATCGGTAGAATTTTTTATACTTAGTATTCTTTTGATTGCTTTATATGTTCCTGAGCCGGTTGATTTGAGCTTCTCTATGTATATTTGGTATGAAACTGTCCTTATTTGGACGAAAATTTAAACTGACCACGTGCAACAAACTACTTCTATACAAATATAGGTATATACTTTTGGGACCTAATTATGGTATTGTGCAAACCATCAAATCCCAAATAATTCAGAAAATTTTGTCCAAAATATTTTGAAGGGTTTATGACGCGGCTTGGTACATGAGTAACATGACGCTTTAGGAAGATTCAAATATTCAATTCATAAACGATGAGAAAAGAACCGTTTTTGACGATTTCGTATATTTACATAAAAAGATTTTTCGATCTGTCGTCTCAGAAGTAGCTATTTATGTCATATAGTTGTATATCAGATATCTGACTTGATGATATAATTTTTATTTCTTATAAGTCTACTCAATCCTTAAGCATAATTTTATCTCTTTGAAAACATATGATATCTAACTTTTTTTTTTACTGTTATCTGTTTTAATCAGAAATATTGTACCTCTACATTTCCTATTGATTGTATGCACATGTTCACTTGAAGAAAAGATCAACAAATGTTACATATTTCTTGTTTCTTTGCAGGTTTCGCCTATCCAAAAGGAACTGAGACCAGACGGAAGCATTAAAGTTGTAAGTTACCTTTTTTAATTCTAGTTTTGAATTTTTGTAGCTGTTTTTACCAACCACTTGAAAACAATGTTTCATAATGCGTTTTACTGTCACAGTAAGTTTAAGATATTTTTAAACTAATATAACATTTATTGAAGAGTAATATCTTTATTAGAATATGAATTTTACTTCATTGGAGTAAGTAAATTTGCATGTACTACCTGACTAGGTAAGATTACTTGTTCTAAGTATGTAAAGAACAAAAGGTTTGCCGTCTAAAAAACTGAAGGTTTGCTAGTTAAAAGCTGGTTATAGAGCTGATATTTTCTTTGAAGTCTTTGATAAATGGAAGATCTTTTGTTAACAAAACATGAGCAGTGGGGCTGCCGCTTAACCCATCTACTAGCCCACAGACCGTCGAAGAATTCGGGATTTTCTAGACTTCAGTATTATTAAGGGTTTAAACGTACATCAGTGTACCATCGTACCCTGCTTCGAATTAGCAGCAGATCATTCGACCATTACAATAACTGTATATTCACACATAATTAAAATTTAATCACAACCCTCACTTCATAACACTTAGCAGATCTACATGTTCTACTCAAAAGTGAACATGACATAGAATGAGCAATATTCTCACTCATAGATCTCATTCAGTAGATAACTTGAGAAGCTACTCCACAACCGATAACTACCTCAAAAAGTCATTTCTATGTTATAAAAGATAAAATAGCTGTAAAACCCCGTCTTAAAAACGTTGGAAACTTACCAGATCGGACCTAAATAAGCGAACCTTGAACAGGACTAACAAACAATTAAAAAACTTCTTTGGCAACACATAAATCAAGAAATTTATGATTACCTAGAAAACCTCAGTGCAAATGAACGAATAAACTAAAGTCGCTACATCCCCTGAAAGACAAGTCAACATAACGAATCAAATAATTTTACACTCTGTCAACTTCAGACCAAACCCTGTACATATCCATCTACTGTAAACTTAACATAAGAAAGAAGTAACAAGATAAACAGTCAAGTGGGTTCGCAGTGACAAATAAAAGTCGAATGCTTTTGCTAAACATCCCACCAAAGTCTTTACACCTTTCTCTTGTCAACTTTCAGACGAAGAAACAGAAACCCCCGCATTCCTGGACTAACCATTCCAAATGAGTCTACCTTTCAAACCTTTTAACTATCAAAGAGGTAGAAAAAGAAGTAAACAAGATCAACACATAAAAGTTCCAAGTTGCGATCTAATTATTAGGGCGATCTTCAAGCATTTACGAAGATAAAATATATAAGCTTTTACACACCTCTATAATGCAATTCTCCTAAATCGGTACTTTTCCAGCCAATAGAAAACAACACAAATCATTATGTTGCCAAAATCAGGTAAACAACCAGCAGAAATAATATTGTATAGGTCTGTAAGCCTACTCTCTATTCTGTCAAGGTTTTTAAAAAACTGATTTTATAAAATAATACCAAATCTGGACAACCAAGAATTATCCCTGAACACCAGTTTGGCTTTCCAAGTCAGCATGGCACCATCGAGCAGATGCACAGGATAGTTGTACAAAATAAACAGAGATTTGGAAGAAAAACCATAGTGTTGTGTGTTTTTGGACGTGAAGCAAACATATGATAGAGAATGGCATCAAGGCTGATGCTACAAAACTAGAAACATACTTAACCCACCGTGTATACGAACTTTTTAAGTTTTACATATTAAATTGGTGTTTCTTGATAAAGTGCAAAAACGAAATAATGACTCTTCAACCTATCTCCTCAGACACCCCACGGGATGGTGCTTTCAGTCTCATTTTATATTTCGTTTAACATCAGCTACTTATGCAGATAATATGGCCACTTTAGCCTCCTATGCAAATCCATAAGCTGATTTTAACATTTAATATTGGAATAGGACATGATGAATTAGAGCGAACGAATCCAAGTTGCACCATGTTACTTTTACTACTAAAAGAGATAGTTGCCTATCAGTAACTTTAAACAGACACCAGCTTATCCATCCAAAGGCAGTTAAATACCTGGGACTGCATCTCGATAGAAAAGTCTAACTTGGAGAACTCACATATTCAATAAGAGGAAACAACTTGAACTACAACTTCATAAATTAGATTGACTAACCGGATTAAAATTTAGTCACTCGAAAATAAGCTATTAATATATAAAATAGTCCTCCAAACCAATATGGCCTCATGGAATTTCTCTGTGGGGAACTGAAGCTACATCAAACTTGAACAATTCTAAAATATTTTAAAATAGAGTGCTACAAACGATCGTCAACGCACCGTGGTACGTCTCCAATAGAGTGATTTTAAGTGACCTTAGTGTATCCACAGTGAAACTCAAAATTACAGGACGTGATGTAAGGACAGACATAGTGCTCACCCAAATGATACTGTGCATCACTTTACGTACGATGATAATGAGAAACTAAAAATACTAAAAAGGTTTAAACCATACGAGTTACCTACACGGTTTGCTAGAACTCTACCTCACATGCCTAATTATTATTAGCAGTGATACTGCATTTATACTGTAATCCCTATAAAATACTTGCTGCCCAATTCTATGGAGCAAATTGTACTATAATTAAAGATATTTAAAAAAATCTACATTATTATGTATGCTCTCCGTTATTGACAACAAAATGGCCGCCGTCGTTGGAAAGGAGGTACTACAGCGCCATCTATGTTAGTTTTTTTGAATTTTTAATCTCTTGTGTGTAGCATATAGTTTGCCAGCACATTATGTTACTAATGACAGTAAATTCGTTCTTTTTACAATCAGAGCGATTTTGCATCTCTTTGAAGACAAGCCAGGTCTTTTTCTTCACTGCGCCCAAATGAAATTATACAATACAGGAATTCAGTTTGATTAACTTTGAATAAATTTTTGTTATCAGAAAAACACCTAAAAAAGCGACTGATGTGACAAAGCAAAAGTTGAATCAAGATTGGGACAATGTTATCTTCACAGACAAATCTTCCTTCCGGGTATGGTTTTCTTTATCAAAAGCGTAGTCAGCAAAAGTAATAAGATTGTTCAGCGCATGTAAAACACCTATGAAGGTGCACATTTAGGGATGCTTTTATGGCTATGAAGAAACATCGCAGCAAACTGTGCAGTGCGTGGAAACAGAATGAGGCACTACGAAGTCGGCAATGTTCCCAGATCTTAATTTTATTGTAAAAGCGTAGTCATACATGAAAATGAAACTTAAAATAAAGCCAGTGTACGCGGTAAGGCTGCTGTCATTTCAAATTAAGAAGATATGACGATCTTTACCGAATGATTATGCAGAAAACCTCGTCGAAAGCATGAAAGAAAAGTCTGAAGCTAAATCAGTAATGGGGTGATTGGAACAGTAATTGGGACGTAATCACGAAACAACTCATAACGAATATTTCAAGAAAAAAAATCATCTATATTTTTATTCTTCGAGATTATAATGGCCACTTTATTATTGAATAGACTGTACGCACTATTTATTTTTAGCAACTTCTAACAGATTTTCTGTTATTAGTGATTTCAATGTTTGTCTCATCTTTATCATTTAATGACATTATAAGCTATTATTTGCCTTAATTTTCATTTGTAGATTGTTGTCTCTCTAAAATGTATTCTCAGTTTTATTATTAATTTGATTTGTATGCATGTTTGTCGTACTATAAAAACCATGTGGTAAACATATAGAATTTTACACGTTGTTCTGGTCTTCGCACGTCCGTAGCTGTGCGCATAGGAGGCCGCTCGACTATAACGGCTCGGTATCAACCCCGAAAACAATATTAAGATAGACATTGGAGATTGTAATAATAACGTTTATAAAATGTTTTGGCATTTAACAGGAAAATAGCGCAAGGTAACAGTTTGTTGGAATGATAAGATTGTAGTGTTGATCTTTTTCTTCTTCGTGATTTTATGCCCTTTACAGAGTATAGAAAAAAGTGTTGTTTAACTACTCGTCCACTTTTTCCATGCTTTACGGTCCTGGGTCATTTGCTTCATTTTTGTCAAGGTCTTGCCCTTGTTTTTCCAATTTCCACTATTTGCTGGATCCACGCCTTCCTTGGTCCCCTCTTTATCTTTTTCTTTTTGACTATATTCCTTACTTCCATTACTCTTCTAGAGAGCCTCTCTTCTTTCATTCTCCATACATGGTCAAACCAATTCAAGTGTCTTGTCTATTAGACTCAATAATGTTTCGGTTTGTAAAGTTTCTCTTTTTATCATTTATAATTAAAGTACCAAGATAATCAAAAGTCGTTACTTCTTCCAGATGTATTCCTTTACATACAATCATATTTCCCTCTTATTTGCTTTGTTTCTTATTTATGACCAAGATTTTTGTTTTCTCAAGATCTACTCTGATACCGTTCTCTTCTATTTCTTTATTCCATAGTTCTATTTTTTGTTAAATTTACTCGGTGTTTCCGTCATTAGAATTATGCCATTGATATACAGGGTTTGTACAAAAAGTATCGGGAAAAGTTTCGGAAAAATAGATTTATTTGAAATATTGCTGCAGTACCTAAAAGTATTCAAGTTGGCACACTTTTGCCAGCGGATTTTCTATGACTCAAAGGCTTGCTGGTAGGCGGATTCCGGAACGTCCTTAAAGGTACGCATGCAAGCTTCTTTGACGGCACTTAGGGTCCCATGGTGGTGTCTTTCGAGAGAGGATTTCACTTTTGGGAATAGGAAATAGTCTGCTGGTACCAAGTCGGAACTGTAAAGGGGTTGGAAAGTCGTCCAAAAAGCCGGAGTCTTCTGCAAAGCGTTGCAGAAGGTCTTTGCAAGCAGACACACGCCTCTGCTTCTGGTCGTCCGTCAAGACCTTCGGGACGAGTTTAGCGCAGATACTCGCATCGCCAAATTTTCAGTGATAATGTTATGCACTGTCATCTTATCAATCCCAATTTTATCTGCGACCTTGCGCACACTTAACTGATTGGCTGAGTTCAGTACTTTACGCAAACGTTGCACGTTGTCGTCGGCTTTTGAGGTCAACGGCCGTCCAGCATACTCTCGGCCATCTTTGAAGAGCTTGTACCACTTAAATACTGCAGTTTGTAACATGCTTTCATCTTTGAACACTTGGCGAATCATACCCAACGTCTTTATACCCGATTTCCTCAGTCCAATACAAAATTTGATGGCGTAGCGCTGTTCAAACGTTCGCTGCATTTTGCGTTGCCCCAAGTCACTCGACAGCGGTTTACTAAAACACAATCTAGCCTGAACGAACGCTTGTAGGCGACTGGCGCTTGGCGCGTCTTAAAAGACACACCCCCCACCACCGAGAATTCGCGGTGCGAGCGCGCTCCGACATACAGTTACATCAGGAAAAAATTGTTCCCGATACTTTTTATACGACCTTGTATACAAAATTATCTATGTGTATCGGTCGTAAGTTCTTATATCCCAGCAATGTTTCCTCGTTTTGTTTTGTTATTCGTCTTTTTAATTATTCTGTTCATTACTACGTTGAAAAGCAATGGGCTGAGACTATCATCCTGTTTTATCCCTATTTGAAGTTCTAATTCCGTATGTGTGCGGTAACGTTCTTGTATACGCTCTCGATTTATCTTATCAAAATTTCTGATATGTGTAGTATTCTTAGGATTTCTCAGATTATATTCCTATCTATACTTAGAATCAAAGGCTGCTTTTATATCTATAAGACAACAAAATTCTCTGTTTGATTCAATCGTTCCCTCAATAACCTTTTTCAAAACAAAGATATTATCCGTTTTCCTGTTTTTTCTATATGCGGCTTATTTTTTTTCTAATTTCGATTCTATCAGTGCTCTTTTATCTGTGTATATTTTAAATGTTGTTCGAGACAGATTACTCTATAATTATCGCTTATAGTATCTCTCCTTTTTTATGAATAGGCAGGATAATATTCCTTTTGTAGTCTTTTACTTTTCTTTTACAAAATTTCCAATAACCATTCCTTTTTACTATTTTCCACCCATTTTATCAGTTCTGGGTTTATCTTATCAAAACCTCCTGCTTTACTTATTTCTAATTTTGCTAGAACGTCTTTCATCTCTTTCGTCAGTATGTTATATTCTCCTTCCTCCTCATTTTCTTCTTGAGTCACCATCCCTGCATTTTCATGATTCTTGTTATGAAATTTTTCTCTAAAGTAGTCCTCCATAACGTAACATCTTTTTTCTTCGTTTTTAATTTATTGTTGTTGTCTTTTATTCCCGTTATTATTTTATTATTATTCCTCTCATTCTTCTCACTTTGTTCCAGAAACTTCTTTTATTTAAACTATATTCTCTACTAAGAATATCTCCAAACTCCTCCCTACTTTCCTTTTTAGCTTTTCTTATTGCCTTTTTTATTTGTTTTCTACTCTCATTACATTCCTTTTTGTCTTCCTTCTCTCTTTCGTATGTATGTGCGCAAGGCTGTTTGTTCTTCTTTACTAAATTTCTTACTTCCTTATTCCACCAACGTGTCCTCTTTTGTTTGGACCTCCTTTCATTAATATTACATATATCCTTTCCTTTCATTAAGATTGTATTCTTGAAAATTTTCTATAATTCCTCTACATCCTTAACAACTACCGTATTATTTAACTCATCAAATACTTTATGCGTTTCCTCTTATCAGGTTTTTTCTTATATCAAGTTTTTTCAATTTATAAATATTTATTCTGGTATAGTCCTCGGGGGTATTTTATTTTTGGTGCTTTAATTTCCAGTGTTCCTTTTAGTAGTCTGTGTTGAGTATTTAATTCTGCCTCATTTACTGTATAAACATTGCCTATCCATTGTGTTATTTTATGGTATATATATAATAAATTATGTTTTTTTCTTCTCTTTCCTCGGTTTTAAACGTATATTTCTGCTCTAGTTTTTGCTTTAAGAAACATTTCCAATTATTAGATCATATATCTGACAGGAATTAATCATTTTGCTTCCATTTATGTTAATAGCTGCTTTCCCATATCTTCCTAGACAACACCCTCCCCATTGTTCACATAATTACCAATTCTTGAGCTCCAGTCGTCTATTAATAAAATGTTATTATTATCCTTTCTTATTAAATCTACTAAGTTCTGTAGCTCTTTATAATATTTTTCCATAATTTCATCTTGCGTTCCTTCTATTGGTGCATATAGTTGTATTATATCTATTAAGTGCATTCCTTCCTCTATTCTAATATGTATTATTCTTGCGGAGACTGGGTTAATTTTGTTCTTATATTATGTAATTTTTTTGTCATAATTATTTCGACCCCTTCCTTTCTTCTTTTACCTGGCTGTACACTTGAATAATAAAGTATGCACTGATTTGATATCCATTGTGTTCCAGTCCTTTTTTTTTCGTCTCGCTAATTCCAAACAGTTTTATATCACGTACTTTCATTTTTTCTATAAAGTTCCTCCTCTCTACTAAAACAGATGTAATATTCCAAGTGCCTAGATGTACAGTTTTATTGCATGTTGCTTCCTTATTATTCCTCATCTTTATATCCTTTAGCCCTTGCTTATTTGTCATTAGTAGACGTCCCATATTCTCTTTACTAGTTTTTTGAGTAGCTACTCGACTTAGTTATCTTGAGTATCTTATCCTGTAGTTCTTCATCCTGATTGCTCTCTGGAAATCTCTGGCTCATGGTTCTACCTTTTTTTGATTTATTTGGATTTTCTAAGGTGTTACTTGAATCATTTACAATTAAGTCTTCTTTTTTATCATCCTGACTATCACTGGTCATCTTTCCTTTATCTCTCTGTCCTGATTATCAGAAGGATTTAGGCTATTGAAAAAAGAACACCTCTCCATTTAATTACTAGTTTATTTTATTTTCAATTGGCATGTTGCCCTTTTCTCCATATTTTCTCATGAATATTACTAATTCTCTTGTTTTTTTTTTGAATTTCTTTAAAGAAATATTTCTCTGTAAAGATTTTGGTGTCCTTTAATTTTTTCGTTTAATTTAAAATCTCGATATTTTTATCCAAGCTTTTTAATTTCATCATTATTGTTGTTCTACCACCCTTATGCTCTCTTCATAATATTCTTAACTCTGTCATCTCCTCTTTCACATTTATGTATATACCCATATATCGTAGAATTGTTCTTATGATTGCCTTTATTTGAATATCTTTTTCCTCATTTTGTTCTTCCACTCCATATAATTTTTTTCCTAATTTCTCTCTCAATTCCCTATTTTTATTTCTTGCAATAAAAGACCTTGTGTTAGTAATTTATTCCCATTATGTAGTAGTGCAATGTCCTTTTTTAGTTTATTTATCTCCTTTTCCATTGTATGTTTTCTGTCTTCTGTTATATCTAATTTACTGTTTATATCCTGTAGAAGTTTCATTACATTTTGTGAGTCTGCTTTGTCTTTTCCCATTTCTAGCAGGTATATTCAAAATTTAAATTATTACTGTTAAAACAAAAATATATTTAAACCGAACCTATATTTTAAGTCGAGTGTTATTAAACAGCACGATAAGGGGCCGACCCGGATCAACTCCTCGAAGGTCGTCGTCCGCTTCTTGTCGTCTACTAAAATTCCGTTTTTAATAAACTAAAGTCTATTTTCTCATAACTTACAATAATGCCTCACTTTTGCTGCTATCTTATTGCGCCTTTTTAATCAGTATTATCACTAAAACTTTAAATTTATTCTTAAAAATGTCACTTTTATTTGAACTCGTAAAATCAGCTATATCCTTTCACTTAAGCCAGAAGCGGACCTTAGCCACATAATGTTTATGTTATCAGGACATGTTCTGAGGCCACAAGAACTATGTGGTAAACATCTGGAATTTTCCGCGTTGTTCTGGTCCTCGCATGTACGTGGCTGCACGCATGGGAGACATTATCTCCGCTGCTCAAGCCCGTAAGCAATATTAATGTAGACGTTGGCGAGTGGATAACGTTTATAAAATGTTTTGGCATTTAAAAGAAAAACAGCGCAAAGTAACGGTTTGTTAGAATGATGTATTAATGAGAAGATTGTGCTGTTGATAAGAATAAAAATTGTGAAAATATAGGACGTTGCTCATTGCTTGTTAAACGCATTATTGAAATTGTTGCTTACCCGACGGCAGCATTTTATTATTAAGGCGTGTGCATTTGCTTGGCTTTTTAAAGAAGTTTTATGTTATGATCAGATTAATAACAAATTATTTACTACATTAAGTTTTAGTTCAACTTAGTATAAATTATAACACTTGAGTACAAAACGTATTTAGTGTATGGTTTACCGCTGCTAATATTTATTGCACAACCCCTCCCCTTGAACAACCTCGTAATATTTAACATTTAAGTAAAAAAATTGAATATTTCTAATGTTTTGTAAAATAAGTTTAAATAGCTTGTGTTCAATTTTTAAGGCTCAGGTATAAATTATCATCGGACTACTCGCCTGTTTTAGTTACTCTTAGCACTACCATTATTTTTAGAGGACATCATCTAGAAATATATTTGTGTGCATTTCGAGAAAACTAAACGCAACTTAGAATCAAATTCGCCCGATGAGCATTTGAGACAAACTTCAAGGAATATTCCATTTCAAATCAAAAGACTGGTAGTCAAAAAAAGTAAAGGACTAATAATATTGCAAAGAAGAACAACAAATACAATTATTTAAAAGGAAACTAGAGAAAGTATGAAATCAGCAGTTTGAAACATATGTTGACACATTATCAAGATACGATCGCTCCCTCTGAAAAGCTGCAAAATCTTAAAAGGCCAGAGTCACATAATCCATTTATAATGGACCAAACAAGATGCTGAGCACGATAGTGCGACTGCCATCTGTAAGTATTTAACAGAAACTTTTAATTTTTATTCAAAAAAATCTAATTTAGAAGTGGAAAACAACTTAACGACTTCGTTACTTTCACCTTTTCAAGTACGAAAAGGAATTAAATACTTAAATAGCAGAAAAGCTTCGGGTTATGATCTTACAACTGATCAGGTCTAGAAAGCTCTGAATTTTGCACCTATTCACAAGTAAAAAGTTATCCGCCCAGAAACTAATTTTATTGACTCCCTGAATTTCTGTATGCTGCAAGATACAGGAAATATTCTGGAATAAAACAACAGGTCCTAATTTGAAATAGTAAAAAGTACGAAATTTTGCATCAATTATATTAACATAATATTTTAGTACTAACTCTCATACTACCGATATTTATTATTACGAAAATTTTATTGAAGTTTAAAAAATAATAAGAAATAGTTCTCAAAGTAATGGAAGTATTTGAAAATATTTGTATAGCACAACAATATAGCGCCTGTATATTTCGTGATTTTATTTCAATAAGCATTCTTTATAAAAACTTTTTATGGCCCATAAAATACTTTTCCTTTTACACAAAAATACTTCTAACAATATACTTCGAGTTGCTCTAAAAGCAGGAATTGCGTGAAAAGAGATTTAGCAGCAAGAAGCTTGTTTTTGCAATGCGGTGTGATAACGTCATCAAACTTTACGTCCGTGTGTTTGATTAACTAAAGTTAGATTCCGGCCTGATGCGCGATCAAAACTTTTTGCGTTACCGAAAGTGTTCTGAAACAACAGTGAACTTTAGCTGAAGCTCATAATTTTCAGCGTAAGCTCAAGATATATTATGGTTAGATATTTTGGGCTAAACTAAAGCCCAACGGAAGTTGTTGAGAAGCATTTACGTGTATATTGCTATGTTTACGCTTAACATTTGCAAGAAAGTTTATTTTTTAAATTACATTTTCTGTATTTATATTTATTCATTTTAAGTTAGTAAAATTAATTAAAAATTTGTTATAATTACATTCGTCTAGGTAATAACATTCACATATAGAAAAAATTAAATTTATTTACAAAAACGATAGAATTAAAGTAAATAATATTGAGAATTATGTTATTTTATGTTTCACCCCACCACAACTTTCTCCTTATCTATATGTGTCATAACTTTATGATGGAGACCATTAAGCTATTCTTGATGTTATGATCCTTTCATTGCCTCGACCACGCCCCACACGTTGCAATCAAGGGAATTGCAGCCGAATGTGGAGGGTGGCAATGACTCGGGACACCAGTGGTAATATAAATTGTTGTATAGTCTTTCTTGACTTGTGGTCTGAAGCTCCCACCCAGCGGTTTGACAACTTTCTCCAATGCGTTGATACATTTATTAACAGATATCGTCAGACCTTCCTCAAAAAAATGAGGCGCCATGATATTCCCTTCGTCGTTTCCAAGCTCTATTATTGTCACAAAGACAAAAAACTTATATGCATGAAACGTTTCTCTTCAGAGGAATTGTTCGGGCCAATCACCAAATTCTTTTATTTGGTTTTTAAAATAGGGTCGGCCGTTTCTTGACTTCCTTGTAAGCGTTTGGTTTAATTATAAATAGCCGCGGCGGCGTTTGGTTCGCCTGCGCGGCGACGTCGCTATAAAAGCGGAGTTGCTATGGCCGTTTCGGTGTAACCATGATAGTTTTGGAAACGTTCGACCGGCTTTAATTTGTCCGTGTGTACGAAACCGCTTTGACCAAGAGTTCGATTGATGACAAGAGTTTCCACATCGCGGAGGTCGTTTATTGTAAGCCGATTACATACAGGAGTCGATATTTGCCGATGGAGAAACTCGGTCTGTTTTCTTTTGTATTTGACCCGGCGAGGAAAAATAGAAAAATCCTGTTGTAAACCTCGTACACGACCAGCTGAACGACCCATATCAGGAAAGACGCTTCCGATCGGCTCCGCTGCGAATATTGGGGTAACTTGTCCCACACCCCTCTCTTCTCTTCCTTGATCCCTAATTACAGCTCCGCAAAGCCGATACCTGCAACAGAGCGTCCGCTTCCAAGGTGAGTGACTTCCAGCTTTTTGACCTTTTTATCGAAATTTCTTTGTTTGACAATAAAAATACTATACAGTCCGCTTAAACCTCAACAGGTATCTTGGCAGATCCATTATCATTTTAGTGATTTATTTTCCTGTTCTAGATGAAGTTTTCTTCACTCGAAAAAAATTTCGAGAAGACAATGCTGTCATGTTTGATGTCATTTAACTCCCTTGTCTATCTTGTTTTTTTCAGAGAACAGTTTTCCTGAGAAACCGGACGAAAGAGTTGTAGTCCTGATGCATTTACCGTTGACCTCGCCACGCCCATTTTCTTGTCAGATTTGCAATGATCTGTCCAGCCTTATAGTCGGTCTTCTCTATCAATTCGTGGAAAAATTCATAACTTGTCTTGCGAGCAAATTGCTTTCTGTGAGTTGCTGTCCTTCTGGTGGTCAGATCCTCCTTTTTTTGCACTTAAACTACGCAATAATTTTTGTGGTCGAATTTCAGATGCAAAGGATTTCGAGTATAGCAGTTCGAGTATACGTTGTATTATCGGCTTATTTAATCGACAATCGTAGGTGGTTGACTATGCAAAGCTAACTGTTAGGGGATTACGCGTGTGCATAAGACGGAATTTTGGATTTTCCACAATACAATCTAAAAAATTTCGAATTTACCCCGACTACCCTGTAAAAGAAAATATTAGTTCTGCGCCTGATATATATTTTATTCTGGGTGCTGGATAATAAACGCAATTTTTGAAAAATTGATTATAAAAAACTGTTAGACCAAAATTTTTATCTTGAATGTTATGATACAGTGATAATCTATATTTAGTGAAGAAGATTTTTGAAGTGGCAACCTTTATTAGTAACAACGTGCTGTAGCTGAGTTTTAAAGGCCATTATAGTCTTATGCTGAACATGGTCTTGGATGCTTTAAATTTTACTTGATCCAATTTTGAGTTTCGTTATGCTATTGATGACGATTTGATATACTTGATTTTTCAAATAATCCCAGAAAAAATCACAGGAGTTGAGATCGAGTGAATTACTCTGCCAAGCAGTGCCATCTGGTGCAGTTTGAGAATCTTATCTTTAAATAAACTTAAAATGAATTCTAAAGTTTTGCAGTGCGCTGGAGTCTGGCACCATTTTATTGAAACCAACAGTTCGTGACCATTCTTTGGGGCCGAATTTTAAAATTAGGTTTTACGTTCATTTTTTCACATCCAGTGGAAATGTTTGCCAATTACAATATTTTTTCAATTTTTTAAATAATATAATATTAGTAAAATGGTAGTGACCTAATAATTTTTTTTTGTGTAAATAACTGTCGCTATGGAAATCAACAAGTTATGTGTTAGTCTATTATTATTTACTATAAACAACACTAAAATACATGCTGTATCTGCAAATGGACTAACATACTGAAAGTTATGAGTATTATAGTTGCGATTATCTTTATTCTAGTTAATGAAGATAATAAATCTTCTTTACTAAGTTCTTAAATTTATCCTCTGTGCTTAAGTATACTGATGTGTGCGTTATCCGAATGTTTTGGTGATTGGAAAATTGACTCTTCTTCTAATTTCATTAATATAAACTCTATCGTACGGAAGATAATTAAGAAAAAGTGATTTTACCTAAAAAAATATATGTATGCAACGCAATGTTTTTTTAAGGCACTTCGTTGTATTTTTTTCTGGAGAAGAATCCATTATCCTATTGATTTTGTAGCTTGTGAATTTATTGGGGTCTAGTTTTTATAAATTACCATACCTTTTCTTCTCTTCTGCAGGACAAGCTAAAAGAATAAGTTTTTACAACCCACCGCTGTTAATTTTATTAAAGAACGCATCGTTACTAATAATTAGGTAAATTTTTTTAGCTCCTAAAAAATATACAATTACAGGTTAGAGTAACAACTCAGATCTAATGATCTTTCTATGTTTCTTTAATTATGATTGCTCAAAATGCCGAAATGTTTTAATTGAAGAGTATTTTTTGGGGAATTATAAGTGTAGACTTAAAAAATCGTGGCTCTAATTCTTCTAAGTGAATATCATATTCTTAACTGTTTGGAAGATGAGAAATGAGAAATTATGTTTTTTTTTCTTAATAGAGATATAATTGTTTTATATCATTAACTGGTAAAAAGTAATGTACATTGACGCACTGACGACGTCGTAAAGTCGCTTACAACAACAAAATGTGCACCTTTCTGTTGATGTGATGCTATAAAATTTATTTTAACAAAGATTATTCTGATAATCTCGCGGTGTTCTTAAAAGAACAATGGTTTGATCTAACATTTGTTTTCCGATAGGGCTTTGCCATAAATTGTTTCCTATGCTGAGCACGTCTTTCCAAAATTGAGCAACTTGCAGTTTTATTATCACGCATGATGGTATATCATCTCTTAAGATCAGTTATATGTTTTGATAAATAACTTTGCTCAATCTACTCTTTTTTAAGAGGTACCAGCTAACAACTTTGCGCTCAAATTTTAACATCTGCACAATGACCACGCTACACTACCAAGAAAAGCACTTGCCAAATTGGAAGTTGGCGAAAATTATAAATTAAGTATAGTTTCCTAAAAACATTACATAACTCCTTTTTAGGTAGATGCATCTTCCGTCAACTAATTTATCGTACGATGAAGCACCGTCGGGTAAAAAAATATCTCTTAAGTTTATGCCATGTCAAGCGTGTATGTATAAAATGTTGTACCTTGTCATAGTAGAAAATATTTTTCTATTAAATAACAATTATTAAATTTTAAAAGTCAATTTATCCTTAAATGCCTTATCATGATAATTTCCACTAAACAAAATTAGGACAATTAATTTACTATAATTTGTTCTCTTCAATTGTACTTAGAAAGATTATATCAACTTGATTCTCTTATGTTTTAACCAAAAGTATCCAGACATCCTTCTGAATGAGTGAATATAGCCGTTGATCGTACCAAAATATCATAGAACAAGATAAAAATTTAGATAGTATTATATACTGGTCATATATGTTCGTTACGCGGATAATGAATAAGTCGTCAGAGTCGAGTGATTGTAAACGTGGGAACAAATCGATTCGTAAAATATCGATCTTGATACAGGTGCCTAAATCAACTGTAAATGATGTATTTATAAAATAAAAACACCTGGGATGTTAAGTAGACGCAGAAGTGGTGAGCCGCATAAACTCAATGACCATACCTTTTGATCTGTACAGAAGATGGTGATGAGGAATCGGATGTCCTCGGTGATAATAATCACTCGTGATTATCAAAGTGCTTCTCGCGTTGTCGCAAGCACTACAACCCAGAAAAACATAAGTTTTCAAAGTTGTGCGGCCACACACAAATCTAATTTAAGCATAATTAAGACCAAACATCGCTTGTAATAGTTCAAAGTTCACTGCAATTGGACTGTGGAGCAATGGAAACAAGTTTTGTGGGGTGCACAATCTGGCAATTCGATGGAAGCATTAGCTTTGGCGGATGCCAGAAGAATCCTTCTTATCCGAGATCACTGTGCCAGCAGTAAAATTTGATGGTGAAGGCGTCGTGGTTGCAGGCTATTTTTCTTGGTACTGTAGCCTAATTTGCTTTCAATTATCTGCAGGAAGAATTTTCCTTTTCCAACAGAATAACTGTCTTGTCTACACAGCTAAGATTATCCTGCCGAGGTTTGAACAGATGTGTGTTGAAAATCGGAACGGACTTTCACTGAACTTCGATTTCAATCTCATCGAAGATCTCTGGAAAAAATAGGACGCAAATAACGTGCTAGAGCAAATCGCCTATCTTCATTAGCTGGACTTACTACAGCTCTTGTGGGGGTATGAAAAGCATTTCGTACGAACATATATCAAAAGCTGGTAGAAAATCTTCCAAGATGAGTACAGGCT
Source organism: Sinelater perroti (assembly GCA_036346155.1). Classification (NCBI taxonomy): domain Eukaryota; kingdom Metazoa; phylum Arthropoda; class Insecta; order Coleoptera; family Elateridae; genus Sinelater; species Sinelater perroti. The sequence goes on from JARFIY010000077.1 coordinate 4,405,172, forward strand.
AAACGTAGATCGACATTCTGTTAGTACATGCCACACGAGTCTCTGATTCTACAACAATGCGAGCTTGGATACTATTGTTATATAGTATACAACTTTGCATATAGTACTTGGAGAAACTTCCAATTGTAAATAGCATCCTCTTAATATTCGATTAGACTTAAAATAGAAGAATTTCAAGACTTTTAAACTATTGCTTCTATGTATAGATTTTTTTTATTTTGGAACATTATGCTTACTAACAACTATTTTATCAGCTCTTTTGTTACTATTGTGTTTCTGCAAAATATTTTGTTGAACATTTATAATTTACTTGAGTCTTTGTAGTTGGCTTTATAACAATAATAGTTTAAGTTTACTGTACTTTACCGATGCAGCACTTTAGTAAATTGGTTTAATTAAGTACCATACTCGTGAAATCTCTAACAGTGTACACCACAAAAAAGTATACAAGCCGCTGATAAGTTTTTAAAACCCAATACATATAATTGTGTTATTCTTTGGATTATAGTCCGATATATACAAAGAAAATATCCTCTGATGTTACAAGAGAGCACTTCAATATGCTACACCGAGACAACTCCACTTGTATACAAGTAATAAAACTACTGCAATTTTTAGTCCAAATTCTGTGCATCAGAACTGGGATATGATTAGTCAGAAGCAAAAATAAGGATTAGATGTTATTTTAGGTTTTTCTTTGGGTTGTTTTAGTTTTACAAACTGGTACCATGTACTACTATAAGCTTTGGTACTAATAAAAAAGGAAATGTCACTGTGATTTGTGATCACTTTTTATTCTTTTATCACAGATAAGGATTTAAACGGTATAAATAGGAAAAAATGGTATATGAGTACTTTACAGCACTATTTTTATTTTATTCATTATTCGTTTAAAAATCTGTAAACAGAATATTACGCTTTTATTATTATAACTTCCAGTTTCAGAATATTTATTAGTAAATGAGTCGAAAATATTTGTAAATATTTAATATGTAGCATTTCAAATTTATTTCCGTATTTTAGTTGTTACTTTTAGCGGTGGCATAACAGATGATAGGTCGCAGCTTTAGCAGTAATAAACTGCTAAATTATAATATATGAAAGTTTCTTGGGGATTTAAAACATACTGAGCCTTAAAAATCCTACTCTGTACCCCAGTTGTCCAGGACTAAAATTCAGAAATTTATTATTTTTTTAAAAATTACTGTAATTAATTCATTCCGTATTTTATAAATTAGTATTTTTGTATTTAGGGACATGTGTAATAAGCCCCGTCCATGTTCAAAAAGTTGTCAACGATTTTTTGCCTTTTTTTCTGAACTCGATTTTACAGTTTCTGTAATTCTCCCTTTGAGAACATTGAGATCATGGTTTTGTCGACTAGGATACTATAGAATGTTTTTAGTTAAATTACATAAAAAATAATTGCAAGGGTTTAAGTCAGCACAATATTTTGGCTAACGACTGTCTTGTTTTCTCACTCAATGGTTGACAAAGGAGCTGGTAAATCTGTATATGGGAAAAGGCGCTAGAGGTTTAGGGGTATGTATAATGTATCACATTAAAGGGCATGACAAGTGGAATCGATCTATATGCATATGAGGGTTTGGAACTCATTAGTTAACTAGATAATTAATAATTTTTAATTAAATGGAAAACGCATATCTTATGTGATAGGGAACTTATAGGATGCCAATTTCAAGCTTTTGATGAGTACAAGTAGAATAAATAAACACACGACCTTAGGTTAAGTTAAATACATTTTTGTTTTATATGTCAAATATAATTATTGCAGTTGTGGTACATAGGATAGCGGAATTGGTAACATTAGGACAAAACATAAATAGCACGGTTAACGCATGCCACATTGCTGTGGGTCTAGTGGTGTAGTGGTTAACGTTGCTCATTAACCCCCACTGTTCTCATCTCTTCACAGCTGAGAAGTACACTTGATTTGCTCCTGTGCCGCTCTTATCAACATGGACAAAAGGTCAGTAGTTGCATCGCTTCCTCGTATAATCAGCTGCTCTTGAAGATGCATCTTTGGCTGCCCATCTGCCAGCCTGATAAACGACACACCCATAGTAATACTGGTCCCGTGTAAAACTCAGATGTACGATGATGATCACCAGATGACAGTGAGAACTCCGTCGGTGCTTTGGCTTCTGGTGCGCATCTTGTGGAAGGCAATTTCCCATGAGAAACGCGTACCGCAACGCGGTTATGCAAAGACCTGTGGATCTCCTGGATAATGCTGCAATTAAAATATTAACGTCTCGGACAGAGGAAGAAATTCAACATTTCAAACTTAATTTCGGTTTCCTGTTTGTCTTCAGTTTGAAAACTTATTTGGCATACTTATGTTAGGAATGTCGCAACGTGCACTCTACAGTATATTAAGATTCTCACACGAGTATGCTTTAAAGGACATTCGAAACGTGCAAAATACTATGAAGTCAACATTTGTTTCCTAGTACTTGAGTAATAATAATAGTTCATGTTCGCAACAGAAGGTTCTCGTTTTCATGATTTTAGATGGAGCGTATTTATACAACTAAAAGACTACATTTTCTTAGATGGCGACGCGGTGCTTCCAAAGAATATACACCTGCAGAAGCTGATGATGATTGTGACGACAAATGGCTACATTGTAGATGTCAAAGGCTTATATGATGAAAAGTCGTCGGATGGGAAAGTAATGGAAAACATCATAAACGACAAAGCGTCAAAGCCTTCGTTTGATGGAACATTCCGTGAAAATGATATTTTTGTCCCAGACAGAGCCTGCATGTCAATAAAAGCTGATCTGGAGGCTCGAAGATTTAGAATCGTTATTTCACGCCACCTGGTAGGAAAATAACAAGCAAATAAATTCCGACTCTGCACTTGCACCATATGAATCCTTGATACTCGTAAACATACGATCAAACGTTACAAGTATCTGGCTTTTGTTATCGTCAATAAGAATCGCACACACCTCCTGGACGATGTGATGATTGTCGCAAGTCTTGTCAACGTATTTGAAAAACAATTACTAGTTGGAGGTGATAATGAGAATGTTATCCAAAGGACTAAGGTAGTGTCAAGCAATATGAGAGACTTCAATAAACTGAAAATGCTTGTTGAACACTACAACCTGAATCTCCTAAAAACTGCATTCGAACACGTTGACTTGAATGTGATCCCCACATTAGACACTTACGATATCTCTTACTGTCAGATTTATACCAAAGAGGACTCGAAACGCCATAGTACAACTTTCAGTAGTAAAATCCTGACAATCTGCGAATTGAAATGCTCAAGGATTACAAACAAACAAATTTATAGTTTGATGCAGTCCAAATAGAAGCTGATGATCCTCTGCTGATTCAAGCAAAAGTCAGGTCTCGTCATGTATTAATCGCTTACGATTTGTCAAAACAGGACGAAGATATTGTCTGTGGGTTCTACTGTCACTGCAAAGCAGATGCTAGTTCTGCGTTGTCTAGCTTCCCAGTTGCTTACAGGCTTTTTACATTTTATGTAAAAATTTAGCAACTCAAGTTGAAATTTTATCAAACGTTTTGACTTGTCGAGAAAAGATCTAAGTTATCCTTAAGAAATAAATTAAATGATTTGCAAAGCACTGCTAAAAGTGATCTGGACATATAGAGTGCAGCTATATAACTGTGCCAAACCAATCCAGACAAGAACCATACAATTCCAATACAAAACACTTAACGCAATAGTCGACGTGTCATAACATGTCTCTAACCTCACGATACCTAAAGGTTATATGTATCCCATTCGACATCGACTATAGAATCTCTCGTAATTAGTGCAACAAACTTCAGGAACATCATAATGCACCGGTTTAGCGATTATCCAATATCCATCCGCCTCTTAGAAAACTTGATCGACGCTAGGCCTATACAAAGTGATTCAAAATGATGAACTCAATTTTCTAAATCTATAAATCAAAAGTAGAACTAATGATAAATATAGTGTGAATTACATTTAATTGTATTTACGTTTCAGTTTATCATTACATACATTAGAGACGATTGTTTGTGTTCATATATATCTATCACAATCGAAATCGAAAATATTGAACGTTTTAAATTCCTGTTTAAGGTTTCATATATCAAGTGTTACGCAATGTATATGGGCTTTTTCCTTGTAAATGTTTAATATGCTCCGCTCCGGTTACATGGATAATATCTAAACGGTAGCAGAATTTATTCCACACTGATTTCACCGCAGCTACGGTTTCTAGGTCCTCCAAAATTGTTGGTAGAGGTGGTAACATAAACAAATTCTTTTACAAATTTTCTCAAGAAGAAGTTCTAAGTTGTGAGATCAGGAGATCTCAAGGCCAGAACGGAAATGCCAAGCCTCCATTTTCTGGGCAACATATTAATCGTTGACGTACCGATTTATTCATAAAACGTCAAACATCCCGGTGCCATTTGGGTAGAGCTTTGTCTTGTTGAAAAATGAAGTTTTCTGAATCTTCATTAATTTGGGGAAGTTACGCAACACCGTGCTATACGGTAACTCAGTAACCGTGTCACCATGAAAAAAGGAAGGTCCACTTAGGTGGAGCGTTACCTTGCCACTAAAAATTAAACGCTACAGAAGATCATACCATTAGAAAATTCTACATGCTTTGTCTTAGTGTTTATTCGAAGAGCCTGTACCAGTTGTAGATGGCATGGTTTAAATATTAAACGACGTCTCAATGCATGCCACACAGTTATCTGTGATAATTTAAGTTTTCTGCTTATTTTATGGGTTGAATTCAATGGGATACGCTCTAAATATATTCGAATTTGTTTTATATTTTTTCCAATACACGCTTCTACCTTTACATACAGCTAGTTTAATGAAATTAATGATCCCAACGACAAATACTTTTCTTTGTTGAACTTCAATGCTGTAATGACGACGAAATGTACTTTGCACTGTAGTCTGTTTGTTTTACTGAACTCACAAATGAAAAAAGCGTTGTTCTGCATGACTGTGTGCTGGACTGGAGCACTCTAACAGTAGTATTCGAAACTTAAAGACGTTCTCTTTAAACTGTTATGTGAATCATTCACATACAATGGATAGTTAAAAAATATAGCAGTATAAAACTGAGTTCATTTTTTGAGTCGGCTATGTATTTATAATCCTCTTATTGTAAAAATATTGCCATGGAAGTATCACACTGCTTACATCTAGTATCGTATTTACTAAATACTTCTTTGTAGAGTAAGTCGTAAAAGCACTGTGAAAAACCTGGGTGATTTTCCGCATTTTGAAATAATTGGCAAAGTGCGACTTACTACAATACATGCAATTGAAATAAGACTATTCAAACCATTGAGTTATATAGACCCCCTGAGAAATATGAAATTTAGATTTTAATTTTCTATTTTTTTTCTATAGTTTATTATGATTTTTAACCTAAGATATCAGTTTTTGAAATTACAATTTAAATATTTGGGTTTTGTGATCGATTTTCTTTATAAAAATTTCTTTGGACTACGTTCAATTTTACTAGTTAACATTTTATTGCTTTATTAAAATATAACTTATGGGAGCAACCTATTTTATCTCAAAAATGCGAGGTGTAAAGAATAAACTCTTTTGACTGACATATTTCGCCATTCCTCGTACTTGATGCAATTAATAGCTCTTGGGTAAAGTGGAAATAAATCCCCAGAGCATTTTCTTGCAGAAAATATTTACTTCGAAGCAAAAGTGACGTATATTACATATAAGTGCCTAATAAAGTTAGGTGTTTCATTGGAAGCGGCGAACAACAATAACAGGCAGGAGACAATCTTTTGTGCGCCGTGGAAATACGTGACAACTTGTTTTGTTGCTCCGGGGTGTGTGAGAGTAATTAACCCTCAAACCCATTTCGCCCCAGATTCCGTTCCGCCCCGGTTTCCTTTACTTCAAGAGAGTGTCTCGAGTACCCTTGTTTCACTAAGCGTTGGACTCGGAAAGCACGAGCGTCTCATGGTTGGGAACGTGTTGCGAATACCTTAGTTCGTTTAATTTTTATAATTTAGCCCCATTCTCACCTGCATTAATTATTTTTTTTAATACTTGTATTTTCGATTTTCAAATCATATGTAAGTTGGGAATGTGGAGAATTAGAACTTAATATAAAAGAATAACAACAAATAATTAAGGTCTGTAAAACTATTTGTATAATAAGCTGTAGGGTATGCTTAACTTCAATGACATTCGTTCCTAATTTCAGTTTGATATGTTATATTGTTTATAAGTTACAGCAGTTTATTTACTTTAACTTTTTGTCCTTTTTCAATTTTTAAAGCATGGAAGTTGCATCAAATTTTGTGTTAAAAATGAAATTAATACTATTAAAATGTTGAAAATGGCACAGAAAGTATTCGCTAATCAATATTTATTAAGACAACTGCATTTCAGTGGTATAAGCTGATCAAAGGTCATAAATCCGTAGTTCTCTCTTCCCACTTTCATTTTTATTACTTTTTGTAATCCTGATTTTAGGGAGTCTCTTAACATATACCAACCATCGAAATCTCTGTGGGTTAATGGTATGGTATGGTTGCTACTTATTTGTCTTTTATTCCACCGAAAATTCTTTGTAACATTTTTCTTTCGCGTCTTTATTTTATTTTTTAAGACTAGAGTCTATCGATCTAATAATCTTTTAATACATCCAAATTATGGTGTTGTGGAAGATTTTTCTTGATGCAGTTAATTTAAATAGTCTTTCTTCGGCTATGTTTGTCTTTTGTATTTTTTCCACTTAAATTTTACCACCCTTACGTGTAAACTTTACTACCACATGGATGAGATTGCCAACATTTTCAAAATTATCTTTTCCCATTGTACTACTTATTTGTAAACTATCAATTGTTATACCTATATCCATTAATATATATTTAGATTTATCCCTATTTATCCACAGGTCTATTTTTCTTGCTGCTAATTTTTTTTATTATTATTATTATTTAGTTTATTAGCAATCAGAAAGATACAACATACATTCTATGAACTAATTTTATCACTAAGTATATGTAGTGGAGGGAAGACTCCTATTGAAGTTACCTCTTTATTGCGCTAAATCTTTTGGCTATTTCTTATTCAAGCGTCGAGTCATGTGATCTTCTCTTAATGGAATAATGGTTTCGTTGGGATGAGTTGCTAGCGAGTCGTGGTGTTTTATGACTTTTAGCTTGATTGTGTCCTTCAAGTATGGTACTTTGAGGTCGGTGTGGAGGGTTCTATTAGAGACGTACCATGGCGCTCTAGTTATGCTTTGTAATATCTTTGATTGGAATCGTTGTATGATTTCTATCGTTGAGTTGCTTACGCTCACAGCCGTAGAGCCATATAGGTTGGATTATGATCTTGTCTATAAGTAATTTGTTATCCAAAGGAAGAATTGATTTTTTGCCAAGAAGCCAATACATTTTTCTAGTTTTAATGTCCATTTCCTTCCTTTTTTGGATACGTGCATTCTCCAGGTTAGACGTTTGCCAAGATGAAGGCCGAGGTAAGTAACTTCGTTCGCTTGGAAGATGGGGTGATCGTTGATGTAAACTGGAGCACAGGTTGATTGTTTCATGGTAAACGTGACGTGGGAAGATTTATTTCCATTAATTTTTATCCTCCATTTGTGTGTCCATTTCTCAATTAAGGTTAGATGATCTTGAGTTCTATTCGATGCTACGACTGGATCCTCACTACTTGTTAGCATTGCTATGTCATCAGCAAAAGTTTCCATAGTATTATGTTCCAAGGTTGGGATGTCATGCGAATACAGAAGGTATAATACAGGTCCTAACACACTACCTTGAGGTACGCCTGCCTGAATTTGCCTTGTAATGTTTCATCACCTACTATGACTTGGAAGTGACGATTTTTAAGGTAAAACCGTTACAATAGGTAGTAGTGGTGAGAAAATGTAATCTTGATTTTGTATAGAAGTCCGCTGTATCAAACACGGTCAAATGCCTGTTTAACATTTAAGAATACTGGAAAGCAGACATTCGAGTGTTGAATCCGGAAGCCAAATTGATGATTTGGAAGCTAGTCTTGTAGTATTTCACTTTGATTTATTCTCTTTAGGATTAGTTTTCAAAGCATTTTAGATAGCAGCGGAACAAGGTTGATACGGCGATAAGAGTTAACATCATTAGGGAGTTTACCGGGTTTAAGGATGAGAATGATGTGGGCAAATTTTAACTGGAGTGGCCAGTAAGTAAGGCGTAGAATTCCATTAAATAGTAGTTGGGTATACTGTATTCCCTTTTCTGGAAGCTCTGTTAAGACAGCCGCTGTTATTAGATGAAACCCTGGGGATTTTCTATTACACAGGTAGTTTATTTCCTCCTGGATTTCTTTCTTCGTGAAGTTACGTATTGGTGGTGACATTTGTAACGGAGCATTTAAGTAAGTTTCAATGTCCTCATTAATTTCTTCTGAATTATGAGTAAAAACAGATTTAAGGTGTTGAGCAAACTCTTCTACTTTTTCTTTATCAGTTCTTGTCCAGGTTCCTGTTTGATTTTATAGGGGTGCTATGTGTGTTTTAGGTTGCTTGATTCCTCTGGTAGCTCTCCAGATTGTGTTATCATCTACTGATAGTGAACTGAGGTAGGCTTAGAAGATGTGATTGCGGTTTTCTTTTAATTTACTTCTCAGCCTATTGTTTAGTCGGTTGAGTTCCCTTCTATATAAACGTTGTGGGTTCGCTGCCATTTTGCTCTCGCCTTGTGTTTTTCTCTATCTCCATTATTTCATTGGGAATATTAGGAGAGGTGGGTTTTAAATTCTTTGTTTGTTGAGTCGCGAACTATCCTGCTGACTGATCCGGCTAATTTGAGTTTTGTCACTAAATATTTTAGTTCTTTTCTTGGTCTTGTAATAAGTGCAATTTCGTTAGGTTAATACTAATAATAGCTACATTATATATATCAACTTATTTTAATATGCTTTCTAGTAAAACTAAATAATACTGTTGAGAGTGGATCTTCGTCCCGTACTCCTCGGTTCACTTTAAAACTATCCAAGGAACTTCTTGTTATCTCCAGCTTACATTTAGTTTCTTCTAGCGTCCGTCCGCATTACATTTACTAATTTTCTGAATATATTTAACTTCAGAATAGATTTGTACACTTTTTTTCGATCAATGGTTTTATGAAGACTATATAGAGGCAACTTCTCATTCTTTCAATATTTGTTTCAATGTAAATATCTGATCCATTACCAATCGGTTACTCCTAGACTCGCATTGATAGTCACCAACTTTCGTTCTATGTACCGGTTTAGTTTCTTCCGTGTGGACAGGCCCCTCAGTTTGTATGCGACTTCCAGTAGCACTATTCCTCTGTAATTCGTACATACAGTATTATCCCCTTCTTTGCGAATTGGTACTAGAAATGCATCTAACCTTTTTTGGCATTTTCTCTTTGTTTTACATTTTTTCCAAAATCCTTTCTTGTAATTCTGTAGCTACATTTTTTATCACCACTATTATAATGGCACTTTCCCCCAGACTTTTATTTTTCTGCTCCTTTAAAATTTCTTGAAATATTATTCTAGTCAGCTTCTCCTGAACCACCTTGCAAATAAATCGTATTTTTTGCCCTCTCCACTAATTATTCACTATTTAGCATCGTCTCATCCAGATTTTTAAATTTTTTGTACTCCGCATATTCTTTGACCTACTTATATCTTATTCTTCAGATATGTAGCTCCTTCATGTTCAGTCAATAAAAAAATACAATTCCGGGATTTGATTTAGTTGAACCTATAAAAGAAAAATCAAAAAAAGCGTTGATAGAAATTCCAAAAAGTGAATATGAAAAATGTTTCCCAGATTGGATTAATTGTTGGCGTATGTGTATCGAAACGAGGGGAGATTACTTTGAAGGAGACAAAATAAATTTAAATGAATAAATACATAGTGTTCAAGTAGTCCACAGCGGTGTTTTGCAATTTTTCCTGACCCGCAAAGCTTTTTCTCGCCAAAAATTTCTTAAAAGGTCCGAATAAATGAAAATCCGAGAAGCCTAAATTTGAACTATACAGAGGGTTTTGCAGAACCTTCTAATATCGTTATGTCGACCGCAGTTTATTTTGATTTGACGTGTGGGGTCTTGCGCCATTGTGAAAAAATTTAACTTTTTTTCGTAATACCAACGGCCTTTTTCTCCTAATGGCTGTGTATAATTTCTAGAGAGTTTAGCACTATCTGTTTCTGTTAATGATTGTGCGCGGTTTGAAGAGTTCACATAACAGTAGGTCTTCACTATCCTAGAGTATGGTGGCTATGGTTTTGCGGGCAGATGGTTGAGTTTTGATTTTTTTTTTGAACTGGGAAGGTGGATGATTCATATCATGGACTGTTGTTTTGTCTTTGAGGTAAACTTATAAATTCAGGTTTTACCTCCCATAATAATGCTTCCTGTTGGTATCGGGTAAATTTTGAAGTGAATCACTCATTCGATCGGTTTTTGTTTATCAGATAGGTTTTCGGCACCCAGTGAGTCGAAACTTTGCGGAAGTTCAGGTCGCATAGGATGTCAAACTCAACTCTTAGAAATGCCAAACATTTTAGCAATTTTACAAATTTTAATGCGACGATCTTCCTTAATCAAACGTTCGACAATTGTCATTCGTGTGTGAGGTTCTTAGTCTGCATCTTTTCTTCTCCGGATCATTCAGCTCCATCTTTAAACTTTGCACCAACGGCTGACTTGTTTTTGGTTAAAACGTTCGAGTCATAAACTTTCTGTAATTTTTTCGGCTTAACCGCACGCACCTCAAACTTCGAATACTCTGCGATCACATAAGTCTTGGGCAAAACAAGACTTTACTACTGCACACCTGAATGCGTCTAGTTATGCATATGACGGTGATATTGCACATACGCAGTTCGTATAACAGCCACCTGCACCTTTAAACTCGGACACCTCTTTTACCCGCATTTCATTCAAAAAGTCGCTTTACTTTTTGCATTGAGTAGTAACAAATAAGATGCAACTTTCGAGCAAGTGTTTAACCGTTTGAATAATGAAGTTAATCTCAAAAAAAAGCCTTATTCACAATTTAAATTTTTTTTAATATTAAAGATTTGGCACTTTTACAAAATGAGTTTGTGTAATTACAGAACCTTTCTAGTAGTTTATCGTCATTAAAATAACCAATCGAATTAGAAAACGTCAAAATTTAAACTACTTGAAAAGCAAAACACGGGATTACAAACGCCAGAAGTGAATAAACTCCTTAACGTGCACCTTTTGAAACTGTTCATTAGATGGAAACTCTTGCTCTACTTAGACTTCGAGGGCTGTTGTTCGATAAAGTTTCCATGTCCCTGTGATAAACTTTAGTCAAAACTCCAGCGAAATCGGGACCTCAAAATGTAATTATGTACTTTCAGTGGCGTATTTAGTTAAAATAAAAATTTTGAGAGATAGAGTTGTTTCATAAATAATTAAAGGGTACATAATAAAATTGCCATCCCCATAAAATAAAAAAGCTACTTAATCTAGAAGGAACGCCGGAATAAAACGAAAAGCATAAATCACAAAAAAATAAATTAAAAAGGCGGAGAGAAAGTTGCATAAAATGTAAATTAACTAACAAAGTAACATTTTTGTGCTATAAAATTCACTAAGTAAATGTATGAATACAAATACAAACAGTTTGTGAACTAACTAATAAATAAATGAGTAATAATTTTAAAGAGCTTTAAAAAGTTGCTGCTAAAAATTAAAACGGCCCGTTCTAATTTTTCTAATCATACTACAAAAGTTTGGATAAGAATACGACAGTTTCGACCAACTAAGTTCCTTAAGCACAAACCAACTAATATTTTTAATGAATTTCTTTAAGTAAATGAAGAAGATTTAAACAATTATGTAATTACATTATATGTATGTTAATAGTTATGATGTACAATATTAATAATGAAGAGGAAAGTTTTAAATTTGTAAACTTAAAACGTGATTAATATATCTAATATAATCTAATATAAACCGGAATTTACTTTTGGCGAGCCGTGAGGTGAACGAAGAAGGGCGTGGCTTTTGAAGGTTTGGTATGGATGTCTGAACAGAGCGCACCACAATTGCTTTAATCAGCATCACAAAATAAGAGCAAAACGTACTCGTGCTCATTGCGCAATGGATTTTATTATCAAGATTCTGATAATAGAGGGCATAGAATCGTCCAAAATTTTGAAAAAGCTCAAGATACACTTCAGCAATAATATTTTTAAGAAGTCTGAAGTATATGCATAGCATAAATAATTTTTGGGGACAAAAACAGTTTAAAATGAGTATAAACAATGTTTTCGAGGACCAGTGCGACTTAAAAAATATTGGCATTGTTTGCTGCCAAAGAACAACAGCTGAAATTGATTTTAAAATTGGAATAAACTATTACAGCGCTCAGGTGATGATTACTGACGATCTTGAATTTAGAAAAGTATCTGTAAAATGGATTTCTTACTCAGAGTCATGTATGTATAGATTCGATTAAAAAGAGTTTTTTTTTTTCTAAACTACCCTCTCTCCTGCAATTATTATTTATGTGGACCACTTGGAAGGCAAATATTTGCTATGGAAGCGTTTCTGTATGGTTGCCTCGTATAGCGACTACCTTTATTTTATCATAACGGGATCAAGAAACCATCCAACTGCCAAAAAATGTATACGTTCCTAAGTTGCTAAGATCACATATAAAATTATTTTTATTTGTACTTACATATGCTTTAATAAATTTAAAAAAATCCGGTTTATATTTAATTTACCACATAAAATGCCAAATTTAGAGGATATAATCATATGTACAGAGATTGATGTTAAACGTATTACTCCTAAATCTAAAAATGTACAACTACAAGACACTGCAATCATCATCATCATCATCATTAGCCATCTTCGGTCCATTTCTGAAAATAGGCCTCTTTCATGTTTCTCCAGTGTTCACGATTTTGAGCCTCTCTGATCCATGCTAACCCGGCCGTATTCTTAAGGTCGTCGGTCCAGCGCATTGGGGGTCATCCTCTGTTTCTTCTTCCGAGGTATGGTCTCCATTTTAATAAAGTGCAATCACATATTAGAAATAGCAAAAATAAAAATTTTGAATAATTTAAAAATCAGATTATAAATAAAAGACCTGTAAATAAAAACATAAAAACACAAAGTTTCATTTTTTTATACAGCGAAGGAGATACGAATACCAATATACTTAATTTTAAAATTACTATGTACCAACGTGATCTTGATATAGCAATTATCAACGACGAAGTGGAAAAATATATTATTTATAACTCAATGAAAGTAGAGAAAATCAAGGATTGTTTCACAAAGAGAGAAGTCATCGGCGCAGTCTTGTTTTTGACAAGGTTATGGTACAGGAAGCTTATCTAAAAGGCGTTTTCTAACTGATGTCACACAAGCTCCATTCTATCCTGGCACAACGTTCTTCACGATAATAGCGCAGCACACAGATGACTCAGCGGCACAGTTTAGCTCACTTTGACTACCTGGTAATATAGCGATTCTAAGAACATTTCGCTCTATTTTTCACTAGTATAAGACTGCGCATTAATACTATTCAATACCTTTGACTAAAATATACTTTTAAAGAACGAGACAAAGTATTTTTTGGTGATCATAGACAAGAAATTTACTTGCACCCACGCGTAAGAAATCGCAAATAAAACAATTTTTAAATTCCAACTTCTATCATGTCCTTCAAAAAACTATATGCCATTAAATAAGAGCATCTTGCAACTCATAAGGACTTTAGTATGGGTAGATGCTGCTAAGATATATGGATAATCTTCAAGTGGTTTAGAGACCATCTTTGGGGCTCCGTGATACATACAAAACACAACATTACACAGAGATGTAGGTTTGACAACCATTCGGGAGTTTATGATCCAGTACGTTGAGCAACTTTACTCTAGCATTCAAGTAAGTTTATAAAAATCCGTTTAGCCGACGTCGACAGTGATGCCCTATATGAGCACCCAAAAATCTTGATTTCCTCGGCAATATAGCAAAGGCCTTTATTAGACCAATCAAATTCCAAGACAGGCCACCTAGTACAATGAAAGTTAAAGACCTGATCTAAAGACCTCTAAAGAAGTAAGTTAACGTTAACATCACCCCAGAGAAAGTAAAATTAAAACTTGCTTTGCTTCAGGGGGGCGGTTGAGGATTAAAGCTTCTAAACACTACTATTATCCACTCATATCTTAGTACATATAGCGCTTAAGAGTATAGGTCGGTTTGCTCGGTTACCATAGATTTTTTGAGAGTGAATTAATCTTTTTGATTTTGTGATATATTATGGCGTACCCATAGATATTTCAGTCCATATAATATAATAATAAAAAATAAGTCCCCCAGTGACTTGGTGCCAGAATGTAAGCGCCGGCACCAAGGGTGTAGTGTATGGCCGAGAGTTAAATTCTAATAAAATTTTCTTCTTTTTCTTCTTTTTTCTTTCTCTTTTCCTTCTTTGCCTAAACGGCGTCGGGTGCCTCGTCCATTTCCTATGCTTGTTTCTGTCTGCTGTCAATTCTGTCAATTCTTGGCCTACCGCTTGGTCGTCTGCCCTCCGTTTTTGCTTCTAGAATTTCATTCGGTGTTCTTCCATTTTTTTTGTATGCCCATACCTCTTTAACTGTGGTACTTGCGGTATATTTTGCTGTTGGCCTCTAATCGTTGTATTTTTTATTCCATCTCTTCTCGTTTTCCCAGCTACATTCATTAGGTGCTTTATTTTTCTTTTAGTTACCTTAAATTTCAGTTGGTCTAACATAGTACAGATTTTAGCCGCTTAGGTCAAAGTTGGAGCACATACTGTTTTATATACGTGTAGCTTTGTTTCTGCCCTTATCTCTCTTTTTTCTATTATACTTCTGTTTATAGCGTAGTATAATTGACTGGCTCTATTCATTCTATTTAATATTTTGCTGTCTACTCTTCTAACATGTGAAATTATTGTGCTTAGATACTCATATCTTTTGTATTTCTTTTATGTTTATGTTGTCTATTTTAATTCTTTGTGCTGGTAGGTGTTCTTACTTTAATATACATTACTTTTGTTTTGCCAATGTTGATTTTTAATCCAACTACTTATATTTCCTCTTTCCACACGTTCACTGCTCCTTGTAGTTCTCTAATTCCTGTTAAGACCACAATATCGTCTGCGTAGACCATATTTTGGATGTCCACCGACTCCGTGTTCCAATTATCTATCTTTAGCTTTCTGGTTCTCTCTTTGCTATTTTTAATAACCGTGTTCATAACTAGGATAAATACCAGTGTGCTGAGACTATCATCTTGTTTGATTCCTTCATCTATACTGAATTCTTCCGTTTGTTCTCCTAGTCTTACTATTTCTTTTGATTTCTTATGTACACTCTCTGTTACTCTTTTCAGCTTCTCATTTACTTTCACTTGATTTTAGTATTTTACATATCTGTTTTCTAGGTACGGTGTCGAAAGCGGCTTTAAAGTCAATGAAGGCCAGGTATAAATCCCTTTCTTTGTCTATCATATTTTCAATAGTTATTTTTAATGTGAAAATATGGTCCTGTCTATATGCTGCTTGCTCTTCTTCTAACTGTCCTTCTGTTTCTTCTCTCAGCATTCTTTCCAAAATTTTTGAGTATATCTTTAAAGCGCAAGAAGAGACATATAGTTCTATAGCTGTCGAATTCAGTTGTTGTCCCTTTTTATGTATCAGTGCTGTGTAGTATCTTTGTCGGTCTTCCGATATCTTCTCGGACTCCCATGCTTGTCTGCATATCTTGGTCATTTATTCTACCATACTAACCCCTTCATATTTTATTAGCTCTAGTGGTATTTGGTCATATCTAACTGCTTTTCCGTTTTGCATCTATTATATTTTGTGTTCTGTTGTCTCCGTTCTCCATCTTGTATGGTGTTTTCTTTAATTTCTATCTTTTTTTAACTTTTCTTCGAAATACTTTCTCCATGTATCCATGATTTCTGCTGTTTCCGTTTTAAGCTGTTATTTTTGCTTTTGCCTGTTTTACTGCCTCCTTTGCTTCAGTTCTTTTTAAATTGTATTTATTTTTGTTTATTATTGTTTTGTTTCTTATTTACTGTTTTCAGGCTTGTTTCTTCAGTTTTACTTTCTTTTTTTACACTATCGTTTTACCATCTTTTACGTTCTGTGCTTTATCTTCTTTGTTTTGCATACTTCCTTTGTCACTTGCTGTGTTATCCTCTTAAGTTTCTGCCACCTTTCATTAACCTCCGTTTTCTCCCTCCTGTTCCTCTTGTGGTTGGTAGATTTCTAAGTTATTTTTGTGTAGTTTATATTTCTGTTTATTTTATTCATTATTCAGTGATTCTATCTTTAATCTTTCATACCTCTTTTGTTTTAATTTTCGGGGGGACTCATATCTACTATTAGGAGCTTATGATCAGTGTTCATTTTAGCCTTTCTTGTAACCTTTATATCATTGACTGCTCCTCTGATTTATTTTGTGTATGTTACAGAGTCAATTATATTTTTAACGTTCCTCTCCTCTGCTTCATATGTATATCTGTGGATGTTCTTACGGTTAAACTATGTATTATCGACTATCTGACGTTCTATAGAAAAATCTATCATGCGTTTTCCATTATTATTTGTATTTATTAGTGGTTCTCCACAATGTTTTCCGAGCGTTCTCATGCCCCTTTTCGTTGTTCCCTATTCAAGTGTTCAAATCCCCCATTATTACTCTATGTTTACTTTCTTCTCTACCGTTTTCTATTGTCTTTTACTATTATTCTTGGGCTGATCGCTCCCCAATTTGTTATTTGTCTCTCAATTTTTGCTGTTACTAATATCGCCACTCCTTCCTTTGCTCTACCGTTGTAACCCCTGAGTATCTTAAAATTTTGCCATTTTTAAATTTATTATTTCTTGTTCTTTCTTTATGGTTTCCCCAACTCTCAGTATGTGCATTTTGTATTTTTCCATTTCCTGTAAGGAAATGTAATTAGATTACACTTCCTTTCCGTTAATCGCTTTCATATTTGATGTTCCTAATCTCAATTTCCTTTTTTTGCTTTATAAAAACTACTTTAAATTGGAATCCTTCCAGTAGGTAATTATCCTGACGTGGAGGGCCCCATTACCTCGGGACAACTGGGTTCCGGTTATAACCTCCGGACACTGGGTAGTTAGCCTCGTTGGGTTATCCAGAAGGAAGCACCACGTACAGGTGAGGTTGGAATTTGGGTCACTAGATGTTGGTTCCACCCTCTACCCGCACCCCCCATTAAATTTTTAAAATACAAAAATCAACCGCTAAAGTAGGCAGAACTTGCGGGGCGATCACTTCCTAGACGCGCATCAGGATCTCCTATTTGACGTATGCATTTATGCCAATGTCGTAAATAAAAAATTCTTTTTTTGCACGTTATTTTGAGATTTAGATCCTCAGAACTGCAAAACTTACTTGCGACAGATATCTAAAGGTTTAAAAATCTCTAGCATATTATCTTAAACATTCTGCGTATATGCTTTTCTCCAATCACCCTCCTTTTCCAGGTCTCGGCATGCGGTCAATTGTAAACAAAGTAGTCACTTCATAGAGCGATTTTTCTTCATAAAATTGTGCACAAGCCTACTAGCTATCCTGTTAGATTTATCATGGGTATTTCAGCGGTTGATTTCTGCGCAAGGTTTGAAATTTTTGTCAGAGCTCAATTTGTGGGCATACCTTAAATTCTAGCGCCAAAATGGTAGTGAAACATTTGAACAATGTCGAGTAGAAGCTTCATGGATATTAAAAAATCAAAAGAATGCGTTAACTTTTAAATAAGTTAAACTTCTGAAGCAAAGCGGTCTCTATTTTACTTTATAAATGCTACTGTACATTCACTATATTGAAATAGGAAAAAATAAAATGTGTTTTTTATACTTAATTTGTTGGGAGGTAACGGCTAATTCCACATTTATTTCGTCAAAGATCTGTATACCCATATTACTCAAACATATAACTCAGATAATTTACGATTAATGCTATAAGAAAAATCCTGTCACTGTTGTATCATTTAAAAAAATTTAAAATGTCTACAAATTGTCCTTTATTTTTAATATCTCTGCCCACTAAAATTTGTCCAATAATTCATCATTTTGTTGGTTTAAATCCCGTTGTTAAACTGAAATCTAATTTAGATATGTCACTAATCCTACACACTGCTTATTTAGTTATAAAAAATACATAACACTTACAACTCCTAAAACAATAAAAATTTATTTTAAAGGCTCTGGTTATATACATATTTTATAACTTCTATTGATGTTGATTGATATGGACATTGTTCTTTTTGTAGATTTCTATCGCCCATTGCCTTTTTAACATTGGCTTTTTAAGTTATTTGGGGTTTTTTGTGCTTCTATTTTCCAGGAGTCTGGATTTTCAAATTGCCTTTAGTATTTTCTTTTTCCTTGTTCTCATAATGTGCTCGTATCAGATAACTTACCGTTTTTAAAATTTTCTACGATTGTGTGTTTTAGAAGTTGCTGAAGTGCTTTGTTTCTTACTCTTTCTAGTTTTGATATTTTAAAAAATTGTCGTAGTACGTCCATTTACATCGCTGTTAGTTGTTTTTCCACATCTATCCACATTTTTGTGCCATATAGCTTTTTATTATTGTATTGCAGATCTTATATTTTCCTCCTAAATTTATATTTAGCCAGCATATTTCGTTCAGCCTTTTTATTACTCTTTCTTTGCACTATTCTGTTTATAACCCCGCCTTTGTCTATCCTTCTATTTTTATAACTAAGTATTTATAACTCTTACAGATTGTTATTCTTTTACTATATCCAATTTTAATTCAAAGTTGTCTGATGTTTTTCCTATACACAAAACTTTGTTTTGCTTAAGTTTATATTTTTATTTTTCAAGTCATGTATTCTAAATATTATTATTTTGTATTAACAATACCTGACCGTCTGAATTGAAGGATGTACAGAGTATTTGCTATAAATTCTTTTGTTATTGCATTGTTTAGTTTAATTTTAATTGTAGTGTTTGTATATAATAATTAGGTGATTTTACCCAGCGTATTATTTACAATTGTTGATTGTAAGGCTTTCCATAATTTTCTTACTGAGATGTTAGCATACGATTTGGTTAATTCAAATAACAGTAAATGAAGAACTATTCTAATATTGAATTGTCTTTAATATTTGTTCAAAACAAAATAAATTATCCAGGCCGGATCAAGCAGCGAAAATTCACTTTGTGATTTTTTCCCTTATATTAAATACATAATCTATTTTGCGGTATTTTTTAAATAATAATGTAAAATAAATAATAGCTTTTGTTTGTTTTAGCTTTTTTGTCCCGTTCTTAATTAATGATGCTGTCACATTTTCTGAACCACTTGCTTGGTTGTTCTGTATGGCTTCAACCGATTTGTTAACTAATTGCCAGGTCTATTTGGATGTGTATTGCTCTATTATCTACTGTTTTCTCTTTGGTTAAAAATTTTTGTTATAAGTTTTCCATTGTGTAACAGATATTAGATATTCTGTACCATAACACTACGAGCTCACACACATCGAGACAAATATTTGACTATTGATGGGTCATTCACCGTCGTAATTTTGCCCCTAATGATTTTTTTTTGTTACCACACGTAAAAAACATACTGCGTGAACATTTTCTATGCCCGAAGGGGCGTTTGATGCGCTCAAAACCCACATTTTGAAGATACTTGATTCGCTATGGAAAAATGCTACAAAAATGCGTATGCAACAATGTATTGACCGTCAGGAAAAAATTTTTAAAAAACAATTAAAAAGTTTTTAAATATGCAAAATTTGTTTTAGGTAGTGCTTCCCAATAGACTTCGTACAGCCCACGAGCCTCAGACAATTACTAGTAATGTCATGTAAGCACTGGGTGGCTGATGTGTATTACATAATTTTATAAATTCTTTTCTGATGTTATCGCGTAAAAAAGTAAAAATATCTGAGATATATTTATTTACGAAACACTGTGGCCGCTTTTTAAAAGAGTTCCATCCCAATTACGGCAATTAGCGCTCTGTTGTATTTTTACCTTTAGTTAGACAAAACTCTTTTGTACAACTACTGCAAAGTTTGTGTCACTACGGGTGAAGGGCTAACTTATTTTAAGTGGAAGCACAGGCTAGAACTGTTTTGGGGCTAATTTCGAATTTGACAAAAATTATATTTGCTTGTATAATCATCAGCGTCATAATGTTAGGATTTACAAGAAAGCGTAATTTGATCCGGGGAGTATCAACATGCAACTAAAGGTTGTTTAAAAATTCTCAACGTTTTGTTCTTCGGCAGCTAACAAGATTTCTGACTTTCTGTGTGAGTATCTTGAAAAACCTTATTTTTTGTATTCATTTTAAAAGTATGTCGTAAATAAACTATAAAGTACACTGCTCTATGCACTGCTTGATGGATCTAGATGAAATCTTGTACACATAGCTTTCATTATCCAACTTAAAATAATGGTCGGATTTTAATTCAAAGCGCACTCGTTTCTGTGACAGGAAAATGCCTACTTGAGTAATGCTGGACACATAAACCAGTTTACAACATATATAATTTATATTTGAAAATTGATTCATTATACCCCAATTCTGGTTAATTAGGTCGTCAGTTATTCAGGACGGCCTCTTATTTGAGCCTAACTTTAAAGAGCGGGAATTAAAAAAGGGCGAACAAAAATTTACATTAGAAATTTTTTCTATTTATATTTCCAATCTGCTTTGGTGAGCAATAAGTAAATCAGGTGAATTTTTAAAAAGAGTATAAGTTAGATGCCGTCCCGGTGGAAGGCTCCCCCGAAATATTACTTATTAGCTATGTACAGATAATATTTAACACACAAGTCAGGTTAGTATTGATCCAGAAGATTCATGGGGCTGCGTCTTCTCAGCTGGTGGACTGTATTGCTGTTATTCAGCAGATTCACAACAAGATGGTTTGTACGATTTTCTAATCGTGAAATATACTTCGCACTCAGGCACTTCACTTCTTCTCTCACTTACTCGGAGATTCCAATGGATGACTTCGTTCCTAATGTACCACGGTGCATCTGCTATTGCCCTTTAGGTTTTAAACTGGAATTTGTAAAATCTCCAAGTTGGAGTTGCCTATGGTTTTCCACAGTTGCAGCCTGTACGTCCAGATAGGGTTTAATATACTTTTGTAAGGTAGTATCTTGTTGTGTAAAGTTAGCGTGGAGTTTGTTCCTAATAGCCATTTTAACTTAGAGAACTTTAGGTCCAATTGTTTTTGTTTAGTAGAAATATTTATACCAAGTTAGTCTGTGTTCAAGGTGCATACCAAGGTATCGGACGCCTTCGCCTTGCGAAAATGGTGTATTATTAAGGGCAATTGGTGGACATGTTTTTCTTCTGAGTGTAAAAATGACTTGGGTGCACTTGTTTTGATTTGCTTTTATACGCTAAAGCCGAAGCCAATTTTGCACTTGGTTGAGAGAGATTTGTAAGTTTCTTGATGCAATAACAGGATTTTCTTGAGTTGAAAAAATTACCGTATCATCTGCAAATGCAGTCGGGGTCGTAAGGTCGGTGGTAGATATAACTGCCGTGTACATTAGGTAGAGCACGGGTTCTAGTACACTTCCCTGCAGTACACCGGAGTTAATAGGGTGTCATTTGGTTCATCCTGAAACTTCAGCTGAAAGTGTCCGTTGCTCAGATAGAATTTGATGAGATGAAAATAAGTGTGCAGAAAGTTTTTCTTAATCTTATATAATAGTATAATTAACAATCTTACTTCTGCAATCGTGATCTTTTTTATTGGTAAAGTTAGTTAATCTTGTGTCTCCAAGTATAGTTGTATTTCGGCTTCTTCTTTTGGTGTTAGTGCAGAAGCAAAGGGTTGAAAAGCATCTGTTAGATGTGCTGGAGATGTACTAGCCTTTTTTTGCTTATTTCTAGCTCAATTTCTATCAGGCGAAGCCTTCTTTTTTCAGCTAATACTCGTTTTATTACTATAGGTAGAGTATTATGAACATCTCGTGCTTTCGATAAGAGGGTTGAGTTTCATGCCACACTTTCTATAGTACGATACAAGTGCTCTACTACATCATCGATCTCATCGGTGATCTTGAGAGATATGTCTAGATCTATTTTTTCGTTGACTATCATTCTAAAGAATGTTCTTGTTGGTGAGTCTAATTGGTCTAGACCTGTTACGTATTTGCATAAACATGATTAAGATTGGGGAATGATTTTCATGTCATATCAAGTCATGATTCACTTCTTCGGAAATTTTGTGGTATGTTTTTTGTAACACAAAAGTCTAGTAGATAAAAGATTTTATCCCTGTCTGTAGGCCAGTATGTAGGTTGCCTGGTAGTGAGATGGTGAAGATTACTAGTGACGAGCGATTTTAACAATTTTTTGCATTTAGTGGTGGTTACCTTAGCACCCTATTTCTGGTGTTTAGCGTTGTAGTCACCGCCGGCAATAAAGTGTGTTTCAACTGTGCTAAAGAATTGGGTGTGTTATGTCTCGGGGGACTATACAAATTAGCAATTGTAATTGGTCCTGTCTAGTCTGTTACGACCACACTTGTAGCTTAAATGTGCTCATGAGTGTACTTATCTGTTTGGTAATGCTTGATGGAACTTTTGATAAGTATTGCTGATCCTCCGTATGGAGCTCCGCTAGGGTGTTGTGTGTTGTACATAATATAGTTAGGTTTGACAAGCCATTAGCATTCTGTTCTGCAATTTTGAGTGTTTGTGTCATTATTTCAGTTTGGGGACGATGGCTGTAAGGAGATTTAGCATTGTTTTTATATTGTCAGTTAGTTCTATCAACATTTTTTCTAGTTTTACAATGTGGGACGTTCGTGGTATATTTAAATGGTGAGAGGATTGTTGCCCATTTGATACAATTTGAATATATGTTCCTTCATTTCTGCTTGGCATTTGTATGGGTGTGATAATTGGTTGCGGTTTAAGCCTTCTAGGACGTGGTGATGGAAATTTTTGGCATCCTTTTTAGTTTTCAGGGTGTGAAACGCTACATAAGATGCACTATGGCTAAGATTTTTTGTTTTACTACGCGTGCTTGTTAAGTGGTTTGCGTCACACTTTACACACCTAGGTTGGTGTGTGCAAAACCTCTTAGTGTGACTATACCTTTGGCAAGTTGCGCACTGTGGAATTTCTCTTTTATGATAAGGTGGTTCTATTGCTATTTTTGAATGTAATAAATATTTAATGTCATATATCTTTTTATTAGATTCGTTGGGAGGTAGATCAATAAAGAACATTAAGTGTGGTCCTTTGGTTGTTCTGTGCATGACATCGCATATGTTCAGAACTTTATGTACTTGAGTTGCTATTTCAATGTTTAAATCGTTAACATCAATAGAGTAGTGAATGTTCTTAATTACGATGCAAAAGCTACGCTCTTTTTTCATCTGATAAGTATGGAATTGTACTTTTAGCTCTATTAATGTAGCTAATAATTTCCTGTAAATATCTGCGGTTTCCGCCATTATTTTTACATGGTTTTTACCAATGATTTTTAAAGTGTACTTTCTTCAGTTGAAACATTCAATTCTTTTGTGAGCGGGTTGATATTTAGTACGTCCGTAATAAATGTTGGCGTTTTTGTTACTCCGGGTGTATCTGCTTGCATTGTATTATCTAATTCTGGGAGCGCCTGAAATTGGTTTGTTAAGTTAAGTCGTGATGAATATTCCGAGACTTTTTGCTACACTATACAATTTTTTTATTTTTCCTTGGGGTAACTCTGGCCCATTCCGCATTTTGCTGATGTGACGTAGAAGGTTGATAATAAGATTGTTGTCATAGTGTAGCAGGTGCGTACTGTAGTCCTACATTTTAACCTATATGTTGGTTGAGTGTAGGTTGCATATACTGAAATTGTGTTGCTTGGAAGTGGTGGCTCAGAAACTGGAGATACTGCGCTTGATACTGCATCATTGGAGGTTGTGCGTAAGGCACGAAGTATAGTTGATTAGTCCAGCCATGACGCCTGACACTAAAACTTGATGTAGTCACTTCTAATCACTAACATAAATTTATTACGAATCGTAATTATTATTAGACATAAATTGATATGGTTAAAATTGTATTGAATAAAAATGAAATATATTAAATCTAAAGTTATTTGAAACATTACATGCGGCCGTACGTGACACAAGAAATGAAGTCTTTGAGAATTACCTCATGCGCTTATTGACGGATGATCACTCAATATGGCCAGTTACTGAAACCTACACGCGGCCAAATATTCCAAGTACCCCAGTTAATAAAAATCATGAAACATGGGCTAAGACAGATATCAATAAAGCAAGCATTTCTGTTAAACAACTTGCTAATGTTTTTACATCATTTCAGCCGAATGGTAACAGAAATGACAAAGATGTAATTTATTTTCTAAATGCTCCCTACCAAATTTCTCTACTACTGAGATCAATATCCTCTGACAAAGTAAAGTAAAAAATTCTACACAAAAATCTCCGTAAAGCTCCTGGTTACAATCTCATAATTAAACAACATTAATAGTATACTACGTTTATGTTCTTTTCCATTGGAGTAGAAAATTTTCCAAATTATAATGCTAATCAAGCTCGGTAAACTACCCGTAAAAACGTCATTTTATAGACCAATAAGTCAATTTTGTCCAAAATCTTTGAAAGGTTTTCCTGCACAAAATTGAAAAGTTGTCGACTTTAACCATATAATCTCTTTACATCAATTTGGCCTCCGCAAAAACCATTCAACCATACAGTAAAAACGTAAAATTATTTCGAAAATACTAGAGAACCTAAAAACACCAAAATACTACATCTTAGCGTTTTTGGACATCAAATAAGCTTTGAATAAGGTCTGGCAAAGTGGTTTCTTATTTAATATTAAAAAAAAACTTTTCAAGCCCAATACATCTAATGCTGAAACTATACTTGTGTAATAGAAGTTTTCAGGTTGAGATTAATAATGCAGTTTTTAATTATAATATAATTAAAGCCGAATTAGCGCAAAGTACTGTTCTAGGACTCTTCATATGCTTAATTTATAGGGCAGATATTCCAGCAACATATAAAACCAAAATTGCATTATTCACTTATGGCACGATTGCGTTGTCTCTCTATAGTAGTCCAGAACTGTCATCCAAAAATATTCAACATTATCTTAACCTTCTCCAAGAATCGTGTGATTGGTGGCAACACAAATACTACTAAATCTACACTGACCGCATTTATAAATAAGCCCAATGTCTATCCGCCTATTACGATTAATGACACTGCTATCTCAATAAACTCAAAGGTTAAACACCTGGGACCGCACATATATTAGGGACTGACTGGTTGGTAGGCTGTCGATCTCAGCTCTCATTTGATAACAAGGGGCTTCTCTATAAAGTTATATATAAGTAAACCTATTCAAATATATGGGTTTCAACTATGGGATCATTCAATACTAATGTTTTGCAACAATTGTTATTTTTTCTGTGATATATGGGAGTTGAAGGTCTCAATGCATCATCAAATTACTGATGTACCATGACGCGTTAACAATCGAAGCTCCAAAGTTGACGGAATATGACCAGATAGGTTTCAGTATAGCCTAGTTTAATATAATTTTATTTTTAATACATAGTTTTAACTTTCTATATTTGTCTGAGCTTAAGGTCCAATTGGTTTTTTTGTTTGTATGTAAATATGCCACATAATCATTGCTCTAGGTATTTAACATCTAATTTTACAAACATAGAGGCTTTGTTAACAGTTACAGGAAGACAGTTTTCAATACTTGTAATAAAGATTATTTGGACAGATTTATATTAATTTATTTTAATTCGATTTAGGTGAACTTGCATTTTTTTCAAGATATATTACTGAGTCATTATCTGATAATAGGATAGCAACGCCATCAACAAATGCAGCAAACATGGTGTTGTTTATTTCACGCAGGCCAGCGGTACATGTAAGATAGAGTAGTTGGCCGGTCACGTCGCCTTACGAAACACCGGATTCTATGGAATAGTACGAGAAAAGTGCGTCGTTACGTTTTACAGAAAAATTTCTATTAGTACAACACAAATACACAAAATCTAACACAACTTCATTTGCAACAAAGTTTTCTAAAGTATACCAATTATAATATATCTCCAACACTGCAAACTGGCATTGGCCATAACAATATAAGTTATCTCTTAATATAAATACTAGAATCCTGACAGAAAGTTGACTATAAAAAATAACCGAGAAGTAGCCCGGAACAACTTATAAACAAAAAATATCAAACCCACCTTAATGAACACAAAATTTTCTTCTTCTCCTTCTTCAACCTTGTTCTATCCATTGTTGGACATAGGTCTCTCTTTTTTAAGGGGGTAACAGTCATTATCTTCCACGCTGACTACGTGGGAAAACAGACGCTGTTCGCAGCCGCTTCTCTGAAGTCAGACGCTGCTTTGCTAGTCCGCCCCGAGTATTTCATTTCCTCTGTACCGCCCATATCTGGGAGGCTTTCCCCTATCCGCCAATGGGGAGGCGCCTGATGGGGGGCTAGCAACCCCGCACAGGAATGAACACAGAATAGCTAACACTAATTTTTATGAAAAATTGAAACTAAAAGGATGGTGATACAAACAGCAATAATACGGCGAAAACTAAAAATAAATCTAATTTTATTAGAATTTCGTCAATATTCATGAGCAGGGTAGGAAATATATTTTCTCTAAGAGACCTACTAAATGCTATAGCACCAAATAATATACACCAAAAGTTTCAATCAATAATGTAGTCAAAATAGTGACACACAGAATAATATTTGCTCGTCATAGAAACTCTACAGTAAAAACGAAAGAAGTGAAAGCAAGAAAAAAGTTTTAAGGTTTTTCTAAGAGGTATGCCCTAAGCAACAATGAAAAAGTTGAGAACAGTTATAGAAGAACAATTACATACAGTACTAAAGATAAATATCCCACAAGCATTAGAACAAAACAACAACAATGATATCTATAAAATGAAGCATCTATTAAATACAGCGATAAACTGTAAGCAACTACGCAAAAACAAGATATAGTATAGTACATTTTACATTTCACAGCCGCATATGCTACCATTAGTACTACTATAACAAAAAAGAAAGACAAACCTGTACCGTACATCGTATTTGCTGACTGGATTATTTAGAGAATAACAACAATTAATCAATAATAACAATAATAAATTATTTTAATACAACAGGCTAAAAAGCAATTTGAAAAACGTCACTATACAAAGAAGAAGAATGAGAAATAATATAGATGGTAGCTGAAAAAAGAAGCAGGGGCTAGATGCAATCAAAGCGACATCTAGTAGACAAAACCACTTACATCAGAGTACTAAAAATATTAAAATTAAAGTTATGCGAGGTCCAAAACAGAAAATTTGCATTCTCTATAGTAGCCAAGCGTAGTTCGCTGGATTTTATAGTACTTACTATTTTCGCTATTTGCAAGTCTGATTATAGTTGGGCGAGGACAGATAATAAAATAAAATTTGTTTGCAAAGCATTTTGTTCGAGTTTTTTTAGACATACACAAATAAGGTAGATACTAACGTTGAACAATTTTTAAATGGTTTTTTCAACTTTTTAGACCGATTGCGGAATAAAAATTAAGGAGAAAACAAGAAATATAAATAAGAAAAAGGCTCAAAGGTTTGGTCTAATTGCTGATAAGCTGCTGTCTTTACTCTTTATTTTCAACCGCAGCCAATTCAGCTGAAGTACGTCTGCATCATTCTAATATTAGAACCAGAAAAACTATCAACAAGTACGGCCTCTTACTGGCCTATAAGGCTGTTGTCAGTAATCTCTAAACTTTGAAAAAGCAGATACTTAAAAGAATGACAAAAAACGCCTGACAAATCGTTAGCTCAATTGTGGGCATAGCCATTCGACTATTCAACAACGCCACTAAATTATCAATACTGTTCGAATTTTTTTAGACATTAAAGTAGCATTTAATAAAGTATGACATAAAGGTCAATTCTTTCAAAAGTATCTTTTGCAAAGAGTTGATTTATCCACGTGTAATAGTCATTTAGCTTCAAGTCGTTTAAAAATCGGTACTTTGACCGAGCATCTACAAATAGATTGAGATGTTCTTCTATGCGATTACAGGACCTGCTAATCAATTTATCAAGGTTATCCTACTAGGCTGATTCCGTCACCTTACTTCACTATTGAATCAGCTTAAAAAATATAATAATGTATGTATTATATATTAAATGTATAATATACATTAGTCTTTTCGTTAATGTACCTAATATTCCTATAAATACCGTTACAAAATCGAACTTACTCTTGCTTCACATAATTTGGAGATATCTGTGACTTAACATATGGTTGCAATTATCAACTGTTAAAGTTGTAAGAGACATTCACTTACTTGTCAATTGTGGTTCTTTAGCAATGGAGTGGGGTAACAAATAAAACCGTATTACTGTAACATCATTACACTTTAAGACTGCATCCTCTCAGAATTACACCTATGTTTGTGTAATGGGCTATAAAATTGCTTAATAAAGCTGGAGGCGTCAAAAATCGTCCAAGACCTGGAAGATCACATTCAGTTTGGACTGTTCAGAGAGTCAAAGCCGTAAATCCTCTTTGTAAGCAGAAGGTTATATCTCGAGATATATACATTTTCTAAACTTTGATGACTCTTATTATTATGAAACAAGACTTAAGACTAGCTGTTCACAAAGAACGTACTGGACATTTGTTGATAGATGCTTTAAAAAAAGGTTGAGAAGAATAAGCAAAAAGGTTGTTGACTGGGCCCGCGTATGATAGCTACGGAAAATCTCCGTTGTGTGGATAAAAAAAGAACTTACAGTGGAGGAATCTTTCAACAACAAAATGACAAGAGCATACGCTAGGTTGTCCAAAATAGTATCTCAGCCAGCGCCAAGTGTTTAGAGAGGGCATCAACCTGCAACTGTAAACAGTTGTATGAATAGTGTGTTATGATGTAGTAATTGACATTAATTTTTGTAAAAAGAGAGTCAAAACTTCGGCTTTTCGTATCAACAGAATCTTTTAGGAGGTGTAGTAAAACCTCTGAATCACAGGCTTTTCTGAGGCGAGTCTTGGATCTTTCTGCAAGACTGAGCAGTAGAGTTGAGCTTTTGGTAGCGCAGATCTCAATATATTACATTACAAATTATGGGCAGTTTACCCGACACCGAAAGGTATAAGGGTAACGATTATAATAATAATAATAATTATGGGCAGTTTTAGAAAACATAGTCTGCTCAAAGACACACCCTAATGTTGATTCTTTGAAGCGAGCCCTGATGGCTGCACTCAATACTTTTCCAATTGATGTAGTGAGTGCTGTCATAGTCGCTTGTCTTTAAGTCGCCCGGACCATTTGGTAATTATATTTACCAATAGCAATTTAATAAATCCTGAAAATATACAAAAATAATTAATTATTTTATTTTATTGTTCTAATCAGCATGTAACAGTATTTATAAGCATAGCGTGTCATATTATTAATAAAAAATCTTACGGTCAGTCAGTAATTATAAAATATCTATTAATTTAGATAAGTAACAGTTAATATCAAAAATAACATCGGTAACACATATTCGCATCAAAACACAATGAAAAATTGAACCCGCAAGGCACGATATGTAACAGACTGTAATAAAATGTAAAACGTGTCGGCATAAATAAGCAAAAAGCCGTTCCGACTGTAACACATTATACCTGCAGCGCCATAAGGACACACGTGTTTAAATATTCCTTTAAGAGGCAGCGCTGCGGAAAATGGGAAGAGCGGCCTGAATGGGGGATCATGGGGTGAGCTGAAATGCAGGAAGTCGGCGTTCGTCAATAACGGCCATCTGACCCGGGTTATTTTAAGCGATGCCGGCTTTTTTGAGTGTTGCCGTAACTGCAAGTACTAGAAACTTTGGTTACGCTGGAAGTGTGAATTCGAAGCGCACGCCGCAGCAAATCTGCCGAGAGGAGGAGACAGCAAACTTTCTCCGGCGTTTATATTTGCCAGAAGTTTCGCCTCTCGGGCATAAAAGTGATATTAAAAGCTTTAACTTTTTTCATATGCTGCGTTCAATTGGAAGTTTCAGAGCTTCGGGCCAAATACGGCGCACTAATATATTTAAAGTATATTTTATTACTTTCAAAAGTTTGAACTTGATGAAAATCGTTTGGGTGGCCCAAAAGAACAACCTCATAAATTTTTAATTTTCAATTCAAATTTAAAATTTATTGTACATACACAGCTCTCTGACACCTTCAACGTCTGTGGAGGCTGTTGAATGTCGTCGGCGAGATGATTTCCATTAATCATGGTAATACAGCACCCTACTGCGCGAAGTACTAATGAAATAGCAGAAAATCTGATGAACTCTTTTTAGTGTGGCAAAGGTCGAGATCACGAGGGCTTTTAATGTTATTTTTGTAATCGGTCTGACTCGTAATTCTTGCTTCATAACAAAGATCTTTGTCATGTGAGATACAAGGGTGGGCTATCTCTTAAGAAATGTGGACATTTTCGTTGTATAGTGGGACATAGATAGTGCTCGATGAAACGTTACGTAGATATTTTACATTAAACACTACAGGTAAATGTTTAAGTTCTATTAGCTGGTGCTCCTCTTTACGGCACTACATGAGCACTACAACAAGTACAATCATAGTTCTTGCCCTCTAAACCTAAATTCTACAATGCTCAGTTTCTTATAATTTATTGTGTCCCTAGATTTTCTGTCTCAACATTTGTCTTAATCTGCTCCACAGTCTCTGTATATTTCGTTCTTCCACAAATTAGGATCTTGCAGCAACACTAATTTTCAATCCCCGCACTACCCATATAAATTCACATCTACGCATAATCTCGTGCATTGTCCCGTGAGTACCTTAAGAGACGTTCATCACTCGCTCACTCTCTAAAGTCCTTAGATCTCTTCTTGCGTTCATAATGTTGGCCCTTTTTAATTTTAGCTCTGGTTTTCTTTTTCGCGTTGTAGATTAGCAGGACGTGCATGGCATTGTTCATGTACCCAAATGCGTAATTATTTTGGTTCTCCGTCAATTTCCGGATAAGGTAGGAGCGAAAGTTACCACATCTAGTGATAAACCGGTACCCCATCGCCTGCTCCCATCTTGCTTTTGTCCTGGTAATGGGTTTTTTAAGAGCTCTATTAGAACCGTCTTGAATATCGGCCTGCTTTTGCTTGTTTGGGCAGTTTGTCCGCACATTTCAATATATGCGAACGTCTACTAGAATTAAATCTCGATTTCAGCCAACAGCGTCTTTGCAAGGTTTCAAGTCTCAACTTGCAAATCTGTAGGTGTCCTCATACTTTTGAAAACAACTAGTGATGACTTGCTGTCAAATATTATAGCTCATATTAAAATGACGTCTCTGTTCCTGTTCCTACATCACTGCCTTAAGCCCGAGTATTTCCTATACACTAAACAATTTGCTACTCTCTTTTGCTTTGTACCCTTCCGTTTATATTTTGACTACGCATAACATTACCGATAAGAAATATTTTCCTTTTTGTCATTAATTGTCCGAAAGTGACTTTCGCCCGAAAGCCAATTTTTGATCTCTATTCCAAGGTGCTGGTTGTAATCCTTACAGTAAGTAAGAAAATTTAATTCTCTCATCCTGATCGCATCTTGAAAAATATCGCATTTTGCCTTAAATTTTTTGCACTATAAACCCATGTTCTGAGAGCTTTCGAGAGCTGCGTTTATGCTCGATTTTAATCAGATGTCTTCTGCGCACTCCACACTCTTGTTTCATTGAGACTACTGAAATGCATCTGCGTATATACCGGTCCGGAGTATGAATCCTGGGAGCACTCTTCGTAGTAATGTTTTACTATCGATAATAGAACCCGTGGTCAATCCCTATCGGTTAGTATCTGGATGATTCCTGACCACCATTATAGCTTGTATTATGGAATACCCTTGCGATTAGGGACTGCGTGGACAATTGCCTCCATCATTGTCTAACCGCATTATAGGCCATGAAAACTTTCGGTTTGCAGCATTAAGTACGTGCGTGCTTTGTCGACTACCAATAACAACCTGCCGAGCTCATCGGATAATTTTTTCGAAATTTTGAAATAAATCGCATCTCCTAAATGTACGGTATTATCAACTCTTAGCATAATATTTAGTGTATGAAATTTATGTCGAATTATTTGTTGGATGCGACACTTAGCACGAACTTGTGCTCCGTGCCGAGGCCTCGAAAATAACGACAGTAGACTACAAAGATGCATTCCTTTCATTGTGGTATTTTTCCAAACGAATCCAGTTACTATAAATGGTGCTAATTTTATACTTCTACGATATGTATAAAAAACCAGCGTTTTCTTATGTTACTTTTGTTTTTCAGGATACTTACAGATTTCTCATGCTGTGTGATGAGTGATCATAACTTCTACAAATAATTTTCGGGCAGTCCATCGACATTAATGACAAGGAGACTTTAAAATACATCTACTTGTTCATCTTACAACTTTTCGACAGAAAACACATCGTTACGGCAGGTTTTAAATAATTTTTTTGGTTATTATATGTATTATTAGGAGACACCTGAATTTTAATTTACGACTGTTGTTTAAATTTTGTGTAATACATGTTTTAAGGCGGTATACATTACATTCACGTCTTTAAGCTTGTACAACAAAAACACCTTTTCAGTGATTTAACTGCTTTTGATATTCCACACGTCGCAACTGTTTTGAAATAATACCGTCTATTATCTTCTATCTCGTCTACATAATCTCCCAACAACATTGTTACTACATTACTTATAACCCCCGTGTGTTATATTAGAATACACAATTTAATTGAAATCGCAGAAGATGAACTAATTTAATATTCCGTGATATAGATAAGTGTTGGGCTGTTAATAAACCATAAATTAAATTTTTTTCTTTAAGATATGCCACACTATACAGCTATGATGAGTAAGTAAAAATTTCACAGATCATTCTTAGTTAATCCATTAAAAATTATGTTTATGTCAATTTAAATTATTCTGTTAAGCCTTATGTCGCCACAAACAGGTACACAAACAAACAAACGGGTAGAGCTTTTGTTTAAAATAGAAAAAAGGACTAAATTAACCAAAAAAGAAACTTAAAGTGTAAATTTCTAACCCATAATTTAAGATTTGATAACATTAATTTCCTAACTCCATCTTATAAAGTCCTTTAGTCTATCATTGTGCATCTTACTAAAAATGTAACTGTTTTTAAGTTCTTCTTTGCTAATATTTTAATACTCATTTTTATAACTTAAAATGTATTTGTTCTTATTTACGTGGTGTGTCGAAAAAGTTAGATGAATAGTCTAATATTTTAAGAGTAATATGAATCAGATGTGCAAGCATGCACATGGCTATATTCAGGGACGCTTTTGAAAAGCGCCACCTAACGCGGAGTACACGTGATCATCAGGGTAAACCCGCTACCGCAAATTAAAATGTAGTTAATGTAAGAGGCAGGTGACGAGTCACCCACAAATACTGTTATATATTGAGAACAAATGCATATATGAGGTGGAAAGCATGACTAGAAAATGTGTTTGCGACTGATCCAAGCGCGTTCACGACGGGAAAGAAACGACTGAGGATAAGGCACCTTCGAATCAGTTATTATCAAAGAAAAACCTAATCATGATCAAATGGGTGCTACAAATGCTGATACGATATCAGCGACTGACTATTCAATTGATAACAGAAGACTTATATATTAGCAAAGACACGGTGTGCACTATCTTCCGCAAAGGTTTACGTAGGTAAAAGGCCTGTTCATTGTTTGCGCCTTACAAGCTGACAGACAAACATAAAGCAAAACGGATAGAAACCTCTGGTCATTTCATATGTGTGATACTTTTTGCAAACCTTTGTTGCAGAGAATGATAGTTGGTGCTACCGGTTCGATTCGAAATTCAAGCAGCAAATGATAAAATTGAAAAATTTACATCTTCCTCGAAACCCAAAAAGTGGCTAACATTCTGCGACCGATTGATAAAGAAGCCTTTGATGACAGTTTCTAGAACCTTCATGAATTTTGTCAAAAGTGTACTGTGAAGGATACGAGTATTTTAAAAGCCAATGAAGGTAATTTATTAGCATATTCTGTTTTGTTTGTCTTCTGATACGATTCACCGAATATTTTAGACATATTACGTATAGCTTTAAATCTCTTTTTATTAAATTATTAAGAATAAGTTTGTTACTAGTAATATTTATTGTAAATTTAATTTATAAGTAAAACTGCAATTAATTTGCAACTTTATAAATAGTCACTTGTTTTTCTAAAATAATCACTTATCGTAGATATTGCTTTAAAATGAAAAAGTGTTACAAGTTATATTAAAAGTTTCCTCTAAATTTAGAGTATTAGTAGATCTTCAGACATTGAAAACTGATGTTTGTGCAAAGGAGAACAAATGTGGCAAGATCCTTATTAGCATATATGAATATTTCGAATTGTTGAAAGTCTGGCAATTTGATAGACAGCACGGAACCGTAGGGATCAATTTTGCATAACCGACTGGAAGTTTGTTAATATGAGTTTTACAGCCCAATTTTATACTAAAACCGTATTTTTCTAAATATCATTACATTTCGTATAGATAGTTAAATTGAGGAATGGAGACAGAAGAAGCTAGGCGCCAATCTTAGGAAAAAAACCAAAGATAGTATTGTTGATGGTAATAATATCAAGCCACGAAATCTTGTACAATTTAGTAGCACAGAGTTGGTTTCAAGTGTCCTTGGAGTTTTTGCATTTGTAGATGATTTACAAAGTAGTGTAGGTGGTCAACGTGGCTGAAGTCGCACTATGTTTCAGACTTTCCTGATAGCTTTATCTTTGACCTTAATGTAAACAATACTATATTTTCCCGTAATAAGTGAGGTTGGGGCGAAATTTTGAGAATTATAACCAGTTTTAACTTGGTATTGACGACGTGAAGAGATTTGCCGATCTTTAGGTTTCAAAAACTTTATCGTCAGATTTCCATAGTTGTATAAACAGAATATTTTTTCATCTGGGGAAAATGTTAAACAGTTATGATGTAATTCATGACTGAGTGATAAGCAAATTTATTTACAAAATCAACTATTAATTGTACTGCCGAATGAACCATCACTTGTCATTTTGGGCTCATACAACCACTCCCTAACAAACGATACTTAACTTATTTCGACCATTTCACAGGCTACGTTTATGGAGATTCCAGGATAACATTTACTATGTACGACAAAGCAGCAAAAAAAAGTTTCGAACACCCTAGAGTGTATTTAAAAGATGCTGAATATCTGTTTACTTAAGATATAGCTAGTCCCAGAACTGAAGCTAAAATATTACCACCTATGATAATGTATGCCAAGAACTCAAAAAATAAGAATGTCATTTGATTTACAAACTCATTATAGATGACAAGATCTGCTTTTATTTAAATGCATTTGCCAATAGGCAAAATATTTGATTTGGGAGAACAAAAATCTATTAATAATCCTCCCATGGGAGTTGTTATTAGTAAAAGCTACGATTTGGATATAAGTGTAGAAAGAGTTCTCGATCTTTACCTTATAAAGCAAAAGATGCAGTACCCATAATAGGAGAAAGTATTAGGATTATTTTGAAAATGCTGTACATCCTGTAGGTATGGTGTCAGCAAA
This sequence comes from Sinelater perroti, assembly GCA_036346155.1. Lineage (NCBI taxonomy): Eukaryota > Metazoa > Arthropoda > Insecta > Coleoptera > Elateridae > Sinelater > Sinelater perroti. The sequence goes on from JARFIY010000077.1 coordinate 4,440,937, forward strand.
ATGGGGTTACGTTCCATACCTTTAAAGTACGTACCCAAACCCTTAAAGTAAATTTTTAAAAGAAAAATTATTTTTTAGCACTCGGAATTCAGTTGGCCTATACTCTCATCTTATTTAATAGCTCCAGACTTTTTCCTGTGGTGTAACTGAAAAATAAAGTATACCACAATAGGGGCTCTAATTCACATACGATTTACTAAATGGATATATACAGTAACATTACAGGACATGTTATAAATTATTGGTGCTCCGCCTTACGGCACTACACCAGTACCACAAAAACCCGAGTCAGGGCAAGCGACTCGAAACCGCTGATGGCTCAGAGTTCTTTAACATTCATAATTCTACTAAAAAAAACGTACTAATCTATCTTAACCTACGCCCCATTTAGTGTTTGTTGTCAATTGTCCAAGAGTTCACATCGCGCACCAGCACTAATTTGTTCAACTCTGCACGCTTTTATAAGTTTGCGTTAACACAAAATCTCGTGCACCGTTCCGCAAAAACCGCAAGAGCCATCCACAATTTGCGCACTCTCTAAAGTCTCTCGATCTCCTCCCGCGTTTGTGGTCATTAAGGGTTCTCTCCGCCCTGGTCTCCTCCTCCGCGTTGCAGGTTAGCAGGGCGTGCATGGCGTCGCCGACTTTTCCACATGCGCATTAGTGAACTTTCGGGTTCTTATCAGGTAGGACCGGAAGTTAACATGTCCAGTGATAAGCTGGACAGTGCCGGTTAAAGCACTTTGCAGCCTGTTACGCCATGTCGACCGTGGGAATGAATATACGCGAATGTCTCCCCCCTCTGCGCTTGTCATCTCTGCTCCAATCTTGTTCTCGCCCTAGCTCATAGTCAATTTTTACGAGCCCCATTAGAACTGTCTCGAATAACGACGGTTCTGGTTCTGCTTCTTCTTCTTTGACCAACTGGTTCGCACGCTCATTGCCCGAAGTACCGCCGTGCACCTTGGTCTAATAGATATAACTTTAATTTCGGCCGACATTTTTGAAAAGTTCCAAACCTCGAGATGCAAATCTGTCAGCGCCCTCATACTTATGAGAACAAGTAGCGTTGACTTGCTGTCTGATATCACAGCGTATCTTGGGATGACTGCTCTGTGCCTCTGGATATACGTCAGGCTATTAACTCGCACTGGAAGATATTATTCCAGTCCACAGTAGATTTACTCGTCTCCTCACATGACTACGAATGCGGCACCTGCTCTTCCACTGTCCGCTCGCGATTCGTCTGCGTAACAGCACAGTTGTCGCTCTTCAGGCTTTCCCACGCTGCATGGGATGCTATCTTGCTCGGACGGGTGCTCGTCTCCTCAATGGCTGCTCCCCCTCGATGACGCCCTGTCTCAGCTCCAACCCCTTTTGAAGTTACTGCTCCGATCCGGTCGTGAGGCTTCTGCAAAACAAAATGCAAAGGCGGTAACTCCCTCAACACTAACACAATTTAGGTAGCTACAGTGCGGTAAACACTTGGCGTTTCAAGCTCGAATATTCTTTGGACACCAAGCAAGTCCTTACACTCTAACTTTATACTCTTCCGCCCATACCTTCGTAACGTACAACATAGCCGGCTGTACTGCCTCCTCAAAAACTTGCGCCGCCGCTTTGACGCAAAAACTCTATGCTAGTAGCGCCGCCGCTTCGATCCGATAGAAAATTTGCTTTTCTTTGCCGCAAACCGCCCATACGTGGCTTTTTCACAATAACCGATGGTCTGTCTCAAGGTACCGGATGTGCGCCTATCTTGCCTAGATTGCACGCCGAAAAATAGCACCTTTTGTCTTTTTTGTTGAACTGTAATTTTGCACAGTCTGTCCATGTTTTGAGCGCTCAGAGCGCTTTTTATTAGTAGGGTGTCGTCCACAAATCCCAAGATTCGGAATCCTTGCGGTAACTGAGCTCTAAATATGCTCTCCTATATCAGTTTCCAATATGCCGCTTCAGAGCACGAACCCTGGAGATACCCAATCGCCCGTTTCTACTTCAGTGTCGGTAAGTGCGCCCAACCAAAAAAATACAGTAGCAAATCTCACACCATATAGCAGTGCAGGCTAACACTCAGGAAGAAATTAAACAAAAATTAAGAAACAATGGGTGATGAAATACATGTTGAAAAAGCTCCACTATTGTCAAGAACAAATTGTTAGATATATGACCAGTGTAATCTTCAAAATAAACTATACTATTTTCGAAAAGTGCACCTTTAGAAAAAAATAAATGGACATTTAAAAAAATAAACCGATTATTTTGTTTCAAATGGTCTAAAGACTTTTGAGCCACCTTGACAAGATTGCGTATAAATTTAATAATATAATTTAACTTTTAAACGTTTATGAAGCTTCAGAAATGAAAAAATTCTTAAAATAGTAAAATTTTACAGATACTTGATATCTGACAATGTTTTGTCATATTTTAAGGTTACAATAAATTAATTCATAAGAATGTGAATATTGCCTTAGTTCAGCAATTTATTGAAAATATTTTTATAAAAATTGTCAATTTGCTTAAGGAGAAATTTTAATAGTTTGAAAGTTACTACTGATTTGCAATTGCTTACCTTTCTCATTATTACTCAGGCTGTGATAAGGAATTTGTAAATATGGTAGGTATAACCTACTAACTGTGTTCATCTTGTCACAAGTCGTTTTGCCAAAACATTCTAAAGAAAGTACTTGTTATTTAAAGAAATCGAAACTTTTAGTTGGTTGCAACCGATGTTAATCAAATTTTTGTTTTTTTTTAAACTTCTGTATTTGCCTACCAAACAATTTTTCAGAATTTATTGGGCAAAATTTTGATATAGAGAAGGTTAAGCTAAATAAAACTGCGGTGCATTACATATTCATATTCAAATTTTGGCAGAACGACCCGAAAAAGGGACATTTTGTAGTAAAATTATATGGCGTCATTTTGATTAACTTTTTACTTTTTTTATTGAATGCAGGTGTGGAATATTCGCTCATATTAAATGCATTAGGATATTCCATTGGCAGTTTTCTAATTTACAAAATTAAAGATAGCAATCTTTTGGACAAGAGTATTATTGTTTAAATAAAGTTTTATAGCTAAACTACTGTTTATGGAAATTGCAGCACTGAAATTTTATAAAAAATATTAAACATTCAAAAATCAGAAAACGATTAGGGTTTGAGTTTGCTTATTTTATTATGGAGATTTGGTTATATAGTTTGAGGTCTGAGAGAAGTGGTGATGTCGCATGTGAAATAGGTACGAGGGTAAGGTAAAAAGTTTTCGGCCTGACAATGAAAGACTGCGACTTTCAGTCAAAAAATGATTTTATTTTTCTACATAATCTCCCTTGACTTTAACGCACTTGATCCAGCGCCTCTCCAACATCAGTATTCCTTCTCGGAAGTGGGAACCTGAAAGATTGTGAAAATATTCATCAACTTCTTCATTGGTTGCGAAGCGCTCCCCAGAAACAAATTTTTTTAAGTTTGGGAACAGATAGAAATCTGATAGTGCCAAATCAGGAGAATAGGGGGATGGCCGAGCAAATCATACCCCAAATCTCGTAGTTTTCCCATCGCCAACGCAGGTGCGTTGTCCTGGTGAAAGATGATTTTTTTCTTCTTCAAGCCAGGCCTCTTCTCGCGAATTTTGGCATCCAGCTGGTCAAGAAGGTTGGAGTAATATTCGCCTATAATTGTTTTACCTTTTGCAAGATAATCAATTAACAGGATCTTTTTCGCATCCCAAAACACGCTGGCCACCTTTCCGGAAGATGTGATCGACTTCGCTTTCTTTGGCGCTGAACCACCGGCTTCCACCCACTGCTTGGACTGCTGTTTCGTTTTTGACGTGTAGTGGTGGACCCATGTCTCATCCATGGTGACAAATCGCCGCACAAAATCGGTCGGATTCCTGTTGAATCGGTCCAAAGATTGCTGTGAAAATCGTTTGCGCATTTGCTTTTGATCGGCATTCAGCAAATGGGGAACCCATCTTGACCAGAGCTTTCGCATCCCTAATTCTTTGTGCAAGATGTTTCGCACCCTTTCTTCCGATATCCCCACAGCCTTAGCTATCTCAATCACCTTCACTCGCCTATCGTCCAACACGATATCATGCACTTTTTCGATGGTTTCCGGTTTTTGGCCGTCCTTCACGTGGGTCATCTTCGAGGGATGTGCGACCACGTGAAAAAATTCGTGTGAACAACCTACTTGAGCGAACAAGTTGAAACTAGTCATACGAACTAATGTCACGTACACCCGAGCAGGAAGCATAATTGTTTGCCGATTGCAGCACCATCTCTGTGTCAGGCCGAGAGCTTTTCACCTTACCCTCGTATAAAGGCGCTTTTAGTCATTATTGGTACGTGTAACTTACGCGGGGTAAAAATGCCTTGCCGTCATCAAGTTAGTAAATTTAAAAAAAGTATTATTGGCCTAGAAGGTGTTTTTTTTGCAAGAAATTTGCCGCTAGAACAATATTGTGGTGCGTATGTGAAACCACTAGGTCGAAGAAGATAGATCATCACGTTCAGATACTTGTGATTTCAGACTGTAATGCGACTTTAATTGTTTTAGCGCAACAATGGTTGACCATTACACAATATCGACTGTTTACTTCCTCTGTATGAATTGGAGCAGTACAATGACCTTTCTTGCGACTATCACCGACTTCTCTGCATCGGCAACGAAGGTTACAATGGACAATGGAAAGAAGCCTGTGGTCACACGAGTGATATATAATTGTCCTCTCTCATAATCCAAATTCTATTTGAAGCAAAATGATGGTTGGATATTAATATGCCGTAAAAGCAGAGGAAAAGAGCAAGAAGACTGCTTTCGTACGAGGCATATAATGTCAACTATGGGTATTATGCTATCAGTTACGCTACAAAACTAGAGGCAACCTACATCGACGTAATCTTACACCCCGTGATACTTCCTTTCCTTTAGAGAGTAGCCCAAGTAATATTTCAAGATTACGTTTGACCACCTGTGGCACGTAACACATTAAACGCTCTTCAACAAAACAGATTGGAAACTTTCCCGTGGCCGGCACGATCGTCTAATCTTTTACAGATCCAAAATGTCTGTAATATGCGGGAAAAGGACATGGAAATTCACAACCCCTAAGGAATCTGACTGAATTACAAGGTGCGTTCAAATTCTAAGATTACCAATTTTTTTTCTCATCAGTGAGAGTAAGTAGAAAGATGGGGTTAATTCTAAAAGATGTGAAAAATATTTTTGAATTTATAATGTAGATGTACCCAGGGAGTATTGCTTTGTATAATTAAAATAGAGACGTTTAGTGTTCAGGGACAACGAATAATCATCCGTTTTCTTCTCTTGTGTAGTAAAACGCTCATTGAAATTCATCGCCATTTGAGTGAGATAAGTGGTGAAGGCGGTATGGATGTTAAAAATGTGCTGCGAAGCAGCCTCGGCCGTAAACCAGCCGGACCGGAACCATGATTGCACGAGTGGAGCAAGTTGTTATGGAAGACCGTCCATTAAGTGTGCGTGATATCGTACCTAAACTTGGCATTTCCGTAAGAACTATGAAATCCATTTTACATGCGGAAAGTTTCTTCAAGATGAGTCCCACAAATGCTGACTGACGAACACAAGGCAGCGCGGGTGGCAATGTCTCAGGACATGTTGACAGGTGATGTCGTCATAAATTTCCAACCATAAGGACACTCTCCGTGGCAGCTCATTTTCTAATCGAGCCGCTGTTGCATCAGCAAGTTTCCAGCAAACAGACCCCTAGAAGAGTATTCTCAAAAACTATGGAATTACAGCGACGAAAAACATGAAAAATGTATAAGCCTAGACGGAGATTACGTTGAGAAGTAACAGAAGTCTCAACTTTATTGGGTAAATACTTCTTCAGAAAAGAATTTTAAGGACTTAGAATTTGATTGCACCTCGTATGAAAGCGTATCAATAATAAATGGAACCCAGAATCTATTAAAAAACTATTCGTTCGCTGTTTGACTCAATTTCAAGAATATTGAAGGCGGCCACATATATTATTGAATAAATGTAAATGTTTATGGACAAATATTTTGAAAATTTAATCGTTGATTTGTCTTAAACCTTTAAATAAATTTGCGAAGTTTCAGTTGCTACTTTTCATTTTTTGTGCTGTAATTCGTTTTTAGAAAATTCAGTTTGCCGTGCAAAAATGTGAAAATAAACACGCACGTATAATTTGTTGCTGGTTACCCATATAAATGCGTTAATCGAGCAAATAAACCTTCAGTTTAATGTTTATTGCCCATTATATGCTAATTATGGACAGGAGGTATATCACATATTTAGTCTTCGATTATCGATAATCAGAAATAATCCAATCATTACATGTATTTGGGATATTAATAGAGGCTACATTTAAAATTGTTAGCTTTCAAAAAATTTAAATACATTAATCAAAATTAATGATTCAGAGGAATACATTTGACGGAAATGATTTCATAAAAATAAACAGAAAATGCCCATTACAGTAGGTGATGTATAATGCATAATAAAGACATTTTGCATGTTTCCGAATAAATTCTTCATTCCCAGCACCTGCCAGACGGCTGAAATATTTGCCAGCGCGCGCGAATGAATTTTAATAAATCACGTTTCTGGTAAAGAGGAGATAACGCCGCCAGGTGTTGGTTTTTGCATGCTAACTAATCTTTGTCTTATCTTAATCTCGTTTCTCCGTACCGGGTGCTGATTACGTGGTAACAAAGCAATTTATAACTTATAACTTGGTTTATGGCGCTGCTGCTGCATAATCTGCGGCGGTGTTCCTCAGGTGCAGGAGGCTCGACTTTTATTATTTTGAGCGGCGTGGGAATGGAGCAACTGTAAGATTTCCGATTTGAATATAGTGAGGCATTTTTAAAATTTTATTTATTGCTAGATCAACAAACATTAATTTGTTATACATAGTATAATTAAAAGGTCAGAAATATAATAACTTAAATTGGAACCTTGTGCTACAAAAGAATGGCCACGGTAAGATCTTAATCTGTTGATATTATGTCGCTAAGTAATTTGCGTTTCAGGTTTTTTTTATTTATTAAATATTTTTACAATTGGTCGAAATTCGACATTTAATAAATATTTTGACAATTCTATGATACTGATTACATAAAAACATGTAAAAATCCATTGACATGCACCTTTTATATTACATGCACTTTTAGTCACTGATGTACACATTACTCACACCTTTACACAAATCTGGCGGCTTGAACCTTTTGAGTCTGGGTTTCTCGTCGTTGTTTTCTAGTAATTCTTCTACCAGAACATTTGGGTGGGCACTTAGGCGGTCATAATAGTGCATACTGTGTTTGTGTATTTTCTCATCAGTAGTTTTTTGGCTAGGAAAGTCTGAGTATTTCAATATTGGAAGTGTTCGCTGTTTCCCAGAGTTGTATTCCGTAGCTTTATACAGGTTTGAGAAAAAGTATAAAAGTATGTTGTTATCAACAGATAGCTGGGACTTACGCCCTATCAACCAGTACATTTTACAAAAGATTTTTCCTAGTTGCTTGCGTTTTGTCCAGATATGTTTTTTCGAAGTATTGCCGCCTACCATGAATTTCTAGGTATTTTTCGCTATCTGCTGCAAGCATTTGTTAATTATTTAAGAAGGCTGTTGGACAGGTTTTTCTTCTTAACGTGAACTGACTTCGCTCCATTTACTTTAATACGCCATTTTTGGAGCCATGGTTGGAGCTTGTTGAGGTGATTTTGAAGACTGCAGGAAGCCGTGTCAGGATCGGAGTGGGATCCCAATATCGCAGTATCATCAGCAAATGTAGCAACTAGTGTTTCATTGCCGGTGGGTAAATCTGATACAATATCGGTCTCAGCACGCTTTCTTTATTCTAATTAATGGGAAATAGACTTGATAGGAATTCATCGCGTTTGACCATGAAGGTTCTGTCGGTAAGAAATGAACGTATAATTTGGCAACAGTCAGGAGGCAGTTTACCTTTGATGTTGTACAATAGGCTTTCGTGCCAAACTTTGTCGAATGCTTAAGTTACGTCGATGAACACTGCAGAACAGTATCGCTTATTCTTGAAGACTTTTGTAATTCTGTCTACCAATCGATGGATTTTCCCAATTGTGGTGTGTTGTTCCCAGAATCTAAATTGGTGATCCGGCAGTAGCCCATTTTCTATAAGTATCGGAGTAATTCTGCTTAATAATAATTTTTCAAAGCACTTGGAGAGAATGGGTAACAGACTAATTGGTCTATATGAAGTTACCTGTTCTTTAAGTTTACCCGGTTTTGGTATTAAGATTATTACTGTAACTTTCCATTGTATAGGGTAATAATGAAGCCTTACTATTTCGTTAAAGAAATAGGTTAGGAATTTGAATACTTTCTCCAGAAGTTCTTTTAGGACTTTCCTCGTAATTAAGTCGAATCCAGGCGCTTAGCTTGGGTTCGTGTTGTTGAGACTAGTAGTTTTGATCTCATTAATTTTGAACTTTTTGCAGGTAGGCACATTTGGAGCGGTGCATCTAGACGCTGTTAGATTTCATCAGTTTCTTTATCTGGAATGGTGGGAGAAAACGATCCGAACACTTCCGCCAAGTGGTTTGCAAAAGCCAGCGCTTTTTCTTGGTGGGTTCTAGACCATGTACCATTACCAGCTCGAATGGGTGATTTGTGTTGTGTTGGTTGTTTTAATCGCTTTGTTGCCTTCCAAAGCAAATAATCTGGCATTTCCGTGGGCGACGTCTTTAGGCATTGCTGTACATTACGGTTTTATTTTTGCTAAGACCGTTTTAAGTTCGAATTTTGTTTAATTTAGTCTGCGCTTGTCATCCGGATGACGTGTATTCTGCCATCTTCTACGAAGTCGTTGTTTTTCCGCGATTTTCTTTTTCATTATCACAGGACACGGTGTACTAATAATATTCTGTACTGTTTTTGGTGTTGCTAGCCAATCAGCATGTTGCACTACATCACTAAAGTGTTCTATTCTGCCATCTAACTACTGAAGTCGTTGTTTTAAAGCGATGTTTATTGATAGCTTATCACAGGACTACTGGTGTCCTAATACATATTCCCAATCCGTACTGTTTATGGTGTTGCTAGCCAATCGAGTTGTTGCTTTTACATCTAAAGTGTTCTTGCTTCTTACTATTGGTGTATTATTATGAAGCGAGTTATTGATCAGCTTTGATCTACTGGTTCCTAAACACGATTCGCCATCGGATAGTTTGAATGCTGAATGTTTTCTCTTTAACTTAGGACATGGGTTTCTATTGTTATTATTAGTTGAGCAGTGATCAGCTGATAATTCTGGCCACGATTCGCCCGTAGGCTAATAGTTTGAATTAATTCTCTCGACTAACACAATAAGTTGAGCAGGTCGTAAATTTGGCCATTAGCCTTTAGGCTAATTCTCTGCCTTTGGTTGTCGTGATCCTGGAGACCATAGAGCTTGGCCTTTGAAATCATTCATGACCTTTAAGTAAATTCTCTGCCTTTGAGTTGTCGTGATCCTAGAGTCTCCATACTGTGCTTGCTTAGTTGAAATCATCGCACTGTAATACAATACTACCGCTGAGATTGTTAAAGGTGCTCATACTGCTCTTGCTAATAATGTATGTGTCAGTAGAACAATACACCGCTGATGTTTTCGTTTATATGGAGCCTCGTCAATGTTTTAATTAGGGTAGTAAAATAATAGTATATGTACCCGTTTATATGCGCTACCAGTTCATAGATGCTTTGTAGGGTCATAAAAGTACATATCTATGGTATTCGTAAATGAGCTTCTATTCATCAAGATGCTGTGATGTCCGATATTAGTACATGATCTTGGTATTCGTAAATAGTATTATATCGACAAGGGGTTCCGATATTAATCCCTGACGTCTATATGTGTATCTAGGCTAGAGGGGTCTAAGGTGCTGATCCACTGTTGAATGTTCTAGGCTGCTAGTCTAAGTGTTGTTGAGGCACGTGTAACATTGATCCTATTTGTACCATTAGGATTTTTATATTTTTTTTAGTTCATTCAAAACTTCTGACTGATTACTTCACGAGACTGGTGGTTGCTGAATTGTGTTCTTGTAGTGGGTACTGCACCTCCTACCGCTTGGACAAATAAAGTGTATTGTTGTACTTGTTGAGCCGAGTATTGGCTTGTGTTACCAAGCTGCTTTGTTATAAGTGGAGAAAAGTATTTTTGTTTGAGTTCCTTGTACACAAACCAACTCGTGTAGTTGGCAGGATGGTTACCATTGCAATTGACACATTTAACTCCATCATCTTCGCTTGTGCGTTGACACTGGGATGTTGCGTGACTACCAGTGCATTTGACACATCTTGAGGTTCTTCTAGAAAAGTGTTTTGTGTGCTCGAAACGTTGGTATTTTGGCACATTGCGGAGTTTGGCGCTTTAAACGCGGTGGTTCAATTTGTACCACTGAGTGAGCTAGTCTTTTGATATTAATATTTTTGTACAATAACCACACAACCCAGTAACCAGATACTGTTAAAGTTAAAAATGGTTAATTAAAATTACTGTAAGGGTGAGACTTAGTTAAGGATTGAGTGAGAGCAGGTCCAATCAATAAAACACAAAGGATTACTACTTTCCTAGGCATAAAACCTCTCGCGAATTGAGAGGAAAGCCGGGGCAAGAGGAGTATGTATTCGTAGTTATAAAACTCATACTAGATACAAAACTTATAATAAAAGAACAATAATAAATGAAAATACAAACCCAAAGATGTCGCAACGCCGATAGATGCGCGAACGCAATTATGCTAATCCGCGAGGTACCTTTTCGCACGCAATGAGAGCTCTCTTACCGGGACGTGTGTGTGGTCCGTACCGTCTAACCCGTTCGGTCACCGCACCGTCAGGGAGGATGATCAGCGAGACGGTCCAAGCCGCTGATGGCTCGGGAGCGCTGTAGCGCTACGCCGCAGAAGGGTCACGATCGTTGCGTGACTCCTTCCCCAAGGTCCACACACAGTCGCCCTTACAACACAAGAGGACGCATACACAGCAATAGTCACGAATCCGCACTGAACGGTGTCCTTGTCATGCAGTCCCCTTTTTCTTGAAAGCATCGTACTTGCGAAACGTTTTGAAGGCTCGACGGACTCGAGTCAAGTCTGGCGCTGACCTGTCGCGCGGCACCTCACACCAACGCGCGCTCCCAATTCTCGCTAAGGCCCAGCGGCGACGCATCCGAGAGAGGGGGCCAGCGCCTCTAATTCAGTGGTGGCGCTAAGTTAAGTATCTTTTGTAAAGGCGCACGGGCGCCCGGTATTAAAGCACCCGAACAATTTTCTTATCGTTTTTATCTGATTTAAGCTTTATAAAAAATAGTAGTAGCTCTTTCTTTGTTATTATTTTAATGTTTCAGACGTTGGTAACCTGGTACCTTTGGTTTATAAGCTTTGTTTTTAACTTTTGCAAGCCGTTAGTTGGATGTAAATTTCTAATAACGGCTCGAAAATTGCGTTCCTGTTTCTTTTGATATGTATGAAACTTAGTGTTTTTTCTTCTAAAGTTTTGATTATATTTGTATATTTCCCTGAGCTTTTTGGCATGATTTTAACTTTTTCACTGTTTAGGACTTTGACTGTGTATTCACTTTTTGCTATATTTTTCAGTAACTGAATAAGTGGTGTAACTATATTCACTCCAGACACGAAAATTAGAGGTGGTTTCGGGTTAGAATTTGTTGCATTCTGGTTTTGTTCTTTGGTACTGCTTTTGTTTTTCAAGGCCGCGTACCGGTTGGTGGGGTTTAACCAATAGGATTTTGTTTGTTTTGCATTGCGAACAATTTTATCGTTGCTTTTTTGCGAGGTCGTTTTTTGTTTTAGATTGTTTGCCATTCAGCTTCCGTGGATACTTGTGCTGGTTGTAATTGAGGATAAGAAACAATGTTTTGTTGTGGAACGGAATGTCCGGATGTGTTATATGAATTTTGTATAGTATCATTTATATTATACGACAAACAGAAATTGTTTGGAGTTCCATGCGATATAGATATCTTTGTGGCATATGACGTTGTTGATAGGTTTGGTCACCATGCATAGGAAGATAGGTTTGACTAGTGTGAGGGAACGACATTTTGATTTATATTGAATAATTATATCAAATGATTTTATCTCATTGCCGCTGGTAAATCTGTTTTAGAACACTTGTAAAATGAAGTGAAATGTACCTAGGCGAGACTCTGAGACCACACTTTTATCTCGCCACTCGACACCAGACCTGGTCGGTCAGAACCTTACACTTGAATCACGTTTGATGTTGGCATAAATACCACTTGAGTTTGTAATAAAATTTTTCTCACACGTATTGATGAATTGATCAATGGACAAAATGCCTAACTTATCAAGCAACTGCGTATTCACAGCAATTCTTAGTATCCTATTTTGAAAACGTTGAATATTCTGTATATTTGTATTTAAGGCTTTATATCCAATTGGAAATGCATATACAGTATCAGATAAAATCGTGGCGGTGACTATCGACAAGTTAATCGTAGCGTATATTTTGATTTTGTAAATGTAGAGAATTTTGTCGTAAATGCTTTATCAATGAAATCAGCTGTTTATTTGATTTAGTTAGATTTTAGCACGTTAAACAAAATAAATTTCGCTTACGCTTCGCGCTACGAAGCTATATTTTTGTGCTCACATCCCAAGGGCCCAAAAGTGACTTCATACAGCGGCTGTGAAATACATAATACGGCAATACAGAATACGATGACTTTCCAAATTGTGGGTCGTCTGGAAAAGTGTCTAAGAAAGTCGGGAAAATGATTCTCACTTTGTTTTCCAAAAATCCTAACTTGATTTTCCGTAAAGGGGCTGAAATTTTACGCAAAAAAGGTGTCGAAATATCACGTGTACGTGATTCGTATACATTTGCGTGCTAATGATTTATAATATTAAAGCACTTTACAAAAACCTTTGCTGAGTGAAAAACACGTCGCAAAATGTCTCGCGTGGGCGTAAGAAAACTCAGACCATGACTGGGGCAATGTAATCTTCTCCGACAAAGCATCCTTTTGGGCATTTGTGATCATCAAATGCTCCTGGACAACATCGAGAGGCAGAATATTCCAAGGCACTGTCAAAAACCCGCTCAAGAACTGAACCAAATTTACTCTAAAGCTTTATTACCGACTGCAAAACGCTGATTTGAAAAAGTGGACAAAGATTAGAATTTTTAAGGAGATAACGACCTGAAACATCGGCATAAAGCGTGTAGCTTGTGGAAGAAGCGAAACGGCGTCGTCACTTTGAATTGGCCGGCTCAGTCGCCCGATGCCAATCCCACCGAGAATGTTTGAGCTTATACTAAGATGGAATTACGCAAAATCGGACCCTGCAATTACGATCAGTACTCCCAAAAAATTCGAAAAATTTGGATTTCTTTTCTTGTCGAATACGACAAAAATTTTGTGAGAAGCATGCCTTGGAGATGTTAGGCAACAATTGATGCTGGTGGAGACTGGACGCACCACTAATGAATTTGCATGAAAGTCAAGGTCAAATTTGTACAATTAAAGTAATTTTTTAACATAAATGTTGTGGTTTTTTCAAAACAGGCGCAAGGCTTTTATCTGACAGACTGTAAAAGAAGAGATTTTAGTAAGTTTTTATATACTAAAACTATGTATTCTTTAGGGTGGATTTTATTTTCATATATTAGCGGACGTAATATCTTAGCCTATTATAGACCTGAGTCAGTTCTTGATTTATATGGTATTTCCAGCTTAATCGAGTATCTAGATATATTTCCAGATAATTGAACTATTCTTTTTGTTGTTAACTTGTATTCAAGTAGAATGACTGAGTATCCGGAAATAAAAATTTTGGTCGATGTTTACCAGGAAATATTGTGATATCCCAGTAATTAAACTATTAAAAAAGTTTATTGGTTGCATATTGTATTGCGACTGCTTCATTTGGATTCTCAGCTTTGATATCATCCGCAGAGGAGCTGCAGTTGCACCAATTTCCAGTAAGTCAAACGTTAAAAAAAACTGAGCTCAAGATATTATCTTGTAGGGCTCCAGCTCAAAAAATTTTAGTTTTATAGTTGTATTGACTTCTATTGCCAGGCCTGAATTTTATGATGTATTTGAGGTAGTATGTCAATGTTCAGAATTTTTTAAGGTCTTCTATCCACACATTGTCGAATTCCTGCAAGATGTCTATGAAGATTGCAGCAGTGCATTGCTTACTTTCAAATCCGCGTACGATAAGTCAGTGACTCTTTGTAACTGATGGTTGTTTGTTCAATACTCTTTTCTAAAACCGAATTGAAATTTTCACTATTCTCTATTATCGATTATAATTTTTTAAATAGTTTGTATGATGAAGTCAGCAGATTTATAGGTCTATAAATATTTATTTTATTTTTTTACCTAATTTTCCAAAAACTAATATATGGTCGTTTTTTCAGTAGTATGGAAGTATATCAAACCCATGCAAACATTGTAAGTAGATTAATGGAGAGGTGTTTAGGAATGTTAGTGATAATTAGGTCATTTTCCAGTATCGTTCTGTAAAGTGAGTAGATAAGAGTAAAAGCATTTTTAAAGTATTGAAATATCAGATTTGTCTTAAGCTGAACTGTAACGCTATCGATTTTTGATAATATTGTGGAAAATTCTTCTCTTTGCTCTAAAACTTATCTAACACTTTTCCAAAGTGTTCTCAATGAGTGAATTTGGCATATGTCTTAATTCTTACGTTATCAGGTTCTCTTTTCGATTAAAGTTGAGGGTTCCTAGTTTCCTGTTATTTGGGTTGAATTTGTTTTTTTTTATATTTTAATTAATGTATGTGGGAGAATCATTGTAGTTAATCAAGCAGCAGCTTCTTGAAGTTCTAGAGGCTATTTTTATTATTATTATTATTAATATTAAAACCCGTCTGGATCCTGAAGGCGGGAAAATGCCTCCCACTTCTCTTTCCATGTTTTCTTTTCTTTTTATTTGCATTGGCCGTGTCGGTCCAGATAATTTCACAATTTCTTCTTCCCATCGTTGTCGTGAACGTCCTCGTCTATTTTCATGTTATAGTACTCATTCAATTACTAACTGTGTGCACTTTCAGTCTTCCAGTCTTCCTAAATGTTCTGCTCAATTCCATTTTAGACGTTAACATTTTTACAACATATCTTTTGTTTCTAATTCTTTTCTTATGTCTGTAATTCTTACCTTGTTTTGTAGTTTTAGGTTAATATGGATATTTCATTTCTGATAGCTTTACTTTTATCTTGTTTTATTATAATTTAAGAACCAGATATCAAAATAGGTATTATGCACTTGCTAAACACTTTTCTTTTAGGATATATAGGGTTTGATTTTTAAGGATGCATTTGAGTGGCCAATAACTCATCTAACATATATTTTAGATTAGATTCGCTTTCTGCCAATAAAATTATATTACGAGCATATTTTAAATTTAAAAATGTATTTTCTCTTCTGCTTACTTTATATTTATTTTAGATTTTGAGTAATCTTTAAATGTAAAGTGTATGGGTTTGTAGTATATTTGAAATTCTTCTATTGGTTTAATATTTGCTCCGGTAGTTAGTTTTTTATTTTCATTTTTGTCTCTCTTATTTTTAAATAATTTTTTATAGTAATATGTAGCCGCTTGTGTGATCCCTTCTTTGTTTTCTTCTTCGTCCTTAGATTGTCTAATTCTTCCTTTGCTTAGTTCAGCCTTCTCATTGAACCAGTATTTGTTGTAATTTTTTTAATTGTTACTCATTGGTGTATCCTCTGATCTAGTCTAATTTTTCTTTTTGTCAACGTATCCAGCTCAAAATATTTTTATTTTTTAATATTTACCTCTTTCTTATTAAATCGCCAAGCTTCTTTTGTCTCTTTTCTTTCTACTTTCTCTTTTGCTTTTCTTATTGTTTCTTCTATGTAGGCTCTGCATTTGACACTTATCTTTGAAATCAGTCGTCATTTTGTTATGTTAGTAGCTACGTCCTTAAATTCTTTTCCGTCCAGTCTTCTCTCTTCCCTTTCATTTCTCGTTTTTTTTTCGCTGAATTATTATTAAGATTCTTGCCATTTTATGGTCTGTGCTAATTTCAAATTGGTTATAACTTTAATTTTTATTACTATTTTTCAATCAAAGGTCAGTTTATTTTTGATAATTTTTATGTCCATTTTCGGCTTTTTCTCGCTTTAGAGAAAATATTTGTTATACGTAATTGGTTTTTGATGGCAAGATTTATTAAGTATCATCCCTTATTATTTCTCTCTCCACGTCGATATCTTGCTGTTACAAGTCTGTCTTCTTTTTTATGTTTATCTATTTTACTGTTAGAATTATAATAAAATTTTATTTGTTCTGCTTTTTTCTATTTCTATTGCTTCATCTATTTAATTATAAAATTTTTCAATATTCTTTTTAGAGCAGCTTCTGTATGTGCATATACTTGTATTATAACTGCTCCTTCCGCATTATTTAATTTTAATATTACTACTGCTGTTCTATCTGACAATTCATTTACTTATTCTATCATTTTTATCATATATCTTCTAATATAAAAGCCAACTTCATAGTTCCTCTTTCTTTTTACCTTTTGTTTATAGGATGTGACCCAATATTCTTTGCAGTATTGCATTGATTATTCTCTTAATTTTTGATATTCATATTAAGGTTTTAAATAACATTTTGTGGTACTACTTTTATACTATGTTTTATTGTTAAGTAGTTTATTATATAATGTATGTTATTGTGATCTTGTTAAGTAGAATAGTTTGGTATTTAGTAAGCCTTCAAGTCTGCAGTTTATTTTGCCATTGATTAGCTTTGAAATGGGCTTCTTAATAATTAATTTGTTTATCAAACAATAGCAGCAACAAAGTTAATAAGAAAACTCTTTGGAAGACAAGTTTGTTAAAACTTTTCTAAAGAACAGTATCGAATACGTCGGGCTGGTAGTTTTTTCGACATAGCTTTGGGAGCCAGGATTTGAAAAGAGTTTACCAAGATAAATTTTTCCAGTTTAGCATTCTCTGAATTTGTGACTCTGTATTCTTACACGCTAGGTTTAGAATTTAAATTATATACAGTACTTGCCAAAAGTCTATTAACCAAGGCATTTTCTCGCGTGTTCTAAAAGTGCAGGCCACAGAACCATGTGGTAGTGAAACTGAGCGATAAATAAAGACAGTTGTTTTACTTCAATATTTTATTAACTATAAGGTTTTATCATTGAAAGTATAACATTAACTCCAAAACAATTTGTTTGTCTACTATTGTATTTTATCCAGGTGTAATTGCAGCAATCTAGCAGCTTCTATCAGGACTAAGTGCCTTGGCACAATTGCCGTATCTTCAGCAAATGTTGCTATTTCTGCGCTGAAGAATCGGTCTCAAAACACTGCCTTGTGGGACACCAGCTCTTATTGGATATAATATACTTATTTTTTACTCTAGTTTAACCTGGAAATATTTCTTCTAGATAAGATTTCAAAATGGTAATTATAGTGTGAAGAAGTGTTGGTTTTAATTTCACCAGATTATGGATTTGTTGTATTGTAGAGTGCTGTTCTCTAAAGTGCAACTGATGGTTCGGTATATGATTGTTTCGATAATTTATAAGTCCACCTGCTAGCATTTTTTTAATAAGTTTTGACAACACTGGTAGAAGTCTGACTGGTCGATATTATGAAACTTTGTGTTCCGGTTACCTAGCTTATGAATTAATATTATTTATGAGACTTTCCACTAGACTGTAAAGGAGACCTTAAACATAACAATAAAAATATATGTTATTATGATTAGATCTTTTCTAGGTAGATTCCGTATTATTTGGCTAGTAATAGGGTTATACCCGGGCGATTTGTTGGTATTAAGTTTAGTGATTATGGTCTTTTCAATTTTATTTGACGTAAATGGGTTGATAGGGAGGATCATCTGAAAAGGCGAAAAGAGGAGTTTTCTTCTTCACTTTCTGCAGGGAGTGGCTAAAAAACTTGCTCTAAATCTGCCTTATCTATGCCTGTCTGTTTCGGTTTATTTAAGCGTTCAGTTGCTTTCCAGAGTGCATAGTCTCTATCAGTTGTTGGGGTTAGGTGTGACAAATAGTTTTTAATAGATTCATTTTTAAAGTGACTAATTAACTTCTTTAATTGCCTTGCTGCTCTGTTGAATTGTTGCTTATCGGCTGGGTGCTTGGTTTGTGGCCATTTTTTTACGGAGGCGTCGTTTTTCTTGGATTTTTGCCTTATTAGTAGTAAACAACTATATTTACGTTTTATCGTTGTGGAGATAGGCGTTGTTTTTAATGCCGCTTTATGGACGGTCATGTTTAAGATGTCTATTACGTTCTCCAGGTCTTCTGGACTTTTTAGTGGTATTCTCAAGTTTAGTTTGGCATTTATTATGACCCAAACGAGTTGGTCAGTATATTAGTTGAAAAATGGATAGGTACCCAAGTTGTTTTTGTTCTACAACTTTTTTTAATACACGACCTCTTCCAGGTGGTGAAAGTCGGAAACCCTGTAGCGTGTTTTTCGTGTTGTAGTCTACACCAGTCAGAAAGGAGTAGCCAAGTGTATCAAAGAATTCAATTAACCTTTTTTTAACATTTCTGTAATTGGGTGGGCAGTAGACTGCTGAGATAGCAAGCGATCCCAACCAATCAGTCACCATTATACTTATTGTTTGCATGTGATTTTTGCAGTGCTTGGGGAGTTCGAAGTGCTTTATGCACTTTTTACTTGTGATTGATGGCTGTTCTTTCTTTAGCATCCCTCTCTGGATCTGGGTGTTTAGTGGCGTAAATAACGTATCCAAGTATTGAGAAGTGCATTCACTGTGTAAAGTGGGTTTCGCTAACTAATAACATATCGGTTTTATTATATAGGATAAATGATGTTATTTCGTCTTTATGGTTTACAAAATCGTTTCAGAGTGTTATACTGTACAAGGTCCATCCCAAAAGAAATGAGCCTTATTTTTTTTCGGACGCGAGTGTACATTCCGGCGTGCTCTGACGCTTGGGGCAGGTGGTGGGGGGTCTTAGCTTCCATACGCGGTCGGTGCAAGTCGGCTCTGAGCTCTCAGGCGGCAGGACGGTGTTTCCGTGAATGTCTATTTTCAATTTTCGACACGGCGCGATGGATTCAAAAATCGATCAACGCTACGCAATTAAATTCTGCTTCAAACTCGGCAAGAATGCTACCGAAACGTTTGGAATGCTTCAGGAGGCCTTCAAGGATGATTGTTTATCGTACTCGCAAGTTAAAAAGTGGCACAAAGCATTTAAGGAGGGCCGGGAAGAGGTGGCCGACGAACCTCGGTCTGGACGACCGTCAACCTCCCGAACCGACGAGAACGTGCAGCGAGTGCGCGATTTTTTGAACGCCGATCGTCGGTTCAGTGTTTATCAAGTAGCAGATGCCCTAAACATTCCGAAATCGACAGTACATCGAGTCATTTCCGAGGATTTATCGATGCGGAAGGTGTGCGCCAAACTTGTGCCGCGGGTGTTGACTGACGAACAAAAACAGCTCCGGGTGGTTCGGTGTGAAGAACTCTTGCAAATGTGCGAAGATGACCCGGAGTTTTTAAACAAAGTGGTAACAGGAGACGAAACATGGTGTTTCCAGTACGATCCGGAGACAAAAGGCAGAGCGCTGAGTGGCACACCACCGCGTCACCCGGCCGAAGAAAGCTCGGATGAGCAAATCCAGGACCAAGACAATGCTCGTCGCCTTCTTCGACGCCAGGGGATTGTGCACTACGAGTTCGTACAACCCGGACGCACAGTGAATGCCGCCTTCCACCTGGAAGTCCTCAAAAGACTCAAAGAAAGGTCACAAGTAAGCGGGCGCGATCAAAACGACTGGAGTTTGCACCACGACAACGCGCCGAGCCACACCGCGTTCATCGTGACCAAGTACCTGGCCCGGATTCAACTCGGCGTGGTTCCCAGCCTCCCTACAGCCCGGACTTGTCTCCCCGGACTTCTTTTGTTTCCGCGGTTGAAAAGAGTGCTAAAGGGCAAGCACTGGGACTCGGTTGAGGACATCCAAGAGAATGTCACAGCAGCCCTCAAGGACATCCCTAAGGAGGCCTACCAGGAAGCCTTCCGGACTTGGAAGACCCGTCTCCAAAAGTGCATTGATGCAGGAGGATCCTATTTTGAAGAATTTTGAGGTGTTGTAGCGATCTGCTCAATAAAACTATTTTTTTTTGAAAAAGGCTCATTTCTTTTGGGATGGACCCTGTATAACGGAGTCATTATTTAATGAACGCCTCGCAAAGTTGTTTTATTTCTGCTGTCAGGGCATTAATTATTTCTTGTTGATTATTTATCATTTGTTGCATCGACATAATTATATAATTTACATTTGCTAACTGTGCGTAAATGTGGTTCAGCGCTTGCAACTTGTATAGTTTGTTCGTCTACTGTTGGTTGTTGTAGGAGCGGCGCTTCGTCTTTTTAATGCAGTACTACGATAATTTCTAGCTAGACTTTGCAACCTTTATGATTTGCGAAGTGCGACCCAAAGTATAATATACATTTAGGTGGTTTGCCACCTGACTTTGTTTTGGTACAACCGCATATTTTACACACCTGTATGGGCGTATACACTGATTATATGTATATTCGTACACTTGGAATCGTTTGCATTGAACTATTGGCACAGGCTTTCTATTTCGGGATTCAAAGTTGACCATAACATTCAACAGGCACGACATATAATATACTTCTTTGTTATTTTCCTGTAGGGAGATCAATAAAAAATAGTTTACATGATTTTCTGCTTTCTGTATTTATAATGTTTATAATGTTTTTGGGTTTCACCCTAGTTTCTGTAAATCCTCTTTTATTTGTTGTAAGTCTGTACTGTGGTGCAAGTTTCTTAATATTACTCTGAATATCTTTGGGTAATTTTTTGGCGATTTTTTAGAATTTTGTAAGGGTGGACATTTTTTACCTGCAGTTAAATTTTATCGCCTAGTAGAACTTGGTATTAAAAGCATTTAAGCATACGATTTGCACTTTTGTTTCATTTATTTCTTTTTTTCTTTCATTAAATATTTCCGTACGCCATACGTTCTACGTGCCCACTTTGGTTGTTCAATGTACTTTAATTGTTTATTATTTCTATTTAACATAATATTTATATTTTTGTGGCTGTATACGTTATTATATTAACGTTTAACACTATATTTATATATAAACTACTAATGTGAGTAAAATTAATTATTAAACTTGTTAAAATATGAATAATTTTATTGAAAGTATCAATGACACATTGATTCAAGAAATTATATTATTAAAGAACACGAATAATTAAAACATTTTAGTCTTATTGTTTTCTATCTGAAAGTTATAATATAACAAAAGATATTTTCAACTAGTACAAATATACATATTATTAAATAATTCTATACTTTCACCAAATTTGGTACAAGGAACCAAAATAAAAATACCCTAAAGAATTAATAAAATTACAAGGATGTATACATTTTAACTTCTGTTTAGTTTTTAATTAATAATTTGATAAAATTTCTTATTTGTTAAACTACCTACTACAAAGTATATTTACTTAGAAAATTTATTATAATAAGTAAACTTAGTTGTCGCCTTGAAGAATTAACAATTACTTCTTATCAAATAAATAAAAGCTTATTCAGGATTAAGCTTATTTTAATATACTATTTGTTTTACCTTAATATGTTTTCGAATAAAACTGCTCTAAAAACCTAGTAAATATTTGCGCATTTGTATTCGTAGGTATACAAGTATTATTGACTTTGGGGATTTTACTTAACGTTAAAGTTATATTTGAGTAAGAGATTGAATATGGCTACCCAGAAAGATAAAAATTGTAATTTAAGCTGTTTCTTTAAGCGTTTTGTGCTTGCTTTTTTATTTTATGTTGGTATGTTTAATCACAGTGAAATATTGTGATTTTAAATAAATTGCCAGGTTGCTTTTAAAAGGAGTCCAAAGTGTCTATTTGGGAAATTTGTTTTTTACGCGCCATGAAATAAACGAACTGGGGCACGGCTTTGAAGAGTTATAGATGGAAATTTCTAAAAAGGATTCTCTCCGTAAACTACCGTAGACTACTGCTTCCTTAGTCATTATCACCATGTTAGAGTAAGAACGTCACGTACATAACGGATTATTATCAAGCTGCTCACGCTAGAGAGCACAAATTTGACCTGATGCATAGTTAAGAGACAACACCCTTAAGAAAACTCAATTGTACGCGTGGATAAATATGAATGTTACTGATGTCGCCCAAGAACCATTTTGAAGATGACTGCCGATTCTTGCTAGTGCCTTCAAGCAGACCGGACGTGCGTGCCGAGCTATACCTGAGTTATCACAACGGCGGAGCCGCAGCCGTAGCCTTGTTTAAGGTCAGGCAAATTTATATATTTATTAATTTAATTTCGAAAACTCGTGTATATTTATAAACGTTTTCATAATATCTAAAAGTGCGCATTAATAATAATCCTATTACACTGCATGCGAACGATAAACACTCGGGATCGGGAACATGTTCCCTTCCACGAGTAACGCAGTACCTGGGACCCCACAATTTAATACTCAAGCCAATAATGGATTCGGACAAAATGGTAATTACTATAATCAGCCTATTGTGCAGTCATCAAACATACCAGGACAATCGTTTGTAAATGCACAAATGCTACTAATGTACCCCAACCGATCCCCAGCGAATCAAGCACCTTTACTAGGATTCAATCAACAGCCAAGTCAAATAGCACCTTCATTCACACCAACTTATAATCAATTTCCACCTGTACTATCAGCACAGCAGGTTACTGCAAATTATGATAATTCCGTTAGCAGCAATATAAACTATAAAACCACAGAAGATAACTTAGCATGTGATGATGAAACAATGAACTACAATGAAACACAAAATCAAACCAAACACGCCTGGCAAATAGTAACCAAAAGAAAAAGAGCAAAACGACAAAGTTCTTCTGAAATTGATGCCCAAATAGAAACTGCTAATCAGTTCTCACTTCTCTCTGAAAGCAATAACAACACCTCTAATACTTCAATTCCTCCAAAAAGAGAACCGAAACCTCCACCAATCTTTATATACGGGGTCTCAAATTACAAAGACATGATCGATAACTTAGCACAAGTAGTTGAAGAAGAAACTTACATTACCAAAAACGTTAGTAAACAATACTGTTAAAATAAACCCCAACACTCCTGAAACCTATAGAAAACTCATCCATCACGTTCGTGAAGAAGAAATTGTGCACCATTCATATCAGTTAAAACAAGATAGAGCATACCGTGTAGTCATAAGAGGCATCCACCCTTCTATTCCCCTACCGGAAATTACACAAGAACTCGAGAAAAAAGAACACAAAGTTCGTAATATTACAAATGTCAGACATCGGGTTACTAAAGAGCCCTTACCTTTCTTATTCTTTGTAGATCTCGAGCCACAAAACAATAATAAAGACAACTTTAAATTAGAATTTCTGTATCATTCTAAAATTCGAGTAGAAGCGCCAAGAAATAAAGGTGGGATCGTACAATGCACAAGATGCCAAGACTGTGGACACACGAAAACCTATTGTAGGAAACCGTTTAAGTGTGTTAAATGCGGAGGACCACATAACACCTCTAGTTGCAGCAAATCTAAAAATACACCAGCAACATGTGCTCTATGCCAGAAAAATTATCCAGCGAACTACAAAGGCTGTAAAGTTTATCAAGACTTAATAAACAGAAACCTTCACCTAAGACCAACCAGGCCCAGTCCTTCGTCACAAAATATTACAACTAATACTCCACTACATCCAACAACCCCAACCCGTACTTATGCCCAAATGATCGCAGTACAACCTAACATCCCATCTAACAACACCGAAACACCTAACTAGCAAATTTACTATATTCCTTAATGATTTTAAGAATATGTTAAATCAATTGCTCAACCAGAACAGTATGATTCTAACCATGCTGACAACAGTTATCAATAAATTAACTCAATAATGGCCACTGCACTTAGAATTGCAGAATGGAACGCAAATGGCTTATCAAACCATATTCAGGAACTTACGCTATTTCTTAACATAAATAAGACTGATATCCTTCTAATCAAATTCAAAGTGCCATCATAAAAGTAGATACTTTCTCCCGACCTATTACAATTGCTTCAATATATTGTCCACCACGTTATTCTATAACATGCGATGTTCGAGTTCTTCCAATCACTCGGCTCACACTTTTTAGTTGCCGGAGACTGGAATGCTAAAAATACAGCCTGGGGATCTAGGCTGATTACTCCTAAAGCCAGGACATTATTGAGAGTTTTAGAACTAAATAATTTCAACTATTTGTCGACTGGAGAGCCAACTTATTGGCCGACCGATCGAAATAAAATCCCCGACCTGCTAGACTTTGCCATAACAAAGGGAATCTCAGACCTACACAGTGATATTGAATCCAATTTAGATCTGCACTTTGACCACAGTCCTGTAATAATAACTCTAAGCACCAGTATTATATGGAAAAAGCCACAACAAAGACTGTCTTCCAAAAAGACTAATTGGAACCTATTCCGTCAACATATAACGATAGTATATCACTAAATATCCGCTTAAAAGATAAGGAGGACGTAGATGAAGATGTGCAGTACCTAACTACGTTAATATAAAGCGCTTCCTGGACCTCTACTCCAGAACCCTATGGTCTCACCCGCAACAATCAGAACATTCCGCTTTATATTAGAGAATTAGTCATCGCAGCTCGGCGCAGGTGGCAGACTACCAGGAATCCACTTGAGAAAACTTATTTAAATTGAATAACGCACAATCTCCACAATGCTATCCAAGAAGCAAAAAAACGAATCCTTCGAACACTACATCGTCAATATATCTACCGATGATCACTCCCTGTGGAACGCGACAAAGAAATTCAAAAGACCCATAGTATCTATTCCACCTCTAAGAAAAGCTGATAGGAGCTGGGCGCGGACGAATATTGAAAAATCCAACAGATTCGCAGAACACCTTGCTGTGTATTTTCCGTTCCTGATATCCTTAACGATGATGAAGATGATGTCGAAATACAAACATTCTTAAACGCCCCTTGTCAGATGTCTCTTCCACCCAAGCCTATTTTACCTGCAGAAGCCAAAAAAGAAATAAGTCTCTTAAATCCTCATAAAGCTCCTGGATATGATCTCATTACAGGTGAAGTACTGAAAAACTGCCCTAGAAAAGCTATTGTGTTACTCACAACCATATATAACAGCATACTACGCCTGTGCTACTATCCGATACTATGGAAGTATGCAATAATAATCATGATACTGAAGCCAGAAAAACCTCCAACTGATGCCACTTCCTATAGGCCAATAAGCCTCCTTCCTGTAATGTCCAAAATTTTCGAAAAACTTATCCTCACCAGAATTGCAAACGTAACACATATAGATGCCTTAATCCCTAACCACCAATTCAGCTTCAGACCCAATCACTCCACTATCCAACAGTGCCATAGAATCGTTAATAAAATCAAAGAAAGCTTAGAAGCAAAACAAATGTGTACATCAGCATTTTTAGAAACTTAAACAACACTTACCATATCAATTGTTCCTCATCATTAAGTCATACATGTCCAACCGTTACTTCCAAGTTAAATTCGAAGACTCATTATCTGACTACCAGACTATCAACTCTGGTGTACCCCAAGGAAGTGTTCTGGGACCTTTCTTGTACTTACTGTTTACCGCTGATATACCAGCCAGCGAGGATACACTACTAGCAACGTTCGCTGATGATACAGCCCTCCTTTCTACAGATCTCGATCCGATACGAGCTTCTGCAAAATTGCATATCTTGATCAACTCCAAATTTGGCTTACGCACTGGAATCTAAACGTTGATAAGTCGTGTCAAGTCACGTTCACAACACGAAGAGCCGAATGTCATCCTCTTACCTTCAATAACACTCCCATTCCTGTCAAAGGAGAAGTTAATAACCTCGGCCTTCATCTTGACGCAAAACTAACTTGGAGAACACACATTAAGGCAAAAAGACGTCAATTATATTTAAAAGTGAGGAACTTGTCTTGGTTACTAAATCGTAAATCTCAGCTCTTACTACAAAACAAACTCCTCATATACAAAACCATTCTTAGGCCTATTTGGACATATGGTGTCGAATTATAGGGCTGCAGCAAACCGTTTAATACAAAAATTTTACAAACCTTTCAATCTAAAACTTTCAGAATGTTACTAAATGCACCTTGGTATGTCTCCAACAACAACATACACGACGACCTCAAAATACCGTTTATACACGACATCATCAGTGCTTACTCTGTTAAACACAAAAATCGAAGCATAACCCACAGCAACGAGCTAATCGGTGAACTGTTCAATGGAAAATAGAAGACTTAACAGAACATGGCCAGAAGACCTAGCTAAGTGAATCCAGAGAGCCGTCAATGGATGGCCCCTGACTCAAGTGAATTTCTTTCAACTCATTTACTTATTACTTTATTAAGTAGATTGTAAATTTGCATTAATCCAATAAAAAAAAAGATGACTGCCGACTAGCAGGTACTGAAATTTCTGAAACTTGCATACTAGTGCCCACATTCAACAGAAAAATCGTAAATTTGCATTGGTCTATACTAGAACACTCTTTATATAGTTCGGACTTATTGCTTTGCAATTGTTATTTGTTTGTACTGCTAAAAGAAGTACTTGGAGGGCAGAGATTTGACGACGATATTATTATCAGAATGTTCATTTGCAAATGGGCTGATACCACAATCACCTTTATTTCAAAAAACTACTTATCTATTGTCAAAATAATTCTCTGAGCCAGAGATTATATTATATAGAAAAATAACTTTATATTTGAATCACCTACATATGAAGGTCAGATTATTTTTGACCGAGTTCAACGCAAACCTTGAAGCAGTGCAGACGCCATGCGTGTTCTCTATCAGCTTTACGGTGCAACGTTCAACCTTTAGATAACCATTAGCCTTAACTCAAAAAGTTAAAATACCACCAATCTACCTGCCAAACCAGATAAATTATACTGCGCTTATTGCAGACATCAAAACTTCGATCAAAGGCACATTTACAACTGTAAGTAATCGAAACTCACTTGGAATTAACTTATCCAAAGATGACTATCGCACTCTCACACAGTTTTACAAAGCTAACGAAATTCCCTATTATACTTATCGAAATTCCAACTGCAAGCCACTATCAGTAATAATAAAAAATGTACCGTTATCCCTTACCACAAAAGAAATCAGCGAAGCCCTAAAAGCACTACCTACCATTAATGTAACACGATTGTTAACGAAGGACAAAAAACCATTATCAGTATGCGCAGTGGAACTAACGAATAATGACGAAGGCAAAAGAATATTCAGTATCAAACAAATGTGTCATTCCACAGTCACGGTGGAATTTCGAAAAAGCGCCACAAATATACCTCAATGCCACAGATGCCAGAAATTTGGCCACACTAAGAATTATTGTACCCTCCAGTACAAATGCGTCAAATGTGCAGGTTCCCATAATCACACCGAGACCACGCAGCCAGTTATCGGGGATGCAGCCACCACAAAGAACTCCAACAGAAACGATTCTACAGCAAGAACCCCAGTCAAATCAACCATAACAACGCTACTTGTAATGGCAATCAAACGTATGCCAATCGTGTGGAAAACCTCCTAAACAATTCTCCACATACCTCAGCTAGCACATCACACCTACTGCCCGAAACAGCCTCTTCTAACAATTTCATCAGACTTCTTACGGACCTTATAGCGCCATTCCTCCCCCAAATCAAAACCTTTATAATCAACTCTATTTTATCCTTTTTCCTCAATGGATTCTAAACCGCAACGAATTATCAACGTTTCAACGATCCTTAACTGGAACGCCAACGGCATAGCCTCTCAACGCTCTACATTTATAGCCTTCCTAGCTAGGCACCAAGTCGATATAGCTTGCGTCACGGAAACTCATTTTACTGAAGGTGAATCCTTCAAAATCCCAAGATATCGAGTCTATCGCAAAGATAGAAATGGCCGAATAGCGTCTAGTGGAGTGGCAATTATCATTAAACAAAACCTCTCCTACAATCCTATTGACGATCCCCTTAATAACACACTAGAAACCACAGGAATTCAAGTCAAATTATGAGACACAAGTGAACTTACCATTATAAGTGCCTATAGGCAACCAAACAAAAAATTAATTGCAACCGACATCGGCACTCTATTCAGCACTTCTCAACGTACGCTGATGATAGGCGACCTAAACAACGAACTTGTAAATTGGGGTTGTCGAGCAACCAACCCAGCTGGTGTTTTACTAGAACAATACTCAACAACCTGCGGAGTACAAGTATTAATCCCAGATGAATACACTTACTACCCGTGCAGATCCTGCCACCAGCCAGACATACTAGATATTATTCTTCAAAAAAATTTTATCAAACCCATTACACAAACAGCTAAATTCCGATCACCTGCCCGTACTCATCTCCTTCGACAGTTCTCCTAAATCAAACCCTCCCCCCGCACGATTAACCAATGGACCAATAACTTGGGATTTCTTCCAAGCATTGGATCACCGCCTTACCAAGATGCAACCCTTTTCTGATCAAGAGGATATTGACACAGCAGTTATGGAAATTACAAGGACGTCCCAAACCCGATTATAATCTCCCTCCTCAATACATAATTAACCTAATTAAGCAACGAAGCCAAACTAGGAGACTTTGGCAACGTTCAAAAAACTCAGAAGTCAAGAGACAATTGAATAATCTAACCCATAAACTAAAGCGTGAACTGGGCGAACACAGAACTAAATCCTACAGCTCAATCTGCAATCCAGGCAAGATGCTAAGAAAATTCTAAACCGCTCAAGAGATACCTCAAAAGGACAATACCATCTTATTGACCGATAATGAAAAAGCCACCGCATTTGCCAAACACTTCGAACGAACCTTCACGCCTGAGCTATCCTGCACTCCAATCCAAATGTTAAATATAATAAACTACATAGAAACACATGTCCCCAGCTCTGCCGATTTTACTAATCCCACTTCACCAAAAGAACTAGCTGAGATCATAAAGACGTTATCTCAACGTAAATCACCGGGACACGTCCTAATATTCAACCTAGTCAGTCATCACTTAACAAGAAAATGTCTCTCCTACCTTGCCTCTCTGATAAATGCATGCCTGCGCCTAGGCTACTTTCCTCAAAGCTGGAAGCATGCACATGTGCTCATGTTCGCTAAATCTGGGAAGAATAAAGAACATATGTCAAATTACCGACCGATTAGTTTATTGACTACCCTCTCCAAACTTTTCGAAAAAGTCATTTATTCGCGCCTGCACCAAGCCACCATTGCTCTCCACATTTCCCAATTAGAAAAGGGTACTCGGCTTGTCATCAATTACAGCGAGTCGGTGAACTCATCGAAACAGGTTTCGAAAACAAATGCTATATTACTGCTATCTTTCTGGATATCGCCCAGGCCTTCGACAAGGTTTGGATAGAGGGGCTCAAGAAAAAACTCCTAACTCATGATATCCCACGCTATCTTCTGGCTATCATTTTCTCCTTCCTGAAAAATAGAACCTTTGCCGTTAAAATACGAGCAGGCGTACCACAAGGTAGTATCCTCGGCCCGCTCTTATTCAATATATACACCTCCAATATTCCCAAGATTCCCGCAATACCCGCCACGTTCGCCGACGATACAGTCATTATAACGCAAAAAGCAAACCTAGAACTAGGTACACAACATCTGAAAAATGCAACTGACACCTTCAATAAATGGCTCAAAAACTGAAACATCAAACTCAACCCCACCAAATGTCAATGTAAGATCTTCATTCTGCGAAAAATGAACAACCCACCTTCTATTATCATAGATGGAATTGACATACCCTGGAATCTCAAAAACTGAGCTATAAAATATCTTGGATTGTACTTAGATGAAAGGTTAACCTGGAGTTTCCATATAAATCAAAAACTAACCCAATCTCACACCAGACTCCGACAGTTATATCCCATTTTAAATCATAAAACCCCATTTCAACCCGAATGTACCATTCTACTATATAAATCCCTTCTACGCCCCCTGGCAATCTACGCCTCTCCTGTCTGGAGCGACACGAGTAAAACAAATATATTCAAACTTCAACGATTCCAAAATAAGGTCCTACGAATCGCCGTTAACGCTCCATGGTTTCCGAGGCCACCACTACCTGCTTCCATGCATTACACACAGCTACTTGCAAATTCTAAATTCAGAACGCATATATATATATATATATATATATATATATATATATATATATATATATATATATACCATAGTCTTAGTCATATTTAAATACTTAAACTTGTCATGTATAACACTGTAATGCTGATCTGACAAAAGCTTCAATAAAAAAAGATTATTTTTATAACTAAATACCACATTTCACATATTATTTCTGTCATTGCTTTTTAACGATATATGATAAAGATGGACCTAGTAAATAATAACGGTAAACGTGTCATAGAATTTTGTATAGATAACGATATGATAGTAGGTAATGCATATTATAAGCATAAGTTCACGAGAGTAATGGGAAGTAGAAAGGAAAAGTCGATTATTGATTTAGTATTAGTGCAAAGCAAGTATATAGGAGAAATTAATGACGTACGAGTAAAACGAGGTCGGGAAATCGGCAGTGACTATTACTTGTTTGAGGTAAGAATGAAAATCAACGCAAAGTCAATTAAAAAGACAGTCCCAGAAAACCGCACATTTATACAACCAAGTATAAAAGTTTACAAGCTAGAAGACAGAAATACCAAAAGTAGATACAGTAAAAAATTAGAAGAGAAGCTCAGTATGATAAATAAAACATTGACGATCTAGAAGAACTGTGGCTAAAGATGTGTGTGGCGTAAATCATGGAAGAAACAAAAAATGCACTGCTTGGTAGAACAATGAAATAAAAAAAATAGGGAAGAAAAAATATACCTGAAAAAATATTTTAATAATAGAACGAAACAGAAATACATAGGGTACAAGGAACAGAGAAAAAAGGTGAAAGGGCTGGTACCGCAAGCAAAGAGGGATACTTGGGAGGAATTTGGAAATAAAATTGAGAAACATAGTAAGGGAAATGCGAAGCTACTGTATAGAACATTACAAAATCTAAGGAAGGATAAAGGTAATGGTTTGAAATAGACAGAAGATAAGGAAGGTAAAGTCTTAGCTACAGACAAACAAATTATAGATAGATGGCGTAAATATTTCATGGAAATACTCTTTGGAAACAGTGAGGTTCATAGCCATAATTTTGTTAATACTGGAAATATCGACAAATTAGAATATTTTAATAGAGAAGAAAGTTAAAGACGCAGTGAGAAAATTAAACAATGGGAAAGCAGCGGGGCAAGATAACATCAGAGCTGAAATGATCAAATGTATGGGAAGCAAATGAGAAAGGAACTTCTACATAAAATATTGAACATAGCCTGGGTTACAGGAAAAATCCCTATTGACTGGACGGTAGGAGCAATATTGCCAATCTATAAAAAAGGGGATCCCAGAAATTGTACTAACTACGAAGGAATCTCCATATCAGAGGTAGTAAGTAAAGTATATGAAGTAATATTGCAGGAAAGACAAAAATCAATAATTGAGACCACACTCGATGAGGACCAAGCTGGGTTCAGACCAGGGAGAAGAACCACAGACTTAATATTGAGTTTAAGACAATTAGCTGAAAAGACACTTGCACATAATAATTTATTTTTTTGCTTTGTGTACCTGCAACAAGCCTTTGATAGTGCGCCAAGAGAGATAATGTGGGAGGTCTTGGAAAAAAGAAATATCAACGCAACGTTATTGAGAGCCATTAAGAGTATTTACGAAATTAAAAGAAATGTAATAAGAACAAATAATTAGGTATCTAAGGAATTCATAATCAAAAAGGGGTACGGTAGGATGGTGTGTTGAGTCCCTTGTTGTTTATTACTTTGACGGATGAAATCTTAAAAAATATGAATGGTAAATAAGTGGACCAAAGTAGGGCTAAGACAATTGCAACTGGTTGTGATTAATGAAATGATTATGCCGATGATTTAATGATACTAGTAAACAGAAAATGATCTACAAAAGAATACAACAAGCTGGAATAATGCAATAAATGAATACGGTATGCAGATAAATATAGATAAAACTGAAGTTATAATAAACTGAAACAAACAGCATACTATTCATATTAATAATAGTACAATACAACAAATTGACAATTTAAAATATTTGAGATGGATAATTAACGCACAAAAACACTTCGAACTTAAAATTAATGCAAGAATAAAAGCAGCAAACGCACTTTACTACGCTCTCAACAAAACGTTTGTTAGAAAAAAGGCAGTCAGCATGGAAGCTAAAGTTAAAATATTTAATAGCGTGCATACGCCTGTCATAACTTATGGTAGAGAAACGTGGGTGTTAGACAGAGCTAATAGTAGGTTACGGGCCAGTGAAATGAAATATCTACGAGCAGCAGCAAGGGTTACTAGAAGAGACAGAATTAGCAGTGACACAATTCGTGGTTGGTTTAAATTGAATTCACTGGTAAATAAAATTGAAAATGGACAGTTAAGGTGGTGGGGTTATCTCACCAGAATGGACAAAACAGGAGAATGAAGAAAATATAGAAAATAGTTGTGGGCAAGAAAAGAGGAAGGGGGACACCAAGGAGAACTTGGAACGAGACATTGGGCAAAATACTACGGGAAAAGGACCTAAACTGAAGACAAGTTGATATATTAGCGAGGGACAGCAGTAGGTGGAGAAAAGTACCACTCCTTCACATCTCTACACCGTAAGATAAGAGAGGAACAATTATGTATGATAAAGACAGAGATAAAGACACTTAGTGAAAGCAATTTTTTCACTAAAAGTTTAAAGTACAATCATCAGCAAAATAGACAATTTGAAAATCAGACAGCACCATTACCCTAATTTTATTATTTCTTAAAAATGAATTTACAATAAAACTGGCAATTAGTCCAATCTCCAAAAAATATATGTAAATTTCAGTTGTATGTTATAGTGTTGCAGAAAAGTGTTTTTAAGAAATACAGAGATGATTAAACTTCGAATAACATTTTTATGGCTATACGAACTCGCAAGCTAAAACTCATCAAGAGTAACAAAATAACGGATTACCATTATATAAATTGCTTAATTTTTGAAAAAGCTATGTATATCAAATTCCACAAGTGATGGCAAGATTTGACATAAGCAGAAATAGAAACTTGTTTTTCCCAAGACGTTTGCGTTTGTGTCTAAAAATAACGAGAACTGCATATTTTATTATATCAGCAAGCGAGCATTTACATATGTATATTGACAATAAATTATTTTTTACGGGTTATTCTGTAACATTACTATAGGGGTGTTGCAGAATATTTGCTAAAAGTTGATTTGAATTTGATTAATTCGATGACAATTATAGAAGCACGATATTGCATCTCATCATATTGTTAATATTATGATGCATCGTCCATTATCTGTCATGCATTATAAAATAATCAAAAGTTTATCTTAACATACAGAGTGTCCCACAAAAGAGTTTACACTATTTTAATGTTAATAACAGAAAAAGTATTGCAGATAACAATCAAATAGTGTAAATCCTTTTGTTAGACACTATGTGTTTGCTTAAAAAACTATGCGTACAAATTAAAATAAAATACTTGATAACTATTCATCATCATCATATGTCATATTCGATCTCTAGAATGTTGGCGATCATTTCAACGAATGCATTTCGGTTTTCTGCTAGTCTAAAAAGTTTTCCAGTGTTTCCTGTTTTCCTGTGCATTCTCGGATGTTCTTTAGCCATAAAACTTGCTTTCTTCTCACTCTTCTGTAACCTTCTATTTTAATCTTTAGTACTAATTCAAGTATATTATATTTGTTGCCTTTTAAAGTATGTCCTAGGTAAGATAACGTGCAAACTAAAGCTGCTTATACTTAAAGATTATTTATATTAACAACGACATTTATGTACACACTACATACCACTATTAACGTAAATGGCACACTATTTATGTCAACACAGCTCCCGCACGGATTCGCTACTTCGAACGGTTGATATTTATGTCTATTCGGCGATATTTCAGATCAGACGCGACCTATCGAGAAGCGCCACACTTGAAGCTTTTAGAGTGTTCGTGTGGCGAACACGTGCGCACCAGCTGAATTACCAGAAGTGTCAGCCGTCGAATAATGAAATGCGAATGTCTATTAGCCGCGTTGTAGGGGGGGGGGGCGCTCAATAGTTTTAGCAATTTTATCGTTGTGAGCAATTCTCATTCCACTAGAGCTTTTTGTGGGACTTGTTCATTGATTTGACAAGCGACCTAAAGTATTTTTAGTATACGATGATAAACCCACATGTCAAACGCCTTGATATTGTTAACTTTCTACAGCGGAGCTTATAAAAAGTTAATGAGATTATCATCCTGTCTGTCTGTCTGTGTATCTGGAGGCAACATAACTACCGTTCTATTTAATGGATTCACTTCAAACTTGGTATACACACATCTTAGGTCAGTACCTTTCATGGGATTGATTTTCAGTCAAATTGGATAAGGGAACCGAAAGTGACCGTTACGATTTCGCACCGCTGTAGAAAGTTTCCTTTACGGTGTTACACCGTTCTCGTTAATTGTTGATATTATAAGTTTCTATATTACACAGGATGACGCGGAGCTAAGGGATATTTTTCAACGAGTTATATATTATATACGGAAACAGGGAAAAACAAGTAAAAGTGTCTATAAATACGACCAAATATGCCATTTATTTACCACCGATTACAAGATTATTTTTTGAAAACTACATGAGGCAGATGGCCTCCGTTGCATTGTTGCAAACTCCGTAGGTCCTCATCAATAGCTGCAACTTCGTCAAAAATGGCTGCTTGAGTTCTTGAATACTCATGATATGCCTCTGGAACACACGGACTTTTAGGAACCCCCACAAGAAAAAGTCTGGTACACTAAGGTCGGGCGATCGAACTGGCTAAGCGATTTTGCAGAAACGAGAGATAACAGTTCCGAACATTTTACGAACTACAGCTATACTGTTTCGCGCAGTGTGGGCTGTTGCTCCATCCTGCTGGAATAGGTTTTTAGGTTCAATGCTAAGCTGTTGTAACTTTTTATTCAGCAAAGCCTTCCAACATAGTCACATAACGTTCTAAATCAACGATCACTGTTTGTTCATTGCCATTTTTAAAGAAATACGGGCCTATAATTCCGACTCTACACCAAACCGTCACTTTAAGAGAGTGCGAGGGCTTTTCATGCAGTTTCTTGGGGTTCACTGATGACCAATATCGCATATTCTGTTTGTTTGCCCAACCACAAACATAAAAATGTGCTTCGTCAGTCATTAGCAAATTGTTTAGAATGTCTGGGTTTACCCGCAACACGATGGTGCAGAAAGCAAGTATTGCTTCCTTGTCTCTTTCGTTAATTTGTTGCACAACTTGTAGTTTGTAAGGGTGAAATTTTATCTCTTTTAGCATTCGATTTAAACTTCTCCTATTGATGCCTAAAATACGAGACTGCTGGCACGCTGAACGGCGAGAACTGCGTTCAACAGCTTTCCTCAGTGTCTACAGGTTCTCTTGCGTCCTTATTGTTTGTGGAGCTCCATGCTTCATGTTTAACACGCTGCTACCACTTTTTTCAAATTTCTTCACCCAAGCCAATATAATATTGCCAGACGTGACCATGTCGACCAATATCGAATTGTCGTCGATAGACACGTTGCACTTCCTTGACATAATTTGTTTTGCAATAACTACGAACACAAGTAACACGGTGTTGCACGTTCCAACGCTCCATTGCTACTGACATACTGCGGCGGTGCACATCATAAAATGGCTTGCCTCCTCTACCATTTCTTCTTCCGCCAACCACGACAAATTATCGCGGCGGCTTACTATCTAGATTTGAAATGTGCAAGTTGGCTCCGCGCTACCCTGTATAATCATATTGATCAAATATAACATTTTACCGTGTGTTGTCTAAGTTTGAGATTGAGATTGTCATTGCAGAAAAGGACTGTATCTTAAAAAATGCTACTCGGACCAATGTAATTTTTTCTTTATTTTTAAGTCTGGATCGAGTTGATCGTTTATCACACTTCGCAAATATGTAATGTTTCGATCTCGTTGGACTGGTTGGTTGTTGAGCTGTAATTTAACTCCATGCTGCTTATCTGTACTGAAAACCACGAATTTAGTTTTTTCCACGATTATTTTTATACTCACGTTTGCGCTTGCTTCGTTTTTAGTACTAAGAAGTTTTTTTATATCTTTCATGATGTACCTCATTATTATTATTATTATTATTTATTTTTATACCATGCGTTTGTCCTTTCAGTGTTACTTGGAAGGTATGATCTTAGTATAAGTTAAATAACGTTGGAAATAAGACGCTATCCTGCCCCAAATCTCGTTGTATGTCTAGTTTACTGGTGTACTTGTTTCCAATTTAACCTTGGCGTTTTGATTCTAAAATAGATGTTTGATAACACGAATATATCTGTCGTGGACTCTGTTGCGTTTAAACCTATTAATTAACTTTATGCATGGTACCTCATCAAACGCCTTTTCGAAGCCCACAAAACAAGCGAATATATCTTTTCTTTGGTGTCTGCACATTTGTAATAAGACCGTCAGAGTGAATAAAGCTTTTTTGGTTCCAAATTTGGTTCTAAATTTTGTTCGCATTTGTTTCTTGTTATCTACTATTTTTAGAAATGCTTTGGCTTATTAAACTGATAATTTAACAATCCGAGCACTTCCTACCTTTATGTTTTTTGGGGATTGATGTAAGTCAATTTGAAGGTATTTCTCTTGTATGGTAAGACTGCCTTTAATAATTTAACTAATAACACGGTCCAACAAAAAAAAGTTTAAAATTTCCTTCACTTCATGAGTCAGTTCTTACTAGTTTTTGGTTGAGAAAAACAAATATGTTAAAGAAAAATTTTTGTTAGCTCTAGTTTTTGTAATATACAATAGGTGAAAGTTTTTCATTTTAAAGGATTAAGAGAAAATAGTAACTATATATGTTAACAACATTAAAAATGTGATCGTTTTTTTAATGCAGTTACATCCTAAATTGATGAATGAACAACTACCATGTGGTTGAATCTACAGAGAATCAGTTGGTGGCTTCATGAGATCACCGTCTTTTGGCTTTTCTCTTGTAAGTGAGGTCTAGAGCATCCCTACACAAAAATCAGCAGTAATCCGCAAGCATTGCTTCATTTCAGCAGCCCTGATATCTCTATTCTATCACAGAAATATCCTAATGGCACCTTTCTCTGTGCTCGTCACTGATGGCTCTACAACTAGGTGAAAGAAAGGTGAAAAAAGCCTGGCCTTCTCGGTGACTTTGACAAAATTCTTCATTAAACCCAGCTTGATATGCAGAAATAGAAGAAGAATACATTTTGGACCCATGAGAGACTCGGCAACGACATTTTTCTCACTAGAGTTAAGATTTCTTGCAGGCCAATCTGCTTGAATATAATGTGATTTCCTATCCCTACTGCCCCTCATACATAAAAAGCAACAGTATTTAGTGTATCCTAATTTCATTCCTAAGAGTATGGCAATAACTTTTAGATTGCCGCAGATTTTCTATTTATCTTTAGCATATTTGATTGAGTCCAGAAGAGATGTCATGTTTGGGTAAGTCTCCTTCATGTGAACTGCATGACCAACAGGAATAGAAGGAAGACGGTTACCGTTGTAAAGCAATACAGCTTTCAAACTAAGGAAGTGTCTATTAATAGCCTCCGTTTAGTTGGATAATACTTCAAATTCAAACTTTTTATCAAAACATTAATGTCACAGCAAAGAACAAGATTGTTTTTCTTTTCAAAAAAAACAGATCTCGTTGACGTTGTCTGTACTTCGAGACCCTCACATCATGTTGAAGAAGTTTCCGTTGCTGTAACCTTGACCCTAAAAATTTCGCCTTCTCCTGTAACAAGTCAAGGTCTCGAATGAGATCATTCAACTCCGATTGACTCAATCTGTACGGTTGATCATCTTTTTCTTCAAAATCAGAGTCATGGGATGTTAAAGGCTTGTTGAGTTCTTTTTCTTCTTCCACACTGTTTTTATTTTCTACTTCGAACTTATAATTTTGGGGTGGAGTAGGAACTGTTAAACTATCTGAATGTGGAATAGGGCGAACAGAAGATGGATGATTCGGATATTGAACTGTTACACTTTTTTTTCATTGACAATTCTTCCTTTATAGGCGGAGTCAAGCAAAAATAGCAGTCATCTGTATGGTTTCGTTTTTTTTATTTTTCAGCCATTTTCCTAATAAAACTGAACATGAATTGCAACATATATATGGAGCCTATGACTTATCTTTGTCCCCTACCTTCATACCAAAATAATGTTGGCAGGCAGTCTTTACAAGAGGCGTAAAATCGCGTTTCTGTGACGAAAACGTTATTTCATCACAAATGTAACAAAAATTGCTCACTGAATTTACGCATTTTCGTAGCATGTTGATG
Organism: Sinelater perroti; assembly: GCA_036346155.1. Classification (NCBI taxonomy): domain Eukaryota; kingdom Metazoa; phylum Arthropoda; class Insecta; order Coleoptera; family Elateridae; genus Sinelater; species Sinelater perroti. The sequence continues at coordinate 4,479,611 of JARFIY010000077.1, forward strand.
TAACAAATTTTACTCTTTAAACTCTTTTACTCCAAAACAAGAAGTTGCACTAATTACTATAGAAATAATATGAAATTTACCGTCACGGTAATAATGTTTACGTTTATAAACTACCCACAGCTAGATTAGTATTGTATTTTGACAGTTTACAAGTGTGCCAACATCCAAAAACAAATTTTCCCCAAACTGAAAATTCAAACTAATGAGAATATAAAATGTCACTGTATCTTCAAAACAAGAGCTAATCGGTAATTTTTGTAGTACTTTTTAAATTCAGCAGGAGGAAATACATAAGGATCACCTATTTACGAGCCCGAAGCATTTCCATTGTTGGGCAGTGTAATTTTATATTATTTTTGTCTATTAATTTTAATATTTTTTCAGAAATTTCGTGAAGTCCTGGTGCTTTCGTATTCTTACGTTTTTTTATAGCTTTCCACACAGTTCCATTATGTAGGTTTACCATGCATTTATTAATTTATTTTTCTTAATTATAGCTTAATTTTTGCTGTTTGTCGATATCTGAGGAACTTGTTTTTTGAAAACTTCCGATATCTTTTTCAGGTTTCTATGTATATTAAAGAATCAAGTTCTCCATTTTCATACATGTTTCCCTCGTCCATTTTTTCCTTTCGTGACGAATCTTTCTGTTTATTTGTTGTTGTAGTTGTTTATATTTCTGTGTGTTGTTTTTGTGTATTCTTTATTCCATTAAATCGAGTATGTCGTTTGTCATCCACTTTTTTGTTACTATAATATTTATTATTGTCGTTTCTGAATTATTCAGTCAGTTTGATAACTATTATGAACGAAAAATGGCAATATTATAAAGTATAAACAAATAACTATATTTTTTATTTAGCTAAAGTTGATCAAAGAACTCTAAAAAATACAAAGAGGTGCATATTTGTGATTATCTTTGACAAAAAGTTGACTTTTGCCAAATGATCTGCTTTTTCATCGCCCTCGTTTCCTTGAAATACAAATATTGCAGTCTTCTTATTCGAGCAATTTTAATTGAGTTCTTATTTGTATTATTAAATTATTTTTGTTTGTTTCTTAATTAATTTATTGTGACTTTACTGTGTGTATAATATGACTTTTATTGTTTTTTTCTTATTTGCTAATTGTTGCAAACCTTTTAATATTGTTAATTGTTCAACTTGATTATTTGAACACTTTTCTTTCTTTCTTTAGCCTTCTTCAATCCATTTGCGGATGTAGGCCTCCCCTAGTTCCTTCCATCGTGTCCTGTCTTGTGCAATTCTTTTCCATGGAAGACCGGCGTGTAGTTTTACATCATCTATCCATCGCATCTGTGGTCTACCCCTTGTTCTTTTGCCTAGCCAGGGTCGCCAGTCCTGGATTCGTGCGTTCCACCTGTTGTCCGTTTGGCGGGCATTGTGTCCTACGAATTGCCACTTCAGGCTAGCTATTCTTTTTCCCACATCTGTGACTTTTGTCTTCTCCTTATCCAAGTGTTTCGTTTTCTGTCTTTTAGGGTTATTTGTAACATTTGGCGCTCCATGGCTCTTTGGGTCTTCATAAGTTTGTCTACATTTCTCTTTGTCAAAGTCCAGGTCTGGGCCCCGTAAAGTAATGACGGGCAGTATACAGCTGTCAAACACTTTTGTTCTCAGGTATTGAGGTATCTTTCGGTTTTTAATATGTAACTTAATCTGCCAAAGGCAGCCCATCCTAGTTTCGTTCTTCTTGCGATTTCTATTTCTTGATTTTCTTTATTAAGTGTAAACCCTTGCCCTAAGTATGTGTATTCTTCTATTTGTTCTATAGTGTTTTGTTCTAGTTCGATATTCACTTCCTCTTCGGAATTTGTCATGATTTTTGTTTTTCGGTGTTTATCTTTAAACCCACTTTTTAGAAGCTTCATTTAGTTCTTGGAGCATTGAGTTTAGTTGGTCTCCATTTGTTGCAAATATTATGACGTCGTCTGCGTATTTTAGATTATTTAAAATTTGCCGTTTATATCGATGCCTTTTCCTCCCAGTTTAGGCATTTGAAGACATCCTCAAGGGCTAATATAAATAGCTTAGGTGATAATGGGTCTCCTTGACGGACTCCTCTCGTATTGGGATTGGATCGGTTTCTTCTGACCAGTTGACTGTTATTGTAGTATTCTTATATATATCTTGGATTATTGTCATATATCTGTGGTCTATCCTGCTGTTCCATAGACTCTTCTGTACTGCCCACGTTTCGATGCTATCGAACGCTTTTTCATAATCTACTAGTGCTATGTATAATGGGAGATGATATTCATTTGCTTTCTATTAGTATCTTGAGGGTTAATAGATGGTCCGTTGTACTAAACCCTTTGCGGAAGCCAGCCTGTTCTTCGGATAAATACATTTCTATTTTGTTATTTAATCTTTTCATTATGATTCTTGAGAAAAGCTTATATACTTGTGATAGTAGTGTTATGGGCCTGTAATTTTTAAATCTTGTTTGTCTCCTTTTATATAGTAAAATCGTTATGGCCTCTTTCCATTCACTCACTATTCTTCCAGTTTCCAAACATTTATTGAACAGTGTCTTCAACGCTGTTATTATTTCCTCTTCTCCTTCATTTAATAATTCTTTTGTCAGATTGTCTTTTCCTGGCGCTTTTTGATTTTTAATTTCTCTCATCGCACTAATTATTTCCTCTTCTTCTATTTCTGGCATATCTTCCGAGTTTATATTGTTATTTTCTTTTTAGCTTTTCTTTTATTTCTGTGGGAGCTTTTCTTTGGGACTTGTACAACTCCTCATAGAATTCTTTTACTGTAGAGTTTATCTTGTCTTTCTCTTACTTCTCTTCCATCTTTATCTTTTATTACTATCATCTTCTTTTGCCTATTTTAGGTCTCAATGCTTTCATATTTTGATTCTTTTCTATAACTTGTTGAATTATAACGTCTTGTTTTTAATTTCATTTTGTCTTATTGTTTTCCTTATTAATTTATTTAGCTCAACAAATTCTACAGTATTTTGTTTGTTCTCCTGTGTTAGCTTCCTTCTGCTTTTCAGCATCTCTTTTATTGTAGATGATAGTGTTTCATTTTTCTTGTTCTCTTTTGAGATTATTTTTGTATTGAGTCTGTAATTGCTTCTTTTATTGTTTCGCTAATTTCGTCTACATCCATGTTTGTATATTTTTATCTTTTAGGTGTCTTTTATTCCTTCTCGGTATTTGTCAGAGTTTTCTTTTAGTGTTTCGCTGTTAATTTTGTTTGTATTGATCTTTAGACTTTTACCTCTCCAATTTCTTATTTATATATAATTTGGCCCTGACTCGTCTATGATCGCTGCCAATGGTGCAGTTGTTCAGCACGCAGATATCTTTAATGATTTCTTTGTTTCTTGTTAGAACGTAATCAATTTCCTTTTTGTTGTCCCTGTTTGGACTGATCCATGTCCATTTGTTTTGTGGTTTTTTCTTGAAGAAAGAATTCATTGCAAACAAGTTCTCTTGTTCTAGGAAGTTGTATAGCATCTCACCTCTTTCATTTCTTTTCTCATATCCGAAATTTCCCATTCTTTGCTCTTCTTTGTCTTTTCTTTTTCTCAACTTTGCATTGAAGTCTCCTATAATGATTTTGTATTCTGTTAAATCTGTCCCTCAGTGCTTTGGAGATATCTTCGAAGCAACTTTCCACTTCTTCGTCTTCATAAGATTGAGTTGGTGCATATACCTGGACTATTTGCAGAGAAATTTTGTTATTTAGTTCTATTACGAGATATGCAACCCTGTTTGATATTGCCTTGTACATTTTTATTTTTTCTGCGCTATTCGTGGATACGATGAAACCTACACCTCTTGTTGTTGAACACTTTTATTAAGTTTAAATTTTAATTTATGTAATAAATGATTCTTTGTATATTACAATTTCGGAACCAATATTTTCATCTATTTTGCTTCCGCCTGTGTATATTTTTATATCTGCAATTGTATTTTCTTTTGCTTTCTTTACTGAAAATATTTTTATTGGATGTACCCATTTATATTAATTTTTGTTAATGTATTTTAACAATTTCTAAAATTTTTTATTATTATTGGTAGTTTTACTAAGAATACATATGATAACGTCTTGCACACTTTCGCGATTTTGATATTAATAAGCCTTTAAATTTGTTTTAATTGATTTTGTTTTTTTTTATTTTTAGAGAGTTCATTCAGAAAGGAGCCCCGTAACTTATTATAGATAGTATAGACCCTGAATATACTGTTTTAGTGTTTGATTTCCTAGACTTTAATTAATTGTTCCTAATTTTAATAATGTATGTATAAATGTGTTTGCTTTTTCAACGGCATAATTAACACGGTCATTGAAATTTAATTTTTTTAATCAAAGTAGATACCCAAACATGTTAATTCTCTTACTTTTTCTAAAATTTGTTCGTTAAAATAAATTTTTATATTACAGGTTTCTAATTTTAGATTTTTGGCGATTAAATGTTATTTTATTATTATTTACCCATAGCTCTATTTTTTTGTTAATTTTGACACAGTGTTTAGTTTCTAATGTGATTTTTCATATGTTGTCATTATAAAGTCATCGGCAAATGGAATTGCTTTATGTTTTTGGTATAGTTCAAGTTAAGAAGAAAATTATATTGTATATTTCAAAATTCTGGTCTACAGCAAGCTGCTTGGGGGCATTCTTTACTTACTTTTTTCTCTAATTTTATGGAATTTACTGTTAGTCTAGCCGCCTCGTCTTCGAAATAGTTTTGTATTAATTTAAATACATTTTTAGGACATTTAAATTTTTAGCTGGCCGCCACGCAGCATCAAAAGCTTCTTTAACATCTAAACTAGTTAAAATTACCGTTTTCTTTATTTTTTGTAAGCTTTTCATATATTGTCTAACTGGTAGACGCATCTGTTGTCGATTTTTTGATTTTTTTTAATAAATAAAAATTATCTTTTTTTGCGTCTGGTCAAGTGAGACTCCTATTCTAACTAGGACTGGCTACACTTTGAGCAAAGTCTGATCTGTATAAATTTGATGTGCATCAAGAGTTAAAGTTGACGAGGGTCAACCATTAAATTTTTAAGTACGGGCGATTGTGCAATCCATAGATATTTCAAAAAACGTTTTTTTTCTAAAATGTTAAAGTCTCGCAATGATGCTTAATATGCCATTTTAGCAGTTTGAAATTAAATTTAAATAGAGGATGGAAATTACTACTAATTATCTCAATAGTAAAACCAGACAAAGAAAACAGCAATGAAGCTAGTAAATTGAGACCTATCAGTCTAATAAACACAGAAGGAAACATTTTATTAATAACACAGTCACACATTTTTTTTATTTGAGTCTGGGGGTCAGATTATGTTTACTATATGTTTCTGGGGTTGGCGAATCCGAATCCGAGGTCGAAAAACTCCAGGACGTCAGGGTTTCGGCATAACCTCAAAAAAACCCATAATCTAAGATATTTAACACTGTAACGTTTTGACTCAAGCCGTAAACTAAAAAACAATCAGTTATACTCCATAACCCAATAACTCTTAACCACATCACCCCGTAACCCTATAAGCACATAACCCAATAACCTCAAAAAAACTCAATAATATAAGCTTTAACGTTTTGATTCAAGCTGAAAACTACAAAACCAATCAGTTTCACTTTATAACTCCTTAACCCCACAAATTTTAACCCATAATCCCGTAACCTTATAAACCCAATAACCCTATAATAACAAAGGTGGGATCGTCGGCATCAGCGTTACCCGATACACACCGCGAGAAGGTTGCACGAGCGGATTTTGTACATCATAAAGTCCTTAAAGGGTTTTTGGCAAAAGATTTAAATTTGTGGAATGCTTACCAAGAATAAATAAATGATTGGGTAAATGATTGGTACATACATAACAAATAATGACTAGAATCCTTAACATCCAGAATAAATGAGTAGAGTAAATGATGGCAAAAGAATGAATAGAGTAAACGAACTCAAAAATTAAACAATTAGAACGGCGATCGGAAATTCAGACTCATAAATCAAATGTCAGACTCTTTTTTGCAACTATAACGGGTTCTTTTCTCATCAAAAAATATATGCAATGATTTACGCTTTCCATCTTTTTTCGGTGTATCTCTCTTTAGCGTCAAACAGAAATCTGTCGTCATATTTTCATCCCACCTTTTTTGGTAACGAGTTTCCATGACTTTTATATCTTGGTGAAAGCATTCGCCCTGCTCTTCACACGCCCGCTTTCTCACCCTAACCAGCTGCCGATACTGAGGATCAGTAAATTTATACAGATCAGACTTTGTTCAAGGTGTAGCCAGTCCTTGTTAGAATATGAGTCTCTCTTGATCAGACGCAAAAGGTATATTTTGTTTATTTTTTTTAAGAGAGTCAATACTCATCTTAGAAAGCAAACTCTTAATCTATAAAGTAATACCGAAACCCGTATGGACATACGGTATTTAACTGTGGGTACAGCAAGTTCAAATTTTAAAATTTTGCAGTCCTTCCAGTCAAAAACTCTACGGTACATCACTAATGCCCTATAGTACGTGAAGAATGACACTCCATATTGTGACTTCCACATAAAAATTGTAAAAGAAGTGAAGTACAATTGTGAACCTTATAAATATCGCCTTGAATTTTATCCAAACACGTTGGCAGTAAATCTCCTGGACATCTATGATCCATTACACAACTTTAGACGATTTCATATTTATACGATTTTAGTTCCTATTATGTTCTGAAATATTAGATTAAATGTAATTAAGGACGGATATCTCCAAATACCATAAATTAAGGCCAACCAAGTTACTTATTGTTTCTCTAAACAGATTGTCAATATTACTTTTGTAGTCAAAATAAAAAAATATTTTTTGTTTTAATTATCATTTTGCAGCTACGTAGGTATAACTAACCTTTATAATGCTCGTTTAGTTGTAGTTATGGGACGTTAAGATAAAGAGACAGTAAAAACTAATGTCCGTTTTAATGTGGTCCTTATCAGTTGTTTGCTGCAGTCACCATTTCGAATGGCTTCCTATTACGACATTTATATTTTAACGGAACCCAGTGGCCTTTTAAAAAAGCGCGCTCACTCAGGTTACGGGTTATCTCCTTTTAGTTTTTATTAAATTATTGGAATAAACTTACAATTGCGACGAAAAGAATGTATTTATAATAAACATAGCTATACTAAGTAGCAATACAGCAACACAATTTAAGAGACGTAGCTTGACTATAGGAGACTAACTGTGTACTGCACTTGGTAATTACCTTTAGGATACTGTTAGTTCTAACAGTGATTGAAGAGTTCTAAACGCTTTTATACAATTTGATAAAATTTCGAAGGTTACACATCTGGCGAGGCGTCTTATCTAAATGCGAACTAATGCAGCGGAAGTCACGTCGCCCATAGAGAATAATGGGGTCTTTGTCTATGCACGACGATCAAGCAAAAACAGCATCGTAGTTCGACTTAAAAGTAAAAATAAGCAAATCCTGTTACAAACAAGAAACTTTTTAAACAAAAAAAGTATAATTTGAACTGATTAAGAGGTAGAACGAAAATTAATCTGTACCCTTGGTGCGATTTTTAAAAAATTTTTTGTTTCTTACCTGATGTTATTATTAGGGCACTGTGTTACGTATTAATTATAAAAATTGTAAAACATTAGAAAATGAAAAATATTTTTATGGAGTAACTGCATTTATTAGAAAACCACAAAAAGCAAAATCTTACGACAAAAATGATATTTACTTAAACCTGACGTTAATAATGTAGAAAGTACATTGAGCCCGATTAGAGTAATTGTAATTTGAGAATTTATTTATTTTTTCAGATTTCAGGGATTACAGTGGGTAACATTATTTGGAGCTTTGCATGAAAATTGGTGTTTTTAGATTATTTTTTAGCTGTTTACGAATATGATATCAGATTTTCTGTAACACCCACAGTTTTTATGTAATTACGAAATTTTGTTTCTTTCTAACATCTGCGTGTAACAAGGTACAACGATCGATATAATATACATTAGAATAATCGACATTTGTTGATGTCTATGTTCATACAGAAACACAGAAACTGTTTTAATTTCGCTTTGAAATATTCTTTAGATATTTAATAGATATATTTACAAGTACATTTTAAGTCAATCTACAAATGGCGAGTTCCTCAAGACGGCAGTGTATAAATAATTCTAACTACTTTTGTTTCATTTGCGGCCCATTGATTTTGAAATCAAGAAGGGGGAACACTCCCTCATTTGTGAAAAAAGTCTTACCTGGCTTATTTCGGTGTATAGTTAGGAGACCAAGACAAAGGGTTTACGCCACACATTGTATGTCATATGTGTGTTACGAGATTAAGAAAATGGATCCAGGGTAAGCGGAAGTCGTTACAAATCACATCGATGATTGTTATTTTTGTATGGTAAAGGTTCAGGGCCCTAACAAAAAAAGTATTCAAAGCATTGGATATCCAAACTTAAAATCAGCTATCAGGTCTATACCACATGGATCCAACATTTCTGTACGTAACCCATCTTGTAACCCTACAATAATAATCATCATCACCTGATTTTAGTGACTGTGATGAAAATTTGATGACCACAGAAGAGCTACAACTAAATTTGTTTACCCAACTGAACTAAACGACCTAATAAGAAATTAAGGTTTCTCTAAGGAGTTTTCACAAATTTTAGCTTCTCGTTTAAAGGAGAAGTACTCCAAATACAATATTTTTCTGGTATCGAACAAGAGAAGAGGAATTTCTTGAGTACTTCACTGAAGAGTAGTAACAAAATATGGAATTATATACAACAAGAAGGAAAGACGGTTATTTGTTGATGGAACCCAAAAAAAAATATCAAAGCTGTACTCTTACACATCACGAATAAGTATGGTTCGATAATAGTAGCGTATTCTTACGTCTTCAAGAAAAACTACGACACTCTTGTAATGGTATTAACGGCTATTAAGTATTCAGAGCACAAATGGGCTGTATGTGGTAATCTAAAAGTTATAGGAGCGTTTTGGACAGGAGTTAGATTAGATATAATTTCTGTCCTTCCTCTGCCTGTGGGATAGCCGTGGACGTAATGCACTGGGTTAGAAAGGACTAGCCAGCTAAAACAACAATGGATCTAGGAGACAAGAACCTCTCCATCTTAAACTGGAGATCATGAAAGATTGCGTAAAGGAATTTAATAAAGATGATGACTGTTTTAAGTATATCTGTCAAAAATTCTCCTTCCTGTCTAATGTTAAACTGAAACAAGGGATTTTTGTGGGACTACAGGTAAGGAACCTTATGACACACAAACAATTTGAGGGTGTGATGACCTATGAGGAAATATTGGATTGGACAGGACTCAAGAATGTGATAAACGGTTTTTTGGGGAACAGGAAGCACCCGGATTACAAGATATTCGTAGAAGATATGTTAATGATTATAAAAAATTTAGGTTGTAATACGAGTATTAAACTGGATTTTCTTTATAGTCATTTCGACTTATGCCCTGGAACCTTGAGAGATTTTAGTGAAGAACATGGGGAGCGGTTCCACCAAGACATGGAAGAAACAGAAAGGTTCTATTAGAGTAGGTGGAACGCTGTGAGGTTAGCTGACAATTGCTGATCTATAAAGAGGGACAATTTGAAGTCGCAACACATCAGACAATCACAAAGGTCATACTTCCGCAGCAAAAAGAGAAGAATTTAAGTCACAAAATGTGTATCTTGGATTTTTCATGTGTGGAAATTAATTTTAAATGATGACAAAAAAGTAATTAGTAAACTGTTTTTTGGATTCACTTTATTTTAAGAAAGTTAGTTACTTTACTACTATTAATTTTCTAAACTTTGCTATAATAGCTATTATAGGTTAAGTAAATTCTGTAAAATCCTTAGGTAATACATAAAATCGGATTTCAGAAAAACAGGAGGCATCAGAACTAAAAACCTTGAGAAAAAATTAAATTTTGTAACTCGGTGTTATTAATCCATTTTACAAAACTTGAATTAATTGAAATTTTTAAGTTGCACAACAAAATTTGTTGGTACTATACAAACAGAACAAAAAAACAAGAATGAATTCCATAAATGGAAACAATAAATCATATAATCAAATTCTTCAGGAGCCTCTTATGTTTAATGAAAATAAATCATTTATATCTTTGATCTCTTAGCATAATTCTGAATTCTCTATGAGTTCAAGGAATAACAAATTGTTAGAATACAAGTTTTCACCCGCCTTCCCTCGAATTTTGAAATGTTTGTTTTTTTATTGAACATAACTATACAATCTGTCAGTATTTGACATTCAGTAAGTAATTTAACACATACATAATTACATCCTTAACATGTACATATAGCTTGCTGTAAATAGTCCAATAACAATTTCCCTAGAGTAACTGGAGAGTAGTTTGACGTACATATACATATACACACGCACACATTAGTTATGCAAAGCGGTATGGCAGCTGCGATGGCTTAAACCTCTTCAGTCTAGGTTCGTCCTTCTCACTTTCCAGTAGATGCTCTACTAGCGTGTTTGGATGGGCGCCGAGCCGGACGTGGTAACGGGTACTGAATCTTTGTATTTCTTCATCTATTGTGGGAATGTCGAGGTCACGACGTATGACCTCGTTTGGTATATATACCATGGAGCATTGACTATTGAACGTAGTAGTTTGGCTTGGAATCTTCTCAAAATGTCTATGTTGGAGTTACTGGCCGTTCCCAACAATTGTATTTCATATGACCAAATGGGTTTAAGTATTGCGCTATACAATAATACTTTGTTTTATAAGGATAATTGGGATTTGCGTCCAATAAGCCAATACATTTTCCCGAACAAAGTCCCCAATTGCTTACGTTTTGTCCATATGTGCTTTTTCTAAGTAAGGCGTCTATCTAAATAGATCCCTAAGTATTTGGCGCTTTCTGCTACAGGAACTTATTGATTATTAAGCCGGAAATGAATTGATTTCGTCTCGTTGATGCGCCATAATGTAAACCATAGCTGTAGTGTGTTCAGGTTGCTTTGAAGGATACTCGATGCTATTTTTGGGACAGAGTGAGAAGCTATAACGGCGGTATCGTCCGCAAATGTAGCTGTCAGTGTATCTGTTGTTGTTGGCAGGTCTGCAGTAAATAGTAAGTACAATAGAGAACCTAACACGCTTTTTTGGGGGACGCCAACACTTATAGGAAATAAATTGGTGTAGGATTTGCCATATTTGACCATAAAATGCCTGTCGGCAAGGTAAGATTTGATAATTTCAAAGGCGTCTGAAGACAATGCACGCTTGATTTTATGCATTAAACCGATATACCAAACTCTATTAAATGCTTGCGAAACATCAACAAACACGACTGAGCAACATTTCTTGTCTTTAAAATCGCCAAGAATTTGCTCAATTGTGGCACGGTGTTGTCTAAACCCGAATTGATGATTAGGAATTAATTTGTTGGTTAAGAGTAACGGTATTATTCTTTTCAACAGCAATTTTTCAAAGATCTTAGATATCACCGGAAACAAACTGATTGGTCGATATGATGAGGCACTTTCTTGGGGTTTTCCCGGTTTGGGAATTAAGATAATGGTAGCGACTTTCCATTGTGGTGGGAAGAAACGCAATCTTAGCATGGCGTTGAATAGATACATTATAAATCTATTACCTTTATCCGTCAGTTCCTTTAGAACTTTTCCAGTGATTAAAATCATAGCCTGATGCTTTACGAGGATTTAGATTAGAAGTAATTTCGAGTTTGAATTCATTTATGGAAAATTGTTTTACTGGAAGCTCAACTGGAAAGAAGATTTAAAAATTGCTGTATTTCATTCTCTTCTATGTTCTAGATTGCAGATGGAAATGGTTTAAATACTTGGGCTAGACGATTTGCAAAAACTAGCGCTTTATCTTCGGGCCCAAGTTCCATTGTCGGCTCGAAGAGGCGATTTGTGTTGCTGCGGTTGCTTCAGCTTCTTGGTTGCTTTCCAGATAGAATATTCGCTGGCTTCGGTTGGTGACAGTTGTTTTAAATAGTTTTGTATCGACTGGTTTCTGATGTCGGATTGTAGCTTTTTAAGATCAGAAGCAGCTTGATTTAATATACGTTTGTCATTTGGATGCTTTGTTGTTTGCCATCATCTGCGCAGTCTCCGCTTTTCAGAGATTTTTTGTTTAACATTGAATATATAATGTGTTGCTGGGACTGGCTTGCCAGGCAACTTGCTGAACGACGTTAGTAAAATGCTCTATAACTAAAATTAAATCATTTTCTTATTTTAAATGAACGTCTAGCGATAATGTGTCATCTGCTATTTCTAGGAATAAGTCCCAGTTTGTGGTTTTATTGCTCAGAGTAAGAGCTTCCCCGTTAGTGACTACATGTGACCCTAGCGTAATTATAATAGGCGAGTGGTCAGCTGATAGATCTAGACAAGATTCTACCTTCAAGTTGTTTAGGCTAATTTCTTTGAATACGCAGAAATCAAGCAGATCTGGTAGTTTCGATGGGTCTGACGGCCAATATGTTGGTTCACCAGTAGCTAGGTGTCGCATGCCATTACTATTAATTGCCTTCAGTAATTCACGGCCTTTAGTTAGAATTAACCTGGATCCCCAGGCCATGTGTTTGGCGTTAAAGTCTCCAGCTGATAAAAACTTAGTGCCCAGGGTACTGAAGTAATGTTTATAGTGATCTTGTTTGTTATTGTGGCGAGGTGGACAATAAACTGCTGAGATTACAAATGATCCCGACCAGTCTGTTACCATTACGCTTGTAGCTTGAAGGTGGTCTTTTTTATATTTTTGTAGTTCATAGTGCTTGATACTACTTTTAATGATAATTGCTATGTCAGCGTGGGCTCCTCTACCCGGATGTTGTGTTACATACAGTATATAACCTGGGATTCTCATAAAACTTTTGACTGTGAAATGTGCTTTTGACACCATCATGATGTCTATGCATTGGTTTGAAAGAAAGGATAGCAATTCAACTTTGTGTTGTGACAACCCGTTGACGTTCCATTGAGCTATTCTAAGGAGTTGGCCATTACCAATTTTGGAGACAATTGTTGTTAGGAGATTTAACATTGTTCCCATTTGTTCCATTAAAGATTTCATCATTTTTTTGTAGCTCAGTCATATCGTCAGTCTGGTTGTTTCCTTGCTGCTGCTGCTGCTGCAGCTGAAAAGCGGTATTAGAGTTGCTGTTCTTCAAAACTTGGGCATGAGTAAGATTTGGACGAACATATTGTCCAATATGTTGAGTATCTACTGCAGGGTGCTTTACTCTGAGTGCGGGAAACATTTTTTCTTGAAGCTGTTTATAAACGAGGCAACCTCGATAATTGGCTGAGTGATTTCCACTGAAATTAACGCTTTTTACGTCCTTGCTTCTTTCCTTCCTCTGGAAATTTGAGGTTAAGTGGTTGCCGGCGATTTCACGCATCTCTGGCAATCAGCACATTGAGGGGTTTGACGTTTTGGGTGAGGTGGTTCAATAGTGATCACAGAATGAGCTAGTTTTGTGAAATTGTATATATCTTTGTTATTATTAGTCGGCTTAAGTTCGAGGAAGAACAGAGGCAATTCTTTCTTTGTGACTCGTTGTTTAACGTTCCAGACGTTGGTTGCTGCGTGACCGTGAGTTAACAGTTCTTCCTTTAGTTCTTCTACATTAGTAGTTGGGTGTAAATTCCTAAGTACCACTCTGAAGGAACGCTCTTATTTTCTTTGATATGTGTGGAATTCCGTATTTTTTCCGCTAAGGCTTTAATTATGGCTGTATATTTCTCCCAGGTTTTTCGTAGGATTTTCACTTCTTTATTATGTAACACTTTCAACTCATATTTATTTTTAGCTACTGTTTCGAGTAGACGAACTAGTGGTTCAATTATTCTTACTCCCGACACAAAGATCGTTGGAGATTTAGGAACTGTTTCCGAGGAATCTTGGGTTTCCTCTTTTTCTGAATTGTCGCCACTTAGTGGATCAAATCTATTTTTGGGATTCAACCAGTATTCTGCCGCTTTTGGTTGTTTATTCTGTTGAGCGGATTTTTCAACAAACTCTTTCCGACTACGCTTTCTATTTTCTACCAATATCCATGGCTCTTGGCTTAATTGTTGTGTTTGAGGCTGTTGATATATACCTTGTTTTGGCAAGATGGATTTGTCGCCACAGGGTTAATGTTTGAGAGCTGTACAATATCATTCATAGGACGACGTGTACGCGCTATTTACTGGCTGCTGCAATGGCTGATAGTTGGGTGGTACATGTTGCGGTTGGTAAACTGTTCAACTTGCAATGTGAGAACATATAAATTTTTAACTGGATCGGTTTTTTCCCTTGAACGTTCAGCAATTTAACTTGGCGCTCATTCATAATGGACGTAAGCATAAGTCGCCCATAAGAAATACGTAAAGTTGAACCAATGCAAAGCTTAAGCAGTCGTTCATAATGCACTCCGTAATTTTTACGTTTTACGTTCATACGTAAGAAATCGGTTCAAATTTACATAGTTCTTACATTTATTTACAGTAGTTTTTAGTTTTTTCTTAGATTAATGTTGCCAGCAGTAACGGAATGTTTGTTTTGATTCTGAAATTGCATAACATAATTTTGGTACTGTCGACATTTTCGTTTCGTTTTTACAACGGATAGGGAATTATTAATTAAGTTAGTAAACATAGATCTGTTCCTACATTATAAAAGAGATAACAGATATAAGGCAACCGCGGCCGCTCGGAGGAGCGAGAGCGGCCCCGAAGTGCATGCACGAACGCTCAAACCTCCTTTTGTAAATCGAAAGCTTAGAACACAGCCACGCCAAATTTTGTGCCAGCTATCTTTGTTTACTTTCCGTTAAGATGTATAGGCTGGCTTTGTTTTATACTCACAGATCTCTTCCTGTTTATCAAGAGCGAAATGAACGCCACAGTACGTTTGTTTACTTTCTGTTTAAATGTGTAGATATATTTAAATACAACAGTAATTTGCAAGAAATGAGAAATAGACAGAGATAGCGACGCTCGTTCTGTAGCGCAGTATGCGGTCATTTAGTAAACAGTGTGGAGTGTTGCAGTACAGGTCTGTTAGATAACCTGAAAGTTAACACTGATATAAAAAATTCTGCCAAATGTGAAGTGCATGCAGTAATATGATTTCTGTGTGCGAAAATATTTTTGGCAGCTGCGATTTATTGCGAACTGTTTAATGTTTACAGACCAAAAGCGATGTGTAAAGGTGTTTCGCATATTTAAAGATTACACACTGACGTGCGCAATGAGACGAGAAGTGGTCTGTAGTCATCGATGAACAGCAAATTGACATATTGCACATGAGGCAGTGCTTTGCGTCACACCGCTTTGACGATTATAATACGCTTCAAGATTCTGCTATAGGATGATTTTATTTTCAGGTGGGAGAAGGATTGTGTCAATAATCAAAAATGTATTGGTTTAGGTGAATAATAAATGTTCTGCACATACGCATATCTGCCATTGATTGTTAAACGAAGGTTTTTCCCGGAATGTCCCTGCATAAATTCTTTGATATATAATTAAATCAAACTATAAATATAATTAAACAAATATTTTTGAACTAATATACAAGCTCAATTAAATAGATAATTAAATCAAATTATAAATCTTAACATTAAAAAGAAAATATTGTATTTCAAACGTAATGTCATCCTAAGCTAAGCCTACATTAAAGATAAAATTAATCTTTTTTAAGAATTCATTTTAAATTCTTACAATAGGACTATTGTAAACCTGATAACATTGTCCCCACACAACTGAATTAAACCCCAAATGTGACTTTACAAAAGAATATTACTACAATGTTAAAATTTCTATATTTCTAAAATTACAGGCGCTCAGAAATAAAACCTAAAGATTTATTAGTTTTGGAAATTGTTTAAGAGACGTGCTGGCAAAGGCTAAGGACGTATTACATATCATGCCTCAATCTTTACGCACTTTACACTTTTAATAGGATTGTTATTGATACAATGAGTTTTTGTCTAAAAAATGTATTTAGATAAAGTAATAGCTCTACATATTTAAATGCTAATAAATATTTTATTGATAAAACTTAGAAATAATAAGTACAGAGGGTTGCTTTAAATAACTTCAGGTTATCAGCTAATAAAAGAAACTTAACATTCTTTAAATATTTACAATGCCTCAAAATGATAGAGGCTCTAGACGTAACCTTTGCGGTATTCGTGCTATTATAAGGAACAATAATAACTTGACTGAATACATTCTAACCACTTGTCGTTTCGGGTCAGTTGTTTCTGCAGCCAATCTAACAAGCTCGATATCCCAAATATCTTCAACATGCAGAACAGCATTATATGTGAGCTGCTCGATATTTATTGCGAAAACTAACAAAAACAAATATTTAATGATGCAAACTTTTTTGTTGTTTTTCAAAATGTTCTTCTTGACGGTCAATACCCTTTTGCATACGCTGGAACCAACTTTCATAGCATTTTTCCATAGCGAATCGGGTATCTACAAAACATGAGTTTTCAGTGCATCAACCGTTCATTTATGTTCATGTGTGAGCTACATAGTTATCAAATCAGCTGTGCAGCAGACGATCCATCAATTCAATTGGCTCAAAAAGTTAGTTGTATGTATCAATGTGTGTGAGCTCACATTGGCATGATGGAGAATCATCCGAGATTGCGATTTTTTCTTATTTCTTTGAAGACTTCTGACAAACAAATGGTTGTGTACCATTCAGAATTGACCGTTTTACGCTCCTCTAAACCTCAGTGGTGACCATCTTTTCTAAAAAAAAAAAACAGGTGACCATTTGCTCACCTTGGAAGAGCTGTTTACTTTCGGGTTCCTACGCATAAATCCAAGATTCGTTCCTGTAACAATGTTGCAAACCGTTTTTGAAGCACCGTAATTGCATTTATTTCGACAAATAGACAGGAGTCTGTTTTTGAGCGATCATTAACCTATGCGAAATCCGCCGCGCACAAAGCTTTTTTACTGTTAAATGTTTATCAAATGTGTGCTAGTCATCCTAATGTCTTAGGAAGCCTAAATTTCACGATAATTCACACGACGATGCTACTTTATCAGTGTTAGATATAGATACAATTAATTATTTTAAGTTATGAATTGTTTGGGTTTTTACTCTCTCTAATAGGGTTTAACGTTGTGTATTTTCGAAATGGAAACTTATAAATTTCTTCTGCCGTCGTTTTTATTGTTTTTAATTCTTATATCTTGCATTATGGTACTTAAACAAAAAGTAAACAAAGACAGCTGATATGAAATATGGCGTGGCTGAGCCCTAAGCGTACATTTATTTTTAGGATCTTTTTGCATATCTTACTTTCATAAAGTCACCGCACCGACTTATTCCACTGTTATCATATGTAAACAAATTCTTCCACTTTTTCACCTTGCAAAAATTTGAGGTGAGGTGGGTCAAAATTGTCAGCCTAGGACGCCGAAAATAAATTTTTGCGGGTAATCCCTCGTTCTCGACAAAAGAAGACGTAGTGAAAGTACGTACTTACTTTAAACTTCTAAAATACTAATTAATTATTATTGTATTAATTTTGACTTCCCTAATTGTTGGTTAAGATAAACTAGTAACCTCATTATTTGTAAAAGCATTGACAGGTGTTCGTCCCAAGTCATATTATCAGTCAACTAGTTTAATTATTCAGGGAAAGTAATGATTCCCGGTGAGTTAAATAGTCAGGCAGTTAGATATTCACATCTAAGACTTAAATCTTCTGGAGGAAGCCCTTTGCCGGGTAGGGAAGGATACTCTCCTCAACAATCAGTCCCTGCACTGTATTGATATTTAATGGCACCATAGCCGATTTTAGACGACCTTTTTTAAATTCATCTGTCAGCGAACTACAACTACGATTAAATTAATTGAACCAACGATATACAGTGGCTCTGTGTGAGTTTTCATTATCAGAAGTCTCTTTTGTTGAGATAATCTACACCTAAAGTCGTAAAAACTATCGCACAAAAATGTTTACGAGTTAATTCCACTTTTTAGCCGAGAAAACGGTGTAGGCCACATCAATTTGAACATGATGTGCGAAGTTTAAGAAAATAGTTTTAAAGTAAAATTAAATTGGCCATCATCGATCGACCAGAAAAAATTCATGTTGTTTCTGAAGGATTGGTGATGACAGGCTGAAATCGGTTTACAGCAAAATATTTTTCAGAACAATTTCAGTATATAACTCAATTTTGACACACCTTCCTGTTTTTCAACTTTTTACTCATATCCTGACTTGAAAATTGGGATAACATATGAGAATTTCTAAATAATAACATAGGCGTAGGTATTATTTTAATTCAGTTTACTTTATTTGTCACTACAAGCACAAGATACACCAATACTATATTCTAGTAAAGGTTGATGAGGATCAACTGAAACCAATACCTCATTACAAGTTTCAATTTTAACATAAATATTCCCAAAAATTAATTGACAACTATTATTAAGATCATTTTTTAAATAATTAAATTGTTTTGAATTTAAAAAATCTAAACATTAATTACAAATTATTTGACATACAC
Organism: Sinelater perroti; assembly: GCA_036346155.1. Taxonomy (NCBI): domain Eukaryota; kingdom Metazoa; phylum Arthropoda; class Insecta; order Coleoptera; family Elateridae; genus Sinelater; species Sinelater perroti. Next base: position 4,498,184 of record JARFIY010000077.1, read on the forward strand.
AAACACCAACACCCTCGCATCTCCCGCCAAACAAACTTTCACTTCCAGCCCTATAAAAGACCAAGCAGGTCACACGAAAGGTAAGTCTTATTCAAAGACTCAGAGCTCTCCTTGGGGGGTAGGCAGAGTGAGACCCCAAGTGAAGAGCTAAACTCTTGAAAGTGGTATCAAAGCCGATTCCGAAACGTGAGAATTTTCCCAAAATAGACGCGGTTCATCCCGTGAACTAAGTTGTTTAAACATAGTATCCAATGAGTCCTTTTCAACCTTCTCTCAAGTTTTCTGGGCAATTTCTTTTAAGTCTTCTTCCTAGGTGAGGTCTTAATAGTAGATTAAATAGAATGTTTGTGTGGATGTTTTAAACTTTGTTTTTGGATGACGTCTTTAACCTATGAGATTGTTAGGTTATCATGCCATGTTCGGTTGGATGAATACCATGATATATTGGTTATTAGGGCAGAAAGCACTTAACAATTTGTTTATCCGATCTTTACCCACATTTACTCACGTATGCCTCCTTATTTAAAAAGAATTTCTGGCAAAATCTGAAGGCGATCTAATGAGTTTAAGGTCAAGTCCGGTCGATCCAAACATTTTGGGAAAAAATTAATAATTCCGCGTAGTCTTATCAGCTGCCAATAGGTGGCTACACCTTCAGGTGGGTGCTATCGCCCCAGAGGGCTCACGCACACCCTATATTATTGTACTGTCAACGCACAGTAAATATTTACCGGGGGATACATGAGGACAAAGCCCGTTTTGCTGACATTTCAAATTCCAATTTGATTTTGACCGTCAAAATGCTACTTAATAACGTACAAAACAACTGATTTATTTTATTATTATAATGGATGACATACACTAAATAATGAACTCTTCTTGATAAGCAAATTCCCATTGCGAACGTAGTCAGAAGTGGTGCGCTTAGCTTCGAGGTTGGACATCTTGAACACACTACCAACTGTGAGTGATTTGGGAAGGGAAATGAGATGGTTGAGATATTCAGAACGCCTTTGAGAAGAGGTGGTTCCACAGGGAAGACATTGATATTAACCAACTGGGAGTATTGATCGACCAATAGGTTGAGGTCAAACGTTGTCGGCTTGTGGAACTGTCGAGGAAGCAGAGGCGCGGCTTTCGGACGACGAGAGGTGACCGATTTGGTTTGAGCTTGGCGGACCAAGGAAATGGCCCTCGTCTTCAGAGAAGAATCCTTCTCATGGCGGTAATGACCCACTCTGGATTAGCAAAGTAAGCGTTGTCGACAGAACTTTAAGCATTGCCTCTTACGCAGCTCTTGCCATTCCTCGGGTGTGCATCGCTAGCTGGTGGAAGATGTAGGGTCCAGAAGAAATGGTCGAGTTTCTGCAAATAAGAAAAAAAATAGGACAGAAACCTTGACAATATACACTGACATAAGGTTGAGTTGAGGGACCGAGTTGGGCTTCTCTTCGGCCAAGAATCAACAGATGACGCGAGAAACGGTTGTCAGCCAGCGTGAGTGGTTCGGAGCTGGGATCTCTTGAGTGAGTGTTTGCTTGGAGATGTCGCTGATTTTGCCGGTCTTGGCCACCAAACACAGATGGTGATCTGGTGAGGTACAGTAAACTGGGAGGCCAGCGAGTTGAATGTTTCAGACGCTCTTTTGTGAGACTTTGCCCTAGCAGTACAGAAATTTGGGGACAATGAATTTTTTCAAACTTTGGTCGCCAAATCTGGTGATGAAGTCTTTGCGCTCTTCTCCCTCTTTATCGTAGTGGGATACTTAGATAGATCAATTTGAGGCATAGCTTTAATTGGTTCAAAGACGTTCCAGCGCCTTGGTTTGATTGAAATTTAACTTGCCTTGAATTTTGATCCAGTCGAATCAACGAAAGCAATGTCGAAGAAAGAACGATATGCGGTCTAGTGCTCCCGGATCTTCGTTTTTCACACGTCTGTCTCCTTCTTCGCCGCTTGCCGATGAAACCAGTGCGCGCGCCACTTGTTTCTCGTAGTGCTCATATAGTCGTTTGATTTTTAACTTGACGGCGTCCAAATTCTGTGTATAGATAGTTCCGCCCATTTCACAATGATGGACGACTTCTTTGGCCACTGTATCAACCAGTTTGTTGATCGTCTCCGAGTTGGCGCGAGGTTGGTGGTGATAGTGGAACTTGTAGAAGCGTATAATGCCGCCTTTTGAAGGTAGCTGATTGGCTGGAAGCTCTGAAAATAGGCCCGGAACGGGACACAAGGTCATCTTGCAAGTTTTATAGGTTTTGGATGGAATGGAAGTGGCAGATTGGGTAAACAGCTATAGAAATTGAGTAAATTGATTAAAACACAGCGCCAAGACGATGACGCAACGCGCGCAACAACCGCCCACACAGCAAATGTCCACTGTGCATTGACAATACAGTAACGCAATGGGTGGGTGACCCATCTGGAGCGGCAGCGCCCACTAAAGGTGTGGCCACCTAGTGGCAGCTGATGAGCCTACGCGGAATTATTAATTTTGTTCACAAAATCTTTGGATCGACCGGACTTGATCTTAAACTCATGAGATCGCCTCCAGATTTTGCCAGATTTTTTTAATAAGGTGGCTTACGTGGGTAAATGTGGGTAAAGATCGAAGAAAAAAATGTTAAATGCATTCTGCCTATCGGTTATTATACGTGAAATTTTGAATTGGCTTCTTTGAATCATTGCTATATTAGACTTGATTGCGCATCCTTATATTCCAGCATGTCCAAATCAGTTTAATGATGATCTTATATATGATGATTTTGTTTTAGTGTCATTTTAGATTTTCTGCTAATTATCTAATTTAAGTCTTTTACTTTTAAGTCTATTTGTTTGCATTTTCACTATGTGTTTTTTAGTTGGGTATTTGAATTAATTCTCAGATATTTTGTACTATTGGATTGTGGTATTTGTATGTCATTTAAATATATTGGGGTGCACTCCCCTCTTAGAGTGAAGGTCATTTGTACAGATTTTGTTTTGTTTATTTTTATTTGCCATTTATGCAGCAATGTCTGAATGTCATCTAAGTGTTTTGAAGATTTACAGAAGCTCCAGCTGGATCTTTGTTTGCTGCAAGGATTACAGTGTTATCAGAGAATGTTCTCATAGTTGTTTCTATGCTGCTTGGTAAATCTGCCGTAAAAGAATTTATAAAAGAGCTAATTCTGAATGCTATGTCACTTGAGTATGATTTTAAAAGTTCTAAGTTTGTGATGGTAAAATATTTTTGATTTTGTAGAACCTTAACAAAGACTTGGCTAATATGTAGAAAAACCGATGTGCAATGCTTCTTGTTTCCTAGAGCTTAATTTATGGTATGTGTAATTCTGTGAACTTGCTACACTGTTGAGTGTTGACTACGAAAGGCGAATTGGTGAAGTGGTACCCAATCTGCAGTGTTTAGATCTGAATTTATTTTGCAACAACAGTCTTTTCAAAACTTTTGAGATGACTGGCAATAAACTTACGGGTCGATACGAAAACACCTTGTTTGGATTTTTTCGTATTTTAGTGTTAGTATTATTTCTACAGTTTTAAAAATGTTCAGTCTTAAGATAGCATTGAATATGTATGTAATAAGTATCACTTCTTTCCTTGAAAGTTAGTTTATCATTTTGAGGGTGATTTTGTCTAAGCTTAGTTTCAGTAGTGGATTTCTTGTTGTACTTTTTTAAGAAATAAATGTTTGATTGCTGGTACATTTGGAGGATCCTGGAGAATGTCTTTCTATTTCATCATCTCTATCGTCATTTTTTGGCTTAAATACTTCTGCGAGATGTTCGACAAGTAGTTGCACTTTTTCTTCATTGCTTCTTTCCCATTGTGGATGAAGAGCAGTTTGATTTATAGGTTTTTTAGAATTCTTAATAGCCGTCCCTATAGAGTTGTCATATCGTTGGAGACCGGTAACATAGCCTGTAAAAGATCTTTCGCGCTCTTCTTTTAGTTTTGATTTTAGTCTATTGTTTAGTCTGTTGAGTATTGTTTTATCCTCAGGATTGTGGATTCGATGCCATTTGGATCTGCCTCTTCTTTTCTTAGCAATAAGTTTTTTAATTTAAACTGGAAGAGAGTATATACACTCGACCAATTATGATAGAGATAGATCTATATTGTATTGCTATAAACAAATGTTCAGTAGTTTCACAGACGTTAGGAACACGACATGAAAGATAATGAGCTCTAATGACACCAGCGTAACACTTAGGACTTGTTTTTTTTTATTTCTATCCAATCTAAATATATTGTAACCAATAAAATCAAGTTTAGAATCAGCAATAGATTTACATAATTGACATTAGTTTTTATTAGTACATAAATATCAAAACTCGTAGTTGGTAACTAATAACAAATATTATTTAAGTTTGTTCTCAGACAACTAATATTTTGATAGTAAACACAAATTATTTTGGAGTTTTTATAGTCTTTCTTAAGAAGGTTTTTCGGAAAATTTCAAATGAATTTCACATTTTTTTTGCTTTTTGCAATCCTTGGAGGGTCTAGAATATGCCCTTGAAACCGTTTTTGATATTAATTTTGAGTGAAATCGCATTTTCAAGGTATAGCTGCACTGACCGGGTTAGACGCATTGGGAACCCAGGTATACAAGCCGCTTTGGAACTTGGTAAGCGCCGTGAAAAAATAATACAAAAAAAAACAGTATATTATGGCTTGGCAATAAGAAGACATCCTGATTCAGTCAAAGAGATGAAAAAACAATCTGGGCAACATTTAAACACGTTTCAACCCATGATTAGCCCCAACACAAGTATTGCCTCGAAGCCGAAAATAGTTGCTGCAGTTGGCGCGTGGCGGAAACTCTCGGTACCCTGGACATACAACCATAAGCCTGCTATTTTGTCTGAATTACAACAAGCGGTCAACCCGTTTACGAGGAACTTTCGGAGGACGATTTGTTAGAACGGTGCACCGGCGGAAGCACTCAAAACTGTAACGAAGGTTTGAATGGTTGCGTCTGGCGTCTCGCTCCGAAACACCTTCACAGCGACCCGAAGACCGTTGAACTTGCCACCAATATCGCTTGCTGCATTTTTAACGAAGGTTTCCACAGTGTTTTTAAGATCATGCAATTGCTCGGAACCGAAATCGGCCTGCAAACCAAATGTTTTGCCACGAGCAGTGACGCGCGCCGTGTACCGTGTCCGACATCCACTCGTCAGCAGCGAGGAAACGAGCCAGAATGAAGGAAAAAGAGGAGAAAAGAAACCAAAACGAACTGTTTGAGGAAAAAGAGGCTTTATTGTATGGCTTTGGAAGAGCCGATTAGCTGTAATTTAACAAAAAAGAGTCTTATCAACAAAATAACATTGACAAAAATTTTAAATGCGTTTTACTCGAAGTCATATTTTTCAAACTGGCGTGTACAATTGCGGTTGATCTAATTAACATAGAACATTGTCTGTTAAAAACACTTGTAGAGAACCTTCTTTATGGGAGCTTGACGTAAAAAACGAAAAAGTTTATTTTAAGTATTTTTTACAGAGCTTCAAACATTAAAAAAACATGGAAATAAATAAATTTTTATTTGCAGGCCGCCATTTTCAAGACAAAATCAACTTTTTCTACTTTTTTCTACGTCAAGCTCCCGGAAATTTAGTCTATTTATGGAATATCTTTTTTTTGGGGAGGGTGCACTTATAAGCATTGCATCTTCAAGGGTTTATTGTGCCCATTAACATGCATTTATTCTAGGACATTCACACACACTCATGGGCTGGGCGAGATTCGAACTCGCGTGCGCCGACTAGAGGACAGAGTCAACTGGGTGAACCATCTGAGCCACCGCATCCCGTTCGGGAATAACATTCCATTTTTAATTTTGTACGTCAGGAGAGCGTTTCAGTCGCACGCGCGCTGCTGTTGATGCGTGGTACGGGGTACCATAAAGGAATCTTTGACTAAAATATTCGTATATATAGTCCACAATGTATTATCTGATAAAAAAAACCCAAATTGTATCTTTTATATTTTCAGTAAAAAACAATTACAAACGTCGGCGTATTTTCAGCTCGATTTACCGAAAAACACTCTTAAAGTTTTTTATTATTTTTGAATATTATCAATATATTTTATAGCTTTCTTTGTGCGCAAAGTTAATTCTTTGAAGATACCCCAATGGCATTCTTACAGTAAGTAAACAACTTTACGGGATCCAATTGACTTCCACACAGAACTTTCCAAGTCTAAATGTCTTAACAACATTAATGCTAGATACACCAACAATTTCTTTATCGTGTTTTAGATGATCTTCAGTATGTTTCTGAACGTTTGCAAAATTAGATTTAAGCAGATTAAAAATCAATATATTTTTACTTCGCCGTTATTGCTCCTAAATTCTTAAAACACCTCTGCCTCTCGTAAGTGTTTCTGAACAATTTTAGATTTATAAAGTTTTGTTCTTTGTCTTTATTAGAATTTATGGAATTATTCTATAGTGAGCGTAATACATCCCGATTACTAGTTAGCAAAATGTTATCCTTTTGCAACTGATCATCGGTCTTTATAAAAGAAGATATATTTTGAGGTTAACTTTGCATTTTAAGCGTATAAATTTAACTACACTGGAACCAAGTTCAAAGCATCTTATACCGGTAAATGAGTCGATGCAAGCCAGATGAAACAAACTAGAGCAAGAGTTATACGCGACAACACTTCAGCATATTATTCATAATTATTATTTATCATAACCTAGAGAATAAAATAAATAACTGTTAAGATAAAAATGAATCGAGATTAGTATCAACAAGTGTAGGGAATTCTTCAAAGGCGAAATGCAAATTTAGAGACAAAAGCTAGTTTGTTATTGTCGGGACGCAAAGTACTTCCACAAAGCAAAAGAATTAGCCTAATATCGGACCGCAAAGTGTTTCCGCGAAGCGAACAAATTAGCGTAATGCCGAGCCGAGAAGCATTTCTAGAAACCGGCAACTGGAAGTGTAATGCTGCCCGTCCAATCAGGGGATCTTTTCTAGGATGAGCTACCTCCCACGCACAATCCCTAGAAGATAAAAGCGTGCCTCACGCCAGCCCAAAACAGTTTGCTGTCGCTACTAGAAAGCCTTTGAACTGGCTTTGCCGCTGTCTAAAAGCCTTGGCCCGCAGCGAACCGTGCCGCTACGCATAGGATCTTGCTGAATTGTGAGCCACCTCCGACAACTACGTGACCAACATCGTCCGATCAACATCTCCGAAAAAGTACTATCAGAACCAGTGGCGAGCCTACCGACGAAGAACGCCGGTACCAGAACCGCTGTCCCCGCTGCCACTGACACTCCAGAAGAGGCCCGCCGAAGGATGCCGGGCACGGCTCCTGAAAGAGCTGTTCGATGAATTTCCATCCCCCGTAAAATCGGTAGAGGTGTCACAGACTGAAGAACGTTTGCAGCGCGTCCTGCAAACACCGTTCGGGCCACCACCTAATCTTAAAATGCATACATATAAATTAAATTTTTTTAGAACATTTAATTAACAAACTAGTGACCCAGCAGCTGAAGCTAGTTGAAATATCAGTTAAGTATTAGGTCAAAACGTTGTCAAAGAGGATATACCGCAGTGATAATTTAAAAAATTTTGTAAAAATGGACTTACCATAAATGACAAACAACGTTCTAGAAAATCCCCAACGGTAGATTTCAAAACAGTGCGTAAAACTGTAGAAGTGAAGATTGTCACAAGCAAAACAGATTAAAGCTTCCATAGGTACTTCCAGTGTGCATCTTTTTTTAAAGAAATGAAGAAGAGCTTCAAAAAGTGTTCCACACTATTTGATATTTTTACATACAGATTTGTAAAACTCTGTTCGATCGTCATAGAAACTAACCTTTTCTTGAATAACTTCTGAACCGTAATTAAAAATGGCCGGACGGCAGTGGCCATTCTGAAGCAACATACTTGTGTTTGGTAGAACGCATAGTGTCAATTGAACACACCGTTAATTTTGAGACCTACAAAAACCTATCCAGGTGTAGTACAGAATAAAAATCATCTTTCTTTAAGACAGAGCAAAATAAGAAAATCAAGCGGAGTTGCAGAAGTTTTCTATGGTAAGCCAGTCGCTTGGCACTTTGTTAAGTGCACTATATTTGGTTTCGAAAAGTAAATATTAATTGCAAAAACTTTTCAGACATCCTTAACATATTACAATAATCAAACACAGTGAATATTACAAATCTTGCTAAGGTTCTCTAATTGACGATAGTGGAAATAAAAATTAGATACAAATTACGTTAACAAGCAAACAGATAAAACTGGGGTCTTAAAAAATTCCCAAATACGTGTCTTGTTGCTTTTTTTTTATAGAATATTGTTCTGGGTGCAGCATAGCTATAATTGATACTGCTATCAGAATTACAGAAAGTAATTCTATCTTCCAATCTGAAACTAGAACTTGCTGAACTTAAGCTCAATATTCTTATAACTACGTATTTTTTTAATTACACTTCTTTTAAATTATTGTTTTGGCATGTTCCCATATTTATGCATTACGTTGTACTTAGAAAATTGTATCTTTTTTAATTTACAGGTAACTTACCTTCGGTGGACATAAATGAACTGGGATAACCAAAGAGGGTACGTAACTCACATATTAATTAGATCCTGATATAAGAGTATCTCAACTACTATCCAGAAAACACAAATTCAGTTATTTTTAATCTTTAATTTACCAATTTCAAGACATATGTTGTTACTCCATTAACTATAGTGTGTATTAGTATGTAAACATTGAAGGAAAATATTCTGAAAGGGTTCATTAAGCAGTGAAACATAAGTAAAAGGTAGTTAATTTAAAGAAACGGAACTTCTACAAAGTAGACATAGACGTATAGTACGCGGAAGTATGTTGAATCGAGTTGAAAATAAAAAAATCGTAAAGAAAATGCACAAGTGGGAGATAATATATTTGTTTAAGAAACTAGGAAAATTTAAAATAAGTCACAGATTTGCAAAGAAAATATTAATGAAACAGAAAGTTGTTATAAAATAAAGAGTCAAAAATATTTATCTTAGTGGGTCAATTGAAATTTTGTGTTGATAGACAATGAGTATTATTCTATTTTAGGTGGAACTGACATTGAGGATATTAAAACCAATTCTGGGTAATCCATAAAAGTTTACCAAAAATGTTTTGGTTTGGGTAGCTATAAGCAGTGAAGGAGGATAGGCTCCTTTAATTACCTCTTTAGCATACAGCATTAATCAAAAAGTACATTTAGAGGAATGCATTTAAAAAAATTATGTCATTTATATGAAAACATTGCAATGGCGGAAATTATATTTTCTCGTCAGACATGGCAATGTGCATTATGCTACATGAGAATATGAAATTTATTTCATGGGTAAAATGTTCAAACCTTCTGTAGTTGAGGATAAAGAATTATCTACTAAACAAAACGTTTATAGAAGGTAACATGGAAAAAAAGCTAAAATATCAAAGGAATAAGAATAAATTATCACATTCCAGTCTCCATTGAAAAAGACGACACAATAACGTATGATAGAAAATAAATCATTCACACAACAAAACTTTTATCAAAAGCTGTACAGCGCCAAGGTAAAAACCAGATAAAATAAAGAAGACATATTCTTAACGTCGGATCGAAGAAATACCGGAAATAGAAGCAGACGAAATAGAAAACGCAATTAGAAATGAAATTAAACAGAGCTCGGAGAAGACGAATAATCCGGAACTTATTAAATACGGAGGAGAACAATTAATAAAAAACCTAAAGATACTACTAAATAAATGCTTGGAAGAACGGAAAATACCACAGAATTGGAACAAGGCCGTAATTGTGCTGTTATATAAGAAAGGAGATAAGTCAGATCTAGGAAACTATAGGCTAATAAGTCTTTTATGTCAAGTATATAAGATGCTGACGAAAATAATAACAACAAGATTAACGAACGAATTCGAACAGTATCAAAACACCGAACAAGCAGGTTTTAGAAAAGGGTACAATACAGTCACTCCGAAACATCATCGAGAAAACAACAGAATACAACAAGGACATATATCTAGCTTTTATAGATTATAATAAGGCATTTGACTCGATAGAAATATGGGCAATTATAAACTCATTACAAAACTGCAGAGTGGATTCCAGATACATAGAACTCATCAAAAATATATACAAGGAAGCAACAAGCACTGTGAAATTACACTCAGAAACAGAGAAAATAAAAATCCAAAGAGGAATAAGGCAAGTAGACTCTATATCGCCAAAGCTCTTCACACTGGCAATGGAGGACATATTCAAAAACCTTAATTGGGAGAACCATGGTATTAATATAGAAGGGCGAAAATTAAATACACTAAGATACGCAGACGATGTAGTGCTTATTGCAGAAAATCGATTGGAACTGCAGGAGATGATGGAAGAACTGAACGAAAAATCAAAAGAAATAGGGCTAACTATGAATATGACAAAAACAAAAATAATGAAGAGATCCTCTAACCAAGATGACCGTCCCATTACGCTAAATGGGGAAACTATAGAAGAAGTAGAACAATATATATACCTGGGACAAAACCTGCTAGTAGACAGGAAAATGCAAACGGCAGATGTAAATAGACGCATTAGACTCGCATGGACAGCGTACGGAAGATTGAAACATATATTAGAGAGTAAAGAAAAAAGATTTAAGATACACATGAAGATAAAACTATTAAACCAATGTGTAATACCGGTCTTGATATACGGAGTTGAAACATGGGCAATGACAAAGAAGACCATGAGTAAGATGCAAACTACCCAACGACACATGGAAAGAGCGATCCTCAACATAAAACTGATAGATAAAAAGTCGATAAAATGGATTAGAGAACGAACCAAAATGGAAGATGTCAAAAACAAAATAATACAAGCAAAATGGAGATGGGCAGGACATATAGCGAGGATGGAGAAGAAGAAATGGACAAGAAAAACGACTGAATGGAAACCATGGGGAGAGAAACGAAACCCAGGAAGGCCCATACTAAGATGGTACGATGACATCCGGAAAGTGGTAGGAAGGGGATGGATGAACGTAGCACAGGATAGAAACAAATGGAGAGAAATGGAGGAGGCGTATGTTCACCTATGGACAACAAACGCTGGATAGAGAGAGAGACATTTAGAGGAATGCATTTAAAAAAAATTATATCATTTATATGAAAACATTGCAATGGCGGAAATTATATTTTCTCGTCAGACATGGCAATGTCGCATTATGCCATACATGAGAATATGAAATTTATTTCATGGGTAAAATGTTGCCAACCTTCTGTAGTTGAGGTCTACTGAATTATCTACTAAAGCAAAAGTTTATGAAGGTAACTGGAAAGCTAAAATATCAAAGTAATTAAGAATAAACTTATCCGATTCCAGTCTCCACATTTTGATAAGATGAAGCATCGTATGAATGTCAACAAGCGGCAGATTATAGACCAGACTATGTACTTTTATAATAAATAAATTGTTATTTAAGTCAGTTATGGTAATTTCCCCTTTACATATTAAAATACGGTCAAATAATAAATTTTTGGATTTTTAGTTAACACACCCTCTTACACAGAGAAAATTTTATAATTATTGGTGTTTTAGAAAAATGTTTGGTACTAAGTTGACACAAAACAGTACGCATTATAAGTTTTGCTATATTTAATTACAGTAATTTGGTAATATTTCATATTAATATTTTTAATTAAATTGCACCTACTGTTTTTAATTTTACTGTATTTAATCTACAACGTTTGTCAGGAAATTTCCAGGGCTGGGCTTTTAAAAAATAATTTATTCGACTTACAAACTAATGGTCCTAGGTTTTATCAATGCTATCAATTGCTACCAATGTATGGTTAGGCCCGTTTCTAGAGGTCATAGAAGCAAGCAGAAAAAACTACTTCTGGGATGATCCTCAGCACATTTATCACAGCCGTTTGGATTGCTGCAATATCTTCATCACGCTTCGCTTACAGCGGAGTTTTAACACGCGGAAACGAAAAAGTGACACAGCGACAGATCGGGTAAATATGGAGAATATAGTAGAGCAGGAATGATGTTTGGTCAGATATTTCTGAACTGATGCAGTACGAGGACCTGCATTAAGAACCACTGCCCAGATGCTCGCAAATCTGGACGGCGCTGCCAAATTGCTTGGCACGTGCGTTTCAGTATCGAATTAATTCTGGCTCTTTTCGCCAGTTCAACAGCAATTGATAGTCTAGTTACTGCGTCTCTGTCAGTGCGTGAGAGACTATTTTTGCATCAATTTTTCACTTGCATAAATTTTTGCCTAAAATTTGGCCACACTATTCAATATTATCTGTTCTTACACGTTTCAGCGGTGATTTTTTTCTGGCTTAACGCAAAATTTAAGGTTAACTCTCTGCTCGGAATCCTCGTCCATTAAATTAGTAATATGTCATCCATCGCGGGGTTGCTACGTGTAGTCCCGCCACTTAATGAGCTTACATGGAAACTTCCTAGGCCATGTCTACTGAAAACACATATCAGGTGACTGAGTAACACCGATTTCGGGTGTTTGAATACCACAGGTAATTAATTAAAAAAGTTAACTTTTTTGGCGGAGCTTGTAAGAATTTACAAAAAGTGTCAGAGTATATGAGGGAGATGAAAAATGTTCTGAAATAATTTATCAGCTATTTCAAAAATGTCATTAGTTTAAGAAAATTATCTTAAAATGCATACTCTTGGTAGTTATATGTAAAAAAATCTTTAAACGATTTATTACTGCGTACCGCTGTGGAAGTAATTACGGTGGTTCAATAAATTACTTATAAGCAAATTTAATTTTTAGTCATTATAAATTTAAAAGTGTAACGTCAATTTGAGAACGCCTGCATTTTTCTTGACCACTGTTAGTCATTAAATAAAAAAAAAAAACCTGCAATGCTATTAATTGCAATTAGAGCCTGTATGCAACCTTACTGTTAAGGTGTGTTGATTTTAATTAAAACGGATTTATGTACACAGCTGGGCACATATTTGCCTTCAGCTTTACGTAACACAAGCCGGCGTTTTTGAACATTTTTTGTATAAATATGTTCGCAAATATATGCTTATCCTCCATTTGCTAATCTTATCTGTATCGTATTTTTTTATAAAGTCCCATTTTACAAACTGTAAGAATACATTTAGCAAACTAATTGACAATTACAGCTATGATATGCAAAAGAGTGCTCAGTAGCACTCATCCATATATAAAAGGTTTTTAGACCTAATGTGACTGATGGGAAAATAACTTAGAAGCTAAACTTACATCTAAACTAAAAGTAACTTACTTAAATGCAATTAAAATCTATTTGGTAAATCATTGGGCGTAAACCTTCTAAGCCTTCTGTGGTTTAATGCCTGACTCATAAGATTTGTTACCAAATTGTTTGGGTGCACACTGAGTCGAGATTTGTATTTTGTGCTATAATTGCGAATTTCTTCCTTGACCGTTAGGATCTGCAGATCGTGCGTGATTGTTGCGTTTGTCACATACCACGGTGCGTCAACCATCATGCGGAGCACTTTGGATTGGAAACGTTCTAGAATCTCTATGTTTGATGTTGAAGCAGTTCCCCAAAGTTGAATACCGTACTACCACATTGGTTTAATAATAGCTTTGTAGATGATGAGCTTATTTTCGATGTTAAGTTTTGAATATCCCCCTATTAGCCAGTACATTTTGGTGAGAATTAAACCTAATTGTTTTCGCTTTGTAAGAATGTGCTTCCGCCAGGTGAGTCTTCTATCCAAGTACAAACCAAGGTACTTTACGTCGTCTTGTTGCGGTAATTGTTTGCTGTATAGATTAACGGGGGGACACGTTTCTCGTCTCGTAGTAAAAGTTACATGTACGGATTTTGTATCATTTGCTTTAATTCTCCATTTCTGTAACCATGATTGTATTGAATTCAGAGAAGTTTGTAGTTTTTGTGAGGCAACAGCTGGATCGCCGTCAATGGCTAGGAATGCCGTATCATCAGCAAACGTCGCTATTAAAACTTGTGGTGTAGTCGGAAGATCAGCCGTATATATTACATAGCGCAACGGCCCAAGTATGCTGCGTTGTGGTACCCCAGCATTTATCGGATAGAGTTTCGTGAGAACAGTGCCAACTTTGACGAGGAAATGTCTATTGTGAAGATAGGATTTTAGAAGAATGAAATAATTTAATGGAAAGATTGATCGCAGTTTGTATAACAGTCCAATATGCCACACTTTGTCAAAAGCCTCTGTTATATCCAAAAAGGCTGCCGAGTAATATTGTTTATTTTTAAACGCGTCATTGATTTTGTTGACAACACGATGTACTTGCTCTGTTGTAGAATGCATTTGTTTGAAGCCAAACTGATGGTTGGGGATTGCATCGTTATTGTCAAGTATTTGCGAGAGTCTTCTTTGTATTATTTTCTCTAGTACTTGGCTGCTACCGGTAGTAAACTTATTGGACGGTATGACTGTATCTCGTGGAGAGGCTTTCCTGGTTTGGGGATTAGGACAATCTGTGCTACTTTCCATTGATTTGGAAAGTGTCCTATGCGCAATATTGCATTGAATAATTGCGTAAGATATTTGACACCATGGTAGGGCAGCTGTTTGAGGATTCTCCCAGTTATCAGATAACAACCCGGAGCTTTTTTGGACTGCAGATTTCTAATGACTTATTGAACCTCCCCAATTTTAATTCTTGGTAGTGGTGGCTCGAGCTGATATGGAGTTTCTAGTAAGTGGATTAATTCTTCGTCTTCCTCTGGTGCGTTTTCCGATGGATGTGACTGGAACACATCAGAGAGATGTTTTGCGAATGAATTTGCTTTTTCTTCGTTGTTCTTGGCTCAAGTTCCCTGAAGTGTTCTGATTGGTGGTGAAGCTTGTGTTACTTGCTTAGCCTTTTTGGTCACTTTCCATAGTGAGTAGTCAGTGCTTTCGGTAGGTGTTAAGTTGCTCAGGAATGTTTGAATGCTTTCATTTTTGTTCTTTTGAAGTATTTCTTTTATTTCTTGAGCTGCCGCATTAAATAGACGTTTGCTTTCTGGAGTTCTTAGTCTCTGCCATTGTTTTCTGAATCTTCTTTTCTCCAGAATTTTTTGTCTTACTGTTATGGGGTAATCGTAGATTTTATTGACATCAGGTGGTTCGGGAGTTGCGTACCAACCTGCCTGTTGTACTGCATCGTTAAATAATTTGACGGCTGTTTCAACTTCTTCTTCGGTTTTAAGACTGACGTCTAACGGTAAGTTATCGTTTATAGTGTCTGAAGACGATCCAGTTTGCGTAATTGTTGCATAAGCTTGGTTGTTTACTTGAACTTATCGCTTTTGTGAATATTGATATCAAGACTAGGGAGTGGTCTGAAGATAAGTCAGAGCATGATTTAGCTATGGCAAAGCCTTGAGGAATGCCCATGGTAATAGCGAAATCCACCAAGTCTGGTATTTTGCGTCTATCCGATGGCCAATATGTGGGTTCGCCAGTAGATAGGTGTTTCAGGCGATTTTTCTCTAATGTTTTGAGTAATTCACGTCCTTTCGGTGTAATTAACCTGAAGCCCCAACCGGTGTATTTTGAATTATAGTAACCACCTGCGATGAACCGGTGTCCTAGTGTCCCAAAAAAGTTTTCGTAGTGTTCTTGTTTTACTATATGTTTTGGAGGGAAGTAAACAGCCGAGACGGTTAGGGGATCATTGGAATCTTCAATTACTACGTTGGTGGCTTGTAAGTAATCTTTGCAGTAGTTGTTTATTTGATGATGCTTGATCGAATTTTTTATTATAATTTCTGAACCGCCTCTCGCGTTGCCGTTTGGATGGTTGGTGCAATAAATGGAATAATTTGGCATTTTAAAATGGCTTTTCTGGGTGAAATGCGTTTCAGAGATAAGAATAATATCAAGGTTGTGGTTCTGTATAATTACTTTTAGCTCCTCTGAATGTTGCCAAAGCCCATTTGCATTCCACAATACTATTATTAATAACTGAGCCATTATTTGAGTTTGGAGAGCACTGCAGTGAGAAGGTTTAGCATGGTGTCTATTTGTTCAAATAGGCCCTTCATCATATTTTTTAGTTCGGCTAAATCGTTAGATTGTTGGTAAGGTTGATTGTGTATATTGTTATTAGTAGTATGAGATTGCTGCGTTTGAGCTTAGGTTATTGTTGAGTATGTAGTCCCGGCTGAGTTTGTTGGTAACTTTTAATTTGTATGGGAGGGGTGTACAGTTTAGGCCGAAGAGGCGGAAACTGTTTTTCTGTAAATTTTTGTAGACTGTGCAACCCTTATAGTTTTCCGGGTGGTTTCCATCACACAGAACACAACGAACATCTGCAGATTTTATTTTAGGTTTTCGTGTACAACTTTCGGTAGAGTGGTCTCTAGTACATTTAACACATCGTGGTCTTAAGTAGCAAAAGTTTTTTGCATGGCCATATCTTTGACATCTGGTACATTGCACTATTTCCCGTTTATGTTTGGGCGGTTCGAATTTGATCTTGCATTGCTGGAGATACTCCACCTTATAAATGTCTTTATTGTTGGAAGCAGACTTGAGTTCAACAAAAAACATAGGTAGAGGTGTTTTTGTTTTATATTGTTTGATATTCCATATATTAGCTACTTTGTGACCTAAATTTTCAATTGCAGCCTTAATTTTATCCATATTAGTGGAATAATGCAAGTTTTTTAGTACTACTTTGAAGTTCCTATCGTCCTTTGGCTGGTATGTATGAAATTCCGTTTTATTTTTCATTCATTTCTTTTATAATTACTCTGTAGTGGTCGGTTGTTTTTGGTCGCACTTTAACCTGATCATTTGCGAGGGCTTTAATGTCATAATTCTGCTTAGTGATGGTTTCCAGTACAAAAACTAAAGGTGTGATATCCTTAACCCCATTTATAAAAATTGGGGGAGTTTTAAGAATAGGAACTTTTTCAGTGCTGTCGTCTTGTTGTTGAGCTTCTAAATTTTCTTCCGCTAGGACTGAAAAGCGTTTAGTCGGGTTCAGCCAGTAGTCGTTTCCCTTTATTTGTTTGGATTTAATTTCAGGTTCGTATGTTTCATTTCTGTTTCTTTTTTTATGGACTGTAGTCCAGTTATTTGATTCTATTTGTGGGGGTATTATAGTGGATTGGATGTAATTGTTTGGTAGAGAGGCTTAGGGATAAAATGGTTGTTGTGACTGTATTGGATAGTTACCTGGTATTTGATGGCTCTGAAAGCTGTACCTCTGGTCTTGATTAGTCCATTGTGTAGCAATTGGGGATGCCGTTTGAAAGGGCTTCATCCCTTCTGGAGGTGGAGGAAAGACCATA
Organism: Sinelater perroti; assembly: GCA_036346155.1. Lineage (NCBI taxonomy): Eukaryota > Metazoa > Arthropoda > Insecta > Coleoptera > Elateridae > Sinelater > Sinelater perroti. The sequence goes on from JARFIY010000077.1 coordinate 4,515,516, forward strand.
CGGCCCCAAAAACTTTTAGGTTTTGGTTGAATCCGTATTTAAATCCTTAAATTATTATTATTTAATATTGTAAAATTGAAAATGTAATAAATAAATAAATGTGCACTCGCGATATCGCGGGTCACCTGATAAGATATCAGAACACTTGCTCTTAACGTCTTTCCTCTTTGAGAGTCAAATCGGAACTAGCTGCCAGTATGGCTTCCGTGTCCTGAAGCCCTCTAGGATGACCGGCCTGAAGATGCTCTCGCTGGGGAAAGGCCCCGGTTGCTGGCCGGAGAGGGCCGGCTCGCAGGTGCTGTTGAAGCCTTGGTCGCCGCCGTAGAGTTCACCCTCCGTGCGGGCGCGCTCCTGGCAGCACTTGAGGATGCGTTCGCTGGGCCCTGATTAAATTCTCTTTATAGCAAAGATGAGTAAGTAAATACGTTTGTCCTTAGGACTGCGGCTCGGCGCGGCGATATCACAGGTAAAATTGGCCCGTACACGTCCACTCTGCTTCAATGTACGAACCGAATTGATATCGTATTAAAAGTCGTAGCTTGTTGGAGTGTAAAGGGCTCGTCATACTGAAGGGTGATTTAAATGTGACTGTAACGAATTAACTATAATTTTACCCATACAAACTTAAGGTATTTTATCAACATGCTAAGCCTTCTATAATACTATTTATTTGTTGTGTTGAAAACTTGGTGTACCTGGTCGTTTGTATATAGGTTGCCATAAAAGAAAGTTTCAATACGTGAATAAAATTAAGTGCATATATCAATTTTGGCGTGTCATGAGCAGACAACAATCAGATAGGAAAGGACACATATATGGCTATAGTTACGAGCTAAGCTCCATCTTAGGAGGATCAATAAATCTATATAGGCCTCAATTTCTGTTCTGTTCCTGGGCACATACCGCTTGGTATTGTCAGCGTTGGCAGTTCCATCCATCAAAGAATTGTTTGGCCTTACGTTTGGTTTCTTTTACAATTATATTGAGCATAGCAGGAGAAAAGAACAAAAAATGCTTCTTTGATGCTCGATACTGCTAAATTCACCGCTGTAAGACCTGGAGAAACGGAAAAAATATTCGCTTGTTACCGCCTTCTAAGTTTATTTGACCAGCGAGTATCATCTTTTGCCGTATAAAATGGTCCGTCATTTTGGGGTTCTGCATTATCCTCATTATAGATACTTTCATAATCCATTTCCTCTTGTTCATATACATGATCTTTATCTTCTATATCACTTTCCTCGTCTTCTTGTATAATTTTGTCATATTCTGGTTCGTCCTCTTAAAGAGCAACATTAGCAACTCATTTTAGTAAGATTTCTCTAATCACAAATTTCACCTGGAAAACTCATTTTGAAATAACTTTAAACGAAACTAGCACAAAACACTATCTACAATTTGAATTTACCCAACTACAAGTAGACTGTAAGCGCAACGTTGTTATAGGTTATGTGCTCCAAGCGCCAACTCGTGTGGTTGCTGAAAGTGGCGCTAAATATGAATTTCTTTCGAAAAATATATTTTATATTTTAGCAAACATCAGATACCAAGCGGGCGCAGGTGCACTCCTCCGTACAAAACTTCACGTAATTTTGTTACAAACATTAATTAACATGAAATGATTTGCAGAAGACGTTAAAGAAATAAAAAGCTACAGCTATATGAAACAGCAACAGTGATAAATAGAAATTGACAAAACGATGGTTGAATATATATTTCTGGGGTGCATGTGACCCCGCATGGTATTGCAAGGGTTAACATATTAGCATTTTAATACTCTTGGAAAAATACTCTGCAGTTTTATCTAAAAAATTCTCCAAAACAGCCCCCTGCAACACTATTATTAGGTAGAGAAGCTCATCAAAGCTATAATTCTTTTTGTAACAACTTGGAAAATTGTGGTTTATGAACAGGGTAGAGAAGGGGCAGTTTGACTGAACACAAAATCAACAGCTTTAATACTCTCCGTCTACCAGTGTCTTCATTTTCTTACAACCAGTTAGCAAAATTTCTTTTGGATTACAAAAGATCGTTGTTATGATTGGTAGTTTACCGATCTGCACGCGATTCGTCCATGATGCCTTTTGTTTGTGCATTCCTTTACAGTGGATATGAAAGCAAATATTCATTGTACACACTATCCTAATATTGTTCAGTATTAATGGGACTAAGGCCTTCTTCAGTGAGAAATTTTGCCAGGATTTGGTATTCGATTTTCAAAATTGTACAAAATAACTCGACAGCAGCAACTCAAGTCGCTGTTGTAACGCGACTGAAACGAATCGGTTGCTTTAATGTTTACGAGAATTAGACCAAAGATGGCACTAACTGACACCACCACTATTTTATTTCTATTGCTAGAATATAGTAAGGTCAGAAACCTTTGGCTTTTATCTTATAGCATTACAACCCAACATAATAAAGTTGAATTTCAATTTAAAGCATATTGCATATTTAAATTCGACAGCCTACTTTTATGTATTTTGTTAATAAAACTTATTAATCATGTTGATAGTGCATCGGCCCTTCCAGCTCTAAAGACATTTTTACAATCCTATTAGAAAAAAGTTTGTTCCACTTTTCCTGGAAAATTGTCCAAAGGCTATCCAATTTAATAGCGCGAGGCTAGAACAGCCCGTCAAAACAAGAAATTCATGGGATTGACATTAGAAGCAATATTATTACTCGCAATCACGTTATTTAACCTTTGTGGCATATTTATGGGTTAATTTTAGAGTATGAGCCTTTGATAAATTAACACTCCTTTTTCTTCTTCCAGGATTAAGTTCTGAAATTCTATTTTCTTCACAGGCTTTAACAATACTTCAACATAGCATTTTGCATTGATTTGACTTTTGATGTAACTTGGATAAATTCTATATTCTAAAGATCCTCTTCCCGAAGTAATTTCGACTACTGTGAGATTGGTACGGATTCACCACTTTTGTCATAACCATAGCAATAGCTCATTTTTAACCACGTTATTTATTGGCAACATTTACTCTGATTTTTGCCCTTCAAGTCGCTCCTCGCCCAGCTTCTTACTTCTTATGGTTTTTAAGGGTTATGATTTTACCATATTAACTTTGCCTTTTTATCTTCTTTTTTATATTTCCATAAATTACCTTTGGAATAGTGTTTTTAATCGACCCCGACTGCTTTAGCTTGAATATTGACTAGGCGGGTTTTTTAGTAGCACAAACCAGATATATTTTTGACTTTAGAAGTTTTCTTTTCAAGATTTATTTTTAAAAGCGAAGAAGGAATGCTATTGATCTAAAATTGATGCTGCAGACTTTCACAGTGATATTATTTTGTATTGCATCCAATTTGATATCTGGTCCATTAAGTTTTAATTGACCTTGGTCAACTTTCCTGTCTAAAAAGACCTTTCAAAGTTTTTTCTGTGTATGATAATCAAATGTTGGTATTTTCGGCTGATAACACAAATCCTAAAATATAAGTAACTATTAGTTACTGCAATATTGTAAAAAAGTTTTTTTCTTAAATTTCTGCCTTCTATGTATGTACATAAAAATTTGTATTTGTCTTTACAAAAATGGTTTTAAAATGGTAACATTGATATTTTAAATTATATTCTACTATTTAACTGCGATTTGTAGTATAGAAGGTTGGTTTATTTCTAGTTACCACTAAGTTGCTTATATTTTACAAATTGACTCATCCTACTAAAAGATCTAATATTGTCTATACGCTTTGCTTTTATATGCCTTCTTATCTGCGTGTGGTGTGTTAGAGTGGTCGTAATTTTCAAGGGACCTGTGGGAGGATCTATGACTGAGTTAATCTGCGCGACCAGGAATTTAGTAGTTACAACGAGCAGTGTCGTAACGTGTAAATCATTTGGTTCGAAACTATAAATATAACTGATCAAATACAAAAATCTGTTAAATCTGCAAATATTTTGATGTTGCTTTGTGTTTCTTTTTTGTAGTTAACATCGACAGTCGAACCTGTTTAGCTAGATATGCACAATAAAATAATCTGATTTTGAGGTTAAAAATTAACTTTAGCAAAATGCACATTACTGACTTACCAAAATAGTACAAGAAAAGATATGAAACGTTGTCTTTAAAAAGACATATTTGAATTTATTCTCAAGTTCATCCATACAGCATCAGTCAATATATCCAACATCTTCGCATGGTGCACGTTATCAAAAGACTTACAGTAATTATATCAGAATAGATTTATATATTAGTGTTAACATCTCCATATATTTGAAACAGCGCCTATATACCAAAAAAAGCGTTTCCTAACCTCGCTACGTTTTAAAATCCCAACTGTGTTTTGGACATGTATTTTTCGCGAATTGTGAATATAATATTCAGATAGATGATTTTTAATAGATGGCTCATGACACCAATAGTTTTATATTTCTCACATTTCCTCGCTTTTGGTTTTTTGGGCATTGTTATAAATTCATATTTAAACCAATCTTTAGAAATATTACCTGTGCGATATATTCAAGGCTATATCCACCGGTCAACTCTGACACCACAGTCGTGTAATAGTTTGAAGAATTTCAAATGGAAAATTTTTTCTTGATGTTTAAATGATTATTAGTGGTAGTGTTTACTTCAGCCTTTAGTTTATTTATTTCCATTTAAAGGTCTGTTTTTCATTAACATTCTTTTCAATTACGTATTCGGGCAGTTCACTTCTAACTATTAATGCAATTTTGGGTTATTTTAGCTTTTTTGTGTCAAGTTTTGTTTTGTTTTTCTTTGGACTAGTTTCAATCTGACGTTTGCTACGACCACTAACAAGTTATAGTACAAGTTTAAGTCAACTCTTGAGTATTTTTTTTTATCCGAGATGAACGTGTTGCAGTAATCTTTTATTGACTTTTATAGTCAACCCGGATCCTGATTATGTATTCTGGGTTTTCCATCAGTGACTTCCAAGTGTACAACCCTTTTGGTTGTAATTTACATAAGATGTTGAGTACAAATTATTCTTCTGTAGTAAATACCCCTAACTTGTCGCTTCGTTTATTCCTCTTTCCTAATTCTTGTAGTCCAATATATTCGTCCATTCTCATAACTATGTTTATGTCATTCCTGGTAAATTTTTTAGATAGTCTTAATAATTCTCCATAAACTGTTTTTATTTATTCATTAGTTTGTTTTCTATTGACAGCTGTGACTTTCTACCGACCAGCCAGTTCAGTTTTTTGATTTTCAGGTCTATCTGTTGCTTTTCCTTTTTATATGTAATTTCTAGTTTAGAGCCTAAATGCAAGATATTTGACTTTTTATATTATGGCAGAGTGATCTCGTTAAAGTTTACATAAGTGGATTTAGATTCATTCGTCTTGATTTACCACTTTTTTGTCAATTTTTGATAAGATTGAGATAGTCTTGTAAATAGGGTGAGGCTACGTTAGGATCTTTGTTGTTTGAGATGATGGCCGTACTATCTACGAACGTGGCAATTTCTGTGTCAGTTTTACTATAAAATGCTTTGTTAATTATTTTGATTATGCGGTGGCATTGCTATACTGTTGAGTGAGCTTGCTTGAACTAAAATTGATGGTTTGGTTTGATTCTCTTGAGGATAAGCCCTTCTTGTAACTTTTGATATTATGGGCAACAGGATAATTGGGCAATAACTTGTAACATCCATTTGATTCTTATCGGGTTTTAGGATCATAATAATTTGTGCTATTTTTAAAGCTTTGGGCTAGTGTTCTAGTCTTAATACTGCGTTGAAAATGCACATTAACTTAACGAATTCTTTTCTTGGCAGCTTGTTTAACATTTTTGAAGTGATGAGGTCAACTTCTGGAGTTTTCTTCAAATGTAGAGATTTGAGTTTATCCGATACCTCCTTTGATGTGATTGATCTAATGCGCTCTTAGACTTGAATGGGTGTACTTAAGTCTTGTTCTACTTCTTGATTATGCAGAATATCGGGTTGCATTTGATGAGGAGTAAAGCTTCCGAAAGGTACCCTCCAATAGGTTTGTTGAGTAAGACAGGTGATATTCGTTTATTTGACAGTATATCATACCTGGGCACCTGACTTTGCTAATTTCTATGCTTATGTTCAGCCGTCCTATTTATTTAATTAGATTGTAAACTTTTCTTATCAATTTTTTAACATTCCATGTACACGGTGGTTCAAATATGTATGTAAACAAGCTGCACTGCGCAGCCACTTTTATCCTCCCTTCTGCTCGGGTTAGAACTTGTTCAGTCCTATTTGGGAGGTGCTAAAGTGATGAGCGAACAAAAGGTACCGCAGAGCGTGGAACAACGTATTGTAATTAAATTCTTCTGAGAAAAGGTCCGGCTCGCTAAAATTCACTACAGATTACAACAACAGTATGAGGAAGAGTATTTCTCACGGACCCGTGTGCTTTAGAGAGGGCAGAGAACACATACAGAATGAACCGTATGATCGGCGGTCGCAAACATCCGTCACCGAGCCAATAATTGATCGTGCAGGCGCACTTATTTGTTATAATAGGCGCAGAACAAGAAACTTAGAGTAATGTTGTCCATCAGTGTTGGGAGTGTAGAAAAACCACCTCTACTACCGCAAGGTGAATGCATGATGGGTACCACACACTTTGACGCACGTGAACAAAATGGTGCCCATGCAAGCTGTCAGTCGTCTCCTACAACAGTTTGAAGATGAAAGTGATGCATTTTTAAAGTCTATAGTGACAACCGATAAAATGTGGGTGCACTACTTTATTCCCGAGTCCCAGCAGCCATCACGCAAGTGGCCGCATACCAGTTCTTCTAAAACCCAAGAGAACGCTGAGGAGCCGTTTAGCAGAAAAAGTGACGGCAATATTCTTCATCCATGTAGACTTTTTAATAGATGTCAGAACAGTCAATGCAGGTAATGAAGAGAAAAATCCGATTCAATAAAGATAGGTGGAAAGCGGGCAGCTTTCCTTCAAGGCAATGCACACCCAAAACAACAATAGAAACCCACCGGAAATTGAAATGAAACCTTCTGCCACATCCGCCGTACAGTCGCAATTTGGTATCAAGCTCGCAACGCATGTAGTTTGCGGACAACAACGTGGTCGTCCAGACTGTTCAGGAGTGGATACACCGCTATCAAAAGGAATAAATGTTGACTCAGGAGAAGAGTACATTGAAAACTGACATGTGCAAGTAAGTGTTTGGCAATTTTGTTTGTAAAAGTCATATTTGAACAACTTTGCATCTTGTCTATTTTAGTGGCTGATCTTGAAATTCTTCGCAGCCTTTAACCATTTAAGGTTTGCTGGAAACTGAGATAAAGTGTTTTATTATTTTCGGCTGTAAATTATTATACTAGGAAATATTATACATGGTAATTTTCCGTTGTTTTTCATCCGCTGTGGTATTTACATTAAAGACAAATATTTCATCTACGTCTTAGTTTTCTAGTTCACAGTTATCTTCCTAATGTGTGCTTGTGGTCAGTTTTGAACAACCAGCTATTGTTGTCTAGTGGATAGTTGTAGTCCACCCCAAGTGTTTCATTTCCCCAATATTATCCATTTCTGGGAGGGATTTTTCTATCCGCCATCCTATGGAGGACTAACAAACCTATTTTACAACACTAACCAGTAGACGGTATTTAAGACAGTAACTTACCTATTAAATTACATTTGAAACACCCCTTTATAAATAGTACGATTACTTATTTACATCACTTTAAAATGTCGTCTATTAGAACCTTATGATTTTACTGCAATATATTTAAGAGGCTGTAATTTTCTTATGTTTTTTTTTTTGAGCAAGATGTTTATTCTTTCTCTAAAATATGAACAAATAGAATGTTCAAGTTTGTAGGAATCAATAACCACGGCTGTAAGTTCTTTACAGGTCAACTTGACATTCAAGATTCTTTTATACGGATCTGACATACATGAATAGTCTCACATCCTCTGTATTTATTAACAAACTTTTTTCCAATAAATTAACGTTTATACGTACTTCATTTTACCCACTTATTCCGACTTATTTTAAAAGCCTCACTTCGTTGTCTTCCACTGCTTAACTTCGAAAACCTCATTAAGGCCCAACTCAGTTTAAAAGTTTAGCGCCGATATACTTTTAACGCAATTATATTAAATTTAAAATGGTAATCCAATCGGCGAAGCGTGAACTTTTGCGTGGCGACGCCGCTAATTTGCAATTTTAACTTCATACTCAAACTCGCGCCAACTCGCTGTCACTGCCGTAATTGTTCCAAATTAATTAAAATTTACACCCGAAAGGCGAGTAACACGGGCACTAAAAGTAATTCCTGCGCGCAGCTCGCCGCCCCATTTTATTAAGCCCATGTACAGCTGTTGTATGTTTTACGGCTTCCTCGAGGAACGCCAGATTTGTAGAAGTGAACGGAGCTTCGTAATTAATCGGATTGCTTTAGCAACCAGTTCGGCGCTTTCTACGGAAAAAGAACTGCTCTTGCAGGATTTGCCTTGTTAGGCTAGAAGTTTAGTTGCGTTGCTCGACGTGAAACTTCCGAATTGCGGAGAATGGGTTTATCTTGCAAAAAGTTCGCTAAGCTTTCAGTTCAACAGCAGGAAGTGTACTCGTTAAAATATCTGACATTTTTGCGCTACGCTGCTGCAATGCAGTTTGGAAGAGCGATGACTTTCACTCAGGCGGTGCCTCAGTACTACTGATAAAGGCAGTGACCGTACGCGCCCACGTTGTCTGCGACCTTACCTTCCATTATCACATTATTTCAGCTTCTCGCTCGCTCATTTGTGTAATTTGTGTGTAATTGCATTATGTGGGATTTTGTTACTTCACCTTAATTGCCTTTTAAGGTAAAACAAGAGAAACTTTAGTTCTTTCTACGACTAAATTATTTTGATTGGATTTTATAATAGCGGTAATTTACTTAAACTATTACGTCATTCCATTTACTCTATAAAACTGCAAAAATGTAACTATCTGTGTTTGTAACTAACATTGCAATCCTCTTACAGTTGTGAACCGATTTCAAAGGTCAATAGCTTATTCAAACCTCGTATAAAGTTATTAAATTTTCTATTTAGGTCAGGGTTAACCAGTTATAGGTCAAAATATAAATTATCATAAAGTAATTAGACAGTTTGCGCCACCTATCGGTGTTTCATGCACTACGTAGCCAATTCTTGCCGTTAGTAGGCGCATGCGGCACAACTTTAATTTATATGAAACCAAATATAACCGATATAGATATGGCTGATAAAACGATTATTGTCTTATTTTTTTAATTATTGACGAAACTGTAAACCAAATATTCAGCTTGAGTGTTTATGGTACTAGTTGATAATAAAAGTTTTTATCGTATGATATTTGACATTATAAGACGATTTTGCAACAAATACCGCAAAGCGTTGTTATTACACATTCGTTTCACAGGTGTGAACGATGAGGTTTGTACATTTCTACATTAAAGCAAAATTGCGAGAACAAAAAAATGTATTAAAATGGAAGTAATAGGAAACGATAGTGGCAACAAAGGTTTGGCAAATTCAAATTTTTAAAGTTTAGTTTCAAAAATAAACCATAATCTGGAAAACCAAATGAATTTGATAAACACGTGCTTCGATCTATATGACATAAAAGTGATCGTCGTCATTTGGTGGAAAAGCACTGAAGCTATCCATGTCAATTTGTTTGAATTTTTATTTTGAGCTCTTTTGTGCATTATATAGTTTTCCGGCAGGCCGTATTGTTGATGTCAGTAAATTCGTTATCTTTATAATGAGTACACGAATCTTGTTGGAAACACACGTTGAGAAGTAGGTAAACCGATATTTTCAGGTTTGGAATGTAGAAGATTTATCGGAGAGAATAGTTCGCGTCACAATCACAAAGAAGGACAAAGTTATCTTTCGTTTCTTTGAAAACCAGCCAAGTCTTTCGCTGCGCTCTGCTGAAACTTTGGAAGAAAGGAATTTATCTTTCTCTAAATATAATTTGAAGGCGACTGCGTGAACAACAGACGTTCCTTGTCGATCAACTTTGAAGCAACTGTTACTTCTGAAAAAGGCCATATAAAAACAATTGGTGTGGGCAAAGGAAATTGTGGATTGAAATTAGGACAACGTTATCTTCATGCATGAGTTTTCTTTCAGGGCATGGTTTTTCTTACCAGAAGCGTGGTTAATGAAGGGTAATTCTTCAGCACATAGTAAAACACTGTAAAAGTGCTTATGTTTGGATATACCTTTCTGTTTACGGACAATTTAAACGTCGAGAAAGTGAGCACTATTTACCAGAAAATCTGCTGAAAAGTTTTGGTTCTAACAGAAAAAGCTGGCTAGTGCAAGAAGATAATGACCCTTAAACATCGCAGAAAATTGTGCAGTGCGTGTAAACAAAAAAATAACGTTACTACAATGGAATAGTTAGCAATGTTTTCATATGTTAATCCCACTGAAAATGTGGCGTAAAAATAAAGCTCGAAGGAAAACCCGTGTACAAGGTGAGGTAGCTGTCGTTTTAAATTAAAAAGATACGACGATCTTTGTCAAATGGTTATTCAGAAAACCTCATCTAAAGCATGGAAGAAGCTATTATAAGCAGCAATAAAGGCGATTGGACCAGACTTTAGGTAATTGCGCAATACTTTTAATTTATACTTTAATAAAGGATTAAACTATCACTTTATTATTGAACAGATGTAAAAATAGAGAAAATCTTTGGTAGTACAAAAAATGGTCGAGCTTCAAGATGTTCGCAAATAATTGTAATAGCATCTAAATTAATTTTGTCCTGACAAATTAAGCTAAGTGACTCAATGGTAATGCATATTGATGTATTCTTCTCATTCTCATTGTTGAAATAGATAACGATTTTTGTATATTCTGATGGTAGAAAATAGAAAACTAATCTTATACAAGAGAATTAACCGAAGACAGGAAGCAATAGAGAAAAACACTACTGAAACAAATAAATCCAAAAGATTGACCACCTAGAAGATGAAGAACGCACTAGATGGCATCAAATAAGTTCAAACTCATTTTTATCTGTCAATCAAATAATTTTTTGAGAAATCTAAAATCCTGTTCTAACATTTACATCACTTGTGGTTTGTTAATTAGACTTAAATAAGGATAGTAATCCTAACAATGTATATAGCAAATGTATTCATTTTAATAAAGTAACTAATTTAAATATGTAGTAAAATAATTTTATAGCCTTTTTAGAAAGAGTTTATACTGATTCTTTATGTTTAGAAAGTAACTAAGAATAAATGATGTAGAAGTTTTGGTATTTTCGCAATGTAATTATATAAATTCAACTTTACAAGACGTGACACAAGAATAATAATTAATCCGTGCAATGAACCCCCCAAACGCAACCTCTGGTAAAGTGTTCAGCGGCACTGCGCCAACTTGCAGCACTCCATAATTTCAAATATGCAATTATCGATCCCCTAGGGCTGCTAACTCTACAATTTCCAGCAGTTATACTCTTGTTGCTCAATTATGTAACCCCAAGCACAGCAGTTGTTTCTGCAATTAGCAAGGGAAGCTCGGTATTACTTCATAAGGCATCTCGTACCAAACTACACTGCAAAGAACATTAAATTTTCCATGTTGAGTAGCTAGATTGCCTATTGCGGGAAACTACTTAGGCGGCGAATGTCTCAGAAAAACAAAATATATAGTACAGACTGCAACTAAGTAGACTTTACCGGCAATCTTAATTTTAATTCTTGGTGTTAACAAGGGAGACAAAGAGAAGTCGACGCATGATTGATAATTAACATAGTTTACTACATCACAGTTAAGAATAGACAAATTTAGATACTCATCACATGACCAGTAAATGCTGAAGTACCATGCTAGAAGTTTGTCTTTTGTATCAAATTCAGTTTGGACTGCCCTAATTTTGAGTATATAAATTTTTAATTTAGATTGTTTTCAACATTTATTTATGTTGCACGCTGCAGTAGTCATGTAAGATACATATTTTATTGCCATTACCTAGGCTGAAAAGTCAATTTTATTTATTAAAAATGGTTAAACAAATATAGGCCTAACGCTTTTTTTTCATAGACATACATTGAAAAATAATTAATTATTGAGCAATTATTTATTAAAAATTACATTTCCCAGAATTAATGAGATTGTGTGAAAAGTGCATTTTTATTAAATTGTAAATTACTTAAAGACACGAGCAACATTTTCTGAGGCTTAACCAGTAACCCTCGATCATGAAATGCATTTTTTGAGTTTTTAAAATTGAAGCTACCATTTAAAAGCTAACATTTCCCGTTATATACGAGACCTTGTTACTGAAAAATGCAGAGCACGGAAGAAATGGAAACTAAAACCAGATATGATAAAACTCCAAACAATAGAATTACCTACCAGCTTCACAACGCACTAATGGAAGCACGAAATAACACATTAGTATATATACAAATAACTCTCGCCAGATGACCAAACTATGTGGAAAGCAACAAAAAGTTTAAACGACCGATAGTTATGATACCCCCAATTAAGAAGCTGTACGGCAAGTAGACCATATCTGAAAAAGAATAAGCAGATACATTTCTCACAGCACTATGTCAGATGACACTAGCAGTTAACCATTTTTCGCCAACCAAAGTACGTAAACAAACTAAACTTATTAATATTTTAAAAGCTCCTGGATATGACCTGATATTTTTTATTTTTTTTATTATAGCTGGCTTTGCAATATACAATTCAATACACGGCTTGGTTGTTATAGTACAATTAAATAAGAACTAAACTACATACATTGAGGTTTAATTCAGTGGGGATTAACTGATAAATTACATTTCTATCTTAATTTGACATTGAGTTGGGTTTATATACCACATTTAAATTAAGTCCTGTGGTAGTTTACGTTTAAGACACCTGTGAATATTTTTTTGGCCTAGATTTAATTTGGTAGCACTTGAACACAAGGTTAGATTTTGAAAAAACTTTACAGTGTATTTATTAATGAACACTGTAATTAATGGAACACTTAATTCACTGTGAACTTGATTATTACGCACAAACCAAGGGCAGTTGATGGCGATTCTGAGCACTTTGTTCTGGATTGTTTGGAGTTTCTTCATGTTTGTCTTTGATGTGTTGCACCATATTGGACATACATACGTAAGAATTGGTCTGAGGATTCTTTTGTAGATAAGTACAGCACACTCAGGTCTGAGGTGAGATTTGCGGTTTATAAGGGGATATAATGCACCCAGTTTGTTGTGGCACTCGTTGAGTTTTTTATTGATATGAAACCCCCAGTTCAGTTTCGCGTCTAAGTGCACGCCTAAATATTTAACATCTGAGTTCTTTGGATGACCTGATAGTGGGTGAAGTGTTACAAAATCTTTCTCGTAACGCTGTAGTGTTGCTTACTACCATTTACAATAGCATTCTACGATTATCCTACTTTCCTGCTCATTGGAAATGCGCCCAGATCATCATGATAGTTAAGCCTGGTAAACTACTCTTTCCAACTCAGTTGTACCTAGTCTTACAAAAAATACTAAATCAAGATCAATAATCAAATGTCAGAGTATCATAAAATTACCCCTGGAGTACCACAGGAAAATGTACTTGGTCCGTTACTCTGTTTACTCTACACATATGACACACCAACTACAACCAATATCTCAATAGCCATGTTCACTGATGACACAGCTATTCTGTGAGCTAACTAAAGACCAAAAACAGCGGCATCTCATTTACAAGCCCATCTAGATACTCTGCAAGATTGGTTGTACAAATGGAGAATTGCAGTAAATAATGACAAATCTGCTCATCTTACGTTTACCAACAGGCATACTGTTTGTCCAGAAGTCAGCTCTGGTACTCCAGAAAACCGAAATCAAGTATCTTAGACTGGGTCTGGACCAGAAACTAACATGGAATGCACATATCAAAACAAAAAGAAAGTAAATGGACCTAAGGATTAAACGAATAAACTGGTTAATCGGCAGACAATCCCGACTATTATTTTATCAAATTACTCTTATGTAAAGTCATTATTAAACCTACTTGAATATTTGGGATCCAACTATGGGACTGCGCAAAGGCCTCCCATACCAAAATACTACAAAGATGCCAATCGAAGATTTTTAGATCAATAATAAATGCTCCATGGTATGTTACAAATAAAACTGTACACAACGATATGGGGATATCATATGTAGCAAACGAAATCCAATGACTTACAAAACAATACATCAACAAGTTATCAGGACCTACAAATCTTTTCAATGATTAGCTTAGCATCCAGCCGATCGTCACTAGAAGACTGACGAGACAATAGTTACAAGACCTATCCTTGTAAGCAGCCACATATAATATGAAATCATGGGGAAACTGGTATTGGCCAAATCCCTTTATGTCGTGTAAATTACATAACATTTATCTATTACTTGTAACTGAGTAGATTGCAAATAAGCAAATCTAACAAAAAAAATTGAAGCTGCTATTTCGAATCTGAAATCGTCAGATGTAGTTCTGAATTCTATCTGTTCTTTTGTAACGTATAAGAACTTGATGTTTCGAAAATTGGCTTGACAGTAATTTTAAAATGATTGAACATCGTGAATGAAAAATTTATTTTTTAGACAAGCCTTATAAGCCTCACGTTTCACTCTACCACTTGTTCCATAGCAAGAGCTTTCCTCGCAGCAAGAAGCAAAAAAATGTTATTCAGCTTTTAAATTATGGTTTGATTTGGTTCGCAAAATTTGATTTCTTTTGATTGTGTTGGACATCCGTTTACTATGTTTATTTGAAGAGGGAAGTAAAATTCCCATAAGAATAATTACAGGAATTTCTGCTTAAAGTATATTTTAATTCGCGTTTGACTCTCACAGTGTAAAATTGTGTCGACTGCTGCTTTCTTATCTACTGAAGGTCGACGAGGAGATAAGCGTGCAGTGTACATGGGAGATAGTTCGTCAAACGATTGTAAAAATTTGAGATCATTGAAATTTATATCGCAGTTTACAGCAAAAGTGTGTACTTCATAAATACATTTTATTTATTTATATAGTAAAACAAATCCAGTTGGGATGATACCCGGGCCAAGCAAAATCACAATCACAACCAGCATTTTCAAATATCACAAATACATAAAAACCAATTTTCTATAATTCGAATCTATCAACAACAACCTTTTCAAGTCAAATTTTAATAACAATTATCCAACAGTTTATTGTTAGTGAGCAAAGTATAAACTATTCCGATAATGCAATGATAACATCAAACCATGGTAATAGCGATAACAAAACCCTTGGTAAACCGTCAGCAAAAAAATTAAACAATCTCATATAACAACAACTGAAATCACATTCAAATTCATCTGCAACTCAACAGTAGCTCAACGGACAATAAAGCTCGACATAAATAATTTAGTCCACCGTTAGTGGTATTTATGGAGCCAAAGATTCCCAAGCTATGACTAAAAACCTCAGTAAAGTCATCAAAGACAAAATATATTACTTCAAAATGCTAACAACACAGTCAAGGTAAATAGCATTTCCATTGATGTTTACAAGAAACTGATGAAGCACCTGCGTGAAGAAGATATAGTCCACTACACCTATCAAATGAAACAAAAAAGAGCTTGCATAGTTGTAATTCTGGACCTACACTACTCAACTCCTACTCAAAATATCAAGAATAAACTAATCACAAGGGGAGTACAAAACTACAAAATTTATTTTGAAATAAAACCTAGCGCAAAACTAAAGGGCACTTTGACCTCAAAGTTAAGATATGGCGACTTAAACATTTTTTTACCTAAAAATAGCCACACAGATTTTCAAGTGAGGAGCTGTGGTCTAGTGAAAATTAGATTTGAAAGGTCACCTATGTGGCCCAGATCAAGGTTTCACAGGTTATGTTTTAATTTGAATTAATTTAAGGGGACATTCCAATGTGACGGGTTGAAAAATTCGAATTTTTTTTGACAGTTTTAAAATCAAATTAGTTTGCCAGTGAGGAGAGATTCATAGACTCGTGCCATATGATTTTTCATCTTGAAAAACTTTAAACGCGTTTTTCTCAAAACGACATTTTTGCACCTGGTGCAGCTGATTTCTCAAAAACCACTGGGCGTATCGACTTCAAAATTTTAACACGAAAATTAGTACTATCATGGCTATGGCCCGAACTTCCAACTTGTTGATATTTTGGTTTTAACTTATAGTTTCACCTGATTTATTATGCAAAAATACGTATTTTTGTTTACACTTTTGCAAGAAACGCTGCCATTTTGTTAATTTTCGATAAAATAAAAAATAAAAAAGTGGAGATTACCAGGAGGACCAGAATCACCTGCATCAGCAGAAAACTTTTTTTAACATATCTATGTTATATTATAAACAAAGACATATTTTTCATGACCAAAACAAAAACATTTTTTTTCGCTCTGCTTGATCATACCTTTAAGGGAAAAAAACGTTTGTCCAATTGTTTTCAATAGTTCCCGAGAAAAAAAATTGTTGAAATATGCCCTTTTGTTTGACGTTCACATTGGAATGTCCCCTTAAAAGAAAAAAAACTTAAAAACTAAAATTATTTTTTACTTTCCTTATCCTATAATAAGGAAAGTAATGTAATCGACGGAAATTTGACCTACCCAGTTTTTCACATTTCTGAACGGATTATAGCCTCAGGACACCAAAAAAGTTGGTTTGGGCCATTGGTTCGTGTGTATGTGTGTGTCTGTCGGTCTGCCGATCTGTCAGTAAACAGGATATCTCAAGAACCGTAAAAGCTAGAGACTTGAAATTTGGTATGCAAGTTACTTGTAGGTAGGGGACGCAGTGCGAAGCTTTTGGTAAAAATCGGCAGAGTCGTTTAGTCTGAAGGTCGCAAAATCGGTCGCAAAGCGGTCGCGAATCTAAACGGTTGAAGATACAAGACATTTATGAGAATAAAAATGATTTGTTATCACGAAATAAACATGAATTTAAAATAAAAGTTGGTAAAATAGGAACTCGAAAAAAATTGAAGCTCACTATTTTTAATATACCGGGTGTTCATAAAATGTTTCGGGAAATTTATATTACCGGATAGATCAGACCGAGACGAACAAAAAATTACCATGAAATTTTCAACGAACTTAAAAAGTTCGTCGCTGAATTCTATATGTCTGTCGGTCTGTCGGTCTGTCTGTCGCTGTCACAAAATTATGGATTTTTTAAAATTTTTAAATGGATTCTTATAGGAAATTTTACGCTGATTTCAAAATCGAAATCAAAAAGGTTCTATCTCGAATAGTTTTCGAGATATTCGACTTCGAATTTCGGGAAAATTTCGACATTGCGATTTTATGAGTAATTCTCAAAGAAAATTTTACGCTGATTTCAATAATGAAATCGAAAAAATTCTATGTCGAATAGTTTTCGAGATATTCGACTTCGAATTTCGGGAAAGTTTTCGACATTACGATTTTAAATGTGATTCTTATAGGAAATTTTACGCTGAATTTGAAAATGAAGAAAAAATTCTATGTCGAATAATTTTCCAGATATTCGGGAAAATTCGAAATCGAAATCGAAAGGTTTTTTTAAGTTCGTTCTGGGATTGCTTACAGAGCAATCTCTTCGCCGGCCCCATATTTTGATCTGAGGTCAAATAAATAAGTTATAGCCGATTAAAAATGAATTAAACAGATCAATCACAGCGCGCTCGGAGACCTTCCTGGCCGACTGCGGGAGGACGGAAGGGAAACGCTTGGCCGCTAGGACTGAGCACGCAGGCGATAATGGGGAAGGCCGTGCGGCCGAGCTCGCACGGTTACCTTCAGTGACGTAACAAAATTTTAAGTACGAGTCAATTATTGGCTTGTTTATTTTAATCAGCTTTCGAGTATTGGACTCGCGCCTCATCCTTTTTTAAAGTTCCGGGACGAGAGCAGCGCAGGGCCGAGACGATGGACCTGGTATAATATATAATAATAGGATAAGGAAAGTCGTGTGATGTTCACACCCGATTTTTTTAATTTGGTCAGGGTAAGGTTCGAATTCTAGACCTTCAGGTCTGGAGCCCAACAGCTTCCCCACTGGACCACAGCTCCTCATTTGAAAACTTGTTTAGCTATTTTTCAGGTACAGAAAATAGCCAAATTTTTAACTCGCCATATCTTGACCCTTAGGTCAAAGTGCCCCTTAGTTTTGGCCTACACCCCCCTTTTCGATTCTGTTCTTTTAAATGCGCTAGGCTTTATTTCAAAATAAATATTGGAGTTTTGTGCTTCTTTTGTGAGTGACCCAACTTGCTTAGTTGCTAAGTCGTAATGCGAAAAGTCATTCAATTGTGTTAAATATTGACAAATCCTGTATAATGAAAAAAGACAATTAGAGAAAACGTATTGGTTACAAAGACCTTACAAGACCCAAACAACAAATCCACAGAATACAAACAAATATAATAACAATCATTGTAACAAAGACAGCAGCAAATGAACAACGCCCGAACACATGCCATCAAAACTCCCACACTTATCCACAAGCTGCAAATAATACAATGAATAATAGGGAGATAGCAACAAAACTTATTACCTTTCTTTATAAATTCAAAAACATTTTCTCTCGATTCCTTAACCAGAACAGCATGATCCTGTCCATGTTTACAAGATAACCAAATAATGACTAACTTAACAATAATAGTGGTCTAGAACTTAAATAAACTTTAAAAAACATATTCACAAAGTTACTTTTTTCTTAAATACAAACTTAATTGATACTTTGTTAGTACTGTAATAAAAATCCCATACTACAACATAAACTATACAAACCATCCTAACGGAACTGATTACGCAGGGTCAGCAATATTATTCAGGTCAGCAATAAGTTAGTAAGTGCTAACTAACCAAATTCAAGATTTTCTAATAAAAATAAAATACTTGCGATGGTCATGAATCAACCGAGCTGTATATAAGCTACCTAGGCGTTGCATATCAGTTATAAAATATCAAGAAAGAGGAGACTGGAATGCCAAGCACTCTAACTAGGGTTCCAGGGCAAAACTTGTTCTAAGTTATACAGAAAAATGATTTACAGGACTTATCAACCTATTGGATAGTAGATTTAAACAAAATCCCAGATCTGTTCTATTACTAAACGCGTTTCATAAATATAATAAAATAAAAAGTAATTTAGATTTAAACTCAGATCATAGTCCAATAGCAGTCTGTGCAATAGAGGAACCAACTGGAAGCAATTCAAATTGATGAACACCAGTAGCGTTAAATTAATATTATAGAATGTATAGCCCTAATGAAATTGACGAAACTGCAAAATATAAATAACCTAGCGTGTTACTTCAAAATACATCAAAAAGTTTCAATATACGACTACATATAAAACAATACGGTGTCGGGGATAAATGGAAAAGGTTTAGGAATTCTTTGAGTAACACCTCGTTAAACAGGCTTACAACACTATGTAACAAAACATTCAATTACTACATCACAAACCTATCAATGAAAAACCATGAGCAGTTCCATCAGGGTGGTTTGTGTTATAAATGCAGTAGTTGGGAAATCTGATGTAGCTTTTGCTGATGAAGTGGATTTCAGTTATAAGGAGTATAACAAAAGATTCATAATACTCATAATAATCAAATTTGGGTGGTTAAGTTCTTCATCATGAATTTCAGTTCCTCCATATTGTTTGAGTGTTGATTTTCAGATGTGACTTGTAATTGTGATTCAAGTTTTTTGTAGGTTGTTTGTGTTGTTTTACTTGTTCTGCTTAAGAAACCTCAGAAATTTTATGTTTGGGTTAATGTGCGCATGTGCATATTAACTTCAGGTCTTGAAATTGCTTGGGTATTATACATCCTCGATAATTAGCGGAATGGTCCCCGCCACAGTTTACACATTTAACCTGGTCATCTATAGTTTTCCTTGGGCCTTCTTTAGTGGTGTGAGATCCTGTACATTTAACACAGCAGTAGTTTTTGGTATGGTCAAATCTTTGACATTTAGCACATTGCGGGATGTTCTTTCTGCATGAGGAGGTTCGGCAGTTTTTAAGATTTAATACGGAGTGAAAATAATAATTAACTGAATGATAATTTCCCTGCCATCAGAGACCTTGCGGTCCATTACGGCGATCAGAACCAGTTTTCATTCGGCGCACCAGCACTGACGGTCTTTTACGTGTAGATATTCGATCAAAAGCATACTGCGACCTCGGGGTAGGTATAATTTACAAATTAGAAACTAATAAAAATGTAAGTCTGGCCTTAAATAGTAGGTAGAGCGTTTTGGAGCGCGGCACGCGTCCGCTTGCTTCGAAACACAAGCACGAGATGTGGTAAGTAATTTATAAAATAACCATAAAAATCAACAAAAAAATTCTTGGAATAATTTTCCTTAATCAAGATAAACAAATCTAACAAATGATTAAAGAAAACTTACTTCCTATGTCTGAGAAATATTAATCTATTGGTGTACTTCGAAAAAGACTATGCCTATTAAATTGTAATTGTAGACAAAAAATAAAAATAACAACAAAATGAACTTGTATAGAAAATTTTTTTAATAATACGTTAATGTAACTTTGGTGAATTGTTGCTTTTTAGTAAAAACGACAAATAAAGAAGTGTTTGATTTCAATAAAAAAAATTATTATATACATTAAAACATATAGTGAATGTTAGAAAAAGTATCATATATTTTTTATATTTTATTATGATCTTTTTTTTTAAATGTATTTATTAGTTAATTACAATCTGTCAATTACATCTGACAATAAGTAATTATGTTGATCGTATTGAGCAGTGTTGGAGAAGTCGCCCAATGACGACCCTCCTGCGATTACTTAATTAATTTGATTGTTACACTACATGTAAGTTAATTAAGACACTTAATGTAACTTAAATAGCACTAAAATCTATGCGGTAGTTCGAGCGGGTTAAGTCTTTTGAGTCTTTGCGTTTGAGCACTGTTGTCTAGTAGATTAACTGCCAAAGGATTGCACTTCTAACTTATTTAGGTACTTTACACTACATTTTTTAATTTCTTCCTTGACGGTGGCCACTTCTAAATCGTTTCGGATTTCAATGTTTGGGATGTAGTATGGGGCATTAGTTATTAGACGTAAGACTTTGGATTGGTACCTCTCCAATATGTCAATGTTAGATCTCGAGGCAGTGCCCCATAACTGGATCCCGTAGGTCCAAACTGGTTTCAATGCTACCTTGTATATAAGAAGTTTATTTTTAAGCGATAATTGGGAGTTTCTACCTAACAACCAGTAGTATTTCTTTAGTTTCAGTCCAAGCTGCACCCTCTTCTTCCATATATAAGTACGCCATGTAAGCCCTTTATCCAAGTGTATTCCTAAATATTTAACGCTATCAGCCTGTGGTAGTGGTTGACCGTTCATATTTACTTCTGGGGAGTGCCCTCTACATTGAAAGTCACATGGACTGATTTATTCTCGTTCACCTTGATACGCCATCTTTGGAGCCACTGTTGTATTTTATCTAATGCGTCTGTAGTTGTTGGGCAGCAGCTGTTGGATTTGGGTGCATTGATAGGGCCGTGTCGTCTGCATACGTCGCTGTTATAGCGCTATTATCAGTGGGTAAATCGGCTGTGAAAATGAGGTATAAGACAGGCTCCAATACGCTGCCTTGCGGAACACCGGCTTTTATTTGCATCAATTCTGTTAGTTCATCCTGGTATTTAACTTGGAAGTATCTTTCCTGTAAGTACGATTTCAGGATAGTAAAGATTGGATGGGATAACTACAGCTTAAGCTTGAATAGTAGACCTTCGTGCCAGACCTTGTCGAAAGCCTGGCTTACATCCAAGAAAACCGCAGCACAGTAAGCTTTTTCCTCAAATGTATTACTGATGACTTCAACGATTCTATGGACTTGTTCGATGGTTGCATGGTTTTTCCTAAAGCCGAACTGGTGATCGGGGAAGAGATCTTCTTCGGTGTGTGTCATCAAGATTCTTTTTAGTAGGAGTTTCTCCATTAGCTTAGATAAGACTGGTAATAAACTGATAGGCCTATAGGACTCGACGTTGTGCGGGGGTTTGTCGGGTTTTTGAATTACTATTACTTGAGCGATCTTCCATGGGGTGGGAAAGAATCCTGTTCTGAGGATAGCGTTGAAGATGGCGGTTAACATTGTAATCCCTATTTTAGGAAGCTCCTTAAGTACCCTGCCCG
Organism: Sinelater perroti; assembly: GCA_036346155.1. Taxonomy (NCBI): domain Eukaryota; kingdom Metazoa; phylum Arthropoda; class Insecta; order Coleoptera; family Elateridae; genus Sinelater; species Sinelater perroti. Next base: position 4,537,686 of record JARFIY010000077.1, read on the forward strand.
TGATCAAATCCCAGCCTGGTGCCTTGTTAGGTTTTAGTAAGTTGATCATTTCTGTGACTTCACCAGCTTTGAACAGCTTTATTGGAGGTGAAAGTTGGTAAGGGGCTTCCAGGTATTCTTTTATGTCGTCATCTTCATCCGGATTTCTAGTTGGTATTTCTACAGGTTGGAAAACGTTTGACAGGTGTTCCGCGAAGATTTGTGCCTTTTCTTTGTTATTGCGCGCCCAGGAGCCATCCGCTTTACGAATAGGAGGTACTTGTTGATTCGGTTGGTTCAGGGCCTTCGTTGCCTTCCATAACGAGTAGTCTGTGCTAGCTGTAGCTGATAGCCCTTCTACGTAGGTGGCAAAATTGTCATTTTTGAGGGTCCGTATTAGCTCCTTAAGTTCTCTAGTGGCATCGTTTAATCTTCTTTTGTCGTCAGGATACCTACTACGTTGCCATTTTTTCCTTAGCCGTCGTTTTTGGGCTATTTTTTCTTTCAGGATAGTAGGATACCTATGTTCTACTTTGTTGGGTGGGAAATTTGGTGTTGCTTCCCAGGCAGCACTTTGTATTGTTTTGACAAAACTTAAGACTGCATTATCAATTTCTTCGTTTGTTTTGAGAGATACATCTAGATTTATGCTATCCTCAATTAGTACTTTAAAGTATTCCCATTTTGTTTTTGAGTTGTAAAGTTGGGGTGGTTTATTTCTCTGTGTTATAATTGCATTGACAGTAGCTATCACTGGAGAGTGGTCAGACGTCAGATCAAAACTGGATTTTATATTTAAGAGTCTTCAGAAATACCTTTGATCACAAAGAAGTCCAATAAATCTGGAACTTTTGCAGGTCCGTTGGCCAGTATGTTGGTTCATAGGTGGATAGATGACCTAACTGTTCTTCTTGTAATACCTGATATAGGATTCTGCCTCTGCCTGGTGGGGATAGGCGCGATCCCCAGTGGGTATGCTTGGCGTTGTAGTCTCCGCCCGCCATGAAGCGATTTCCAAGAGATGTGAAGTATTCTTTCAAACTGTCTTTGTCAGGACGATAGTTCGGTGGGCAGTATGCCGCCGAGATTACCAGCGGACCATACCAGTCCTCTATTTCTATACTAGTTGCTTGGAAGGAATCCCTTTTGTATTCTGGCAGTACACAGTGCTTTATTTGCTTTCTAATTATTACTGCTGATCCTCCTCTCGCTCTACGATCTGCATCTGGATGTTGGGTATCGTATATAATGTAATCCGGAATTTTGAAGTGCGTTTGGGAATTGAAGTGTGTTTCTGCTATTAGTAGTACGTCAATGCTGTTATATTTTAGAAATACTTCTACTTCCTGTTTGTGGCTTTCTAATCCGTTGGCGTTCCAGAGCGCAATTTTAAATAGTTGAGCCATTGTTTTTACCGATTTTGGATACCAGGCATTTGATAGTCTCCCTCGGTTCTTTTATTTCAGATGTTAGTTCCGAAATCATTTTTTGTTGTGCTTTGTAAATATGATATAAAGTAATTTTCGTTGAGTGTAGGATTGTTGTTTGTGGCAGTTCTATAACTACATTGCGAGCTTACATTTATCAAACGTGGTGCTTGATTTGTGGATATTGTCTGTTCATGGAGATTTCCACCGACTTGTTGTTTTTCTGGTGCAGGTTTTTGGGTTTGTTCTGCATTGTTGTTATTTGCTAAGGGACGTGTTTTTTGGATTCTTGTTTGTCGTACTTGTGGTAGTTTTCCTTGTTGTAGGGGATGTCTTCTATTTAGGATTTCGATGTAGACTTTACAACCTTTGTAATTTGCAGGGTGGTTTCCCTCGCAAAGAACGCATTTGGGAGCCTTGCCATCACTGCGGTTTTTAGGGCATGTTCTATAGTCGTGCTCCTCTGCACATTTTACGCATCGATACGGACGGGAACAGTTGTTTCTGGTATGACCGTAGCATTGACAACGTTTGCATTGTGGGATTTGTGTTCTTTTATGGGTGGTTCAAACTTTACTACTGCATTTAACAAAAGGTCTAAGTTATAGATCTCTTTGTTGTTGTCTTTCTGTGCCAGGTCTATGAAGAACAGATTTTTGGCATTTTGGTTTCGCGATTATGTACATTCATAACTGACTTGACTTCGTGTCCCTCTTTTGCAATGCAAGTTTAATGTCTTCTACTGGGGTGGTGTGGGGTAGGTTCCTTATTACCACCCTGAAGTGTTTATCTTCCGGGAGGGTGAACGTATGTCTAATGACCTTGTTATCATCTAGAACTTTTTTAATTTTTTTGTAGTTTTCTATGGTACGGACTTGTAGTTTTACCTTGTCGCTACTTATCATTTGATAATAGTATTCCTTCTTATCTATCTTTTGTTCGATAAGTTGAAGTAGTGGTGGAATTGCCTTGACAAATTGTAAGATAAAAGGTGGAGGTAGGTCAGCTTTTTTTGCTTTCACATTACCGTTGTTTGTGGTATTTTGGGTTTCTTCCTCTATTCCCTTGTTTAAAACGTCGAATCTATTGGTTATCGTTGTGCTTTGTGTGTGACTTTGTTTTGACTTCGTTTGGCGAGTGGGTGGGCTGTCTCCGCTTCTTTTCCTTTTCGTTTTTCTTGATTTGACCTCCTGAAATTCATTGGGTTGAAATCCCTTTCCCTCTTCTGTCCTCTGTTGCGGGTTTTCATCAGCTTCTTCATATTCCGAGTATTCTGTGTTAATTGATGGAGACGGTAGAGGTGTTATTGTCCCATTCGGGTGTCCGTTTGTTGCTTGTGTTGGTGGATTTCTTTGATTGCTGTTCATTATTGGGCATGCCATTTGACTTTGTCCCATTAACGGCGGTTGAAAAATTGGGATATTTTGAGGTTGTTGATGGTATTGTTGAGGGTGCCACTGCGGGAGCCATTGCATTTGTGTAGTCTGAGGCCACTGCGGTTGTTGGTTTGAGTGCCATTGGGGTATTGAACTAGGCTGGGTCATAAGAGCATTGTTGTAAGTTATAATATTTGGTATAAAGCTGTCAGTGCTAGAGCTAACTGGCACGTAGTGCTGATTGAAGTTTTGTTGGCCGTAATACAAGCCTCCATCGCTACTTCCTTGCATGGTGCTGTTTTAATTTCTTAAAATTGAATAAAAATATAAATATATTTATTTATGAGGTTTAGCACACAGCCAAATGTGCTGTTATCTCTTATCAGAGTTCAGCTGGCCTTCCCGCTCTTTGATAACTTGGTGGATCGAGAGGTTATAATTTATAAGTAAGTTAAATTTACTCACTGTTTTGGTTGTAACTTGAATAAACGTTTTGATTGAGGCACCAAAACACTGCTATTATGTAGTTTATAATTTCACTTTTGGTGATATTGGGAAATTCACGACTTTAACTACTTTAAGTTTCTATGTTGTGTTGTGTCAGCTGTGTTCCAAGACACACCCAATTTATTATGATCTTGGTCAGTCCTTTTATAATTCTTATATTTTTCTTCTTTGGGGTGCAATTATTCGCGTCTTTAATCTTTTTACTCTATGCCCTTCTTTTTTTTCTCTAACTTTTTCCCGCCCTTCCTGTTCTCTATGTTGCTGTCATACATTTTTATTACTATCTCTTTACATCTATTTCTTCACACTAGAGTATTTTCTCCACTTATGTTTTAAAGAAAATATGTGATATTGTACAAGCTTGTCATAATCCCTTAGATATTTTCAAGTCTTTCGATAGCTTGTTTCCTATTTTAACTTTTGATATAGCTTTGCATATAATTTTTGCACTGCTCAAATATTTTAATATTCGTAACGGTTACGGCCCTCCAAAAATCTTTGTTGTGGTACAACATTGTACGCTTTCGCGAAATCAACAAATGCAAAGAAGTGTAGTTTTCTCTATAAGTTAATTTTTGTCTTTATAATTTAAGATTGTTACTATATGATTTTCCTTTTTTTATATCCATTTTGTTGTTCTAGTTCCTACTCTCTGTATTGTTTTTCTATTTTATTCTTTAATATGCGTTCATATATTTTGCTTGTTACCATAATATTTCTTTATAATTTTTGCACTTATCCTTTTCCCCCTTTTTATGTAGATATTATGTGTGATTTTTTCTATCGGTTGATGATAGATCCCTATCTATTATTGTAGTTATTAGTCTTGTTGTTATTCGTGTTTTTTTTTTATTAACTACGTCTGAATATTTTCTGTCCAGGGCCTATACCGTTTTTAATGTTTTTACTATTTTTTATTGCTTCTCTTGTTACATCTATATACTTGTTTTGTTGTAGCCCTGATTCTTTCTCTACTTGGACGTGTGACCTATTTTCCGTAAGAAGTCTTTTACAGTGCGCCTTCTAATGTTTTAGAAATGCTAAAGATAAGTTACACCAATTGGTTTTTTGAGTTTTAATGCTTTTTCAAAATCGTTTTTCTTCGGATCCTTTTTCTTCTATACGACTTTCGAATTTTTTGCATTTCTCTTTTTTCCTACATTTCCCCCCTATAACTATACATATCTCTCACTTTTCTACTTTATTTTCTATGTATTGACATTGCCCTTAAATTATTTTTATATTTTTATTTGTTCTCTACTCTACTGATTTTCTTGTCTATTTGTACAATTTTTTTATATTTTCTTAATCATGTATTTAACTTCTGTTCTTATAAATTACATTTATTTTCAACTTATAAACACATTACTTGGTAATTGTGTTGTTTATTTTCATGTTGTTGTTGATGATCTTTTTATTCTGTGTATCTTTCGTTTTTATTTATAGCTCCAAGTAAAAATATTATTTTAAAATTAACTAAGTGGTGGTCACTACCGTTTATTACCCCGCTGAACATTCGTATATCATAAACCCTCAAGTGAGAGTACTGTCGAATTATTTTACGTGTATAGTCTATTATAGATTTCAGTTATTTGTAAGCTTTTGCCAGTATGTATTTCTTTATGTTCATAAAGCTATTGTTAATTAAAAACACCTCTCCATTATTGTTTATTATAGTTTTATATTATTGTTTTATATAGTCTTACTATTTTGATATCTGCCTACCTGATCTGGTGTTCCAGTCTCCTAATATGATTACTTTTCTTTTCTCACCTTCTTCTTCTGCTATTTCGTTAATTTCGTAGAATTTGTTTTTGTTTATTGTGTTTTTTTGATTTTCATGGTCCTTTTTTAGCTTCGTTCATCGTCGATCAACTTCTCCAACGGATTTATATTGGAATTTCTGCAGTATTTGTTTTTACGGGTATTCGGGTGCCGGTCCAATGATCTAACTATCTAATTCAATCCAGATTTCTTTCACTCGTTACCTTCCAATACTGCTGAATTACAGCGTCTTGAGAGATTTTCTAAATTTCTTTGAAAACACACGCGATGAAGATAACTGACAAGATAACACACTTCTTCTTCTTCTTCTTCTTCAGCCCATTTGTATACTCCATTGTTGGATATAGGCCTCTCCCAATGTTTTCCAATTTTCTCTGTCATATGTTTGTTGTATCCAGTTTCGGTCCGCTACTTTTACAATGTCGTCCTTCCATCTAGTTTTGGGTCTTCCAACACTCCTGCGTCCTGTGCGGGGTCTCCATTCTATTAACTTCTTGGTCCATCGGTTGTCTTGCCTTCGCATTACATGTCCCGCCCATTTCCACTTTAGTTTTAGGATCTTATGCATAACATCTTGTACTTTCGTTCGGCTTCTTATATAATCGTTTCTCTTTCTATCTTTGAGAGTTATACCTAACATTGTCCTTTCCATGGACCTTTGGGTTTTGCAGCTTGAGTAGTGCTTTTGTTAGTGACCACGTTTCTGAAGCATATGTCATTACGGGCAAAACACATTCATTGTATACTTTAGTTTTTAGTATTTGGGGTATTTTTGATTTAAATACTTCTTTTAGTTTACCAAATGCCGCCCAACTCAGTCTGATTCGTCTATTCACCTCCTCGTCCTGACAATCTTTATTAGGTGTTATTCGCTGGTCTAAATATATATATTCCTGAACGTTTTCTACTGTAGAGTTTTCTATCATTATTGTTCTATTTCCTAAATTAAAGTTTACCATGACTTTGGTTTTGTTTATGTTTATTTTTAGTCCGACTGTTTTTGATACTTCATTTAGTTCTCTGATCATGTTTTGTAGTTCATCCAGGTCGTTGGCAAACACTACTATATCGTCTGCGTATCGGAGGTGCAAAGCTTCTCTCCGTCGATGTTCAAGCTTTTGGTCCCATATTAATGTTTTGAAGATATCTTCGAGTGCTGCTGTAAAAGCTTGGGTGAGAGTATCTCCTGTCTGACTCCTCTTTATTTCAATCGGATCCGTACATTCGTGGAGCTGTACTTTGAAGCTGCTTGATTTGTAAAGGTCTTCAATTAAAGCTATGTAACGTTGATCTATCCTTACTCTTCGTAGAGCGTCTATTAGGCCAGTGTTCAATACTGTCGAACGCCTTCTCATAGTCCACAAGCCATTACTACGTCAATGTTATATTCTCTAGTTTTTGTACAATTTCTCTGACCGATTGGATGTGGTCTACGGTCCCGAATCCTTTCCTAAATCCCTTGTTCCGGGGTTGGGCTTCGTCCAATTTATTTTCAATTCGATTTGTTAATATAGTAAAGAACAGTTTGTGGATATGGAGAGTAGTGATATGGGTCTATAGTTCTGGAGTTCTGAACGATCGCCCTTTTGTAAATTATAACTACTTTTGCTATTTTCCATGCTTGGGGATTATACCTTCGATTAAACACTTATTGAACAATTTTTGAAGCATGTTAGGTTTCTCTTCCGCTATTCTTTAGTAGTTCAATTACTACTCCGTCCTCGCCTGGTGATTTATTGTTCTTCATTTTCCTAAAGCTAACTTTATTTCGTATTTACTAATATCAGGAGATCTTCAGTAAGATGTTTAGATAGTCTCGCGCGTGGGTCTTGATTAACTATTGGTTTTTGCTTCATTGAATTATAAACTCATTACTTGGTAATTGTGTTGTTTATTTTCATGTTGTTGTTGATGTTTTTATTCTGTGTATCTTTCGTTTTTATTTATAGCTCCAAGTAAAAATATTATTTTAAAATTAACTAAGTGGTGGTCACTACCGTTTATTACTCCGCTGAACATTCCTATATCATAAACCCTCAAGTGAGAGTACTGTCGAATTATTTTACGTATATAGTCTATTATAGATTTCAGTTGTTTGTAAGCTTTTGCCAAGTGTAAGTATGTATTTCTTTATGTTCATAAAGCTATTGTTAATTAAAAACACCTCTCCATTATTGTTTACAATAGTTTCATATTATTGTTTTATATAGTCTTACTATTTTGATATCTGCCTACCTGATCTGGTGTTCCAGTCTCCTAATTTTCTTTTCTCACCTACTTCTTCTACTATTTCGTTAATTTCGTAGAATTTGTATTTGTTATTGTGTTTTTTGATTTTCATGGTCCTTTTTTAGCTTCGTTCATCGTCGATCAACTTCTCCAACGGATTTATATTGGAATTTCTGCAGTATTTGTTTTTACGGGTATTCGGGTGCCGGTCCAATGATCTAATTCTATCTAATTTAATCCAGATTTCTTTCACTTGTTACCTTCCAATACTGCTGAATTACAGCGTCTTGAGAGATTTTCTAAATTTCTATGAAAACACACGCGATGAAGATAACTGACAAGATAATTCTTATATTAAAAATATATAATTTTTTCCATTTTGTTCGCTTTTCGGCTTCTCTCAGGGTGATTATTTAATCTGACCAGCGGCTAGGTGACCGGCAACAAAGTCTTGCCTTTTTATTTTGCCCATCACCATCAGCTTGTTAAGGTTATCTGGTTCCCAACGGACAATGTGACCAAAGCAACCGAGGATTATTTGGTAACAGATTGTGGATAGTCTAGTTCTTATGCGTAGTTGATCGAAGATAGATTTGTTCGTTCTCTTGGCGGTCCATGATATGCGGAACATTCAAATGACGTTCAATCTCGAACGCTCCTATCTTTTTTCGTTTTATTGCCCGAATCGTCCGTGACTCTGAATCATAAAGGAATATCGAGAAAACTACTGTCCGGACTAGTCTCATCTTTGTAACATTTGAGACTTTTTTTATCCTGCCAAATACTTGGTTGGTCACTAAAGCTTTGGCCTTTTAAGGCTTTCTCTTGATTTTTCGTTCGTATCCTTTCTGATTAGTAAGTAACGATTCAAGGTATATAAACGCGCCGAAAAATTCTAGATTCGAGAGTTCGCCCGTCCTAAAAAGTTGACCGCTTTTTGAAGATGAGTATCACTTTTGTTTTCAACTTATTGATAATCACTCCAACCAGTCCACTTTCGTACTCTATGAATCAGATCGGCTAGTTCTTTCTCCGAAAATGCAAAAAGTGTAGTCTCGTCAGTATATCTCAGGTTGGTGACCTTTACTCCACCTACTAAGATGCTTCCCTCCCATTTTTTAAGGCTTTCCTCATTATCTATTCACCATATATATTAAAAAGAATGGGAGAGAGCATACACTCCTCTCTTACGCTCTTTTCTAGCTTGAAAGGGCCTGCTACAGATTAGCGATCAGCGAAACGAGGTGTTGAGGTATGCACATCTCTTGCAGTCGACAGGCAATCCCATCTAACACAATCAAATGCCTTCGAGTAATTGATAAAGCATATTAGTATCGTCGTATTGAACTCTAGTCTTTTCTCAGTTATTTGTCTTATATTCACAATCCGTTCTCTTGTGCTTCAACCTTTCACGAAACCTGCCTGTTTACTTGGTATCTGCCACTAAAGGTATGACTGTATTCGGCCGTTGATTATGTACAGCATTATTTTGTTAGCATGAGATATAAGTGCAACTGTCCGGTAGTTCCCGCATGTTTTTATTGAGCCTTCTTGTGCAGTGGAATTAGTAGGGATTCTTTCCAGTCACTGCACCACTTGCCTGTTTCCCAAACTTGATTGCATAAGTTAAGCACTATCTTCACCCCTTGATCTCATAGGTGTTTAAGCTTTTTAGCAAAAATGTTCTCTCTCCTGCCTGATTTTTTTATTTTGAGTTTGCACAGTGCACCTCTGATTTCAAATTCGAGGATATCGGGTTCCATGCAATGCTTGTCTATATTCGTGATATATACAGCTTGTAATGCAAAGTCGGCGGATAGGCTTTCACAGTATAATCTCCATCTTTCTGTAACTTGATCTATCTCGGTCAACAGTCTTCTCTTACCATTTTCTATGGCCCATATTCTCGGCTTGAATTCTCGAGTTATGCTCTTAATTTTCAGGAAGAGATTCCCTGTTTGGAATTTTTGCGCATGATGTTCTATGTCTTGGCAGACTGAATTTAGGTAGTCATTATAGTCCCCGCGGCACAGACGTTGAACGTTTGCCAAAGCTTCCTGGTAGTTTGCAAGAGCAGAGCCAACATTTCTTTTAAGTATTTTCTTTCGTTCTCTAATGGGCTTCCATGTTTCTTCCGTTATCCATACTTTTTTCGGAGCATTGACTACCTGTCTCTGTCTCTCTTTACGTGATGCGAGTATAAGATTTTTTACTCTGTTCCAGTTGTCGATGTTATCGTGGCAATTTATGGCAAATTTGGCTGATGTGGTCTTAAAGCACTCATTGAAGACTGTTAGTTCTCCACGTTTAGATCTCCTTTGTGCCGATTGAATTAATAGCTGGCATCTTTTTAGTTTAAAACACAACTCTGCGACTAGGAGTTTATGGTCACTCCCACAATCAGCTCCAGGACATGTTTTAATGCTGTTTATACTTGATCTCTATTTTTTGTCAATATCGATGTAGTCTTTTTGATTACGTTCTCGGTCGTCTACCATTATCCACGTGTACAGTTTTCTCGGGTGGCTTTTTAAAGCAGGTGTTTATAATCGTAAAGGAGTTTTCCGCGCAGAATAGTAACCATTTCTCGTCCTTGTCATTTCTAGTACCAAGTCCATATTTGCCGGCTGCTTCTTTTAGGTGGTCATCTTTCGACGTGTTTCCTACTTCGGCATAATAGGCATACTTAATATAAAAACATTAACTCTGCAAAACCCTAAAATTGATATTATCATGCTTTATATGAAGCAATATTTAGCTTTATAGAAAAGTCGTCTACATAAAGTAATAACTCAACTTATGATTATGTATCTTAAACTTTTTACAACGGCCACTAAAATGTTATGGCACAAAATAATTCTATTTTATGATATTCAAAACAAAATTAGTTCGCCTGAGATGTTAAAAGAGGAGTAACAGCGTAGCCTTACTTTTTATAAAATTTATTGTCGAAGACAAGTTTTCTTGAAGGCTACTATGCAGAATAACGTGTTAATCAGCATACAATAGATTTTATCATAGTTTCTTTTCTGAAATGTATTAATTTTATTTATACAGAAGAAAAAATCCTTAAATATTTAGATATCGTGGCGAGATGCGCAAAGACTTTTAAACTCCGAGGTTAAGTAACAGAACATCTTAAAAAACAAATTGTAGTCTCTTTATTTCATTTAACCATTTATTCTGCAAACTGAAATAAGAATGTTGTCCACACTATTATAATCAAAGTTTAGATACATAATCGTCCGCAAGAAAATTTTCAATTAATCTAAAGCACAAAGTCAAAGAAGAATTCGGGGCTTAACTACGTCTATAATCATTCATTAAAACTTTTTTTAAAGAAATATGTTGTCTCTCCCCTTATTACTAGCAATATATTTTACCTCTACAACTAGTCGAACCTATGGTACTTTCTAGGATTATCAACCTACAAATTTCTTTTTAATGAAAAAGAATCAGCTGAGAGCCAATTGTTCACAACTTATTAAAAAAATACCTGTAACTTAACTAATATCTTTGATTATGTAGCATTAGTTTATTTTAAAAATAGTCTCGACTTGAGTCCCGCAATCGATGGTATTACATGTTTGGTCTTTAGTAATTTATATTTGATGACATAAAATGATTAGATTAATGTCTTTCAATTGGTGTCGGAAACATATGGTTCACTTTAATAACACATAGACTCCAGAACGAAAACCTTTGGACTAAGTGCCAACTTTAAGAAAGTCATTAATAGAGCTCTGTAATTTTAAAACAAAAATTTAACTTTACTGACTCACATAAAGAAGGCAATAAGCAAAGAGAAAAATAAAATCGTCGTATAGCACCACGTTTCCTCATAGAACAAACTTGAGTTGTAACAAAAAATACTCTGTTCCTTCATAGCGTATCAGACAGCACCGTAAAGTTGCAATTCACGTTAATAAATCCTAGATGATTCGAATCTGTAATTTGTAAGGAACCAAGTCCTTAGAAATGGCACAAATTAGCCTTGCAGGTTGAAGCGAATTAAAATTAAGGGCTAAACTTCGATATTGCTGTTAAAAGAAATAACAATCAATTAAAATAAAAACATATTAATGTTTTTTTTACACTTCTGTAGTTAGCAGCTATAAATGTTTTACAAATTACGAGGTGCATTCAAGTTCTAAGATCTTCAAATTATTTTCCGAAAAAATACTTATCCAAGAAAGTTAAAATATCCGTTTAGACGTACACATTTTTACAACGTCGTCGCTATGATTGAATGGCTGATGAGATCACTTTCTTAGAGGTGTGTTTTGCTCATTGAAAAATTGCTGAATGGCCCGATTGAAAAATGAGCAGCCACAAAGGATATTTTTGAAGGTCGGAAATTCATAGCGACATCATATGTTAATATATCCTGAGACATTGCTATCCGCGCAGGCTAGTATTCGTGGGACGCACCTTGAAGAATTTTTTCGATCTTTAGGTCCGGTGCAAAATGGACTCCAAACAGACTGCTACGGAAATGACAAGTTTAAAGGCGATAGTACGCGCACCGAATCGACTCATAACAACTTGCTTCACTCGCACAATCATGGTTTTGGTCCGGCTGGTTCGTGGCCGAGGCTGCTTTGGTTTATTGTCACTCACGAGCGCACATTTTTAACGTTCATTACGTCTCACTCACTTAGCAATAAATGTCGATGGGCGTTTCATAACACAAGAGGAAAAAACGGATGATTACACGTTGTTCTTGAACACACTTTACCATTTGAAGTATACAAAATAACACTCACTGCAATGGCGGTAGTTCGACCTGCAAACATTGTATGGTACTGTCATTTATATTACAAATTCAGAAATATTTCCCGCGTTTTTTTAAATTAACCCTAAGTTTTCTTAAAAGCTATGCACGTTTTAACTATTTCCTAAATAATTCTAACTATTTTAAAATCTATTGGGTAAGTCCAGAAGGTTATATCTATTTAAGTGTTGAATGTTCATACTGTTATCGAGGAGGTTAGTGGCTAAGGTATTACTTTCAGATTGGTTGTGAGTTTACTGTATTAGGGTAATCACATGGATCCATCAAGGAAGACATACCCTAAGTAAGAAAGGAAAAAAAGGTATTACTGTGATCTTCCAACTTGGTTAGGTATTTTTCACTACACTTTTTAATTGTCTGTTGCACTGAGTCACCTTTTAAATCACTAAGAATGTTATTGTTTCTAATAAAATAGGGAGCTTCACACATAGCTCGTAACACTTTTGTCTAAAATCGTTCTATAATTGCGATATTACAGTTTGCTGCTGTGCCCCACAGCTGAATGCCGTACGACCAAATTGATTTAAATACAATATTGTACACCAATAATTTATTTTGTAGAGATAGTTTAGACTCTCTGTCGAGCAGCCAGTAGTGTTTACTGAATTTAGTACCAAGCTGTTTCTTCTTACTCATTATGTATTTTTTCCAAATAAGACCTTTATCTAAATGCATGCCCAGATATTGACCTCCGTAACCTGTGGTAGTGGTGTATTATTTATATATACTCCCGGTGTTGTTCCTCTGCATTTGGTAAAGGTAATGTGAAAAGATTTTGCTTCATTGATCTTGATTCTCTATTTTGCACTCCATTTGTCAATACGGTGTAAATAAGTTTGCAGCACTGCAGCAGCTATTTTTGAATCTTTATGTCTGCATATGATTGCCTTATTATCTGTAAATGTAGCTGTAAGTACTTGTTCGTTGGTAGAGATATCAGCTATATAGAAGAGGTCTCAGTACACTCCCCTGGGGTACGCCTAATTTGATAGGATATAGTTCTGTGAGATGTTGGCCATACTTCACTTAGAAGAATCGTTCTTCTAGATATGCTTTCAATATAACAAGGTAAGAATATGGGAGAGTACTTTTAATTTAAAAAGGAGCCCATAATGCCACACCTTGTCAAATGCCTGTGTGTCGTCGAGGAAGGTCGCTGTACAATAATATTTTTCTCCGAAGGATTGATTGACATAATCGACTACTCTATAAATTTGCTGTATTGACGAATGTTCTTTTCTAAAACCAAACTGATGATCAGGTATTAAAGTGGTATTTTCAACAATTGACATAAGTCGTCTAGCGATAAGTTTTTCAAAAGTTTACCTAGTGCAGCCAGCAAATTAATTGATCGATAAGAAGTTGTTTCGTTAGACGTTTTGCCTGGTTTTGGTATCACTATAAGCTGAGCTACCTTAATGAAAATAAATGTAGTAACGGACAAGCAAATAATATAATTGCATAGATTGTTCCTTTAGTACATAAACAAAAAGTAAATGCACGAAATGGCGTTTTTAGTTTTAAGTCGATTATGTCATGTAGCTGACATAAAGTTTACCACATAGATAAAGACCAGGTTCGTAAAGTGGGATAGTTCCATAGTTCCTACGGGATCGGGCAAACTCCAATGTTGTTTTATATTAACAAAATTGTAATTTAAAAATGCCCCGCAAGTTTTTAATTTGGTTGCTATATATGCAAATTTAAAAGTATTACTGCACAGTTGTATCCTATTTTCTCACTTTTGCGTAGAAGATCTTGCACTTCTCTGCACCAAGAAACTTTCACTGGGTAATTGACCTTTGTTTCATGATTGTGACCGTAGACCTATGTTTTATCTCCATTTGTGATCTTTTTAGTAAAATATGGTTTATTTGTAACAAATTATTAGCACGATGATCTTTTTGCTCTATTAACAATAACCGTTAAATGAGATTTGATTGCGACAAGTTTAACATTTATTTGTGCTCTTGTAACCAGCCTTCGAAAACGTAGATCACTACCAGATTTTCTATGCCTTTATTTGCGCCGCATTAATTGCATCCTTCTTTAAACAAGCATAAACGTGATGCAAATTCGCTGTACTCATTCACACATGCGCATTATAATTTATTGTATCTTGACCCCTAACAGAGACACACCCACTTCTGCTTCATTATGTAAAGATTAATACAGGATGATTTAAAATGACGGACTCAATTTCACACGACTATATTTTCTGAACTATATATTGTATGTGAATGATTCACATAACATTTTAAGAGAATGTTATAAAGTTTTGTCTATTACTGCTAGAGTACTCGCGCTTAGCGCGCAGTCAAGTAACGGCGTTAGTTGTAATACCCAGTTGTAAGCAAGATAGCCACAGTGAAGTACAAGGTTTTTTGCATTCAAGAGTTCAGTAAAATAAAGATGATGATTGCGGTGCAACATGCAGTTTGAAGTCAATACAACAAGGACGAGTTTTTGTCGTTAGAATTATCAATTTAACCAAACTGGCTGTTTATGTAAGATAAAAGCACGATTCGACCGCGTTTATCGAAGCAAATGTGAGGCGAATTTGAGAAAGTTTAATGTTTAAAGCATATTACCTGCAACTGGTACAGACTTTTAACGCAAACAACAAGATGTAGTGTGTAGAATTCTAGGGGTATACTTAAAAATATGGAAGACAGCAGTTTTCCGCTACGTTTAATTTTTACTGACGAGACAACTTTTTTACCTAAGTGGAAAGTCAATCGACACAATGTACAGATGTAGGGGCTGCAAAATTTCCACGCAACACTGAAACATAAGAGAGACTCCCTAAAAGTTAATGTGTCCTGTGCTGCACCGTAAACAAAGGTTTATGGGCACTTCTTTTTTATAGTAGCGCGTATATCGTAACATTGCAAAACTAACTTCTTCTTCAAATGAATTAAAATTTAGAAAACTGTATCTTTCAACAGGACAGATCTCCATCCCATTGGAACCGAAATGTTTAACGATTTTTGAATTAATCGTTACCTCAACCATGGATAAGTCGCTTGGGGAATAAAGACTTGGTATGTATGTTCACCTTATCGTTATCGGTTAAGTTTCAATTTTCTATTGCCTCACGTTTTTCTTGATACCAGCCTCTAGGTGGGTACCCTCTTTTCCTTCGCTCCTAGAGTTTCCAGTTTTAAACTTTTTGTGGCCATCTATTTCATGCCATTCTTCTCATATGGCTATACCATTTTAATCTTTTTTCCCCAATTTCATTTACGACTGTTTTTTCCATTTTTATACTTTCTCTAATTTCTTCGGTTCTGACATATTCCAATCTTTTTTACAATTTCTTTACGAAAAATTTATGTTTGTAGCTGCAAAACCGCCTCGTTATTCTGCAATATCTACTATATGCACTTTTTATCCTTTGTCTAATTATTCGTCCATACAATCTTGCTATTGATGATGTTACTGTCAACACTCAGATAATTGTTACGCTTTGCTCTATTTTTTTATGTATTGGACTAACGTAACCCAATTTTAATTTTGTGGGTATTTCTTCCTGTTGTATAAGACATCTACTAAAAAATTGCTGTAAAAATTTAATGAGACTACTAGGGACATTTTTCCTAATTTAGTAGGAATATTTTTAAGTTGTTTTTGAATTTTCCTTTTTACTATTCTTTCTTTTTCATGTTTAACATTATTTGATAGACCTTGCCTAGTTTATTGATTTACATATTCTTGCATGTTTTCCGTAAGCAGATCTTGTAACATTTTTTCATTTATTAATTTGTACAATTGAATAAGAATTTTTAATACTTTTTAAGCCTCTCTAGTTCTTGTTTCTCCTATAGCAGTTTCTACTTCTCTACGTATATTATTCCATTTTTTATTTTTTGGCTTGATTACGTTTTTATTCAGTGTCTTCTTATTCTTATGTATTCTTTTCTGCTTTCTTTTTCATATCTTTCGTTTAGTGTATTTTTCCTTATTTTTTTATATTCTTGCTCTAAGTATTATACGGTCTATTCCACATGCAGGTCCTCTTAAGCTTTTACATCATGTGTTTTTATGTTTGTTTCTTGTCTTTGTATTAAGTAATCTATAATAAACTTTAGTCCTCGCGTTTTTCGATACCATGTATATTTATGCTTATCCACATACAGCTAAAAAGGAATTATAAAATTAAAAAATAAAAAAGGAATCAACAGAGAATAGTTACTCCAGATTTTTGAAGAATTCTACAACAAATTGTATAGTAATTAAAATATATCACCTCATAAACCAAATAAAATAAAAAATACAACGAACTAAGGGTCAGAGGACAGCTCTCGAAGATCACACTAAGTAAGATAAAGAATGCCTTACGGAAAATAAAAAACAATAAGACACCTGGAGAAGACGAAATTATGATCAGAGCATAAAACAAGGTGGAAATGTGCTAGCAGAAAAAAATGAAGACCTAACTTAATTGAACCTAACATAAGTCTATTTTACTTTCTTCCAAGACGCTGGTATAATAGTATTATAATTTTAAGACACAAAAAAGGTGATACTACGAAATCAAAAAGTATAGACCAATATGCCTACTTTCCTACTTATAGAAGATATTCACCAAGATAATCAATAAACGACTAGAGAAAAGGTTGGACATTTACCAGTCCTTTGAGCAAGCAGGATTCAGGGCAGGGTACGGTGATAACGACCATCAGCATACTACAAAAGCTTTAGTAAAAAAAACCGTAGCATACAATAAGCCACTAGTACTAATCTTTGTTGACTTTCAAAAGGAATTTGACAAGATTAAAATGAACGCAATCCTAGAAGATCTCAGTCAGTGCAGTGTGGATTTCAGATACACCAGACTCATATATAACACATATAAAAGCGTTACAACGTGCGTAACATTACATAAATCCAGTAATCCATTTGGAAAATGGGTTAGACAGGGAGATACTATGTGCTCTAAACTTTTAAAACTTTTGAAATGCGTTTTCAAACAGCTTAACTGGGATGATATGGATATTAATATAGACGGAAAAAACCTCAACAACTTGCGCTTTGTGGACGACATCGTTCTTGTAACAGATGGCATCAAAAGAGCCGGAAAAATGATGGAACAACTAAAATTAAAAAGGAAAAAGTCTAATTGAGCATAAATAAGCAAAAAACAAAAATTATTGCTATTATGGTACTTGGAGGAGCAACAGCACTAGACGGTAATATTATAGAAGCATTGGAATACAAATACTTAGGTAACAAACTCCGAATCAATAGGAACAATCAAACACACGAGTTGAATAGAAGAATAAACCTGGGATGGACAGCCTTCAGGAAGCTTCTAGAGGTATTAAAAAATAATAAACTACCTAATAGTACGAAAAAAAATCTAGAATAAATGCGCCTTGTCTGTAATGACTTACGGAGCAGGGATTCTTACACTAACCAAGAGTCGTGCAAATAAATTGAGAATAGCCCAGAGAAATACAAAAAGGGCTATGCTACACATTAAGCTACAAGATCGTATAAGCAAAATGCGAAAAACAACTGGAGTTGAAGACATTGTAAAACAAATTAGGATTCTCAAATGGAACTGGACAGATCACGTTGTGAGACTCACAGATGATAGACAGAAAACCAGAATAACAAGGTGGAGACTTCGTGCTAACAAAAGGAACCTCCGACACGCTGGAGACTTCAAAAAAGCAGAAGGTCAATGGTGGAAAGTAGCACAGGATAGAACTGAATAGAGATTTTCAAGGAAGCCTTACGACCTGCGGTGCATTCCAATATCTGTGTGATGATGACGATATGATGATGAGATATTGCAGATGACCATTCATTATTTTTAGGTTAAATTTGTTGCATGTTTCTATTAATCTATCTCCATTATCGATTACTACCTCTTCGCCAAATTTTCTTATTACTGGATCCTGTTGTTTGCGTCCTATCCCCGCATTTAAATCTCCTAAGAGTATAATTTCTTTTCTTATTTCAATTTTTTCTAGTATAGAAATTAAGTTATTCGCAAATGTGCTGCTATTATGCAAATGGTGTGCCCAAATATTTGTTTACCTCTTCCCAGCGTTTAATGTGCTTTTTATACTTTTTTGATGTAACAGCTACTTCCGGATTTTTCTTTTTTTAGGCACGCCGCTATAAAAGCATATGTAGTTTGCAAGCTCATTTTTTGTTTCCTTTTTTTGCCTCTGTAAGTATTATATTTGAAGGGTTGTTCAAAAGCCTCACTTTTTCGTGTTTATACTCTGGATATTCCAAGTACTAAAATTAAAATATTCTTTTACGGTTGCTTTTCTGTCATCATAATTTCCATTCGCAATCCGAGGTTTGCGCTTTGATCTTTTAATGATTTGTTTTGTTTTACAAGTCACGAGGAGTTAACCCATGCTTCAATCCCCAACCTGAAGGACCAGAAAGTTTGATTTTGGGCTTTTCTTTCCCTAGTTTGTTCTTCACTACTTTAGAAAACTATCTTCCCTGTTTGACTCTTTCGTCTCCTTTGCTGTTGGGATTTTCTTCAATCTTCTTCCACCACAGGAACCGTTGGCCAATTTTTACCTGTTATTCCTCTATCACTTTTCTTTTTTCCCAGCTTGCGACAGGCAGAGCCTGAATCCAACTCTTAAATCAAAATGGCTGGGTTGCTTTTTAATAATAATAATTTATAATTTGAAGAAAATAATGTTTATATCTTTTAATATAGTTCTAGTGTTTCAACGTTATTTAAGAAACAAAACAGATTCAATGCATAGCTTGCGTTAGCTAAATTTTAATTTCGTGAAAATTAAATAACAGACAATTCCTTCATTCCCCTTTTAGCGGCACTTTCTTTGCTCCTCGCTGCCATTACTTGGCTAATAATAATAACAATAGAATTCCAATTTGCATACATTCAGGCGTTCATTTCTAAATTGGTTGAATTCATTTGCAGTGAAAGCTCCGCCGCCTCGAGCCTGCCCCCGGCGCCGCACGCGCGCCTCTGTTCCCTTGCAACTACAAAAAGAGCCCGCGCCTGCCGCAGCGACCTGGCAAACTTAAATTGATTTTTTAACGGATTAAGCCTTCGCGTTCTCGGGTATTGTTCCAAAACTTCCACCTTAATGTGGCGAATAGTTTCCGGGAAGCTCTTTGTTTGCCTCCGTTCTCACGACACTTCGGTGGGAGTTCGCGAGCTGTTGCAGGAAGCTCGGCGCAGCCCTCGCCGTTTCGGCTGTTTTCCGCACGGAATCGCCTGAAGTGGAATTTTAAGAGCGCGAGCGTATGGCCTACTTATCACCGAGAGGTAGTTTTGCATCTTTGTGCTATTCAGCTGAATACCGGCAGTGTAAGAGAAATGTAGGTCTTTTGTATGACAAAATGGGCCTCTTCCGTAGCTTCATATTTTTCTATCTTTATTTCTGTCTCGGAAATGACGCCGCACTTTTTCCTATCAGAAGCTCTGCAGTATATAATACAATGTTAGAGCTAGTTTGTGTTGTTATTATTCATTGGAATACTGCCAGGAAAGAGCAAGCATCCACTTCTTGAAATCATTCAAAGACAGCCCTGTACGTGTGATGTATGGTTGAAATGATCACTGATATTTAGATGGGAGATAAATCACCACAATTTGTCTAGCGTGGCTTAAGAATGTCTAAGAATTCTCTGTAGCTTTCCTGCAATATATTTGCATTAGTAGATTTACCAAATTTGCCAGAATAAGCAACTGATACAAATTGAACATTTAGACTGTTTGTTGAATTTTTTCATCAGTCATTTAGATTATTTTTATTCGCCAGACATTCTTAATTCTGCCAGAATTCTACGGATACTCTCAAGGGTATGAGCTGATCAATAGCAAAAGTCTTCTTTCATATTATGCGTACTTGTTAATGATGGAAGTAAAAGCCTACTGCAGCTAAAGCCCCCCATCCTGCAAGCCGTTCTTTCTTTTATGTATTAATTTCTAAACTAACTTTTTTGTTGCAGTTTTTGTATAACAATTATATTGTCTTATACATCGATTTTATAATATTTTTGCAACCCATAATTTTTTTTAAGTTAGTGTGAGTATGCATCTCAAACGATGAAAAAATTTTAAATTCTTCTTATCATACCAATTTGGCTTTGGAGAACATCATTCAACCGTCTATCAGAAACACCAAATTATCAACAAAATAAATGAATGCCTGAAAGCAAGGATCGTATGTTCATCAGTGTTTCTAAACATACAACAGGTTTTTGACAAAGTATGGCACAATGGTCTATTGTACAAACTTAAATAAAACTGACTATTAAAATTTTACTTAACTTTTTATGTAAAAATGAACAGCTTACTATCAAATTACCATAACACTGACTCTGAAGTCCCCCAAGACAGTGTATTAAAACCATTTTTATACCTAGTATACACATCTGCTACCCCAGTTACACAAAATACTACCATAGCTACCTTTGCTAGTGACACCGCCATACTGTCTGTTCACTAATTACTTGAATTGGTATTACAGTAGCTTCAAAATCATTTCAACCTACTACAATATTAGTTTAGCAAATGGAGAGTGATAATCTTCTTCTTCTTCGGTTTTATACTTATGCCTCGTCGGATTTATACGTCCAGTCCTCCTTAAACCCACTTCTTCCATTCTCTTCTGTCCCTTGCTAAGTTTTTCATTTCATTTATTGTCTTTTCTCTTGCCTTTCCCACATCAACGATTTGACTTATCCACTTCTTCCTGGGCATTCCCTTTCTTCTTTTCTTCACACTTCTGCATAATCTCTCTGGTTTTATTCGTTGTATATGACCGTACCATGTTATCTGTTTCTTTTTTATTTTCTTAACTATTGGTTACTGTTGTAAAGTTTCTCTTATTTCCTCATTCCGTACTCTATCAAACTTTGTCTTATCCGCTATCTTTCTTAAGTGTTTTATTTTTATGGCCGTTATTATACCCTCATGTTTAGTTTGTATCGTCCAATTTTTACTGGCGTACAATGCTGTCGGTATTGTTATCGTGTTATGTACCATTATTTTCAGCTTTTGGTCTATCTCCTTTTCCAATATCGTTCTATGTAATGCATAGTATATCCCATTTCCTCTCCTCATCCTATTCCTCAGTTCTGCTTTTATTCTGCCATCCTTTGTTATTATTGTTCCCAAATACTCAAATGTTAAAATCTTTCCATATTACTCTCTTTGCACTTCTCTATTTTGCCTTCTCTCATGGTTTTGATTCACTATCATTGATTTACTTTTCTTAATGTTGACCTCCATTTTCATTTTCTCTATTTCCTTCGCCCACATGTTGACTAACTTTTGTAATTTATTATCCGTATCTGCCATTATGACTGTGTCATCTGCATACATTAGACTTTTTACCTTAATTGGTTTCAGATTTCTGTATCCTATTATTGTGCCCAATCTTCTCGTTTTTTCTTTTAGATTTTTTGCTTTCTATTTTGAATTCCCCTGATGTCAGTCCAGACATTTGAATTTTTCGAAGAGTGATAGTAAACAATAATAAATCTACCCAAGTAATTTTTATAAACAAACGTATTATATGTCCCCCAGTCATAATAAACAACGCTCCTATTCTAGTCAAGACTGAAGTTAATTGCCGTGAGTTATTCTTAGACCAAAAACTCAGCAGGAGTTTGTATAGTAAGGACAAAAAGAAAACAAATAAACCTTAAAGTTAAACGTCCTAACTGCTTGGAGTTGCTTGCAGTTTTCTTTCACAAACATGATTTTAATATACAAAGCCATACTAATACCTATATGGTCTTATAAAGTACAACTTTGAATTTGTGCAAAGCAAATACTAAAATATTACAAAGATTCCAATAAAAAACTTTTCAAATAATGGCAGATGCACCATGGCTCAAACCCTCTGCAAAGACTTAGAAATATAATATATAAACAATGGAATTCGAAGAATTGCAACCACATACCACAACAAACCACCTAGTAGAACAGCTCAGGAACAGGCCAACAGTCGAAAGAAGATTACAGCGGCAATTTTCACAAGACATCCATGTTTTATTAAGAAAAAACATGAAATTTATTTATTACTTTTGTCAATGTAAATTATAAATATGCAACTGAAATAATAAGAAATTCCTTAGGATCGATTTTTTTTATCATGATCCTTTCTTTAACAAATTTATGATCGATCATACTCTTTCAAAAAAATTACTGTTTACTGGCAAAACTATTATTGTGTAGCCTGCTAGATATCAGCGCCCATTTTAATATATTGGATAAATAATAAAATTAGACAAAGAAAACAGAAAAATTAAAAATAAAAGAAAATTATCTTACATACTTAAAGACAAAATAATACCTCACCATCTACGAGTTAAGGTTTTTGACTAATATATTCATTCCTACACGGAACACAAACATAAACCATTACAAAACAAATAACAACAAAGTTACAATTTACAGAAAGAGGCACAAAAAGGTTGATGTCGAACAACAGACTCCATACAGGAAAAGTACAACAAACAACCAAGAAAGTAACACAATTAAAATTGGACCATGCAGGACACATAGTAAGATCTAAAGACTACAAGCAGAATACTAAATTAATGCAATAAAGAAAGACTATTATGAGAGAATATAGAGTTTTTAATGAATAAAGGCGACACAGAATAGAAAAGATAGAGAGAGGGAGAGGAAGAGGCAAAGCAGAAAATAGGAGCAGGGAGGCCGGAAAGAGAGAGAGAGCATTAGGGGGAGGGGATGCTAATTAGAATAAACTGTATGATAGAACGGTGACATATATTTAGAAAAGAAAAAGGAAAAAGTTGAAATGAGAAAAAAGATAAGAAAAAGGTTGGTTAGGAAAAGAAAGTTTAATTAGCTGCGCTATTCCAAACCAATATAGAGGTGAAATTAAATATGCGAATGCTGTAACTTTGAACAATCGTTGTAGTATACATAGTGTCACCTAACTGCTTCTTGGAATTCTAGGAACTCATGTAGCTCACAAATCATCCTCCAAAATTAAATAAAATTCAGTCCAAATAAAAAACCCATGCCTATTGCTTTTAGGTCACGTGATTTCCGAAAAGTCTGTAAAGATTGAAATACTTCAGCGCGCAGCGACGCAAAAAACTTTAATTATGCTGGATTTGAAAGTGAGACAAAAATATTCCAAAATAAAAGTGCCGGAACATGGTATTAGCTTTAATAGTAAATGGGGTGCAACTGCTGAGGTATACACCTGTACAACTCTTATTACATTAGAAGTAATATACCATGGGGTTTAAAAATGGAGATTATTTATACACTAGTAAAAACACCAAACGGAAAAATACAATTATCTTTGAAAGTTTAGATGCATTTGAAGAGATGTCTGATTTAGTTAAAAAAACAACTTTAGAAATAATGTTAATAGCATTTCAATTTCAATTAAAGAAAAAAACATTTTCTAGAGAAGAGAAACGCCGTATTCTTAAAAATACTAGGAAAAGATATGCGTTCAAAAATATGTGACTGTAAAAACTATTCTTATCTAGAACAGTTACTGTAATTCTGAATGCTTTCATAAGAAAGCTGTTAATATAAACAAAAATCATTTATTTCTCCGTTATTAAAGATGCTGTTTGTATACGTTTATCATCAATTTGTTACAAGATAAGTAATATATCTATTAACATATCTTAGTTATAGCTTCAGATTGTAAATATAAAAGTAAAAATATATAAAGTATTTTTCAAATAAAGAAGATGCTGTTGGCATAGTATGTTCTATTTTCAAACTTATTGAGTATATAGTGGCATCATAAAACGCGTCGTACATTCTATTCGTCAATTAAGGTGTAAGGTACTCAAAGAAAATAAACTTTTCTTACTTGATGGTAATCTTGACAAATATTATAAATTATGGGAATACCCAACCACTCTTCGCATACACAATCGTGCGATAAAGATTATCATCTCACAATGAAACAGTCATTTTTCACACATTGATCAGTGTTTAAATTGTGTTCAAAATTGTGATACAAATTTTGTTAAATTTTATTTTTGACCCAGATGACAATTTGTGCTTTTTTACTGCTACAGTTCGGGAGAAACTAACACCCAAAGGTCGTCCAAATCCGTCTTAACATGCTTACACTTGTTATAATGTGTTGTTATATTGTTGGCGTTGATGTTGGCATCCTCGGCATATAAGGTACTTGAGTCTACACCCTTAACCTTTCTTATTTAAAAGGCCCTGGTGTTGGAAGTTAGTGTACTCTTTAGGAATGTTCAATATGGCAGAAGCTCAGATGTGCCCAGAATTGTTCAGCATTTTCGCGTGTAGGATATGAGACCCGCGACGAACTCCAAGTAATTAGTGACATTTTGAGTAGTCGCCACGACGGTCTGAAATACTTCCAGATATGTGGCTAAGTCTAAGTTCTAGAATAGACCTTTAATAGTGGCTTAACCCTGGTGTTCGGGCAGCAAGAAAAGTTGATGGGGCGAAAGCCAGTAGAATCAGGAACATCCTTGCGTGTTACTGTGGCTTATATGCGACCTAGAAGCTGATTGGGTAACATTCCTAGTAGTTAGTACAAATAGGCTCGTTCTAGAGCTTTCCCAACCCCTAAGGTAATGGTCGTCACTGCACTTTATGCTCTTTGGGATCAGCGCTCTGCGTGGTCAAACCGCTGGTAGCGGTGGCAATGGCTTACTAGTTTCTTTTTCTATACTACACCAAAACAAGGATGCCTCTTAAGTAGAAGATGGGTTTGCCTTTACCGCCCCGCTCAAGTTTTAGGAACATGAGCGGCATCAAACGTTACTAGGAGGCCTTATCCATTCTCTTTACAGTCAGAATGAGGATACCGTATTCTAAAAGCTTGTTATGCAGCTCTTTTTCCGAAGCGTACGGAGAGATGGCACGGAGTGGCTCCATACCGGGGTGGGTAGAAAGTTTATCATTTAATACATTATTAAACTTTAAGAAACCTACCTAGTTGTCGTGTCGAGCTTTATTAACGGCATGCCAGGTCTGTTTCTCCAGTAGCATTACAAGAAGATATCGTTTTTGGAGGGACGAGTTGGTGTGTCCGGGTGAGCATCTTAATATCATCTTCGCAGTCACTAAAGGTCACGATAGCATTGGCGGTCGACGTCGAAGGAGAAAGCGGTGCTATCTTGACTTTTGCACGACGCCGGACACAGCGGCTCTCCGTGCAGAGGTAGCTGCAGGGACGGTTGAACATGGTGTCCTGACTCAGCAGTGAAAACTCTTAAAGTTTTTGCACAGATTTGAACGTTTTGCGAAAATTTTCCCGATCACTAGGTTCTCGCATTCGCTATCACTGTTGATTTTGCAATTTAGCGTAGAATTATCACGGCTAATTGGCACAGTGTTGGCTGGGCTGTTGATAGAAGAGAACAATATTGTTTTTAATATTAATAAAATTTTTGTTTTTTTAAGAATGTCCCGGGAGTCCATAATTCGATTCTATACATATTGAAAGATTTATTTGGTGTGTATATTCAGTTGCGTTATTTTTTCTTAAATTTTTGTAGAAAAAACAAATTTGGAATGACATTCGAGGTGAAGTACGTAGTCTTTTCCAAACATGGCAAACCATACAATATAATATATAATTAATATAACAATAATTTATATATTCAGTGAGAATAGTAGGAGATTTAAGAAATATTTTCGTATTCTCAGTTTCCTTTGAGGTAAGCATTTTAGAATCTCACATACTTCTTTGAACGCAGCGGATAAGGAGACTTGCAGTGGGAGGATTGAGCTTTTATTTCCAGATCCTAGCCGTACATGCACGTTTTATTACTAATTATGACTTTTTGTAGAAATCTGGTTCAGTGGTAGCATTCTCAAAAATAAATTTTACCGCAACATGTTTTACTAAGATCTTCAATAAAAAATCAAACCCTTCAGTTTTTCGAATCTCTAGCTCGTCTTCTAGTTTTCAGACCGTCAGTCATCACTGTATTGATTGTACCCTGTTTACTTTCAACAGTTTTCTTTTGTTTTATTTCTTCACTTGTGATGCACTAATTTTATCGTGCCCAAAAGCTTTCATATCAGCTGAATCAGTTCCACGGACGCACAAAATTAGATTCATATCTACTGCTCACTCATTGGGGTCTAACTCATAACTGCCCTAGAGAGGAAAATTGTCCTCATTTACGCATGCCCATTATAATCCATTATTATTATTTGTTAAGTTACATCGCGCCTACGCAGTTTTCATTGCATTAACATTGGCTAGATTTTGTTGGAGGGAGGGAGATGTCGCATTTCTACCGCCTGTGAATTTGCATATCGCAACATAAGGGCACAATACTTTAAATTGATTTACTATATTGTATAAGTTGTAGAACTCAAAAAGTTTGATTTTTAGTACAGTGATATGTAACAACTAGTAAAAAGGCCCGTCCCAAGGACGGGCAACCCAAGCTAAATATTTGGTTGGTCTCCAATTAAAGAAAAAATAAGCCAATCATTGTTCTAAGCATGATAACAATCGTTGGGCTACATTCGGTTTTACATACATCAAAGTTGTGCCGCATATACCTACTAACGGCAAGAATAGGCCACGTAGTGCATAAAACACCGATAGGTGATACATACTGTCTAATAACTTTATGACAATTTATGTTTTGACCTAGAACAAGTCAACCGTTACCTAAATCAAAAATCTGAAACCTTTTTGCAAGGTTAGGCAACAAACCGGTTCGAATGAGGGGTATTGATCTCATTTGAAATCGGTTCATAACTGTAGGAGTTGCAATGTTAGTTACAAACACAGAAAGTTACAATTTTTGCAGTTTTATAGAGCAGATTGTTTTGATTTTAAGGAAGAACTCATAAACATTTAAAAGACATTTTAGGGGCCCGGTAAAAAACTTACCCCTGGCCATACGTTGGCTCTTAACCCCCCCTGTATATTGATAAACTTTCTTGATACCTAGACGTACAATGATCATAAACAAAGTCAATAGCTAAATAAGTTGTTTTAGTTCAAATTATTTTTTAAGGCAGATAAGATGTAAATAGGTAATTTTTCAGGTGACAACAGCTGTACTTTATTTTCTGCATTTTTTCACATCGTAGCAATGCAGTTATTTGGTTGTGAGTTCCTGAAAATAATAGATTTATTTTTTATACAGAACAAATGACAAATTCTCTGGATTAAAAAATTATTTAATATAGCCCGAAAGAGTATGAAAAAGTAGGGTATGGAGTTTTGTTATATATTCTGAATAACATTATAAAGTCTTTTCAAAGATTCTTTAATATTACTAGTATTTCTATAAATACTATTACAAACTGAATAGAAGACCAAAGTAACACGGTTTGCATAATATTTTTATGCCCATATTTATTTTTTACACAAGTCTTAAGTTGTTTAGTCTCTTAACTCATAATTCAAGAGTTTAAACTGTCAGATATTCAATACTCTACCATTAAAATATGAGACATACTATTGCTCATCCAAGTGAGGGTTAATTTTGCTTTATGGACCTATGCAAAGTCTTGTGGAAAGGACCAAGGTTTACATCGAAATAGTGTACGATTAAGGAGTTTTACCACACTTCTAAAACATTCTGTTGATATACTGAGGCCATATTTTCAACGAACTTAAAAAGTTTGTTACTTTTTTTAAATTCATTTAATCAGATCAGTAACGTCGTGCTATTCATGGTTCTGTTAACTATTGATTATATGTAACACTATTGTCGCTTAGGGATTGCCTATTGACTTACCCATTCACTGTTTAGTTTTATTGTTGTATTATTTTGGTTTTGTTACTACACTACACTTCATTATCACTACTATCATCGGTTGAGAGGAGATCTTGCATCAGTTGATGTTGATATCTCATTCTTAGTGTGTAATGGGCTGCTCCTGCACAGCTGTTTAAATTTTTAAAGAAGGTTGTCGCTAATTTTTTAATGTGTTCTTCTATGGTTGGAATATTTAGTTCAGCGTGTAGTTGGTGGTTCCTTATATACCATGGAGAATTTGTGGCTATTCGAAGAATCTTATTTTGTAGTGTTTGTATTTTGCGAATGTGAGTCGGTGAAGCAGATCCCCATACACAGCATGCATACATTACCAGTGGTCTAATTATTGATTTATAGATTAGCATTGTACAGTCTATGTGTAGAGAGCTTTTTCTGTTTATCAGTGGGTATAGTAGGGCTAATCTAGTATAGCTTTCATTCAATTTGTGGTTAATATGGAAACCCAAGGTTAGTCGTTGGTCTAAGTATACCCCTAGATACTTAACTGGGCTATTTTGCGTGTTCCATGGAATTTCTTTGTTATTTATTTGAATGTTGGGTATATCTCTGAGGCGTCGTAAAGTAAACACTTGGGTTTGACATTTGTTTGAGTTAAGGTTTATCTGCCATTTTCCCATCCAGCTTGATATTGTATTTAGGCTGTATTGTAATTCGTTTCATGGATCCAATAGTTCTTTGCTCTGGGTAAGTAAGCGCAGTATCATCTGCGTACTTAACAATGACTGCTTTGTCTATTTGAGTTATATCATGGACGTAGATATTAAATAGTGTTGGGCCCAATATGGATCCCTGTGGAACGCCTGCACTGATAGGTCTAACTGTTGAGTATGTGGAATTGATTCTAACGGAGAAGGTGCGGTGTGTGAGAAATGATCGTATAATATGTATCAAATAATTTGGTATGTGGAGGCGCTGTTGTTTATAAAGTAGACCTTCTATCCAGACCCTGTCGAAAGCCTTAGCTATATCCAGGAATGCTGCTGTAGTATAAGCTTTATTTTCGTACCCTTTTTCTATGTATTCCACAATTCGTTGTAGCTGATGGGTCGTTGAGTGTTTGGATCTAAATCCAAATTGGAATGGAGGGAGTATGTTAAGCAATTGTAGGTTTTGAAGTAAGCGCCTGTTCATTATTTATTCTGTTATTTTAGTTTGTTGAAAGAATATTTTGTTCTTTATAAATATTGCTGTGGCCATTATGTGTACATTCAGCTTGAGTTCTTTTCCTGTGTTCTACTTATAGTAGATATCATAATAAAAAATTAATAATAAAGGTGATCTACAAAAGAAGAACTTTATGGTATCAACCATCCTATAGATAATTCTATAAATACTGTTGCAAAATTAAACTTTTTAAACATCCTTTATTTAAATCCACTAGAAACTCAAAGCAGCTATACCCTTTTGAAACTGATTTATTAAAAAAAAAGTGGTAGAACATATTTTATTTATAAATTAAATAAAAGTACTACAATATAAAATTAAACTTGCTACTAGTATTATTTATCAACTTTAAATAAAATTCCATGTTAACCTATCGAGTACCCTAAAAGCGTCAATGAGTATAAACGTAACGTGAACTTTGCAACTAAAACTGTAAGATTCGTATCAGCGAAGCTTCTAACAACTAAAAACCCTTAAAAAGTTGGAAGTACGTCGAAAAATAAATACCTGAAACTCAAGGTGGAATCGTTCGATCCCTTTACGGCCATAAAAGTTCAACAGCGCTCGCAAACTCGACGGATTTTAGGCCAATTTGATCAGATAGCAAGTAACTGTCTAGCCTTAGTTCAGACTTAACTCTTGCAGCTACATTGTATTATACCAGCCAAGTTGCTTTTAACTTATCTAAAATAAATCCAGAAGAATCAAACGTTAATTACATTGCACGAACTTTAAGCTGCAGTGCATCTGAAATAAGAAGCGTGCGCAATTTTGTCGAAAGTTTAAAGCACATGCATCTTTATAAATAAAATAGCTGCAATTGCAATGGAAAAATATTTCAAGGAGAAGCGACGACTGCATTTAATATTAATAAAAAAAATTAATAGTGTATTTTCTATAACTTGTAATAAAAAAATACATCAGCTCTTTCTATACGCGTTGAGCTGAATAACGAATAATGAATTTTATATTGTTATTTTCACTTTAAAAGTCCAAGATTACAAATTTTAAGGATGATTAAATTTGAACAGCCACATAAAAACATTCTTTATTATTTATTACCCAAAAATTACATTATCTTTATTATACTTTTGTAGGTTAGTAATATCTAAATAAATTATGCATTAGTGATGAAATAATAATTACTATGATTACTATAATGATGTGCTTTGTAGAAATTTGTAATATGTAATCTTGCTGAGTGCAGCTTTAAAACTTGAGCATGCGTAATCAGCGAATAAAGTTGACAAACTTATTGTTATTCTGGCAAACTAAAATTTGCAATGAAATTGTTTCTAAAATTAATCAACAGTTTGGAACGTGTTTTTAAATAAAATGAACGTATTGTGTCATTAGTTCGCGTTCTGTGTGACAAGTGTTAACATTTGTCAGTACGTACCGCTCGTGTCGAGGAACCATAAACAATTTCCGCAAATAGAGACTTGATATGGCCTAAATCGCTTGGCCTGCACCTCTTCGCCTTTATTTCTGCCGATCCTGCCGCCATAGTCGCTCTTTTGATAGAAAGAAGAGTTGCAGCGGGTTCCTTGCCGTTGCAGCATAGCTGGGAAAATAGTTTTTATCCTATTTCAATTACTATAAACTATTATCAAACATTATATAAGTAAGCAGTAGAAATTAGATATTAAGTGTTATTTTTTAAGTGAAGGTGTGCGCGTTGTACCTTCAAGCTGAAATAGGCCGATTGTTTAGTGTACTGGATCTCAGATATCAGTGCCAAACCATCTCATCAATGATCATTGATCAGCAACTAAGCCCTTTCTTATATCAACAAACTATATCGCAACGATAACAGCAGCAACAAACATAATTACATGTGCAAATACAGTCATTTTTTATTTATTATAGCCTTTATATGCCAATAGCTTATAAGTTAATTGATTATGATGCATTTTAAATATTTCTATTCGGTGTTGGCGTGTCTTTACAACACATAGGCCTCTTCTAGCTTTTCTCACTTTTCCCTAATTTTAGCTGTTCGCTGCCATAATGGACCTACTATTTTTTTTATTTCATCGGACCATCGTTTTCTTTGTCTTCCTCTTTTTCTTTTGGTTTGGAATTGGGAGTCCATTCTGTTATGTGCTTTGTCCATTTATTTTTATTTTCTCTGCGCATGTGTCCTACCCACCACCATTTGAGATGTTTTGTTTTGGTCACAACATCTTCTACTTTTGTTATGTGTCTTATGTCCGTGGCTCTTTTTCTGTCTCTTTTTGTATAGCCCAGTATGCTCCTCTCCATTGCTCTTTGAAATTTAGTTAGTTTTTGGTCTTGTTTTGTGTGTTCGCCCAAGTCTGGCAACCATAGGTTAGTATGGGTAGTATACAGGTGTTATATATTTTTCTTTTCATTGCTATGCTGTATTTTTTACTTTTCATAATTTCCTTGTCTGTCCAATATCTCTTCCATGAGTTGGCAACCCGTCTCTGAATGCAATTAGTTGTCCCAAGTAAATGTAGGAGTTTACATATTCAATGTCTTCTTTTTCTATTTTGATAAGTTTTTGGTAACGATTTGTTATTATTTTGGTTTTTGTTTTGTTCATTGTTAGTCCCACCGTTTTACTTTCTTGTGCTAGATCTTGGAGTATAATTTGTAGGTCTTTTAATTTATCCGTTATGAGTATTATGTCATCCGCAAATCTTAGATGGTTCAGGTTTGTTCCATTGATATTGATGCCGAAGTTGTCCCATTCTATTTTTCTAAAGATTTCCTCTAGCACTGACGAAAATAGTTTTGGTGAGAGTGGGTCTCCCTGTCTCACACCTCGACGTATAGGGAAGGCTTCCCCCTCTGATTCTAGTGTTACTCTGCCTGTGCTGTTAGTGTATACATTCTTCATTATCCTTATGTATTTATTTTCAATTCCTTGATTTTTCAGGGCTTTCCAGATGTAGTGATGTTCTAAGGAGTCAAATGCTTTATTATAGTCCACAAAGGACATGTATAGTGGGTAGTTGTATTCATGGCTTTTTTCGATTAGCTGTTTCACTACATGGATGTGGTCCACTGTGGAATATCTTGATCTAAACCTAACTTGTTCTCTTGGTTGTTCTTCATCTAGTTTTTTGGTGATACGATTAAGTATTATTTTTGAGAATACCTTATATACATTAGACATCAGGCTTATTGGGCGATAGTTGCCTATTTCTGATCTGTCTCCTTTTTTGTGGATGTGAACTATAGTACTTGTTGTCCACTTTGTGGGTATATATTCCGTATTTAAAATGACATTGAACAGGTTGGTCAATTTTATTGTTGTTTCTTGTAGTCTCGCCTTCATCATCTTATTAGATATGTGATCAGTGCCGGGAGCTTTGTCGTTTTTCTGTGATTTTATTGCATGTTGAACTTCACTTTCAAGAATTTGAGGACTTCTTCTATGTTGTCTTCAAGGTTTATGTTACTTTCTTGAGTGTTTTCAGTAGAATATAGTTTACGATAATAATCTGTTGCAATCTTTAGAACTAGCTGCCTTCTTGGTTCTTCTTGACCTTTTTTATTTTTCATTTTTGGTATCCATATCTTTTCCTCTTGTAGCTCTTTTAAGGCCTTGTTTATACCTTCTGATTTGGATATATGGTGTTTGATACATTCAAGTATAATAATAATAAAAGATAAAAATAATAAATGATCTTAACTTCAACAGCAGTCACCTCATGGCAGGGCAACCCTGTTTAACAAAGAACATAAGAAACAGAGGAAATACTTAAACCAGAAAGGGAATGCCTTGTTAATGTGCACATCACAAAAAAATACGCCACCTGAAGAATTAAACAAAACGCAAGAACTTTGCAACACAGAAGTAAATGAAATCTATAGAACAAAAATCAAGAAAAAACTAAACAAAAATACACTAACCTCTAAGACAATAAACCTAATTCAGAAAAGTAAGCAGTTACTTAAATACAGTCATAACAATTCCTAAATACCTACTCTCTGTATCCAGCATAACATCTAATCTAGTTACCAATAATAGCTTAAAAAATCTCAAACTCAGAAGACAGTGGCAAATACCAAACACAATAAAACAAACCGCAATGATTTAGACACCAATTGCAACCTCAAACCAACAAAGATGTCAGCCTACTGGCTCAATTCCCCATATCCAACCGTTATGAAGCTTTTACTGATATCGATCTAGAAAAAGAGATAGAACATCCTCCAACATGCGGCTATAACGTGAAAAACTTAAAACCCCTAACAAATATGCTCTAAGAAAAATATAAAGATAACTATCATGTCAAACTAATTATTAATACTCAAGTAAAAATCTGCTTAAAGTCTATAAACTATTTTTGTTTATTATATTGCACTATCTATTATTTAAGCTAATTCCGATGGGTTTGTAAAATCCTGGTTGCACAAATAGGACTGTATTGTGAAGCTAAAATCGTTGAGTGGATTTGAGGTAGGTCTACTGTGTAGATGAGTACAATATGAGCCGTAGGATACTTCCTTGTAGTACTATGGATTGGACAAAGTAGTATTCAATATAAGCATTTTAGTATTTTACTCAAAAAGTTTTGTTGTAAAAGTAGGACTTCAGGGAAGAATAGAATGGACTGAAGGAGTTTATATAGTAATCCCACGTGCCATATTTTATCAAATGGTTGGTTTAAATTAATGGAAGCAGCTGAATAGTAACGCTTATCTTCTATGTCGTTGCTGATTTTTTTACGATTCGTTGAATTTGTTTGGTGGTCCATTCTACAGAGCAGAATCGATGGTCTGTTCTGAAAATTATTTATATCCAGTTGCTTTAACAAACCTAAATATGCATAATGACCAACATTTCTTGACACTACGTATCTGTGCTTACCAACACTTTAATTGCAACTAGATAAAATTATCCATAATTTAGCACAATACATTATTTTTTATCAAATCAGGCTCACAATCAAGAACCGCATTTACCATCAACAGGCTTTTCTGGAAATTAGTAGAAAACGGCTGGGCACAATGACAAATAAATTAGGACTACTGAAACATAAACCGAATCTGAAAACCACAAATGTTGGTTAGTCGATCCAACTCCAAACAGTAACCGATATGAAACTTTTAGGATAAAAACATGAATGCAAACTATCAGACTAAGTAAGAGAACAAGAAATCAAGCAGGAAAAATTTTTAAATTTATTGCCGCAAGTGATATAACTTAGCTTACAAACAATAAGAGTATTTATAATGTTAAGATACTTCTAAATACTTACTTACAGTTTGAAGTTTCACACGTCAAAAGGGAGATTCCCCAATGTATGAGATACCAGAGGTACGAGTATACAAAAATTGATTGCAGTAATACTTAGTTAACCATCCAATGAAAGAATATCTCAGGAAGACCAGAGACGATAAAGCTGTTTGTATAAATTGCAATAAAAACACCCAACTGCATATTATAAAAACTATACCCAACATTACAAGAAAGACGTATTTCTCATAAAGTAGTCCATCTAGGTACAACTCATGTCCAAGCACTTAATCAACACAATTAACAATGTAATCTGATAACCACATACAAACCATCACTACACTGACACCAGCGCAACCCCCTAGTGATTTAATAGAATTAAGAAAACATTATGCATAGAATTATTGATCAAATAATGACATTACTTAACTTCTTAACAGTGCTAGCTACAAAATCGACTTGGTTCAGTTCCTTGTGCTAATATAACCGAAAAATCTTTAAGTATTTACAATACTGACTTAATCTCATCATAGAAGTACATTTCACGGACTAAAATTATATCTATTACACTAAACATCCTGAATGCAATGCTCATACTGACACTGCAATAATTATTAAACAAAACATTAAACATTATGAACAGGCAAATTCAAATACGAAAATATATGTTTAGTATTACCCTCTACGACCTATATGAACTTATACTTACAATAGTTTATTACCTTCTCCCTTAAAAAACAACACAATAACAAGTATGAACACTTCTATCATTTGTTCAAAACATTTAGAACCAAATTTCTAATTGGAGAATATTATAACGTTAAACATACTAATTGGGGTTCTAGAACAGTTACAGCTAAGGGAAGAGAACCCTAGGCACCTTTCCATAGGTATATCCACTTATTGGCCAATTTATTCGAAGCTCAAACAAGAAAATTCTTAGTAGACAATGCTTATAACTGACCCTTGACCATACACCTCTTATAATAACTATGTACACTCAGAAATAATTGGGACTTGTTCCGTAGTATTTTAGACGACTATACTAGCCTAGCCATTCTACTGAAAACTTTTATAGGCACTGAAGTACCAATTGAAGCATTAACCTTAACAATTCAAACCATAGCTGATCAAAACGAAACACAAATTAAACATTTAATCTACAGGGAAGGGAGACCCAGAGCACTGTGGTGACTAACGCATTTTTTTGAAGACAAACTAAAGTTAAATAATTGTTAAAGAACTAAATCGAGTTTCCTAAAAATTTAACTATAAATCTATTTAGGAATATTTAATTAAACTAACCCTTTACAAACTACAGACTACTCACTGTGGAAGTTGCTTAAACAATTCAAACAATTGTGGGCTACAATGCTATATATGAAAGCTACAAACGTTAACTAGCTAAGAAGTAATATACAAAAAGCCACCGCGTTCGCTAAGCACTTTTCAAAGATATCCTAATTATATAATATTAAAACTACCCATAAAAATTCAAATAGCATCCAACAACTATTTGATGGACAATTTCAACTGTGTGTCTCCATCTATACTTAATACAACTGCTAAAATCGAGACAATAATTAAAAATAATATAAAAAATAAAAAAGTCTAAAGAAATTCTTTGAAAACTGTATGAAAGTTAACATGAATGTCTTAAATGCGGTTTTGATAAGGGAATACTTTTCTAATCAGTGGAAAGTGGCCCAGATCATAGTACTATCTAAAACTGAAAAAAACAAAACTCAATTCTTATAGACCTATAAGTCTATTCCTTTTATCCAGACTTTGTAAAACTTCTGTTAAACGTCTGCAACCAATTATAATTCTAATCGATAGGAGGGTGTATATACTGACTCGTTTTCGACGTCATCTAATGTCCTGCAAGGAGTCTGCTAGGATCGACACTTTATCACATTTAAACCGCAGATTTACTAGCATCTAAAACAGCTTTCGTAACTACTTTAGTGATTGACATTGTTGTCACACTCGATAGCCAACGAACACTTCAAGCATATGAGACTAAGTAGTTTGGTCTTCACCTAAACAAGCGACTAACGTGGAGTCAGCACATATTTACTAAATTCAAACAACTATAAATCAAATTTAGAACAATGTATTAGATATAAGAAAGGCAATACCATATGACCTTAGAAAATAAGCTACGTTTCTATAAAAGCTGAACCTACAGAGTTGAGCTTTTAGGAACAGTAAGTAACCCCAATTTAGAAATTTCCCAAATGTTTCAGAATTAGTGCGCTATGGTAAGTGGCAAGAATGCACTCGGTCAGTCACTTATAAGTTCCGTTGGTAAGTGCCAAAATAGAAAAAATAGTATGACTCATCTTGATAAATTACAAGCGTATTCTAATATCCTGACAACCTCACTATTAGATGACGAAGATAATGTCTGAAGATTAAGTAGGTTGTGCTCTAGGTCAATAAATTTTATTTTATCAATTCTTATAGAGATTATAAATTAGAACGCTCTCTGCATGTCATAAGGTTGCTGTCACTTGTATAACCATTTAATCAGAGCATATCTTATAATGCACACCACGGGTAGATGGTTACTTTTACTTAATAAAAAAAGCCTGGCTTTAGCAATTGGTTAAAATGCATGTACGTTATGCAACGTACTGTTAAATTTCTTTTTATCATATTACTTTTAAAAGTTTGCAAAAGCTTTGGATATATTTGTAATATTTTCTTGATTGTAAAAAGCGTTTAAAGATGACATAAAAATTGTAAATCGCGGGAAATGGACGACGCTTGTTACAATCTTAATCAAGAAAATATTTGACTTTGTGTCTTTCGTTATGATCACTGAGCCTCGTTTTGTCTTCAGAGACTTTAAACATATCTTGTTGGAAGCACACATCCTTATATTTATTTTAGAATAACTAGAGAGTAAAAAAACCAAAATCCTAGTTGTAAGAAGTGGTGGGTTAAAGTCAAGGGCGAATTATCAGTTACATTTAAGCAGTGAGACTATTAAAAGTGATTCTGAAGAGATTACTAGAAGATTGCTGTTTGCACATTTTTCAAGTTTAAGTTGTCTACATAAACAACTTTGTCACTTAGCAACTTGATGGTTCTTTCTTCAATTTAATCAAAATTTCTATTACTTTAGGTCCTAATTAAAGCCAATCTTTTAAAAAATCAAAGTTTTTTTTATAATTCTTTAAACATGAATAATTTTTTCGTCGAGAATTCACGCCCTTGCTTTCTAAATCAGCATTGGAATAAAATATTAATTAATTATCTGTTTTATTGAACTTTTGAGGTTTAATATTATTTGCATGATCATTGGTTTAATTCTGTTTAATATAAAAATTATAGAGTGGCATGACGTTAAAGTTTTTTTGTTGTACATTATTCCAGAAAATATTTTTACAATATGCGTCCGGTGAATGGCACTAAAAACAAAAAAAAAAAAAAAACACAAAAAGATTCAAATAAATTACCTTTGTTGGGTTACAAAATAATCGCCACCATCCACAACATACTTTTAGCAACATTCATAAGCCTTCTGCAAGTTGTTTTTAAAGATCTCTTTTGGAATCAATCGCGGAATTGCCTTTTATGATGCTCTTTATACGAAAAATAAGTTTACAGGATGATCGAGACCAGGTACTGTCTAATCCTGTGCAACTCTGGCCGATCGCGGTTGAAATGTCTTTGTAGAATGCCGTGTTTATGGTTTTACGTAAAAACAAATTTACTAAGAGGATTTCATTGTTGACTATCATACATTTTTGCGACTCTTTTTGGGTTACGGGAAAGTAATGAATGCCATTTAATGCCGCTTGGATTCTAGCTGGTAGCGCCAGGTCTCATTCCTTCTGATTGATTGATTTTGGTCATGTGGTAATAAAAATCTTCAGTAATTTCTAGCCGTTTTGCTTCTTGTTTGTTTATTAACTTGTACGGTAGAAACCGGGAACAACTCTTTTTTTAGATCTTGTAGTTTTCTAGTATCTAATTGCCGTTGGTTTTTACTGATAGTTTTTAAGCTTAATCTTTGTTCTTCCTGATAAAATTATGTGATCAGAAACGACGCCAGCCCCAGGGTAAGTCCTTACATTCTTTATGAAGTTTTTGAATCTTTTATTGATGCCTATATAATTGATTTGGTTTTTCACGTTCCTGTCTGCATTGAATATCCAAGTGTAGAGACTCTTGGATGCTGTTTAAAATGGGTATTAGTCAGTATCACATCTTCTTCTTAGCAAACTATACTAACCGGTGGCCTCTGTCATTTGAGTTGCTTAGACCGTATTCGCCCACTGCATCTTCTCGACGACCTTTTTTCACCTTGACGTTGAAGTCACCCATAACAACGTTTATGTGTGACAGCTTTGTTATTTCCAGTGCCTTTTGATATATATATATATATATATATATATATATATATACACACTCCTTGGAGTTGAAGCCGCCCTTTTTGGACGCTATAGACTGGTTCTTTTTTTAAAAGCACAATGGGTCGTCACTCCACTACACTTCACAGGTTGGGGTTTTTCTTCGCTTTTTCCACTACTTCTCTCCATTCTTTCCTGTTCTTCATTTTGTCTGTCCACCTTGTAACTCTCATGCTACTGATATCCCCAATTACTTGATCTTCCCATCTCAGTTTTGGCCTTCCTCTTGATCTTGTTGATGGTTTCCATTTTGTTATCCTTTTAACTATCGATTCCTCACTCATTCGGTTTATGTGCCTGTACCATCTAATTCGTTTTGCTTTCATTGCTCTTACAATATCCTTCTGTTCTAATATTGTTTCCCCTTCGTTATTTGTTAATCTTCTGTATTGCTCTTCATTTATTTTGTATCCCCCGTATATCTTCCTTATTATCTTTCTTTCGAAAATTTTTAGTTTTTCTTCATCTCTCTTTGTCAAACATACATTCTCTGCAGCGTATGTTACTACCAGTCTAATTGCCACTTTGTATAGTCTTAACTTCGTTTGCTTATTTATTGTTTTGTTATTCATTATCCTTTTGTAACTGTAATATGTCTTATATCCGGATTGTATTTTTTGATCTATCTCTTCCCTTCTGTCATTTCTCCTGTTTATTAGCGTTCCAAGGTATTTGAAATTATCTACTTGTTCAATTCTGTAATTTCCAATTTCTATATCTCTTGCGTTTCCTCTTGTCTCTTTTCTTGTTACTTTCATATATTTAGTTTTTCCTTGATTTATCTCTAATCCTCTTTTTTAGCTTCTCCTGCAATGATCTGTATTATTTCTTCTAAACTTTTTCTATCTCTTGCTAACACCGCAATGTCATCTGCATAGGCTACTATTTGTACAGACTTCTCAATTATTGTTCTTGTTACATCGCATTTGTTCATAATTCCTTCTATTGCTTTGTTAAATAGTGTGGCCGACAATCATCCCCTGCCGAACTCCTGTACTTATGTCTATTTCTTGCGATATCCTTCATACGTCATCACCCAGCTTTTGCGCCTTCCAGTTCATTCAATCAGTCTTATTAGTTTTTCCGGTATTCCTAAATTTCTCGCATCTACCTTCATCATATTTCTATTGAGTGCATCAAAAGCCTCCTAAAATCTATAAATACAATTTCTATTTCTGTATCTTGCTCGTAACATTTCTCCTATTTGTTTTATCACATGTATTGCGTCTATTGTCGATTTCCTTGCCCTAAATCCATTCTGGTATTGTCCAATTTTTCTCTGTTTCTACTTTTACTCTTTTAGAATCAGTGCTGTATTCTTGTATGTTGTATTTCCAATTATTCTTCTGTTTCTCGCATCTCATTAAATTTCCTTTTTGGTATCGCACTATTATTCCTACCCTCCATTCTTGCGGCATTGTTGCTGTTCATGTGTGCCCCATTACTTCAAAATTCTCTTCTCAGTACTTATTCCTGTTTTCTCATTCCTGATATTTATCTAACTTTTGCTTTTCCTTTGTTTTTCTCTTGAATTATCTCATGTATTTCCTCCTCCGATGGTACCTTTTATTTCGTTCTTCCCTTAAGTCACTTTCTATGTTCTTCTGCCATTCTATTCTACCATAATGGGTCTTGATTTTCATTCCATATTTGCTTCTTAAGTTATTCCTGTTACTTTTTGCTTCTTTAGTTTCTGATATTCCTTTCTATTAAATAGTCTCGTTATCTCCTATTTCATCCATGTTTCATCTAACCACTTTTGTTTTCCTATATCGTTTTGATCTTTTCTCCTTTCCATTTCCTCTCAGTAGTCATCTTTCATTACTAGTTTGTAAATTTTAATCTTGTTTCATTTTTTTTTCTTTATTCCTATCTCACAAAGATTATCAAACCATTTTGCCTTGCTTCCTCTGATATCTTCCTATTTTTACCTTCCCTTTTGTTATACTATTTATCTAATTTCCATTCAACCTCTATATTACTGTCTTGCTTTTTCTCTTTAGCTGCCTTTTTACTTCTTCTTCGTATTCTTGTTTTCTTTTATTTCTTCTTAGTTCTTCTGTATTCCATTTTCTTTCTATCCTTCTTCCCTTCTTATTTTCTATTATCCTTAGTTTCATTTCTGCTATTAGTAACTGGTGGTCCGTGTCTAGGCTTGTTCCTCTGTACGATCTTACATCCTTTATCATTTCCTACCTGTTCTTTTTATTCATTATATGATCTATTTGTTTCCCTTCGGTCCTCGCTGGTATCATCCACGTTATTTTATGTTCCTTCTTATGTTGAAACATTGTACTCGCTATAACCATATTCATTTGTGTTGCCAAGTTACATTTTTCCATTTTCTGAAGATATTTCGTGGATTGTATGTTTTCCGGCTACATTACTTATATATTCCTCCTTCCCTATTTTGGCATTGCAGTTTCCGGCTACTATTATGGTTCCATGATTTCCTATGCTTTCACAAACTTCTTCTAATTTTTCATAGAATTTCTCCTTTTCTTCCTCAGTTGCCACATATGTAGGTGCATATATGTTTATAAATGTAATATTTGCTATTCCATTTTTTATTCTCAAGCATGATATTCTACCATTTATTTTCCTAAATTCTATAATTCTATCTCTTATTTCTCTGTCGACCATAAACGCAGTTCCGTTTCTTCCTTGCTTCTCCTCTCCAGCATACAACAGCGAATAATTCTTCTTGTCTATTCTACCTTCTCCTTCCCACCTAATTTCTTGTAGAGCCATAATTCTCACCTTGTATTTCTTCATCTCTTCTCCTATTTCCTTCATTTTACCCATTTCCATCATTGTCTTTACGTTCCAGGTACCAAATCTCATTTTCTTTTTTGTTCCACTTGTTTTACTGCCGCTACTTTTAAATTTTTTCATAATAACTTCCTTATTGTCCTTTTTCCTGGCCACTTCCGTCATCGTAGGTTCCGTCGTTCCATTTCTTATTAGTTTTTTGACTTGTGTTTTGTTGAGTTAGCCCTTATCAAGTTTCCACCTTCCTTCTGTAACCATTTATATTTAATACCGTCAAACTCCAGTTTGCGGTAGCTCACTTTAGTTTTCTTTCCTTTATTCTTTTGTTCTTGTGTCACCTTCCTAATTGCATGCTGTATTTTTCTTTCCTCAAGTGTTAGATAGCTGTCGACGTAGATACTACCCGTGAGCTTCCATTTCCTCTTTAATACCTCTAATTTTTCCTCGAAGGTTGTACATTTCACTATTATATTTTTTGATTCAGAATTTCCCACTACAAATGCTTCTTCCGCTTTAATTTCCACTCCCATTTTCTCTCAGATAAAATCAGCTACCTTCCGCTTCAAGTTACCATTCCCTGGCTGTTCTTTCTCTAAATCTATCCCTTTGATTATTATATTCTTCTTCCTTTTTTCTTTTTCTTGATTCTCTAGCTTGCTTTCCAAGTTACTTATCCTCTTCACCATCTCTTTCCTTTCCTCTTGCCAGTCCTTCGCTTTTTCTTCCCATTCTTCCTTCACCTTCTTTAGACCACCCTTCAC
This sequence comes from Sinelater perroti, assembly GCA_036346155.1. Taxonomy (NCBI): domain Eukaryota; kingdom Metazoa; phylum Arthropoda; class Insecta; order Coleoptera; family Elateridae; genus Sinelater; species Sinelater perroti. Next base: position 4,579,882 of record JARFIY010000077.1, read on the forward strand.
TTCAGCAATATCTTCTATTTCTGTAGGGGCACATACCTGTATAAAATTACATATAATAGGTGTTGTGTTGACCTGGAGAAGGCGTACCCGATCCGACACAGGAACGAAACTATTAACTGCTTTGTGTAAATGTTTGCCAATTATGAAACCAACACCGTTAAAATAATCGGGTGAATTTTTAACTGAGTAATAATTGCTTTTGTCTTCAGAGACTTTAAACATATCTTGTTGGCAGCACACATCCTTATATTTATTTTAGAATAACTAGAAAGTAAAAAAATCAAAATCCTAGTTGTAAGAAATGGTGGGTTAAAGTCAAGGGCAAATTATCAGTTACATTTAAGCAGTGAGACTATTAAAAGTGATTCTGAAGATATTATTAGAAGATTGCTGTTTGTACATTTTCAAGTTTAAGTTGTCTACATAAACGACTTTGTCATTTAGCAACTTGGTGGTTCTTTCTTCAATTTAATCAAAATTTCTATTACGTTAGGTCCTAATTAAAGTCAATCTTTTAAAAAGACAAAGTTTTTTTATAATTCTTTAAACATGGATAATTTTTTTTGTCGAGAATTCACTCCCTTGCTTTGGAAATCAGCATTGCAATAAAATATTAATTAATTATCTGCTTTATTGAACTTTTGAGGTTTAATATTCTTTGCATCATCATTGGCTTAATTCTGTTTAATATAAAAATTATAGAGTGGTATGACGATAAAGTTTTTTGTTGTACATTATTCCAGAAAATATTTTTACAATATGCGTTAGGTGAATGGTACTAGAAAACAAAAAAAAACACCAATAGATTCAAATAAATTACCTTTGTTGGGTCACAAAATAATCGCCACCATCCACAACATACTTTTAGCAACATTCATAAGCCTTCTGCAAGTTGTTTTTAAAGATCTCTTTGGGAATCAATCGCGGAATTGCCTTTTATGATGCTCTTTATACGAAAAATTAGTTTACAGGATGATCGAGACCAGGTACTGTCTAATCCTGTGCAACTCTGGCCGATCGCGGTTGAAATATCTTTGTAGAATGCCGTGTTTATGGTTTTACGTAAAAACAAATTTACTAAGAGGATTTAATTGTTGACTATCATACATTTTTGCGACTGTTTTTGGGTTACGGGAAGGTAATGAATGCCATTTAATGCCGCTTGGATTCTAGCTGACAGCGCCAGGTCTCATTTCTTCTGATTGATTGATTTTGGTCATGTGTTGTAATAAAAATCTTCAGTAATTTCTGGCCGTTTTGCTTCTTGTTTGTTTATTAACTTGTACGGTAGAAACCGGGAACAAATCTTCCGCTTAGCGGTCGATGGTATCCATCGTGTCCTTAATAATGTCCAATTCTTTTATCATCAATCGTATAATTAGTTGCCGGTCTCCGTTGAACCAGTTGTAAACACATTTTTATGTTTACGGCTTTTATCTGGTACACTTACACCAACATCTCTGTTTCCTTTCCTCTAATTTATAACAGAACTTTTTTCTTTTTTAGATCTTGTAGTTTTCTAGTATCTAATTGCCATTGGTTTTTACTGATAGTTTTTTAAGCTTAATCTTTGTTTTTGCTGATAAAATTATGTGATCAGAAACGACGCCAGCCCCAGGGTAAGTCCTTACGTTCTTTATGATGTTTTTGAATCTTTTATTGATGGTTATATAACTGATTTGGTTTTTCACGCTCCTGCCTGCATTGAATATCCAAGTATAGAGACTCTTGGATGCTGTTATTAGTCAGTATCACATCTCCTTTTTAGCAAAACTGTACTAACCGGTGGCCTCTGTCATTTGAGTTGCTTAGACCGTATTCGCCCACTGCATCTTCTCGACGACCTTTTTTCACCTTGACGTTGAAGTCACCCATAACAACGTTTATGTGTGACAGCTTTGTTATTTCCAGTGCCTTTTTGATGTCATTATAAAATTGTTCTACAGATTCGTCAGAAGCAATACTGGTAGGGGCACATACCTGTATAAAATTACATATAATAGATGTTGTGTTGACCTGGAGAAGACGTACCCGATCCGACACAGGAACGAAACTATTGACTGCTTTGTGTAAATGTTTGCTAATTATGAAACCAACACCGTTAAAATAATCGGGTGAATTTTTAACTGAGTAATATATTGCATGTCTTTTGAATTGACACATTCCTGAATTGGGCCATCTCATCTTAGTGATTCCGAAGAAATCGACCTTTAATCTTTTCATCTCTCTCATTGTATTATGAGTTTTACCACTTTCAAAAAGACTACGTATATTTCGGGTTGCTACTTTTTTACGGTTGACCTGAGGATTCTTAGGACCTCTTGCTTATCTAAGGGCTTCCGGGGACTAGGGGCCATATGTTTATTGTTCTCAACCATATTAAAGACTTTTCTGGTAAAATACGAGATGGTTTTTTCTTGCCTTCCTCGTGCAATGTCACAGCCGGTTAAACCATCGTAGTTATTGCATGGTGGCCACAGGTGGCATGGGATAGATCAGAATGGAAAAAACAAGGAAAGGCTTATGTCCAGGAGTGAACCGAGAACAGCTGATGAAGAAAAAGAAGAAGAAGTTATTGCCTGTAAGTGTGTGATTTCAAACTTGTTGAAAGTCATTCTTCGTCAACCTCAGTAACTCAATAATGACCTAGCTGGTGCCCTATGTCATGTCATCAGTTGATCCGCGGGTGCTCATATGGCAAGCCTTATTCGCACCTGTCCTGTATATCTGCAGGACTTTCTATATCAGCCATAGGGACACGCTGTGTCGGTGTTGAGGACACTTTCATTCGAGTTTGTTTTCCATGAAATGTTAAGACACCCTATTCGATTTAAAGTTACACATTCAAGGAAACTACGACCCGGCACGAAAGAAAGATTACGGAAGATATAAAAAATATTATGGTGGCACATATCATAAAATGTGTGCTATAATATATACTGAAAAAATATACAAAAGTAAAACAAAACTATACAAAAGGCTGTGATGAAAACTATATTTGAAAAATATAAGGGTGAATCAGCAAGTAAAGAAAATTTATAATTGCGCATTAAAAACAAGAGGTGGCTCTGATAGGAATCACTGGATACAGCGTAATTAAAAAGATTAAATCTGCAGAAATCTATCGTCGGATTTTGGCACGACATGGGGCACATATCAAAAATATTTACAACTGAAGAAACCGCTTTAAGGAGAAAAGAACAAATAAAACGAATGAAAGCCGATTTGGTCATTGACATCACGCACGGACCAACACATCCAGATGATGAATGCCTTGTTCTATTATTACATTTTTGACTCTTTAAAAGAGACACTGCGTGGTTATAGGTTTATCTTGTATTGTGAGGTTTAGAAATGGTACATACGTCGCTTCGTGAGCAACAAAAATCTTGTTAAACGATACCAGAAGTGCATTACTGTGCAGTGGGACTACGAGGTGCGTTTAAGTTCTGAGGTCTCTAAATTTTTTCTATTGAAAGCTGAAACTTCTGACTTTTCTCAATGTAATCTCCGTCTAGACGTACAGATTTTTTAAAGCGTCGTCGCCGTAATTCCATGGCTGCTGAGAACACTTCTCTAGAAATGCGATTTGCCTGCTGGAAAATTGCTGATGCAACAGCGGCTGGATGGAAAAATGAGCGGTCACGAAAAATGTCCTTCATGATAGGAAATTTACGACGGCATCATGTGTCAATATGTCCTGAGAGACTGCCACCCGCGCAGCCTAGCGTTCGTCGGTCAGCATTCGTAAAGAAACATTCCGCATTTTCAGGTTATCATTCATTATTGGGCTCCACAGATCCTAAGCAAATGCCAAGTTTAGAAGCGATATTACGCACACCTAATCGATGATCTTTCATAACAACTTGCTTCAATTACGCAATTATGGTTTCAATCCGGCTGGTTCGTGGCCGAGGCTGCTTCAGTTCGTTGTCACATAGCTCTCGAACTTATTTAAAATTTCACATCCTCAAACGCACATTTTTAACATCTATAACGCCATATTTTGATGGGAGTTTTACTACTCAAGAAGAGAAAACGGATGATTACATGTTGTTCTTAAACATTAAACGTGGCCATTTGAAGTTCACATTTGTGTGGTGTTGCCATCTACATTACAAATTCAGAAATATTTCCCGTATCTTTTAATTTTAACCGCATCTATCTATTTGCTCTCACTGCTAAGAAAAAAATTGGAAACCTTAAAACTTGAACGCACCTCGTATGTAGAAAAGTTTCCTTGGTGGAAATAAAGTTGTTATATAAAAATTGCTTTACTTTTTGATCACTTGCGTAACTGTTTTAAAAGAATGAATGAAATTATAATAGCAAAATATAAAAGATAAAGCAATAAAGTGCCGCATCTGTTACTATAAAAAAACAAGAATCAAAGAATCCAATTTTTTGAAATTTAAGGAAATTTTAATTAAACCAACAATAAACGAAATTTGGTTCGGCCGGAATAAGTGGATTGTATAGGTAATTTTGAATTTTGAATAGAGCACTTCAAACAACTCTAAAATTAAAAACACTAACCTGTGGAAACGGCGCTTCCCGCAGATATCGGTTCCCTGCTGTTGGTCCTGGGGCTTCCAGAGGAAAAGGAGAAGGATATGGATAAAAATTAGGACAAGTTACCCCAATCTTCACAGCAAACGAAACGAGGGCGTCTTTCTGGTGTAAAGGTTCCCTCGTCGAGCTGATAATTTGTCGGCGAGAGCACAGCGAAAAAATGCCAAATGCAAAAGCGCGAACAAAGGCAAATGCGCAATGTCGCGAACAAAAATGCGAAATGCAGGTTTTAATAAAGCAAAAGTATAAAGTCTCGTGAAATTAACATAATTGAAATGGCCGGTTTAAAATGAATAAAGGCTTAATGACGCGCGAACTAAACGAAACCAACCTGCCAAAGCAAGTGCTAAAAGCTAATTGCACGAGCGTGGCTCGCGGCCTAGACCACCCGGACATATCGCCACGCGTGCTGGATAATTGGGCCGATATAACAAATTTCACATATATGAGAGGGAATCAAATTATAGCCGGCCCTAAATTAAAATTTTAAAAAATAAATATTATTAGGAGATTGGCGCGAACATCCCCTCGCCCCTGAGGCCACCGCCTTCAGCACCAACAACTACTGCGAGGGACGGATCAACACCCAACAAAATTGCAACACAACCAAGGCGATCGGGTAATACGCACCAACCGCTTCTCCAAAATGAAACAAACAAACAAACCTGAATAACTATATACAAATTATATACAAATGGCGATAAACCAGAAACAAACGCATTATTGGGAAGGAAGGGGGTATAGCTTCATCGTTGGTCGAGTATAAATTCTCCCCGAAGTTCGAACTCAAGCTACTCGAACCACCTCATCTTTCCCAGGAAACACCTCGTCAACTATCCCCAAGGGCTATTTTAAAGGGGAACAGTTGTTTTGGTCAATTAAAACTACGGTACCCGGTTTCAAAGGTTCAGTTGGTTTTTTCCACTTCCGTCGGACCTGCAACTCGTGTAAATTCTCGCCTCCAACGCCTCCCAAAAATCTTGTACAACTTGATCCAACAACTGGAATCGGCTTAATCGATTCAGGGGGATATGGAAGACGAGCTCCGCCGATAAATTTTCTGTCGGTTTCAGGTGCAGGAAATGAGCCGGAGTCAAGACCTGAAGATCCGACGGATCAGAACTCAGTGGGCAAAGGGGTCGGGAATTCAACAAAGACTCGATTTGAATTAGAACCGTAGTAAATTCTTCATATGTCGAAATCTGATCACCAATTACTAGGGACAAATGAGTCTTGACATATTTAATATTAGATTCCCATAACCCGCCAAATTGAGGAGCACTGGAAGGTGAAAATTTCCACTCTATTCGATGATTGGGTAAACCGTCACGTAGGGATCGGCGATGTTTGTCGGACTCTAATAACTGTGCTATTTCTTCCAACTCGACGTTTGTACCTACAGAGTTGGTACCTCGATCAGAAAAAATCGTGCGACAACATCCGTGTCTGGCCAAAAATCGTTTTAATGCTAAAAACATATGAGTTGACAATTCTGTAACCAATTCAATGTGGACCGCTTTGGTAGCTAAACAAATAAATAAACAAATGTATGCTTTACGAAGGACGGGCTTTCGACCCTTTCCCAAAAAAAAATTTAACGGTCCTGCGTAATCGACACCTATCTCACGAAACGCCTTTGTCTCTGGACGAACTCTAAAACATCTATTACAAGCACGGACACACGCACGTGCCGTTTGTCGCGCGGAAAGAATCCAAAATTTTTCTCTCAACAATGAGAGTAACAGGTGGGGCTCTGCATGGCAATGAACTATGTGGAAATGATTAATTAATAGTTTTACAAAAGAGTTCTTTTTTGGCAAAACGATGGGGGAACGGTGATCAAAGGGCAACCCCGAATTTTTCAACCGCTCTCTGACACGGATTACGCCGCAGTCTAAGAAAGGGGCAAGTCGTTGTAATTGATCGGAACAAAGTTTTTCAGTTTCCAACGCCTGAAACTCTTTGCCAAAATGACACCGTTGTACGACAAGACATAAAGACTGCTCCGCTTTATTTAATTCCTCACCAGTAATATCCTACCTCGGGGGTAGCTTTTTTCCAATCCTCAGGATCAATACTACCGCCCGTAACAAACGCATATAAGAGGAAGAACGACCGATTAACGCTACTATAGGATTTTCGAGGCAGGGTTTTTCGGAGACAACTAGCGCCAACTTTCGAGTTTCTGGAAGCTCGGTTTCAGCATGATTGGTCACCACTCGATTTATCGGCCATATTCCTTCGGGAGCGCTCAGCCAAGATGGGCCTTTCCACCACAAGTGATGTTCAAATAATTCTTGGGGTGACAATCTCCCGGATTTTCCCCGCCGTCAATGTGAAACCAAGAGTCAACTAAAGAGTTCTCCTGAATGTCGGCTACTTGATTGGCGACAAATGTCTGCCAACGATCAGCAGGAGCCTTCAACCAGTTTAGGACGATCTCTGAATCAGAAAACGCAATAACCTTGGACACTATGGTGCGAGATTGTAGAATTGGATAGGCCCTTTTAATCAATTTTGACAACAATGTAGTCGCGGAACGGATAACACCTTTATTGGTGCAACTTTTGACTTAGCACAGACGAGATGGACTGCCAAATTATTGCCTATATTAACTCTCGCGTATATTACTGCGCCGTACGCGTCCTGACACGCATCAGAAAACTCAATCAGCGTCACCAACCCGCTTTTTCCGATGCCTAACCATCTAGGAATTTTTATATTTGACAAAAACGGTAGTTCTTGTTTAAAGGTCTGCCATCGATCGGCAATTTGGCGGGGAGGGGGATAGTCCCAATCAATTTGAGCCTGCCACAACTGCTTAATAAATAGCTTGGCCATTAAAATAGTTGGAGCTAAAATTCCCAAAGGATCAAACATTCGGGCAATTGTAGACAACATATGTCTTTTGGTACATCTTCGTTCCTCTCCTCCAATCCGAAACCCAAAACAAGCGGATTGGGGATTCCAAAGTAATCCTAACACCAGGTTCGACGCATCTCCATAATCAAACTCTCTAACTGAAGTATTTCCTGCCAATTCAGGTACATTAAATGACCATTTCATCAAAGAAAATCCTCCAGCAGCCATCATCTGTTGTGATTGGACTTTTAACTCGCGAGCCTTATCTATGTCTTCTAGTGATGTAACCAGATCATCTATATACATGTCTCTGGGAATAATTTCGGCCGCGATTGGAAAATTTTATTTCTCCTCGTCCACAAGCTGATGAATTGTTCGCAAGGCTAAATAGGGAGACACCGAAAGACCAAAGGAAACTGTATTCAATTGGAACACTTCTACAGGACCCTCTGGATGAGATCTCCATAGCAATTTTTGATATTTTCGGTCGTACCCAAAACTACCGATACATTTGTTTTATGTCTGCGGACAAGGCAACCGAAAATAGACGGAAATTTATTAACAAGTCAAAGATATCGGTTTGCAACTTCGGCCCTACGTGAAGTAAATCATTAAGTGATGTTCCCGAGCTCGTTTTCGCACTCGCATCAAATACTACGCGAAGTGGCGTAGAAGCGTTCTGGGGTTTAAAAACACCGAAGTGAGGAATAAAATAGCCAACGTCAGAATTAGAGTCGGCCGTCACTGACATGTGACCTTGTTCCAAATAATCCGAAACGACGTCCTTATAGAGGCTTTTCAACTCCGGAAAACGTCGAAAGCGCGCCTCCAAGCCTAACAACCGACGAAAGGCCAGATTGTAGGAGTTTCCTAACTTTTGTGGATCTTCCTTGAAAGGTAAAGAGACGATGAATTTCCCAGAACTCGATCTTTTCACCGTCGAAGAAAACAATTCTTCACAAATTCTTAAGATATATTTTCTTACAAATACATATATTACAAACATGCAGATGTAAATTACTGATCATCTAGCTGTAATCATAAGGTTGTTAGGTAAAGTGATTTGTCAATAAGACCTAAGTACCTATATGTTGTTTAGCAATATGTTTCTTAACCAGAGAGGAGAGAAGGATACGCGTCATTAAGGACAGCAAAAGCCTACTGAAATTATTTTTGAAATATTTATTTAAAAACGTTGCTGTCGAGAACGTCTCTATATACTTTGATAATTGCATATTATCCCGATCTGAAAAGCTCTTATGTCGAAATTTATGACATTTTAACTTACGAATGTTTTCTATACCGCGATTAGTCTCCTCTTTGTTTCTATCACCTAAACTTAGGTTTACCTAATTGGTTACTTATTAGGTCTATAGCAGAGAAAATTAGACTTTGATTAATAATCTGAAATTGACCCTAGCATTTTGTGGATGTTGTGTCTCCACTTCAAAGTTTTTTAACATCTTTGTAAAATTCTTTAATCCACTTGGCTCATTATTCTAACATAAGTCGGGAATAAGAATCTACTAAATTCTTTTATTAGATTACGGTAGATTTTGACAATTGCCTGCAAATAGCTTATTTTTTCTATTTTAATAAGAACATAGCATACTCTAACTGCAAATACAAAAGTAAGGTTTAGATGTTTCTAATTTCTATGTACTCCTTTTAATGCCATTTATGTTTATTTATTTTTATTATAAGTTTCTGTTAGTGTGCAACTTGGTAAATTGTTTATCTGCAGCTTCTATCAAAAAGTTGCAAAACTAGGCTGGTAAAAAATAATTTATTTAACTACTTCCTTGGTTATTTATGCACAGATGACACCGTTTCTGTAGGTCATGAAAGCGGACAGAGGCAGCTTCAACTGAATTGCTTCTCAGCATATCTTTATAGTACTTCTTTTTCTTAGGCATTTTTATACGTAAAAACAAAAAAATTTACTGCTGCTTGTCGGGTGAATATAGGAGATGTGGCAGAGCAGATATATAATGTTTGGCCAGATGTTTCAAATCAAGACGCCGCCGTTGTGTAGCAAACCCCTAAAATTAAAAAACGCAATTAACTTTCTCTTTATTTTCGAAAATTGTCGCTTTACCTTTTTAAGGATTGGTGAACCATAACCTTGTCATTCAACATTTTGGCGCTTGATTTGAAGGTCATACTGGCAGCACCAACTTTCATCTTCGGCAGTAATGTTTAATACAAATGTGAAATGAATTCTGACCCTTTCCAACAATTTAGCAGCAATTCTTCCTCTATTAATGTGTTTTTCTTTATTACAAAACTTGTCAATTTCTCTTTTCTATACCATAGAATACCGTATATTTCAATAACTTGTTCAATTTACAGCTTTGATCGTCTTGCACTAAACCTTTGCCCTCCTTTTGTGCTATTCATAGAGACGGCTTCTCAATAATGCCTTGTCACCATATTATTGCCGCATCATATTCCATGTTTTACTAGGAATTGTCTTTAGTTTAACGCAGAACTTATTAACTTTTTGCTGGGAATTTGCATCTATCACATCACTTATGGTTGCTAAGCACAGCGCTACCACCTAGTTAGTTTACATGGATGTGTCTATTCACACATCAAATGACTGAATAACACCCATTTCTTGTATTGGATATCAGGGTAAAAAAATCAATCCTGGAACTTTTACGACAGAGTTTGTATATGTAATAGATGTGTTCTTTTATCTTATATTTTATATTATTACAAATACCAGTGCAAGGTTTCTATTTTTAATAAATGTAGATTTTTAGATAAAACTTTACCGATGTATATAGTTTTAAATATCACTTTCATTATAATACTTAATTTACCTTTTAATTAATCGTGAATTGTTAGCTAGTTATTAAAATGATAAAATATAGCACAAGTAAAAAATATAACACAGGAAGAAAACTAAAAAGAGAACCCCAGAAACGCAATAAGGAGTTACAAATTCAAAGTAGTGGATTGTATTATCAGGGCATTCTACATTAAATTTGGGATTAGTTGTGTTTACTGATGTTGTTACAAGAACACGTGTTAATTTGTGTTAAGATTTTAATTGTTTTATAACTATGTAAGTATTCTAACATTTTTCCTGGCGTTAGGTTACCTATAGCATCTTACTTACTTAGTAAGGCTGGTGGAGTTGAGTCCTACATTACTGTTAAGTTTCATATTCTATCCGACTTTATTTCCTTTTTCTCTGCTTCTTTTCTAATTCTGTTGATCTATCTTGGTCTTGATCGACCCTTCTTATTTTTTCCCAGCACTTGCGTTTCAAACACTCCTTTAATAAGTTCTTCATTTACTATTCGACATACATGTCCAAACCATCTGAGTTGTCCTACAATCTTTTTATTAATTGGTGCTATTTTGTCTAAACGTTTTATTTCTTATTTTGTTTTATATCTTTCTAATATTATTTTTAGTGTCTATCTTCAATTATCTTTTTTACTTACATATAATAAATTGCTTTCCGGTTTAGAAAAGAATAAAATGCACCAGAAATGTCAACGAACGAACAGTAGATCGCGAAGAGTTCTAACGTATTGAAATAGACCATAAGTCCCTATATTTATAATATTAATGTGCTTTGCATGAATTACAGGGCGCAAAATGTAGAGGCTTCTTTCATGTTGGTCAGATATAATAGGAACTTTGTTAAACTAAACAGTGTTTTTTGATAAAATTTCGAATATGTACGAATTATCAGCAAATTAGACATTCGCTGGACCGTGAAAAAATTCAAGAGAGTGCACAAGAGCAAATTTGCGCCTTGTAAAGATCACGTTGACTATATCCTTGCAACATGTCCAAATAATTATTTTCTAGTCCTACTGCAGAGACATGTTATAAATTGCGTTTAAAACAGCCAGGTTTATTCAATAGACGTGGATTGATATTTATTCACAACAATGCGAGACCTCATGTAGCACACTCAACGCTTTGAAAATAAAAAAGTTGGACTACAAAGTTCTCTCTTACTCATCTTTTTCATCTGCTCTTTTGCTAACAGATTTTTATATTTTAATTATAACATCTTCAGTTTATCGGTTGTCAAAGTTTCACAAAAGTAAATTGTTTACTAAGGTGACTCTTTTTTAACTTTTGAGCATGTCTTAATGCCTATTTTTTTTAAAATATTAAATTTTAATGCTGTATAAAACATTTTCATCTTTAATTTTTTTTTACCGTACCAATACTATGAAATACTAAAGTCTTACTTAACGGATCGACATTACTTCGTTAATTATCAAGATGAACACACGAGCCTCCACCCAATACTATCGGGAGTCCCCCAAGGCAGTGTGCTAGGACCTATCCTCTACTTACTCTTCACAACTGACTTACCAACTACAAGCCTAACTACAACCGCCACTTTTGCTGACGATACGGCAATTCTAGCTTCGCACCTAAATCCGAATACTGCAACTTCCAACCTGCAAACCGCTCTGAATAAATTGCAGCAATGGCTCAAGGTATGGAGAATCTCGGTAAACGAAACCAAATCTCAACATGTAACGTTCACCACGAACCGTGATAACTGTCCACCGATCTCACTTAACGGACAACAAATAAAACACGCAGACTCCGCAAAATATTTAGGACTCCATCTAGACCGCCGCTTGACCTGGAGAACCCACATATTTAATAAACGCAAACAGCTAGGGATACAATACAGGAAACTATACTGGATCATTGGAAGAAACTCTGTACTCTCGCTAGAAAATAAGCTATTGCTCTATAAGGTGATTCTGAAACCAATATGGACCTACGGTTTCTCACTTTGAGGAAGTGCTAGCAACACCAACCTGGCCATCATCGAGAGGTTCCAGAATAAAGTGCTTCGAGCTGTAATTAATGCGCCGTGGTATGTGCCGAACAAAGTGATTTTAAGTGACTTAAGTGTTCCAACCATTAAAGAAGAAATAGGGAAAATTGCTCAAAAATACAAAGACCGATTAACAGCACACCCTAACGACCTTGTACATTCTCTAATGAAGAACCAGATCGCCCAAAACGCCTAAAGTGTTATAAACCAAACGAACTACCAACGCGTTTCAATGCTGTTCTTGAACATTAAGCTATTTCAGTGCCATTCCATTAATTTATAAATTAGTTAATTACTTAAAGCACCTTCAATTCAAATAATTTGCTAGCAGTATAGAATAGTGTATTAATTATAGGGGGGCTTACCGGAGCCTGACCCTGCATGTCCATGAGCATGTTTTTGCTCATTGCTTATAATATGTACACACCAACTACTTATTGTCCATAATATAATTAGAACAGATTGTAAATAAAAGGGTTAAAAAAAAATTTAAAACTCGAACTTAGGCTTTTTATTGACTTTCTTACAATATACATAACATTCGCTCTTTCACTGTTATTTATTACTATGTATGTTTCTACAATTTATGAATACCTAGCATATAGTTCTAAAAAAAATCTTAAATAAAAAAGTTTTTGATATTTTCTGCCCCTGACATCTCTGGAAATTAACATTACTTTGTAAAGAATAGTCTATTTTGAAATATTTATACTTAATCTTAAAACTATAGGTTTGTTAAACATTTTTATCTGTAAAAAGTTAACATAAGGCATTTTCTGCATCCTACAATTTACTTAACGTTTTGTTTTGTTTATATTTTTATTTAAACTTTTAACTTTTCGATCTTTTGCAATTTATAAATATGTCAAATATATTCATTCAAATTTTTGATACTTATGCCCTAAAATAATTACGCATTTTTGAAAGGAAGAAGAGTGTAGACAAGAAAAGTCAAAAGCCAACTCTAGCACTGTTTGCAGAAGGCTGGCTCAGTTTTGTTTTACATATGACTTATTTATGAAGCCATATTTCGTGTCCTTCCATTTTCCAGAGCTTAATTTATAATTTTTTGGGTTATTGCGGCATTTCTACTTAAAGGGCACAAAGTAGCTTGTAAAATAGTTTAGTCAGCAAGCACAGCCCCAGTTCTTCATAAAAAATATTTGAGAATAAAACAAACACCAGCCTTGTGTGTGTAGTGTAATTGCATCAACATTATCAGCAAGCGCTGGCCTCCCGCGAGAATTCCTCTGCTGAATTATGGCCTGAGCGGTTTTAATAAACATTTTGCGGTTTTTACGCAACCCTGCAGCTACTTTTGTTCGGCAATATTTCACATTTTACCTAATACCGAAAGTTGCAAACAAAATTAATCAAAGCTCCGCCACGGTTAATAACCGGGGGCCCGCTTCAAATTACAGTTTTTCTCGGGATATTTAATATAGGGCTGCACTCTCGGTCTCGAAGGGCCTTGTAATTATTTTATTACAAGCTTATTTTTATAGCTAAAAATTGCTTTTAACATAATAAACAATTGTTTTGTTTTGTGTACTAACTGAACTAATCAAACTTTTAGAAATAGCGGAATGGATTAGGTAACTTCTTATCTTAGTCTATTCAATCGTTACATGTAAATTCGGTACCATGACAGGATTCCGAAAGCCAACACGCCGAAAGACATTACGACAAACCCGCAACGCCGAAAACCAACATGCCGAAACCATTGACGAGAGTCGTTATGCCGAATGGCTATTACGCCGAATGGCTATTATGCCGAATGGCGATTCACAGATAATTGTATTTATCATATTTATAATTATTTTATTTTTAAAATAAATCAACTTAACATTTTAATTGGTTACTTGATTAGATTGCAGTGTAGAAAACGTTGCAAAATGCCTCCGCAAGGCGAGTAGCGATTTAGAGGGACAAATTGTTGAAACGGGCACGCATAACCACTTGCCGCGTTTCGGAGAGGTCGCGGCGCGAGAAGGATTGGAAGGTATCAAAGAAAGAGCGGCTAATGGAACCGAAACAGCTATCCAAATTCTATCTTGTGCAACATCATCTGTATAAAGTGTCCGGGAAATTGCCACCAGTGAGAACTATGACGTAGCGCATACAACAAACACGAACAGCTGTTTGCAAACCATTGCCATCACCAATTTCACTCAACGACTTGCATTTGCCAGAAGAATATACTAAAACATCACAAGGCAGGCCATTTCTGCTTTGTAAATACAATAAATATAATTATCCGTAAATTTCCATTCGACATAATAGCCATTCGGCGTAACAGCCCTTCGGCATAACGACTTTCGTCGTCAATGCTTTCGGCATGTTGGTTTTCGGCGTTGCGGGTTCGTCGTAATGTCTTTCGGCGTGTTGGTTTTCGGCGGCGTGTCGTGCTACGGTAAATTCTTTGATCGTCAACAAACAAAATCTCCCTGAATTCAAAAATTAAATAAATTAACGTTGCTAAATTAAAAATTAATTTTTGTCCATTATGATATTCTTATTTCGTTCTATTTGAAATTGTTAGGGTTATTTTGTTTTGTTAACTTATATTACACTTTAAGTACTTCCAAACCACCTAAATATTTTTTTGAAAGGCTTAAAAAGTGTGATAAGATAAATACTCCAAATTTGCACTATATAAAAAATGTTCTATTTAAGTTTCTAGTCGAGATTTCACGGGCGTTAATATTTGTACTTAGTTTTGCTTGTTCCTGATAGCTGTATTATTGAATTTTCAAAAGTGTCTTATGATACTAGCCTTTATTATAGAATAGGTTATAAAAAAAAATTTTTACAATATACTTTTATATTATTTAAAGACCATAGCTACAATTTTACCAGAAGAAACTGTAATTTGTAGATTTCTGAATTTAGATTGGATTTGAAGAAGATTTTAGGCGTGATGTATTTCACTCATATTTGTTGTCATGATAAACTTCTGTATGGATTGCAACAATAGTAATTGCAGTACTTACGGGCCTGTACGTTCACTAATAAACACAGAATATATCTAATGTGTAATTTGAGTATTGAAGATGTAACTTGTTAATTGTTTTTGCATCATCTTCATTACATTATGTAACTTCATGCTCCTCGCTCTAAGTAGGTTAATGACCTTTAGGTACATAGGTGCTATTTTAACATTGAAACCAGAAATTTATTATAGTACCCTAATTTTGGTAGTAGAAGTTCTTATTTTCTTATTTATTATTTTTTCTTGAAACCTAATGCGACTGTCATGCCTGATATTATGTTTTCGTATGTTTAAAAAATAAATTTTGTATTAGTACTTTTAATATTTCTTAAGGCACCATAAGATATTTGTTAATTTTTTATTAAGCTCTAATATTAACGTGCAATTATCATTAAACAGTCAAAATAAGAGTTCCATTTCTGCACAAACTTCTGGAGTTATTTCTCAAAAATCAATAATTTACTACTCTTACAGATACCTTCTGTAATTTTTCTACTTAAGGCACCACATAGCCGTCATCATTTCTGTATCAGGATGAAATATTTCCAAGTTTGCTTATCAGTAATCGCTTTTTCTTTTTTCTTCTTTAAATGGTTAAAATAGACAAAAACTCGCTTAAAGGCAAAATACAATGTTATCCCAGAATTTGTTTCCTTTAACTAAATATTTATTAAAATGTATGACTTAAGAACACGCAACTAAAGTACATTAGACGTAAGACAAATTGTTTTGCCTATAAAATATTAATACAACAAACAATTTTACTGGTATAAGATGATTCTGCGTTGTCCCCGTACAAGAATATTTTGAGCAATATAATGCGCATTTTTTATATATTCTTTAAAATTACTTTTATTTTGTAGCTGTTCTTAGGATAGAAAAAATATGGTTTAAAATAATATTTCCATAAACACAACTAACTTGGCTAAGTTTTAATTACACTTAATTTACTAAATTATTGTGCAAAGCTACTAACAACAATATGTATACTTCTACTATAAGACAAAGACCGACTTTATTAACAAGTTGCAAATTATAGACGCTAGAATGAACAACTTGTTTTTAAAAAGCGTGGAGTGTAACGATCGACCCCGGGAACCGAACTCATTTGGGACAGAGTTTTAGACTCAGGTAATTTTACAGCGCGCCCATACAAAATCTCAATATTTGAGAATGTGAGAGGAACGGTAAAGATAAATTCTCCGCCATTGGAAGATGGCGCAAGCCATAATGCTCCCCAAGTTAGGGAAGACGGATATTTGCTGCCAGTCCTGGAGAAATTAGTGGACAATCTAAAAACAGCGATTGGGGGCCTCAAACTGACCTTTTTAGGTCAGTTCGAATTGTTTTCAGGCCACTTTACCATCCCCAACTGCTACAGGTAAGGAAATGCATTACCAAGGACTGCAACAAAAAAGTCACCGATGCTGTTTTCCAAACGTGGCCAAGATGTGCCACATTGAAGTAGTAGCACTCATAGCGCTGGAAATTATTCAGCTGATTTAATATTTCCTATCGGGAAACACTGCTGTTCTAACTCTGTTTAATACCTGTGTCAAGAACATGCCCTCTAACACGATATCCCAATTTGCAGATGACACGGCATTGCTATCTAGCTCGATCAGGTCCTACCTGGCGATGAAGAGTCGTCACTAAAGGCTACCTCGACAATCCCAAAATAGTGCAGTTATAATATTCTCGAAAAGAAGTCGAAAAAGAAAATCAAATACAAGGTTTGTATAAAAAGTACCGGGAACAATGTTTTCCTGGCGTGGTCGTACGTCGGAGAGCTCTCTTACTGCGCATTCTCCGTGGTGGGGGATGTGACCTTCAAGACGCGCCAAGCGCCAGTCGCCTGCAAGCGTTAGTTCAGGCTAGATCGTGTTTTTTGTGTTGGATTGGGGAAATAGGGTACGCAGGCGTTAGGCATGATTATCCAAGTATTTAAGAATGAAAGCAGTTTTTAAGTGGCATGAGCTCTTCAAAGACGACAACGTGCAACTTGTACGTGAAGTGCTGAATTCAGATCGTCGGTTAAGTGTGCGCATGGTCGCAGATAAAATTGGCATTAATAAATAAGAAAACACTACACAGCATTATTAATGAAAATTTGGAGATTCAAAAGGTCTGCGCTAATCTCGTCCCGAAGGTTTTGACGGACGACCAAAAGCAGAGGCGTATGTCTGCTTGCGAGCACTTTTTGCAATACGTTGAAGAAGACCCCGGCTTTTTGGACGATTCGCCAATTTTCTTACAGTCCCGACTTGGCACCAGCAAATTTCTATTCCATAAAAGAGAATCCGTTCCTCATGATACCCAGGTCGTCAATGCAAAGATTCGCACGCTACCCTTAAGAAAGTTCGAAGTCTGCGACATACCAACCTTGAGTCGTGGAAAAGCCGCTCGTGTCTTATGTCCGAAATAAGGATAGTACTTGAAGTTTTGAGGTATTAGCAATATCAACCCGCAATCTTTTTCCAAAACTTTCCGATACTTTTTCAAACCCGTTTATTAGCGCCACCAAAACCCGACAGAGAGAAAAGGAAACCTGGAACCATCGCAACGACCGAAGCCGTTCTATCGAAAGCAATTTATCTAATAGGTTGATAAGTTACAAAACCATATGGCTCCGACGGCCGTTTAAGGGACCTTTTGAGCTATCCGTAAAACGCATAAATAGGATTTGAATATATATATATATATATATATATATATATATATTATATATATATATTTATATATATATATATAACGTTATAGGAATGTAGAAGTTTCACTATCAAAGAGTTGATGAAGAGCAAGCGTCGAAATTGAACGAACACGTGTATGGTCACCGCAACCTAACAGTTGGGGGCTTTGGAATATCTGATGCAGAAGAACACATTCGCCACAAGCACTCGAAAATAGTAATTCTTCTGTAGGTAGCAACGCAAGCGGTCTATACTACCCGTAACATTATTTATAAAAGGCCCCCAAAAAGTGAATGAGGTGGTTAAGGGTTGGCACCCAGATATTTCAAAATCAAGCGAGTTATAAAATAGAATAAAGTGATCAAAAGATCAGTTGCGGTTAAATGCAGTTAGCGCGGAAAGAAATAATTACTGTTATTGCATTAGCAATATTAATTCACTTTAGAGATAACTAGTGCTTGTAAATTATGAAATAATTGTCAAGTGACAAATAAATAGTTGAATCTGTAAATCAACTTTACTGCAACTGGTATCAGAAGTGGAAGTTATAGCAATTTAAAGACATTTAAATACATTACTATGCTCAAACAAGTCAAGGTACAATATCTGAAAGCGGCAAAACTAACATCAAATTAGATTATCAGAATTTAGAAACAACTGGGAAGAAATCTGTGTTATAGTAAATATTGTGAAAGGTCTTGTTTGACGAAGGTCAGAACTCGAGCACTTATTTATTCAATATTACAGATTCAGATATAATATAGAATTGTAACGAAAAAGTTCTAGTTCTGATCAATTGGCCAGTCAGTTATGGTACTGGTTGGCAGAATAGAATAACTTTCCTTTCGGGCATAGTTTGCTAGTTCTCTGTTGTTGTTTTTTTTTTGTAATAAGGCCTAAACACTAGAGGGTGTATTTACTATTGAACTCACCGACTGCAACGTATTTTGGCCCCAGTACCCGAAAGTAGTTTTTGAAGTGTCCATTTCTTATATTCTGCCAACGAGGGCAATATACTAAAGTGATTGCTCTAGTGTCGTCCTGATTTACTTCATATTTGGATGATTCTGTATAATAAATTGTATTTATGATTATTGTAGTAGTATTATCTAATTATGATTCCTACGTAATGTATTGAGGTATATTGAAGTAAAGTATATTTTACTTATTAACATAATGTCTATTGAATTATGGCGAACAAATACTTTTGATTCGTTTTGTAAACGTTATCAATAAAGGTAAGAAATGTTTCATACTATGCTATTTCTTGGATCAGTTGATTAAACGTGGACTTGAATTTTTCGAAGAACTTGTTTCAAATGTGGTCATCTTTACATATGTTGTTTGTTGTTGCATTTACATACTGATGTCTTGTCGGCAATGTTGATTGAGTGCCCGTACTGGTGTTGTCAGACTTTTGTAGAAGTATTTGTGTTGTTTGGTTGTTCAAGATTTAACCTATTGTTTGTGTGTAGGGCCTAAGAAAAGTGTGGTAGAATTCGCAGTCTTTATAGTTGGCGTGGTGCATATAATTACATAAGTTACATCCGGCAGGAGTATCTCTAGTTGTTTTTAATTTTACTTTTACACAAACATGCGGACCATTGCAGTATGTTCTAGAATATCTATGATGTTATTATTTTCAGTTGATTTGGGGTTTTCTTTATTTTTCTTTGTTTAGTGCAGTTCTGTGAAGGATTTTCACCTTCCAGAATTTAAGTAATTTTCTTAATCACTAGTAACTAATAAATGTGGTAAGACCCTGTATGGCATTATTGGCGGAAAACAATGATTGACTGTAGTTAATAGCAGGCCCATTCAAAGGCGATGTCACATTCATATTTGTTGTTTATTTGTAATTTATCTCGCGTGGCTTTCTTTGTTGTCATTACACATATATCGATACCGATATATTCACAGCGATCACTTTCGTACGACAGTGAGATTAACAGCACGAGTAATCGGCTAACATCCATACCCTACAAAATTCAAGTGGTTCAAGAGAATTTATAGAAGCTGCTGACTTTTATACCAATAATATTTAAATTATTTATCAAGAACAAGGATTTCCCAATTAAATATTAGCAATAGTTTAGATTCAACTAATATGTAGCTTTATTTTCTTCCTTTTTTACAAATGTCCTCTCTTATTTTAAACCTTTGCGATGTTTCCTTTACAAAGTTATGTGATATAGAAATTGGAAAATGCAACCCAAAACTGTTTACAGCTAAGTATGTTTTTAAAGGAAGAGTAACAACAAAAGTAAAACCCGATGTATGTTTTAAAATTGGTTTGAGCTGCATTTCGTCACCTACACATTTTAAGTTTTGTGCTAATAAACCAGAAAATCGGATAACAAATAAACCTTCTTCAAAATGATTAAAGTATAAATATAAATAAAATTATCACACAACAAAATTAATAATTTAAATTTAAAAATATTTAAATACACTATAACAGTTGCTTTAAAAATACGGATGTAAAAAAATTAAAATATTACTTTAAACATGAAAATTAAACAAAACATTAAAAAATCAACTCTATTTTCAGGTACACAAAGAAGTGGATCAAAGGTAAGAGTACACAGAATACTAAACAACTAACAAATTGCAATGCTAAATGCAATAAAAATATTGTTAAAACAATATTTGCTTAATTACTAAACATACTAACAATGCTACATTTATGCCGTTAATTTTTTATAGCGCCTTTGTTGATGAAATGAATATATTATTGTATTATAGAAAGAAAAGGCACAATCTCTGATTTGTTCTTAGTTGTTAATTTTTTTTCTTTTTCAATCTCATAAAAGTAAAATTAAACAGTTCCTAATTTCTGATAATTTTAATAAAGACTGCTTAGACCCATAAATAAAAATCGACTAATTATCCGGTTTTATAAAAATCTATAGAGCCATGGTGGCTTAGTGGATAGATCGCTAGACTACAAAACCAAGAGTTACGGGTTCGAATCCCGCTCTCGCCAATTCGATCACTGGCATTTTTACGGCCCAGCTCGACTCAGGCTGCAATAAAATGAGTACCTGGAGGTCAAACTCTGGGGTAATAATAGGCGGTCAGTACGTAGTGCTAGCCACGTTACTACCCTTGTGTACCGTAGGCTCTAAGATTGTAGCAGATCTATCCTGTTACGACCCCCATAGGCATTCGGGGCTGCTACGGGGAATTATTATTATTATTATTATAAAAATCTATTCTGTAATTGTTTAATATCTGGACGTATTCAAAGTAGTTATTTTATAGAAAAAATTGTGGTGGGTAAATATTTGTTATTAATCAAGGGACCCATTGCAACTGACGATGAACCTTTTTCTTTTGATCAGGCATTTTATATTTTTCCATTTTTAAAAGTTGCGTTTTATTACATCTTTAGCTGGTGTAGTATAAGTTATTACATTTTCTCCGTTATTTGCTCTCGATGACATATCTGTGTAAGAAAAAAAACAAAAATAGTAAAAACAGGAATTGGTTCATTCGATTTAATGTCATAACTTTTGTACATTACTCAGTTGATTCCTGAAACTTAGCAAATTACTAGCTTTATTGTGGTAAAATATGGGAGTTTGTCAAATATTCCATTTTTAAACTTTTTAATGTGACAAAGAGAAGTAGTAGTAGCATGCCTTCTCAGGAACAAAAACTACCAACACTTGATGGCGTAAGTGGAATTATAAGAAAATTGGACAATAAAATCCAAATGGCAGTGAAGAAGTTATTATTTTAAGGGTTACCTTAAGTTTAAACTATTTCTAACCTAATTCGGCTTATATTGCCAGAAATGCAATTTATGCACCAAAATTGGCATTTTATTGCAGTTCCTCATGTAAATTCGGAATTATCGTGGTCTGACTTTACTGCCCGGTTGTCGCGCACCATCTCTAATGCGAAGCGATGTGGCAAGCACCGCGCCTTAGGCGACCGCTATTATTACCCATTGTTTAAAGTGATGTGTTATACTTACAAATATATATTAGAATACAAGAATTAATACTAAATATTAGTCCTCATTAAGAAATAATTCAATCCTATTCAAAACTTGTTTTGTAAATATGAACTTCCGTTTGAATTTGGTTATTGCCATATGCTCATCGACATGACATAGATGTCTGAAGGATACATTGCGTGATTTGGTAAATTCTTAGAACATGAAAAATCATAGTTCTCAGCAATTTTGGACTTCTTAAGAAACTCTGTCACAACTTCCTCTGTTTCCAATGTTACAGTCATTGGGAAAAGTGGACCGCAACAAAATTATTGGGAGTTCGAATGTCTGTATTAACACCAGTTCTAAGAAAAATATTTTTTCAGTTCCTAGCTTCAAATTCTGCTCTTGATAACGCGCTGAAGGAATGAAAATCACGTGTTTCTTGAACAGTTTTAACAGCAGAAAATCGTTCGCTTGTGAAATACAAATTTTCGTATCATTCTTCTGCACATAAAAGAATTGGCTACTCATTTGTAAGGCTTGCACTGCGATAGTTAAATAGATTTATTGGTAACAAAATTCGTTTATCTTTTGCTTTAGTCTAAGACTTTCTAATCGAATTAAAATATAGTCGTGAATACACAATTGGAGAAAACTTTAATTCCTTGGATACTATTGCCATGATGAGATGGAAAATACTCCCAATCCGCTCGCAGTGAAATCTTGTAGATGATGAAGCAGATTCATGATGCTTTTATAATTCTTATATTATGCTCCAGAACTATCTGACACGTATACAATTTTTGATACGTTTGGAAAATCTGTTTTCACTAGCTTCATAATTGGCTTTGAAACGCATAAAAGATGTTATCTCGTTAACTTTAACCTTCTTTCTTTGGTACAAAACTAATTCACAAAGAAAGGATGCACGTCAGCTTGTTTTCTGTCCTAATGTAAATTCTGAGCTTTATTCTGACTTACAAAACCATAGTTAATTGCAAAATCAACCTTTACAAGAATCTCATTCGAATGTTGTAGTGCTTCTTCTTTTCACTGTGTAATAAACCGATTCTGCAACCTAACATAAAAGTGACGCTTTAGAAAATGGGGCAGCTCTTTTCGAATCCGTTATTTAAGTTCATATACTAATTTTGTTATTTTTAGTAGCTCTATTCTGTTATTGTTTTTTTTTTGTTGGTGAAAGTTACTTCTTCCGCGTTTTTTTAATTCTTGAAAAAACATAGAGAACACAATCCCATCATACAATCTGTATTATCGACATCGCAAGGCACGCTGTTAACATCCAACTATTGTCGACGTCCTTTAGTAAACACACATAACATTAAAACAAGTAAAATGTTTTCATTGGTTTTTAGTTTAAACTTCTGATAAAGTTTAGACAACGCAACTAAAAGTCTTAATTTTCCAACTTGTACATAGCCTGCTTTATTTTTATTTGAAATGCGCAAGGTTTCTCTTTTGCCAGGAAGAATTTTGCTGTAGAATGGCTTTTTCAGGGCTTCAGATAACTTTGAAAAACCTCGATCACGTGCTGCCTGACATGAGAAAGCTCCATTTTATCACGAATGTCACTAGCTTTATTTACTAAGTAACGGTTACAACCAAAAGTGTTTTGCTTTACTTTTTTTGACAGTTTCTGTTGTAGTTATCAATATAGTGTATTTTATTCTTTGATCGCCGTTTTTAAATTTAATTTTGCTTGATAAGATAACTAATCGCACTTGTTACATTCAGTCGGTTCCATTTCTAATTTTACTGCAAGTACGGTAAGGACATGCAGTGCCTGGTCAACTTCATAGGTTGCCTAATATTCTTCCACTTCAATTTCAATAGTACCAATGCTTGACCCATTTGTGTTATCATTGTCGGTGTCGGATGAGCTTTTATTTCTCAGAGTGGATATATATTCATTGTACCTTTAACGGTTAGCTCCAATTCTTTAAATTTATTTTCACTCCCTTCTTCTTCTAAAAGCTACATTTTTACGCCCGTAAATCGCATTTATTACAAATCAGAAACCTACAATCAACTTATCACTTAATTCTAGATTTGTTTCGCTAATTTCAATAACAACCCTTCGCTTTTCCTTCGATGATAATATGAGTTTTTGATCCCATGCGGATTCACGCAATCTCTTTGTTTTACTCAAGTTTCGCCTTCAATCTTTTGTAATTTTAGGCGACAAGTGACACAAAAATACCCACCAATGGGCGACTTCTCGCAGAATGGCTCAAATTTCTTCTAAAGGGACTTGGTAATTTTCCTTGTGTTGGTGGTTCAATGATCTTCCAGATTAAAAGGGTTACAGTATAAGTTTTGACGGTTTTTTAGAACTTCAAACTGTTCTTCACAATATTCATAAATCTACAAACCAACAGTTCAAGACAAACTGAACTAAATTTTGTTACACTGCTTATGCTGCGATGTAGTAATAATAAGCTAAACAAAGGCTTTCAAATCATTCCACACCTGGATACATTCGACATAATTATCTGCCAAGAGATACAAGGCTTTAAAGTGAGTCGATTTGTCAAGTTGAAAATAACAAATTTTAATTTTCAGTGATAACTTCTGTAGAAATGAACATTTTTAATCCCGGTTCTTGCAACCATCTCATTACTCATAGTAATTATGACCAATGTAATCACATCAATGTGCCACTACTTTTCCTTGTCGCATCAAAAGGTCCAAAGTGGAATATTTGACAAACTCATTTCAACTCTGTTAGCAAGTAAGCTACTAGTCTCATATTCCACCACAACAAAGCTTTTGTAATGTTGTGCAAGTGTGTGATAAATTGCAGTGATCAACCGTTTAATGTACAAAAATTATGACTAGTAAAATTGGACCAATTCCGATTTTACTTTTTTTTTCCTAAACAGGAGGTCATCGAGAGCAAATAATAGAGGGAACGTAATAACTTATGCTACCCCAGCTAAAGATGTAATAAAACTCAACTTTAAAAATTGAAAATATAAATTCAAAATGCCTGATTAAAAGAAAAAAGCTCACTTGCAATGAGTCCCTTCATTAATAACAAATATTTACGTACTACAATTGTTTCTATAAAATAACAAGGATATTAAACAATTGTTAAATGGATTTTTATAAAACCGGATTTTTATTTATGGGTCTTTATCAAAATTATTAAAAATTTACAAACTTTAGTTTTAACTTAGAGAATGAAAAAGATAAAAATTCGACAACTAAGTTTGGTTTAAAAAATTAGGAATTGCGCCTTTCCTTTCAGTACTGCGACTGAAAGCTTACTTTAATTATTGTCTGATTAAGGAAAAAGGCTCACTTCATAACTCCCCTGCATTTAATTTAAAAAATTTGTAAGAAGAGTGTTCTAAAATCGGCTGCTTGTATTAGAACAGAAATTATAGAGCAGAATCTTCTATACAAGGGGTATGTATGTATGTTTTAGCATTTTGAGATGCTATTTTATCTTTCTTCTCCTTTTTTGAAAACGTAAAATTTATGATATAATTGCATTTCCATATCATCTATTTTAAAGCAGTTTCTTCTTTTAATCTACTCCACTAACCTGCTACACAGTTTTATTCTTCTATGCAATTATCTTTAATACACTCTTTTCCGGTTGCTAAATTTAAGCATATGTTGAACGTAATCCGACTTTGGCATAATCACTTTGCTTCAGCAACCTACTTTTAGTTGTAGTATAAACTAGAATTTCGCCAAAAGACATTTTTGGTATCCTAGGCTGAAAAATTTTCACCCGCATTGCCTCAAATTTCTGCAAGGATCGATCGGAAAGTGGAACAATTTAATTTAGCACCCATTCATAATGGACGTAAGCATAAGCAGCCCATAAGAAATACGTAATACGTAAAGTCGAATCAATGCAAAGCTTATAAGGTCATTCATAATGCACTTCCGTAACTTTTACGTTTTACGTTTATTTGCAGTAATTTTTAATAATGTCGAGAACTATTAATTAATTTAGTAAATACGCCTATGTTTCTAGATCATAAAAGGGATAACAGGTAAAAAGGCAATATAAATATGCAAAATGCCTTATGCTTACGCCCATTATGAATGGGCGCTCACAATCGAAGCAAATTAAGCAGCCTGACGACAACCGCGGCTGCTAAGCAATTCAGCAAGAAACGAGAGCCTCGACGTGCGGCACGAACAGACGGACCTCGTCGTGTAAATTAAGGGCGTAGGGCAACGCCACATTTCTTTATTTATTTTCTGTTCAAATGTTTAGATAGATAGAATAGAAGATATTAAAGAATGGAAATTGTAGCTGGTGTCGCGGTGACAAAAAGCGATGATGAAAGTTGCTTATTTTTTGCTCGTCAAAATTACATTTGAAAAATGTTTTGCTTGAATATTGTGCTGTTGGTGACAGTATCACTAAAATGATAGCACGCCTTGATTGGTGAACTAACAGCACTAGGAATATCCCATTAGTTTATAAAGGATTACTGAAATTGGAACATCTTGCTTACCTGTACAATTATTTAATACATCATTTGTGCTTTTTCTTTGGCAAAATTATATATAAAAACTTTTGAGAGCTCTGCGCCATGGGCTTAAAAAAAGATTTTTATTTTTATAAGTAAGAATAATAAAGAGCGTAAGAATATCCATGCTCTGTATCTCGATAACTATTGCGTCAAACTACGAGTCTTGCTAATATAATTAAATTGTCTACGCCTCTACCTAGACGCATGGTTTCATCACCCTTGCGGAATTTTCCTAAAGGAAGCAAACCAGGTATGAATTTTACGTCTACAAATACTAGCGCAGATGAAATAATGATATCCAAATCACGGGCCTGTACTAAAAAATAAAATAATTTTCTTTAGTGGTACTACTATCCGTAATGTCTCCAATCACCGAAGAATGGTGCTGCAGCTGGTTTAGCATACCGTATATAAAGTCACTGTTGTATAGAGTGTCCTTCAATACTGAAATGGGTTATGTTGTCTACTTTTTAGGGGCAAACTATTATAATTATAGTGAAATTTTTGGCTAATTGTATATGACGAAAAAGCATAACATGTTCTATGACGTTGAAATAATGCCAAATGTTTATAAAGGAAAGAATGAACATGGATGATGAACTGTTTGTTGATTATCTTCAACTATGAATGTTACTGACAACGCGGATCGAGTAAATAAAATTATTCTTGCCAATCATCGTATTATAGTTAAATCTACTGCAAATAAAATAAACTTAGCAAAAGTTTAATGCAGGTGGAATCAATGAGATCATGTGATGCGAAGAGTGTTTTAAAAAGACTTTAATGTTTATTTTTAACTGCTCAATACATTTTTTTAGTGTGCGTCCTATAAAGCAGTTGCAAGTATTTTCTAAACTGTCGAACACACATCTTTACGTAATTTTATCCAATTTTTTACTTTTGTTGCTGTACAAGGCGAGATGATGCATCAATGGTTATAAAATAATCTGTCACTCTTTTGATAAACTTATCTAAACTACTTTATTTCGAATATATTTGTTCTCTACAAATAGCGAACGTGGCACCCATTTTGTGAAACTTGTTTATATTTACTTCCTTTGTTAAAGATGGGCAAGTCTTTTGCTTTAGTAAGTTTATTATTCTCTGCTTTTTTTATAACTTAAATTGTGCTCTTTTGGGGCG
The DNA here is from genome assembly GCA_036346155.1 of Sinelater perroti. NCBI lineage: Eukaryota > Metazoa > Arthropoda > Insecta > Coleoptera > Elateridae > Sinelater > Sinelater perroti. The sequence goes on from JARFIY010000077.1 coordinate 4,607,438, forward strand.
AATTCATATTTAACTGTTTATCATAAAAAATTCAATGCTTCTACTCACCAAGAAGTATTTTCACCAAATATACGTAGGCGAGTCAGAAAGTAAAGAACATATTTATATAACAACTTTATTTCCACTGTTGGAAAATAAATGCACATGTCACTACATAGCGATGCACTTCTGGTATTACTTGATGAGCTTCTTCGTTCCTTCAAAATAAAAGCTTTTCAATTCCCCACGTAGTGACGTTCCGAGCTGAATTTGTGACTAAAAGGGTAATTAGACAGCACTAGATGAAAACATCCACCCATTATATGTGTTGGTGCATGGTGATGGGCGACCAGCTCGGAAATTATGCGTTATGGCTGTTTCCGTCCTTAAAGCATTCTATCCTCACGTAGATCTTTCGTCAATGCTTGGTGCGTGTTCTACATTATGCCAATGCCCAGAAATGGATTTCCGCAGATTTTATCCCTTCTGCCCACGTTGCTCCTCGATGTTGTAATCATTGAGTAGAGCGGTCAAATTTTCGCCCTTGTTTATCTCTTCCATGTAACTGAACGATGGAATACTACATGTGGGTAGCTCCCGTTATTTCTTGCGCACATGTGGTGTTGTGCTTCTTTTTAATTCACCTCGTATATACTATAACCTTATGAATTTTCTCAACCGACAAATACATATTTAAATATATTTTATTAGGGTTTATTACTTTAAATTTTCTATTACTAAAACATTTACACTAACCGATTTTGGTTTTTCGGACACGAAAATGGCATAACAACTTTGAAAGGCAAGTAAAATGGCTCGTCTGAAGGACGGGTAACCAAAACTAAATATTTGGTTCAGAGTTTCGTCGACAATTGAAGAAAAATTAGCCAATAATCATTTTAATAGCCATATCTAAGCACGATGACATTCGTTCGCCTATATTCGGTTTCACATAAATCAAAGTTGTGCCGCATGCGCCTACTAATAGCAAGAATTAGCCACGTAGTGCTATCTTTACTTTATGATAATTCATATTTTGACTTATAACACATGCCAACAACCAAAATGGATGTCTTAACGTTAATGAGTACTAATAAAAAACAATGATTTAATTTATTCAAAACTTACGTGTTTTTAATTCAGGAAAATATTGAAAAATCATTTGCAAAAATCGGGTATAAAACATTTTGTAGTTGTTGAAGGATTTGAAAAATGAAAGTTGTAATGAATTAATTTAAAAAAGATTTAGAATTTATAAAATAGTTAAATTTGCCAACAACAATTTACCCTTCAGATTTTTGCAAGTTGGACTATAATTTAGATGTAGATTTCCAGAAAACTGTTAGAGCGATTTAATTGCATTTTTATGTACAAAGCCAGGAATACGTCTACGAAAGTGAAAGCAAAGCTTCTAACTATATAGCTAAATTTACAATTATTATTAGAATGTTATCTTTGCCACAGACACAAATGACAGATGGATCAATATAAAAAAACATTTTTTGGTTCTTTATTATTTTTTAGTATAGTTGACTCAAGAGAAATTTTCGTAAGAAAGTACAAACATGAACACTATCAAAATGTTGTGGTGCTGTTTCTGAAAAAATCGGTGTATTTTTTATATTTGTTAAAACTTCGAACTTATTAATAACATTCTCTTTAAACAATAAAGAATCATTAGGAACGTTTTTATAAAATATGAATTAATCAGACGAGTGGTGCAACAATTAACATGCCCATCGTCTTGAAAAGTGGTGTCGGAAAAAATATTTTTTTAAGAGTCAAATAAAATAAAAATTTTGCAAATCACTCTTAATCAGCGATTCCTGCACTATAAATCTGATCTTGCTCTGTAGTATGAGTGTTCTGTGATGGCGAATTCGCTCTCCTGTCGTTTGCTGCATCTTAAGTTCAGCCATGTAAATTAATCGGGTGTAGGTTTGCTAGTACATATAGTATGTTGCATTACTAATAGAGGCATTCAGTAGTTGTAGCATTGTCGACGGGGTAATGTGGTGTTTGTTGAACATGGCTGCTGCAATGTACGCGACTGTTTGAACAACGACGGTGCTGCTATGCATAAGTGTAATTTGGAGCAATCCTCTAGATGAGACCGTTCAGGCTTTCACGCGAGTCCTGCGTGTGGCCCTCAATATACTTTAACAATAAATGGTATTTGATTAAGTCTTTCTATACAGGAAGAATAGCATATTGGGCGTTTTGAAGGAGGACAGCTTTATGTTTACAGTTTTATAAGGTATTGGTAGCATAAACTCGTTTTCAGGAGCACCGCCTTTTCTAGGATAATTTTGATGTTGCGGTATTTTGTTCTTTAAAATTATGTGAAAAATACCGCTTGTATTGGTTTCCTTATTTCTCCTGGCGGCTGTTAACTTTCTTTTTCCTTTAAAACCTTACGTACTATTTTTAAGTAGGAAGCGGCAATTTTATTTTCTTCTGCTCTCGATGTACGTATTATTTTTTGATAAACAGACTATTAAACTTTTCTTTTTTAAATACCGTGAAAATTTTTACTAATGCCGTTCCAGATACAATGCAAATATTTTACTTTGAACGATTGTTGAAATACTTTTAGCAGCTTTAAGTTCATCGATTATTCAAATTTCGACTTTGTTCTATGCTTAAAATATTTGCAGAGCATTTGCCTTCTAATATATGCAAAAATATATTTATTAGATAAATTAATGATAACTGAGAATATAATTAAATTTTGCGACTAATATATTAATATAATATAGAGCTAACCTAATTTCTTAACGTTTACTAGAAGAGCCACGGAAACCCAGTCCATTTTCCGAACATTTTAAATATATTTTTTATTCTTCAACTAAAGGTTTAAAGGTCGAAAGGTTTCTCAAGTCGACAAGGGCCCGTTTTAGCTAACACCAATATTCTCCAAGAAGTTGCTGTAAAAAAAAACGGACATGAGAATAGAAATACGTCATCATCATATATCATATATAGCTCCTAAAGGAGCAAAGGGCGCCTTTTAAGGCGTTTCAGTAGCAGTAGTAGACATGTGTGTGCTGAAGCTACCAGTCTCATGCACTGTCATGGGTCCGTCCAGCCTTCCCAATTTTATTCGTTAATATCTTCCATTCTTTCTTATTTCCTGCAATTCCTTTTGATTCTTCCCAGGTTAGGTGGACTTGTTTTAATTCTTCTATAATTGTTCTTTTCCATGTGTTATTTGGTCTACCTCTTTTCCTTTTTCCTATTTTAGTGTAGTCTAGCGCTTGCCTTGTTGATTTTCTGAGTATGTGACCAATTCATATCCATTTCCATTTCCGTATTGTCTCTTCTACTTTTTCTTCTTATGTTCTTCTCCATAATTCTTCATTACTAACGGTTTCAGGCCAGAAAATACCACAGATAATTCGGAGACACCTATTTATAAATGTTTGTAATTTCTGTCACTGCTTTTTACTATATTTCTAGGTTTCTGCGCATAGAGTAGTGTATTTTTTACGTTACTGCGGAAGAGTCTAAGTTTTGTTTTCCTGCTAATATTTGTAGACGCCCAAATTTTGTGTAGTGTTTTAAAGGCATTTTGAGCTAATCTTATACATATGTCTACATCTTTCTCTGTACCGCCTTTTGTACTTACTATACTGCCTAAATAACAGAACTCTCGACTTCTTCGATATCATTTCCCTCTATTTGGATTTTGGTTCCTTTTGTTTTGTCTGTAATTAGTAGTTTCGTTTTCTTCATATTTATTTGTAGATCTACTCTTCTTGCATTGTTGTCTAACCGGGATATTTTCTCTTGCATGTGTTTTGCGTTAGTTGTTATTAAGCAGATGTCATCAGCAAATTCTAAATCTTCCAATTTGTTGAACACATTCCATTAATACCAGTTTTTTCGTCCTCTGCCCTTCTCATTTCTCTGTTACTGTTAGGAACAGTATGGGTGAGAGGATGCATCCTTGTCTCACTCCTCCTTGAATTTCAATTTTTTGGGTTAATTGTCCTTCATGTTCTATACAGGCTGTAGAATTATCATAGAATAATCTTATTATCTCGATATATTTATTTGGTATGCCATATTGTTTTAATATCTTCCACATTGTTACTCTGTCTACTGAGTCGAAAGCTCCTTGAAAATCTACAAAGGTGATGAGGATTTCCTCATCCATTTCTGCAGTTTGTTCTAATATTATCCTCAATGTATTTATATGGTCAACACAGGCCCTGTTAGCTCTAAATCCTGCCTGGTTTTCTCGGAGTTTTTCATTGATAGGACTTTTTAGTCTTTCTACTAGGTCATTATTTTACTGGCCCCACAAAGTAAGGTAATTGGTCTCCAGTTTTCACAGATTGTGCGGTTTCCTTTTTTGAATATTTTTATTATTATTCCTTCTGACCATTCTTTTGGGATTTCGCCTTGTGTCCAAATCTTATTAAGTAGTATGTATAATATCTCTATTGAATAATCTGGGTGTACCTTCATCAATTCTGCTTGCAAACCATCGATCCCTGCTGGTTTATTATTTTTTAGCTGTCTCAGTGCATCTTTTATTTCTTCTTTGGAAATTTCTTCTACCGAAATATTTGATGTTTCTTCAGGATCTCCAATTTCATCTACTTCTTTATACTGGATTGTACTTTGTTTATACATTTTGGAGAAATATTCCACCCAACGATTTTTGATTTCTTCTCGACTAGAAAGTATTTCACCGTTTTCGCTTCTTAGTTTTGCTATACATATGTAGTTTGATCCTTTCAGGTTTTCACTACCTTGTATAGAGTTCTTGAATCATGTATTCTTTCTGCTTCTTCCTCTAGTTCTGTCATTTGATTTATGTAGTTCCTTTGTCTTGTCTCGCACTTTTCTTAACTTCTTTATTCTCTCTAGCGTAGTCTTCTTGCCAGGCCTTTTTTTGGTCTTGGTTCTGCTCCGCTAGGTACTTTGCTTTTATTTGTCTTCTTCTATCGATTTTCTTTTTTGTTTCGTCTGATATCCAAGGTTTGTCATTTCTTCTCTTATAGCCTACTGCAGTTTCAAATAGTGTGTTTTTGATGTTTCCCATATCATTTCAATATTTTGTGCTTACATATCTCCTGCATCATTGGCTTTCCTTCCTAGTATTTCTCTATATTTCTCTGTTATCTCTGGGTTATTCAATTCGTTTATGTTCAGTTTTCTTTTCTTGATGGTTGGTTGATAATTGGCTTTTATACTTATTCTAATTTTTGCTCGTACTAATGAGTGGTTCGAGGCGCAGTCTGCTCCTCTCATTATTTTCACATCTTGTAGGGAGTTCTTCCATTTTTTTTTCGATAAGAATATGATCGATTTGATTTTGGGTTACTCCGTCCAGCGCTGTCCATGTTGTTTTACGACAGTCTTTATGTTCAAATAGCGTTCCTCCTATCATAAAGTTATTTAAGGAGCAAAATTCTATTAATATTGTGCCATTATCATTTTCATCCCCGATTCCGTGCTTCTCTAAGATGGTTTCCCTTCCTTTATAGTCGCTACCTACTTTTGCATTTTGCATAATTTTTATATCTCTCCTATATTTTGCTTGTAATGTTTGCATGAGTGCGTATAATTGGTCGTAGAATTCTATTTTGACATCCTCCTCTTGCTGATTTGTTGGGGCGTATACATTAATAATGGTAATATATCTAAATTTTGCCTTAAACCTTGCCCATAAAATCCTCTCTGATATTCCCTTCCATTCTATTAAAGCCCTTGTTGATTCTTTGTTTAGCATTATTGCTACTCCTCTTTCCTTTCTAGCTTGTTCATTTTCATGCCCCGGGTAGAGTACGGTAGTGTCTCCTTAAAGTCGTCTTTGTTCTATTCCATTCTATCTTTATTCACTTATTCCTAGTATACTGATATTGTATTTGTTCACTTCATTTGATAGTTGGTAAGCTTTACTTATTTCCGCCATTGTTCTTACATTCCAGCATCCTATGAAAATATTACTTCTTGTATCTATCAATCCTTCTATATTTTACCTGTTCTTCTTTCTTTCCTTTTTCTTATTTTTACATTTAGCTAAGTTAATATTATGTGTTATTATAGTATTTTTTGATTTTTTATTTATTATTTTTTCTGAATGTAGATTTCCCCTATTCGCATTACCATTTTTTTTATTCTTATTATTTTTACTATTATTTTTATTATTTTTATTCATGTCCTTATTCATATCCTTTTCCATTGCCCGCGTCTTTGTATTTAGTTGTTTTCTGGTTAGTTTTCGTCTAAGTTTTTTGGCATTGTATCTGTGTCTGTTCCTGTTCTGGGTATTTTACGTAATCTTTCTTGTAGATCCTCATCGGGGATCTCTCTCTAAAGGTTCTTCCAACTGTCTTTTATTTTGATGTTTCTTCTTTTCTTCTTTCTGGTTCGGGTTCTTTCCCTATTGCATTCAATTTGAAAATTTGTTTTTAAATCTTCTTTATTACACAGAACTAAAGTTTAATCTTCATTTTTTGGACTAATAAGGTTTTTAGTAACTATTTTTTAACTTTTTTATTATACAGTATGTCCTATTTACAAGAAACAATAAGTATTTAGTGTGGTACATATAACAGTAAGTGCAAGAAACAGTTAAAACTGAAAATTTCTTATGAACATGTAGATTAGGTTTACAATAAACCACTGTATTATAAATTTCATTAGTTTATAATGCAAATGAACATTTTAACATAAATTTGAAAGGAAGAAGGAAAACTTAAATTAATTTTTACAATTAAATTAATAGCGTATATTAAAACGCGTTGAAAGTTCATTAGGTTTAAATCGTTTTAAGGGTTTTTTTATCGGATTTGCTCATCAAAGTATTTACTAGTTCATTGGGATGCATTGATATAGTCTGTTTTTATATCTTTGGAAAGTTGTTTCTATTTCTTCTTTTATAATAAGCATACACAAATCACTTATCACTTTATTTGGTTTGTGCCACAAGGCACTAATTAATGCACGTAGCACTTTATTTTGGAATCTTTTGATGGTTGGAGACGCTAGCGGTTTCCCAGAGGAAAAGACCATACGTTCAAATAGGTTTTAACGTTACTTTATAGAGCAGTAATTTGTTTTCTAGTGACAGTGCAGACTGTATTCCAATCATCTAGTAAATTTTTCTATTTTGCAGCCCAAGCTATTTCCGTTTGATGAATATATAGGTTTTCCAAGTCAAAGATCGATCCACATGAAGCCCCAGATATTTTGTGGAGTCGCCATGTTTTAGTTGTTGTCCTTTGAGTGTAACCGCCGGCAGTTATTTCAATTCATGGTGAAAGTGACATTTTCCACGCTTGGAGCCATTGCTAGACTTTATTAAAGGAGTTTTGTAAGTTGTAGGGCGCAGTGGTAGGATTAATATGTGAGGTCAGAACAGTTGTGTCATCAGCGAAAGTGGCGGTTATGGTTAAACTCGTAGTTGGTAAGTCGGCTATGAATAGTAAGTATAGGATGGGTCTTAGCATACTGACTTGGGAAAATTCAGATGCAGCAGGTTGGAGATCCGTGGATTCGTCTTGGTAGTCCACAAATAAATGTTGGTTTGATATGTAATATTTTAGTATTTCGTAGATTTGGCATGGCAGAAACTTTTTTAGTTTGTCAAATATGACCCAAGTGCCAGACATTGTCAAAGTCTGGAAGATATCTAAAAACACAGTTGAGCAATATCTATGTTCGTCAAGGCCATTATGGATTTGATCTACTAAACGGTCAATTTGTTCTACTGTTGCGTGTTGATATCGAAATTTAAATTGATGATTGGAGATTAATCCTAGTTTATCTAGGATTGGCTGAAGTCGTTTCAATAATAACTTTTCGAAAACTTTGGAGAAGGTTGGCAAAGGGCTAATGGGTCTATAGGATGTTGGATCAGTATATATCTCTTCAGGGTTCTGTATCATTGTTACTTGTGCCACTTTCCAGGTACTTCGAAAGTACCTAATAGCGAGGATAGCATTAAGTGATCACTCGAATTGCAATTTCAGGTAGCTGTTGGAGGATTTTTCCAGTGATAAAGTCGAAGCCTGGTGCTTTTAGAGTTAATTTCTTTACTGACTACTTTTGTACTTCCAAAATCTTAAACGGGTTAATGGATAAGCTCATTTGCAAGGGTATTCTAGATAGTCAATTATTTTACCATCTTTCTTAGGACACTGGCTGACGCATTTACTAAGGGTTCAGCAAAGGTTTCTGCTTTCTCTTTACTGCTGCAGGCCCTTGTGGATTTGATTTGATAATAAGTAATTTGTGCATTATAGGTTTTTAATTTTTTTAACCGCTTTCCAGAGCGAATAGTCAGAGGTTTCTGTAGCTGTGAAATTGGATAGGTAATGTTGGATGCAAAATAGAAGAAGAAGAAATGGCATTTAAAAAAGGAAGACAGACAAACGATAACATTTATATACTAAAAACGCTAATAGAAAAAGCAATAGAAGAAGATAAAGAGCTGTACCTCATTTTCATCGATTTGAAGGCAGCGTTTGACACAGTGCACAGATAGACAATATGGAATAGCCTGGAAGAATTAGAAGTGCCGAAACAGTTGATCCAAATAGTAAAAAGCACGTTCAAAACAGTAAGAGGGAAAGTACAAATTGTAGGACAACGCTCAGAAGAATTCGAAATGAGGAAAGGAATAAAACAAGGGGACAGCCTAAGCCCACTCCTATTCTTGATAACAATGGACAGAATAGTAAAACAAACTAAGAAAAAAAGAAGACCTGAAAACAAGAGTACAATAAACTAGAATCCATACAAATAAGCAGCTTACTATACGCAGACAATGTAGTACTGATAGCGGAGTTACGAAAGAAAATGCATGCTCTATTAAATATCTGGGTAAAAGAAATAGAAGAAATGAAAATGGAAGTAAACAACAATAAAACAAAACTGATGGTAATAAATGAAAAACAGGTAGAGAATAAAAACAAAGAAATAAAAAGCAAAAACACAATTCTAGAAAAAGTAACAACATTCAATTATCTAGGTAGAATACTGACAAACGAAGGGAAAATAGATTCAGAAATAACAAATCGATTTAATAAATCAACAAAGCTATATTACGCACTCAACCATATACTAGGACACAAAGAAATAGACAAGGAAACGAAAAGAAAGTATATAACACAATAATACTCCCAACAATTACATACGCAGCGGAGAATTGGACACTGACGAAAAACATAAGGGAAGATAAACGCGATGGAAATGAAACACATAAGAAAATAACAAGGAAAAAATGGGATCAAGTCAGAAACGAAATATTAAGGAAAGAAATAGAACAAACACCAATACTAGAAAATTTAAAGAAAACAGCTGTTATGGTACGGGCATGTCACAAGAATGAATAATAACCTGATTGACGAAAGAATATGGAAGAGGGAAACTAAGAATAAGAAGAGGAAGACCAAGAAGAAAATGGATAACCAGATAGTAGAATATGGAAAGAACAAAGGAAAACAAAGAGGAGATGAATATACTGGCAAGGTAAGTTATGGAAGAAATGGATTAAGGAAGACCGTGACTTGCAATCCGACGCCTAAAAGGGCATAAAGGAAACGATAAAGAATAAGAAGAAGGATGCCTTGGTTTTTATTGGTTTCGATAATTGTTTTGAGATATGATTCAGTGCTCGTTTATCTTCTTCTGACCGGGTGATTTGCCAGCGTTTCTTAGAGGTCTTTTTTATTATTTTTTGTTTTAATATTAAGGGTCACCTATTAGTGTTGAGATATTTCTCATGCCGCTTTTTGTAGCTTTCTATTTATCATACTTGGTTTTTAATGGTATTTCTAAGATTATTTCATCGGTTAATCTACTTCGAAAGTAGTTGTCTTGGTATTGCAGAGTATTAGTCGTGTTTGAATTTGTGTTACTTCTGAGTGGAATATGATTATAATAGATGAATTGTCAACTGCTAGTTCTAAACACGATTAGATTATGAACTGCCCTTATTTAACCCTTTAGTAATACAGAAATCGATTAGGTAAGGGATTTGTCGGACGATCCGTAGGCCAATGATCGGTTTCCAGACAATAAGTAATTTAGATTGTTTGCTTGTATAGCTGCTAGTAGTTCACGACTATCAGTTCTTGTGCTCGAGAGCCCCAGTCTTGGCGTTTTGCCTTGAAATCACCGGCTGCGATAAATCTATTCCCTAGATTTTGGAAGGAATTAAAGTAATTTTCTTTTTTTGTTGGGTGTTTTGGAGGTCTATAAATAATGGAGATCTTTGTACTTGCTGTTTTGTCTTCAACTGGGACTTTTTGTGTATAGTTGTCTTTTGCAATTTTGTTAGATAGCATTATTAGGGGATTAATGTTTTTTACATCAGATGGATAGATAAGTAGTGGTTTAGGAACTTTCGGGATAGTTACTAGATGCTTGACTGCTCATTGGCTTCTTTTTTATTGAGTTTGATTATTTGAAGTACATGTCGGGGTTTGTGCATCTTTTTTGTTGTGGTTGACTATTCACCATTCATTTCTTGACTCGCTACAGGCTAGAATATCCGTAGGATGTTGTTGATGATTTATTGGGTACAATTTGTCATCTGTGGGTGATAAGGATTTAGTGGGTACTGGTTAAGTTGATGTGAAGGAACTAGTTGTGATCAATTATAGGTTTGGTGTTGAAATTGCTGTTGTCGACCAGCTCGATCTGGATAAGAATAAAAGTTAGGTTGCAAGTGAGCCATACTTCATTATTTGATCAATTTATGCTAAATTTAATTTATGATTTAATACGAAGTGAAAATAATAAATAACTGAATGATAATTTCCCTGCCGTATCAGAGAACTTGTGGTCTATGACAGCGATCAGCACCCATTTACAGCCGGCACGCCAGCACTGACGGTGTTTTACGTGTAGGTATCCGATTAGAAGCATGCTGCGACCTGAGGGTAGTTATCATTTACAAATTAGAAACTAATAAAAATGGAAGCCTGACCTTAAATAGCAGGTAGAGCGTTTCGGGCACTTATATATTGAAGCGCGACATACGTTCGCTTGCTCTGAAATAATAGCGCAGAATTTTTTGAAAATAAGTAAAATAATAAAAACTACATATAACAAAAATAACAGATACCTTTTGCTTTTGTTCTACATTTTTTCCTTAGATCAAAAGCAGTCAATTTAGAGTGTGCGTCATAAAAACGGCAATAAATAAATTTTTATTGGGTGCTTCAAGCTACCCTCTGTTTTGGAGTTACTTTTGAAACAATTTTGGGTAGATTCAATTACAAATATTTTTGATGCTTATACTTTTTTTTCAATATCGGCATAACATGCTAAAATTTATTTTTAATTTTTGTTCACAATATAAATTATATATCCGTAAAAGCAAAAAGCGGTAGAGCTTAATTGACTAAGCGACTCTTCCCTGAACGAGTTCAAAATTGCCCATTGCGTTAAATCTTCATTTGATTTATCAGTAGGGATTCTCTTAATCTTAAATATATGATTTAAAGGTAAAATCACGTCCATGCCGCGACGACATAAATGTGACAATTAAATATTTTTTAGAGCTAACCCGTCTGCACTGGTTGAGCAAAATCTAATTTTGTTGTTAAGAAATTCGAGTTTTTATAAGCAATTTGTACTAGGCGTGGCAAAAAAATATTTAACTAACAAAATTTCTATTGCGTTTTGTCGTTCCTCTGTGGAAAACTTAAAATATTTTCTAGGGTAGATTAATCTTTGTTTTTCGCTTCTTATGATTTGTGTGCGTCTCAGCTTTGTCACTATATCCCTCATACTCTATGTCAATAACTTTGCTTTCCATTTATCTATTCCCGATTCTTTTAAACCTTGCTTAACTTGGTCCCATTATGTATTTTTTGCTTTTCTTTCTTTCTTGTTTTATTAGTTGCTATATTGTTATATTTTTACCATTTTCCCCTATTTCATCGTTATAACATATCTCAGCCATCTCTTCCTCATAATATTCTTTCTTTTACGTTTTGTAATAATTTGTTGTTTATTCTGAGTTTCATTAATATTCTTTCTATCCATATATTGATCTTAATATCTTGCGCTTATGTACTTTCAGATTTTCTTCTTATTTTCTTATTATACTTAGTGTCTCTGTTGCATATGTTATTATCGGTTTTATTAATGCCTTATATATTCTAATTTTTGTTTCTCTGCTTATTTTCTTGTCTTTTGGCATATACTTATTTGCATAGTTCGCTTTGCAACCTGGTTGTATTCTTCCTTTAATATTTATTTCAATTTTTATTGTATCTTAGTACTCTTAAGTTTTTAAGGCGTCGATCTCTTAAAATCTGCGTTATTTATTTATTATTTTATTTCTTGTGCTTTTTATGTATTTAGCTTTACTTTAGTTTATAATTAGTCTATTTTTACATGCTTTATTTTCTATCCTTTAAAAAACCTTTTCTTTCACTTATTTACAGTTTTCTTATTGCGTTCTTTATCAATATATTAAAGACTATCGCCGCTTGCAACTTTTTAAATTGAACTATTATTGCTGTTTATTTGAAAATCATTTCTGCCAAGAGTTGACCTTTCTGATCTAAATCGTTCATCTATTCATCAGATACCTGTTTTTTTATTTTTATTTCTATAATTGCCTGATATGCTTTTCTTTGCAGTTTGTTCCTTGTACGCTTTATTAGTTCAAAAATATGGTCACAATTTCTACCATTCCTTGTCTTATATTGTTCACAATTTTTTTTAAATCTTTGTATGTTGATTTTGTTGTTTATTTTTTCACTTTGTTACTAAATGGTTTTGTTTGTTATCAACTATAATCCTGCCTTACCCTTCCACATGAACATCTTTAAAAAATGCCACATCCATGTTTTCTTCTTCTCCTTAGTTAATTTTTTTATTTTGTTTTAATTATTTATATAAACTTTAGGTATTATTTTATTTGCTATCGACCTCAACTTTCTTCATTATTTGTTCAAGCCAGCAGTTTTATAGTTTACCTCTTCCTTTCCTTGTATTTTTGCTTGTCTCCTTTTCAGCGCCTAATCAATTTTTTTATAATTGCCTCTTCCGTTTTATTATGGTTTTGAATTACTGGTTAAATTGTCCTTTCGGCTGCTATTTTTTTAACAATTTCTCTATTTACCTTGTGCATGTGTTTAATCTTAATATCTTCTATGGATTATCTTCTTTTGTTTGTTTTTTTTTGCTAAACTTATATTCCGTTTCTGTGGCTACCAAATAGTGGGTCGTATCAACATATTTTATACAGGGTGGCTCGTAAACATGGGACTTTTCGAGCAGTGGTTGGTGGGGTGGTTACACTAGATAACCCCCCTCCGGCCTCATGTTCCTATTCATCGAAACCTAGAGTTAGTTTTCATGGAGTGTTAGACCGGCCCACAACGCATTTTCGTTATCAAAGCGTACTACACTTTTAAACGGTAGTTTTGTAGCTGTGCAACGGGCATTTCGGGGGCATTTTCATCTTCGTGTTATCGACCGAGTTCCATCTGTAATGCAATCGGTTTGTGGGTTTCGTACTTTGAAGAAACAGGTTCTGCTTTGAACTGAAGACCTGCAGGTCGTCCGAGATCCGTCAGAACACTCGAGAGAGTGGCAGCTGTGAGAGGCGCTTTCTTGCAAAAGCCGAACCGGTCTGCACGGAGACATGCACAAATCGTTGGACTGTCTCGTCGTTCCCTTGGCCGAATTTTGTGCAGTGACTTAAACTTCCACCCCTATAAAATTCAAATTGTTTAGTAATTACCGCACATTGATTACGCAAAAAAGTTAGCATTTGCAGAAAAGTTTTTAGAGATGACTGCCGACGACCGCACTTTCGTGGAAAACTTATGGATGATAGATGAAGCCCCCCTTGACGGAAGCGTAAATAAGCAAAACTGCCGATATTGGTCCGATACCAAACCACAACTGTTGCATCAACGCCCTTTACGCAGCCAAAAAGTTACGGTTTGGTAGGCCATTTCTTTGCAAGGAATAATCGGTTCTTACTTCTTTGAGGATGATGCGAGTAACTCCGTAACGGTCAATTCTTCATGATATGTGACAATGATTGAAAATTTTCTCACCCAAAAACTTGAGATAAGCTACCCCGTGGATGAAAATACTTGGTTTCAATAAGATGCCGCCACTTTCCACATTGCTCGAGCCTCTATGGACGCTGTTTGCGCAATTTTTGAAAATCGCGTAATTTCTCGGTTTGGTGATATTAAATGGCCACCATGGTCACCTGATTTAACTGCTTGCGATTTCTTCTTGTGGGGTTACCTCAAAGCTAAAGTTTTCTCCTACAGAATTCACACGATTGATGAATTAAAGGCGAGAATACGTCAGGAAATTGATGCGATTCCTATCGACCTACTGGAGCGGGTGGCACAAAATTTGATCATTAAAATGGAGGAGTGCGCGGCCTAAAATGGAGGACATTTGACTAATGTAAAAATTTAGCTCTCTGTGAATATTTCGTACTATCCTTTTTTAAAACAATTTTCTTTAAACTCCGACATTTTTATTTTAAAAGGTACCGTTTTTACGCGCCACCCTGTACATGTTTTAATATCTTATATGTTATATGTAATCCGCCACGTTTCTTTATGATTTGACTTATGGTTGAACTTTATACTACCAATCATTAGGTTAATTGCAGCTCCAGAATAAATTAATTTTCTTCCACTTTCCATTTCATTCTATTATCTAGCATATATTTTCCGGCTACTTTTGAATAGCATTCTAGTCTAACTAGTCACGAAATTCTTGTTTTTCGTTTTTAGATGTCTGTTCTGTCGGCGTGCACATTTCTTATTGTTAAGTTTTTTGTTTTATTTTTTCTTGTATTCCCTTTGTTTTTGTGATCTTATCTTTTATTTTTCTATTTCGTTTCCATTTTCATAGCTTGAACCGTCATTCGACGCTCCCTTATTATTGTCAATAACTATTTGCTTAATTTTTCTACAGATCACGTTTTTTTTGCTATTATTCTGTTCGAATACTTTATTCTAATGGTTATCTTTTATTATTCCATTCCTGTTTTATTCCCCTACCGTGTACTTTTGTTTTGTTACTTCTAATATTTTTCTTGAGTGGCTCGTTCCGTTTTTATCATATTATTTTAAATTAATATTTTGGTCCCTTTAGGCTCTTTATTTGCTATCAATTTATTTAATTTTTTGTTTTAATTCTTTATTTTTGTCATAATTATTTGTTTTTCGGTATTTTGTATATTGTAGGATTTTCTGATTTCTACTTTACATCCTTAGATTATCTAGTAGAAACTTTTATATTTTTTTAAAGCTTCCCTCACTTACCCAAATTCCTTTAATTATTATGTTGTTTTTTCTTTAAGCTCTTATTCTTTATCATATTTCCAAATCTTTCAATTATCGTGCATATTGCGTTTTTCTGCCTCTCCGTTTTTTGTTCTTGCAGTGCTTTTTCTTTCGCATCATTTCCTCTCTGCTATCTTATCTTTATTCTGTTAAAATCCAATTTTTATATCTTGATTAATTTTTTTATAATTTTATCACATGACATTTAAGCAGATACTTTAGTATATTCTTTCTTAAAAGATTTATGTTTCTTTATCTTATATTTCCACACTTTTGTGTTTTTATTTGGGAGCTGTGAGTAAGTAGCAATTCTAATTTTGTAGTTGTCTTTTATGATTTTTTCTATAATAAACGTTGTCTTGTCTTATAAATTTCAGATTTTTTTCTTCGTAATTATATTTAGTTCTATCAAACTATTTCTCATTATATCTGTTCTGTCTCTTATTTACTTTAATAATTTGGACGTGATGAAATATAATTTTAAATGTCTATGTTTTTTAGGTAATTGATTTTGTGTAATTTTATTTTTAATTATAACCTTTGTATAAATAAAACTATGTTTATTAAAACGTATTCACAACAAAGGCATTCCTACAATATATGTGATTCGTTTTATTATTTGGACTTTGCCATGTCTGTTTCGATTGTTTATATTTTTTAAAGAAATTATTTTATGCCTTTTTGCTTTTCTATTTAATTTAATAATCAAACTTTTTGTAGTCATTACATATTGTAACTTCTTCGTTTTGGCCAAGTTTTCGTGGAATGTTTAAGTTTCTTTTTTATCTGACACGTCTGTCGCTGAATATTTCTTAGTATTTTAAAACTGTATAAGGTTTTTTATCTATCTGAAATAAAACACAACTTTATCTTGACGTCGCCAATAACAAGTTTTGTAGATTCCAACAACGTTTATTTTCTATCGTTTTGCCCTAGATGGTCTTGGGTTATAATTAGCATTGTATATAGATACTTCTTACACCACCACTCCAATAATATGTGCATTTGATTTAATACTTAGTGTATTATTCTCAAGTGTAGTCTGCACTTACTTGAGTTAAGACATTTCTATAATGAACTTTTCATAGCTACGTGATTGCTATTAGTTTTTCGACTGTGCTGGCGAGAAGTATTAGAATATAATGAAGATCAAAAAAGAAGAAGGTTTAATATGTTTATCGTAAAATAAAAGCTATGAAAAGAACAGAAAATTTAAGAGAGAACAAGAAAATTATAATCACCAAATAATTGAACAATTACAAAATGTTGCTTGTTTAACATATAACGAATATCATTTTGCTAATCATATCTGGCATACTAAAATACCTTAAATATCCAAATATTTCAAACAAGAGGTACCCGCTAAAGGTATTTTGGCGTCATAGGCTGACAATTTTTCACCCGCCTTCCCTCAAATTTTTGCAAGTTGGGAACGTAGAAATTTTAATTGGATCGGCTTTTCCCTGGATCGGAAACGTGGAACAATTTAACTTAGCCCCATTTATGATGGACGTAAGCCTAAACCGCCCATAAGAAATGCGTAATACGTAACGTTGAATCAATGCAAAGCTTATGCGATCGTTCATAATGCACTTCCGTAATTTTTACGTTTTACGTTAATTTGCAATGATTTCTAATTTTTTCCTACATTAATGTTGGTAGCAGTAACAGAATGTTTGTTTTGATTCTGAAATTGCATAATCTAACTTTAGTATTATCGACATTTTGGCTTCGTTTTTACAACAAATAGGGAACTGTTAATTTTAGTTAGTAAATATATATCTGTTTCTGCACCACAAAAAGGATAACAAGTATAAAAGAAATATAATTATAAAAAATGCCTAGACAGACCTTGCTGCCGCTACTGTGTTTGGGCATGCGAAACTTTCAAATGTTTACATGTCTTACGTACATTTTACGTATTTTTTTTGAGCGGCTTATGCTTACGTTCATTATGAATGGGCGCTTAAAATTGAAACTTCGCTCGGCGGAAGCAAACCGAATGACCATTGCAGACGCCGAATATCCGCGGCCGCCCAGCCATTTAGCAAGAAGCTATTTATGTTATATATTAAGAACTTTATATATACAAAAATAATTTATGCATTTTGTTCTTACTAGTAAGGGCACTTATAACATTGACATGTGCATACGTACGTTAGAGAATAATGATTGGTTAAATATGTAGCCAAAAAAAAAAGTAAAAACTGCTATAAATATTAATTTAACATACTTAGATAAAAATACTAATAGGTATATGTAGATTGTGGGCTAAAATTAAAGGAAGCATAATTATCGCTTATGTTATATTATTCAATTTATTAAACGTTTTATGATAATAATAATATCCTAATTTTTATTATTATCTTGATCTTTAATATAAACTGTAGAACATAATCTACTGATAATAAATAAGGCCCAAAGATGTTCCCAAAAATTGTAACAAATTTGACAGATTGGAGAGGCAGGCGTGTAAATAGCCGTGCCCTCGTGGTGCGGTGTGGGAAACTAAGTACGGCCCGTTTTGAAATGTAAAACGCTAAGGCCCAAATCGTCCCTTAAACGGCCAGCGCGAAAGCGGTTGGGGGCGGCTACCGATAACAACCGATAAGTAAAGCCAAATCGCTCACCTGAATCGGCTTCGGCGGCGATGGTTTCACGGTGGCCACCTTGTTGCGATGTCTTCGTGGCGGGAACACGACCGCACTGGCCGAGATGCGATGCGGATCGAGTATGTCTTGCGGGGTAGTTATCTGCAGGTTGGTTAAATGCGACCGAACTGGCCGCGTTGCGATGCGAGTATATTGCGGGTTGGTTAAATGTGGCCGTACTGGACGCGATGCGGTGTGAGTATATTGCGGGATGTTAAAACACGACCGAATTGGCCGCGTTGCGGTGTGTGTCTGTATTGCGGGTTGATTAAATGCGGCCGTACTGGACGCGATGCGGTGTGCGTATGTGTTGCGGGTCGAATAATTCTTGCGGGTTGATTAAGTACTGGTCGCGTTGCGGTGCAAGTCTGTTGCCGAGTTTCGCGCCTGGCTTAGCGGTAGGTCTTTGCGGGAAATTTTTAACTCGACAGCACCTTTCATATCAAAGGGTGCCGACGACAGCGTATGCAGACTTGCCGGCTGAGCAAAAGCCCATATGCCGTTTTGTGTGCGATAGCAAAACGTAGCGGCAGATATCAAAGCCACCAGCATGCGCCGCCACGATACACAAAGGCGAAAAGGCCGCCACACCACAGATGATGTTCTTAATCGACATTAGTAAATAAGAAACGAAGGTTTTTTATCCTTATCATCTCTTTAACATCTAAATATGCAAAACACAATATTTTCCAAAATTTTTTTCTGGGATACATTAAACTCTAATTCTATGGGTTGACGTTTGGTCTTATTGTAATAGTGAGTCCTTCACCTTTAAACCTTTTAAATTATTTACAAATTTTAAATGGAGTACAAATAATTCTCCGCCGTTTTTTTATCAAAAATTGAGCATTTATTGTGAAAGAACGGGACTTTATATTTTATTCAAAGCATTGATATCGAGTCGGAAGGACGCTTCATCTGTTAAGGCTATCCACGAAGAAGCATTGTCTGGTGCATAGAGCGGGTGGGGTAGGATTTCCCAACTAAGTGTTTTCAAGCAGGTTTTGACCGGCATCGCAACATGTGGACAAGTATTATCATACAGGAGAATAATTTTGGTGCTCGGCTCAATCTTATCAATTGTGTTCTGTAGAGAGCCCCAGTAATGGTTTTGTTCGGTTAGAGCAACTCATAATATATAATACCAAGCTGATTCCACCAAATTCACAACATGAGTTTTTTTCCATGAATATTCGGCTTGGCTGTCAATATTAATGTATGGCCACTTAATCCCCATGACTTCCTTTTTTTTGGGTTATTGTAGTGAATCCATTTTTTATCACCATTGACTACACGATGCAAAAAACTCTTTCGTTTATGCTTAGCAAGTAACATTTCACATGTGCAAAATCGGCGTTTAACGTTTCTCGGCTTCAGTTCATATGAAACTCAATTTTCCTTTTTGAATCATTCCCAATGATCTTAAACGATGTGAAATTGCTTGTTGAGTCACTCTTAATGTAAGTGCTAGTTTTTCTTGGGTTTAGCAGAAATCTTCCTCCAATAATGCTTCGAATTCCGCGTCTTCGTATACTTTCGGTCTTCCGCTACGTTTTTTGACTTCGACGTCAAACTCACCGATCTTAAACTTATAAAACCACTTACGACAACTTCCCTTATTTAAAGCAGCCTTACCATATGCTTCTATAAGCAATCGATGCGTCTCAGCTGCAGATTTCTTCAAATTAAAGAAGTAAATCAAAAATTCCCGCATATGACGCTGATTCGACATTTTCGCACGAAGAAATTATTTGATGCTGATAGAAAATCGCTAATATTTTAAGGTTATGGTTTTGCCAATTTCAACCATAACTTACTGATAGGGCTATCTTTTGTCAAACGGCGGAGACTTATTTGTACTCCATTTAGTATTATAGAAATTTTAAAAAATTTTAATTACTTATCATTCAACTTCCAATATTAATATTAGCTAATAGAACATATGACTTGGTACATTTAAAATAATTGGTATTAGAAGTCTTTCATCTTTACTAATCTTTATTGGAAAGAAGTAATTATATATTTTTTTGGAGGCAGTTTCTGCAAACCATTTTTAATTGTAATGCGGCAACACTTGAGCATAGTCATCATTAAAGCAAAGTTACACGTTCTGCCTCTTTCAAGGCCCCAAACACAGCAAAGTCGATCCAACGAATATGAGATTTGAGAAAACACGATGTATCCGAGAGCCTGTAGGGTGGCGACTGATATGCGACTATGCATTGTCATGTTTAACCAACACGCCATATCTCTATTTCCGATGACGGCGTCGGCGG
Organism: Sinelater perroti; assembly: GCA_036346155.1. Taxonomy (NCBI): domain Eukaryota; kingdom Metazoa; phylum Arthropoda; class Insecta; order Coleoptera; family Elateridae; genus Sinelater; species Sinelater perroti. Next base: position 4,627,649 of record JARFIY010000077.1, read on the forward strand.
AGTTGCTTCAGTGACTCGCTGGTAATACTCTCACGAGGAGATCACTAATTTATTAGAATAATTCTTTTCTGATTTCAAAAGTTTTGTTTTTGAATAAACATTTTTCTTCTTTTTAAGATAAGGGCTTCCAAACGTGCTGCCATTTTATAAATTAAAATTTCTTTTTCGTCAACTTATGCTAGAACACAATTACACTCAAAGAACATTTCCGAATAAATGTTGTAAAGCTGCAAGAACCTCACACACTTCTGCTATTGGGGAGGGATGAGGGCATAGGCAAACCTTTAAGTGCAGGATTTTATCACTTTCAAATTCTTATGAATGATCTTATGTAAAGTTTCGCGAGGTAGACTTGTATCTTCTATTGCATTATATGTTATTCGCCTATGTGACTTGCGCGCATTTACCGTGCTCCTGGGACTTTTGCCTTTTTCAGCACAGTTTTCGCCGCATTTAGTGTCGTAACGTGGTATCATAAACTGTCTTTACACCCGCTCTGAGCGCGCATTTTAATCTGTCATATAATTAAAGTTATAAGGGAAACTGCAAATCATTTTTGAACTCTCTATATTTAAACAAGAATATAGACAAATTAAATACTAAACCATGATAATAATGATTTATTTTAAAGCCCTAGTAAATTAAGTAAATTAAAGATATATAAGCACTTTAGTCGTAGAAGAAAAAATGTAAGTAATGGATTAAAAAATATGCCAACGCCTGTTTAAAACAATTGAAAGTAAATAAAAAAAATATAATCTAAATTAAAGAATAACCGAAATTAATAAAAAAAAATATATTTTTGTGATATTAACACAGTTTTCCTGATCATTGATCATAAATAAGTGTAAATAATTAAAATTAATGTAAAACAGAATGAACATTATGGAGAAAATTAAAATTTTGCTGAAGTACAGATCAACACACTAAAAAAGCAACTCTAATTAAACATTAAATAAGAAATTCTGTGCATTACCGTTCCCACTCCACCAATTACATTTATTATTTATGCTACCAATTAAAACTTCCCTACTACTGTAATGTACGGTCTACAAGTTCTATTTAATTTGTCTTTTATTAAACAAACTCACGAAAAAGGATGAGTCTGCTAAGTTGTAAAGCAAATGCAAGCTCTCTTTGTCCTAAAAAGACCTACACCAACTCCGTCAGCTAGTAATTACGCTAGATATGCAATTAAAACTTTAATGTATTGCTTGTATTGTATATGCTGGCTTCTGCTCTTGCTATGAGAACGATAACTGAAATTCCTAATTAGTTTATTGTTCGTAGCGTACTATAAATTAGTTGAAACAACTATTACAATTTTAACTCTGTTAGCGAAATGAGAATACAGCTCTTCACATTATTTGTTTAGATTGAATATTTTATCAAACGTGTATGCACATCGGGCGTTTTAAGTTCATGCTGCTAAAAGTAGATTAGAATATGTTTCAAAAAGAACCAACACACCAATTTTGCAGCGATTTATTAATGTATTGTGTTAGAGTTTTTTCTTTAAAAATGAGCATCAACAGCTGCTTTATATTTAAGTAACTTTAAATTTTTCTTTTAACAGTTTATTATTTTATAATTGGTCTCCATGTATATTTCAATAAAATTGATTTTATCATTATTATGCGAGGTTTGGCAGCAAACCGGTTTGAATGAGGTATTGACTAAAATCGGTTGATACCTGTAGGAAGAAATGCAATGTTAGTTACAAACAAACACACAGTCACATTTTTGCAGTTTTATAGAGTAGATTTTCGAATTACCATTTTCATCATCCTTTATATACACGCCAATAAGCTTATTTCAAATTTTCTATTATCGACTTGATCATTTTAAGTAGCTTAACGTAATTCTCTATTGGATAGTAAGTTTTAGTTTCTTAGTTGTTATCGTGTGATGTTTATGTTTCAGATACCCCCAGAGAAAACATTACATGTGGTGAGTAAATAAATTATACCATGTTTTTAAATATTATAATTTTCTTGTTGCTGAAGTCACAAACTTAATTTTTCTATTTGATAGATCTCCAAAAATATTTTTCTAATGGAAACCGGCTTCTCCAAAAATTTTAAAAATATGTTACTTTAAAATGTGTGTGACTTGCAAAGATTGTTTCTCATTACACACTGAAATTTCTGCTTGTAGCTACAGCTTATCAGTAAAGCTTAAAAGAAACTTTTTAAAGAATATTCTGGCAAATTGCGTCATTGTTAAAGCAGTGGTATTTTAATATCTCATCTTGTTCAAATTGTTTATTTGAATATTTTAATGATTAACGGAAGAGATTGGGTGAACGATTTCTTTAATTATGATAAGAGCGAATTTTTTTAATAATATGGTATGTAGATGGCAAATTCATTTCTTTCCTTAGGTAGTGATAAATGAAATTATGAGGTACGCGCTATTTAAGGTTATAAAATTAACGAAAACCGCATATAACAGTTACGCTGTAAAACTCATAACAAGTTTATAAAGGGTCTCTTCGGTTACTTTTGTAATAACCCAAAATGACAAGTGGTCATTAAACTTTTAATAAATATTTTTGAACTGCACTAAATCCATATTTGAATAAATTTCTCAATTTTTCTTCAGTTATTTTAGGTTTTTATAAGTTTGCAAGACTAATACCAAAAAATTCTGTTCGTTAAAGATATGCTTATGTGAATTTAATGTTCTTCAAAATAACATCCTGCAGTACTGACACACTGTTTCCAGAAGTTCCGTCTTAAACTGGAATCTCTTTTAGAGCACTCGCCACAGCAACATGCAGATATTTAATACTCTCACAATTGTGTCCTTTAAGCTGGATGTGAGTCAGATAAACTAAAATAAGCCAACCGGGCCATTTCCAGTCTACAAAGAGACTAGGGTAACGTTGAAAGAGAAACTCTCTTAAAAGGTTATTCCCACCAATTTTTTTGTTTTTTTAATTTTTTTATTGTCTTAAATCATGCCAAATATCCTAGAATCAAAATCGGCAACGCTCAGGTACCGATAAATTAAAAATTTCTTGAAATCAAATTTTCCGAAGCAACTTTGGTGCTCAAAACCACAATTTTTGCCCATTTTATCGACGCTCGCTTTTTTGAATCTCTGAAAAAGAGAAGAAACTTTCTATTGAACGCAACGAAAGTGACGGTCTTACGGTATCAGGCGATGGATCTTAGCGAGAAAGAGATTTCTCGTCTCTCTTCGGTTTGGTCACTTTGATTGGTTAGCATACTGGCAACGTGTTGGTTGTGTGTGTAAAATTAAAATACTGTAAAGTGTGTGAATATTGAGAAAAAAGAATACGAAGAGGTATATACTTCATACAGCATGCAGTGTGATGCCAACCACCAAGGACCTGCAGGGACAATGGATGTCGATGCAGTTATCGAAATGTTCAATAGCTCTGAAGATCTTCATAATAACAAGTACACGAAATATATAGGTGACGGCGACTCAACAACCTATAAAGGTATTGCTGACGCAAGGCCGTATGAAGATGTTGTAGTTGAGAAAAAAGAGTGCATGGGGCACGTACAGAAGCGTATAGAAATCGTCTGCGCAACGTAAAAAACATACCAAAGATCATGGCGGTCGAAAACTTATCAATGAGCTGACGATTTTTTACAGGTTTGCTATTAGAAGGAATTCCGATTGAATTGAGCAGATGTGGAATGATATTTGGGCGACCTTATATCATAAATTATCGACGAACGAAAATCCGCAACACGATAAGTGTCCCATCGGAGCTGACTCTTGGTGTACTTGGCAGCGTAGTAAAGCGCTTGGCACTCTTTCTACATACGAGCATAAGATTCCAATACATGAAGACGCTTTTAATGCAGTCAAACCGATTTACGAAGAACTCAGCTCCGACGATCTCCTTTCACGCTGCTTGGGTGGATATACTCAAAATAACAATGAGTCATTCAACGCAGTCGCAGGAACGCATGACACAAACTTTCCTCATCTCCAATTTCGGCGTAACGATTTCATGCACAATGGATTTTGAAAGCCTTATTTTATGCGCTATTAATCTAACACTCAGACTTCGGTCAGCTTCCAAAGCAGTTCTCGTTTTAGTTTTTTTTTTGTCCGGAGCATGAGAAGTTGTGCCACCTAAACACTTGAACTTTTATTAAGACTTACTTTTCTTGGGCTATTTATATCATACCAAACGCCTTAGTTACGTATCGCTGATTACGTAACGCAATACTCAAACAGCTATCCACTTTGCAATCGATCCTTACTACAGGGTGGTATCCAAAAGTAGTAGGACTGATTTTTTTTAAAAAAATTATTGAACATTTTGGTACATCGACTTAATACATTTCAAAATAGGCCCCTTGGACATCCACACACTTCTGGTAGCGAGCCTTCCAGGTCGCGAAGGCCTTCTGGAAGTCGTCCTCCGGGATGCTGTTCAGCGCCCACGATGTTGCCGCTTGGACTGCTTCCACCGAGTCGAGACTATGCCCCTTGAGCTGACTCTTGATCCGGGGGAATAGGAAGAAGTCCGGCGGTGCCACATCAGGCACATCAGGGCAACGTGGAAACGTCGAATTTGGACAGGAGATTCCTCACAATCCACGCGCCGTGGCACGGCGCGTTGTCATGGTGGAGCTTCCACTTCTCCACCAGGCCTGGTCGCACGCGTGTGATCCGATTTCGCAGCCGTGTAAGCACTTCCACGCAAAATCTTGCATTTACAGTCTGTCCAGGAGGTACAAACTCCTTATGGACGATGCCACGGCGGTCAAAAAATGCAATCAACATCGATTTCACTTTCAATTTCGACATTCTGGCCTTCTTTTTACGGGGTGATTGTGCGGTGTGCCACTCTTCGCTCTGACGTTTTGTTTCCGGGTCGTATTGGAAGATCCAGGTTTCATATCCGGTGATAACATTATCGAGAAAATGTTCGTCTTCTTCCAAACAGTTCAGTATTTCTTGGGAAATCTCAACACGCAGTTCTTTTTACTCGTCACTCAACACTTTCGGCACCATTTTCGCGCACACTTTTCTCATCGACAAATCCTCTGTGATGATGCGTTGGACTGTCCCGTACGAAAGATTCAGCTCATCACTAATTAATTTAATGCCCAATTGTCGGTCAGAGTTCAAAAGTTGCTTAACTTTCAGCACATTGTCGTCCGTTCTCGAGGTTGATGAACGCCCGGCGCGTTGGTCGTCCTCGATGACCTCCCTCCCCTCCCGAAACAACTTATGCCACTCAAATATCGAGGAACAGCTCATGGTATCCTTCTTGCAGGCCTGCGTAAGCATGTCCTTGGTTTCGGTCGCTGATTTTCCAAGTTTGTAGCAAAACTTGATGGCGTACCGCTGCTCCAAATTTCGCTATATCGCAACTGACAACGAGGCGTCACAACAGAAGGTCACTAAAATAGTGGTCCACATTCAACTAAGGCACGCAGGCGACTGCCGCAGGTCGAAACCTGTTCCCAAGGCTCCCCTCCATAACATCTGGCCTTGCAGACCCTCTTCCATCGCTCCGCGCGCCTGAGAAAAAACAGTCCTACTACTTCTGGATACAACCCTTTAAGTAGAGGCATCAAGACGAATGAGCTGGGTCAGACTCGCTTACTTGATATCTCCCACCAATCGTCAGGCCCCACTACTTTGCACTCTGACCGTTCCGTTTAGGCTAAGAAAGTAAGTGTCATTACTTTCTTAGCATAGATTTTATAAAACCATATTATCACCAAGCATGCCTAACTTTTTAAATGAATTGTACATATACCTGCAGTGTAAGAAGCATAAAATATTGATCAAATCAGTACCGTAATATACCTTATTTTATTCTGCTTTTTATTTTAAAATTTCAAATATAAAATTTAAAAATGTTCTAAATAATGTAGAAAGTCTTAATTTTATAGTGAAAACTTTCGTCTTTATCAAACTTATACTTAATGCCTAAAACATCGCTAAACAGTGCCTTTGTCGTTCCAAATTATTGTTGTTCATCTGCACTGCGGTGTTCTCTCTGTCAAAGCTACTATTTGTTCTAGTTGTTCTTTTTTGAAGTACCGATTTAAGTTATTTTAACATTATATTTTTACATAATTTAAATAGCAAAAGAGTTTCAGGTTAATACTATGTTCTCTTCAAAATTCTGCAACACTTGCTAAAGAACCAATTTTTATGAATGAAATTATCTGAAAACAACAAAAACCATTTTCACTTGGACGACTTTGAATCGAAGAACTCTTCGCACACTTCTTCAACTTCATCAAATTATTTGAAACGGCGACCACACAAAACGGGACAGCATCTGGACTGTAGACTGGATGCCTGCATCGTCCAACTTTTTAAATACGGCCTGAAGTTTGGCGTTGCCTTGCTAAAATAAAGCGCGCTTTCGGTTAAGCAAGGTCGGGAACTTCTCCTTCAACTTGTCGCAGACGCGGTCCAACTGCTGGCAATAAAATTCGGCATTGATGGCGCAGCTATTCGGCACATTTTTAATTTTGTCCTAAATCATCCGAAATTTGAAAATACAACTTCATAATTTTTCTTCTTGTTTTTTCCTTTGCACCCTAAAGTGTCGGGTCCTCTGTCCACTTTAGAAATTTCCTCCTGTTTCTTGCCAACCTTTTTGCTTCTTCTATATTTTTTTCTCTGCCTTGTTCTTGATTATGTGCATGCTGGGCGCTCCCAGTTTTCTTTTTCCTTTTTTTCTTGGTAAACGCTTTTCTCCAAATTCTCACCACATGTCCATACCATCTCAGTTGTTTTTGCTGTAGTGGCTTTGTTTCTAGTTTTCTCGTGTTGTTACCTTTATTAGTCTGCCTCTTCAAGTTCTCCCTAATATTCTTCTGAGGTATCTCATGGTCACTCACTTATCCTGTTCTTATACTTGCCCTGGAGCGGCCAACTTTCTGCACCATATATTAGAGCGAGTACATCGATTAATTTGAACACTTGTAATTTGATCTCGTTACTTAATTCTTCCTTGTCGATTAGCGTTGCATTAATTTGATAATATACTCTTGTTGCTTTGGATATGCGGTTTCCAATTTCTTGCCCAATTGTTCCATCTTTACTTATAATTACCCTTAAATGTTCATTCCTCTAGGATTATCCCCTTAAATTCGGTATTTACGTTTATTTCTAAATCTTATATATTTATGTACATTATTTTGTTTTTGTCGATGTTTATATTTTATTTTGTTACTCCGTTTATTTACAGCTCATTGTAGTTTTCTCTCATTATCTACTGTCAGCACAATATCATCAGCAAATCCTAGGTTTTTAATATTTATTTCCTTCATGTGTCAAGCATATTTTCTTTGCTCTCTTTAATAATTCGATCCATAATTATTATAAAGAGCAGTGGGCTCAACTAGTCCTCTTATTTAATGCCTCTTCCATGTTAAAACTATTAGACTTTCGGCTTTTTATTTTTACTATTTCTTTTATAATGCACTACATATAAAAATACACTAAAATCAAATTTTTCACGATTTTCAACTTTTAGACGACCTCATATTTTATCTAGAACACGTTTTACTTGTTAGGAAAATAATTTGAATATAGAATTTAATATATAAATTATATTATAGCTTTCTACTTTTTAAGTATATTTTCTTTCAATACTTTATTAGTGAAGTAGGTCACAGTTCACCGTTGTTTTGTTTTTCAGCATGGTAAAATACTCTTCGTTGTTATTGTTTATTTAATATAATTATAATAGGAATGGTTTTGATACTTTTACAAGTTATTAAAAAAATCTAATGATTTTTGACATCTTTCAATTCCATCTCAAAATGGTGTTAGTGTTTAATCAACGATATTTGATTCCTTTTAAAGCAAAACTTTTATTTGAATATTCCTGAAAAGATGCTAAACCCTTCTTAATCAATTTATGTTTGATAATAGATTAATGTTTGGAAGGTTTCCATTTCTCTGACCTTCTTTTATTACTATTGCAAATGTTTCTTTAATTTATGCTTAATTAGAGTTAACAATCCTTTGATAGTTAATTTTATTACTTTTATTACCTCGTTAAACTCTTTCTCTATTTTTAAATGTCGGTATATTTAGTTTAATGAGCCGATCTAAATGCAGTTCCAATAGGAAAAATGGTACCTTGTATAGACTGCTATAGTGTTAGCGCCGTTTTTGTGTGTATTGTTATTTGTAACGATGTAATCTCCCCTGATGCTCATACCAAAATCTAATTATTGTACTTACCTGAATAGTACAAAGCTGATATAATTAACATTCCTTTATAATCTTTTGTGTCAGTATTTACAATTTGTGGCAATATAATATATGTCAGTTTGTATTACTGAACAAGTCTTTTATTCTTTTTTATTTCCATAAGATTTACAGTTTGTCTCGTAAATAATATATCATGCAACAGATCTTTCCAAAAATCTCTCGTTTTTGAGATAACAAAATTCAATCAATAATAATAATAATAATAATAAATTATAAATACTAAAACATATTATAAAAATATATAAAATGTTTTATATCAGCAGCCCAATTTAGTTAAAAGACTAAAGATAAAACCTTTTTAAGCTTAGTACATTTTTTTATTGACAATAACGTTATTTACAATCTACTTAACAAAAGTATTCAGTAAATATGATAATAGTGGAGGTAGTGATAAGAGAAATCACCCACCGATGATACTCCCAATGAGATTCATTCAGGGCAGGCTGATGAGGTCTTCAGGACATGTTTTCTTCAGTCATCGTACTGGTGGATGATACGTGGAAAGCTGGCGAATTAATGAATTGCTGTGTCCATCTAACTTCTAGTGGTAATTTATCGCAAATCTTTTAATTTCATCGGAAACGAATGGTGCTTCTAGATCTTCATAGATTGTTTGATTGGTTACAAACCAAGGCGCGTCAAAATTGCGTGAAGTGTTTTTGATTGAAACTGTTGCAGTGTTTTTATTCTGGTCGGTTTGGTACACTCGCAAAGCTGTATACCAAATGTCCAAATTGGTTCTAGCATCGTTTTGTAGAGCAACAGTTTGTTTCGACTCGATAGCTTTGACTTTCTACCGAGGAGCCAGTATATTTCACGGTATTTTAGGTTTAACTGTTTGCCCTTCATTTGTATGTACTTGTCCCACGTGAGCTGCTGATCAAGATGCAGTCCCAAATATTTCACATCTATTTTTACCGGTACTGGGGTATTGTTAATGTTAGCATGCGGACAAACACTAGTTTTCATAGTAAATGTTACATGGGCTGACTTTCATTGATTAACTTTTATTCACCATTTATCTAACCATTTGCTGATTTTATTGAGGTGCTGTTGGAGGTTGAAAGTTTCAGTATTTGCATTTTCATGAGCAGAAATTATTGCCGTGTTGTCAGCAAAGGTAGCAGTAACGGTGTTGTCAGTTTCTGGTAGATCAGCGGTATAGACAAGGTAGATGAGAGGGCCCAGGACGCTACCCTGCGAAACACCGGATTTGATGGTTTGATATGAGGAGAGTTTGTTATCACAATTGACGGAATAGTCTTAGTACATTTGAGTTTATTAATAAATTCATTGCCAATCCACTGTGCTTGAGGTACATATGTTCTGGTATTTTTCGTTATGCTTTTCTTTAGCATAAGGAATATCTTGCGAAAGTAAATAGTTTGAAACATATATTTGTGTTTATGATTAAAATTTTATTTTGGATATTTCGACTTTCAATTATTGGCTGTTTTCCCTTAACTGGATACCATAAGTTCACATCGGTTTAATTATTTCTAAGTTGACATTAATCTAAATTTTAGTCGCACTTATAGAGTCTTCCTTTAAATATGTGTTTTACAGGTAAATTACCTATTTAAATCCATTTCGAAATACTTGATACTGCCCTGTTAGAGAATCCGATTACCATTTAAATTCACTAAGGTGACTAGGTCCTTGACACAAGTGAATTGTAACATGACCTGATTTTATTTTACTTCGATGTGTTAGATCCTTAATCAATCTTCTAGCGTCTTTAAATCCTATTATTTGAAATTCTATGTTTGATTATCGCGCAAAGCTGACACTACAGCATCATCAGCGTAATGGCTATTATTGTCTATAGGGCTGCTAACTGATTTTGATAAAACAGTGTTAAGTTATTTTTGATATTTAACATGAACACGTCTCTTACCTAGGAAGAGTTTTAGTATATTATAGTAAACTGGGAGTTTGTTTTTTCTCGAATAACAGTCCAGCGTGCCTCATTTTCCCAAAAGAAAAGATGCAAAGAATTTAGACTGTACTAAAAGAATTGCCGTTTTATTTCCTCTTAAGTGATAACTAAAACAAAAATATATGTATTCAACGATAATGCTGCTTCTTAATAAAATAGGTAGTCTGCTCCGAACGTATTAAGCATATAATATAACACTTGTAAGCATATAATACACACTTGTAAATTGTTGAGAACAAGGCAACCGTAATGTAGTTGCCAATAGATTCTCACTGCGGCTTCACCGGAAGATCTTGAATTAGCCAAAAGAGTTGTCGCAGAATACATGGATATTATGTCAGGCAATTAAATCCTATTAATCAAAGCTAAATTTTGAACAGAAGAATTTCATTAAATAAACGAAATTTTTTTAGAAATTCTGTGAGTAATTAAAAGAAAAGGTCATTAAATTAATGATTACAAGTTTATATTTATTAAATGTCTTTTAACTATTTATTAATAACGTTGAAGCGCTCAGAAGAAGTCAGTATTTACCGTAGTTGCCGGAGCCAGAAGGCACTTCACTAGTAGGCCAGTGACGTCACAATAAAAGACCTTGCGGACATACAAGCGGTGCTTAGCGACGGAGAGCAGTATGGAATGTAACCTACAGTGGTTACTTCTCGTACAAAGCGGTAGCACCACCTACGTCTAGCGGTAATGGGCGACCTGCGGCTCTTGACGGTCGATTAAGCTCAACTCGTTTTTCGCGATCTTATACCGCAATATCGCTACTTTCTCACCAAAGGTTTCGCCGTTTTTTCTCATCCGATTTGATCTCGCAGTAAACAAAATACACACACCGACACATTTCTTTCTCGGAAATTAAATCCAGAACTCCTAACTATTCGATAGATTTCCTAAAAGTATTAAGATTAGAACCAAACGATTTTACGCAAATAAAAAAATTGCCTAACTGCATGAATGATTGTAATAATAAATAATTTACAGGTGCAATAAAAATGGCAAAAATAATAATCTTAAATACTGAGACCACTTTTGCTCACCTTCTTTGGACGTGGTATATCATCAGAATGACTGGGTCGATGCTTCTAAACCGTAGTTCTTTTCATAAACTTTATATTTGGAATCGCTAATTCGTTTTTTAGTTCTTGCATTAGCAGCTGTCGATCGCTATTTATCTATCTATACATTTAGAAAGTTGGTTTGCTTTCGCCGAGCGGAGTTTTGATTCAAGTTAAATAATTCCACGTTCCCGATCCAGGGAAAAAGCCGACCCATTTAAAAATTTATATGTTCCCATCTTGTAAAAGTTTGAGGAATGGCGGGTGAAAAATTGTCAGCCTAGGACGCCAAAAATGTCTTTTGGCGGTCAACCCCTAGTTCTTATATATTTCGGTATTTTCCTGCTGGCTGGTTTTAACAGCCTTTTGATCACTTCTAAAGCATTTATTTATTGCATCTAATTATGATAAGGAAGTATTTATTTATCTCCGCTAATAGTAGAAAAGGGAAGGAATTGTCTTTTCTAAAAGGACATTTAACAAGTCACAATATTTAAAGGTAAATTTAAAAAAAGCAAAGCTAATAAAAACTGCATTTAATAGAACAAACGATTATAGTATTTTAACTTTAAAAATAGCAGCATATGCAAAGTTATAAGTGTTATTTGAAAAGTATTCAAGAAATCTTTGTCTTACTTAAATGAAAATATTAAAATATGCTTCAAGATAATAATTATGACAAAGGTAAAAATTACTCAAATTTGTATGAATTTTCACTCTTTGTATGTCTGTTTTGCTGCCGTTTCTTCCAACCCAATCCTTATACAACAAGTACGTTGTCTTAATTCCGACACCGCTTACAATATACTCTTCGTACTTAATGTTATTTATCTAAAAGCATACTTTAAATTACTCAGTTACACATTTGTAAGTTTATTTACTTGAGGATTAGTGTGATTTTTAGATTGCGCAATCTCAAAACGAACTCTTCTAGCGCAAGACTTTTCGTTCAAGCCAGGTATTGCCCCAGTTTTGATCTTGATCGTGATTGTGCTTCCAGTTCGAGTCCAATCGCATTGCTAAAATGCCCAAAATGCAAAGTGGTCTAAATGGTTGTTTTCCAATTAGCATTTCTGAAGTATTCCCAAGAAAAATCCTGTTTTAAAGCAATTCGAAATATCAGGTTTTTTCTATGTTAGTCCGGTCACACTTTAAAAGTGTTTATTGCAATCACTCCGCAAACGTGGCTCTCTTGAGTAACGTACTTTTTAGCCGTCTGTTTTATGCCAAATCTGATGCATTTGGTTTTTCATGTAAATATGCAAATATATACTGTACACAGATCTGTTATAAGTTATGTTACTTACTCGTGTAGGTTAGATCAGTAGTTATTAAGTATGGGTGAAACAACAGTATCTAGTCTGATTACACAGCATATCGTTAGTAAATTAGTAAATTCGGCACCGAAAGGTTGTTGAAAGCTAGTGTTTAAGTGGCATAGATTATTTTGTGGGAGCCGTAACAAAAAATACAAATTTTTGAAGTGACCTGCGTCATCATAGCCGTTACAATGTAGTAGTTTGGTATTCAAATTAGTTTCAACAATTAGCAGCTGGATATGTTCTGCACATCAACTAAATTTCCAATTTAAGTAAATTTGCAATTTAAACTATGCGAAGAGTTAGATTCCTGCAAAATCATCGAATGTAATTTGCATATAAGGACCTAGATTTTATTTCGTTTTTGCTTATTTATTTTCTTTATTGTAAAAAGGCTTTTACAAAATAAATTCCTGACATGTTTAACTTTTTATTTGTTAGTCAATTTAATTACTATTTCAGTAACAAAAATGTGCATATAATTGTAATCTAACCGTGTTTAAGGGTATTGAAAAACAACACAAAAAGTTTTTCAATCTTGGTATTTAAAATATGTCCTGCTCCTTTATTGCTGTCAAACTTTAGTATTAGGCAATTTTTTCAAGTCGCTCTACGTATATATTATTTTAGTTATGGTTTGCAGTTTTAAGGTTACTTATAATCATGTTTCATTATAATCTGTTTTAGACATATCTATATGTCATTAAACTTTGATTCATGCTAATAATAATAGTTCTTTTATTTCTTGGTTTAATTTTATACAACTTTTGTTCTTCCTTTATTGAATATAGTAATGTACTTATGCTAAATTAGTTTTATAACAATTCAGTTAATCAGTTCTTGTTTATTCTTATCTAATGCGAGTTGGGAAAAGTTTTCACAAAGTAATTTTTTTTGTAAATTGTTTATTCATACAAGGTGTTACGGCCAAAAGTGGACTGTATAGTAATTTTAAATTTAAAAAAGAAACTTCAAACAAAAGCCAAAACTATACACTCACCTTTGGAAAACGGCACTATCCTGCATAAATCGGTTCCCTCTGCTGTTGGTCTTGGGGGATCTAGGAAGAGAAAATAAGGGTGTGGGTAAAAAGAGGACAAGTTACCCCAATCTTTACAGCGGAGCCGATCAGTAGCGTCTTTCCTGGTGCAAAGGTTCCTTTTGATTTCTCGCCGGGTCAGATGCAGAGGAAAATTGGACCGGAAAAATTTCAACCCCAAAATGCATTCGGAAACAAAAACGACCTCTGGGAAGAGGTTGATCTGGTCGGAAAAATATCGAATTCCGCCACCAAATTAGCATTCAACAAACCGGCCAGCGGGATTTGGAAACTCTAGCCGCCAAACAAAACAAGCCGGCAATCTCGGTCAAAAACGGCATCGATCACAAAAATTTTTTTTCTAAAACTATCACAATTCAAATTCAAAACGATGCGAGCCAGCTAGGCGCGAGAGCAGAGGTGAGCGACCCGCGGCCCAAACTGCGGCCTTATATATCACGCACTAAAATATACAGGAGAGAGCAAAATACGACCGGCCCTAATTTAAAATTTAAATAAAACTAATTGAAGATTAGCACGAACAGAAGGTTTGAAGGTTTCTTTTAACATTTATTTTATTGAACATTGGTGCATATTTACAATCTTCTCGTATATTAACATAAATGAGAATTAAGCAAATTGGATGAACAAAGTAGTGGCTTGAGGGAGATATATCCATTGATGTCACTCCTAGTTAGAAGACTGAAGCCCAGTTGGGTCGAGGGATGAGATTATGTGCCCACTGGCGCCTTAAGCTTCTGGGTGTGACTGGTCTTCGTGGAAGGTTTGGTTACTGACATATCGGGGGGCGCCTGTTAATATGAGAAGCATTTTGAACAGAAAGCGCTACAGGATTTTAGTGTGGACGGTTTTGTGCAACTCCATATTTGGATACCAAAATATACAAATTGGCTTTAAAATGGCTTTATAAAAGAAAATTTTATTATTTTTTTTTTACTTTGAGATTAAGTTACTTTCATTTAGTTTTTATGTGGGTCGTTTAGGTAAGTATCCGCTCAAGGTGCATTTCTAGATATTTAGCTTCTGACTTATTTGGTATGACTGCGTTGTTGATTATGACTTGTGGATTTGTTGTGGTTGACTGAAATTCTCCAATTATTAACCCAATTCTGTAAAAGATGATTCCGTAAATTTTCAGATGCCTCTGAGGGTTCATCGCTGATAGATGGTACTGCTGTATCGTTATCAAAAGTAGCTATCTTAGTGTTGGCTATAGTTGGAACGTCTGCAGTAAACATCAGGAATAATAGAGGGCCCAGCACGCTTCCTCCAGCAAAATGTATTGATAGTCTGAAAAATCGTTGTTTATTCTGACTCGAAAATTTTTATCACACAGATAAGATTTTAGTAATACATATATTTAACTTGGAAAGACTGATTTCAGTTTCATTAATAAACCTGTTTGTTTAAATTTAAGAAGGCTGTAGTACAGAATTCCTCATTATCTAAAGATTCCATTATTTGTGTTACAATCCTGTGAGTTTGTTGTTACTTCGAGTATCGTCTTCGGAAGCCAAATTGGTGTGTTGGAATGATTTGGTGCAAGTAAACAGTCTCCTCTATTCTTTTTAGGGGCAGTTTTTCAAATAATTTTGATATTAAAGGAAGGAGACTGATTGGTCTGTACGGATGGGTTTTATTAGTGGTTTACCAGATTTTGCTATCACGCAATTGCAAGACATTTTTTTCTTTAAAGGGGAAAATAGGGCAATAGTAACATTTTGTTGTAGATGGTAATGAGTAGTACCTACTAGTGTTTTTCTGGGCAGATGACGTAATATTTGCTCTGTTATGAGATCATAACCCGGAGACTTTTGTTAGCATTGGTGTGTTTGATTTCTTACTTCAGCAGGAAAAATGATTTGAAGGTAAAGACAGTTGGAACTGTAGATAAAATCTTCTATTTCTTCTTGTTTATTATTTATGCCTAACGATGGAGTTGTAAAAACTTGTGCAAGATGATCGGCGAATACGTTAGGTTTGTAGATGTCCGTTTCGGCACCTGTTCTGTCGGTTTTTCTGATTGGTGGAATGCCAGCTCTTGGTCTTTTAAGTGTCCTTGTGGCTCTCAATATTGAGTAAGCGTTGATCGATAGATTCGTTACAAAGAATTTGAAAAATTTGTTTCAGATTTTCTGAGCGCATTTTGTAAGCGATGAGTAAGTCAGTTGTGTGTTGTTTTGTTATTCATGTTTCTGGTGCTTTGTCATTTGTTTCTTGCTTTACGCTTTTCATTAAGTAGTTATTATAATAAGTGGCGAAGCGAAGCGGAGTCACTTACTAACTTCATGTTGTCCGTCCGTTTGTCCGTCTGTCCGGGCAATAACTCGAGAACGGCTGGGAATTTCCAAATTGTGTTCTCACCAATCGACAGCTGACCAAAAAGGCTTGTTTGCTAGTGATTTTGAAACTGATTGGTTAAAGGTCAACGTTAGTGACCTTTACGATTTCAAATTTCCAAAACTAGCAAAATAGGACATGTAGCATATCATTCAACTCGTCTTTGAACACTAATTAATTTAAACATAAAACTTTGAAATACTACGTAACCTTTAACCCGGAAACGTGATTTCTCAAATTTGGGAGACTGCTTCGCCACTTCGCTCTGCGTTGCAAGCTTTGCAGTTTATTTTATATGGCAAGGTATATTATCAATTGTTGTACCTTCTCGGGCGACATTTTGGGCAACTCGTGTTAAATATTCAGTTATATCATCTAGTTCATCAGAATTCTTAAATCTTAATGCAAGGTAACATTTAGTGTTTTAATTACAATTATGTCTATAGCGTAAATTTCAAAGACAATCTGTATATCTATTCTGTGTGGTTGTAGAAACATTGTTATTTGAGGGTTATGATTAATTATCCCATTTGCATTCCATGATGCCATGCGTAATGTCGACGCTGATTTCAATCGAAATCAAAATAGTATCGTTACTGAATATCAATATATCTGTCGAATAGTCTGTCGAAATATGTCTGTCTGTCTGAATCGCTGTCACAAAATTATGGATTTTTAAAATTTTAAAATGGATTCTTATAGGAAATTTTACGCTGATTTCGAATTCGAAATCAAATATATATCAAATATCAATATATCTCGAATAGTTTTCGAAATATTCGACTTCGAATTTCGGGAAAATTTTCGACATTACGATTTTAAATGTGATTATTATAGGAAATTTTACGTTGAATTCGAAAATGAAGAAAAAATTCTATGTCGAATAATTTTCCAGATATTCGATTTCGAATTTTCGAAATCGAAAGGTTTTTTTAAGTTCGTTCTGGGATTGCTTACAGAGCAATCTCTTCGCCGGCCCCATGTTTTAAGCTATTTTGAATATGGCAGTTGACAATATGTTTAGCACTATCCTATTTTGTTGAGTTACTTGTGCAAACATATTTTTTAATTCTGTAAGAAATTGTGACAGTTGCTCACCCAGGCTCTGTTCACCATTAGCATTGAGGCTATTTCTACCGCTAGTTACTTATCTGAAGGATCTGTTGTTTTGTAGTAATTTTGGGGGAAATAGGCTTGATAGACTGGTGGATTTAGTAAAGAAAATTTATTTAAAGTTGTAACTTGAGGTTGGCGATTATTTATTTTTTTCTACTTCGCAACTTGTCTTATCCTTTATAGAGCTTTGTAGACTGAGCAGCCTTTATGATTGACTCTATGATTCTTGTAGCATAGAGCACATTTAGCAGAAGTATGTGAAGCTTTTTGCCAGACGGTGGTATTGCGTTTTCCATTACATTTGACACACATTGAGATATTGTATTTTCTTCTGGATGCTTCAATTAAAACTTTGCTGTTGTCTAGACATTTCATTTAACATATCTTTTTGTTATTTTCTTTTTGTTTTAGGTCTATCATGAATAATGGCCAAGGCTCCTTTGTTACCCGATGACAAATCTTGATGATATTACGTCTTTTATACTCTAGTTCTACCAGTTCTGCTTTAATTTTTTCTTTTGATATAGAGTGATAAAGATTTCTTATTCCAACTCTGTGTGGTCGATCTTTCTTAAGTTGATAGGTGTGATAAATTTTTTTTTTTATCAGGTGTGCTTGTAATTTACGATAAGAGGCTGCGGTGTAAACGTTAATTTTGATTTTATTTATTAAGGTTTTGGTGTAGAATTGTTATTTTGCTGTAACCTTCGATAGGTTATCCAGCATTTGTTTATATTTAATGGGGTTTTTAGGCATTTTAGATTGTTGTAAGGTGATTATTTACATGAGTATTACTATTATTATTATTATCTTTGGATTAATTATTATTGTTGTTATTATTATCTTAGAATTTTAATTGCGTGTGAATTCTTTGATTTCCGTTAGAGAGTAATTTTTTTCTTTTTCTAAACGTTACTACTTGCCAAAGGTTGTCGCTTTTCACAAGTGCTTCTTGTTCGCTAATTGTTTTCATGTCGTTTGTGGCCGCATTTATACGTGTTGTATTATCGCCTTTCAGGGTTATTCGCATACCTCGCGCCGAGCTCCAAGGGGTGACAGCTGCAGGATCGCAAATCACCCTGCTATTCGGGCGAATTTCTCAATACACAACGGCGATTTTTCGAGTGCAATCTATCAGCTTGACAGAAAAACAACATTTTTTAAGATAAATTTTATTTTCTTTCCAGTCGAAGTTATCGCTTACGTTTTTCTAGATCTTATCTAGGCTGCCAAAATAACGCCACTTCAAGTAGCTTTTCAGGTGGGAGAATAAAAAAAATTACAGAAGCTGAGCTCCAACAAATGAGGGGCCGGCATAAGAATCCTTTTCTTCACCAGAAATTTGTTGATGCACACTTTTCTGATAAAAAAATTTCGTATTAAAATCTGATAAACCCTAATAAGTTTAATTTTCGTAACTCAGCTCACAAGTCTCCTTCAGACTGCGCAGCAACTGCCAACATTTATATTACATCCACAACATGGTGTATTCTAACTGATGTATAAATAGAAAGTCAACAGCGTTATCGGTTTACGCACAATATTGCGAGTCTCATTGTTTTTCTACCAGAGCTCGTATTCCAGATACACATTATTATTGTAGTACTAAATTATTTTGCAAAATATCTCTTCTTTTTCTTCTTCTTCTTGCCTCTGTTTATTTCAGAGGTTGACTACCAATTGGTTAAAATATTCTCGATCTTCAGCTAATTCAGCAAATTAGTAAGAAAAACGCTAAAATCATTAAATTTTTTCTGGGTACACGTATCAAGATGTTCCAGATAGCATTCGATTCGGAAAAGCCTCAGAAAAAATTTAGATCCTAATCTTTTGTCATAATGCGAAAGTGCATTTGTGCACGCAAAAAATGCATTTACTTGACGCATTTTTGGCAGACTCTAAAACATATTATATTGCTCGCTTAATATTGGCCAAAATAAGCCCACTCCCGTTACTCGGGAGGTTTTTGGAGTCGCTAATCACAAATATGATGCTTATAAAGTGCCACGATGCACTTGGGGGAGGGGGCATAATCCTGGAAATGGGGGAGATTTTGTTTGTTTTTCTCGAGGCGGTTTTACAGAATCATCTCAAATTTGTTTGTTTTTCGAGTTTAAACTGTCTGAATATGGGTCTTTAGGGTTGC
Organism: Sinelater perroti; assembly: GCA_036346155.1. Classification (NCBI taxonomy): domain Eukaryota; kingdom Metazoa; phylum Arthropoda; class Insecta; order Coleoptera; family Elateridae; genus Sinelater; species Sinelater perroti. The sequence goes on from JARFIY010000077.1 coordinate 4,646,877, forward strand.
TGATAACAAATTAGTAAAAATCAATCTTGATATAATCTTGGAGATGGATTATTGTTTGTTCGAGTTTAAACTGTCTATATAATGGTTTTTGCGGTCGCTGATAACGATGTTGATTCTCAAATTAAGTACTAAAAAACGATGTTTTTCCAGATATTACGAAAAAAATTTTGCTACCACACAAAGAACTTCATTAATGTGGCCACTTATCAACAGTATTAAATAAAAACGGGGTTTCAAGTTTTTTTCAAGGTTTAAAAACTGGTTTTCAAGGTTCTACGTTAAGTAAAAAAAATCAAAATTGATAAAAAAATCTTCAAATTTGAACTTTACATGTTTTTTTCTTAGCTTTTTTCTTTTTTAAAGTAAATTGAAATTTTCATACAGCAACGATAGTCATTTAGAGCAACAGATTTTTTTTTATTATTATTTGTTGCTTATTTACAATCTACTCTCACACGAGTAATAAGTAAATTGTTTATAATTTATAATTTTATAACATGTCATTGGGAGGATCCGGCCAGCGCCTTACTCCCCGTAGGCTAAACACTAATTTATTCTGGGTAGTTACACTGGAAGGTCTTGTGCCCAATTTCGTTTTAATCGTCTGGTGATGGTTGGCTGGTTAGAGAGCTGTTCTATTAGCTGGTTTTTATGTCCTGCCAGGTGGTTCGTGTATGTTCGAGCAAGCTTCTGTATCTCTGCGGCTACGTATGGAATTCCTAGGTCTGTGTGAAGGGTTTCGTTAGAGGTGTACCATGGGGCGTTGGCTACTTTGTGAAGGATTTTTGATTGGCTTCGTTGCTGGATCTTTGTGTGGGAGGCTTTAGCGCATCCCCACAACTGTATACCATATGTCCAGATGGGTTTTATGATGCTTTTATATAATAGTAGTTTGTTTGACAGTGAGAGTTGGGAGCGTCTGTCAAGGAGCCAGTGCATTTGTTTAATTTTAAAGTCTATTTGTTTTCGTTTGGCTTTGATGTGAGTGCTCCAGGTGAGCTTATGGTCTAGGTGTAGTCCAAGATATTTGATGTCCGTCTTCTGAGGTATCGGAGTATTGTTGATGTTGTTTAGTGGGCTTGCAATACGTCTATTCGTGAAAGTGATTTGTGAGGATTTGTCGCTATTGACTGTAATTCTCTATTTGTTGAACCAGTTTTGCAAGATGTCTAAGTATGTTTGTAGATGGGCTGCTGCAGTTATTGGGTTTTCATCTATTGAGAGGATAGCTGTGTCATCGGCGAACATTGCAAGTACAGTATCGTCAGTTGAAGGCGTGTCGGAAGTATATAGGAGATACAGCAGCGGTCCCAGTACGCTACCTTGCGGTACTCCAGATGTAATTTCGTGGTATTCGGAAGTTGTGTTATTTACTTTAACTTGAAAGTCCTCTGGGTTAGATATGATTTTAGTATGAGGTACAGCTGATTTGGAAAATAGAGTTTTATTTTGTATAACAGACCCGTGTGCCATACTTTGTCGAAAGCCTGTTTTATGTCTAGGCATACAGTTATGCAGACGCGCTTGGTTTCTAGAGTCTCCATAATGCTGTTAACTAATCGGTGCCCTTGGTGGGTAGTAGAATGATGCTGCCGGAAGCCAAACTGGTAGTTTGGGAGAATTTCATGTAGGTCGACAATTTCATGGATTCTCGTGAGGAGCAGTTTTTCGAATATTTTTGACATGAGTGGTAAAAGGCTGATGGGTCTGTAGGAGGAGGGTTGCGTAGGAGGTTGGCCAGGTTTAATAAGGGTAATGATTATAGCATGTTGTTGTAGATGGCTGTAAGTAACACTAGGGCTTTTCTGGGGAGGTTTTGCAATACATCTCCTACGATTAGGTCGTAACCAGGTGCTTTACGTGGGTTTGTTAATTTAATTTGCTGTCTTACTTCGGCTGGTGAGAATGGTCTCAGAGGTAAGGACATTTGGCAGGGCGCATCAAGGAATGCGGAAATGTCTGTGTCATCGTTGTTTTCTACCGGTTGTAGCGATGAAAATACAGTAGCAAGATGGTCTGCGAATGAATCAGCTTTTTCCTTGTCTGATCTGGCCCTTGTATCATCGGACTTTTTGATTGGAGGTATCGGTGCTATTGGTCTTTTAAATTTTTTTTGTTGCCTTCCATATCGTATGATCAATAGGTGAAAGATTCGTGATGTAATGCTAAAAGGTGTCGTTCCGGGCTTTTAGTAGTTCAGTGTGGAGTTGATGAGTAAGTCTATTATATATGGTCTTGTCTGGCCTTTGTTTAGTTCGTTGCCATTTTTCGTGCTTTGGGTATTTTTGTGACGAGGTACCTTATATGATGAGGAATATTAATATCTGCTGAGCAGGTGTTAGTTTCACTGGGTGTTGCTTGCCATGCCGCATTTTGTATCATGTTGCTTCGTCTAGGTCGTAGGCGTCCTTAATTCGGATAGTTAGATTAATCTCGTGATCCAGTGTGTTTTTGAAGAGGTCCCAATTGGTGTTATTGTTGCAGAGTTTTGGGGATTTAAAAAGAAAAAAGATACAATGATTTAATTTTCATAATCACTCTTCTCTGTTGCAATAATAATCTCCCAAATATATTCATTTTCAATCGGCTAACAAAATAAAAACATTATTTTGTTTATAATACTACTATTGGTGCATGCAAAAAGAAAATCAAAAATTTATACTCTACAATTAATTTGTTATATCACAAAATATTAACAAATACTTTTATATTTTCAATTATCGATATAATTTATCACAAATTCTGTAAGAATGTTATCTCCGACCACATCGTCATTTTCAGGTCTCCTCTCTACTATATTATCACCATTTGATTTTTACTCTGATTTACTGTGTGTACTACTTTTTACATTGCTGCAGTTACTTGCTTGGCATACTGTACATGCAATAGAATATGAAAGTCCCTTTCTTCAGCAGCTACAAAAGTTATCGCAACTAGTTTTACAGCCACAAAAAATTAGGTTCATAATACTAAATGATCCAGTTTGATTGATCGTTTTTACCGGAACCAATTCATGTTTTTTAAGATTCCAACCTCACTCAGTTGGATTCATAGGATCTTTTCCTCCCCAAGCAATCAATTCTGGATTTGTAGATAACTCTCTTAAATGCTGTGTGAATCCATCGACCGATGACAATATTTTACTTAGTTCAACTTTTTTTTCTTGCGACTGCTGTCAAATACATTCTGTGTTTAGAAGTTTCCTCCGGTTGAATATTAGTCAAAGCATTTTTATTCTGTTGTATATTTTGTTGGCAAATTTAATTTTAAGCTGATCCCTCAAAATTGTGCATCGGAGCACTTTTTCAGCACCATATTCGTAATGAGTGACTCCAAAAACCCTTATATAGACAATTAAAAATCGAAAAACAAACAACCCCAAAAATTGCTCCCAGGTCCAGGATTATGTCCCGCCAAGTACATCGGAGCACTTTCTAAGCATCATATTCGTGATCAGTGACCCAAACACCCTTATACAGACAGTTTCAACTCAAAAAACAAATTATGTTGCAGGTATATGTACGTATTTTTCTATATATTCCTCATTATTTGACATATTTTTAACTCTTCTAGATGATGTACTTTTATTTTCATTACCAAGCGTTTTAAAAGCTTAAATTTCTTTAATGTTTGTAATTTTTACCATTGGAATCTGTGCTTTTTCATATTCTCTTCCTTCTATTTCCATGATACCTTTGTGATTTTTATATGTTTATATCTATTTTTTATACATCTCTTATATTTCTTTATTGCTTTTGGGAATTCCTTTTAGTCGTTTTTGTTATTTTTCATCTGATGCCTTATATTTTTTCCTTTATTTCTTTAATAAATACGAGGTGTTCCGCAAACATAAAGCTAACATTAATATAATGAAACAGTTTCGCAGCCACAAGGTAATCTAGCAACTGATGACAATGAACTGTAATGCGCATGCGTGAGTGAGAACGACTTTATTTGTTGGGATAGATAGAGCACGATGACCGAGCGAGTGAAATCAGCGAATTTATATTGTTTTGTGTAAATTCTAAAGTATTTCTCCGCAGAAGCTATTAGAACAATTTAGAAGATTTTGAGAAACAATACAATAAGTACGCTACAAAGATAGGTACTGTACAAATGAATTAAAAATAGTCAGAAATTTATTAAATTCTAAAACTAAAATGTATGAAAAGTTGTAACAAAATTTGTTATAAGACTGCTGTTATCAAGAAAGAAGAACGTCGTATTTCAGTTGCTTGACATGCTTCAGTCTTCTACCAATAAACTACATCTTGAAGGAGAAAACACTATCGTTGAGATTCAGACCAATATGTAAAGTCAGTTATTTATAATTTTAATGTAGGGCTTCGCAAAATTTTTTACTGAATATATAAATTTTTATCCCAAGAATTCTGAGGAGACAAAAATTTGTCAAAAAATTCGTCAAAAATAAACAACTAAAAAGGAATGTTTCAAAATAACTACAATTGTATATAACTACATATAACTTACGAACAATCAGGACGGAAGAACAATTAGAGGAACTAGAAGACGAGATGAGTTTCATTAAATCGGATATAATGGGATTAAGTGAGACACGTCTCCCAGACAAAAAAGTAACCATAATAAAATTAAGGTACGTGCTATTCCAGATAAACTCTAATTGTCAAGACCATGTAGGCGGATAACATTTAATTAAAAATATTACACAATATCAGACTATATATATATATATATATATATATATATATATATATATATATATATATATATATATATATATATATATATAAAACTAAAGCTAAGGTCCAATTGTGAGAACAAACTGTTATATAAGATTGTATCAGTGCTAAATAGTTTCCAAACAGGAAGTGATCATCGCATCGTGAGTATATGCTTTTTAGCAGCATTGAAATGTGGGAAATATTCAGTTAGTTAGAAAACGCAAAAGGGATGTACAAAATGATTGAATACATATATGGAAATGCCACACTATAAGTAAAAATTAACGATTTAAAACTGAAAAGATCCAATTTGGAAGAAGAAATAGCGGGTGATACAATATCACCAAAACTCTTTACCCTCGCCCTAGAACATTCTAGAAATACCTCAAAGAATCAGTTTATTATGGACGTCTTTTGAAAACTTCAGATACATACCACAAAACAAAAATATACCCATAAATCTAAAGCGAAAAGTATTTGGCACACGTATTATATTAGTAGGTACATATGGACTGGAAACTGTGGCTCTGACAAAGAAAAGTCCAAATTGGCTACGAATAATGCAAAGAGCATTAGAAAGAAAGATATTGGATATCTCATAAGAAATAGAATTACAAACGTGGCAATGAGACAAAGAAGAGGAACAACAGACATCATGGAACTTATCACAAAACTGATGTGAAGCTGTGGACACTAACAACAAATGGACAACAAACATTACCCACTGGAAACACACAAAAAGAAGAAAAGGTTAAAGAGGGCCGCCGATGAGATGGGTCGACGATATGAGGAAAACAGGTAGAAAGAAATGGGGTCAACAAGCACAGGGTAAAAACAGACGGAAGAATTTAGGAGAAGCGTACATCCAGGAGTTGATGGAAAACGGCTAATTTTTTTTTAATTATGTAATTATTTAGCAATCAGAACAAGGTTACATTCTATAAGCTAAATGGTTAACAATCATTATAGATACTAACGATAAGAATAACATGGATGAGGCTTGCATCTTACGATACAACCTACGTAATTACAGTTTTGTACTTCGAAAGTATTAGAGTCTAATAGATATTAGGAATACACTACACACACACACAAGTTTGTTGGCCATACCACGACACTCACATTAGGTTTATTGGCCATAGTTTCTTTAGTCTTTGGTTGACCCTGGGTTCCAGCATCTGCTCCAGTAAGGGGTTTGAGTGAGTTTCTAGGGTTGCATGGTACTTGATAGCTCTCTCCTGGATTACTTCCTGGACCGTTGGGAGATGTAAGTCCATATGCAGCGTGTTGTTGGATACATACCACGGCGCATTTGTAATCTGACGTAATATTTTTGATTGAGTACTTTGGATTAATGCGATGTTTGATTTGGATGCACAGCCCCATAACTCTACTCCATACATCCAGATTGGTTTTATAACAGTCTTATAGATTAAGGTTTTGTTTGCAAGCGATAATTTTGAATGTCTTCCAATTAGCCAGTTGAGTTCCTTTACTTTTAGATCTATTTGTTTTTTTCTTCTTGAGGTGTTCCTTCCAATTTAGCTTATGATCTAGGTGTAAGCCTAGATATTTTGCCGTTTCCAGTTGTGGTATTTGTGCATTATTTATTACGACTGGTGGGCATATCTGTTTTTGAGCGTAAATGTTGTGTGTACCGACTTGTTTTCGTTAACTTTGATTTTCCATCTGTGTAACCATTGTTGAAGGAGTACTAAGTGGTTTTGTAGGTTGGCCGATGCAGTTGCAGGATTTTCATGTCTGGACAGTATAGCAGTGTCGTCTGCGAATGTTCCTATTGTTGTATATTGTGTCGTTGGTAGATCCGATGTATATAGGACATAGAGTAAAGGCCCCAGAACACTGCCTTGTGGAACGCCTGAGTTGATAGGGTGGTAATCTGATGTTACTTCATTAATTTTTATCTGAAATGTTCTATCGCTTAGATATGATTTTAGTAAATTATAGTATGCCAAAGGAACGTTTGCTTAATTTTGAAGAGTAATCCGGGGTGCCACACTTTGTCAAATGCTTGACTAATGTCGAGAAGACAGCTGAACAGTACTCTTTGTTTTCTAGTGCTTTTTTTATGGTTTGTGTAATGCGGTGTACTTGTTGCACGGTAGAATGAGCCTGTCGAAACCCAAACTGATGAGAAGGTATCCAATGTTGGGGCAGTAAGTCTTCATTAATTCGACGAAGTATGAGTTTTTCTAACAGCTTTGAGGTCACCGGGAGGAGGCTGATAGGTCGATAGGATGTAACGTTGGTTGGTTCTTTTCCGGGTTTTCCGACCATTATGATTTGTGCAGCCTTAAAACATTTTGGCCAATATCCTAGCCTCAGGATTGCATTGTAAATATAAGTTAAGAGCATTAGGCCCTTTTTTGGGAGTTCACGCAGCATTTTGGCAGTTATCAGATCAGTTCCTGGGGTCTTCTTGAGGTTTAGCAGATTTATTTCAGATTTTATTTCGTTTGGGGTAAAGAGTTTAATTTCATGACGTATGTCAGGAGGGATGGAAAGACTTCGCTCTACTTCTTGGTCTGGTGCGCTATCAAGTGTTTGAAACACTGAGGATAGATGTTCAGCGAAGAGTCTGACTTTGTCTCTATCGCTTTTTGCCCAAGGTTCGGTGTTGCTTTTTCTAATTGGTGGTATTTTGAATTTTGGTTTCCTAGCTTGTTTGATGGGTTTCCAGATAGAATCATCAGTTCGATTTAATTAAGATACATAGAGCTCAAATTTCTCATTTCTGATTTCTTTGAGTTTTGTTTTTAATTTATTGGTCATATGGTTGTAGGCGTTTTTGGCAGCAGGTGTATGATTTCGTTGCCAGTTAGCTCTAGCACGACGTTTTTCTGCGACCATTCGTTTAATTTCCAGTGGTATGTCAATGTTTAATTGCTTTTGTGAAATGGTTGGTGTAGCTTGTTGCGCGACTTGCTGGAGTTTTGTTATGAGTTCTTCAGCAGCTGTTTCAATTTCTTCGCATTCCTTGAGTCGAATGTTTAATTTTATGGTTTCGCTTAGAATATTACGATATGTAGCCCAGTCCGTTCTAGAGTTGTGTAATCTGGTTGTGAGTTTCTTGTTTACTATAAATGCCCCAATTGTTAGTATGATAGGAGAATGATCGGAAGTTAGGTCATAACTGGGTATTACAGTAGTATATGCCTGATTGATTCCATTTACGACGAAGAAGTCTAGTAGGTCTGGTAACTTGTTTGCGTCTGTGGGCCAATAGGTTGGTGTTCCTGTTGATATAAATGAGTATTTTTGTCCTCCATTGACTTAAGGAGTTCTCTACCTTTCGTTGTTGTTAGGCGTGAGCCCCATCTAGTATGTTTACTGTTGTAGTCCCTCCGCTACGAATTTGTGACTTAGTGTTAGAAAGAATTTGTCAAAATCTGCTTTTTGATATTATGTCGGGTGGGCAATAAACTGCAGCAAGTGTCAATTCATATGGTAATGTTTGTACCTTGATTGTGGTGGCTTGGATAAAGTCTTCCTGATATTTTATTTCTTCATGGTGTTGAATTGTTTGCACGACAAGAATGGCTGTACCTCCATGGGCAGTACCGTCTGGGTGATTGGTATGATAGAGTTCATAATGAGGTATTTTGAAGTAAGTCTGTTGTGTGAAGTGTGTTTCACTTATTAGCAGTACATCTATGTGGTTATGTAATAAGAACAATTTTATTTCTTCTTTATGTTGCGTTAGGCCATTAGCGTTCCACAGAGCTACTCTGAGAAGCTTACCCATAATTAGGCTAGTTTATTTGTTAGCGTGCTAAGCATGTTTAGAATCATACTACTTTGTTGAATGAGTTGATTAAACATGGCTTTGAATTCAGTTAAAGCTAAGGGAGAGCGTTGTTTATTTAACATTTATGTTGACTCATTGTAATTGTTTAGGGGGTTGGAATTGTTGGTTACTGCATTAGCGTAAGATTTATGATGTTGACTAAGATTCAGTGACTCTGTTTGCACTGCGGTGTTTGCATTATTGGTTTGTGGATTGGGGATAACATTTATTTTTGATAGTTGTGGTGCGAAGGTTCTAGTCTTGCTTTGTGGATTATTTCTACGAATTAGTTGTTGATAATGATCACAACCTTTATGGGGGGGGCTGCCCCATAATGGACACGGGGGCTTTTTTTCCATTTTTTTTAGCTTTACCCAAAAGGGGTTTGAAACTTTTTGGATGGTTGGCATCAAGTAAATTTATTTTTTCTTTAGGAGGCTTTTTTCGTATTTTTACCAAAAACCTTTGATTGTTTGGGCCATGTCAAAAGAAATTTTAAGGGCTTTTTATTCTATCCCATTTATAAATTTTTAATTTAGTCCTTTATTTTCAACCGAAATGTCATTTTGGCATTAGTGATAATGTTTTGATAACAATTCGGTAGTGCCGAAAATTAATGTTGGTTATTATGTTTTGCCTTAAGTATTTTTAATTTTCTGAATCAATGAAAGAATTTTAATTGTAATTTAACTCTTTTACTTTTTACTTCTAAATACCTAGGGTAGTTTTGGAAAATTTAACTCCAACAAAACAAATTTTCTAATCTTAGGAGGGTTTTGCGTATTATTATTTATTTGTTAATAGCTAACTTGTTGGAGGGTTAAATTTTTACCATTTTGGGCTTGATTTTTTCTTTCATAAAAGTTTCCAAAGGTTTTCTTTGAGGGGGCCACATCTGATTAATCACAAAATTGGGGGAAAGTTGGAAGGCCCTTGGGCTGGAATAAACATTTGGAAAAAATTACTGGGCCCGAGAAAGAAAGGATTGAGGTGAGGGTTTGACGTTTAGAAATTTAGTTTGAAGATTTGGAAGTAAGGGAAATTAGGGAACCGTAATTTGGGAAAAAAATTAATTAAAAGATCCTTGTTAAATTTTTTTTTAAAAGAAAATTATAGCTATGTTTTTTAGAATTTTAAAATGGTTTTTTATTGAGTTAAACTTGTTAAATTAAAAAATTAAATTTCCTACCTTAAGAAGGCTAGGTCTGGTTTTCTCATATACTCGGACCACTTGGTTTTGAACCCTCGAATGAAAACGGTAATGAAAAGAATTTTTTTTTGTTTATATTTTCTTTGATTATAGTTTTTTTTTGTCAAATTGTATTCATGCCAATTTTGGAGGGTTCTTCTTTGTTATTTAGAATTTTAAACCAGTATTTTAAACATTTATAATATTATTTCTTTTTGGCCGATTTAATATTCGTTTAAATTTGTTTTTGGTAAGTTTAATTGAAATTATATTTTTTTATTTTCCTGGCTTTTAATAAAAATATAAGTATTTGTTTTGCTTTCAGGATTCATTAATTTGAAAAGTTCCTTATCTTTAGGTTAAAAGTTTATTTTATTAAGGTAGGTTCCAGTTAATTTAATTTTATTTTCCTTGTGGAATATTTTAAAGTTCGTAATTTTTTTCTTAAATTTTTTTTTGAAAAATTGATTTTTTAAAGTTTTTCTTTAGTAAATTAAAGCCAATATAAATTATTGTGTCTGCAAAATTCCCATTTTATTTTTGAATTTTGTTATTTTGTTTAATTTAGGTAAATAAGGTACTATGTTTGGTGATTTAATTTAATCACTTTAATGACAGCAATATTTTTTAAAGATTCCTGATTTTTTTTAAATTTTAAGGGAAAAGCCTTAAAGTTTTTAGCATCTTGGTACTTTAAAATAAAATTTTGTTTTGTACATCGCAGATTTACCTGTATCTGAAACAAAGCTTACAGCTACTTTTGCTATGGTACTGCTGTTTTAGCGTCGCATACTAACCCTGCAAGCACATCTAAATAACATAAAAACTTGGCTACAAAAAATGGAAAATCAAAGCAAATACAGACAAATCCGTACATGTCACCTTCACTTTGAGACAAAGCAATTACCCTTTAGTAAGGCTCCACGGCCAGAAAATACCTCAAGCGAATAAAGCTAAATACCTAAGTCTTCATCTAGATAGAATAATGACATGGAGGACGCCTATATTTAGCAAACGCAAACAACTCGGGTTCAAATTCAGAATAATTTATTGGATGCTTGAAAGACGCTCCAGCGATCTGGTAACTACATTACTAAACGACAAAGATGAAGGCAGACGACTAAAGAGATTCAAACCAGCCGATCTTCCTAACATATTCATCTAACGAGATTTTACCTGTGTGAAATAGTTTGTAATTTATTTTTGGAAATTGTAAATTTAAGATAATATTTGATTATCTAAAATCATCATCAGCCTCTTATTATCCACTGTTGAATAAAGGCCTCTTCAAGTTTGTTCCATGCGTCTCTGTCTCTTGCGGTTTGAATCCAGTTTTTACCCGCCGTTTGTTTGATGTCATCCGTCCATCTTTTCTGTGGCCTTCCCCTGCTCCGCGTTGTAAGTCTTGGTCTCCATTGGATTATCTTTGTGTCCCATCGGTTTGGCTCCTGCCGTGCCACGTGTCCAGCCCATTTCCATTTCATTTTTAGTATTCTTGAGATTATATCCGTCACCATGGTTCTCCTTCTGATCTCTTCGTGATTGATTCTTTCTCTGAGACTGACGCCGATCATAGCTCTCTCCATAGCCCTTTGAGTAGTTCTAAATCTTACCATACTTTTTCTCGTCAATGTCATTGTCTCCAGGCCATATGTTGCAACTGGAAGCACACAGGTGTCGTAAACCTTTCTCTTCAGGTTAGTTGGTATATCGGTGTTTTTCATTATATGACTGATTTTTCCAAAGGCAGCCCAACTCTGGCTTATCTGGCGTGAGATTTCTGCGGTCTGATTTTCTTTCCCGTTTATGAATTTGTGCCCCAAGTATATGTATTCCTTGACTACCTCAAGATTGTTGTTGCCTACGTTGATACTCTCTTCGACTGGGCCCATTACTTTCGTTTTTTGGACATTCATTTTCAGGCCTACGTGTTCTGATGTTTTGAGGAGCTCATTTAGCATGTCTTTGAGTTGTTCTAGGTCATCGCTAATTAGGACAAGATCGTCCGCAAATCGAAGATTGCTTAGGTATGTTCCATCTACATTTAGTCCCTTTCGCTTCCATTCAACGTTTTTGAATATATCCTCCAAGACGAGAGTAAACAGTTTTGGCGAAATAGTATCGCCCTGGCGCACGCCTCTCTTGACTTTAATTTGATTGGTTGTTAGTTCATCATTAATTTTTACTTTTATGGTGGAATTTTCGTATATATATTTCAGTAGGTCTGAATACCTTGCGTCTATTCGGGCGTTGTCCAGTGATTTTAAGATTGCCGGAATTTCAATGGAATCAAATGCCTTATGGAAGTCTATAAATGCAAGATAGATGGGCATGTTGTATTCTGTGGTTTTTTCGATGAGGGATCTGAGCGTTTGTAGGTGATTATTAGTGCCATAGTTTCTTCGGAAGCCCGCCTGCTCTACCGTCTGGTAAAAATCCCATTTAGTTGTTAGGCGGTTTGTAACGATCTTGGTCAGCAGTTTGTAGAGATGTGATAGGAGGCTAATGGGGCGGTAGTTCTCCAAGTCTCCGCTATCGCCCTTCTTAAATAGTAAGATGACTTCCGCACATTGCCAAGCAGTTGGAATCTTCGCTTAATAGAGACATTTGTTTAACAGAGTGCGGACTGATTGTAGTAAGGCTCGCCGCCCATTTTCAACATTTCGATGGTAATGCGGTCTTTCCCTGGTGATTTCATTTTCATTTGCCGCAAGGCTGCTTTGAGTTCCCGTTGTTAATTTCGGGAATTTTTCAGATCCTACATTCATAATATGTTGTTGTTGGTATTTTCTTGTGAATAAGTGTTGTATAAGGATTTGTAGAAGTTTTCGACGGACTCGATTATATCTTGTTTATTTCTCACCACTGTTCCTTCGGAGTTTTTCATTTTATATATTTTCGCTCTTCCTCTGGCCATTTTCGATCTCAGGACTTTCATGTTTGCATTATCTTCAATCACTGATTGAATCATTTTTGTATTGTATGCTCTTAGGTCTTTACGTATATATTTTTTTATGTCCTTATTTAGTTGCTTATATTCTTCAGTTTCTCGATTTAACTCCTTTCTGTGTTCTATCATTTGCAGTGTTTCTTCTTTGAGTTTACTTGTTTTTTGTCTTTTTTTCCGCTGTTTGAACAGTAGATGTGATTGTTTTTGTTAATTCGTTTATTTCTAAATTGTTTAGTTCTTGGGTGGGCGGCAATTTGTATTTGATAATCTCTGCATATTCATGTTGATGTTTGTCTAGATATTGTGTTGTAGGAAATAGGTATAGTTTTTGAATTAGTTTTTTCCTTTCGACTTTGATATCGATTTTAAGGGTTCCCCTCACCATCCTGTGATCACTTCCCGTGTCAAACTTGTTCAGAACGGAAACATCGGTGTAGATATCTCTACGGTTTGATAGTATATAATCGATCTCATTTTCGTATGTCCATCAGCGCTTTTCCAGGTCCACTTTCTTGGGGTGGTTTTGTAAAATGTATTGAGACAGAATAATTTTTCTTGCTGTAAAAAGTTTAGAAGCATCTCTCCCTTTCATTTCTGGACCCCAGTCCGTATTTTCCGATGTTTTGAAGATTGTCATCCTCATTTTTCCCTACTTTAGAGTTGAAATCACCCAATACTATTACATATTGGGTTTTTCATGGTGGATTGCACTTGTAATGTCTTCATAGAATTGTTCAGCTTCGCTTTCTTCAGATCTACTGGTTGGTGCATATACTTGGATTATTTGTAAGGAATATCTTTTACTAAGTTCAAGCGTTATATAGATAACACGGTCAGGTATGGCTTGCATTTTTGTTACGAGATGTTTTATACGTTTATTTATTATAATTGCCACTCCCCCTAGGTGTGATTGTTCTTCCTTATTATACTGATATAGCACATGGCCTGTTTTGAGTGTCGTTGCTTTTTCACCCTTTAGTCTGGTTTCGGATAGACTGAGGATATCCCACTTGATGGCATCCAACTCTTATTCTAATCTGGTTTGATGTTCGTCCAATCTCATTGTACGCACATTGTATGTTGTTACTCGAAATGTCTCGTTTGATGTATTTCTTGTCGATTTTCTGCCTCCCCCAGAATCCGAAATGAGGCGGTCTGATACTTGATCAGAGTGGGAGTCTGAGTTACACACTCTACCCACCTGGGGTTTATATTTTTTGAATTTCGACATTTAGCATAGAATAAAATATGAAGGAATTTGGCAATTAAAACGCCACGCTTGCCGAGCGGGTTGGCGAGTTGGATAGGATATATGTAGGAGGGATGCATTTGGTTTTGGGTAAGGATTAGGATTTTAGGACTCAGCTCTCTCTCGGTATTTAGGAGGTGTAGAGAGAGTAGAGGCTCGCGTGGGCAGGATCGCTCTCCTGAAGCAGACCTATCCTATACCGGGATCGTATAGGAGTGTCTACCCGCTACCCGTAATTATCTAAAAAGTATCTCTATAATAGTCCTTTAAACTGTGAACTTTATTTTAATACAGTTTTGTAATGTGTTTATGATATTATTTACTTACTTCCTTTTTTTATACTTAACTGTGTCGCGGTTTTGAGCCAACTTTTGTATCCTATTCTATTTCTTCTAAGCAATTTGTATTGTTCCAAACTCTTCTATCTTTTCATGGTTTCATTATATTGTCCTACCAGGTGTTTTTAAGTCTTACTCAGGCCCTTTTTCTTTCACATTTAGTACTATATATTCCTAAGTTCCTATAGTTCCTAAGATGACTGTTTTTGCAGTAACATTGATGTTGCCTTGTGCTTGTCTTCCCGTTTTATATGCTGATAGTTTCGCTTGTAAGTGACTCGTAATTTTCTATCTTAATTTATTTTTGATTACCGGGTTAGGCTAACCACCTCCCTGGGGTACGCCAAAAATGGCTCATAGTACTGCGGTTAGAAAGAGGCTAAATAGCCTATGTTTAGATTCCACATAACCCAATTACAGTGAAAGTTAAAACTGGTTAATTAGAATTACTGTAAGGGTGAGATTTGGATAATGATTGAGTGAGAGCAGGTCTAATCAATAAAATACAAAGGATTACGCGAAAGTTACTACTTGCCTAGGCATAAAACCTCTGGCAAATAGATAGGAAAGCCGGACAAGAGTAGGATTTATTGGTAGTTGTAAAACTTAAACTAAATACAAACTTATACTAAAGGAACAATAGTAAACGACAATACAAATCAACGGTGTTGCAACGCCGCTAGAGGCGCGAACGCAATTACGCAAGCCGCAAGGTACCTTTTCGCACGCAGCGAGAGCTCTCTTACCTGGACGTGTGTGTGCGCCGCACCGTTCATCCCGCACGGTCACCGCACCGCCAGGGAGGGTGACCAGCTAGACGGTCTCAGCCGATGAGGGTTCGGGAGCGCTGAAATGGTCAGGGATCCCAATTGCCCAAACGCGTCCCGACACGCGGGAGCCAGACGTTTGGGCACGGGCAACACGGAGGTTGCCGCGAAGCGCATCGCCGTGGAAGGGCCACGAACAGCTCGTTACTCCTTCCCCAAGGCACACACACACAACCGCCCTTACAACACAAGAGGACGTATACACTACCATCGACACGAATTTGCACTGACCTGTTTCCTTGTCACGCAGTCCTCCTTCCCTTGAAAGCAACGTACTTGCGATAACGTCTGGAAAGCTCAACGGACTTGAGTCAAGTCTCGCGCTGACCCCGTCGCGCGGCACCACCCGCGAGCGCGCGCTCCTAATTCTCGCTAAGGCCCAGCGGCGGCGCATCCGAGAGAGGGGGCCAGCGCCTCTAATTCAGTGATGGCGCTAAGTTAAGTATCTTTTGTAAAGGCGCACGAGTGCCCGATAGAAAACGCCAGAACAGCCTACTTAAAATAAGAAAAAAAGGGAAAAAAAGAACTTCTTCTCGATGATTCCTGATAATATTTTGAATACCTCTGAAGATTGTTCTGTGATTGTCGCAGTTAGTGCTAATTTTATTTTTGTATGTTATGACTACAATGTCGTTATACCGCTCAACAGATATCCACTGTTTTAAACTTATAGGAAGATTTTTTTAGTCTCCCAATCACATTAAAATTTTAACAGTTTTGTAGTAACGTCATCCTCGCCGACTGTCTTTCTACTTCTTGTCTTTCTTAAGAAATCTACTATTTTATTGTTTCGTTATCTTTACGATTTCCTTTGTAAGATTTTCGTCTCTCCACTTAACTTTCTTTGCCTATTTTACGATTTCCTTCTCTTCATTTTTCTTTTATATGTAGTTAATTTTGTTTTTTTAAATCTCTCGTTCGGGTACATTATTTTAATTTACTCCTTATTTCCTCATTAGGCTATTTTGTCCTTAGTTGCTCTGAGTTGTGTCTAATTACACAGGACCACGAAAAAATCAATGAAAGGTTCCTTCGACCAGACCAAGTGTATTATATGTTTTTTGGGTGGCTGAATCCACATCCGTAACCCGATTTGCTCTATCACGTCAGCATTTTCCCCTAATCTCAAAAAATGAATAAAAATGATTGAACTTAAACACATAAATCCTGAAACATTTTTAAACCTTATAATTTCACACTTTTTAAATCTTTTAACCGTAATGCTTATAAAATATTGCCCACAAACTTATAACGTTGGAAATTATAATCTTAAAACCCATGATTTTTTAGCTCTAACATCTTAATGAACGCATGATACATCAGAAACGTGTGACTGAAACTTGAATCTCGGAGAATATCAACTCCATGAATTTACATCCTTAAAATGTTTAACTTTGATACCCAATAAGCTTGAAATTTTCTGCATTGCAATATGCTACATTCAGTCATACCCAGGAACAACGACGTGGACGTAGTAGACTTCTGTTCCTTTAGGGTGCTTGATTTACGTGAGACCCCTTGCCTTTCACGATTTTCATAGGAGCTATAAAACAAAGACTGTTTAATCTTCTGTAGTCTTACATTTATAATGCGTTCGTTTATTGGTTTTCTTTTATGTTGGTTTGGCGTGTCTCTCTTTAAAAACCAATAATAGTCTGCCAGCAAGTGGTCATTCCAAATACTCTGATATCTCTTTTCAATATCTTGTAAATCCTGGTGAAATTTTTCGCCCTGCTCTTCACTAAAATCACTTAAATTACCAGGAAAATATTCGAGATGTGAATGAAGAAAGTGAAGTTTCAGGTTCATATGGCAACCCATATTTATAAAATTTTCCACCATATTTTGAACAATACTGACATAATTAGTATCTTTTGTATTTCCTAGAAATTTCTTAGTAACCTCTTTAAAACTTTTCCAGGCTGCTTTTTCAACCTCGGTCATTTTCTTTTCAAATTTATTGTCTTTCGATAGTTCTCTTATTTGTGGTCTATCAAACACCTTCTTAAATTTTCGCATCAGACAGTTTTGAAATATTTCAAAGATGTACTGAAAAGCTTCGCTTTCCGTGGATCTCATAGCTTTAATGAATTGTTTTACTAATCCTAGCTTTATATGTAGTAGCGGAACAATAACTTTGTTTGTAGGTATCAGACTCTGTATTATAATATTCTTAGATCCTGGAATGAAGTTGTCTCTAAGTGGCCAATCCTTCTTTACAGAATGGTCATTGGGAGCTCGACTGTCCCATTCACATATAAAGCAAGGATCTTTTGTAAAAAACACTTTGCTGGCCTAGTAGAATCGTCTTTATTTTCAAGTCTCCACACATCTGCCACTTGTGTTTATCGTAATTCAACTTTTCCAGCAAGAAGCGGAAGTTGTGGTACTCTTCATTCAACGCAACTGAATGGCCAACGAGTAGTGGAGCGTATATGTTGCCATTATGTAGCAATACTGCTTTTAAACTTCGCGTTGACGAATCTATGAATAGATGCCAGTCGTTGGCTTCATAAGGAATTTTATATTCTTTTATAAACCCTTCAATATCGTTACAATAGACTAAATTTTTGATATTTGTGAAATATATATATATATATATATATATATATATATATATATATATATATATATATATATATAAAGTGTTTTTATAGAGGTATAGAACTTTGAAATGGAATAAAACAAAGAATGTTATCCTCCAAGTGGTCAATCGTTTCGGGCTTATCGGCGTAGACTAGCGACTTCACATATCTCCAGAGAAAATAGTCTAGCGGCGTTAAATTGCACGATCTTGGAGGCCAATTCACGGGTCCTAAACGTGAAATTATGCGGTTACCAAACGTTTCCTTCAATAAATCAATTGTGGCACGAGCTGTGTGACATGTTGCGCAGTTTTGTTGAAACCACAGCTCCTGCACATCATGGTTGTTCAATTGATGAACGAAAAAGTCATTAATCATGGCTCTATAGCGGTCACCATTGACTGTAACGTTCTGACCAGCATCGTTTTTAAAGAAGTTTTAAAGGAGTACGGACCAATGTTTCCACCAGCCCATAAAGCACACCAAACAGTCAGTTTTTCTGGATGTAACGGTGTCTCAACATACACTTGAGGATTACCATCACTCCAAATACGGCAGTTTTGTTTATGGACGTATCCATTCACATACAAAAGTGAGCTTCATCGCTAAACAAAATTCGCTTATGAAAATCGGGATCAACGGCAATCTTGTTTTGGGCCCATTCACCGAATCTACGCCTTGCTAGGTGATCGTGTTGCTTCAATTCTTGCACGAGTTGGATTTTGTAAGCACGCAAACCAAGATCTTTCCGCAAAATCTTCCATAAAGTGGATGGACACATATCCAATTCCTGTGCACGATGGCGGATAGACTGATTCGGGTCTTTCTCTGCGCTACGCTCTACAACAGCAATGACTTCTTCTGTACGCACTATACGACGTCTCTGTGGATGCGTATTATCATTTAGAGTAAACGTGGTGGGAAAACGTTCCATAGTTAATCGAATTAATTGCTCTGATGGACGATTATGTTGACCGTAAAATGGACGTAGTGCGCAAATATATATATGTGGTATTATACCACATATAGGCTTCCTTGTAACATCATATTCTTCAAAGGCCAAGTTACCCACTGATGTAGAGCTGCAGTCGTTTAATGACGACGCCTGTGGGCCTGCTTTCTCGCCCGAACCAGCCGCCGATACTGGGGTTCCGAATCCCTGCATCGTACTTTTTCGTGTGCCGACCATGACGGCGTTAGCGCCGCAATCCGGAGACTGCCGGATCACGGAACAACTCCGTTGCCCACCGTCACCACGTGGAGGTGCCCCGGATGTCGATACACGAGCCAAAACTGAAATTCGGAGCTTCAGTCTCACGTGCAAGTACATTTTGAGATTTTCACAAAAATTAACACGATTCAGATTTTTCAAACTTCTTTTTTGATGATAATTTCCTTCAGGGCATAAATAAATGTATTGCATAAAAGAGTTGTAGGTTTTCAAAGTTTGAAGTTATAAGGTTCAAAGTTTGTGGAGTTATAGCGACACGGATTTTTTAAGTTTTGACTCTCCACTATTGGGACTTAAAGGTTCTCGTGTAAGTCTTACCAATATGGAATTTTAGGCTTGCAGGATTACGGGGTTACAGGGCTATGGGGTTATCGGGTTTTAGTGTTAATAAATTCCCAATAAGGTTATTAGGTTGATATTCTTCAGTAGTCTAGTTTCAGTAGTACGTGTTTACTGAATTAAACTTTGATTAGGTTATTACAGGTTAAAAACGTGAATTTCGAGGTAATAATTTATTTTGTTACAAATTTTAGGGATGTAGATTTTTGATATTAAGGTTGAAGGGCTGAATGTAGAATATTGCAATGCAGAAAATTTCAAGCTTATTGGGTATCAAAGTTAAAGATTTTAAGGATGTAAATTCATGGAGTTGATATTCTCCGAGATTCAAGTTTGAGTCACACGTTTTTGATGTATCATGCATTCATTAAGATGTTGGAGCTAAAAAACCACGGGCTTTAAGCTTACAATTTACAACATTGTAAGTTTGTGGGTAATAGTTTATAAGCATTACGGTTAAAAAATTAAAAAAGTATGAAGTTATACAGTTTAAAAATGTTTTAGGATTTATGTGTTTAAGTTTAACCATTTTTATTCATTTTTTGAGGTTAGGAGAAAATGCTGACGTGATAGAGCAAATCGGGTTACGGGTTTGGATTCAGCGACCCAAAAAACATATAATACACTTGATCTGGTCGAAGGAACCGTTCATTGATTTTTTGTGGTCCTGTGTAATCCACAAGTAATGTCCACTATTTGTAGTACTACATTCTTGAATTTATTCCCTCTCTCATTAATTGTCAATTTTTCTCACTGGATGTTTCTTCTTGCTCTATTTCTTCTAGACTCTCAGTTATTCTCCCCGAGTATTCTTGCCGTTTCTCGTATTGATCAAAACTTTGAGTTTTATTGTCTTATAAATCTTTGATCTGTCTTTAGCCGGTTTTTTATATCTGTATCTGTCATTACTTGTCTATTGCTTGTGTTTAATTGTGCACCACGTATTAATTATTTTTATATAAGTTATTGAATGTCTCTCTTTTTATAATATCTTCTTAGTTTCTGATTTGTATCCTGTTTGACGCTATATATCGTCTTCGGTTACATCTTCCAAATCCTAAGCTTCTATTACTGCTCTGAATTTATGTATCTTGTACGTGTAATTAGCTCAATGACAATACCTAAAAACCTCGAGGCAACTGACCTTTGGTGCACAGCTGCGTATTATGAATATTTTTAGCATGATACTGATTGTTCTAAATTTGCAGGTCTAAATCGAATTCCTTCAAATTCTCTTCAAATGTGCACTGTTGTTGATCTTTGGAAATTGTCATGAATTATTCCTATTTTTAAGACAGAAGGTAGGTCAAAATTACAGAGATGTGTCATACTCGAGTTTCATACATAAAAAATAACTTTCTCTAAACTGACTTCAGTCTCTCAACACCATATCTTTTAGGAACTAAATGTATTTATTTATTTTATTCGAGTTAGAATTTCTCTCGTCATGTTCAAACTGATGTGGTGTGATGTCTTAAAAGTTTTTGACAAGGTTAATCATAGAATGATGTTCTGCAAGTTGAAAGTATGTAGGATTTCAAACTCTTTGTTTCATTGACTACAGAACATTCTTACCTACAGACCACAGGTGGTTAGGATTTATTCAGACAAGTCATTACCGTTGCTTGTAAGGACAGGGGTACCGCCGAAGTCACACCCGGGACCTTTATTATTTATATTTAATCTATATTAATGTTGTTTGTGAATATTTAAAAATTAATAAGTGCCTTTTATTAGCTGATAACCTAATAATTCAAAGTGTCACAGAACACTTTTAATAAGCAAAGAACGGTGTCTTATTTATATAATATTCATTAATTTTCTCTAAAAATATTTTACTTTGGACTAAGGCTATATCAATAACAATCCTATTACAATTGTAATTTGTGTGAAATATTTGAAAGTTATTTCAATCTAACTAGTGTAATTGATTAATTATTATTTGTAAAAGGACTAATCATCCGTAAAATATTAAAAAATACGAAACGTTGCAATGATAACTGTACATAAATAATAACAATTAAAATTAAAATATAATTGAACAATTTTAGTAATAAAGCACAATTTAACTTCCGTATTACAATTTATATTTAAAGAGCATTTAACAATGTTGCTGAAATACAGCGTGCTAAATTTACCAACACACCCCTTTAACACAGACATTTAATTAATTTGCTATAACATTATTGGCATTAAAGCTAGCATCGATTTATGGTATGTGACGTTACACTTAGGGCCTATCAATTAATGCATTTGGTTCGAACATCAAGCGAACAGGCAACAATTAATTTCCATTTCCACGACATTTTAAACGAAATAGGATTATGTTCGGTATTATAAATAATTAAATTACAAAAATAACGTTAAATGAGTAATACTGATGTTAATTATAGTTTCTTCTTCTTTTTATTTTTGCTACGACTTTCTAATTTATTATGCTGTCTATCTATTCTATTTTTAGAAGTTTACGATATATCCACAATTCAAAAACCTAAACTTTTCTTACGTCTATGCTTTCGCACTTTGAGATCTTTGCATTAAAGTCTACTAACATAACGTGGCGTTTCTTCTTTTAAAAGTTTTTAAAAATTTATTCATTCTCTCATAAAATTCTTCTACACGTTTGTCTAGTTTTCTTGCGGTGAGATCGTAGGGTTATATTTACCTAGTAGTGATTTATTTGAAGTTGAAATAGCACGACACCATCTGATATAAGGACAAAATCTATCACTGATTTACTGCTCTTCTTTAATACTCTTACTGAAACTCAATATCTGTGACAAGTATCTTCTTTCTCCAAGAAGTAATTTGTGAATTGCTGGTCAGATTTTGGCCATTTTTTATTAATGAAGATTAAGAGATTTACTTTCAGTCTTTGCTTTTCTTGAACGACGTTGTGTAATTTTCAGATTTATGTTTTATGTCGCAACTCTCAGAAGTAGCCTTGGGATTCTTTTCGCCTTCCCTTGAGGATTGAGGGCCACTTATTTCTTATTTCTAGTCATAATAATTTGAAACTGAGAAATACAATGAAGTGATGTACCGTTGCTTTCATCATCGCTGTGTTATTACTGCTTAAATATTATATGATTATTAACTACAAACCACTAAGCCATTCTAATCACTCTGAATTGTGCTAGTTTTGGCCTAAAAACATTTATAAATCAAGAGTTGCAAAAAATTTTCTTTACTATTAATTTTTTCCTATCTGTTCAACATGTCCTAGTAACGCCATTTAGATCTTTGAATGTTCGCGGCATTTCGTCACAGAATCCCATCTACTTAGGCTGCAGCAGCTTCAGCTATTTGAATTTAAAACAACCGTAGACAAAGTTGCTTCTTTAAAATTTGATGTATGCAGAAACCTTCCGCATGCTTTTGTATTGATTTTCCGAGATTGTCCCAATTCTTTACAGACTGAATTGCTATGAAATGTGGCCTGTTAGACTGCTACATCTACCAAAATGGAAGGTTAATTAACGTTCTTTTAATGATGATGGATGAAAGGTGTTACGTATGCCTCATTATTATTTCTGTAAAATCTTTACAAATGGAATGAGCCTTTATTAAAGCTAACTCTATCAGGTTTATTTGCTAATACTTAACGTTTTTCAATGGCTCATAGTAGAATAATTGCCCTTGAATAAATTTTATTTTAGAGTTCACAACATTTTTGTCGTAAGAAAAGCCCAAGCAAGATTTATGTAAAATGATAATTTATCACTTCAGCGCCGTGTTATTTCGAAAGCTGGGGAACAGCATTATCAGGAAATGTTAAAGCCAGACTGGACTGGGTAGTCTTTGAAATACAGTTTTTCCTCAAATTACAATGAAAAACAAAAAAGATGCGTGTGCAAAATATCAAACCGCTTGCCTAAGTACAAAGAAGATTCATATTTTTTTGCAGAACTAACTTTTTTTTTGTTTATTACTATTTACAATCTGTATAACATACAATAAATAAATACAGGGTCACTTGAATAATAACAATAGGGCGTAACTAATGGCATGTAAGAGTATTCCAACGAATACAACGAATGACAAAGTCATTAAAATCTGTGATTCAAATCTAAAGGTTTAAACCGTTTTAACCTATGTGTTTGTACACTATTGTCAAGCAGATTGACTGCACAGGCGTTTGGATGGTTGGATAGTCTAATTAAATATTTAGCACTACACTTACTTATTTCTTCGCGCACTGTGTTTACTTTTAAGTCACTTAGGATGTCGATGTTTCTGACAAAATAGGGCGCATCACATATAAAACGAAGCACTTTGTTTTGAAATCTTTCTATAGATTGTAACGATGAAGAGGCGGCAGTTCCCCAGAGCTGAAGTCCGTAAGACCAAATAGGTTTAAAAACAGTTTTATAAACTAGCAGTTTATTTGTTGTTGATAGTTTGGACTGGCGGCCTAGCAGCCAGTAGTGCTTACGGAATTTGAGGCCCAGTTGTTTCCGTTTTTTCCATATATGACTTTACCACGTTAATCCTCTGTCCAGATGTAGTCCTAGGTATTTAACTTCTTGAACCTGCTGGAGTGGAGCGTTATTTATGAAAACTGGTGGGGTGATCCCTCTACGTTTTGTGAATGTGATGTGTACGGATTTTTCGTTGTTGATTTGGACTCTCCATTTTTGCGCCAATTTTTCTATTTCGTATAAGTCCTGCTGAAGGAACGTAGCGATTGTTGGGTCCTCATGTTTAACTAAGACTGCTTTGTCGTTGGCAAAAGTAGCGGTGGTAGAATGGTTATTCCTCGGAAAATCCGCTGTAAAAAGCAGGTAGAGCATGGGACTTAATATGCTTCCTTGGGGAACACCTGATTTTATTGGATGCCGGTCTGTAATTTCTTGACCATGTTTGACTTGGAAGAACCTGTCCGATAAAAAGGATTTGAGAATGACAAAGTAGCTGTGTGGAAGTGATTTCTTTAATTTGAATAGGAGCCCGTCATGCCATACTCTATCGAAGGCTTGGCTGTTCTTCTAAAAATGCGGCAGTGCAATACTGGTTGTCTTCGACAGCTTGATTTATGACGTCAACAATCCGGTGGACTTGTTCTATCGATCCTACCAAATTGGTGATCCGGAATAAGTCCCATGTCTTCAATAATCGGCTCTAGCCTCTTAGCAAGTAATTTCTCAAATATTTTGCCTAATTGTGACAATAAACTTATTGATCTATAAGAGGAAGGAGCATTTTCTGGCTTTCCGGGTTTAGGTATTAATATCACTTGTGCTACTTTCCATTGAGTCGGTAAGTGGCCTAACCTTAATATTGCGTTGTAGATCATAGTTAACATAACTAGGCCTTTGCGAGGAAATTGCTTGATAAGGTATCCGGTTATAAGGTCAATGTCTGGTGATTTTTTTGGATTTCAGTTATAATTAATTACGTCCTTTATTTCAGAGACTGTAACTAGTTCTGGTTGGGGTGACATCTGGTATGATGCATCGAGTATTGTCTTTATCTCTGCTTTCTCTTCAGTGGTTACAGTTGAAGGTAAAGGTTGAAAGACTGATTCAAGGTACGCAGCAAATACTTCTGGCTTTTGTTTATCAGATCTTGCCCAAGTTTCGTCTTTTTTTTGAATGGGCTGGTGTTGACGCTTGATATTTTTGGTTGCTCTCCATAGTGAGAAATTTGAAACAGGTGTGGCGTCCAGGTTAGCAAGGTAATCTTGAAATGAATTGTTCTTAAGGCTTCTGATTTGTTCTTTTAGCTTGTTGGACGCTTCGTTGTAACGACTTTTATCTGAAGGTAATTGTGAAGACTGCCATATTCTTCTCAATCTTCTCTTTTCGGCTATTTTTTTCATTATTGCTATGGGGCGTTGTTCCTTGACTCTTTTGATGGGAATTTCTGGAGTGGCTTCCCTTGCAGATTTATGTATTGGTGTGGTGAAATTTGCTACTGCTGATTCTAAATCCTCAATGGTTTTTAGTGGTATCTTTAGATCTATTTGATTTTTCATTAATGCCCTGAAGTAATCCCAATCAGTGTTTTTATTATGGAGCTTTGGCGGTTATGAAACTATTTACTGTAGCAATAACAGGTGAGTGATCTGAGGATAGATCCCAACAGGATGCAATTGTGAGGTACCCTGGTGCTATGCCTTTCGTTACGAAGAAGTCGAGTAGGTCCGGTTTTTTCTTCGGGTCAGTATGTTGGTTCGTAGGTTGAAAGGTTTCCTAATCGGAGTTCTTGTACAACATTGTATAGGACTTTACCTCTACCTGGAGGTGAGATTCGAGAGCCCCAGAGAGTGTGTTTTGCATTATAATCGGCAACTGCCATGAACCTATTGCCCACTGAACGAAAATAATTGAGAAAACCTTCTTTATTTGTGGGGTAGTTCGGCGGACAGTAGGATCAGAGATCGTCAGTGGTCCGTTCTAGTCTTCTATCATGATGATTGTTGCTTGTAGGAAATCTTCTCTGAATTCTGGTAGTTGGTAGTGATTAATTTGTTTTCTAATTAGAATTGCTGAGCCACCTCTTGCATGTCTTTCCGCGTCAGGATGATGGGTCGTATAGATGAAGAAGTTGGGTATTTTAAAATATGTTTTGCTAGAAAAGTGTGTTTCAGATATGAGCATTATATCTATGTTGTTGTGTTTGAGAAATATTTCGAACTCCTGTTTATGGTTCGAGAGACCGTTGGCGTTCCATTAAACAATTTTATACGTTGGAGCCATTTTTAGAACTTAGTTCTTCCCTAAGGAGTTTAATTTGATTAGTCAGCTCTTTTATGGTCTGCTGCTGGGCTTGGATTGTTTGCTGCATTGCTGTTATGACTGCAGTTAGATCGTTTGTTTGTTGAATTATTGGTTGTCCAAGGGTGCAGTGCTGAGGTACGGTACTGGAT
Source organism: Sinelater perroti (assembly GCA_036346155.1). NCBI lineage: Eukaryota > Metazoa > Arthropoda > Insecta > Coleoptera > Elateridae > Sinelater > Sinelater perroti. Next base: position 4,672,967 of record JARFIY010000077.1, read on the forward strand.
GGAGGGGTGATGTTTCGCTTATTGGCAGTTATGGCTGCATAGTTTAAGAATTGTTGTGTTTAATTGGTTGGTATTAGTTGGTTATGTTGGCTTGCTTGATGTGTTGGCTGCGTGCGTGGTAAATCGATAGGTTGGGGGTGGTTTGGGTGCCGTTGGGATATTATGTCATGGTATACTTTGCATCCTTTGTAATTCGCTGGGTGTTGTACTTTACATAAAACGCACGTAGCTGGGTTGCTATCCTTTTTATTTTTTGAGCAGGTACGGTACTTATGTAAGCCAGCGCATTTGACACATCGTGCAGGGCGCGTACACCTGTTTCTTGTGTGGCCATAACATTGACAGTTTTTGCATTGCGGGATTTGTGGCTTTTTCTTAGGTTCTTCGAACTGAATCACAGCATTTCCTAAATACTTAATTTTGAAAATATCTTTATTATTCTGTTTGCGTTTTATGTCGATGAAGAATAAATTTTTTTTCCTCTTCTAAACTGTACGTATGTCTTGCTACTTTATTAGCATCGAGTACGTCACGTATTTTTTTGTAGTCATCGACATTGTTTATTTGGAATTTTAGTTTGTTTCCTTGTAATAACTGATCTTTATAATTTCCTTTTTTATGTGTGTTTCGATTAGTTTAATTAAAGGATCTATTGCTGAGATGTAATGTAGGATAAAGGGAGGAACTTGAATTTTAGTTTCCCTTGTTTGATTTTTATTATTGGAATTATCCGCATCATTTCCCTTAGCAAGTGGGAGGTATCTGTTTTGAATTAATATAAGTTTTTTGTTAATTTGTACTGTGTGGTTTTCGCTTGTATTTTTTCCTCTTTTTCTGTTATCTTACTTGCTGAAATTCGTTAAGACTAATCACATCTTCGTTGCTTTTGGTGGACATGCTATCATCTTCATCAGTGACATAATGGGACTGATGTACTGTTGGATTAGATGATGTGTTGACCGTCATTTGCGAAGTGGACGGGGTCGTTTGATAAAGCGAGGCGGTCGATATTGTCGGATTTGGATAAATTTGGTTTTGAGGCCAGGATAGGCTTGACAGAATTGTTCACTTTGAAAATAACCATTGGGAGCCAAGGGTTGAGACTGCGTGAATATTTTATTTGGGTTTTGTAAATTTTGGATTGGTGATAAGGTTTGTAGCTGTGAATTCATGAATGGCATTAGGTAATTCGGTTGTTGGGGAGGTAACATGTGTGAATATTGGAGTTGAGCCGGTTGCGGGTACGTATTATTATGTTGATTAAAATGAGGGAGCTTATTGGAGCTCTCTGAACAGCCATCGCTGTTACCTTGCATTTTAATGCTTGAAAGAAAGGTAACTTACTGTGCAGTTGTAGATATGTCGTTTAAACTTGACCTTAGGTCGCTAATCTCGTCACGAATGGTTTGGCCGATAACAGCAAAATAACAGCAAAACTGCACGTCTTTACACTTTCAACTGAACTTAAAAGGTCAAAAATAAGAATTTTTAATAAACTTGAACTGTCATTTCAATCTCAAAAAATACTGTAAAAGTATTATAAGAGTACGAGACCAGTTTCCAAAATAACAATAAAAAGAAAATAATTAATTTTAACTTGTTAGTGTTTTTAAATTACAGTTTCATTATTTTTTTAGCTACAAAAGCTTTTAAATTTTAAATAACCAAATAAAAAATGTGGTAAATTTGATTTTTGTGAAGCCACTGCATTGGTGCTTTAAAACAAATACTTATTAGGCAATTTTTATTTCTATTTTTGAACTACTTTTTCAACTTCTCTAAAACTGTTTTGAACTTAAAACCAATAAGGCTGTTATTATCTTTTCATTAACTGAGCGGTGTTTGCTTTTCTAAAACTGTATTGATTATATTTTTTATTCCAGCATATCGTGCACAGTTTGAAACTCTCAGTTCAATTTTGGCATCGAATGCTTTCTTGTTTTAGGTCGAACAATTTTGACACCTAATTTGCAGAAACTTTTCTCGTGCTTTTCTTAAATATACTAACAGCCTCCTTCAATTAAATTACTCATATTTGGTGGACTGCCAAAATTCTATATAATTTGGTTTAAAAAATTTTGACGTGTTAGCTGTTTATGCTCCTCGAGTTTAAATTAATAGAAGATACAGATGGAAAATCATCGAGAACGTATATTTTATTAATTAATAAATTAAATTAACAATTAGAAGTGCAACAATCTGTTCTAGTTATATAGATATCTTAGTATATGTGTAAAACCTAGTATCTTGAATTCACCCAGTCCATAACACTAAATACAGCAACAACAAAATTTGTAGGTGGTGTATATGACGTGGATTCCCGCTAAGGTGAGATTGTCTGAAATCCTACTTATAGAAAGTAAAAGGTCTAAGCCGATTTTGAATATAATATATATAACTTCTTCATTAAAATAAATAGAACGTATGTTTTAACATTTTCTGAATTTTAACTGCCAAGAAAGTAAAAGTCATTGAAAAGGCTATATTTTAACTTTTTTATTGTAAAGTTAAAGTCTAAATCCACTTTTGAATTTGCAAGGATGAAGTTAAGTAAAGATTTTAAGGAAATTTGTATTAGTTTAGTACTTAGCAACCATGTATAAACTGTCGTGCCGGGGTTAAGACTGTCTCTTGTTCCAAACAACGCTGCCTTGATACTTTGGGAGACCCCTAAACTATTGCCAAGCCCACACAGTCCTCGACCTTGTGCGACCAATAGCTGTCTAAATCGAAGGCCCAGTCTGGCCACTGGTACCTGGACCATCTGGACCATTTCCATTCTTAACTATGTCAGAGAGATGCAGCGTTTAAACAATTTGTTGCCCACGTGCACCCACTTTTATTGCCGAACGAGAAACTCGCAGCGAGTTATATATTAATCATTTGTTAGTAAGCAATAACATCACATATTTACTCAAATATTGTAATAGCTATTATTTTATTTAGAAAATCTTATTCTTGAAGGAAAGCGGGACTTTGGACTTACAATAACGTATAAATACAGTTGTAATCAATAACATATTTATTATTAAGCTGACAATCGTCACAAATTCTGCCCGAGACATGTCTTAGTTTAATCTATTGAGTATTATAACCAAAATCTTAAATAAATTTTTTTTTATTAAAACATATACTAAGAGTAACTTAATTAGCACAGTCTGTAGGATTGGTGAAAGATTATCCGAAGATGTTAACGAGAATCTTAGATTAACCTTTTATTCCGCAAGCCGCAAGAGAATTAGCTCACATGCTAAAAACCTTTGATGGTAATCCTGACCATTTAGAATGCTTTATTCAATCCAAATAGGTTTTATAATAGATATGGCAGAACTAGTGACAATAGTCTCCCCGAATTTGTTTGCGAAGAAATTAATTTAAAATTAGTGGGCGAAGCAGTTCCGTCTTTGAAGCCTTTAGTAAACCAAAAAACATATTTGCACCCCAAAACTCACACAAGCCACTTGACAGGCTAATACCAATGTCTATAATTTCTTTCATTTTAAGTCGTAAGTTACCCCTACAGAATCAAAACTCATTCAATCCTCGTAATCATCTCCAAACAAATCTCCCGCGCAACTTTATGTGCGAAGAATTAAAAATATAGAGTATCTTACAACAAGACCGAAACTGACAAAGATAACAACTGCCCAGCAGAAATTTCGAATGAATGGTTCCCATTTAGAGCAAACTAGCAACGAAAACGTAGATTAATACTACCCATACGAACAGGAATGCTACGAAAATTTTCAGGATGCATTGCCTACAAACGCAACAACATAATAGAGTTAAATAATGACACTAAACAGTTTGACATACGTTCAGATAAAGGAACTACCCCTAAAACTACTAATCGATACCGGTAGTCATTCTTCATTAATTTTACTGCCGATAGTAAAAAAATACTATCCGAATCTATTGTTTAGCCCAACAACTCCCATAATAATGTGCATGGGTCAAAAGAATGTGCAATACAAAGCAAACATCACCTTATTCTAAGAATTTTCCCCTTAGAAGGCTCGTTGAAATTTGTGATGGAATAATCGGCATTAGACATTTGAGAAAACTAAAACTAAATCTGGATTACAGAATCAAATATTAAATAACGGTGACGTAACGATACCCCTGCAATATAGAGTCGAATTCAATATACAAAAAAACTAAGTACCTATATATGCATAAAGAAGGAAATATTTATAAACCTGTCAGATGGCGAGATTTTAATCGAAGAACAACGTATGAACAATATAATCATACCTAGCTGCTTGCTCAAGGTAAAAACGGAGAACTACTTTAAAATTTAGAAAACATTCAAATAACAGTGAATGCATCGAAATAGACAACGAGTTTATTTCAAGAATAGCCCAATCCTTCATCAATCAATTGTACGAATGCTTTCACGCAAAAATTCGCAACATTCCAAACGATCCTTTACCAAACAAATCAAAATTTTGCGTACAACACCTAAACAAGAAACTTAACGAAATTATTGAACAAATGTTTTCACTAAGAATCAAATTCGCTTACCGCTACAAGTACGATAATACACGAAATAAGAACTCAAGACGAAATCCTAGTACACTCGAAATCATACCGCTATCTTTGCATTTACAAAGAAGAAATACAAATACAAATATTGCAATTATTAAAAAACGATAGTATAAGACCATCACAATCGCCACGGAATTCCTCTATATGAATTGTTCCAAAAATAGACGTCAGAGCTGAACGAAAATTGCGCATGACTGTCGATTATCGAAAATGAAATGAAAAACAATTAATGATCGGTACCCCATTACACAGCCCTATATTTTACTACACCAGATCTAGCCTCAGATAGAGATGTACAAGGACTCCACAGCAAAAACCTATTTTCATGTTGAAAACAGGCACTACGAGTACATTAGAATGCTCTTAGTCCTAAAAAATGCCCCAGCAACATTCCAGAGAGTGATGGACCATGTCTTAAAGGAAACACAAAACAAGATCTGCCTAGTATACATGGACGACATAATCTAAAAAGAGTATTCAAAAGAACTTTGCCCGGCCGTCTTTAAAATCCAATTGGATAAATGCCAATTTCTTCGAAAAAATGTCGAATTATTAGGTCAGCTGGTAACCGCAGATGGAATCAAACCAAATCAAAGAAACGTTTCAGTATTAGTAAAGTTTTTGATACCTAAAACCCGGAAAGAATCATTACTAGGGCTCCTGGGTTATTACAAAATTACAAAACCTTTAACTCAAGGCTTAAAGAAAAATTCTAGAATCTAACATAAACCCGAATTTATCGAAAGTTTTAACTTGTGCAAAAGAATCTTATTAAATGACCCTATATTACAATATCCCGACTTTACAAAATCTTTTCATTTAACAACAGTTGCTTCAAACTTTGCAATAAGAGCCGTATTGTCACAAGGCTCCATTGGATAAGATTTGCCAATGGCTCACCCGTTATCCGCCCTGAATCCGACAGAATTAAATTACAGCACTATTGAAAAGGAACTATTAGCTAGTATTTGGCCAGTGAAATATTTTAGACCATATTTATTCGGACGAAAATTTAATCTACTTACCGAGCACAAACCATTTCAATGGTTATTTTCGTTCAAAGAACCAAACTCCAAACTAGTTATATGGAGAAGAATATGACTACAACATAATATACAAAAAAATAAAGCTAACAAAAATCTAATTGGAACAAACGACATCATTTCCATGATTAATAATTTCGGAAGTAAACAAATAGTTGATTAGTCTACTATAAATATTTTATTTATTGGATATTAACTTTTTTCTTCGGTTGCTAGTAAAATTATTCCATAAAAACATTGTGCATTTATTTGTTGTTCTACTATTTTAGGTAAAAAATGCTTCTTAGGCCGCATCTTGAATAGTAGTAATAAAAAAGTTTATTAAAACTTATTTATTGTTATCTTAAATAATTATTGTTCTTATTGTACATTGTCAGTTGTTTATGATCGTCCTGCCGATGGTAACAATAACAAAAAACGAAAATAGGGCAAAGCTTAACGTAAAGCTCATAACATTAACTAAATTTTGTAATGCAGGGCAGCGCAAAAACAAACGCATGTTCTTTTAATACAAAAAAAAATGTGTTGATACCAAAGTAATTTGTAATAAATACAATTTTGGTAAGTATACATTGATAACTTAATTGCAGAATATCATATCAGAAAGATGACGTTTTTATTGCTATACACACAACTAAAACCTCTCTTTAAAGTTCTGCAACACACTTACTAATATTTCTTCTAGCACAGTTGCAATTTCTTTGTAAATGGCAACTTTCAGCTCATCTACTCTATGAGGATTTCGAATGTAGACTTTCGATTTGAACTAAATCACAAATAGGTAAATCTGCTAAGTTTGGGATTAGCAGAAAGTATTACAACTTGTTGAAAACGCACTTGTCTGACAACTTGCATCGAAGCTCTTGCTTTGTGGACTGTAGTTCCATATTGTTAGAACCACATTTTTTCTATTTTAGTCCATATGGGTCTTGAAAAATTGCGTAGCATCTCGACATAGTACTATAAAGACACTTATTCTAGTCCCTTCAAAAAGTAAGGTCCAGCGATCCCTACTTTCAAAATTCCAGGCTAAACTGTGATCTTAATACTGTGGAGAGGTCTCTAATATAATTTTCGTGGGTTCTTTGCTATCCAAAATTGGCAGTTTTGCTTATTGACATAACCATTCAAATGGAAATAAGCTTTATCGCTCATAATCACAATTGCATCATTAGAAGAAATCATTTTAAGGATTTTTTTATAAAACAGTTTTTTAACTATATTTTTTACGGATTACATTTTATCTCTTCGTGTAGTATGCGTTATAACCAGTAACAAGAGAGATCGATAGATAGAGCATGACGTCTAGTGGAACCAAGGACTCTGAAGAATTGACTTTCTTACTCTCTCAACATTTTCTAGAGTTCGAATCGTACGGAGACGGCCATTGTTTCTTCCTCATGGCTAACGTATAGAAATATTGTGTTACGATCGGTGATCACCTTATCACGCGTAACATTAAACTGTGGGTGGAAAAGACGTTGAACAATAACAACGGAATTGTTATTTTTAAATAAACTGTTCCACAGCCTAAAAGTAATGCTCCACATTGTACTGTGCCATGGTGGCTAAACCCGAAACCCCTGAACTCTTCACAGATGGTGTGCGATATTCGTCGACTTCCCACTTGCCTCTCCTATCTATTCTAAAAAGTAGTTGCAAGTTGTGGTGTATGTGCGCAACGATGATCCGGCTGCGCTTACTTATACTTAAAGTCCTTTTTGACTCCAACGTGATGGATAAGGCTTTTTTTTTCAATTTGGAAGTAGCGCTTTTCCATATCAGAGAGAATTTTGGAGGCATACGCTATGAGACGTTTCTTAGCTTTGGATAACGATGGAATAAAACAATTCTAATTCCACTGGAAGATGCGTTTCACGATATTCTAATTGTGACGGTTAGATCATGATGATCAAGGACTTTTGCTGACGAAAGCATCGATTTGACTTGTTTAAATGCTGGTACTTTGATGACCAATTCTACTTTTTTTTTCTGATCGAGTGAGATTGTAGTGAAGCTCACAAACATTTGAGAGAAAACGGCATAAACTTTCAGTGAAAGTTTACCAGTCCGGAAAATAAAGGTACTTGGCTTCAACTTTCTTCGGATTGGTGTGGATTCCTTCCCTGGATACGACGTGTCCCGTTGTTTAAATCCGCATTTATACTTGGACAAGCGACAATTGAATTTTAAGTATGGCTGAAGATAGCTTTCAGCGTCTGATGGTAAACCTGATCTGATTAACCATTGTCAGTATGGGACCCGGACACTAAAATTCCTTCTGGATTGGCCATTATAAATGAGTGCTGCGCTGTACTAGGCAGATTACTTTACATCGTTATCCTTTCCAAAACAGGATTTCTGTACTGTTATGCTGGATAAATCGAAGATAAATTGGCCACTACGTGAAGGTCTGCGGACCTTAACGAGTGACTCCGTGAGCAATTTATCTACGGTTTATCCAGCGTAATAGTACAAAAGGCTTTTTTTTTTGAAAAGGACGATGATGTAGAACTTTAGAAAGTAGTGCAAGTTATACGAGTCTGCTAAGTCTAACGCAACACTTATTTGCAATAACCAAGTCAAGCCCTCCAAACAGAAAGAAACAGACGACAAGACTACCTTCAAGTTAAAAAAAAATCAATTTTAGAAAAGACCCCTCCAAGTCCTTCAAAAACAGTTCTTCGGAAAGTCAAACGCCATCATCAGCCCAACTTATAGTTCAAAATCACACACCACAGCAAAGGAGTGTTCACGCAAGACAAGCAGTTCTTTATAACATTGCGCGTAGAAAGACAATACAAAAAATTATTGAGAAATTGTTCTGCAGGTTAATTTAAATCCTTGTTCCTTGAGAGAAATCCTTATAATACTTGGATAATTTATCTTAGATTAGGATCACGCAGATAATAATAGCTATTTCGCTATGTCTTGTTACATCAAAATGTTGAGTATGATACATTATATAGTTAAATATGTTTATGCATAATATGTCACTAAAACGAATTTTCAGTACTACGAATATATCTAAGTTAAAGTACCAACTTAAATTTTATTTTTATTACAACTTTCTTTTCTCATAGAAAATCTAGTGGATGTTCAAATTTGAATTTTATTTTTAAATAAAAATGCTAAAAGTTGTTTGTCTTAAATACTTAACAAAGCCAAAGCTTTCATCTGCAGTATCAGGTAATTTCACATGTTTTCGGAATGCGTGGGGTTAAAATAAATGTGTGAAAGTTTCAAACAAAAGCATTTATTCTACAAAATAGTCACTTCGGACATCAAATGTTTGTTGTCATCGTTCAAGTAGGACAAAAGTTCAATTTTTAAAAAATCTGATTTTTTATTGGTGACAAAATGACAATATCTGTGTTAGTATAGTACTAATTTAGTATATAGCTATCCAGACTACAAAAAATTAAAAGTTTGTACATGGTCTGGTAAATAAGGAGCACTTTATATTATTATTCATTAGTCCTGGCGTTGTGAAGGAGTATGAGTCCGAGTTTATTAACTAAATGTAGCTACTTCAAACAAAATTTTCATAAATAATGTTTAAATTTATACAATATGATTCTGCTGTAATTACTTTGCTAATATGTAAGTGAATTATGCTTTTACTGGACCACTATACAGTCACCATCGCATTTATAGGATGAAAACTTGCCCTTGCATATTATCTAGGGGTTGCTTCGCGGTTCAGCTACTATTTACATTGTTATTATCACAAAGAATTTACTTTTTCCCGCAGATTAGAATCCGATTTAAAGAAAAAGATTCCTTGCTTGAGCAACAAGGAAAAGATTTGCTCTTGTCTATGCATCTTGTTGCGTTCTGTCATTTCATACTTAACTTTTTAATATTATGAAGCTGACAACTTATGGTCAATTTGGATATGTTAAAACTATCCGCAAGAAACTGAACATTAATCAATAAATTTTGTTTAACTTTTATGCGTAATCTGTCTTTGTTAATATTCTGTTGACCACGAGCTTTATTTTCTAGCACCAAGGATGTATGGTTCATTCATCACAGTTGTCCTCGTCCAACAGTTTTCCAACTTTTCATATATTTAATCTTTTTTTGGATCAACAAAAGAGAAAAGATCACTTACGAGGTGTTATAGAATTTCCCGATCCTACTATATTCCATGCATGATACGAATAAAACACTAGGATAATTTTTTAATATAGTCACCAAGCATTTCAACACATCTAGTACATCTCAAAATTGGCACTTCAATAACCTTAAAAACGTACTCTAAAATTATATCTACAAAATACTCAAAAAATATTTAACTCAAAGGTTTTTCTTCAATTTCAAAAATAGAGAGTACACACTGGGGGTTAGGTCTGAGCTGTAAGGTGGGTGGGAAAGCTGTTCAAAGTGCTTTCCAGTAATATGAGCAATTGCGATTTTATGAAAAAATAAAAATAAATTAAATAAAGGAAGACAAAGAAACACAAGATGAAAATGAATCGACCCTGAACAAGAATTGAAACTGCTTCAAATAAAGAACGCCACAGTCATCAAGAGAAGTATGCGGCATGAAAGTAGTAATACAAAACCCATGTCAAAAAAGGGAAAAATGGTGGAACAAGGAGTTAAAAAGAAAAAACAAAGAAAGAAGCTTGGTACAGATAGCAACTAAACCAAAGAGCTAGTGAAAACAGCAAAGAAGAAAACGTGGGAAGAATTTGGAAGAAAAATTGAAAATATTACATTATAAATCAAAAATAATTTTGTACTGTGCTCCAGAGGCTAAAAGTAAATCCGAAGAAAAAGTAAGAAATATGATGATTGAGAGATAATTGCAAACTAAAAAATAAATACTGGAAGTATAGAAGGAACACTACAAACACACATTTGAAGAAAAGAGAATAGAAGAAGAAATTCTTCCAAAAAAAGAAGGGAATAGCCTAGTAAACGACGAGGAAGAAATAATGGAGAAAAAGATAAGAGAGGTCTTAGGAAAGGTAAGGAGCAGGAAATCACTCGGAGAAGACAACTTAAGCCCGGAATTGTTAAAAAAGGGGGTGCAGTAAGAAATACAAGAATACTAGGAGAATAATATAGTAACCCCCATATATAAAAAAGGAGACTCCATACGATGCGATAATTACAGATCTATATGTCTGTCTTCAGTCGCACTAAAAATATACACAAGAATTTTAGAACAACAACTAAGAACTGGGGTAGAGGAAAGAATACACGACAAACAAGAAGCTTTCCGTCCAGGAGGATTTTGACGATAAAAACTGTAGTTAAAAAAAAACAAAAAGTACCTGATCTCTACAGATCTAAAAGCTACGTTCGATCAAGTACCCTAGAAAATGTATATGGGATGCACTCGAAGAAGTACAAATTCCAACCAAAATGAGAAAAGTGACAGAAAATATACACAAAAACATAAAAAGGAAAGTGCATCTAAAAGGACATTTTTCTGAGATTTTCAGAATGTAAAGGTAGATAAAAAACAGGAAGACAGCCTAAGCTCCCTACTCGTTGTAATCTACATAGAGCACATCTAAACAAAGTGCAAAAATAAAACTAAGAAGTCAAGACTAGGATATTTAAACCTAACGCCAATAAGAATTTCATTTGAGTCGAGAAAGCACCGAAGGAAGATAAATCACGTGCAGGTCAGTCGCTTGAAGTGTTTTTGGAAGAAAACGTCGCTATCGTCGAGCGTAAGATGCTGCAAGATGGGCGTGTAAAAGTAAAAGTAGTGCGATGCATTCTACATGGGCACCTTCATATGAATAAGCTAAGTGCCAGATGGGTACCCCAACAAAAAGAAATTTCTAAAGTCCCTGGTTACTACGTACTATCTTGTCCCAGCAAAAAGGGAATTAATGGAATAATGCAGACCGGACGAAGAACGACCAAGAAATGGCTCAATCAATGAATAATATTATAGCAACGATGTTTTGAGAATCATAGAGGATTTTGCTAATTGATTTTAAAAAGTGGCGCCCTTTAGTAAACGGAGAGTATTACACTGGCTTACTGTATAAATTATCAAAGAAAAGAGGAATAGCATTCTGTCCGTCCCTGTCGATAACATCGCTTACTTATTTTATCTTCTTTCTTTATACCCCATGGTGTAGGGAAATTGAGCCATTTTTTTATAGTCTGTCTTGTCTCTAGCTAGGGTTTTAATTTGTTGGAGTGTCTTTTTCTTTTTCCTGACGCTTTTCTTTATGTTATCTTTCAATTCTATACGGGGTCATCTCATGGGTCTTCGTTCTCTACATCTCATATGTGATATATGAATATTTTTTAGAACATCTCTCCTACCTCATGCAAACCATATGGTCATACCAGTGTAGTCGATTTCTTTCAAGTTCTTCTACTATGGGGTCTTGTTCCAGCTCTTCTCTAATGCGTCTGTTTCTTACCCGGTCTCCTTTTGTTTTTCCAAGTATGTGTCTCAAGTATCGCATCTCTGTTGCTGTTACGTTCGATCTATATTTTTGTCGGTTACTATCCAGGATTCCGTAGCATATAGAATTGTTCGAGTATATATGGTTTTATACTTATGCATGTATCATAGGTATTCGTAGGTCTCTACTTGTTCCAACTCTTTTCCGTTTATTCTTATGTCTACTTGTTCATCGTTCTCGCCTACTGGTATGTGGATTATTTTGCGTTTTTCAATGTTTATTTGCATCCTTTTTTATTCTAGGTTGTGTTTCCAAATATCTATGCTTGTTTGTAGCTGTTGTGGGTTATTTGCTGTTATTATATCGTCTGCAATTTCTTTACAGTGGAATTTGCAGGCAAAGATTTACGGTATAAACCATGTAAACTTTGTTTAATATCGGTAGGACTAAAACTTTTTTCAGTAAGAAATTTAATTGCGGCTCGGTACGCGACATTCAACAATATGTTAAATAAGGTTCTACTACCAACTTAACTAACTATTGCTACGTGACTAAGACAAATTGACTACCAAAAAATTTTACAAACTGTTCACCGAAAATGGCGTTATTTGAAACTCCCGCCGTTTCGTGTCCCAAATTTCACGCAAGAAGTAATTTTGATAGAAAACACGGGTTTTTAATTGAAAACTGTAATTTTTATTGATTCATGAAGTATACAGTATAGGGTTACGTATGGAATAGAATAATGGGTAAGGGGCCTTCACGGCTTTGCTGGCACATGCGCACTCTTTTGTTGAAATTTTCCATAACCTTTTTGAGTAAATGTGGCTGAATATCGTTGATACAGCGTTTAATTTCCTTCTTCAAGGCGTAGCTGGTCGTGGGCTTGTTGACAGAAATCTTAGACTTCAAAAAACCCCAAAGAAAGAAGTCCAACGGCGTTCAATGTCACGGTCTGGGCGGCCAATTCTGATCACCAAAACGGGAATTTACACGATCAGAAAATGACTGATTCAGTAATTGAATTGTTTCGTGGGCTGTATGGCATGTGGTACCATCTTGTTGAAACCGCATGTTGTCTACATTAATATCTTGCAATTTCGGCACAAGAAACTGGATTATTATATCGCGATAGCGAGCACCGTTAACTGTTATTGCCTAACCAGTCGCATTTTCGAAGAAGAATGGTCCGATGATGCCTCCAATCCAAAATCCGCACCAAACAGTGACACGTTGTGGATGCATTTGTTGCTCAACAATTACTCGTGGATTTTCTGAACCCCAAATGCGATAATTTTGACGACTAACGAATTTCTCAAGAAGTTTCTTTGCCGTCCGTGGTCAGTAGACTTTAGTTCTTGAGTCAATTGAACTTTATAAGCATGAAGATGCAAATCTTTCGTGAGCATACGCTGTAGTGAGCTTGTCGAAATTTCCAATTCTTGACAACGGTGCCGAATTGATGTTCCTGGACCTCAGCAACTTTCACAAACTCTTCGATGTCTTGTGTGAAACGACTTGTTTAAGGGCGGTCAGAGTGTCTATTGTCAATTATTGATCCAGTTTCCTAAATTTTTTAATTAATCTCTGTACAGTTAATGAATTTAAATCACCATTTCGACCATATTTTGTACGAATATTGCGAACTGTAGCTGCCAAACTTTCATTATTTTTAAAATATTGTTCAACCATGAAAACGCGTTGTTCTTTCTTATAACGACTCCATTTTTAATAACCCTCAACTGTTAGTTGTCGTGCTGTTTTTTTTTCGTTGGCAACACTTTACCGCACCAATGGCGCGAAATTCAAATCTTGCGTGAATTTTGGGACACCCAATATTATTAGTTAAGCCAGAAACTTTTGACATTTACCTTGTATTCGCATATTTTTCTAAGAGTATCAAGTAGTCATGACATTTCAACTTAAACAATTTTACTTTCAATTTTAAACGCAATTCTCTACCAAACTAATAGAAACTAATATTAACATTAAGTGATCTCTTCAAGAGTTCTGCTATATTGTACATATTTCTGTTTGCAACATTTTATGACAAAAATTTTTATGATATCACTATTTTACCTAAATTATCCTTTAATTTCTTTTTTCTTCACATATAAAACTTGTCCGCTAGTAAGCACTAGCTGGATGAATAATCTTAAAATGAAGTTGTTCTTTTCTATTTACTATATAACCATTTTCAGCTCATTGCGCAAGATTGTTACGATCATTCATATTTTTATTAAATTTATTATCATAAATTTTATTTATTCTCGCCAAATATGTGTTTAATGGCGTCAAGCATTTTCTCCTACTTTTAATATAACGTCGGATGCAAAGCTCGCAAATCCTTTTCAGTATCAAATCACGCTCAGCGAGACTTAATTTCGCAATGAAAAATCGCATCTTTCAATTGCTCCTTTGCTGCTTCACATGTTATTGATTCCGGCTCGACGTCAGATGAAGCTGCCTTTCACCCTTGCAGGCGCACAACAGCCGCTCTTTAGGAACAAAAAGAAAGAACTTAATGTGCACTTTAAAATGCTTTACGCTACGGGCGACAAATAAAAATGTGCAAAGCGAGCACGTAGTCATGTGTATGTTGCCACTAACATAAGTCTTGGTAAGCTTTAAGCACAAATTGAAATAAAAGGGAATTATATATAGGACTGCAAACTTTGTGTTTTCGGTTGTTTTTGAAAGATGCAGTCTGTAATATTCAACTGCGCTTTCGTTGGTTTTTGTAGAAAAAGATGATTTAAGAAAATTGGCGTTCTTAATTTCTTGTACCTATGTAGCTAATTATATTTATTGTTTTTCTACAAACAAATTAGAAACAAGCAAGCATATAGTTAAACCAATAAGCACGCGATTTATATTTAGATGTGTAATACGAGTATAGAATTAAGAAGAGATTCAAAATTAAAAATTTCAGCAAGTACGGCAATGTTACGTAATTATAAATTTGTTTTCTCTTAACTTTCAAATTACAACAATAATATGAAAAGAGTTGTCTTAATATACAGTGTCGTTGAGGTAAATTTAAAAAATGAATAAACAATAAAATAACATTAAAATACAACAAAATAAAATTTATTTGAATAAAACTTGGCACAATTAACCTACTGTAAGCTAACGCAACTTTCTTCTTGTCCATATATGTCATTACCTCCATGATGGGGACCCTTAAGCTGTCCTTAGTGCTATGATGCCACTTATTGATCGTCGCTTCGACTACGCCTCACACATAGTAGTCAAGGGGATTGTAGACAGAGCTGGAGTTTAGCCACAAGTCGGGAGATCAATGGTAATACAAATTCTTGTAGAGCCATGCCTAGATCTTAAGTTTCCTTGTGGGCTGAAGCGGAGTCTTGCTAGAACATGTTCCTTCACGCAGCTATTGGGGATTATCTTCAAGCTCTTTTCAAATGAATATAACCCGTTAACATCTTCTTTAACATTGACAAGTTCGAGAACCACCACAGAAGCGCCAGGTAGGCACTTCATAGACATCTCGACAGATGCATCGGCTATTTTGGCGATTTACCTTTTTGTTTTGGATGAAGTTCTTTTCGTCCGAAAAAATCTTATAAAGTCGACGCTGTCGAGTAAGGTGTCGTTCAGCAGTACTGGGTCTTTAATTTTCTGACTATCTTAGTTTTTTCAATTACCAGTTGGAGGTTCCTCAAGACAAATGACTTGTAGTGCAAGTCTTGGTGCACTACTAAACTGGCCATCTACTTCGCCACGCCCATTTCTTTTGCCAGGTCACATACTCCACACAAGATCCTGGTCAATCTTTCCCTTCAATTTGCGAACAAATTCATCACTTCTCTTGTGATCAAATCGCTTGCTATGAGTTGCTCTGTCAGCAGTTATCTTCTACTGTGGTCAGATTTCCTGTATTTCTTGGTTAGCTGATCAACATGCAATACTTTCTGTCGGCAATTTAAAGGTGCGAAGGGATTCGAGTAAAGCAGCTCTGCGGTTGTCTTTTTTGCTCATTTTGTTGACAATCGTAACTTGTTGTTACGTAATGGGGGATTGCAAATGCGCACATGACTCACCTTTGGGCTTTTCCACAATACAACCTAGAGAATTCTGGATTTATCTATAAGACCCTGTACTATGGGGGTTTTATCTGTTTTTCTTTGCTGAGAGTAGCTTTACAATCTATTCAATAGTTGATATTTAGTAAATAATTTAATTTACAGTTACATCCTAAACATTTACATTTAACTTGTTGAGAATAGATCAATAACACTTTTCCTGGTATAATTGAGTTCATTTGAGATGCACACACTATCATTAAACAAAACGATTGGCAGTTGTGATGGCTTGAACATCTACAATCTAGACTCCTCAACTCCGTTTTCTAGTAAACACTCTATTAGTTAGTTGGGAGGAGCGACGAGCTAGTGGCGATAGCGGGAGCTAAATCTTTGCATTTATTGTAAAAATGTTAAAATAATACTGTATAGTTTCGTTTGACACATATCATTGTGCATTGACCATTGAACGTAATATCAGTGTCAGAATAGCTTGCTGTTCCCCACAAATGTATTACATAACATGTTTAACTATAGCTTTACACAAGGGATTTTCAAAGATAAGTGAGATGCATGCCTTATGACCCGGCGAATTTTGCTAAACAATGTACGTAATTGTTTTTGCTTAACCCACATATGTGTTCTCTAAGTTAGTGTAGCATCCAAGTAGATCTACAAGAATGTTGGCGATTTTCGCCAGAAATATCTACTGGTTAAGCGAGACAAGAGGACAGCTATGCCTTCTTCCACTCTATAAATTTGTTTGATGATAGTGTCTTGTCGACATCCAAGTCGATGGTCGGGTTTTCATTGGTATCTTAAAGTAATGGTGTTAATTAGTTTTTCAAAGGTCGTAAAAAGCAACGATAACACACTAATCGTGAGTAAGATGAGATGTTCTTTTTAGGCTTGCTTGGTTTAGGAATTAAGAAATTGTAGCATAGTGCAATTAGATGATTTGCAAAAATTATGGTTTTAGCTGAGCCACTTCGAGCTGATTGTATATTAACATTATCTGTTTTTTCTGTTGATAACAATTTTTTCACGTTGTTTTGTACCGAACGATATTTGAACGGTAACAATAAGAAATATACTAAAACAGATACTAATAGTAACAAGGTTATAAAAATAGCTCTATTATGGATAGAATGCAAATGTAAGATGGAATAATATAAACTTCCCAGAAGGAAACTCAAGCGGAAAGGAGAGAAAAAAGCAACAAGAAGATATACAACATATAGTGAAGAGGAAAGTAAAACAACGATAGAAGTGAAAAAAGTGGCGAGAGATGGAAAAACATGCAGAAAATACAGAAAATTACAAGCAAAGTGTGTTAGACATAAATGATTTATCTGTAAGAGGCTAACAGAATAGTAACTATTGTAAAAACCCATAGAAACTTGATTTGATAATTTAAAGAAAAATTATTGGTTTGAACGTTTTTCTTCCGATGCCTAATTTTTATTCTTGTCGGCTATTCCATTGTTTTTCTATTAGATCTCTTGCACTCGTGGATTTTCGTATTCTACCCATTCATATTTGTTTGGCTTTCTTCTTTTCCGTTACCCTTAAATTGTCTACTCTAGTATTTTTTTGGGTATTATATGATTCTTTATTCTTCATAGGTACCATACCGTACCATACCATACCATATTCATTATTTACGCTGAATATTATATGTAGCTGTACCTTCTATAGCCATGCTTTGTCTAATTTCTTCCCTTATACGTGAAATTCTCATTGGTTGCCTTATCGTGTCTATTTCAGTTTCTTCTACTTTTCTCCTTTTTTTTACAAGTCTCCATGTTTCACAGTCGTACATTGGCATACTTGTGATCACTATTTCATATATATTGTATTTTATTTTATCAATTATATCCTTACTTCATAAAATATTCTTGCTTATATCACTCCGTTGTTATTTTGTTAATTTTTTGTTTATTGGTTTTCAGTTTAATGTTATTCCCAAATACTTGTATACACTACTTAACGTAATTTATTTATTATTGTCGAGTTTCGTTTCCTCCAATATACAAATATTTAATTTTCTCAGTATTCACGCTGAGTTTCCATTTCTCATACTTTTCGACTAATTTCCTAACCATGTATTGCATATCGTCCTCATCTTCAGTTATTACTGTCAGGTCATTTCCGAACTAGAGAGTATATATACGTATGTATAGTGCTTTAGTTACGTATATTTTAAATATTGTTGGAAAAACACATCATCCTTGACATAATCCCTTTGCTGTAGGGAATTCTGATGATAAGCCGTTGCTTATTTTTACTCTTGATCTTGATCCCTCGTATAGATTTTGCAAGACTTTTATAAACTTGTAATTTATATTGGACTCTTGTACTATTAAATTATTTATTACAGTCCTCTTTTCAATTATTTGTTTTAAAAATACAATATCTGTGCATGATGTCCTAGTTCTAAATCCGCTTCATAGCTGCTGTATTCCGTTTCTCTTAGATCTCTTAGGATTCTTCCACATAGTCGGCTTATTGTAGTCATGATGGAGATAGCACGGTAGTTATTGGAGTCCCTTTTAATCGTTTCTTATGTATCTAAGAAATGTATGCGAATTTCCATTGATTTGGGTAAGGATGGCCGTTTAAACGTCGATTTTCGATTGTCGTCATCATATGGTATAGTTTTTCGGTGCCGAATTTTACAAGTTCTGCAGCTACACCTTTGTGACTAAAGGCTTGATTATTTTTAATCTTTTAACTGCTTTTATAATTATCAATCGTAACGACAACTTATTCTCCTTGTATGTTTATATGATCTTGTGAGTTTGCCTTATATTCTTTTCTATTTTCTGGCAGCAAATTGCTAGTTTAATAAATCTCCATAACTCTGCATTTTTTACCTCATATAAGCGTTTATTTCAATACATATTTTGTCCCACTTATTTTTTCATTCGTTACCGTTCGTCTAACTTTGTTTTTTTATTGACATACCTTAATCTGTCTTTCGTTTGAGAGCTTAACCATTTTAAATATAACTTTTTTTCTCGAACTAATATGTCCATTTCATCTGTCCACCACAAATTATGACTTTTTTCTGTTATCTCTAGTGCTTTTTTAGCCACTTTATGGGTACTTTTGATTACATTGTTGTACATTTTCTCGAATATCACGCTGTCGTGCGTTGAATTGTCTGGTTTATATTTTATATTTTGAATTTTCTCCATATTTTCTTCTTCCGCCTATTAATTTTTGTTCTGAGTGTATAGAAAGCATAATGCAGCTTTTACTAAATGATAATCTGAATCATTTATTGTTTCTCTAAACACCCTTACGTTATTTATCTTAATTTTTGTATGTGTCCGTAATTATATAACCAATTATAGATTTTAGGTTTTAGGATGGTTGTACTCAAGTACAGTTAGGAATTTCTTTATGTTACAAAATGCATTTGTTATTCTTAAGTCTCCCTCCATTATCATTGTTTTGATCTTTCCCATATTGACCTGTAATTTTGTTGTTTGTGATCTTTCCGGTTCTGCTATTAAAGTCTCCTAACAATAGAATTTCTCATGTTTCGTATCTCCTCGATAAGATCATTAAATTTTGTAAAAAATTATTTCTTTTCGTTAACGGGTTCATCGATGGATGGAGCATAAACACCTATAATTGTTATTTTTTTGCATCCAATTAAGGTTCATTTTTATTGATGATTTCTCAGTCTCTTATGTGTTTCTTCATTTTTTCTTAATTACCATGAACATTCCTCTTCTTGGTCGTTCGTCTACGGGTACTTTACTATAAAAGTAAATAAAATCCCTTATTAGTTGTAACTCGTTTTCCGTTTCCCTTTTTTGTTTATGTAAGTGCGATTATTTGCATTTATATTTTCCATGTCTTTAACAATGTGTTTACGTTACTTTTTTTAGTCTTTGTTTGTTTCACATTCTACTGTAGTATCGCCTGTTTTCGCAGCTGTTTACGTTAATCGTTTGATCCGTTTGTTGATCCGAGGCTTGCTATAGGCTTTTTAGCGGTTTTCCAATTTTCCAGAGAATGGATTGCTGGCTCTTTACTCGAACCCCCAGCGTGAAGGCCCTGCGACTGTGATTTTAAGGTGTTCTTTCCTTAAATAGGTTGTTCTTCAGAACAGATATATCTTCCCATTAAAGGGTGGTTCATCCGTTTCCATTGTAGTTAGAGATTCCTATTTACCTCTTTTCCGTCAATGAAACTGTTGCCTAGTCTTCATTACGTTTATAAAAATGTGGAAGGCTTTACAAATTTTCGTGTCATACTTGGAAATTTTTTTATTTTTAACACTTAAATACACGTTTAAAAGCAAGCATTATAAACAACAAATACATAATTGTACAGCTTTATCTGTACACTTACAGTTAAATAACTTTGTGAATGGTTCTCGTAATTCTAATGTAAATCCGACATAATACACCCTCTTAGCCAAATTACCCAATATTATGAGGCAATTTGTAACCCGCAGCTGGATGACGCAATTTTACATTGGGAGACAAAATTGATGTAGTTTCCCAACAGAGCTTTTCGCGGCGCTGAAATTATTTGCGGCCGTATAAATTACGTGATTTCTGAGTTTTTTCGCGAAACTTTTTAGGAAGATTATAAAGAAAGTTTTGGTTCTACAGAAGCTAAAAACGCGTACTACAGAGCAAGTGAAACAAGCGTTTGAAACTTTATGTAATTTTTAGTTTTCTCTTTTCCTGTAGTTGAATAATAGCGCAATAAAAAATTTTCTTGGGTTGACGCTAACAATAACATCTAAAAAGCTCGACATGAACTTTCAATTGCACTTCCCGAGCTCCAGCCTACTTAAAACTTTTCATAAATATGTATCTTCAGCCATAAAGGATGAATCCTTATTTAAATTATAATAAATCCATGCCTAAAGAGCACTCCCACGTACACGACATCATGAGTACGCATCAGCTGAAGTATGTAGCGAAACGGTGTACATCACGCAATGAATATAATTTTTGCTGTCGTTACCGAGCGCAATAACGCCCATTCGAATGCTGTTGACATAATAGATTTTCCTCAAGCGTGCAGTTGATAACCTTCAATTTGCATTAGCCACAGCCCATCGGCGTGTTGTGCACTCTGTCTGGCTGCTGCAAAAGTAAATACGATAGCAAACAATAAAGCGGTTTTCCCAGAGGGCTGTTTTTAAAGCAAATAACTTTTGGTGCTGGTCACGGCTTTTATTGCCACATAAAACTATTTCAAGATATTCAAATTTCTATTAAGATATTAAAATAAGATTGCAAAATACATATAAATATTATCAAATAATTTATAGCTCAAGAAATTTTTGGCGAGTTTTAGTAGTAAATTAAAAGAATAATAACCAGGTAATACCAGAAATGTTCAACTAGAACCTGTGAAAATAATTTATGAACACTTAATCAGCTCAACACCTTACATTGTCAAATGATTGGATTGTAATTTCATATATGTTTTGTTTAAATGAATTGAATTGGAGGTGCATGATTCCAAGAAATGACTTTTCCATTTATGTGGCTGCTGCGGCGTTCTCTTGTGTATTTCAAGTAAAAACTTTAGTTGTACACTTGTTAGAGTTAAGTGATATACACCATTTATTATACCATTTACTCATTGTATTAATAGCTGTTTGAAGGCGATTAATGGCCATGGGTAGATCTTCGTCCATGGGTTAAAATAGCGGTATTGTCAGTAAATAATGTGAAATAATGTGTCGTATATGAAGATGTTAAATAATGTGGGGCCAAGAATACTGCCTTGGGGTACTCCCGCGGGTACTTGCTTTGGAGGTGAGACATCTGTCTCGAGAAATGAGGAAATGGCAAGTGAAATAAATTAAATTTTAATCCATTTAGCCAAACCTTATCGAAAGCCTGGGTAATGTCTAAAAAGGCTTCCGTTGTGTAGTATTTAGCTTCGCACCTCCTTTCTATAATTTTTACAATCCTTTGTACCTGTTGTACTGCATCCAAACTGAGTGGATGGCAGAATGTGATGTTTGTTAAATGTTTGGTTAAAACGTGTAAAGACAACTCTTTCAAGTGGCTTGGATAGAGTTGAGAGCAAGCTTATAGCTTACAGCTTATAGGTCTTTAAGAACTGCAGTCGCTTTTGTTTTTTCCAGGTTTACAAAACATAAGTATGTGGGTATGTTTCTGAAGCATTGGAAAGTATGACCAGGAGGACAATTGTTTTTTAGCACAAATTTCGGAGGGCTGCGTTGAAGATTAAATCGGGGCCTGGAGCGTTCTTTAGTGGTAGCAATTTAATATATCTCTTCAAGTTTTGTGGTATTGTGGGTTGATCAAACTCATCTGCTGTTGGCTGGTGGGATCGGCGAAATGAGTAAGAAATAGGCTGCATTTATCTTTGTTAGCACTGTCGGGATAATTTCCATTTATATGTTTTTGTAGCTTTCCTAAGCTTGGAGCTGATAGGTTCAATGTTGTATAAGTTTTTTTTCCGTAAATATAAATTCGGTATTTGTTAATTTCACTTTGTATTTGGTAGCTTAGATTGTTTAATTTTAGGTTACGGTCTATGGTCATTTGCCGTTGTCTTCTAATTTGGCATTTGTGTTTAATTAAGTCAATTATATATAAAGGCGGAATATTTAGGTTGTTAATTTTTTTAGACTTGTAGTACGGTTCTGATGCAGCTTTTATAGAATTTTATTGCTTTTGAAAATGTTGATTAATATCTTGGGTGCTTGTGATCTGAATTGAGTTGTGCATAGTAACTGTATGTCTGGTCTCTCCTGAAATTGTTCCCAATTGATGTGGCTTTTTATCATCCTAGGAGAAAACTCTTATTGATACGAGTAGGTGGTTGGAGTTTAGGTCGGGTATTATTTCTTGTCGAATGGGCAAATGGTAAACTTAATCCCTACAAAATATTCTTACTATTTAAGTCTCTTATAACTATGTTTGGTTCCCTTGGGTTGAAGATGTTAAGCACGGCATTTTCTTTTAGTCACTCATCGGGTTGTTTATAGGCTACTGAGGTTGTGATTGTATTAGCTATGTTAATAGTGATGAATACTGCTTCTAACTTGTTGACTGGAACATTTACTAACATGGTATATTTTATGTGTAATATATCTCTCTCCATGCAGATCCAGCTCATATGATGGTATGACTATAAATATTTGGTAAGTAAGTCTCTATAACACACGCGATATCTACATTGTACTTTACCAAGAAGAAATGAAAATTGATCTTTATCCATTGAGAACATTTGGGAGAATTTGTGGAAGGATATGTGTAATCAAGGGAGTTATTAATTTAGTGAGTAGCTGTATGATTCCATCGTTAAAAGAATGAGGTTGTTTTGGTTATTTATATATTTTTTAGATTGTGTGACTTAAAAGGGTAATAGATTAAAAGTTATAGACGCTTGTCCATAAATGTTTGCTGAGTTTTTCTTTTTATCTGCTGTTTTTGAAGTTTTATGCGATGAGAGCTCCTCTGCAGCTAGCTGGATGGTCTCCATCATAGTTTACACATTTTGGAAAATCATAAGGGATTTTATTGCTTTGATTAGGTAGATGGTCTTCGTTGGATTTCATACAGCAAGGTGTGGCTGCACAATAATTTTTTTATGTGGCCATATATCTGGTATTTGTAACATTGAAGGATATTGCTAGTTTTTCCCTTTACTTCAACGGTGACGATTGAATAATATAAAAATTTTATATTATAATTCTCTTTAGCTGTATCATTTGCTGTTAGAATAACTACACAAACTGGGTGATTAAGCGAGTTACACTTTTTATATGCAACTTTTTAGACAACAGTTCTTCTTTAACTTTGCTTTCTAATAATGAAATGGGTACGTTTTTGATAATTGCCGGCAGTGGTTTGTCAGTAGGGTTTTAGAATGTATGAAATTGGACTATATTATTCATATAGTATTTTGTTAACTTCCTGTAATCATCGTGGACTGTCAGGTTAATTTTTAGGTACTGAGAATTCTCTATTTCCTGTGATTTGTTTATAACTATTGGTGCGATTCTGATTTCACATGGAATATCATTATCAAATATATTTTGTGTCAAGAGAGAGCAGCATGAGTTCTTTTTGTTTAAGTTTTGTGGATAACATTTCAAGATTTAGTATTTCGGTGGGATTGGCTGATCAAATTTGCATTGGTATTAACAAAATTAGATATATTTATGCTTAACCCCGGTAGAGTGGGCATTCGGTTTATAAATTGTGCGCTTTTATAAAAAATGTAAATTCACTTACTTGATGTAAAAATAGGCGTATATTTTAATGGTTGACAATAAGAGTAAGGCTGTGATAATACGACCTCACTACATGACCGCTTGCGGTCGACTTGTCCTAAAAAAATTTAAAAAATCGGTAACGACTGATTGTAAAACAATCTTTAGTTGCAACTATGTTACCTAATGTCCACTAGTAGAATTACTTAAGTTTTAGGTTGATATTTTTACGTTTAAATTGTCTTATTTTGTTGATTAATTTAAACAGTTATATTTTAAAGAGTAGTTAAGAATGTAGCAGATATAAAAAACTTAAATAGTGAAAATTTGAGCATTTTCTCTTTCTTTTTATATATTATTTAATACACCTCTTTAATATATTGTAAAATATATATTTTTAAAACCCGATGATTCTATTATAGTAAGCCTAATATATATGTAAGTATTGGCATAAAATGTCAAACGTAAAATTGGAACATGTTCTCATATATCTCATTTATAGAACTTGCTCTCTTCTTAAAGTAATAATTTCACTATGTGGCATACATATGTAGGCAGAATTTATGCGAATGCTCTCCTCCAGTTTTTAACATATATTATAGTGTTATTTATATACGATAACTATTATACTAAACGAACCTCTTTTGTATATCAGACGATTTAAATTGTTTTATATGGTTTAACTCATTTATTGGATCCATTAAATATAAGGGCAATTAAAAACTTTATTTGCACATGCATGAGAAATAGACGAGAATGGCAACGCCAGTCCTGCGGCTCTGTACGTCGTAGTTCAATAAACAGTACTGAGTGGAAGAAGAAGCTTGTGTTAAAGTTTACTTGTTGTCTAGATCAATTAAAAATGAACAATGTTATAAAATAGCCCGCCAAATGTGAAGTGGGTGCATCAATATGATTTATATACTTTACTTTTGACATAATTGCCATGTAAGTGGAGTCACTTGTCATAACTATCTTGTAACATCTTGTACGACACCCAGGTCACAGTCTTGTTTAGAAATTGTTTTACTTTCTCAACATAACGGGAAAGAAGGACTTGAGTTATCCCAAAATTTGACATTACCTCATACACACAGTTTGAGAAAGTTGGAGAGAGTATACAAAAAGTTCAGATATCGTAAACCGACAGACTTCACGAAGCTTTTTGTCAGTTTCCTGCACAAGTTCATCACTGACTACAGATAAACGGCCATTTCTCTTCTCATCATTCACGTTTAAATATGCGACACTACTGACGTATGATACCTTCATTAGTCACGTTCAGTTCATAAATATTACACAGTTCGCAATGAATCCGGGCTGCTGCAAGTTATTTCGGGTACAATTATAGGTTTTTAATGTGTGTAATAAAGGTTCTTTATCTACACATGTCCCTTAATGATTACAGAACAAAGGATTTTATTAAAATTGCTCTCATAATTCACAAAGTTTTTACGATGCGCTTTCAGTCGATACCTATATTTTATACTAAACTTAATTATTTTGTTTTTAACTTTTAGTGCACTTAGGTTTCTTTGTATGACAGAGTTAAGGACGTACAATCTGCAACATTTTTGAAATATTTGAATATTTCCAATGTTTCTGTCATTCTTATTTCCCCAAGTCTGGATACCGTACACACAGGTAGGTTTGATCACTTTATAAATTAGCAGTTTATATTCCCGATAGTCGAGGCAAATCAGTAAAAAGGCTCTAAATCTTTTCTGGGTATTTTTTACGTATCGAGACGTTTCAGGACACATTCGATACGGAAAAGCTTCAAAAAGAAAATGTTACGCCAAATTTTTTGTTACAATGGGAAAGTGCACTTGGGCATGCAAAAAATGCATCTATGTAAGGCATTTCTGCAGACCCTAAGAATATTTTATTGCTCTCTTAATATTGGCTAAAATAAGATCAATCCCGTTAATCGGGGGTTTTTGGAGTCGCTGATCTCAAATATGATGCTTATAAAGTGCCTCGATGCACTTAAGGGGCACAATTCTGAGTCTGAGGGCGATTTTGGGGAATCATCTCAAATTTGTTTGTTTTCCGAGTTTAAACTGTCTGAATAAGGGTTTTTGGGGACCCTGATAACGAATATGGTGTCTAAAAAGTAGCCCAATGCACTTGGGGAAAGCATAATCCTGTGGATGTAGGCAATTGTGGGGAATTACCTTAAAGTTGTTTGTTTTTTGATATTAAACTGTCTATGAAAGGGTTTTCGGGGTCGCTGACCACAAATATGATGCTGAGAAAGTGTCCCAATGCAGATGGAGAGACAGAATCCTGAGGCTGCGAGCAATTTTAGGGAATCAGCTTAAAGTTGTTTGTTCCAAATAATGGTATCAGATGGTATATATAGATTGTTGAGATTCAAAATATTGTAAAAATCCTTCGAGAACTGGTTCTCGTCACATTTATCAATATAGTTAGACATAATTTCCATAGATTCTCTTACTTTTTACAAAATTTTGGTAAATTATTGTTTTTAAAGTTGCATTTACTATGGCATTTTTGTGGTACAGTGCTCTCAAAGAAATAAAATCTGTAATATCATCTAGCAGTGCACTCAATAATTCAATTTGGAAACATTCTTTTATACTTCGACTTTTTTCTGTAAATATTACGGCGCTGTTTTTGCCTTTAGGACTCGTAATGAAAAGGTCCTTCATATGAACGTGCATTTTTTGAACACACAATACAACTTTCTTTCCAATTAAATTTTCCATTATCTGTTTAATTTGGATATGTTCTTGGAACATTTTTACTATTATCGGTATCATGATTATCATCCAATCTTGGTCTTTTCGAATCTACAGATGGTTCTAACGAACTTTTTGCTGAATTCATATTGATATACTTCGTGCGACATTTTCCGTGTACTTGAATTGACGTTTGATCCTTGAGATGGTTGTTCAGCCCATCTTTACCTATTTCATAAAAAATTTTCTTTATATTAACTATACCCCTGAATTTAACAGTAATAATTTTATCATTCCCAGGTGGGCATATTCAATTATTTGCCAATGACGCAACAATTATTGCTTATTGGATCTTTATGTGACGATGATGATGGTGATGTATCCTTTTTCGAAAAAAAAACAAGTAAAATTATTCATAGAAATGAAAATAATTATATTATCTTGCTTAATACTAAAAAACGAGTTATAGATCTTTTTTTTAGCAAAAACAGAAAACATAAACATAACTCGAAACGCACATGGCAAAATTCTAAAATAATTTTGTAATCGTGTTCAGAGAACAAAAAACGTAAAGATAAGCAAGAAGACAGACTCACTATTAGAAGACTCAATGACTGTCAGCAACCGAAGTTGATAATTGGATGTCAGTCCCCGAAATTGTACGTTAGAATTCAGCACCCGTTGATAGTTAGATACCAGCATAGTCACTTAGAACGGATGTCAACAACTAACAAATCTTTAGCTGGGTTATGCACCCAATCTCCTCCGAGCCCAAAAGTAATTCACAAGGAAGAGGAAAAAGGTTGTCTAGGAATAAACGAAACAACTAGACTTTTAAAGACTTTAGTTGGGGTCAGGAGATATTCTTCTGTTTCGTTGTGAGTTTTGGCCAATTGTACAACAAGTTGAAGCTACCCTGAAACCTACTACTTTGTAATTGAGGTGTCAAATAATCAAGAATCTCGAATTCAGCAGTTCAGATATTTGTGATAAAGTAAAAAAGTGCAATACTTCTGCAAAACCTGCATATGCAAATTTTCAAGGAAAAAGGCAATTCTTGTGACATTTTTTTACATTATGGCAAATATCTACCGTGTGCTGAATCGCAAACTGACGAATCCTAGTTTCCGGATTATCCGACACCTTCCCGAACATTTTTAACCGAAACCCACATGCGCTAAAACGCGATTTTCTTTTTTACTAAAAACAGATTCTTGACTTACTTTTTTACTAAAAACACAACGTTTGTAAACCCTGATGGGGTTGTTTGTGTCAAAGCAAAATTCTTTCCGTTCTAATATCTGACAAAAATCTTTTTGAAAATAATTCAAATTGAATCATATTCAAATAAAAAAATGAACTACTTGTACCCTGGTGCCCGTGAGTACCCTTTTCCAAAGTTCTCCAGGGCATTTTCTCACTTTGGTGCATTGGAGCTTAATTTTAGAATCAAAATCGTTATCAGCGGCCCCAAAAACCTTTATGTAGACAGTTTAATCTCCGAAAACCAACAACTTTGAGGTGATTTCGTAAAATCGGCTCCATCCCCAGGATTATGTCCCCCCAAGTGCATTGAGATACTTTTTAAACATCATATTTGCTATCAACGATCACAAAACTCTTATTCGGACAGTTTAAAGTCGGCAACCAAACAAATTTGAGAAGATTCTCCAAATTCGCCCCCGGATTCAGAATTATGCCCTCTCAAGTGCATCGGACACGTTATAAGCATCATATTCGTGATCAGCGACTTCAAAAACCTTCGCGTAACAGGATTGATCTTATTTTGGCCAATATTAGGCGAGCAATAAAACATTCTTTAGGGTCTATAAAAAATGCGTCAAATAAATGGATGTTTTGTGTGCACAAATTCCTTATAACAAAAAAATGTGGCGTAACATTATTTTCTGAAGCTTTTTCAAATCAAATGCGCCTTGGAACGTCTCTATAAGTCTACCCAGAAGAAATTTAGGGATTGTAGCGTATTTTTTACTAATTTGCCTCGGCTAAGTGTTAAGTGTGATTAACTATCGATCATTGAATAGGGTTGTCTCAATTTGATTCGTAGTTGTTTTAACTTAAATAAATATATGTTTTTGCCGTGCTAACCTACAGTCTAAATGTAGTCCAAAATATTAGGAGTTTCCCAAATATTTCAGTTGCTTCCCAATAAAGTGAATTGGTAGACGATTGTCTTTTCTGAGAGTAAATGTTGCATGCAATAATTTTCTTTCGTTAGCTTTCACTCTACAATTATTTAATCATAGCTGTATCTTACTGAGATAATTCAGCTTTCCATGGTTATTTATAATTTTTTATCGGATAGTTAAGATGCAAGTTTCTTTCTTAAATATTGATTTATTATATATATTATAACCTTCAAAAGTATAGGCAAAATGTATTTGTCTAGATGTGATTTGGTTGTCTGTTTCTTTTCCAGGTCTAAGAATTAATACTATCTCTGCGTTTTTTAACCAAAACGCTTTTTTACATTGGTTTCGGTTTTAATTACTTATTTATTTTTACAAGCTTAATTCTCTTTATGGAAAAAATCCACTTGGTGTGGGGCTTCTAGATATTTATTTATTTCTTCTTTATTTGATTATTCAGAAAAAAATAATGTTTGTATGTGTCTATAAGTTAGTATGAGTACTAACTTGCTTCTTCGTTACTTCTGGTCCATTTATCGTTCTTCGCTTTGAATGCTGGAATAGATAGCTGCGGTCAATTGATTCGTCTGATTATCTTCCACAGTGAATAGCTAGTAGCTTTTTAAGTTGCTAAACAATTAAATTTCTTTTAAATAGATCGACTTTTTAAATCAAGTAGTAATTTTTTCTGATCTTTTGCAACTTTATTGAAGTTTTTTATTGATTTTGATTACTAGCTACAAATTCTTCAACTTTCGTTTTATGACAATAGAACGTTTTTATGTATATAGGTGATATTTTCTTCCCGTGTAGCCTAGTTTGCAAAGTTGTATTTCAAACTGCGTGGCCTATGCTTTTTTTTTATTTGAGTGTAACCTTTAGATCAATTAGTTTTTCTACTTTTACTTTGAACATCTCATTAGAAAACGTTTCTATTGAGTAACTCTGTGGAGTCAAGTATCGTTTACTTGTTAGTAAATTAATGTTAGTTTTTCTATTGACAATTTAGATTATTTTCATTCATTGAATAGTTGGCTGTCTATAGTTATTGCAAGTCTAAAATCCCGTTATATGTTTTTAGTATTATGGTTTCAACCGACTATAATTATTTCTTGCCAAAATTTATAATCTTTTTTTATTGATAAATTAGGTAGATAATATACTAGGGATAATCCCATTGCAGTGAATTTTTATTTTAGGGCGGTGGAAGTAGCTTAAAAATGTTTATGGTTTTATATCAGATTGTAATAGCTATCCTATTATCCGTATAAATAGTATTACAGATTTTGTATTTTAATGTTTCAAAAATTAACATTATATCAAATTTATGGTTTTTCATTTTTGTAGTCTTGTATTTAGTAAATTAGCTGTTTTTTTGTTAACTAGCATAGAAACGAAATTTATTATTAAATCTATTTGATCTATTAAGCCTATTATTATAACTTTGAGCTTAGTTAGGTTGCTTGTTCCTAAGGAATCTGATGTTATGTTTTAATTTGTTAATTAGTTCTGCGAGCGTTGCGGGCTTTGATTAGTTAGTTGAGCAAATGAAATTCCTTTGTATTTGGCTATAATTGGCTAGATGCTTAACACACTTAACATCTTTACCTTTAATTTCCCCGAAACAGTCTGTAGTCAAGTAACTTTTCAAGCATTTATCAGAACACAAAGCTCTTCCACAACAGCTTGAGTGTGTTTGAAGCTTTCGCGTTTTAGACGTTGTAGGATTTCGGTTTTAACGCGAGAAAGTTCAAATTATTCAACTCAGATCACAAATTAAAAAGGTTGATACATGCAAAATGCTTATAACAGAATTTCTCTTAACGGATTACATAAAGTTTAAGAAATCTGTTGACAAGGCCACCGATAGGAAAGCAGGTTTTGTTTCGATAAAGCTCAAAGTATAATTC
Organism: Sinelater perroti; assembly: GCA_036346155.1. Taxonomy (NCBI): domain Eukaryota; kingdom Metazoa; phylum Arthropoda; class Insecta; order Coleoptera; family Elateridae; genus Sinelater; species Sinelater perroti. Next base: position 4,703,991 of record JARFIY010000077.1, read on the forward strand.
AATTTATATTTATAACCATACTTCCCTCTTGCTGGTTTGATTCTTTCCAGTTTTAAACCGCGTCTAAGGGTATATCTAAAAATGTATGCTCCAAATTTATTCTACATTCAGCAAAAACTGCATAATTACAAAATATTCAAAAACATTTAGTTTTAACGTGGGCTAACTTTGAGGTCTTAAAGATACAAAACTTTTAAAAGTCATAAAATGGAAACCTTTGCGATAAATATAAATATTTACAATATCGAACAAAAATATGCTTGTAGGGAAGTCCTGAAGAGGCAGATGAATTTTGTAATGTTTGATGTAAATCTTATAAAAATTTATGTGAGTTAAGGAGTAACAAAAAATTGTAATGGGATTTTCTCAGCCTTTTAACTAAATTCCCTCTTATTTGGTTCCTTTTATTTTTGACTGTACTTATGTACCCAAAAAGTATACAATGCAAATTAAAGCAAAGTGTAACAAAAACTGTATAAATTGCACACACTTTACCTCTTTGGGCTCATTAAGAATTTAACCGAAATATTGAGCCTACATTGATTATGCAAAATCTGATTCAAATTCAACAAGAATGGCGTCAGTTATCGTACCCAGAAGACACGTTGATAAAATAAAGGAAATAGAAGCTACAAGAAAGCCTTTCATTTCCATAAATTCTTTTAGAAAAATGTGAAGTGCATGGAAAGTAAGACAAGAGTGTTTAAATAAATTGTAGCGCTATTGTTATCTACGTCGGCGTGCTTTACATATTACAAAAACATTGAAGACATTTGAGGATAAAATATAAAGCAAAACAAAAAGAGACTGCATTAGAAACACAAAAAAGCAATGATGGTATTAATACAAAGGCAGAATAGTAAAATCAAAAAGGGAAGAACAAGAAAGGGACAATGGCGATAACGTAGAAAGAGAAATTAATAGAGGTACTTTATTCAAGAAACAAATTGGAAAAAATGCAGAAAAGGCAAAGAATGGAAATTACACATCACGATAGAAAGACCTCAAAGTAAAGAAAGTTATAGTTTTTATTAAGTTTAATATTTTCACATTTGACTTGGCTCAAGATAATTCTTATTTGTATGAACAAAAATTTGTTAATTTTTAAGTCTTTAATAAACTTTTCTTGTTCCTCCATTTCATGTGAAAAAGATTACAATAACAATCTCGTTATGATTACCAATAATTAGCAAAATAATGACTAAAATGTCCATACGTCTTAAATTTAACCAAACTCATCACTCTGACCCAAATCTAACTTACTCAGCAAATAAGTAAACAAACATTTTTAGAAGTAGCTATTCTAAGATGAGTAGGTTTTGTGCAAAATATATATACATTTGTCCCAGGCTATAAAGGCAAAAAAATTTTTTGAATTAAGATACGCATACCCTCTAATTTTTTTCCATTTGACCCTAATAACTGAAATAATAAATATTATTGCGTTCGGATAACGATAACCCGTGCCGACTTGACCTCAAACTTTGAACAAAAAGTTAATATGAAAACCATAGACGGATTTTAGAACTTAATGTTTATTCAGTAAATAAAACGGTGTTTTACCTGTATCTTATGTTTATTAAGTATTTATCATTAAAAGGACATTATTATTAAATTTTCTTTTTAAAATTTGCTTTTTACAGTCAGGATATATCTGTCTGTGTTCTTGTACGCAACGTAATAACAATTGGAATTCTTCTTCAAGAGTGAATAAGCCATGACAGTTTTTCATTAACTTAACCGCTCTTTCAGCCGTATCGTTAACTGCTTTCACTGTTTGTACCTTCTTCTTAGCGTGTTGAAACGAAGCATTATTTGACCATGAAATAGTACACTCGTTGAGAAAACTGTCATCAATTTTGAGTCGATTGAACAAGGACTTGCTTTTGATTGAAAGATGGTCATGGATGTTTTTCTCTGAAATTAAAAAAAGAACAGTTATCATATATCAAAGTAATAAATTAAAAAGAAAAACTAATATCTTTACTTGTCAGACTAACCGTAAAGTGAGCCACAAAGTTCTTCTTTGGGTGGGATATAGCATTTACCGTGGGCTGATGGATTTTATTTGGCTGAGGTAGCAACCATTTTTACTTTAGTTTCTTGGTCTACATCATGGTCAAATAGAGACAGACACTTCATCTGTTAAATATCATAAATCCTGGCAGAACTTCAGTAAAGCTGCTTTTGAGACGCCTTTGTCAATTGTTTCGTAAGCCTTCGTGGCCCTCAAAAAGCACAAATCCTGGTAAGGTGCTTTTACCGCTAAAGTTCATTGCAGCCAAGGCTTGACGTAGGATGTCACGATAAACAGGCAGACGACTAACAGAGCTGCCTTATCCTTGTTTGAAATTCTGAACTGACAATGAGAGCTAAGTAATGATATTTTTAATGAATAAATTGCTCTCGCCATCGATCGAGCTTGGTGCGTGGCACCTGTAACATCTCTAGCAATTTCTTTAGTCAATTCAGTTCGGTAAAATTCTAGCAGTTTGTGAATTTCTGAAACAGTCAGGCATGATAGCTTTTCTGTATAGCTCTGTATTCTCTCGGCATCGACATTTTTCTACTTTTCTCGTAACTTTTAAACAATGGAATGTCAGGGCTTGCAGTGACTTGGCTGATTTTTGCCTCAAACACGCCTTTTAATACCAATTCGTAGACATGATTGCAGCAAGCGAAAATAAGCTTTTGTTCGAGACGCACACACGACCTTTATTTGAAGCAGTAGTATCACAACAGAGAATCTGCGCTTTGTCTTCAACATTCCAATCAATAAGAGCGTTCCAAATTGCCTATACCTGTTGGCTTCCTGAAGAGTTGTCCAATTTTGACACAGCGATAAGTTGTTCTTTATTATCATACGAAATAACTATAGGTAGACGTTCTTCTTTACATTTGCGTGCATCTAAAGCCAGCAACAGTTTGCCATCCCAGTGAACAGTTACAGTATTCGGTACCTCGTTTTGGAAATCAACTTTTATAGCTTCTGGCGCTCTTTTCGCTTTTCCGTGCGAATTCTTTGAATGGAGGACTTGCTTATAGGAAATTTGCCAGTGTTATGTTTAAGTATCTCAATAATTGCTTTAATAATAAGAATTTCTCATACTTAACTGATACTTATCTAATGCTGCCACTAATTTTGGGGTGATAAAATTTTTTCTCATAGAAGTTTTATTATTATCGGGTTGTGTGCTCTCAGTTGGGATGGGCAAAGTTTCTTGCAAATCCATTATTTCAGAATCGGAAGACGAATTTCCTTGTAGTGGTTCATAAGATCATGTAGAAGGAGTTATGGATAAAAAATATTTAGCACGCCGCTTTTGCTCTTTAATGTTTCTAAGGCGCGTCTTTTTCTCTTTTTCGATCAGTTTTCGCCCACTCCAACTGAGGGACCAGGTCGACCTGGCTTTTTCTGTCGCTGCAAGAAGACCATATCTTAATATATCTTCATTAATTGAAGCACATCGGCATGTGCAATGTCAAACAAAGTGCCTAAGTTTGTAACACACTGTTGTCGATGCTGCTCAAACACGTTTTTTGTTTTGTTTGCATTTTTGCAAATCTCTCCAAACTTGGTATAAGGTAACTAGTTTTTTAACACAATTAGGTAATATTTGCGCTTTAATTGACTCTTAAATTTACTTCACGAATATTATAGAACAGAACTGCCAGTACTTGTCCATTAGAGGGAAGTTTTGAACCGGTACTTTGATGTTTTACGTCCCCTATTAAAAATATTCCTTTTTTAGAACTGCGTAACTCCACTGACTTGTTGAGTGAACGAAATCAATGCGTTGACTAATAAAACAAACAAGCAATAAGCACATCAATACGTTAGCTCCCGCGCGCCGTAGCATGCAAGTATTGATATGTTTCGATGCAAGTCGGCACGGGTAGCCGTGGTTCTAAGTACATGAAACTTTATTTACAATTGTTTTGACATCATTCAAATAAAATTAGAGGGTATGCGTTGAAAAAAAGGACTTTTATTTTTTGGGACACCTTAATGTACATTTTCAATTTTAGTTCACAACTGCAGTATACAACTTGAAAAACTAATTTTTTGAAGCATCTGTGTGTAATAGCTGTAACAAAGAACTGCTGTTTACGTTATTGGCTAACAGATGTTGTATTTTTAACTCATTTTTTTGACTTAAAATAATTTAAAAAATTTGTGGAGATTTGGAATAGAAGATAAAGGACACAGTATAAATTATTTTTATTTGAAATTAGTTTACAGTGTTAGAATTATATAACAACAACAATTACGGACTTACATAGGTATATAACATTTAAGCAGGAGTAATTTATGAAAATATATTAGGGTTCATATTGTACTTCCTTCTGTGCTAAAGATCAAGTTAATTATTGTTGAAACCTATCTGTTTTTTGATATAAAGGACAATTACAAATTTTTAAATCATTCCGCACCTGTGTGGCGCGCTCCGATATATAAGTACCCAAAACGCTCTACCTACTATTTAAGGTCAGAATTTCATTTTTATTAAGTGGCGAAGCGAAGCGGATTAACTTACTAACTTCATGTTGTCTGTCTGTCCATCCGTCCGTCCGTCCGAACAAAAACTCGAGAACGGCTGGGAATTTCCAAATTCTGTTTCCGCCAATTGACAGGTGACCAAAAAGGCTTGTTTGCTAGTGATTTTTAAACTGCTTGGTCAAAGGTCAGCTAGACTAGAGGGTTCTCAAATTTGGGAGACTGCTTTGCCACTTCGCTATGCGTTGCAAGCTTTGTGGGTTTATTAGTTTCTAATTTGTAAATTATAGCTACCCCGAGGTCGCAGTACGCTTTTAATCGAATATCTACACGTAAAACACCGTCAGTGCTGGCGTGCCGGCTGTAAAGGGGTGCCGATCATCACCATTAACCACAAGGTCTCTGCAACCGAACTTTCATCAAGCTGGCCCACAACAGCAATTTCAACACCAGACCTATAATGCATCTCAACAATTTTTCCCTTTACTTACCTCAACTTACCCGGTACCCACAAAATCCTTATCATGAACGATGACAAATATGTACCAAATAAATAAAGAATGCCCAAGAAAAACTAAAGATGACCAGGTGAAATGTGTGAACTGTGTCTCGCTAATTATCGAGAGTGTATAGTACACAAGCAACTACAAGAAAAACTCTTTCCACAACTAAAACGCGAGGTTAGTACGCACATGCGCAGATCAACCCAAACATATTGAATTCTTGAGGTTTATTATGCAGAACAAGTAAGACAAAACAAACAACCTACATAAAACTTGAATACCAATACAAATCCACAATCACAAGTCACACCTCAAAATCAACAGTCAAACGATATGGACAAACTGAAATCTGTAATGAAGAGCTTAATCACGCAAATGGCGACTATTATGAACCTTCTAACCACGCTAATTAACAAAATGACATAATGGCTGAACTCTTAGAAATAGAATAGATTTATCGCAGCCGGCGATTTTAACGCAAAACACCAAGACTGGGGCTCTCGTGTCACAAGAACTGGTGGGCGTAAACTGCTAACAGCAAGCAAACCATCTAAATTACTTATCGTCTGGGGAACCGACCTATTGGCCCACGAATTGCCAAAAAATCCTAATCAAAATCAACGTTTGTTTTTTTTTACTGGCGATATAAACAACATATCTTTGACTAATATTCAAATAATATTTTATTAAAAATTTTCACTCTGTCCTAGGCTTCGTTCCAACGCTTTGTATCAGCGGTCTTTATTCTTTCGTGTTCCTGTAGATGTTCAATATTTAATACTATTCTTGGATACTTTTCTTAGAAAAAATCATTTTATTTTTTCAGGCTGTATTTATATTTTTCATTAAAGTCTTCTCTTATTATTTTTTTAGACTTATTTAGGGTTTTTGGTAGTAATCTTCAATATGAATGTTTATGTATTTTTACTGCTATCCCTACGACCCAGAATAGACGCCCCGATTTAATTTAATTGGTGCCGGTAGGATTTTAGACCTGCTTTTCTGTGTTTTCAACCAGTACTTAAATTACAACGCGGTGAGATTTTTTAGTTTACTATCCCATGCCATGAAAAAATAGTCCCAACATCAATAGCAGTGTCTTCGTATTTCCGAAGATTTTTATCAATGATTATATAAAACCTTGTTTTACTGCGGATACAAATGAGGAGTATTAATTTTTTGAATCTTTAATTTGTTTTTGTAGAAAAACGTCCTAAAGAAGTACAGGTTCTTTTCAAGAGCTCTAACAGCAACCTTAACCTAAACAGAGATTCTGTTGCATATCATTAATAAGCGCTTGCACTAATTTTCATCGATAGCATAACCATAAATACTATTCTATCATCGAAAAGCTTGTTGAGGCTTTCATTTTACTTGCAATCACTGTCTTTGAAGTTATCGCTGGCTGACAATTTACAGATATTTCTTGTGATTTTTAATGTTTAATGGACTGAACTAGGTCGGCGGCAGACTAAATGTCATTTTTGCATAAATAAATTTAACACTTTTTAACTATTCTTTACTAAGAAACAACATCGACAGATTTCAAATTATTTTTCTAAATACACATACATCATGAGGCATCAAAAGCGTCAGGTCTTTAGAAATTTAATCAATAGAAGAAAGAAAGCTAGGTATATTTTATAATTGAGTATTTTTTCCATTTGTTTAATGGTAATTATATAATCTTGTATGCCTTCCAGCTTCCTGAAGTCAATTTGGGACTGGTTAAGCTGAGGTCCTAATTCTTGACAGTTTTATTTCTAAGATTCTTTCAAATATCTTTGATATTACATCTATTAAAAAGATTTGCCCTATCATCTTTTTTTGTATATTGGCAATCTATCAAAATTTTGGTGCACTCCCTTCCCCCAAAACGTATTTAATACTTTTGTTAACATTGAATCCATGTATTTATGAAAATTCTACTAATAAGTCTATAATATATAATAATATGCCTCATTATTTACTTTGCGTTGATGTATTTTTTATTTATTGTTTTCAGTTAAACTTATTTTTTGACATTTTTGTTCTACCAGACTGTTTGCTTCTTATTTATATTTATTTAGAATACTTTTGAAGGTTTACCATGCTTTTTATACATTTTAATGCATGTTGCTTCTTGTCTTATCTATCATTTCTGCTCGTTACATGTTTTTCATTGGTCTGTAAGTCTTTATTGTTTTCTTGGTAATGTTTCTTAGTTATTCTTTCTTATTGTTATTATTGTTCGCTTTTGGTGACCTATTGTCGTCTTCGCTTTTAAGAGATAATGGTTAATATTTATCTCCGTTTCGCATATAATTTTAGTTTTTTTTGATTTTCAAATTATAGCTCCAGTCTATTAGCACATAATCTATTACGGTACCTTTCTAGTGTATTTATGTACGTCTTTATGCTAAAATAATATTAGCATTAATAAGTTATTCAATATTTCTGAGTCTATTGTTATTTCCATTATCTCTCCGAACTTTCTTATTATATTTCCCACAATAAATAACGCTATAATAAAGGCTGGTGTTTTAGACAAACACACTTTCGTTGCTCATTTTAGATAGATTAATAATCTCCACAAGTTTTGCATAAAATTGGTGCAGGCCCGGAACGCTGCTTTCTGAAGCAATCGTCTTGTCACTATGTATTAGCGGTGACACTAAATGCAACAATCGAAAACACCATACAATCTACCCTATTAATAAAAGTAGCACTTTATAGAGAAGTAATCGGTGGTGACTAATTTACATGTTTAAGTTGTACATAACGAAAATTCTTGAACTAATAGCCTACACGTAACAGAATTAGTGTCAGTAGACAACAAAAAGTACTTGACTAATGAACAAATGTTTGCTATTGAGGAGGCTAGAAGGTTAACCCATATTACTAATTGTAAGCTTCATTTTTACAGAGATATTTCTAAAATATATCATCAACTATTGATGTTTCGCCTACAACTGCGACGGACATCTTCAGAAGAAAAAAAATTAAGAGACTGTCTCGTGTATTTTCGCTTTTATACTCGTGCGGGTATGGTAGGGGTGGTATTGGGGGGCCATTGTTGACGTCACCGGGATGGTAGATAACGTGATCGGGCTAGCTGATGACGTTAATCGGGTCACTGCAGATAATATTTTGAGACCTCGTGGTAGATTTATCGTCCTAATTAAGGCGTAGATGACGTTTATGTTCCTTTGTCTTGCTGGTAATCGTTCGTCTAGTAGTCCCAATGTAAACTTGCTCACACGGCGATGTCTTCAAACTTCTCCATGTAGTAATTGGCGATTACAGAGCTAAGTGGACAACTTATTGCTACTCTACTTTTCTTTTGTTTGTAATATACACACTGCTAAACAAAGTAACTGGACGTAAGGCACTGCTAAAATAGCCGTAAGATATCGTTAGGAAAATTTTCCTTTAGGTGATCCAGGTCATCTTGAATTAGCACTTTGGCAAACAGGAAAGTTACATGAAAACTAACCATTAGATCTCCCTCTTGTAGCTGGATGTCTTGAAGCTGGTTGACAAAATGAGTGGAGTCCTTGATGTAACTGCTGGTATGGCCAATGTACGATTGTAACAGACTGAATAAGTATTTAGCCAACTTGTAGGTAGAATCACCGATAGCACTGACAATGGTTCACAGCGGTACATCGTCCTTGTGTATTTTGGAGAGCCCATATATTCTTGGGAGCAGCGCCTTTGATGTTATTAGTCTCTTTTTGGTGGTGGCATCTATAGGGGACTCTTTATCAGTTTGCTCGTGTCGCGTGGTATACGCGATGTAGAATAGTGTTTGAGCACGGTTTAAGTGTTCGTATCGAGCAGTTCGATCATCTTTTGTGTAGTCCTCCTGTGCGTTACCTTTATCTGCCGGTTAGACAATTATGGTGTCATAATTCTTGAGTTTACGTATAGCCTATAATTCCGCCCTGGCTAAGTTTTTCTTAGGCGGCTTAACACGGGGCAGGATGCATGAAGTTTCGACTCATACTTCCTCTGCTTCGTCTTTTGGAAGGTTTCGTATGGATGCTTCTACGTTAACTATATGTATTCTACCGGAATGGATTTAGGTGTTACGGCAAATGTTTTACCTTTGCTGAGAGCACTGATGGCTTCCTGGTTAAGCTCATATTTATAAAAGTTTATTACAGTTCGCTTATAATCCAGTTGTGTGGGAGCGTTTTTATTTTGTAAACGCTGAAACTTAGAAGATTGTCTAACGGTTGCGGTCGCTCCGTGTATCTCCTCAGAATGAAAAGTGATGCGACCTACAGTATCCCAGTCATCTTTATGGATTCTGCTGTCCAAGCTGACATAAACGTGCATCAGTTTTAGTAAACACAGAGTAACGGTTTTCCTACTAGCATGCACTTCTTCTGATAAATTCATTGGGTTTGACTAGTGCGCAGATGGTATTTGATTTGTAAATACTTCGGCACTACCTTTTGATCTCGACAACGCAGCAAGAAAGCAAGGCTGGACAGTCGCTGCAATTTCTTCTTGCGTAATTTCTCGAGTTGTCTTACAGGCTTGTTACCCTCTTCCCCGTAGAGGCGTATCAAAAGAGATGCAAATGCTTTCACGGCCGGTGTTATAGTGCATCATGTGCTTGGTTCTTGGGTTATAAGGTCGTGGTCGGAGTTCAGAAACTCTTGACGTTTTGTCGACAACTACGGCAGATATCTTCAGAAGAAAGTCTTCTAAAAATTATGTGACTGTCCCCTGTATTTTTCTTCTGAAGATGTCCACCGCAGTTGTGGACGAAACGTCAAGAGTTTCTGTACTCCGACCACAGCCTTAAAACCCGAGAACCAACCGCATGATGCACCAGGATAAAACTTATTCAACCTCACAGTGGCTTTACAGAAATGTATCAGACTCTTTTTCTTTAATTGCTGATCCTACCTAAGACAATGGTAGGTTGTAATTTGTGTATTTCCATGCAAATTGTTAAGGGGTCTCGACATGTTACAGACTTTTTGAAAAAACAATAAAGTAGTATAAATTTTTACTAATTAATATACATGCGTATATAGAAAATACATGTGCAATTTTTGGAATGGTAGGGTTTCGCAAAAAATGTAAGATTTTGTGAAAAGATTAAATCTGAAGACTTTAGAGCACATATGTAAAGATGCCCTTTTTTTCGTTGGAGTGCGTGAATTGACATTGCTGTCTTAAGGGCTTATTGTGCTTACTAAGATACAATCTTAGACTACTTACACACAAGAATGTCACATAAACCCCTGAGTTTCCAGCGAGATTTTAACTCGTCTGCCCTGAATTCGCCAACCACAATACCACGTCAACAGGTCAATTTAAAAACCTTTTGTTTGTACGATGATACAATTGATGATACAAAGATGATAACCGTTCCTGTAACAAAAATCGCCATTTTGCTAATAATTTAGTTTTTGTATTCGTAACGCATTAGTATATTGAAATACTTTCGCTCCAATAAAAATATTGGTACAATAATAGCAATTTTGGTAGTACTGGCACATACAAGTTACATCCGGAAAGTAATTAAACCAATTTTCCGAGGGCGCAGTTTTCGGGCCTGATAATTGGTGGGGAACGTCAGATAAATGGTGGCTTTGTTTTTACAAAGTGCGAATTGCTTGGAAAGTAGACAGCTGCTTGAGCATCGCGTCATGGGTCAAATTGCAGTTCAGTGTCTATTAGCAATAAAACCACAATAAAGACGCTTGGTATGGTACAATAAGCTTACGGGAAGAGCATTTTATCCAAAAGTGTTTAGGCGTACAAAACGTTCAGATAAGGAAGAAGAAAAATCAAATTATATTACACTTCAAACAATGAGGTTTTAAACTTTAACTAATGCTTGAGTGTTAGAATGATAACAGATAAAGTGGGACTTTCAATATCTATCGTGTTTAAAATCGTCACGATGGAATTACACAAGCGGAAAGCGGAACACAATGTGTCGATTTCTCGTGAGCTCAAATTCGGGTTGAAAGGACATTGCTTTTGGACTGTTAAAAATGTGCCAGCCACTGTGACAAGTACTCTGAAAGAGATTCTAGTTTAAAACTTTCAGGCGGGCTACTACACGTGGCAGAACTGTTGGCAACTCAAAGATATTTTGATAAACATTAAATGTATATAAACATATCTGCAATGGAATGTATTTTTTAGTCTTATTACTTTCTGGATGTACCTTGTAAATAGTAACATTTAGTCACAACAGTTTGTAATTCTACAAAAATCTCGTTTAAATTTGACTCTCCTATGCATTTAGTAAACTAAGAAAATAAAATTATTGAACAATGTGGGTAAGGTGACAACAGTTTTGGACTTCGACCGACGTCTGATTGTTATATTAACAGCAGAAATAAATTTAATTTATTTAAGAAAGTGATAACTGATAAAAAGGGCAAAGCTTTGAGCCGTCCACTACCGAGTTTTCTCAGTCAGAAAAGGCACGCACTAGCAAATTAGGAAATAAAGCAATGTCCTTTGTCTCTTTTGACTCAAAAAATAATGTTCATAAGAAGTTTGTACCACCCGTACATACAACCAATGCTGAATTTTATGTGGAGGTGCTTAAACGGTTGAAGACAAGAGTTCCACCCGTTCATTCGGAGATCGCCAATACCTGGATTATTCAATACGACAATAGATCACACTAAGTGTCGTTAGTAGTAAGAGAATTTCTAATAACACAAACCTTAACAACATTGCCTCAACCTTCTCATAATCCGGACATTGCTCAACACAATTCTTTTTTGTTTCCATGTTTCAAATTCAGCTTGAAAAGGCACCGTTTTGAAATTGTTAAGGACGTGCAGGCTGCTGTGACGGGTGCTCTGGAGGAAATTTGAATTCAAGGCTCCCAAGCTAACTGTGGCGCGTAGCAGAACCACAGGCAAGGGTGTATCGATGCTCAAAGACCTTATTTTGAAGAAGTCTCATTATTTATCGAGCATACCTTATATTTTTATTATATTTAGAAGAATATGACAACCACAAAATTAACAGGATATTGTATACCAAGACATTAATGAAGAACACCTAAAACTTGGCAGAAATAAATGCTCTATTGGAAAATTTTGAGTCATCAGGAGCCGAACAAGAATTCATCGACTGGAAACCTAATTAATTATAATTGCAGTTCAAATTCGAACATACTCCGTATCATTGCCATCTGACATTCCGATTATAGTCAGACGTTAACAGTCCACAAGCAAGGCCTATTCTGAATACAAATTGCCACAGCACACGAACGCATTCAGAAAGCTGTATTCAGTGGAAGCAATTCGCCGTCCAGTAGCAAACCCAATTTGCAAAAACAAAGTTCAAATCGCCCCCCAGTTAAGGCCCGCTGAATCAGATATAATGAATTCGCTCACCGCCCCGCGCTTTATTAACTCTTACTTGACGAAACTCGCGGACGCTTAGGCATGCAAAGCAACGTTAAACATTTTCGCGTGCCTGAATTCAGTTTGCTTGCTTGCGCTGCGTCCAAAGTGTCGCGTTAATATGGGGCTTAGCGTAATCATGGCGAGCAGAATTTGCATTAATTGGGCTGGGCGACGCACTGCTTCCGAGCAAGACGTATGATTACATTTATAGAAAATGCCGAGGTAATATTTTACTTGTCGTACGAGGAATATTCGTAAAGTGGCTAAAATCCATACCCAAGGCCTGATCAAGGTTTTTGGCGCTCTAGGCTAACAATTTTTTAGCCGCCCCTCTCAAATATTTCCGTGTTTGGAGCGTTACAAAAAAATTAAGAGAAGTTGATTGTTTAGACATAACAATGATTTGATTATTTCATTTTTCCTTAGATACATACACTTTAATACAATGTCTACATACATCCACACTTCAATGAGGAGAAATAAAAACAAATTCTCATTTCATCTAAAAACTTTTATTAAGAAACATTTCTTTTCCTGGCTTTAAAATGAGCAAACTTCTGGAGTACGTCATCAAACGGAAGACTATGTAGAAACTCATTCTCAAGAACTAAAAGTGCAAGGCTCGTCATTTTTGTCTTATTTTAACATTTTTTTATTCGGTTGCATATTTACAGTCTACTCAGAATAGGTGCGTAATAAGTAAATTTTATATTTTATGCGACTGGTGGATGGTTGGATAGCTGATCTACAAGGTCATCTTCATGTCCGGCTAGCTTATAGGTGTGTTTCTCCGACAACATGACAACATTTTTGATATACCATGGTGTGTTTGCTAACATTCGAAGCTCTTGGACTGGAACATTTGCAATATTTTGGAGTACAAGGCTTTGGTGCAATTCTATAGTTAAATTCTATATGTCCAGATGGGTTTCAGTATTACTTTACATTATGAGTGAGCTTTAAGCAATTAGCACATTTTTTTGGTTTTTGTGTCGAGTTGTTTTCTTTTCGCTGGCACTCCAGGTGAGCTTTTCTTCAAGATGCATTCCAAGATATTTTATTTCTATTTTAATCGGCAGCGGGATATTATTGAATGTAGTTTGTGAACAAATTATTCGTCTGTTGGCGATTTGCATAAATTTTTCACTGTTGATCGTTACCCTTCATTTGTTGATCCATTCTTATGGTAGGTTGGCAATTTGTGGTGTTTCGTTAGCTGTTAAAATGGCCGTATCATCGGCAAATGTGGCGATCACAGTATTATCAGTGATTAATAGGTCAAAGAAGTAGATCAGGTAGAAGAGTAATCCCACCACGCTTTAGTAGTAATCTGATAGCTTGTTAATCCTGACTTGAAACACCCGTTCTTCGAGATACGATTTGAGCAATAGATAGATCTGACTTGGAAAGTAGAGTTTGATTTTGTATAATAACCCTTTATGTTAGACCTTATCGAAGACGCACCTGCACAGACTTTTCTGGTTTCAAGACACTCCATGATTTGCTTCACGATCCGGTGGCCTTGTATCGTTGAATGATATTTACGAAATCCGAATTGGTAAGTTGGTATTAGCTGGTCAAGGTCTACCGTCTCCTTGATTCTTGTGAGGAGCAATATTTCAAAGATCTTGGACATGAAGGGTAGGAGGCTTATTAGTCTATAGAATGTGGGCTGGTTGGGAGGTATTCCAGGCTTAGCAATCATGATGATCTGAGCAAACTTCCATTAAATCGGAAAATAGGTGAGTTTTTGAAAACTATTATATTGCCTGAAAAGCCTTGCGTGAAAGATGTTGCGAGATTTATTCTGCTATTTTGGGATTTGCATGTTAAATTTGCTGACGAACTTCAGCTGGAGTGAACGGTGCAAGTAGTAGGTGTAACTGTCCCGGAACGTCCAGGAATATTTTGATTGTGGTGTCACTATTATATCCTTGAGAAGGGGGAAGTAGAATGCATTGGTAAGATATTCACCAAAAGTATCTGCTTTTTTCTTACCTGTTCTAACCCAGTTATTTATCTGGTTTTTAAATTTGTGGGATTGCTATTAGTGGCCTTTTAAATATCTTTGTTGCTTTCCATATGGTGTGATCAGAAAAAGATAATTGTGAAATATAATTTATGGAGGATTTACTGCGTGCTTTTAGTAATGCTGTATGCAGTTGATGAACAAGTTTGGAAGTATAAGAAGCTCTATATTCCCTGCCATTGTTTACGAGCCTTACGTTTTTCTACAATAAGATCTCTTGTGTAGTGAGGGATGTTAGTTACTTCAAGGGTACTCTTCGTGAGAGTAGGAGTGGGTTGCCATACAGCTGCCTGGAGCATAGTAGTCAAATATTGTGTAACAACATCGAGATCTTGACTGTCTTTTTCGTCAAAAGAGCCGGGAGTTTGTATGGATCACTAGACCAGTAGATAGATTCTTCAGTCGATAAATAGTTGTAGTTGTTCTTATGTATTATTCTTAAAAGGTTGTGTCTTTTAGAATTAATTAGTTTGGTGCCTAGGAATCTAGGAAAATCTTCATATTCGTCACTTAAAATAGCATACCTCGGACGACTATATACTGCTGCAACTATAAGCGGGTATGGAAGCGTGAATTAGTATACTTGTATTTTGGATTTTTTCTGTTTACTGATGATGGGCTTTGTGATGGATAATTGTATTTTTAACAATTACGATTGAGCTACCATGTGGGCTATTCCATCAGCTTATGCATAGAAGATGTTATAACGTGCTCTCCTGTTCGTTGCATGAGTTTCAGAAACAAGCAGCATGTCAATTTGTTGTAGCTATAAGAAAGTTATTACTTTGAAAACGTGGTTAGTAATGCCCTTAGCGTTCCATAATCCAATATGCAGCAAAGTTGTTATTTAGAGACTAAATTATTAGTAACGATGGAAGGCATGTTTAATATCATGTTATTTTGCCTTAAGAGTTGGGAGAACATTATTTTGAATTCGAGGAGAAAATATGATAGCATCTCATGGATGTTCATCTGATGGACAGGATTTGCGGGTTGTTATTTTTTTGATCCCAGGTTAGAGGATAAGTAGATACATTTTGTGTGAACTGTTGTTATGTTAACTTTGAAAAGGAGGAAAGTCATTTGTGTTTATAGCGAGAGGTAGGTGTTGCGGATAAGATTTGTTTGTTATTCCTCTGAACGGTGCGTATCTGGTCTTTTGGAGGTCTTGATAAATTATGCAATCTTTGTAGTTAGCCAAACGACTTTCACCACATAAGGCACAATTAGCTGGGCTGTTGGGATCTTTCTTGCATGCTGAAGTATTGTGTCCACCACCGTATTTGACGCAGGTAAAAGATTTATTTTAATTTTTTTGTAGGTCCCTTGTCTTGGCATCTCAAGCATTGAGGAATAATGTTTTTCATTCTGGGTGGTTTATATCAAAGATTTTCCTAATGTTTATAATGTTGCGGACTTTATGAAGTTGTTTGGCTAGTTCATTCTTGATGACATTCACAGGAATAAAACAATGTAAGTGTCGGATGGCCACTCCATAGGCTCTATCCTGTTTCAGCTGCAATGTGTGGTAAACAATGGTTCATCTTTAAGATGTCTTAATTTTCTGCAGGAGTCTGCAATTAGTAGATAATTAATTTTAATAATTCTATTGGATGTTACTAATGTACAGTAATGATCTTTTTCAAGAATCTGAGTGAGGTATTCTATCATTTTCTCGTGATTAGTAGCACCATGAATGTAGACTAATGGGGATTTCGAAATTTTGCTTGGGTTGCTGTCATTGTTTTTATGTTGTCGTATCTCTTAGATATGGTTAGTCGTATTGATGATACCATTTGTATCTTTCTTCATCGTTATCATTGTAGTGTCAACTAGATCGGTATCAGCCTCCACATTTATTTGGGTGCTCATATAATGATTATCGGCAGATACTTCTGTATCGATTTGCTGATTTAAATTAGATTGCATTATCTGTGAGAAAGGGGCTGTGTTCGGATATAATACGAAATGGGAGTGAGATTAGTACTTAATTATAAGGTCCAATTGGAAATTTAAGGTTAAGTTGGTTTCGTTTTTGAGTCACGGGAATCCTTGAGCTCATGGTATACTAAACGTGAAGCCGTAATTTTCCAGCGTAATTTGATTTTCAATAGACGTTCTTGGCGCATTTACGTTCGAAAATGTTGGTTATGATGTGTTTATATTTAGTTAATAAATTCAATAATATTTTCGTATGATTCTGATGTTATTTCATGAATATAAAGGAGACACTTGATAATACTATCATCGTGAGGTACTGCACTTTCCAAGATAAAAGAGAGCGTTTGTGGGTTTAATCCAAGAAAGCGTACAAGCGAATCTGTTTTAATACTTATTAAAAAAGCTACTAAATGCATCTATTCCTCAAGAAATGTTCTACCCAAACCAAAAGCATACTTTTCCATTAGCTGATTTACCCTTTACCGTAATCTGTCATTTTCAATTTGATTTATTTTCTATAGAAAACCAAAATCCTTATGTATTTCTGTATAATTGTTTTTTTTTCATACTTATTTGAGCTTTGGAGAGTCACTTGCAGCTTAACATGATCCTATCACAAAATACTATCGTCCAGAGAACGCGTAATTTCCATCTTTGCTTTCACCAAAAAAAAACTTTCTCTTTCTGTGATGTTTGTTTTGTGGACGTCAGTTTCACGCATTTATTTTGCTTTTTTTTCCAGGTTTGAAAATCAAATAGTCTTTATAAAAGTACTATATAGAATAATGACCTGTTGTGTCTGTACTTCTTCCTCGAAGTCTTTCACTTACTTACTTCTTAAGATTTCACAAGAATATTGTTTCAAAAACATGCCATTAATCCCATTTCAAAATATTAAGTTTTTATAAGACATTTGCTGCATACTGTGCGTCCTTAGTCCGATTGTTATTATAGGTAATGTGTATCAAAGTATCAAAAACCTCCAAGTACGATTCGTATAACCTTGACTGGCGTCAATGCGAGCACTCCATTAGGGTGCCGACAAAGTTTTTAAATATAAAGAGTACTTTTTATTACAAGGCTGCAAGATATCCCATCTTTTGATTAGTATATATTGAATAGCAGAGCCGAACAGACGTGGTGTGATATCCAGACAGAGGTCAAGTGCAGTATCGGAACCCGTGCCACTTATCTGCTGGGTCTAGCTGTTATTCTCGTAAACTAATATATATATATATATATATATATATATATATATATATATATATATATATATATATATATATATATATAAATATTATCAAGACCTTTCCTACCATACAGTGTAAAGGTATGTATTTACAAAATAAAACTAAACTAATTCTTGACATAATATTTAAAACTAAAATTATTCTTGATTTCTACTGGTATGTACTAATCTGGTCCACTCCTTTTTGTTCTGTGCCATTACCTTCGCTTCTTGCCATGTTATTCCTTTCTGAAGAAGTTTTTCTTCTATTGTTCTTGTCCATGTTTTTCGTGGTCTTCCTCTTGCTCTACTAGTACCTACTTTCGATTCCCATATTTTCTTAACCTGTCTATCTTTGTCCATTCTAAGTAGATGTCCTAACCATTGTAGCTGTCGTGTTTCTATTTTTTTTCCAGTGGTTCTACTTTAAGTTCTTCTCGAATTATTTGATTTCGTATTTTATCTCTTCTGGTTACTCCTAGTACTTTCCTCAGATATTTCATTTCCATACTTTGTAGTTTACTTTCCTGTCTCTTCGTTGTTACCACGATTCCCCAAATGTCAATGTCGGTAGATAAATTGTTTTATATATGGTGAGTTTTGTTTTCCTAGAAATCTCTTTGTTGTTCAAGAATGTCTTTCCTAGTGCAGTAGTACAACTTGGCAGTGTTTTCTATTCGTTTGTTTAGTTCAGCTTCTTGTTCTCCTTTGCTGTCTATAGTAACTCCTAAATATGTGAAACTTTTGACTTGTTCTAATTTACTGTTGTTGATTTTTATGTTTGTCTGTTCTTCTTGTTTACCAATTGCCATGACCTTAGTTTTGCCTATGTTAATTTTCATGTTGTAGTCCTCTAACGTTTCTTTCCATATTTCCAGATTGTATTGTAGGTCCCTCTCCTTTGGTGCGAATATCACAACGTCATCAGCAAACGCACATTCGGAGATGTTTATTCGTTGCATGTTTCTGTATCCTACACATAATTTCGCTACTTTTGACCTACATGCGTTAATAATGTCGTCCATGAGTAGTATGAATAGCAGAGGGCTTAGTACACCACCTTGTCTTAGGCCATTGCTTGTTATGAACTCTTCCGATTGTGAGTATCTAGTTCTTACATAGTTCCTGCAGTTTTGGTACATGCTTTTGGTGGCATTAAGCAATTGTTTTCCTACACCCTTCTAATTAGGCTCTTCCAGATCTTTTTCTTGGTGCGCGGTCAAAAGCTTTTCTAAATCGATGAAGGCTAGGTAAACTTTTCTGTCTTGTTTTAGTGTTCTTTCTATTACTTCTTTTAAGCTAAATATGTGGTCTTGTATACTACGTCCCTTTCTGAATCCGCTTTGAGAGTCTATTAGTTGTCTTGCTAGGACTTTTCTTAGTTTCTGTTCTAAAATTCTTTCATAAACCTTGCATGCTATGCTCAACAGTGTTATTCCTCGGTAGTTATCACAACTAAGTCTATCTCCTTTTTTGTACAGTGGTAATATGATTCCCACTTCCCACTCTTTTGGTATTCTACCGGTTCTCCAAGCCTCTTTGCAAATGTCTAAGAATATTTGTGCTCCATATTTTCCCATAGTTTTCAGCATTTCTGCCTCTACTCCGTCGTGTCCAGGTGTTTTCCCATTCTTAACGTTTTTTATTGCTTCACATAGTTCCTTCATTGTGGGTTCTTCATCCGTTATTACTTCCATTCTTTCTGCTCTTTGTTCTCCTTCTTCATGTAAACTTAATCAATTTTCTAATCCTTGGCAGAACGTAACATTATGTACAACAATAACGCCGGTTTTACGGCTAATTCAAACACCTATTATTCACAACAATCAACAAGTAACAACATTCCCTTCATGTATAATTCGCAACCTCAAATGCAGTGGCGGGCGCAAGCACAGCAACCACAAACAATGCAGTTACAACAATCTCAACAAACTTTGATACCACGGTGGAATATACCCCAGGCCAATAAAACACGGATGAATACTTTCATACAACAAACACCTAATTATTTACATATGCGGGAATCGTACCCCTCACAACAAAGTGTTCCAAATAGTACAGCACTGATAAACTCTGGTTATTTATATTCGCAAGCGCTGCAACATGGGGCGCCATCAGATCATGTTATGAATGCAATACCGTACCAGTTGACAAATCCTTCTAACAACGATGATATTATGTCAGTCGCCAGTGATAAATCAGAAATTATAACATTAAATAAGTTTCAAGAAGTAAGACGACATAAAAGAAGGAGAAGCGGTGATCTTTCTTCACAGTTAAGGAAGCAGCCTAACACAGGAACATCCACCTCCAACAGGTACGATACACTAGCATCAGTCGCAAATGATGTGGGAGCAATCCACTAGATCGATACCGCTGCAGAAAAGGAGAAAAAAGATTCAAGTTCCTCCTTTCATAATTCACTATGCAACAGCAATAAACCCCTTGCTACATTTAGTTAATAACCACATAGATAAAACAGCTTACAATTATCAATTATTGCAAGGTAATAAAGTCAAATTACAAGTAAAAAAAGTAGAAGACTATAAAATATTAAGGGATGCTCTTGACAAAAATTAAGTAGCAAGGCACACATATAGCTTTGAAGAGGAGAAGACTACAGAGTCGTGTTAAAGAATATGCATCATTCCATAGAAACTGCCCTAATCAAGGAAGAACTATTGAAAGCAGGGCACGAAGTTGTAAATATTATGAATGTTATCAACCGAGAAACTAAGAAGAAGAAAAATCTCTTCTTCATTGATATCAAGCGTAACACAAATAACAAGGACACATTTAAAATTAAAAATATTGAAAATGCAATTGTGCAATTTGAAGAACCCATAAGAAAAACGCAGATACCTCAGTGTAAAAATTGCCAGTGCTACGGCCACACAAGGAACAGGTGCACTAGGACAGCCCGATGCGTCAAATGTGCAGGGCTGCACGACTATCGCACATGTGCAAAAAACCGTAATGATGGTAAACCTGCCAAATGCGTACTATGCCACGGTGCGCACCCAGCTAAATACAAAGGCTGTAAGGTTTATGTCGACATCCTAAACAGAAGAAACCCGGGTCTACCTTGTAAAATACTTACCTCTGGTAATCAACAGCGGTCAATTCAACCAACAACGCAACAGCAAATGACACAATTACAACCTAATCAGGAACAACAAAATCAACCTCAGAACCTAACGATGACCAGTATGCAACATAAAACCCTCACTCCCCTTAATACCGATATGTTGGAAAAACGTCATGCCAATTTTCATGTTACAGCAAGCCGTCAATATAATCAAATAAATCGTCAACAACCAGGTCAGCAAACAGGGGACTTAACCTCCATCATTATATCAATGCAACAAAATATATTGGCGCAACAGCAAACAATACATGAATTATCAACACAGATCAGGCTCCTAAGAGAAGAATTGTCAAATAATAAAAATGGCTCCAATATATAAAATCGCCTTATGGAATGCCAATGGGCTTTCAAAACACAAGCAAGAAGTAGAAATGTTTCTTAAGTTACGTAATGTAGATATTTTACTCGTTTCAGAGACTCATTTCACAAGCTCAAGTTACCTCAAAATACAAAACTACAACATATATTCCACAGAACATCCAGAAGCAGAGAGACATGCTATGGGAGGTATGGTCATACTGATCAAGAATAGTATTAAACATTATGAGCTATCAAAATTTAAGGAGGACTTCCTACAAGCAACTAGTGTTCCAATAGAAGACTGGCACGGTCCTCTCACACTCTCAGCAGCGTACTGCCCGCCAAATCGCCCTACTAACAAAGAAGGTTTTATTAACTATTTTCGCTCCCTGGGTAATAGGTTCCTAGCAGGCGGACACTATAATGCGAAAAATACTCTCTGGGGCTCCCGTATATCTCCACCAGGACGGGGAAGAGTACTATATAAAGTTGTCCAAGAACTACAGCTAAATTATTTATCAACATATGAACCAACGTACTGGCCCACAGATGTTAACAAAATTCCGGACTTGCTGGATTTCTTCGTGACGAAAGGTATAGCTCCTGGGTACCTGGACATCTCATCATGCTTGGATCTTAACTCCGATCACAATCCCGTTATAGCCATCAAAACTTTTTAACAACAGAACAGATTGGTACCACTTTAGATCTTTAGTGGATAATAAACTGAATATGAGAATACCGCTCAAAACCACTGATGACGTTGAGGCTGGGTATGGAACTTTACCCAAGTATTACAAGAGTCGGCTAGGAAGCGACACCAGATATCCCAATTACAAGGAAACAGGAATGCTGTCCAATGGTCATCAAAAGAAAATTGCTGAAAAAGAAGGCTGAGGAGAATCTGGCAGAACACTGGTTATCCCTCTGATAAAACACGCTATAATAAAGCATCTGCGGAACTCAAGAGTTTAATCAAAGAGTTAAAGAATAAAAGCTTTCAAGAGTACTTGGAAAATTTAAGCCCTACCATTGATACAAACTACGCTTTGTGGAGCAACCAAAAGGATTAAATACCAGCATAAACAAATTCCCCAATACGCAAAGAAGACAACAGTTGGGCACGCACTGATTCGGATAAGGCAGATGTT
Source organism: Sinelater perroti (assembly GCA_036346155.1). Classification (NCBI taxonomy): domain Eukaryota; kingdom Metazoa; phylum Arthropoda; class Insecta; order Coleoptera; family Elateridae; genus Sinelater; species Sinelater perroti. The sequence continues at coordinate 4,726,171 of JARFIY010000077.1, forward strand.
TTTGCTCAGTATCTTAGTAACGTTTTTCAACCTTTGCCCTCTTCTTTAACACCAGAAGAAGATGCTGAAATAAAGAATTATCTCCACACACCATATCAATTGGCCCCACTGCCAAAGCTCTTCTCAGTTAAGGAAGTTAAAGATATGGTTAAAATGATCTACATCCAAAAAGTCCCCGGCATTGATCAAATAACAGGAAAGATAATCAAGGAACTTCCTCGCAAAGGCTTTGTTATGATTACAATTTATTCAATTCAGTCCTGCATTTAGGGTACTTTCCGTTACTCTGGAAGGTGGCTCAAGTGATTCTTATATTAAAACCTGGAAACCACCCAACGAGGCTGCTTCTTATAGGCCAATTAGTTTACTATGCATACTTGGTAAACTATTAAAAAAATTGCTAGCCAAAAGACTTACGCCAATCATCGAAGAGATGAATTTGATTCCAGCGCATCAGTTTGGATTTAGAAGGGAGCATTCAACCATACAGCCGGTCCATCGTGTAGTCAACTTAATAAATCAATCTTTTGAAGAAAAAAGTTACTGCACAGCAGTCTTCCTCGACGACAGCCAAGCATTAGATAAGGTGTGGCACGATGGCCTGCTGTATAAATTGAAAAAATCGCTACCACATTCATATTATATTATAATTATATCATACTTAGAAGAAAGATACTTTCAGATAAAATATGATCAAACGCTCACTAAAATACATCCAATTAGATCAGGGCTACCACAGGGGAGCGTCCTCGGACCCCTTTTGTATATTCTTTTTACAGCTGACATGCCTACCAATGATCAGTCACTCACAGCTACTTTTGCGGATGATAAAGCAATCTTGGTGAAACATAAAGACCCAGTAACAGCTGCAAGAACGCTACAAAATCACTTAAATGATATCGTAAATTGGACCAAGAAGTGGAGAGTTAAAATAAATGAGTCTAAATCATACCACATTACGTTCATAAAGTGTAGAGGCAACTCACCACAAGTTTTCATTAACAACAATCCATTACCTCAAGTAACAGAGGTCAAATATCTAGGAATGCACCTTGATAAGGGGCTGACCTGGAAGCCACATATTTGGAATAAAAGAAAACAACTTGGCACCAAATTTAGCAAACACTACTGGCTACTGGGCAGAAAATCCAAATTGTCTCTCAGGAATAAATTGTTAGTTTACAACGTCGCGTTCAAACCAATTTGGACTTATGGTGTCCAACTATGGGGAATTGCAAGCAACACTAACATCCAAATTGTCGAAAGATATCAGTCAAAAGCCCTACGTGCTATGTACGATGCTCCGTATTTTGTGAGGAATGCTGACATAATGAGTGATGTGAAAGTGGACACAGTTAAGGAAACTATTAGAAAGTTTAGTGCAAAATATCTAAATAAACTAGAACATCATAGCAATGTCTTAGTGATCAACCTTTTGGACAATAGTGACAACATCCAAAGACTAAACAGATTAAAGCCCCTTGACCTGCCAAATAGACTTTAGATGTAGTTAATGTTTTTATTATTATTATAAATATAAGCAACAACTATATTTTAAGATAACACTGAGTTAAGGTCACTGGACCCTAACTCACATGCATACTACTCAACCCACAATTCACACATTAAATTTGCTTATTGTAAGTCTTTATAGATTGCAAATAGTTAATAAATTAATTAAAAAAAATCTTTTGATTCAAGAACCAAAAAAGTTATAGCTTTGTTGTTTTAAAGGAAAAAATATTCAACAGAATATCTGCTGTTTTCCCCAGCTGCAGAACCAACTAGAGTAAAAAGTGGCCCGCACAAGGGATGTATGTATCCGGAGAATTCACTTTTTATTCTAGTTAGTCTAAGGGCCTTTGTAGTACAGAGATGTTGCTGGCATTGTCATAGCTCTGTCCTCTACAGTTATTTAAATGTAAATTTACGAAGTCTACGGTCGGTATTATAGCATTTTCCCATCTTTTTACCTTTATGATTACAACATTCGTTCAACAGTAGTTCACGTAGATAACACATAACGTACCACAAAAGCTAGTTGGTCTGCGTACGATGCAAGTGGTGTTCATGATTATGGAACAATACTTAGCATTTACGATTTCTTGAATAATATCTGCATAAACTTGCTCCCCTAACTGCATAATTAATTCATTTTCTGTTGTACTTGATATGTAAGAGGAAACACTTTTTTCCTGGTTTCAAATTTTTCTATATGTGCGGTCATAAAACCATTGAATTTTGAAATTAGTTCTACACAGCGAACAAAGTTATCATTTCTTACAGACTTCTATTAATAAATTTTAAAATGCATTTTTTGTATTCAGAATTGTCATGATCATCTATTATATGATAATTTCCCCAATCACTAAACTTTAGTTTATAGAAGCGTCGTTCTTCCATAGGTTTTGGATGAGCCATAAAATAATGTTATGATTCATGATAAACCAACCAATTTCACTTTTTCATTTACTAAAGTTTTATAAAAAAAAATTTAAATGGCATCTTGTCTTTGATATTTTTTAAAGTCAGAGTCATGGTTTTGCTGAATGCTATTGTAAGTCACCAACTCACAAAATTAATCGTTTCCACATCATTAAGAGTATTTTTAAAGCTCTATGGAATAGAACCATTCAAATTTAGGCTTGTAAGTTCTGAAATTGATAGTAACGATTGTGACTGCTGCAAACTCGGTAAGAAAAAGTATCTAGCTCTGCCATTTTCTTGATCACAGCATCCTATCTTTCAAAAACAACAAAGTTTTTTTTTAAACAAATTTCGACCATCTCTGCGACTCACAGTTCGGCCTTTGTGATAAATGAAAAGTGAATTTAAACGATGATTTAATTCAAAATAAAATTTATTCACAAGGAATATACTAGTATACATTAATTATAAATTATAATACTATTAACGCAACGGTCAACGGTTACTATAAAAACACTGATATATTTGCAGCACCGCTGCCCGCTGTGTGACTTCTCTTGCGACATGGTATTTTTGTTACAATATCTATTATACGTTGATAAACGAAGATTAATGTTATAACCTATTTAAAATTACTCTGAGCTTACTTTTTGTTTTACACATCTCGAAATTTTGCTATCTCTACATTCTGACCCGCTGGGCTGCAACTTACTCAACCTATGGGTTAATCATCTTTTTTTTTATTCCATACTTAACTTGATTAGAATTTTTAACCCTATTTGTTTACTTTCTTTAAAATTTAATAGATAAATTAAATATAAGCTATTTATTGAAACAGATTGTGATTAAAAAACTCCGTAGTCACATGCCGTGCGCCACAAAAACAAATAAAACAGATATTACAGATATAAAATTGTCACAATTTCCAATAACTATGTGGTCGAAAAGTGTCGCTTAAGTTTGAGCGCTCCCGGTACACACCTTGCTTTACGCTGCGAGGGTACAGCAGCGTCTTTTCTAATTATGCTAATGATGCGCGTTCCTTCAGCATAAAAGTCAGTAACGGGCATAATTTATTTTTTCTGCGCACACAGGCGGCCGCCGGCGTCTTGGGAACGCAAAGGATGTTATGTAATGCGGCCATAAATTTGCAAAGATTATCTTAGGAAACGTACGCGTCCAAGTCTGTTTCTTGCCGACTCGCGTGACCGAGACGTGCAGGTCGAACGTCCTTACGCCCAAATTTATTTATTATGCACGGGTGCTTTCCAAAAGAGTTACAAACTTCTCGAAGGACGGCGCAGAATCAGTTAGACCGTAATAATAGAATTTGGACTGTTTTGTCTGAAGTTCGGTGTTAGACCCAGTAACTGTATTTGAAAAACGAGTAGAGGCAGGACCAACGGGGTTTTTATTGGCAGATAATAAAGTAAAATTGAAGAAACGTAATGAAAAATTAATATTTTATTAATATATCAGAAAGCGATGTAATGTTATAAAAACTAGTCGAAAAATTATACTTAACAGAATTTTTTAATTTATTTATTTATCTACAATCTGACCCTCAGAGACATACAGGCGATTTTACAATAATATGCCAGGTGCAGAAGTATCAAATGCGGATTTGAGACAACAAATGGTGCGCCATTGCAGTGTGGAGTATAAAAATTTGACGTATATGCCATTTCGGTGCGCCACCAACAAAAGTCAACGCCCTCAAGTGATAAGTTGAAAAAGTGTTTGCATAGCATTGTTTTGCTGTGTTGGATATGTCGAAATTTGCGCCAAATAAAGAACATTCGCGGGCAGCACTAATTTTTTGTTTTTATTTAAAGAAAACTGCTGCTGAATCACACCGATTACTTCGAGAAGCTTATGGTGAAATTTCTCCATCGCAAGAAACGCGTTAACAATGGATTCGGCGTTTCAAAATGGTGATTTCAATGTTCAGACAAGGAACACGAAAAACCACCAAAAAGTATGAAGATGTGGAATTACAAGCATTGTTGGACGAAGACGATTCACCAACACAAAACAATTCGCATAGCAATTGAACGTTAGGCAACAAGCTGTTTTCTATCACCAACGAGAGATGGAAAAGATTCAGAAGGTTGACAGATGGATATCACATGAGCTAAACGAGAGGTAGATGGAAAGGCGTAAAAACGCATCTGAAATTTTGCTCTAACGATACAAAAGAAAGTCGTTTTTGTAATGATACCATGGTTACTGGGGATAAAAGGTGGATATATTTAGAGAATCTCAAGCGCAAAAATCATGGGTAAACCGAGGCACACTATCACATCAACCGCAAGATCGAATCGCTTTGGCAGGAAAAAGATGCTCTGTGTTTGGTGGGACCAGAAAGGTGTGGTCTATTATGAGCTGTTGAAGCCTGGTGAAACGGTTAATACCAAACGCTACCAACAACAATTGATCGATTTGATCATTTTTCTCTATGACAATGCTCTATCACATACGGCAAAACCGGTTCGTGACACGTTGGAAGCACTCAACTGAGAAGTGCTATCCCATACGGCTACTCACCAGACTTGGCTCCTTTCGATTACCACATGTTTGCATCAATGGGCCACCCATTTGCTGAACAGCGCTTTGATTTGTTCTAAGATGTGAAAAAATGGACCGATGAATGGTTTGTGGCAAAAGGGGAAGATTTTTACTGGCGTGGTGTCCACAAATTACCCGAAAGATGGGAAAAATGTGTAACTAGCAATGGAGCATATTTTGAATAAACCGCTTTTTATTATTCTCCGAATTTAACGTGTTCTTTTTTGGAAAAAGATCCGCATTTTATATTTGTACACCTGGTAACATACAAAATAACAGAAACTTGTGGAAAAAATCTATGAGATTTCTCATTTAGTAACTCAGTAGTTTTGTGTTGCTAAATTTACACTATATTTATCATTTACACAATATGCACTATATATTGTCACTCACAGCGGTGTGAAAGGTCGGAAAGTTTTATTTGTTTCAGTTTAGGCTGTCTTTCACCTTTCTGTAGGAGGGACTCGATTGGCACGTTTGGATGAGTACTAAGAGGAGAGCATAACAATCACTATATTCCTGTATTTCTTTTGTAATTAAGAAATGTATAAATCACGCTAAATAACATCGTAGAACTTTGAATTGAAAGTGCCTTAAAATGTCAATACTGAAGTTGCTTGTTGTTCCTCAGAGTTGAATGCTGTAACTACATATTAGTTTATAGAGTCAAATTTTGTTATGAATGGACAGTTGAGACTTTGTCTAAAAGCTAATAAATTTTTTGAATCTTAAGGCACAATGTTTCTTTTTTATGAAAATATGTCCCTCTTAAGTTGAAAGTCTGTTAAGGAGTTGTTTGCAGATGTTACTACAGTGAAAGCAGTGCTGGTCAGCCGTAAAATGTAGATATAATAATGGACCCAGCACACTACTACTACAGGTACATCTGCGTACGTTGAGATTAGGGGTGTGCGACTATCTCCATATTTGATAAGAAAATACCTTTCTGTTAGCTACGACTTGAGGATTTCGTAATAGTCCGGTGCCATAATTTTAAATAAAAACCACTGATGCCACACTTTCTCAAAGACTTGTGCGACATCTACAAAAATAGCATTTGTCATTAGTCTTTTATAATTTTATAGACCACTTGGTGTACCTGTTCAATGATGACCTGATTTTTTCCGGAAACTAAACTGATGATCAAGCATGAGCTTATTATTCAAGATGATAGGTAGTAATTCCATTAAAAGTAATTTTTCAAAAACCTTGGATAAGACAGGCAGCAGACCAATTGGTCTGTACAAAGACAGGTCAGTAGATCGTTTCCCAGGTTTAGGTATTCGAATAATTTCAGCGACTTTCCATCGTTCTGGAAAATGCCTCATTCGTAGTACTGCGTTGAAGAAACAGGTGATGAACACAAAACCTTTTTCCGGCTATTCTCTCAACACTGTTGCTGTAATTAGGTCGTAGCCGGGTAACTTTTTTTGTTTTAGTTCTGTGATGGTCTGGACTTGTGTATGTTTGAACTTCGAGATTGGTGGACACAGTTAAAACGATGCTTCTACGTAGCGTTGAATTTCTTGTTCTTCTTCGAGCGTGATTTTAGAATCATATGGTGTGAAGACGCAATGGTATTTCATATTACTGTGGTTGCTTAAATATTTTTGTTGTCCTCTAGGGGGAGTATTCTGTAGCTTCCGTTAGAAACAAGTGCTGTAGGTAGTTTTGTACGGATTCATTTTTAATGTTCGATAGAAGTTCTGATATTTTACGACTCAATCTTCTTGTACCGTCAGGGTACCTGGTAGTTCGCTATTTTTTTCGCAATCTAAGTTTTTCGAGAATCTTTTTCTTCACTACAATGGGACAATCTATGGACGGAATATTCTGGGTGCTTGATGGCATTGCCTTTCATACAATTTGCGTTACGGTTTGATTAAATAATTCTGCTGCAACAAATAAATTTTCTTTTGTTTTCAGCTAGTCTGAAAAAATTTCAGTCCATGTATTTGAATTGAAGATCATACATGTTCCCATAGTTAGTGAAAATGGCAAGTGCTCGCCTGTGAGGTCGAGACAAGTTGCGGCATTAAAGTAATTTGGATTTACTCCCTTTACGATACAAATTGGGCAGATCAGGTAGGTTCGCCTGAACAGATACAGTGCGGTTTGTTATTTGTGAGAGTTTTTAATCATTCAACAATGCTCTCCACCGTAAGAGAGACAAGGATGCACATCGTAATTTTCAATAATTCTTCCAGAATAGAATGTGTTCCTTAGATACCATTTGAATATAGTCGTACAATGAGACCAACCTATCTTACAACAGAGGAGTCATTTTCTTCAAATGCCTCTTAATACTCAACCTGCTTGCAAATGTGTACTACAAAGTTGCACGGTATTCCCCTTTAACCTAGATGATATTAGTAGTCCTCTATGTAAACCTAAAGTGAGTTCTGGTTTATAGTTGCTTTTGCTTATTGCTTTTAATTTTAATTGCACTAAATGCCTTAAGTTCTGTTTTGATCTATTGCCGTATATACCTGTTTTGACACATCTTCGTAAATTATATTAGAGGATATCCCAAAAAAGGCAGGGTTTAATTTCAGAAAGAACATTTTATTTATTAGTTGACAAAGTTATCACATTATTGTAAAGGACAAACAATCCACTTAATGTGGAATAGGATATTTTATAAATGACCTCCATGGCTCATTTGACACTATTTAATTCTTCTGGCAGAATTTTTAATTGCTTTTTTGCATAACTGCTTGCTTTTGACTTTTAAATCGTTTTTGTTTTGTAGCATAAACTTCTGTTTTTTTGCAAGGTGTGAGTTCGCAAGATTTTGGTAGCCTGTTCACTTTATTGCTTTAAGAGATAAGTCGTCCATTTAATTATTGCTCTAACGATTGAATTGTTTCATTCACCATCCTGCTGAAGCCATAAATCTTTATCATCTCCTAATAACGTTCATCACTAATACTCTCTGCGTTCCCAGCTTGATTTTCAAATTACCCCGCCAGCATAAAATCCATACTAAACAGTTCTCTTTGGGTGTGGTATAAATCTTTCTTGAATAATTCGAGAAATTTTTATATCCCAAATACGACATCTTTGCTCATTAACATACCTACTGAAAATGTGCCGTCAACTTCTTGATCTTCTAGTAACCAATCGGTATATACCAAATACTTTAAATTGTCGCCTGGTTTAGTTCTAGAATTATCTATAGATTTTGTTAAAATTTGTTACATGGTGCTTTTTGTAATGCCCACTGGCACTTTCTGGATGGTTCGCAGCGGTAATGTTTTCAGCTAAACAGCCGGCTATGAGGTCAGCCTGTTTTTTTATTGTCTGGAACCCAAGTTGTTTGTTCAAATTTTTCAATTAGTTTTTCAGTTATTTTATTTGGTGCATTTCTCTCTTCGAAAATACTTCATAATTGGCGTACAGGTTCTGCAAAATACTTTCCTTGCTTATAACGAATCTGAACATTTGTTAATCACTCTGTGAATGTCGCCAAGCAAAACTCTACCAACCTTGCAGAAAAAATTATCTACAATTTAAATTCCGCGTTTCCCTTTGGACACTCTTTATGATATCAGAATAAAGATCTGCCACTACCACATACACACAAGTTTCTAGCGAAACTCGAACTTCGCCCGCGCGTTGAGTCCCCGGAAAAGCATTTTCTGTAGCCACTAGGTTACGGCGGTCTTCTGGCATAAGACGAGTTTCTGGTTGCTAATATTATTATGAATACTGTTACAAAACCAACATTTGCTTTACACAGCATTGAAATAAATAAATGCTATTGACATACGGTTACAATTATCAAGTCTTAAGTTACATTGTGTTTCTTGTCAAGTTTAGTTATTATCATTTATGATCAGCATTGGCCGTATGTTTGTGTATCAGTTTAGAAAATTGTTTAATAAAACTGGAGGTTTTAAGGATTATGCAAGATAGCGAAAACCACCTTAACTTCAACCAATCAAAGTTGTAAGTGCCTGAAGATTATCTCGGAAAATGCAAATTGCCAAAACTTTAATATCTCATACTATTAATTAAGACCTAGAACTAGCTGATTATAAAATACATATAGGACATTTGCTGAAATATACTTTAAAGAAAGGTAAAAGAGAAAAAGCAAAGAGGTTGACTTAATACATGCCTGATGGCTACGGAAAAATCTTATTTACAAAGAAAAAAAAATTCTAGTAAAGGAATCTTTTGACAAACAAAATAAAAGAGTATACGCTAGGTCGTCCAAAGAAGCCCATTAGCTAGTGCCCAGGGTTAACAGAAGCCACCATTCAACTGCTGCAATGGTTTGGTTTGAAGGGTGTTACGATGGAGTGACCGATATTAATTTTTGTGAAAAGAGAGTCAAAACTTTGGCCGTTGTGTATCAACAGAATATTTTGGAAGATGTAGTGAAACCTCTGAAATACACGTTTTTTGATTTGAGCCCTGTATCTTTCAGCAAACCGTCTACAAAGTACGATCAACTCAATCTGAGCTGAGCAACAATAAGCTTTATTTGCTAACAGTAGAGGATCTCGGGGGTAGTTTTTGAGGGTATATTTTTCTTGAAAAAACACCCTAATTTTGATTCTTTAAAGCGCGGCCTGATGGCTGCAATCAATAGTTTTCTAATGAATGTAGTGCGTGCTGCCATAGACGAGTAGGCTGGATTGTCTTAAAGCTTGTGTAGAGGTTAAGGGTGGTCATTTTGAATAAACCCGTTTTATTTTATCGTTATCAATGTGTAACAGTACTTTCGGACATAATATGTGTAACTTTCAAGAAATTACGATAAAGATTGCTTTTAAAGACTTAACTTAGCGTTAGTATTTTGTTAGTTAGTGTTGGTGAGTTAGTTCCCATAGTTTTTGCGTACTGTTATTTTCAAAATATGTAAATTTGTTCCAAGTATATTTAACACAATCTAAAATAGCTAACTCATAACCTACATGAGCGCTTTTAAAAGGCTTCTGGGTTCCGTAAAAGTATGGTTCTTCTACATATTTTGTGTTTTTATTTGCGCGAAGTCGGTTAAATCCCATAAAATTTTTTTTTCTGGATTAATATCAGTTTGATCAGTTTTTGCATGACTTTATATTAAAAATGAAACTATCAGTTTTTAACATAAATATCAAATATCTATCTACAATTTACGCCTTATTACACTTGTAATCGATCGACCCATATTTGTATAACACTGATTTAAGAAGTGAATTAAGAATCTCTATTTTAGTTTTAATTCTGGTACTACTAGCACTTCAAACACGTGAGAGCCGAATAAATATGGCTGTTAGTTTATCTACTCTTTTTCTATATCCCCCAGAACTTTATTGTCCTCTCACACTACTTACACAATTCACCAATACCTGCTAAAGTACTTTCACATTGCTTTTGTTTTATTTATATTTATTTTTTAACTCACATTTTTTAACTTTACGATAATTATTTTCTATTATATACCTTTAAATACGAGACGAAAAATATATAAAATCTGCCAAGAGTAAATTTTTTAATATTTTATTCGTCGCACATTTCCCTTCTTTTATCTTGCTAATACTTCATTTAAGACATTGTCTAACACAACCAAAACAATAACGTCTACAGTATACAATCTGTTGCACCCTAGATTTTGTCTTGAATAATAGATTTCTGTTATGCAGTACAAATGTAACTATTTTAATTTTTCTTTAAAAGATTTTTTACGAATTTAGAAAAATTTGAATTTTCAAATATACACTCTTTGTTTTTTGATAATTTATAAAAATTAGATATAACAGCCGATCCCAAGCCCGGATAAAGGAGGAGGGTTGGGCGCAGGGTTAACACCCCTATCCTGTAAAAAAAGCAATGTTGTGAAGACCCATATTGAGCCTCGGAACTACGGACGGATGTCAAGAAGACGAAAACGGCGAGAAAAGGACATGATTATCGGAACATGGAACGTAAGAAAGTTATATCAAATAGGCGCTCTTGAAACGACTATGAAAGAAATAATCAAATATCGAACGGACATAACAGCCCTACAAGAAATAAGGTGGTTGGGGTGTGGAAGTTTGACTAAATCAGGACACCAAATATATTACAGCGGGGCAGAGGATACACATGAATTAGGAACAGGATTTATAGTAGGGCCACGAGTCAAAAACAAAATACTACAGTTCACACCAGTCAATGAAAGAATATCATACATACGAATTAAAATGAAATTTAACAACATATCTATGTTCTCGATACACGCGCCAACAGAAGAGAAAGAAGATAACACAAAGGAGCAATTCTTTGCGACACTAGATAGAGAAATGCAGAAAACACCCAGCAATGATATACATATAGTTATTGGAGAACTAAATGCCAAGGTTGGCAAGGAAGAAGTATATTTCCCCACCATAGGCAAACATAGCCTACACGAGGAATCAAATAACAATGGGGAAAGACTTATAGAGTTCGCGACGGCCAAGGGACTGACAATTAAAAGTACAACCTTCCCACATAAACGGATACATAAGGGCACGTGGATATCACCAGACGGAAGGACAGTCAACCAAATTGATCATGTCTTAATATCAAACAGGCATCAATCCAGCTGTATAGACATAAGAACAATGAGAGGAGCGATGAGTGAATCTGATCACATGCTAGTTAAGACAGTGTTCAGGGGCAAAATAGATAACGCTCGAGCTATACCCACGCAGAGGAATAAAATACAATGTACATAAAATAAAGGATGAAAGCTACAGAACGAAATACCAACAGAAAATGGAAGAGCATTAAAGAAAAACGAAACCAAGTAAGCGTGGAACCGATAGAGTCAGTAGAAGAAAAATGGAAGCAAATAGAAAATATTATTGTCGCTACGGCGAAGAGAACATAGGATACATACAAAAGAAACCAAGAACAACATGGTGGGACACAGAATGTGAAAAGGCAATAGATAAAAGAAATGAAGCAAAAAAAACTGCTACAGAGGCCCACCAGGCGGAAAACCGAAGAATACGGAAAGCTAAGAGGAGAAGTAAAGAAACTGATGAGAAGAAAGAAAGAGATTTCCTCGATAAACAAATAGATGAAATAGAACAGGCAAGAGAAGCAAAAGAGGTTAAAAGAATGTACAATATCATCAGAAACACCAAACAAGATTTCCACCCCAGACCCTCAATGTGCAAAACAAAGAAGGAAAATATATAACACAAGAAAATGAAGTAATAGAACAATGAGACAACACTTGCAGAGCTGTTAACACAAGAGGAACGAAACGATAGAATACCAAAGATAACAAGAGATACCGTACAACCGGAAATTAAAGAGCCCACAATAGAAGAAGTAGCGGCCGCCATACAAAGAATGAAAAATGACAAAGCACCGGGAATCGATGGCATACCAATCGAGTTAATAAAGTACGGGGGAAACGCACTAATCAAAGAAATTCAAGAGCTAATCAACCTCATATGGAATAAAGAAGAAATGCCAGAAAAATGGAACACGGCAATTATCTGTCCGATATGCAAGAAGGGAGATAAACACAGGTGTAATAACTACCGAGGTATTTCCTTACTGTGTGTTACATACAAAATTTTCACAAATATATTACAACAAAAAATAATGGTATATGGAAATGACATAATTGGAGAATACCAAGCCGGCTTCCGACAGGGCAGATCTACAGTGGACCAAATTTTCACAACAAGACAAATACTGGAAAAAGCATGGGAGTATAACATACCAATATTTCAACTATTCATTGACTTTGAGGAGGCATATGATAGCATAGATCGAAACAGCTTGTACAACATCATGGAAGAATTAGGCATCCCGAATAAATTAATTAGCTTAACAAGAATGACAATGGAAAACTCTAGAGCTGCGGTAAGGATACAGAATAGAATCTCCCCGATGTTTACAACATCTAAAGGGGTAAGACAAGGAGATGGACTTGCACCAATACTGTTTAATCTAGTACTGGAAAAAGTAATTAGAGAAGCTACAGGCAACACTGGCAGCACCATCATTAACAAGTCACACCAAGTGATCGAATATGCGGACGATATCAACCTGGTAGCAAGATCGGAAAGAGAAGTCAAGGACATATACAGAAAAATAGAAACACAAGCACAAAAGGTGGGACTGAAGATCAATGAACAGAAGACAAAAATTCTAGCAGTAAAACCCCCAAGAATATTAGGTCAAAACTATACAATAGAGGACAAAAATTTTGAAGTGGTACAGCAGTTCAAATACTTGGGAACCCAAATAAATAGTGAAAACAAGATAACACAAGAAATTCAACTACGCGTAACAGCAGGGAATAGAACATTTTTCTCATTAACATCAATCTTTAAAGCATCATACATAACAAGAGCAACAAAATTAAAGATTTATAAAAGTATGATCAGACCGGTAGTCACATAAGGACGTCAGTCATGGACAATGACCAAAGAAGCAGAAGAAACACTATTGTGTTTTGAAAGGCGAATATTAAGAAGAATTTTCGGCCCAGTACAAGAAGATGGCATATGGAGAATAAGGTACAATTTTGAACTGAGACAACTACATAAGGAGGCAAATATAGTAGAATTTGCAAAACTACTAAGACTGAAATGGGTAGGGCACGTAGAACGAATGGAAGCACAAAGAATACCAAAGAGAATATTCCAAGGGCGAATTGAAGGCAGAAGAGGTAGGGGCCGTCCAAGACAAAGATGGTCCGATAACATAGAAGAGGATGCACAGCAAATACTTGACATCCAAAACTGGAGGATTAGTGCACATAACAGGGAAGATTGGAGGCAAAAAATACGGGAGGCCCAGGTCCAGATGGGACTGTAGCGCCATGAAGAGAGAGAGAGATATAACAGCTACTAAAATTGCTTTGACTATTTTACTATGTTTATTTACTTAAGAACGCATAATCTCCTTGTTTTTTTAATATTATCCTGTGGAATACTTTGTATCTCTTCAGCTCATCTTTCTTTAGTAATTTAAACGGTAATTTCTATTTTTAATTTAGAAATAATTTTTCTTTTCTCGAATTTTGTCATCAAGGGTTTAAATATTTTTACTGACACTACCACATGTAATTAAATCGATTCATGATGCTTTGTTATCTTTGATTGGTTGATAGGTACATATTGTTCATTTGTTTACTAATGTGTTTATATTTATCTGCATTTTTGATGTACTCTAATTTTCATTAGTTTTATCGAATCTGCATAATGTAAATTTCTGGTCATTATTTCTCTAAAGTATTGTTGCTCCTGGGGACTTATCTATTACTTATTTTTCTGTTACTAAATTGTTTACATATGCAAACAGTTTCTTTGTTTTCCCGCTAACGGTCTTACAAATTTTTTTATTTGTAATTTATAATACCTTTTTTTTGTTCTTCATCCACTGTGCATTTTTATGTTTTTATGCTTAATTGCAGATATATATAAAAACTTTTTTTTAGAGAAATTTTAGGTACCTTTTATTGTTGCATTATAATCGATTTTCAAGCTTTGTATATAGTGGTAAAAACATTATCTTAAGCTCCTTGTGATTAAAATCTGAAAGATTAAAACCAGTATTAACCTTCCAACTTATTTTTAAAACATTTATTATATTAAAAAAGCTTTACTAACTGCAAGTGCATTCTTGTTATTATTGTAACATAAAGTGTATGAACAAGCAAATTTAAAACACTGGTGAGTATTTTCGTAAACTGCAGTTATACATAAATTTACGTAACTTAAAAATCATCATAATCAGTTGCACAGTTTAAACCTTTTTAGACTAATATTTTGACTTCGGCGTGGACCTTCTACATCTGGTTTTTCTTTAGGTTTATGTTATATTGCTAGTTTTGTAGACGTGCTTTGGCGATTCTCTCCATGTGTTATTTTCATTTTGTTTTGTATTGTTTTATTTTGTCAGTTATTGAGAAAATGTTTAGTCCATGTCGTATCGATTTATTTATTTGTTATATCAAACCTTGTGCAACATCTGACTCACCTTAAGAATTTCATTTCACTTGATTTATTGAATTTCGGAAATATCTTTTTACTTAGAGACCACGTTTCACAGCAATAAAGTAACACAAGAACTGGCATCGTTTTGTAGAGCTTCAGCTGTATTTGCATACATATTTTGTTATCTATAGTTTTTTAATAGTACCATATATCCGCTGAAATTATGTTAATTTTTGATATCTCTACTACATTTAAATGATACACCACAGTCTGTTTGTTTATAACTGTTGTCGATCTAATTAAATATTTTTTTAAAAACAGTTTTTGTTTACATATCTCACAATTATGTCTTTCAATTATAACTTGTAATTTATATATTGACCTTTGGACATCGTTTTCCAAGGCTGTTATTGTTAGCTAATCATTTGAAAATTAGATTAATATTTAGACAAGTATTTTGCTCTAATTCAGTTGAAATGAGTGAGTGATGAACAAGTCTTTTGTGTAACGCCTCGGTTTACTTAATTATCTCTAAACGATAGCAATTTTCATCTACTTTCAAATTTTATTTTGGTACTATAATAAAGATTGGTTATTGCTTTAATACAATGTTTAGAAACCCTTCGTCTTTTATAATTTCACATAATTGAGACCTTATAATTTTATTGATGCTTTCTATTACCGTAAGGTAGAAGAGGATCGATGGTGCATATGTGTATGTAATAACTGTAATCCATAAAAGCAATGTGGGTTTTACAGTTTTACTCTCTGTGTTTTTCTATTATCTGATATAAGTAATGTAAGTATAGCATTTATGCATAATCGTCCCTTATAAAAGCTATTCTGCTCCTCTCCTAACATGATTTCGGCAAATAGTTTATTAAATATGTCTTAAGACATTACCCTCGTCGCAGCCTTGTGTTCATCGGTCAGCATTTGTGGGACCCACCTTGAGGAAAGATTCTGCATTTTCAGATCAGCATACAAAATAGACTCCACAGGTCCTACGGAAGTTCCAAGTTTAGAAGCGATATCACGCACACCTAATCGACGATCTTCCATAACAATTTACTCCACTCGCGCATCCATGGTTTCAGTCCGGCTGGTTTGTGGCCAAGGCTGCTTCAGTTCATTGTTACACAACAATTAATTGTCGATAAATTGCGATTAGTGTTTCACCACACAAGAGGAAAAACCGACGGATTGCACGTTGTTCTTGAAAAATAAACGTTACCAGTTGAAGTATACAAAACAACAATCACAGCAATTGTGGTAATTCGACCTGCGTACATTGTATGATGTTGCCATCTATATTACAAATTAAGAAATATGTCATGCGCCTTTTAAAATTAACCGCATCTTTCTACTTATTCTCACTGCTGAGAAAAAAATTTAGAGACCTTAGAACTTGAACGCAACTTGTGTTTTATAGTACGCATTAAGTAGGCTTATTTATCTATAATTGCTACAATCATCCGGTTTCTTTTTTAGAAAGCAATATTACTATACTGGATCAATTGTGAGGTATTTTACTTTATTTCCAATACATTTAATAACTACAGTAATTTAAGTTTAATTAGTGTACTTCGTACTTGATCAATTCCAAATTAATATTATCTGTGCCTGTAGATTTTCTGTTTCGTAAACATTTTATTGCTTCATTTATCTCATCTAAAGTTATGGGATCTGTATCATTTGTATATAGAAGGTACGTTTTATCTTAAACTGCTTAGGCTTCTGCGTTTTTGCTGTACTACAACTTTTTGTAGTGGTTTCTCCATATATTTTTATTATTAATTATGTTAATTTAATTTTATTTTTATTTTCTTTATTTAAATTTAAAATTTTATAATCAGTTTATCGACGTCCGTGACATTATCTTCTATTTCACTTATTTCGAATTATACGATGGGAGTTTCAATTTTCTAGTTTGCTTGCAAACACTTTTCTTTATATATTTTTGCTTATATTTTGCTGTTTGTCTATTAAATATTGGTGGTAAGTTCATTTTATTTATTGACTAGTTGTAATTTCTGATGCCATATTTCGAGCCCTTTTTCGTGTATTGTGTAGATCTTTGTCCCAGTACTTCTGTTGCTGTTTTATAAAGAATTATTTTTATATTTTTCTATTCTTCTTCTGTCTTTACTAGTATCTTGTAGTTGCAAATAATTGTGGAGCCGTGACTAATAAAGATATTTAACATCCCCGTCTTGTAGAAAATGTATGTTATAAATATGTATGTTTTTAGCAGCATTTGTTTCTATTTCTATCTAAGGTTTTGTTAGGGGACGCAGTGGCCCAGATAGTTCAACCAGTTCGCTCTATTCTCTAGCCGGCGCGCGCGTTTTCTAGTCTTGCTCAAACCATGGGTGTGTGTGATTGTCCTAGCATTTAAGTGCATGTTAGTGGGCACAATAAGCCCTTGAGGCTGCAGTGTCCGTAAGTGTTTAAAAAGTTTTGGCATATTTAGTTTGCTGGCTAATAAATAGTGGTCTACATTTATTTAAAATCCTCAAAAAAATATATGTTACTATTAACGGTGCAGCTTTTTTTATTAGCTATTACATAATAAAAGTTTTTCACTAGATTCTTATCACGTGAATTTATTAATGTTCCTTTTCTGAGCATATTAGTTATTTTAAGGTTCTTGTAAGTGTCAAATTAAAATTTATGTTATTAAATACTTTTTTACTGTAATTTTTCGTAAGTTTTTTAAATTTTTGACTTCTTTTCTTTGAGTTTTAAAGTCTGCTCGTATTATTTTTATATTTACGTAATTATAAATTCAGATCACAATTTTCCACCGCTTGTCCATCATAATAGCTACTCCTTTTACTCTAATAGGTTGCGGCATGGCACTCCAAATTAGCAAGTTTCTACTAACGTCCATGATGTTTTTTTCTTTCTTCTTTAATTCATGAAGTATTGGTATATTAAATTATCTCTCCCATCATATTTCTGAATTCTATTTCTTTAGTGCATAAATTTCTTATGTACAAGCAATTTTTGAAGATTTTATTATCCATTTCCGTCTTCCCTTCTCATTGATATGTTCGTTATCATAATATCTATCTTTTGTGACGTTATGAAGGATTTTTACCGACTTTTTTAATTTCGATCCAATTACATTCAGTACTCACAATGGCCTTGAATAGAGGAAAGCATTTACTTTACGTTTTACCTACCCTTGAAATTACCTCACTTTCTAACGAAAGTATTTAAAGGACATACAACAAGCAAACTAGTTAAAATACAAACATAGGTACCCACAATTAAAGTTATGTAAAGATTACTCTAAACGTCTTGCTTTTAACTGCATAAATTTCTTTACATTCTCAATATTGTAACGACACTCCTTACAGGCTTTCTTTTCTTTTATGTCTCACAAACTATATTCCGGAAGATTCAATGCTTCTCTGAGAACAACATAAGAGATTTACCATATTCTCCAAATGTGACTTTGGTATCACCCTTTTTATGCTCTGACACAAATATGTAATTTAATAACTCTATTGTAAGTTATCCGCCAAAGTGCTCCAGTGGTTGAGACGCGGACTGCAATGCGAACGGACTTGGGTTCCATTCCCGGAGCTCTCTGATGCCTGTCGGGTAGCCTTCTTCTTCTTCTTAAGTGCCGTCTCCTCTTAGAAGATTGGCTATCATTATGGCTGTTTGTATTCTCGACGTTGCTGCTCTGAACAATTCAATAGAACTGCAATTGTACCATTGTCTCAGGTTACTCAACCAGGAGATGCGTCTTCTTTCTCTATTCCTATTACCCTGTATCTTCCCTTGCATGATATTTTGTAGGATTTCATATCTTTCTCCCCGCATCACATGCCCCAGATACTGTAATTTCCGTATCTTAACTGTATTCAATACTTCTTTTTCCTTCCCCATTCTTCTGAGTACCTCACCATTCGTCATTCTGTCCACCCAGCTGATTTTCAACATTCTTCGATAGGTC
Organism: Sinelater perroti; assembly: GCA_036346155.1. NCBI lineage: Eukaryota > Metazoa > Arthropoda > Insecta > Coleoptera > Elateridae > Sinelater > Sinelater perroti. The sequence continues at coordinate 4,745,056 of JARFIY010000077.1, forward strand.
CACATCTCGAATGCTTCCAGTCGATCACTGATGTTTTTCTTCATCGTCCAAGCCTCCATTCCATAAAATGCTACTGAAAACACGTAGCATCTCAACATTATGATTCTTAGCTGTAGACATAAGTCTCTGTTGCATAGTATATTTCTCATTTTATTAAATATGGTCCTGGCCTGGCCAATTCTTGCTCTAATTTCCTCTGTGTATTCATTGTTCTCGTTGACAATAGTTCCCAGGTATTTGTATTTTGTACCTTCTCCACTTGTTCTCCTCTAATCCATATATTTTCTTGTCGTTGTTGTGATTTTGTGATTGTCATAAATTTAGTCTTTTTGATATTTAGTGACAGACCCTTTTCTTCACTACTTTCGACTACTAGATCTAATATCCTTTGTAAATCTTCTAATGACTCTGCCATGAGTATAGTGTTATCTGCATATCTAATATTGTTTATATATTTCCCGTTAACTTTAATCCCAATTGATACTTCTTCCAGTGCGTTCTTGATTATTTCCTCAGAATATACGTTGAAGAGTAAAGGCGAAAGCACACATCCCTGCCTTACTCCTCTTTGTATCTGTACTTCTTCAGTTAAATCATTATCCACTTTTACATTAGCAATCTGGTTGAAATATAACTGAGTTATTATTCTAATATCTTTCACATCTATATTTTTATCTTTAAGTAGTCGAATGAGGTAGTTATGGCGGACTTTGTCAAATGCTTTGTTGTAATCGAGGAAGCAGACATATATTGGTTGATTGATATCCATACATCTCTGAGTTAACACATTCACTGCGAACAGGACTTCTCTTGTGCCCATTGCTTTCCTGAAACAAAATTGGGTTTCACTAAAGTCTTGTTCTAGCTTTCTGAAAATTCTTTTATGCAATATTTTCAGAAATATTTTAAGAGCGTGACTTATTAAACTAATTGTCCTATGATCATTCTGTAGGGATTATTCCTGTATTATATACTGTATTATATAAATCCACCAACACGCCTATTTGTTCTTCCGTGATTAATTTTATTATTTCAGCTGGAATTTCATCAGGACCCGGAGCTTTATTGCATTTTGCCAACTTTATTGCATGTATTACTTCTTCTTCTGTTATATATGGTCCACTGTCTCGTTCCGTATTTTCTTCTATTGTTTCTTGTTGTCTTTCATCTTCGAATAATTCCTGGATATACTCTTTCCATCTTTCTAATTTACCTTTGGTGTCGGGTATTATTTTACCATTTCTGTCCAAGAGGATATTATTTTTATTTGATTTTCTTATTCCCGCCATTTCCTTTATTTTCTTGTGCAAGTTGAAATCATCATGTCTTGCTTGCAATTCTTCTATTTCTGCACATTTATTTGTGTACCATTTCTCCTTAGCTTCTCTAATCTTCCTTCTTATTTCTTTATGTAAAGTTTTATACATTTCATTGTCTCTATTCTTATGTTGTCTTCTGTTTTCCATCAGTTCCAGTATCTCATCCGTCATCCATATTTTATTCGTGTTATTTACCTTTGATTCTCCTAATATTTCTCTACTTGGGGTCATTATTGCTTTTTTGAATGCTTCCCATTTGTTATTTGGTTCTCCCTTCAAGTTTCTATCTATTTTTTCTTCTAGTTCTTTGTTAATTTTTACCGCTAATTGATCTTTTGTTGCTTGGTCTTTTAATTGTGTTATCTGTAGTTGTTCTTTGTTCTGGTGTGATTTAAGTTTTTTTAATCGTGTTTCGATTTTTATTATCACCGGGTTGTGGTCAGTTGCTGCATCTGCGCCTGGATATGTTTTGCCCGACTTGATGGAATTGCGATATCGTTTAGTTATCAATACATAGTCTATTTGGTTTCGGACTATGTTGTTGTTATTATCTGCTGGTGCTCTCCACGTATATAGCCTTCTTTCTGGCAATTTAAAGAACGTATTTGAGATTATAATTTCCTGTCTCATTTCCCTCTCATTTCTTAGTCCCAGTCCGTAATTACCTATGATATCCTCCACTTCTCCTTTTCCTATTTTTGAGTTGAAATCCCCCATGACAATCGGGATTTCTATGTTTTTTGTGATATTTATAGCTTGCTGAACGTCGTTATAAAATTGTTCTACTTCTTCCTCATCCTTATCTGCAGTAGGGGCATATACCTGTATTATATTCATTATTCCTTGGAGTGTTTGAGTTCTTAACATGATTACCCTATCTGAGACAGGCATGAAGCTAATTACTGATTTACACAAGGATTTGTCTACTACTATTGCTACTCCATTCCAATGGTATGTTACCTGAGTAGTATATCTTTGCTTTGTTAATTTGCATTTCCCCTGAATTTGGCCACCTGGTTTCACTCAGTCCCATTATGTTAACCTTAAGACGTTCCATTTCTTGAAGCACGTTGTGGATTTTTCCTGCTTCATATATAGATTGAATATTCCATGTAGCTATCTTCATCTCTTTCTTCTTTCTTGCAGCTTTATTCAAAACCGTTCCCGCCGGAGATCCGAACGGGGAACTAGAGACTCCGGAACATTTTGCTCTGAATTCAGCCATATTGATTTTACTAGGGATGCCCAAATGGGCCTTTAATACAGTGGTTTCCCGTTGCCTTCTGTATCCTTATGCCGTTGACCACCCTCATAGTTCTTCCGCCTTTATGACCGTTCTCGATCCCAGGGCAAAAGAGTGCCCTATTTGTAGCGGCTCAATCTGAGTCAGACGCTACTGCTAGTTTTGGTCCGCCCCGGGTACTTTATTTCCCCGGTACCCGCCATATCTGACGGGCGTTCCCCTATCCGCCACCTGGGGAGGCGCCCAGTTGGGGATCTAGCAACCCCGCTGGGGGTAGCCTACTCAGCCACTAAAAATAATTGAGTTCTTGCGTTCACTGGAACAAGGGGTAATAATGGCGGTCGTCTAAGGCGCGGTGTTTGCCACATTGCCCCGTATCAGAGATGGTGCGCGGTGACCGGGTAGAGAGAGCGAACATATGAGAACCTCTCAGTTTGCAGGCTAAGCTCCGACGCGGGGCCTAAAGCCTTACCATTATGCAAATGCAAAGTAATGACCCCGTTATACTTTTGGATTTTGTATTCAAGAACTCTATGAATACTATGACCATAAAGAATATCGTCTTTACGATTGAATTTATTTTACGCAGTAAAAACATTTTTGTTTGTAAACAGAATCTATATATGTTTACCATTTATACACTGCTGCAATAACCTGTTTGATCTTCTGGTTCGTATCTTCTGTAAAGTGAGAGTCAAGACTAACATTTTTATTGTGCGGGACTAGTTTTTTTTGTACAATTCTTGTACTATATTTATTTGGATGCAAAGGAATTTTGGTGAATTCGCCGACAGAAAACATTCCATTGAACTGTTTACGGTTTGATAAACAAATTCTCTAAAATTTTGTAATGACTTCAAGTAGCGAAAACTTGTCAGACTTGTGCAATAGCTTAGCAACAATGGAGTTCTCTTTAACTTCCCAATCTATCTCCATTGTAGAATGTATGCCAAACCAGATTAGTCATTAGTTTTAAGTGCTTTATATGTAATTATAGGTTTCATTGGTATTTAAGAAAAAGAACTTATTTATAACCCTTCTAGATATTGTTACATTTTACAGCTAATAACACCGACTGAATCAAAAACATTGCATTTAGATAAAGTGAGGAAAGACCGTAATAATAGCTGTTTGTTAATATTCCGACAGAATTTTTGAAATTTTACTTGATATACTCTTAGATTGGAAAGAATAAAGTTGAATAAAAATAAAATAAGATGTACCTTTGGAGTGTAACGCGTAAAAAACAAAACTTGATGGGTTTTGAAAATCTTTACCTGTTATATCCAAGTTGCATGATTTATTACACACTTTATATGTAATTAATATAACGATTAAATTTAATATCAATTGTAAATAACAAACCTAAGTAATTATAACGTTAAATATAGCCTTGCTTTTAATTTAAATATAAAATGTCAATTAAATCTTATATATAATTCCATTAATACGTATATAAATAACGATTTGACACTACAAAATAATGAAATACCCACGTATATGATTAAGCATAACGGAAGATTACATTTACTTTTCTAGTTATTTTGAATCTCTCGATGTTGGTTACGCAAACTAATTATAAAAAAACCAATAAAGATTAAAGTATCTCTTTATTTACTACCAATTTTAGTTATTAAAAAGTTAGCGTTATAATGGTTTCTTTATCTCAATATGTTTATGAATTTGAAATTAAATTTTTATTATTTAATGGCTTTAATGTTTCTACTCTTATAAATTAATCTACAGTTATTAACTTGTATAAAAATATTTAAATTACTCTATCACTATACAAATTTATTTTAATTTCCAAAGCTGGTGCAGACCTCTCGGTGTGGTTAAGGTCTTTATGTAACTTTTAGGAAGATTACAGCTGATCTCAACTAGACATCAGTTAATACCAAATCACCAGTTCGGCTTTAGACCAAAGCAGGCAACTTTCGACCTAAATACATTGGAAAGCAAATCTGCACCATACTCCGATCTAGTATGGGCATTTGATAAGTTCTAGAATAGTAGGCTTCTCTACAAAATTAGAAAAACTCTTCGCTTTGTTTTTTATTGGTTCTGAAGTTTCATCTTGGAGATTATCATTTTCTAGTTAAAAATTAAAGCACTTTACCAAATTAATTCAGAAATCTCACAGGGACTCCCACTTGAACCTATGTTGTACAAACCAATTTTAAAATTTGTCTGGACCTACAGGACATAACTTTGGGGTTTCGTATACATCCGCATTATTAAGAATTTAAGAACATTGCAATCCAAAGTACTTCGTATTATAACAAATGTGTGTGTCAAATAATTTTCTTACTCACGACCTCCAAATGAACGTAAAAGAAGATAACTACTCTCAAAAATCTGAATAAAGATTAAGAGACCATCTTAACATGCTGAAAATTAAAAGAGACTACCACCACGATGTGGATTCAAACGTGTGGCGTCTGACCTGTTTAACAAATTCTGCAAAGACGATGTCTTTAAAACATAAATAGTTTTGTTTTGTTAAAATTATAGTGAAATATGAAGTTGTCAAAGGACATCTTTCTTAAGTTCATTCTAGGTATATTGAATCTTTTACTTATTGTAACTGTTATTACAGGATATAAATAAATTGGGATTTAAAAAAATATATTATTAAATAAAACTTTAAATATTTAACAGGTGTACAATAATGACGGTCTTATTGTTATACAGGGTCTCCAGAAAGGGATGGGGATTTATAAATTCAGTAAAAAAACACTACAAGTCAGAAAAGTATTCTTTTATTTTTAATCGTTATACAAAGTTTTGGAAAATTAAGTGCTAAAGATTATGATGTCCAAATGTTGATCCTCGCGCTGCTGGCACTCCTCTAACCGTACACGGAAATTAGCCGCCACGCGTCTGCACATCTCTCTGAAAACGGCGACCATTTCTGTGCGGATATTGTGCTTCAATTGCAGTAGAGTTTGTAGTTTGTTTGCATACACTTTCTCTTTAAGGTATCCCAAAAAAAAATAATCAAGGGATGTAAGTTCGGGGCTTCTCGAGGGTCAGTTGATGGTGCCTCCACGAGAGATCACTTTTTCCGGAAAATTTGATTGACAACCTTAAGTGATTGGTTTGAGGTGTGGCAAGTGACTCCATCTTGTTGAAACCATGTTTCCACATTAAAACCTTCAAACTCCTGCAGTTGTGGAACCAAAAAGTTTCTTAATAATGTTAACTGTTTACCGTAAGTGCTTCACCAGACGTGGCAGCCCACACAATAACTTTTGGACTACGTAATGGTCGATCATGTATCTGTCTTGGATTTTAGTTGGCCCAGTAGCGGCAGTTGTGTTCGTTTACGTGACCATTTAAGTGAAAGTTCGCTTCGTCACTAAACAGAATGTTTTTGAACGTTGGGAAACGTTGAAGCATTTCATTTCAAAATTCAGCCGGAGAGGATAGTCGGTAACGCTCAAGTATCGAACAAACTGAATTTTGGAGACTGTAAGTTGTTTCAGAATCTTGTTTTTTAATGTTAAGTTGTTGACTGCGTTTGCGAACTGATTAAGACGGATTTTCACGCACTGAAACTCTCACTTCTTTAATCGTTTGTTGGCTTCAAACAAAGCACGGGCAACTTTTATTGAGAATTTTTACAATCGAATTTTTATTTTCAAACATTCAATTCCATTTTCTGATGGTATCGTCTTTCTGTGCATTCTGAACGCTAAATTCTGCACGATATAACCACTTAGCTGTGACTATCGAATCACCATTGCGATAATAGGCGTGTACGCAAAAAGCGCGATGGTCACCCGGGTACACTTCCATGGCGACTATACCTCCAAAGAGCAGTGAACAACTTATCCTTACTGTGCCCCACCAAACCGCGCCGTTACCCTTTCTGGACACTCTGTATATGGTTCAGATTTAAAAATGACCATTTTACCTAACATAAATGGCACTTCGTATTTTTCATAAAAATTAAAGGTCTCGGCTTTGTTTGTCTTTTTGTTAGAATGGTATAACCAAAGAAATATTAAGAATTTGTTTGCATTTGCTCTTCACCTTTGAAGTTTACGAGATGATTACTGGTTGTTTTATTCTTTTTAGTCGCTTATAGATTTTGGTTTCTATTTAAATCCAATATACATGTATTTGACCTTAAAGCTGGACCAATTTTAGACGTGATTTTTAAGTTAGACGTTTTATACATCCCATATTATATAACACCAATCAAACCAGAATGTTGGCTAACTATATTAGCCTGGAGCTTGTTGTAAAGTGGTGAAGTTCCGTTTCTTTGTTTTTGGAGGTTTACAAGATTTGAAATAATAATTTGACATCATTATAACTAAGAATTGACGTTTATAAATCGCTCCGAAGCAATTTACCCATTTTGGGAGGTTTCGAGCAAATAATAATACTATTTAAAGCATAACGGTGAAGGTGGAAATAATAAAAATAAGTGTGCCAATTAAAGTAAGAGAAAACTGCTAATTTCTTAGTTTAATATTTAAGTACGTGCATCAGAGGAGACTTGACCTCCGAGAAGTAGATTCGGGCAAGGCTCTTATCGCTGAGCACAGCTGTACGTACAATATTGTAAATAGTAAATACGGAACAGAGCCGCACTCAGAATTCCTAAAATATGGATAGTTCTGAGAATGAGTTTAATACATCGGAAGATGGAACAAAGAAAAGGAAACCATCGGGACAAATAGACGTATTCAGTAGAAGTAAATTAACAAAGAGATCGCCAGAAAAAAAAAGGAAATCAAGACGATACATTACAAAAAATGTTTGTTATGATGCAGAACCTCACTACAGAAGTCAAAGAAATTCGTAAGAACCAACAGGAATATAAAGACGAGATCAAAAAATTACAAGAACAAAACGAAAGCATCAAACGTGAAAATGAACATATGGCAAGGGAACTAAAAGAAATAAAAGGAAAAGTTGAGAGATTAGAAAACGAGAAAAGGAGAAATAATTTAGTGATACAAGGCTGAGAAATTGATAACGATGACCCTAAGGTTTTGAAGGAAGGCATATTGAATGTATTCAAAGAGAAACTGGGAATAGAAGTACCAATTAAATCAGCTAAGAAACTAGGCCAAAAAACCTGTCTAATCGAGCTAGAAAATTCCAATGATAAGAAAGTAGTTATGATAAACAAAAGCAAACTAAAAGGGAATAAAGAGGTCAAGATATTTATCAACGATGATTTATCCAAGAAAGACAGAGAAATACAAGGCATAATCAGGAAAAGGGCCCAGGAGGAGAGAACACATGGAAAACCGCTAAAATAGGATTTAGAAAGCTGTATATAGATGGAATAGAGTGGAGATGGGAAGAGACAAAGAAAGAGTTAAGAAAAGCAAGAGAAATAACCAACGGCGACTCAAAAACTGATTACAGATTTTGGATTGCACGACAAATATAAAGACGACGACCAGGCAATGAAATGGCATTTGAATAGGAAACAACCCAAACACCAAAAGACACAAAAACAAGAGAACCTAAAAGAAATTTGAAAAGAAGCATGAAACATGGAATTTAGCAACATGGAATGTAAGAGGAATTAGTGGGAAAGAGAAGGAGCTAGTAAATGAACTGAGACAAATTGAGATAGAAATAATAGTAGCAACTGAGACAAAAAGAAAGGCCAAGGAATGATTCAATTAGAAGATAATTATATTATGATATACAGCGGAGCCCAAGAAAATCAGAGAGCAAAGGAGGTGTAGCATGCATTGTCAATCAGAAATGGGCAAAAGAATTTGTAATTGGACATGCATAAATGAAAGATTAATGTCAGTAGAAATAGGGAAGACCAACACAAAATAACAATAATAGCAGTCTACGGCCCAAACGAAGACGATAATGTAAACAATAAGGACCAATTTTGGAACGAACTAACATCACTCACAGAAGAAAGTAAAGGGACAGTAATCACAGTAGGTGATTTTAACGGAAGAGTAGGAGTAAAAATAAGTCAACGGAAGAATCACTAGGCAAATTTGGAGAACAAGAAAGAAACAATAATGGAAAAAGAATACTCGACTTTTGCAGAGAGAACCAATTCATCGTCACAAATACGTTTTACGAACATAAGAAAATACATCAGTACACCAGGGAAGTTAAAAGTAGAGACGAAAAATCAATAATCGACTACATCCTAATAGAAAAGGCCAAAAGGAATATGATTCAAGACGTTAGGGTAAGAAGAGGTCCCGAAATTTACAGCGATCACTACCTGTTAGTAGGAAAAATAAGACACATGGACAGAAAACAAACAAAAAGAAGGAAAACTTGCAAAAGAAAAAGTTTATGAAAAGATTAAGACTTACATGCTCAAGGAAGAACAATATCAGACAAAATACCAAGAACTAATACAAAAGAAGTCGAAAAACTGGACGAAAGATTTCTACACGAAGACATAGACAATAAATGGGAAATATTTAAAAGAATTTTGAAATCTGCGGCAAAGGCAGTATGTGGGGTAGCCAAAATAAATAACCAAAATAAACAAACAGATTGGTGGAATGAAGATATTAAAAACGAAATTAAAACAAAGAAACGGAAATGGAAAAATTATTTAAATAAGAAAACTGAAGAAGCATACCAAGAATACAAGGAACAAAGGAAGAAAGTTAAAGAAATAATAAAGACAGCTAAAGAAAAGTCATGGGAGAAGTTCGGACACAGAATGGAACATAACAGCAAAGAAAACCAGAAGCTATTTTATAGGGTGCTCAAAAATTGTAGAACAGAGAAGAAAACAATACTAAACCAAGTCAAGAATAAAAGAGGTAAACTCATAACCGAAGAAAATGAAGTGATAAAGATATGGAAAGAACACTTCCAAGAAATCCTAACAGTAGATGAAACGGTAACACAAAATTCAAGAGAAGATGAAGAAGGAGAACAAAGAGCAGAAAGAATGGAAGTAATAACGGATGAAGAACCCACAATGAAGGAACTATGTGAAGCAATAAAAACGTTAAGAATGGGAAAACACCTGGACACGACGGAGTAGAGGCAGAAATGCTGAAAACTATGGGAAAATATGGAGCACAAATATTCTTAGACATTTGCAAAGAGGCTTGGAGAACCGGTAGAATACCAAAAGAGTGGGAAGTGGGAATCATATTACCACTGTACAAAAAGGAGATAGACTTAGTTGTCATAACTACCGAGGAATAACACTGTTGAGCATAGCATGCAAGGTTTATGAAAGAATTTTAGAACAGAAACTAAGAAAAGTCCTAGCAAGACAACTAATAGACTCTCAAAGCGGATTCAGAAAGGGACATAGTATACAAGACCACATATTTAGCTTAAAAGAAGTAATAGAAAGAACACTAAAACAAGACAGAAAAGTTTACCTAGCCTTCATCGATTTAGAAAAAGCTTTTGACCGCGCACCAAGAAAAAAGATCTGGAAGAGCCTAATTAGAAGGGGTGTAGGAAAACAATTGCTTAATGCCACCAAAAGCATGTACCAAAATTGCAGGAACTATGTAAGAACTAGATACTCACAATCGGAAGAGTTCATAACAAGCAATGGCCTAAGACAAGGTGCTGTACTAAGCCCTTTGCTGTTCATACTACTCATGGACGACATTATTAACGCATGTAGGTCAAAAGTAGCGAAATTATGTGTAGGATACAGAAACATGCAACGAATAAACATCTCGGAATGTGCGTTTGCTGATGACGTTGTGATATTCGCACCAAAGGAGAGGGACCTACAATACAATCTGGAAATATGGAAAGAAACGTTAGAGGACTACAACATGAAAATTAACATAGGCAAAACTAAGGTCATGGCAATTGGTAAACAAGAAGAGCAGACAAACATAAAAATCAACAACAGTAAATTAGAACAAGTCAAAAGTTTCACATATTTAGGAGTTACTATAGACAGCAAAGGAGGACACGAAGCTGAACTAAACAAACGAATAGAAAACACTGCCAAGTTGTACTACGCACTAGGAAAGACATTCTTGAACAACAAAGAGATTTCTAGGAAAACAAAACTCACCATATATAAAACAATTTATCTACCGACATTGACATTTGGGGGGGAATCGTGGGTAACAACGAAGAGACAGGAAAGTAAACTACAAAGTATGGAAATGAAATATCTGAGGAAAGTACTAGGAGTAACCAGAAGAGATAAAATACGAAATCAAATAATTCGAGAAGAACTTAAAGTAGAACCACTGAAAAAATAGAAACACGACAGCTACAATGGTTAGGACATCTACTTAGAATGGACAAAGATAGACAGGTTAAGAAAATATGGGAATCGAAAGTAGGTACTAGTAGAACAAGAGGAAGACCACGAAAACATGGACAAGAACAATAGAAGAAAAACTTCTTCAGAAAGGAATAACATGGCAAGAAGCGAAGGTAATGGCACAGAACAAAAGGAGTGGACCAGATTAGTACATACGAGTAGAAATCAAGAATAATTTTAGTTTTAAATATTATGTCAAGAATTAGTTTAGTTTTATTTTGTAAATACATACCTTTACACTGTATGGTAGGAAAGGTCTTGATATATATATATATATATATATATATATATATATATATATATATATATATATATATATATACTAAGAAGAAATTGAAATAAGAGGTTGGTTCGTCAAACCTCTTTATTTTTCTTCAAATGATTATTTGACACAAAAACAGGGTTGTGCAACTAACTACCCCTGCAGTTCATCTACGTTGGTAATTAAATATAAAATTATATGGCTAAGGGTTCTAATTCAGCTTAGAAAATAAACTAAAAACTTGTGAATACTTTTTCACGGAAAGAATGTTGAGCTAATGATTATATTTTTTCGGCTGGTAAAGTTGATTAGATATTTCAGTGCTTACGTATTGTTGCTAGGAACTATTTTCTGCCTATTTGTGCATTCAAATCTTTCATTACGATATTTATATCATTTCTTGTAAAGTTATCATATACTTCTAATTGTTCATAGAATTCTTTTTTCTTTTCTGCGGCATGTTCTTCTATATACTAGTGGACATTCATAATTATGAAATTAGAGCATTTTATCTTATATACTTTCTTATTTATTACTTCCAAATCTAGAAAATTATGTTTTTGTTGCCTACGGTGAAGGCTACTCCAAGCCTTCTATTTCCAACGTCTGTGCCGCTGTATAACATTTTATGCATTTTCATATCTTTAATTCCATCTTCCCGCCATTTTGTTTCTGGAATAGTCACTAAAACGATTTTGCATTTTTTAAATTCGCTGGGCAGCGATTCTTGACCACAGATTTGTTTAACGCTAGAACATTTCACATACCAAATTCGTAGTCAGCGTTTATTTACTTAAGTTCTTTCGGGGATATTCATCCTGTGTTCCGAGGCTGCTTAATTGGATTTGTAATAGGGTTTTTTACTGAGTGGGGTTATCAGCCCCATTCCCAACCTTTTTAGCTACCTCTTATGTTAAGCAGAAATATCTGCTGGTTCTACTTTATTTAAGAATTACAAAAATTTGTACCTAATTATTGAAAACACAAGCAATAACATTTAAGAAACAAAATTAATTATATAGTTACCATCATTTTCTAAAATGGCCTCTAAAGGATGAAGAAGGTTGCAGGTTCCTTCTTCGTAAAAATTGGGTATTTTTTCAAAAAAAGTTGTTAAAGTACTTTTCCACAGCTTCCATGAGTAGATGCGGATCTACAAATCACTATAGGTGCTGCAGGATTTCCTATTTTAACTCCTCAAGTATGCTGACGTTTCGATTAGCTAAAACTAAATATTTAGTGAATTTTCACAGTAAATTTAGTAAGCTGCGTACTGTACTTGTTTACCACAACAAATTTTCCCAGCAAGAGGAACTATAAAAGTATAGTTTCCTTCAGTCTCACCAAACAGATGACAACACCTACATTGAATATAAGTCAGTTTCTGTTACGCGTTCTGCGCTTTCACCTAGTTATTTCTAGATTCTTTCGTTGTATGTTGTTGTCTAGAATTTAATTTTCATTGCTTGTTTCGGTTTTTGTGGCGTTTTGTTGGGGTCATGGCTCATATATTTGGTTTGGTAATAAATTCGAGTTTCTTTAAATGACAAAATGCAATCACATCTTCAATATCTCTTTAGTTGGGTTATAACCCTCTATATCACCAATGCTAGATACAAACCACATTTTACTGTTCTGAAAACAAGAACACAGTGTATATAAATGCTTCAAATATATTTTGTTACGGTTCTCACACCCACTCCTTTCCGAAATTTGTGTAAAATACAATGATGTAACTTTTGTTTCCCATTTTGAAAAATTTCTTTCAGGGACAATTTGACTTACCACAACGATGTCTGACGCTACACTGATTTATGATACTACCACTCGTCCTGTATAAAGCATGGCCTTAAAATGAGCATCAGCACCGCAGTGGAAAGTCCGACACGAACCTTTGCAGTCATCCACTACTTAAAATCAAACTATTAAATTCTGAAGCGGCATATTGAATTATATTTTTTGTTTTATTTTGTGGCAGGGTAATTTGTCTAAAAATATTAATTATTGTTGTAAGAAATGCAGGCTTGTAGTATTTCAGCAAAAGTACTAATTCGACTCATCCAAAAAGTTGCTCAAAAATCTATCTAACTCTGCTTGGTATATTTTTCCCAAGTTCTTTTTATGAGTAAGCTACCTTCGCGTAAAACAAAAACTACAGTCACAAAGTAAGGAATAGTTGCGCAGCTAACCAGAACGCAGAAATGCGCAACATATCGTCATTATAGAAAGATTCGCAATAAGCTAGGCACGAAAAGACTTGGTGTGAAGAAAGGCCAATCCATTTTGAAACAGGGAGGGGGAGAGGGTAAATTTTGTTTACCTTACTTGTTACGTTGGTTGATCTCAATGGCAGTTGATTTCTACGCATTAAAGTTAAAAAGGGTTAGACAAACACGAGTTCTTTCACATCATGTGCTCTACCAATCTCCATTCACTAGTTGAAGTAATTTTAATTAGATATAGCTAAAGAGTTTTGAGTAAAAAATAGACACAACGCACTGCCAAATCTTTCAGTCGCCCTTTTAAAAGTATTATTTTGTTAAATTTCTTGTTGATGAAATTTTCTAGAAGTGTATATTGTAAAATTATAACTGTTAACACACTTAGAACCCTTCAGTTTCAATTTAATTATTATATAATTATAATATACTCTACTCTATATAATAGCGTTAGTTTAAAAAATAAAATTTAAAAATCTTTAAATACCATAATAGAGTAATAGTAAAGGGTGCAGTATTAGAAATTTCCCTCATTTATATAAAATTTAAGTAATTTTAGTATGTGGTAAATAATTGAACTAATAGCTAAGATAAACAAAATTAAAATTATAACACTTTGTACCCTTATGCGAGATACAATCACACTACTTCTAAAAAAGAGCTTATTCAGCTGAAATTAGATTTCTCCAGAGTATATTCTTATATTTTGCGCAAGAGAAAATTGCAGCTAACATAATGAAAAGCATTCTAAACATTTATTTTCAAATTGTTTTTGTATTTTAAAGTAAACAAAGTTTTTCATACTAAATTTGTTTCAAAACCCAATTGTCGTGGAAGAATAGGAGCAACAATTTTATTTTTGCCATGAAGAAACATTAATTTAGCTACAAGTCTTTTAAATAATAAGCAAATGCGATGGGACGCAATCTTCAATCCTTTTTTGAAAAAGCACGAAGGAAAGTTCCGAAGAAAATGGCCATATCGGTCAATTCTTTTTTGAGTAGCAAAATTTATGACCAACATTGCTGATAGAAAAATATGTCTTTAAAGTACTAAAATCAACGTAACAAAGAAAACTTTGTTTGAATACACATGGAGAAAAGCTGAAGTATAAAGGTAAAAAATAATTTTTTTAAAGGAGGAATTATCATGTGTATTTAGTTCTTAAGTAGTTGGAGTGAGTAATTTGCTAACGAAGTACTTGAGTTCTATACGTTTAGTTAAATTTTGTTTCAAAGACTGTTGTTATAAAAGAAAAAATTATAACTCGAGCTATTTTTTGTCGTTTCAACAATTAATGTTACTTTTGTATTTGAAACGCGTAAAACTCTAAAAACGCTTCTGGGCCATTTTGAAATACTTTTTAATGTTCTTGTTTTTTCTTTAAAACTTCTTATAATTATCTAAAACTTCTAATGGTTTAATTTAGGCAAATCTTTTTATTGCACATTATTAAGGTCTTAGTCTTATTATCGAATCCGAACTTTTATTTATTTTAATTAATTTTCACGAAAAAAATTTATTACATTTTATTTGAAATTAAAAAATATGTTGATAAAAAACATTTGATAATGAACTTAATTATTAAGTTGTTGGTCAGGCTTATGCTAACAGAAAATTGAAACACTTAATCGAAAAGTAAGTATTCTAAATGCTCTTTGACTAGCACTAATAAAACAGATGATGCTGAAATTTATAAAAACTTTTAGTAAAGATTTTGTAAGTATCAATTACTTACTGTAAAAACAGTCTTTTCCTTCTCCCTTATGCCCTAAAGCGTCGGGTCCTCTAACCACTTCCTGAAGCTGTCCCGGTTGGCTGCCATTCTTTTTACTTCTCTTAGGTGTTTTCCTCTCTGTTCTACCCTCTTTTCTAAGCTCTGTTCCCATGTTTCTCGTGGCCTTCCTCTGCTTCTTGTTCCCTCTGGCTTTGCTTCTAGAATTCTTCTGGGGTCTCTATTTCTTGACATCCTCACTATGTACCCATACCACTGTAATTGTCTCTTCTCTACCTCTTGTATTAGCGGTTGCTGACCTACTTCTTCTCTGGTTATTGTATTTCGTATGCGATCTCTTTTTGTTCTACCTACTAGTCTTCTTAGATATTTCATTTCACTCGCCGTAATTTTGCTTCTGGTTTTATCTTGTATTGTCCAGCTCTCCGCCCCATACGTTAATACTGGTGTGTATATGCTTTTGTATACCCTAAGCTTTGTTTGCATGCTTGCTTCGTTTTTCGCTATTATTGGTTTGTTAATCGCATAATATACTTTGCTTGCTTTATCTCTTCTATTCAGAATCTCCTGTTCTATCGTGCCAGTTTTATTTATTATCGTTCCTAAATATTAATAGTTATTGACCCATTCTAGTTCTTCCCCATTGCATATTATTCTTGTGTTTTCGTTTGTATCATTTTTCTCGATTTTCATAATTTTAGTCTTGTTTGTGTTTATTTTCATACCTCTTCTTTCTATCGCTCTATTCCATTTGTTTATTGCTAGTTGTAGTTTTCTAGTTGAGTCTGCTAGAAGCACGATGTCGTCTGCATATATGAGGCATTGTATATATATGGGCTCTAAATTCCAATTTCCTACCTTCACATTGAATCTTGGTTCTTTTGCTTCCTGAATAATCTGATTCATTACTATTAGGAACAGTAGGGGGCTCAGTGAATCTCCTTCTTTGATCCCCTTTTCCATTTCAAAGCTTTGAGATTCTTTCCCTTTAATTCGCACTCTTCCTTTTGCATTAACGTATACTCTTTTTATGGCCTGTTGTAGTGGGTATGATACATTTAGTTCTGCTAGCGCATTCCATATTGTTTGTTTGGGTACTGTGTCAAATGCTGATTTTATATCTATGAATGCTAGATACAAAGGGTTTCATCTTTCTAATCTGTTTTCTGTAACTGTTCATAGTACAAAGATATGATCTTGTGTTTGCCTCTGTGGCCTGCGGTTTGTTCTTCGCATAGTTTTTTTTCAACTTCTTCTCGTAATCTTCTTTCTAGTATTCTTGAATATATCTTCTGTACTATTGAAGAAAGGCATATTGCCCTGTAGTTGCCGCAATCGTTTGTATCTCCCTTCTTGTGTATAGGTACCATTATGTTTTCTTCCCAGTCATCTGGTATTTTTTCCCCTTTCCAGGCTAGTTGACATATCTCTTTTATCCATATACTTTAATATTCTATCTCCCCCATTCTTTATCATTTCTGGAGTTATGCCATCTCTACCTCCTGCTTTTCCTTGTTTAATATGTTTTACGGCTTCTATCACCTCTTCTATTTCTATGTCTATTTCTTCTTCTTCTTCCTGAACTGTTCCTCTTCTCTCTCTGCCCCGGATATTATCATCTTTTTTAAATATGTTGTTGTAATACTCTCTATATGCCTCCAAGATTCTTCCTTATTCTGTTTCTACTATGCCTTTGTTGTTCCTTATACTCCATACTTGCTTTCCATATTTCCCTCTTAGCCCTCTGATTACTTTCCAAAACTGTCTTCCGTTATCTTCGTTGAATTTCGTCTCTAGTTCTTTTCCGAATTCCTCCCAAGTTTCTTGCTTTGCTCTATGTACCGCTTCTTTGGCTTCATTTCTTTTATTTATATAGTGTTGTTTATCGCAATCTTTCTTACTTTGTATATACCTTTTCCAAGCTTTCTTTCTGATCTTTACTTTATCTTTTACTTCTTCGTTCCACCACCGGGTTCTTTTTTGATCTCCCTTTACTGTTACCTTTCCGCAGGTCTTTACCGCCTGTTCCACTATTTCTGTTTTTAGTATTGTCCACTTCTTTTCCATGGGGCATTGGTTTCCTTCTTCTGCTTCTTTCGCTTCCCATCCTTCTAGGGTGTCTTCTAATCTGTTTTTGAATTCTTTTGCTTTTTCTGGTTTTCTTAATACTGATATTTTTATTTTCTGATATTCTCTTTGTTTCCTGGGTTCTCTGCTATAAAATCTGGTGTCTGTTATTAGCAGTCTGTGGTCTGTATGCAGTTCGGTCCCCCTTATTACTTTTACATCTGTTATGGCATATTTCGCTTCTCTGTTGTATGTTATATAGTCGTTAATGCTTTTCGCTTCTGTTCCTGCTGCCTCAAAAGTAATTTTGTGTATTATCTTATGGTTAAAGTGGCTGTTTCCGATTAACATTTGATTGGTAACACAAAAGTCTATCATTCTTCTTCCGTTATTATTTATGGTAGATTCTCCTCCATATTTACCTATCGTGCCATATCCTATATCTTGTCTATTTCCTATTCTGGCATTCCAGTCCCCATTTATTAATATGTGTCTGCTTCTTTCTCTCCCTTTATCTATTTGTACTTGGAGTTCTTCGTAGAATGTCTCTTTCTCTTCTTCTGTGGAGTTTTCTGTGGGGGCGTAGATCTGTATTATGGTTATTTCTTCTTGCAGTTTTAGGGCTACATATAATATCCTCGCATTTACCGCTTCCCATTGTTTTACTTGTTGGGCCATCTGTGTAGTTAGGATTATTCCTACGCCCTCTTTAGCTCGTCCTGCTGATCCTGAGTATATAAGCTGGTAACCTTGATCTAATAGTTGTCTTCCGTTTCCTTTCTTCTTTATTTCACTTATCCCTAGCATCTCCATATTATGGCCATTTCTTCTATTATTTCTACTTCCTTTCCGTTTATACCGTTTACATTCCATGTTCCGATTCTTATCCGTGATTCGCGCCGAGTCCGTTTCATAGTTTTCCGTCCATTTTCGAGGCGATTGTTTGTTCTCTTAATCTATTTACCTTGTGCGGGTGATTAGCCCAGCCACAAGGGCCCCGTTACCTCGGGACAACTGGTATCAGGTTATACCCCCCGATGCCGGGTCGCCAGAGCCTCGTCTGTTATCTAACAGGGGGTACCACGTGTAGGTGAGGTTGGCATTTGGGTGTCTAGATGTTGGCGCCACCCCTTACCCCCCAGTAAAAACAGTATGCTATAAAATATATTGAAAATTTTTAAGAAATATTTACATGTTGCTACAAAAATTCTTAGTAATATGCTTACAAACTAAGGTTTGATAAGAATAGTTAACACACAATTATATATTTTTTCTCAAGAAAGTCATTGCACGTATTCAGTTTTTGGTCTAATGTACATTAATGTTCCTTAACGTTCCTTTTCTGAATTGTTAGCTTAACGACGTGACGCGTCCTTTAAATTGCGGGTCTTAGTTTGTAAGTTGTACTTTATTATAACAAACTCCGTTCTAGTTAAGTTTCTCCTTGATCATGTTCCAATAGTAGATTTTACCAATCCCACAAAAATCATAATCTTTTTTAGGACAGTTAAAGATTTTTTATTCTATACTATGCTGTTTCATTACTAGTGATGGATTCTACATAAGCAAGGATATTTTTTTATATTTATTTGTACAGCACCACAAGTTGTTTTAAATTTATAATAGGCAAATTTATTGTGTATAAAAAATAGTAAAAAATCATTTAAAAGGTAAAATATTTGCACATAAATAACGTCATTAAACATTTCCTGAAAATTTCGTATTGTTTGAACCATGCCACACTTACCTGGATTTATATATATATATATATATATATATATATATATATATATATATATATATATATATATATATAAAGGAGTGACTATTAACACTTCCAAAATCCTTTCTTGTAAGACCTTCGACGAGTAGTAGTAAGATAATCCGTTAAGGGCTCCCAAAAGACAGTATTCAAACTGGCGCAGGTATCAAAAATAAGATCCAGGGGAAAAACCGATCCAGATAAATATTTATACGTTCCCACCTAGCAAAACTTTGAGGGAAGGCCGGTGAAAAATTATCAGCCTAAGACGCCAAAAACAATTTTGGGGGCAACCTCTTTCGCTTAAAAGTTAAAATCAGTGTATAACAATAAGTGTGGTTTGATCAGGTATCAATTGTAGGTTTTAGTTGAATATGCATGTAAGTCTTGCATAAATAAAATTTATTGGTAAAACTTTAAATTTGTTTATATTATTACGGCACCCTAGAGCAAATTTGCCATTAAATCATTATTATTAGCCTGTCAATGAAAGTAAAGTGACGTACATGTTTAATGTTATCACCAGCTATAATCATAATCCAATTTTTTATACTTATTTGATAATTTCTATTTTTAAACTCTATTCGTAATTTACCTTGACTCCCAAATTTTTACAATTTGTCCTTAGGAATAATGAGTAAATCTTATTTCTGAATATATAAAGTATCGTAGGTAATTGCTCAGTATGCCTTTTTGTACTACAGTCTTAATTTAGACTTGTTTTAGCTTTCTGACAACTATGTGTTGTTTTAACTTAAATCTACAACACTATCAGTGCTATGACAGAATCCGCTGTCTCCACACGATCAAGGATCAAGCGCATAAACTACTCGGTTATCTCAAACCTATTCGTAAATACACATAATTGAGTAAGGTATTTGTATGCGCTAATATTTTTTTATGTTTTTTATGAATTTCGGACAATGGAAATTAGAAAAATAGACTTAACAAGAATCAGCGAGACGAATAAACAGGCAACTAGCGCACCCAAATAAACTAAAGATATATGCTGTTTTATTCTGGGGTAATATATGAACAAAGAGCAAAAGAAGAAGTGAGAGTAACATTAAATAAGTAACTGGTAATAAGGATAATTAATTACCAAATCTCTCAAATTGTAACAAATTATTTAAAACTAAAAAGGATGATAATAATAATGCAAATGTATTGCCCGACAGAAGATACAGAAGAAGAAAAAGTAATAGAATTCTACACAAAACTACAAAGTGTAACAAACAAAATAAGAGAAAAATCATTATTATTGGGGGCTAGAGTGCATGACTCGGAAGAGATGTAAATAAGGGACTAGGTAGTATAAGAGCACACAGAGAAGAAACTTTAAATAGAAAAACAAAACAAAAAGCAACACGTAGAATGATCGGAAATAGAAACTATTAGAAGAGACGAAGTAATAGAAGCTATAAGAAATATAAAAACAAGAAAAGCAGGAGGAAAAGACGAAATAGACCTGGAATTGATTAAATGTTTAAGGCAAAAAAGCTTAGACTGGTTCTGAAAAATTTGCAGCAAAGTATGGGAAGCAAAAGAAATACCATCAGACTGGGAAAAGAACTTAGTGATACTAATTTACAAAAAAGGAGAACAAATAAGGTGTGACAACTACAGAGCCATATGCTTAGCATCTAAAAGTTTTAAGATCTATACGAAAATAATAGAGAAAATGGTAAGACAACTAGCAGAAGAGGAGATAGCAGAAGAACTAGCAGAATTCATTCCGGGAAGACAGACGAATGACAATATCTGTATAATAAAAAGTCTAATCGAGAGAAGAAATTATCCTAGCGTTTACATACCTAAAAGCAGTATTTGACTCAATGCATAGAGAGGTGATACGAAACTGCTTGAAGAAATCAATATTCCGAACTTAGTCATTAAAATTGTGCGTAGCACTTACAAGAAAATGAAAGGAGAGGTATAGATAACAGAAAGAAGATCAAAAGAGTATAATTGGAAAAAAGGAAACAGCCTAATCCTTATATTTATAATAGTAATCAGTAAGCTGATTAAAAATACCAGAAAAATAACAAAACACCTATAAATTACATACAAACTAAGGACAGAATCAGTAAAATGACGCATTTATGTACGCAGATTACATGCTAATCATAGCGGATTTAAAAAGAAAGATATAAAAACTAAATAAAACACATAGAAAAGTAAAATAATGATTATAATTGAGAAAGAATGGAATAATGCACAAATAAAATGCAAAGACACAAACCTTGACAGTACAGCGACATACGATTATCTAGAAAGTATAATAATAAATAAAGAAAAAGTCTAGATGTAGAATTAGCAAATATGGCAACGAAGTTAAACAGATTATACTATGTACTAAAGGGAATATTAGGAAAAAGAGAATTGAATAACGAAATCACACTGAGATTATAATTCCATAATCCTACCAGCACTAATTTACGCAAGTGGAAATTAAACGATACAGAAGAAATACATTTAAAAGACAAATACAATCAAAAGAAAATTGCTAGTAAGACGAGATGGAACTGAGTCATTAACAAATTAATAGGGGTGTTCAATAACCACACAACCCTGATACCAAATACTGCTAAAGTTAAGAATTGTTAATTAAAATTACCGCGTGAGTGAGATTTAGTTAAGGATTGAGTGAGAGCAGGTCCAATCAATAAAACACAAAGTATTACGCGAAAGTTACTATTTGCCTAGGCATAAAACCTCTCGCGAAATGAGAGGAAACCCGGGGCAAGAGTAGGATTTATTGGTAGTTGTAACACTTAAACTAGATACAAAACTTATACTAAAGAATAGTAAAATAGAAATAACGGTGTCGTTACGCTAGAGCAATTACGTAAGCCGAGTACCTTCTCACGAAGAGCTCACCTGGACGGTGTGCGCATGGTCACTGCACCGCCAGAAGGCGAACGCAATACGTCTCAGGCGCTGAGGCTGACCGCTAAAATGGTCAGGACTGCCAACGAGAGCTCCTCTTACCTGGCCAAACGTTTGTGGCCACGCATGGATCACTGCACCGCCAGGGAAGGGCTGACCAGCGGACGTCTCAGGCACAGCACCGCTCACAGGGACCGCTACACACCATGTCAGACCCTCACGCAGTTTCCCGAAACGCGAGCCGTCACTGTGCCGATAACGTCTGGAAGGCCACGGGCTCGAGACAAGTCTCGCGCTGAACCGCGTAGCGCTACGCCGCGGAAGGGTCACGATCGCTCCGTGACTCTTCCCCAAAGCACACACACTACCGCCCTTACAATACAAGAGGGCGCATACACAACAATCGTCACGAATCCGCACTGACCTGTTTCCTTGTCACGCAGTCCTCTTTCCCTTGAAATCAGCGTACTTGCGATAACGTCTGGAAGGCTCAACGGACTCGAGTCAAGTCTGGCGTGGACCTGACGCGCGGCACCCCACACGAGCGCGCTCTCCCAAATCTCGCTAAGGCCCAGCGGCGGCGATCTGAGGGAGGGGGCCAGCGCCTCTAATTCAGTAGTGTCGCTAAGTTAAGTATCTTTTGTAAAGGCGCACGAGCGCCCGGTAGAAAAGCGCCCGAACAAGGGGAAACGATCAAACAAGAAGCAGTAATGAATAAAATAAAAAGAAGACAACTAAATTGGTACGCTCAGTTGACAAGGATGAACCCTAATAAGTTAGTGAAAAGAATATGGGAAGCAAAATTACAAAAAAATAAGAAGAAGAAAGCCAAGATAAGAATGGATGCAGCAAATAATAGACGCCAGAAAAGAAAAAAAGCAAAACACCAAAGGAGTTGAAGGTAATGGCAACATCAAAGAAGGATAAATGAAGAAAAGGACAACTAACGCAAATCCGAAGAAAGAAGAACAAGAGAATACACAAGCTGCTTACAAACTTGTCTGGAAAAGTTTACTGATAATTCTTTTAGCTATCAAATTATTTGATTACAACGTTATTACATACAAGGCCCGGCTGGATAATCTCCCCTTTTTAAATTAACCACTGCTCGTAATATATAGGTAGACGGCTTTCGAGCAGTACATCCTTGAACAGCACAAGGCATGCTATTGTAGTGCCCATCAAGCCACAGAGTAGTAAACGCCTTGCGTTTGTATTGAAGAAGTTATTTTAAAAATTGCGATTCTGTGCTTGTGACGCAAAAGATAATTTGTAGGCATTAGCAGTAAGTCGCCGCGGAAGAATTCCGACCAAGAAAACTATAATGTTGGTACACATTTTTTGACAGACTGTAGACCTACTAGCGTTCGTACACCCGAGAATATCGCAACAGTGAAGCAGGTTGTTGTGTCACGTTTCGCCGCTAAGCATGATCTCGCTTTGGGAATATCTGACAGGAGCGTGCGAAACATTCTACATTGCGTTCTCATGTTCTATCAATACAAACTGATATTGTTCCAGAAACTTAAAGAATGTAACTAGTACGTCCGTCAGGCTGCTTGCAAGGACACGTTGACAAACGTTCCAGCTGATGCTGTTGGGTCCAGTAGTAATATGTAAATGTTTTTATTTGTAGAGCTGTGTCAATAAACAGAATTTTCAGTTTGGGCCCTAAAAAGTATTCGACATCTCCATGAACGACCTTTCCACAATCAGCGTGTAACTGTTTAATGTGCTATTACGAAATTTACATCATAGGGAGCTATTTTTGAGAATAAACGCGCGTTTTTCCCCTGGAGCTCAGACTCGACGAACATGGAAATGTATCATTGTAGTTTCAACAAGATGGAGTTACTGCACACTCGACGAGAATTTGTTGAGAAGTTTTAAAACGAATGTAACCAGTCTTATTACATGTTGACATCCCATGACTGGCTAGGTCACGAAACCTGCCGCCTTGCGATTTCTTTTGTGGGGACATCTGAAGCCAAAGCTTTTTAACGCAGGCTGCGGATTATTGAATTAAAAAAGCTGCTTGGAAAGCGATTTCAACAGTACTATTGGAAAATTTTAAGGTGCATTTGCAGGATTTTATCGCTCGTGCGTGCAAATATTTGAAATATAATCTTCAAAACTGGCTAACGACTAAATGGTATGCATTGTTCTGTGTGATAGTACAATAAACCATTGAACAAAATCTATGTTGTTTTTTTATTGCTGTTTGAAAAGAGAAAATTATTTTGCTATACTCTATATATGTGTAGATAGAATATATCTAATCAAATCTGCTGAGCAAGCCTAAAGGTTTAAAACGTATTTACTTCCAGTTATGTCATTGCTGTCTAATATTTAGAGGGCTAAATTATTAGGATGCACATTGTATTTAACATAATACTGTATCGCTTTCCTCACTGATTACATTTGTATTATATAATTCTACTCTTATCATGATCTGTTACCAATACATCTAAGTATTTTATTTTAGAATCTTTGATGTTAGAAATACTGACAGTATCTCACAATGGAATCCTATACGTCCAAATAGGTCTTATGAATTACGACTTTCTGTTTAGTAACCAGTACATTTGATTTAATGTGACACCAAGCAGCTTTTGTTTAATGAAAACTTTTGCCACCTGAATAAATGTAAAAATATTTTAAATTTTTATTTTGTGGAATCATATTATTATTAAGTGTAAAAGTAGAACTTGATGAGTTATGGATTTAAATTTGCCATTTTTATCTAACCAGACTTAGATTGAATTGCAGTAGCGCAAATGCAACATCATGATTGGTATCTGACGCAAATATGAGCGTATCATCAGTAAATGTGGCTGTAGTTGTTGAATTAGTGGTGCTATATATGCATATATCATCTATGTAGGGAATACAGGGTTGTATCCAGAAGTAGTAGGACTGTTTTTTCTTAGGCGCGCGGAGCGATGGAAGGGGGTCTGCAAGGCCGAATGTTAGGGAGGAGAGCCTTGGGAACAGGTTTCGACCTGGGGCAGTCGCCTGCGTGCGTTAGTTGAGTTTGGACCACTGTTTTAGTGACCTCCTGTTGTGTCGCCTCGTCGTCAGTTGCGATGGAGCGAAATTTGGAGCAGCGGTGCGCCATCCAGTTTTGCTACAAACTTGGAAAATCAGCGACCGAAACCAAGGACATGCTTACGCAGGCCTACAAGAAGGATACCATGAGCCATTCCTCGATATTTGAGTGGGACAAGTTGTTTCGGGAGGGGAGGGGTCTCGTCGAAGACGACCAACGCGCCGGGTGTCCGTCAACCTCGCGAACGGACGACAATGTGCTGAATGTTAAGCCACTTTTGAACTCTGACCGACGGTTGGGCATTAAATTTATTAGTGATGAGCTGAATCTTTCGTACGGGACAGTTCAACGCACATTACAGAGGATTTGTCGATGAGAAAAGTGTGCGCGAAAATGGTGCCGAAAGTGTTGAGTGACGAGCAAAAAGAACTGCGTGTTGAGATTTCCCAAGAAATATTGAACTGTTTGGAAGAAGGCGAACATTTTCTCGATAATGTCATCACCGGAGATCAAACCTGGGTCTTCCAATACGACCCGGAAACAAAACGTTAGAGCGAAGAGTGGCACACCGCACAATCACCTCGCAAAAAGAAGGCCAGAATGTCGAAATCGAAAGTGAAATCGATGTTCATTGCATTTTTTGACCGCCGTGGCATTGTCCATAAGGAGTTTTGTTCCTCCTGGACAGACTGTAAATGCAAGATTTTATGTGGAAGTGCTTACACGGCTGTGAAATCGGATCACACGCGTGCGACCAGACCTGGTGGGGAAGTGGAAGCTTCACCATGACAACGCGCCGTACCACGGCGCGTGGATTGTGAGGGATCTCCTGGCCAAATTCGACGTTTCCACGTTGCCTCACCCCCTTCCCATACAGCCCTGTTGTGCCACCGCCGGGCTTCTTCCTGTTTCCCCGGATCAAGAAGCAGCTCAAAGGGTATCGTTTCGACTCGGTGGAAGCAGTCCAAGCGACAACGACAAGGGCGCTGAACAGCATCTCGGAGGACGACTTCCAGAAGGCCTTCGCGACCTGGAAGGCTCGCTACCAGAAATGTGTGGATGCCCAAGCGGCCTATTTTGAAGAGTATTAAGTCGATGTACCAAAATGTTCAATAAATATATATAGAACTGGCTCCAGCACACTACCCTGAAAAACTCCAAATGCAATATCTACCTTTTAAATGGAATTGAATAATTTTATAAAAACATTACGTAAATTTTTTTGAGTTCATGCTATTCTTTATCAGAGACCTATTTGATATCCAGAAACACAACTAAACAATATTTTTGGATTGGAAGCCATTACTTAACTTATTAAATTGGAATTGATGGTCGAGTATAAATTTTCGCACTTCGATATTGATCCGAGTCGTAACATTAGTTTTTCAAATACCTCAGATAGTACCGGCAATAGATTTATAGGTTTATATGATTCTACCCACAACCTTGCAATTATAATTATTTGCGCCATTTTTGATTGGGTAGGATAGTGCTACAATTTTTAGGCATTTGGGGGTAATTTACTAGTTTTTAATTATCAATTTTTTAAGTGCAAAGTCAATCGCAGCACGTATCTCTTGAGAGTCTAAATAGGTAGAGAGATATAGGCCTGTTTCTTGCCAGTCATTGTAGATTAAAAGTTTTTTATTATAACTACTAATTCTCTTCTTTTTGTTGTAGTTAGCATCGATTCTCACAAAGAATTTTTGGCATTAAAATTACCCACGGGAACAAACCTGCTTCTCAAGGTTTTAAAATATTGTTCATAGTGTTGCTTTTTATTATTAACATCAGGTGGACAATGTTCTGTTAACATAATCGGCAATCCTTTATGATCTATATAGCGACGCTTCCAGTTTGATTTTCTATGTAATAATGACCGCTGTTCCCCCATGAGCTTTTCCTTATGATGTATTGTATAATAAATACAACAGGTAATATACTGTAAGTAATGGAAACATTTGTTTAATTATTTATTTTGGCACTATATTTTCCGTTACAATTTCCATATCTAACTTTGTTGAGTTTTTTGGTAGCAATAGTTTTTAGCGCACCTGTATTTTTGATACCTGACACACTGCGGGATTTCTGTGTAAACCTAGAAAATTAATAAAAAACTAAATTAAAATGCAGTAAAAATTAAATCTGACATTTAGAACAATTAATGTAAATAGTAGCGAGAGTCTATATTATTCGATGTAGCTCCTATCAGCGGTTACGATCTTCACAAGCCGGGACCTAAATCTGCTGAAGGCCAATGCAACGTCCTTCTTGTCTATATGTGTCATTACTTTCACGATTAAAGCTGTCCTTGGTGTTATGACGCCTTTCATTCACCTTTGCCTCGACCACTCCCTACATGTAGTAGTCAAGGGGATTGGAAAGTGTATTACTGAAGGCCAGTAGTAATAAAAATTATTATATAACCATGCCCGTGTCTTCCTTGCCTTATGGACTGGAACCGAGTCTTGTTCCAACATGTGCTACTGCTTAGTGACCACTTCTTCTATCAATGGCTTTACAAATGTCTTTAGCACATTAACGTAGCTGTCAACGGTTACTTTCAGGTCTTCATCAAAGAAATGGGGGGCTGTCATCTCCTTCACTGCTTACAGGCCTAAGCACCACCACAGAAGCAGAAAGCTTTGTATACATGGCGGTAGGTATTTTAGAGATATATTGGCAGATCCAATGATAAAATTCTTTTTGTTCAAAAAGTATCTCAAGAAGCCAGCACTGTTGTGGTTAATGTCGTTCATCGGTGCTTGGAGCTTTAACTTCCTGTCTGTCTTGTTAGTCCCACTCAACAGTTGATGGTTATTCAGGACAAAAGGCGTGTGATACAAATGCTGGTTAACTGCCTTTTTTGATAGGTCAGCCATGCTCCGTCCACGATCCTGATCGATCTATTCATTCAATTTATGAACGAATTCATCATTTTTTATTGTAATCAAATTATTTGCTTGAGTTACCCTGTTAGCAGTTACCTCCTCCTGGTAGTCAAATTTCCTGTACTTATTAGCCACATCGTAACGTGGGTCTTTTGTAGCCAAGTCACGCAATAATTTCTTTCTTTTTTTAAGTTTACTATTTGCAATCTTTACTATCAGTACAATAAGCAAATGTGATATGTATATACTTTAGACTTGACATGGTTTTACAGGACAGTAAGGTATAAAAACCTTTACCCTTTTTCTAAAGGTATGCACGTCTTAACTATTTCCTAAATAATTCATGTTAAAATTACTTTAAAATCTGTGGGTATGTCCAGAGGTTTATATCTATTTAAGCGTTGAATATTCATACTGTTATCAAAGAGGATAATGGCTAAGGTATTACTGTGATGTTCCAACTTGGTTAAGTATTTTTCACTACACTTTAATTGACTGTTGCACTGAGTCAACTTTCAAATAACTAAGAATGTCATTGTTTCTAATAAAATAGGGAGCGTCACTCATAGCTCGTAGCACTTTTGCCTGAAATCGTTTTATAATTGCGATATTAGAGTTCGTGCCCTACAGCTGAATGCCGTACGATTAATCAAATTGATTTAAATGCAACATTGTACACTAATAGTTTATTTTGTAGGGATAGTTTAGACCAGTAGTGTTTACTGAATTTAGCGCCTAGCTGATTCCTCTTACTCATTACGTGTTTTTTCACTTTATCTAAATGCAAACCCAGATATTTGATCTCTGTAACCTGTGGTAGTGGTGTATTATTTATATATAGCTTCCGTTGTTGTTCCTCTGTATTTGGTAAAGGTGATGGAAAGAGATTTTGCTTTATTGATCTTGATTTTCCATTTTGTACTCCATTTGTCAATACAGTGTAAATGAGTTTGCAGCTTTGAATCAGCTATGTTTGCATCTTTATGTCTGCACATGATTGATTTATCATCTGCAAAGGTAGCTGTAAGTACTTGTTTGTCGGTAAATATATCAGCAATATAAAGGCTATATATAATAGAAGAGCTCCCAGTACACTTTCCTGGGGTACGCCTGTTTTGATAGGATAGAGTTCTGTGAGATGTTCACCATACTTCACTTGGAAGAATTGTTCTTCTAGATATGCTTTCAATATGACACAATAAGAGTGTGGAGAGTATTTTTTTAATTTTAAGAGGAGTGCATCATGCCATACCTTCTCAAATGCCTGTATGTCGTCGAGAAGGGACTCTGTGCAATAAGGTCTTTCTTCGGAGGATGGATTGACACAATCGACTCCTCTATGAACTTGCTGCGTTAACAAATGTTCTTTTCTAAAACCAAACTGATGCTCAGGTGTTAAACTGGTATTTTCAACAATTGACATAAGTCGTCTAGCGACAAGTTTTTCAAGAAGTTTACCTAGTGCAGCCAGCAAACTAATTGGTCGATAAGAAGTTACTTTGTTAAGCGGTTTGCCTGGTTTTGGTATCCCTATAATCTGGGCCACCTTCAGTAATTTCTGTCGA
Organism: Sinelater perroti; assembly: GCA_036346155.1. Taxonomy (NCBI): domain Eukaryota; kingdom Metazoa; phylum Arthropoda; class Insecta; order Coleoptera; family Elateridae; genus Sinelater; species Sinelater perroti. The sequence continues at coordinate 4,774,335 of JARFIY010000077.1, forward strand.
CAATTTTCCGACGCGTTTGGATTCGAGTATAGCAGCGCTGCGGTCGTATTCTCGGCTCTTTTTGTCGACTATTATACGTTGTTGATTACGTAAATCAAATTTGTTGTATTACTTAATAGCGGATACTTAATAGTGCATGCACATAAGACGGCTTTTAGTTTTACCGCAACTCAAGAGAATTTTTAAACTTACGCCGACAAGCTTGAACAACACGAAAATTTCTATTTTTTTAAGTTGAAGTGTGTGATTTTAGTTTTACGTGGGTACTTTAAGTACTTAATGATGTCTGTATAAGTTTTTTTAATTTTTAGTTGGATTTTAACGTAGTCATAATTATTTTAAGAATATAACTGTTCTTTAGTAAACTTCCAAACATTTAAATAACCGATTTGATGTTTCTAACACATGATACGAATATCGAAAATGATTTATGTTCGAGGTTGTTATTTGTTTCTTTGGCTTGGTGCATACAAGTCTTTTATTATTTTATCATATCTAATACTAGTAGGGATGGTATTACTCACCCGACTGTGAATAACCATTTCTGGACTATGTATTCACTATTTATTATAACTCATCATCAAATAATATGGAAGTAATAATTATAAAAATAAAATAAAACATTAACTTGATTTTCGCTCCAGCTACGTGCATCGACTTTACAGGCTTCGATAATTTGTTTTGTTCGCAAGTGATATATCACTAGTCCTAGAACTCAACCGTAACAACACGTCCGCTTTTTGAATGCACAAACGAAATAAAAATATGTAAATGGAAAAAATGTTGTGGAAAGTTTTCAAGTGTATATTTTAATAACTTTTAGCTTATAATCCAATAATTTTATTTTTTTCTTAAAAAGCTTTACCTAACCCTAAAAGTAATAACGATTTACTTGGGTAAATTTGAAACAGCTTTGGAAGACTCAATTAGATGATAGTTGTAAAATTTCAACTACAGGACAAAACTATAAGGTCTATCGTTATTCAGTGTATGTGCTCTAATTTGGTTTGTTACTGCGGCGACTCGGGGACGAGCGCTCTCTTGAAGAAGAAACGTTGTATTTACGACCTAAGCAACTTTCACGTTTACCTCAGATCGCAGTAGTATCAAATATTGATTGTTGTTTTCTTTTGTTAGGAACTTAGTATCACTGCAGACTTCCCTTACTCATTTGCACTTGAGGTGTAACTAACGATGCATCGAAATCTCATCTTACATCAGTATCTGGTGCAGAAGTTCGTTTCTCCCTTTTGTAACAAAGTAAATGACCTTTGAGAGGTCTGAGTCGTCTAAGTTGCTTAACATCAAGAATGCAGAGCACGAATTTTGCGGCCACTTTTCGAAATTTCAACACGTTTTTATTATTTACCAGGCACTAGCATGACTAATACCCACTTCGCTATATATTTCGTTAATTTGTAATCGCACATTACTCTAAATAAGCTTACAAATTCTAGCAACGTTCCTGTCATTGTTGTTGATGCAAGCGCGGGCGCGTACGTATTTTCAATCTCATTTCATTCCGTAGTGAACATCTTATATTATTTTAATACCCAGCATCTTGACAAGGGGTCTTTATTTACATAATGCGAATCAAATTTCTCTCTTAAAAACTCAATTATAACGCGTTATGGAATGAGACTAAACAATGTGGAAGAGTGCTTGGTCATGTCAAATTAATCTATCTAGACACAAGAATACAAAGTACATCCAAAAAGTAAAGAGACATTTTTTTAATCCAAGCGTAAGGGTTGTGGGCCGTGTCTTTGGACCTAATGGTTGCTGAGTGATTTTAGGTAGACAGTCCGACTCCGCTTATTTGCCTATTAACTTTTATAGAATGAGGATCGCTTGTGCAGTAGAAATTTATTTAAACCTTGCGTCATGGGTAAATTTCAGCCCACTGTTGATTAACGACGTGCAACAAAATTTTTCGTTAAACTTGAAAAAGTTGCAACCGATGCGCTTGCCGTGATACAGAAAGCCTTTAAGAAAGATGCTTTATCAAAAGGTAGTACAAAGCGTGCAAAGAAAGACGAGAAGACGATGAAAAACGCATAGAGCGCCCATCAACGTCTTGTATTTTTAAAAATGTGATTAAGGTGAAGGCGGTTTTGGACTTAGACCAACGTCTGGGTGTGAGAAAGTTTGTGCTAAATTGGTTCGCAAGATTTTGACCGACGAACAGAAGAAAAATCACATGTCAACTTTTCATAAAGTTCTTCCTTTAACCAGATTTTCCAATCTTGTCTGTTTTTCCAGTATCTCTATTTTAATTCTCTTTTCTGCATACCTATTGTCCACTTCGTCCCTCCAGGATCTCCAAAGTCTTCTTCTTTTTCTCTTCTCTGCGAGACCTCATTTCGTAACTTTATTTACCCATGTCTTTTCTGATCTTCTCCATGCCATAATAGCCTTTTATTTTTTATAAACTTGATTATGTTTGTTTTGACTTGTATTCTTCTTCTACTCTCCTTATTTGTTATTCTGTCCATCTAGATTAGTCATGTTCTCTAGTATTCCACTTCAGTTGCCTGTATTGTTTCTTTATTTTTCTTGTAAATGATCCATATTTTTGCTGAATATGTCATAATTCTTTTAACTATGGTCTCATGTATCATTGTTTTTTTTTATTATTAGATGTTATTTGGATGTTTCTGTATAATTTCCTGATAGTTGCTCTTGTCTCGTTAAGTCTGATTTTGATGTCTTCCTCCGTTATTGTGTTCGTTGATGTAGTATATTCTAGATATTTGAATGTAGATGTTTTTTATTTTGAGGTCTTATTAGATTTCGAGGTTCTTTACTTATTATTCTCTAGTTGTTAAGTATTTTGTTTTTTAATTGCTTTTTGTATTTTTCAGCTTTTTCGTCCTGTGCCACCTCCATATGGTTATGCACAAAACAAAAAGTCTATAAATATTTATTCCTCAAGGTTACACCTATTCCATGATATTATTGTTTTCAAAGTGTTGGCAATGTTGGATAGTCTTGTAATAATCACTTGGAGGTTTTGAAGTTCGAGATGAGTTGATTACCAAATTTTATGTATACTGTATTGTCTTTATAAAGGGTGGTCCAACCATAATGCACGATGTTAATTGTGAGTCACACCTTAACGTCAAGTTTTTTGCCCAAGTTAATTTGACATTTCTTTGTTTCAGTGTTTGACAAATTCAACCATGGAGAGGTACACAATTGAGCAGCGCGTTAAGATTGTTGAAGCCTTTTACGAAAATGGGCGTTCAAATCAAAATGCATTTCGTGCACTTCGTGATTTTTTTGGTCAGCATAATCGACCAAATGTGTCCACAATCGGGAGAATTGTGCGCAAATTTCAGCAAACCGGGTCTGTAGGAAATGTGAAATGTGTACATGTTCGTCCAGTTCGTTGTGCGAAACACATTGTTGTTGTTCGCGATAGTGTGGCAGAAGAGCCGTCAATCTCGACTTGTCGACGTGCCCAATAATTGAACATCTCACGAGCATCACTGATGCGAATTTTGAATAAAGATTTGAATTTACACTCTTACACGGTTCAATTGACTCAAGAGCTGAAGCCTACTGACCATTTCAAGCGTCTTCAATACGCCGAATGGTTGGTTGAACAGACAGAAGTGAATGGAGACTGTACAAAGAAAATCACATTCAGCGACGAGGCACACTTTCACCTCAGTGGATTCGTTAACAAGCAGAATTGCCGCATTTGGGCAAATGAGAATCCACGAGTGATTGTTGAAAAGCCGATGCATCCACACAGAGTGACTGTGTGGTGCGGTTTATGGGCTGGCGGCGTCATCGGGCCGTACTTCTTCGAAAATGAAGTCGGCCAAGCAGTTACCGTGAATGGTGTTTGCTATCGCCAGATGATAACGGACTTTTTGTGGCCAGAAATTGAGGATATGGACCTGGACGATATGTGGTTCCAACAGGATGGTGCCACTTGCCACACAGCCAACGAAACAATGGCTCTTTTGCGCGAGAAATTCAATGGCCGTGTTATCTCACGTCGTGGCGATGTTAATTGGCCACCACGATCATGTGATTTGACACCGTTGGACTTCTTTCTTTGGGGATATTTAAAAGAAAAAGTGTACGTCACTAAGCCAAGAACAATTCAAGAGCTAAAAGATGAGATAATTCGGCACATTAACGACATTGAACCTCAATTATGACTCAGAGTCATTGAAAATATGGACCATCGGATAGAGGTATTCCACCGAAGCCGTGGCGAGCATTTGGCCGATATTTTGTTTCACACATAATTGTCATAGATCCTTATATCATAATAAAAAATATTAAGATAATTCTCTGAAAACTTTTTGTTTTATTTACAACGAGGTCTGGCAGCGGCCCCCCGGAGAGCTTGTCCAACTCCGACATGCTTGAACCCCTTCGCATAGTAGTTTTTAAAAATAAATAAAAACATGATTAAAAAGCTATGTTTGACATAATTGACGTACGCCGTTGCCATGACAACGCATTTACGTACACCCAGTTAGAATTGAACTTTGAACTTTGACCTTTGACCTTTGACCTGTGTGACAGCACTCATAATTTTTTTTATGTATAAGTGCTTTATTACCCGCTCTCAAACGAAAATTTTCCATCGCTTGCGGTTCCGGAAATATAATACCTCGGTCGCGCCTGCCGCCGGACCGAAATTTGTCCTTCGGAGGCGCTCGGGTCGGCACGGAAAGGCACGAACGATTTGACCTTTGACCTGTGTGACAGCAGGAGCAGCAGCAGCAGCACTCATAATTTTTTTTATATATATAATTAACATCGTGCGTTTTGGTTGGACCACCCTATACATGTTTTTCACCACTCTTATCATCTTCGTCAGTGTTCCCATCCCTGTAATAGCTTTTCGTAGTACGTTTCTAAGTAGTGTGTCATAACATTTTTTGAGGTCGAAGAACGTCAAATGAATGTCTTTGTTTTTTCTTTCTTGCTTTCTGATAGTTGTTGTATAGTGTAGATGTGGTCTAATACAGGATTTAACTTCTGTAAACCCAAGTTTTTCTTCTGTTATTTTCCCTTGTAATTTTTTCCTGCTTGCCTCTTATTATTCTGCCATAAATACGTCTCATTGATGCAACTACACTGATTTCGCTAAATTTTTCACATTTATTTCTTTTTCTTTTTTAAAAATAGATGTCAAATGTGCTTTTTTTTCATTACTGTTTTCAACCGTTAATTCCTTTTCCAAATAGCTGTCGAAGCATTATCCATATTTCTCTGTGCCGTACTTGATCAGTTCTGGTGCGTACCCAGATTTGTTGTTCTTTATCTGCAATATCGCGTTGCAAGTTTCTTCCAGTGTAATTTCTAGTACATTGTCCTCTAGATTTCTTATTTTTCTTCTGCACTTCTTGTAATCTCTAGGTTTTGTTCTGTTAGACGGTCTTTATAGTGTGTTATTCATTATTGGTCATCTATATATGATATTTGTGCTTTTTCTCTCCTACTTACTTTTAACTATTTTAATATTTTTCAGATTCGGAGCTTCTTGTTCCTCCAAGGTATTAATCTTGAAATTCTCCCGAGTTTTGACTATTTAGCTATTTATGATACAGATATTTTTTTCTTTAATTCTTCCAGAGTATTTTCGGAATCACCCATTTGTGCGCTCAATACTTTTTCTCTATACCCCAAATATCACGCTCGTAATTGGATTCTATTAATTTTTGATTAAGTCTTGACTTATATAAATCTCTTATTGATTCATCCTGTATTTAGTAAATTTTAAATTTATTTTCTGTATTTTTACTCTCCGTTGTCTACTCGGTCTGTTTTGACTCTTGTTTTTCTATGGAAACTTTATTTTTGCTACTACAAAATCTACGGGCACTTTCGCATTCTGCTTTTTGCTTTACTCCCACAGCCCTAAGTTTAAATGTTGTTTCTTTTTTTATTATCAAATAATCGATTACAGATTTTAGGTTTCTTTTCGATTGTTCCATGTGTATTTGTGTTGGTAAAGCCATTCGTAATGCTTAGGTTAAATAACTAACACAACTCTTTCTCCGTTGTTGTTTACTATTTCTTTGTCATATCTTCCTCCGGTGTCGTCCTTTTCTTTATGTCCTGTTCTTCTATTTACATCTCTAATTAATTTCTCATTTTTGTTTACTTTTGCGACTTCATTTAGTGATGTATTTTTTTCATGCATGTGTATCATTAGTTCATTTATTGGTTCTCATGCTCTAATGTTCCATTTAGATTTTTTCTATATTAGAATACCTACGTCGGCTCTGGTTCGGTCTTCCTTATTAACGCTCTCTAAATATGTAGGATATAACCGATGTTTTCAGTTTTAATTTTTTGTATCAATATAATCAATATATCAAGGTGCACCTTTTTGAATTCTTTTTTGCTATTCTTATTTTTCTAACCATGTATATTTCTTGTTTTTTCCTTTCCTTCTTGTTTTTCTGATTAATTTTTACGAATGATTTTTGACAACTTAACAAACTGATCCGTCCCGTATGCATTAGGGTTTCCTCTTGTAGAGGTGTGGAATACCACTCGAGATTAATATTTAATTTTTTTTTCTAAATGCCATTGTTTTTACATGAGTTAGGATTCTTAGGTCTAACGTCATAACCCCCGTTTTAGGAGGGCCTACATATTCAACCGTCCACTTTGGATCAGACGCTGTCAATAGCCGCCTACTATAGGTCAGACACTATTTTGTCTTCTATCCCCATATATGGGGGGAATTTCTCAGTCACCTGGGAAAGCTCTCTCTAGAGATTACAGGCTCCCCCAAGAGATCAAGATTAAAAGAATACGAATGTTCTGAAAGAGATTCCAGTTCAAGACTTCTAGGCAAGTTAAGAGGCGTATCAAAACCGCTAACAACAATATATTAATACTGAAGGATGTTATTTTGATGAATATTAAATGTACATAAAAGTATCTTCGATTGAACAAATGTTTTGTAATTGGCCTTTTTTTTTCAGAATTACCTTGTACATTCTAATATTCAATCGCAAGTTTTATGATTTCACAAAAATCTCATTTAATTGTAACTACCCCATGTATTCAGTAAACTAAAATATAACAATATTGGATGTGTCTGGTGGAAGCTCGAAATTTTAACAATTGGAAATCAGTATTGTCTATGGTGATTTAAGTAGCTCCTCGTACATTTGTTTATTAGCAGCATAGACTTCTGCGTTTTATGAGCCGATGCTCAATCTCAGTTTTTGCGTAAGAATTGCGCTCTGTGCATCAGTGCGCGCTCGGTCTTCGCTAAGCAAGGGCGTATTTACAACCGTTGCTATTTTTCAAGTGCACATAATCGTTGAGCAGAAAGATATGGCGTGACCTGCGGTTCAAGGAGCTGAGTTTCTAATAAATCATCGTTTTTGTGAGTACTATTATAACCACAATTATAAATTGAACACCACTGTCAATTGTAAGGCGATCATACCTATAATACTATTTATTAAAAAAACATTAAATCGGTTGTAGCTTAAGCTTTTAGTATTGCAGGGATTAGATGTTTTTCTATTCTTTAAAATGATATAATATTATAATTATTTATAGACTTTTAAATAATTTTTTACCAAATATTATTTACTTGGTAGAATTAGTGTTTTTTTGGAAGTATTGATTGGAATATTCGACACTTAAGTTAAGACTGGCATTACTTTGGAAATGTAATACTTCATTACTTGCTTTATTTTATTTAGTAGTTTCTATAGTCCTTTCAGAAGGTTTTCTAACAAAAACTGGAACTTTTATATTTTCTTTAATTTCTGAGGATGTGATTAGTAGGGAGAATTATTTTGCCTTTAGTTCAATTGCTGGTATCAAATGATATTTTCTCTGGTGCAAGATTCAACTTCTTGTAACTTTTTTTAATCAAAATACTTTATAATACTTTGCTTAGTAGAATTATTTAACTGAAAAAAGTTTTATTAAAAATTCTCAGGCTAAATAAATAAAAAAAATATTTGATTTCTGTTAAAAACAGGGAGATCTTGAAAACTAGCACCTAGATTTTCTTTTATATCCCTGTCAATGGCAATTAGAAAAATTATAAATCCCATAAAACTACAAATTCTTATATATTTTTTTCTTACATGACTAGATACAAATAACAAACTCAAAAACAAAAAGAACAGTTATGGAAATGACAATTTATGTAAGTTCGGTAAGCAAAAGTTAGCTTTCCAAGTTTTTTAAATTGGCATGTTATTTGACGAAACCTTCATTTCAAATATAAATATTTTTATATGACTGGGGCTGATTTGTCTGTAAACAAGCCGCACAGCAGCAACTGTACAAACTTTACAGAGTGAAGCCACGACCTCCACCCTCCCTCCTGCTCAGGTTAGAACTTGTTTAGTCTTGTTTGGAGTTTGCTAGAGTAATGAGAGAACAGATGGTATCGCGGAACGTGTAAACGATGCATTGTGATCTAATTCCTCGTTGGAGAAAACAATAGTATAGAGAAAGTCTCTCACGGATTCGTGTGTTTGAATGGTGTAAGTGCTTTAGAAGGGGCAGAGAGCGCGTGGAGAATGAACCACATAATCGTCGACCGCGAACATCCGTCACTGAGCCAAACATTAGTCATACTAGTACTCTTATTTCTGAGAACAGACGCAGCACCATTAAGGAACTTGGATCAATGCTGTCCATCAGTGTTAGTAGTATAGAAGACGTGGAAAACCACATTCATTATCGCACGGTGGGTACTATGCACTTTGACGGATGTGACCAAAAGTCTATTTTAAAAAGGGCGTTAAGATGCTTCCAGAATGTTGGAAAGTCCGGAGAGGAGTAAGTTGAAGACTGACATGTACAAAAATGTGTTTGACAGTTTTTTTCCCGCTCATATTTGAACCAACTTGTATTAGTAATTAAAAAGTTATAGATCTTTAAATTATTCAGTTTTTGGTGTAATAGTTAAATGGCTATGTCCATCATTTTTAAAAAGCAATATGTATGAGTGTATTTTGTAATGTGAAATAATGCAAGTGGTATTTTAAAAGGCGGATTTCTATTTTTATAATCTTTAGTCTTTTTAAAGCCCATTTAGATGCGTTGTTTTGTGACAGAAATTTAAGAATTTTGATTTGCAGAAGCTATTTTAATATAATTATATAATATTATTCAAGAATTTAAGTACTATGCCGATCTAAATGTGTCAGACTTTGAACAGAATTTTGTGGAAGATGGTGGCGACAATAGCGATTATGAATCTTCTTAGGATACAAATGGGGACATCAAAAACGAAATAGTCCGCAGATAATTCTAGTGATTTCCAAGTGCATCAAACGCAAACAATAATCTGTGGACCAAAATACAACATGATCTTGACCAACGTATTTTCCAAGAGAGCGTTTGTTTGAAATTGGACACGACATATTTTAAGTCTTCATCTTTTTTAGAAGAATTTCTTGCATTATTGACGTTGATTTTGACTTTACTGGCAATATCAAACTCCTAAATTCAAACCCTAATTTTAGTCCCCTTAATGTGACCTGGCTGTGTATGTTAGTGGGCCTTAAAGACTAGTTCCGTGTCACTTCACAAAAAAAAACAGCATTTCGGAACGTTTATAACGAGCGACTTTATCAATTTCATATTTGTAAAGTCTACAATTAGTAGAGTTGTCGTGGTCCTGAACATTCTCGTGCAATTCTTGAACCCTATGGGAGATGTATTTCTGAATTTTTTAAATATCCCTGTTTTGATTTCTGACAAACCACGGAGATTACAGCTCTTTATGATCTGGAGTTTGCTAATGGAGATTTTTGTAGTTCGGCCCAAAATTGGAACCGTGCATATCATGACAGGGCATATAAGACAATCTTGTTGGTGGATGGTCGATTCTGGTAGTGTAAGAAATTAAATTGGAAGAAGTTTATTATTTAGAGGCTATTCCATCTGCTGAAAACATAATGTCTGGTAAAGCCTTGTCGAATTTATATCCAAGCCAAAACACGACAAAAATGCGCTACTATTGTTTAGAATATGAAGAGAAACTAGTACTTATAAAAGTGGTTCGATTACTTCATATTCATTTTCACTGTATCAATAAATTTTCTGTTTGATTGATTCTTTCTTTCAGAATCGGACCATCCTTAATTACACTTATTTATTATGCATATATTTGTAGTTTCACAAGAAAGGTAAGTCTGGTATCTATCAGGTAATTCGTAGTCGACCACTATAGGCCAGGTGTTCTATTACAAGTTGTCTTATAGTTGTCAGTTAATGTGTTAACAATATTTTTAATTTTATGGTTACAAATCATTGCTTGAGATTCATAAAACTCTTTTATGCAGTTCAAGATACCCAGTTAAGGTTTTCTGACTTAAATCAGTTTTTTTTATATTGAGTTTGTTGCACAAAATATAAATGAACCATTAATAGAAACATGGGGCCGGCGAAGAGATTGCTCTGTAAGTAATCCCAGAACGAACTTAAAAAAACCTTTCGATTTCGATTTCGAATTTCGGGAAAATTCGAAATCGAATATCTGGAAAATTATTCGACATAGAATTTTTCGACTTCATTTTCGAATTCAGCGTAAAATTTCCTATAAGAATCACATTTAAAATCGTAATGTCGAAAATTTTCCCGAAATTCGAAGTCGAATATCTCGAAAATTATTCGAGATAGAAATTTTTTAATTTCGAATTCGAAATCAGCGTAAAATTTCCTATAAGAATCCATTTTCAAATTTTAAAAAATCTCAAAATTTGTGACAGACCGACAGACCGACAAACAGACCGGCCGACAGACAGACATAGAATTCAGTAACGAACTTTTTAAGTTCGTTGATAAGTGTTATACATTTTAGAAATACAATACATAATTTATTAGTTGCAAAAACTCCTTGTATATCTTTCAGTTTACTTTTATTTTTTATTATATTGTTCTTAACTATCATTTTATCCATATCGACTGTCCTTGTTTTTTGTCTATATTTATAAACATCTGATCCGTACATTAACTTCTAGACATTTATTCATAATATTTTAATTGTGTTTTTAATTTAATTCTTGTTTATTTCTAATCCCAATTTTTTTTAAATTATTTATTAGCAATCAGAATATTAGAATATATTCTATGTGCTAATTTTATTATTTATTTTTTATTTAATTCTTGGGCCTGAAGGTGGTGATACCCAATGGAGCCACCCCTATATTATAGCAATAAATCCTTGGGCCATTTTTATTAAGCGTCGATTGTTTCGAGTTTCTTTTAGTAGATCTATGATTGCATTTTATAAGTTGTCAGGTTGGCGTAATATTTAGTTGCCTTTTAGCATAAGGAGCGTTTGGTTTGATACAAACCATGATGCATTTGCGATGTTCCTTAGGATCTTGGATCGACAGCGCTGAATTATATTCACTGTGGATGTGCTGGCGCAGCCCTAAAGTTTTGATCCATATAACCAGATGAGACAAATGATAGTCTTATAAAGTAGCAATATGTTGGTTAAAGTGAGCTGAGACTGCTGTCCAATGAGTCAGTTCAGGTTTTTTATTTTTAGGTCCATCTGCTTTCTTTTGTTAGTGACATGTGCCTTCCACATCAATCGTCTGTCGAGATTCCAAGTATTTTACCACGTCTGCTTGAGGGACCGCTTTGTTTCTGATGTTAATTGGCGGACATGTTGAGCGTCTTGTTGTGAACGTAACATAGACCGGCTTGTCCTTATTAACTTTAATTCTCCATTTCATAAGCCATTTATCTATTACATCTATATGTTCTTGGGTTTTTATAGATGCTATTATTGGATCTTCGTTACAAGCAATAATTGCTGTGTCGTCGGCAAAGATCCCTATGTCACTATGGTTCGTAGTGAGTATGTCATATGTGTATAATAAGTACAAGAGCGGACACAGAACGATTTCTTGTGGCACTTCTGCTTGGATTGATCTTATGTCGGAATTTTCTTGCCCAATTCTTGTATGGAAGAAGTGATTTTCTAGGTAGGATTGGAACAGCAAGAAATATTGATGGGGAAACTGCTTTTTAACCTTGTATAACAATCCTCTGTGCTAGACCTTATCGAAGGCCTGGCTGACATCCAAAAATATCGCTGAGCAGTATTTTTTATCTTCGATCGCTGTTTGTATTGACGGAAACCAAATTGATAATTGGGGATCCAATCGACTTCTAGTTCATCTTCCCGGATTCTTTTGTAAATAAGCTTCTCCAGCAACTTTGATATTAAAGGGAGGAAACTGATGTAGCGACAGGATTGAATTGCTTTTAAGGGCTTACCAAGTTTAGATATAAGAATAATCTGGGCAAACTTTATTAGCATTGGCCAGTATATAAGACGCAATATTCCATTGGATAATATTAGGAAAAACTGGAAGCCGTTATATGGTAGTTGTTTTAGTAATATTGCTGTGATAAGATCGTATCCTGGAGATTTATTGTTATTGAAAAATCTAATTTCTTCTCCAATTTCAATAATGGTGAATTTACGAATAGGGAATGATATTTGCAATGGAGTACTAAGGTATTTTTCAACTTCATCGTCAGTGTGTTCTGAGTTTGGAGTAAAGGCGGTCTCTAAGTGTTGTGCAAAAGCATCTGCTTTTTCCCTGTCTGTTTTCTTCCATGTTCCCGTAGGATTTTGTAGTGGAGGAATATGCGCTGTAGGTCGCTTGAGACCCTTAGCAGCTTTCCATTTGTATTGTCTTGTGCAGATAACGAGTTCATATATATCTGAAAAGTTTCATTTCTAATTTTTGCTAACGTTAATTATTAATTTATTATTTAGATAATTGAATATTCTTTTATCATTTAAGTTTTGGCTACGATGCTACTTAGCTATTACCTTTTGCTTTTCTTTAACCAACTCCATTATTTTATTAAGAATATTAGGTGAGCTTATTTTTAGGTTCTGTTGTACTGGTGTAGTGTGGCATTTTTTAGGTCCTTGTTAATTTGTAGGCATACATTTAAATTAATGTTTGCATTCAAGTATTCTTTGAATTTCTCCCAATCGGTTCTACTATTTCAGAGCGAGGGTTTGGGCATTCTATATATTATTGGGGCACTGATAATTGCATTTACTGGGGAATGATCTGACATGATGTCATAATTAGGTGTGACATCCAAGTAATTTGAGAATAGGCCTTTTATGACATAGAAATCAAGCAGATTGGGGATCTTGTTAGGATCAGTTGGGCAATAGATGGGAGTACCGGTGGAAAGATAACCATAGTTCAAATCACTTATGAGCTTAAGTAGTTCCCTTTCCTTGGTTGTTATTAATCTTGAGCTCCAGTACGTATGTTTAGCGTTGTAGTCGCCACCTACAGCAAATCTTTGTCCCATAGATTCAAAGAAGGGTTGCAGCATTTGTTTAGTCATGTTGTACCTTGGAGGACTATAAACAGTTGATACATTTAACGACATAGTCAATTTGTCTACTTGAATGGCTGCAGCTTGCAAAAATTGATTTTATACTGTGGAAGTTCATGATGAGCAATAGATGATCTAATTAGCACTGCTGCAATACCATAGGCAGTTTCGTCGGGCTGTTCCGTGTGGTATATAGAGTAATAAGGTATTTTGAAATGATTTCTTGCGGTAAAATGGGTTTCGGAAAATAACATTATATGTATGTTGTGTAGATTTAAGAATGTTTCTAATTCTAGCTTTTTTTTTGTTGTAAACCGTTGGCATTCCTTAAGTAAATTCGCAGAAACTGAGCCATTATTGTATTATTTATTAATGACGATGGTTAGCATATTCATAATTATGATATTCTGTTGAAATAATTGATCAAAAAGATTCTTAAACTCATTAAGAAATTGGTAGAGATTTATGTCTTGAGGATATGAAAGGTCATTTTTAAGTGCCTGTGGGTGAGACCTGTAAGTTGGTGCTCTGTTTTTTAGAGGAATTTGAACTTTCTGTTGCGTTGGGAGGAGAGGGAATTTTGAGGATGGAGGTTTTATTAGTGGAGGTTTGTTTGGTTGGTATTTTTCTGGAGGTCTTGATGTACACTACATCCTTTATAGTTTGCCGGATGCGCTCCACCACATAGTATGCAAGTAGCGGAGATGTCTCTAGTATTCTTGCAAATTCTGGTGTCATGTTGCCCTCCGAATTTAACAGAGGTATATGGCCTGTTGCAGTATTTTTTGTTGCGGTTATAGTTTTGACACCTATTGCATTGGACAATGTCGTGAGTTGTTCTTGGAGGTTCAAATAGAATATTTGATTGTGTAAATACCGCATATTATAGATTTCTTTGTTATTATCGGCGGGCTCAGGATCTATAAAAAATATTGGAAGAGGTTCTTTTGTTGTTTTATGTCGTAAATTTATTACGTTACGCACTCGGTGTCCCTTTTCCGCTAGAGCTTGTTTAATTTCTTCGACAGGTGTACAATGATGTATATGTTTTTGTACTATTCTATGATGTATGATATTTTTATCCATCACATACATTTTCTATATACATCGGGATCTTTTGTGTTAACCTTAACAACATTATTTGATAAACATTTTGTTGTATACTGCTCTTCTTTGACGATTTCTAGAAATTTGTCAGTCATTCTTTATAGTTGATGACTCCGTGAACAAAAATAGGAGGCGGTCTTGGAAGTACTGTAGTCTCAGGCCGTATGTTTGTCTGCATGGTTTTGTCATCTCCTTGTGATAACTTTAAGAAGCGATTAGATAATACCGGGGTTGATTTGTCATTGCTAATTGGTTTGTCTACTCGTCTTCTTTTGTTGTGTTTAACAAGTTGCCAGTTCTTGGTAGGATTATTTTCGTCTTTCTCATCATCGTTTTCGGAATCGTCTACCGATATTTATTCTATTGGTTTTTCTTGTTGAAGTATGCGAAGTTGTGGTTGACTAGTTAACTGATTAGGAGAAAAATATTGAGGGTTGAATGTGCGGTGCGGGATAGACTCGGTGTAGACTTGTTGATTAAATGGATACTGGTAGTGTGTTAACAAGGGAATTTGTTGCTGGAAAGCATGTGTTCCGTTTGTTTGGAATTGATTATTATACTGATACATTTGTTGGAAATTGTTAGAGGCACTGTTACCTGGCAGCATGTCTTTGTTTAAGCTGCTTGTGCAGCGTAGATATTATGATTATAGAAGAGTATAAATTAATTATTATTTATTTACGGTATAACAGTGACTGAATATTAAATTGTTAAATAAGTAAATAAACAAATACGACTGACCTTAGGGCTGCGGCTCGGCGCGGTGATATCGCAGGTAAAATTGGCTCGCACACGTCTACTCTGTTTCAATGTACGGATCGGATTTTGAATCCCAAACTTGTGGTTACTGTATTGCTTTTCTTCCTTCTTCTATCGATTTATTCAACATGTTCATTTGATGTTTTAATTTCCCCCTTTAAATCCACATTTTCCCTTTTAAGTGTCGTTTTTTCGTTTTGCAGACTTTAAATTTTTTTGTAACTTGTTTGCTTATTTATTCCAATTTTTTTGACTTCAGTCATCATATTTCGCAGCATTACCAACATTTTATCTATTTTTCTCATTCATTCTTTCTAAGATCTTAATAGGTGTTTTAAATGTTTTTTTACTTTTTTAAAAGCTTTATATTCTTCGTCACTTTAAGTCAGGTATCGCCTATTTTTCCCATCAGTTAAATATTTTTCTACATTCTGCACTGAATTTTGTTTTATTGCCACGATCTGCATAATTTCCACTATTAGCTTTAATTAACCATATCAATGTTCCTTTCTTTTTTAATTCATTTTTAGCTCTTACTCCACTAACTTTATTTATAGACTTCAAATTATTTTGTCCTATCACTGCCAAAAATTATTATGAAAACTCACTGTACTCGTAAAAACAGACTACTAGTTATAACTTGTTTTTGGTATCGACATATCAAAACGATTCATTTTGTTACAGCAGTCTTCGTATGGTCAACGGATCATCACAATTCAATATTTGTAAGTGGTTGGTTTGCGTTTGCACATTCACTGTAATACTGTGCATCAAATCTAATACGTAAAAAACTGTAATAATTCTACTGTTACAAAACAAATGTAAACTAACTATAAAGAACCTTCTTTATCGACCAAGTACAGCACTGAACAATCTTAAAACTAAAATTATCTGCAATTAGAAATACATCAACATTATTAAACGAAAATAATTAATTTAGAACTGGCAATGGACTCCTTACTGGATATATTGCATAATGCGGGTTTAAAAAAAAACAGCAAAGGAAGCGAAAATGTAGCAAATTGTTTATAATAATTTTATCTTTCTTTGAAAGACTAATTGTAAGCAAAAATCTTGTTTTATAATAACTTTAAAATAATTTTTAAAAAATCTGTAATTTTAACGATTCTACGAAGAAACCTCTTTGCTGTCAAGTAGCACAAATAAATTTCGTTATCTTTTCTGTGAATAATAAAGACTTGTTCACGTTTATACTAACTGATCTTGTAAATTACGTAAATAAAGCGATTGCGTATTATTAAGATACCCGGAGCTAATTAAAATTAATTTATGTCATTATTTTTACGATACTTTTCAACGAAAACAACCAGCAAGACCAAACGATTGCGAATGTAATAACTTTTTTATTGCGTCTTCATTAATTGAATGCGTCCTACAACTATTGTCATCATATTCTAGTTATAAACTATTAATAGGTTGTTTACACTAACGCATCGCTTTATCACCAACAGGCAGCAACCGTAAATCATTCTGATAATACATGTACCGCCTAATTGCCTTTAGTTGTTTTAATTTCTACAACTGTAGTCTCTAATTAAGTCTAATAAACTATTTAAATAAAGCAAATAATTTTTGCTTTATTATAATTTGTTGCAGCTGTGTTATTTTATTTAATTAACGATTATAACAATAATGTCAGTCAACCTCATACATTTTGTTATATTTTGTTATTTAATTCAAAAATGCAAAAACGACTATAAAACTTAATTTAACTTGACAGGATAATATCAATAACTGTTTATAATTATTTACGACTAAGTTAACAAACACAATTTTCTATGTACTGTGCAGCCATGCAGTTAATGATGAAAGAATTAACTCTAGGAAGCTAAAACTGCCTGAAAGGGGTGCGGGCCCGGGGGCGACGCAAGTTCTGCGAAATAAAATTCCCGACGATTTTGGTGTATTACACAAGCAGGGATAGTTATAGAAGTTGAAAGAAAAAGTAAAATCAAAAACAGATTTCAGAGGTTAAACATTTTTGAAATTAATTACCACAATGGTGAAGAGATGTACAGTCTTAAATGAACTAAAAGTCGCAAATTTAAAACAAGAATTAGAAGATCGAGATTTAGGAATGGCAGGACTACAACAGACAGCTAAATTCGGAAAAACTGTTTGAAGTTTAAGGAACAAGCAAAAATAAGAGTGAATATTTCAAAAGTCTTGGACAAGGCGAACGCGGAGGAATATTCTAGAAGTTTAAAGAATTAATTATAGGTTAACACAGAAAAATATTTCGGAGGAATTAAAAAAAATGAAAAATTAAAACATTTTAAAAGTTTGAAATATAAATTGGAAGAATTAAAGACAAAAGCAGATGTCTTGTTGATCAAGTCGTAGCCATAGATGTATAACAATAATTTGCAACCATATAGAAATGTTCTTGTTCTTCTTTAATCAGCGTCTTTCATCCGCATGCGGACATACGCCTCCCCCATCTCCTTCTATCTGTCGCGGTCCTGTGCCCTTGTAATCCACTTCTTCCCGGCTACTTTTTTGATATCATTGTACCTTCTACATAAAGGTTTTTCTACGCTCCGCCTCCCCGTCCATGGCCTCCATTCGGTAGTAATTTTTGTCCATTTGTTGGTTTCCATTCGGCTACATGGCCTGCCCATTTCCATTTATTTTCATTATTGTGTGACCTACATCTTCTATTTTTGTTAGTTGTGTGATTCTCTCTATTGGTATTTTGTTTTTTAGCGTGACATTCAGTATTGCTCGTTTCATGTTTCTTTGTGTTACTTGTACCTTCTGTAATGTTCTTTTCGTAAAGGCCCATGTTTCTGTCCCATATAACAAGACAGGGATAATACATTGTTGTAATACTCGTGTTTTCATATGTATGGTAAATTTTCTACTTGCATTTTTGAGTATATGTTTTAGCCTTCCAAAAGCCGTCCCTGCCAATTTTATTCTTCGCTGTAAGTCTGCGTTCTGCATATCTTTGTCTATAGTTATTATTTGGGCCAGATATATGTAATTGTCTATGTTCTCGATGTCGTTGTATCCTAGTTTTTTCTTTGTTTTTTGCTGATTTTTGGATTTTTGCATAACTTATGTTTTTTGCATGTTCAAATCTGTTGCTTTATCGGATATTAGAACAACGTCATCTGCGAATCTTAGGTTGTTCATTCTCCGACCATCTATCATTAGACCTCGTTTCTCCTAATAGGGTTTTTAAAACGTTCTCTAATCCCAATGTGAACAGCTTCGGAAAATTGCGTCGCCTAGTCTAATTCCTCTTTTTATCTTTATTGATGTGGTGTTTTCGTGCATCCTCACTATGCTAGTTGCTCCTCTATAGATGTTTTCCAAAAGTTTTATATCTTGAGTCTATGCGACAGTTTTGCAATGATTTGAGAATAGCCCACATTTCTATTGTGTCAAATGCTTTATTATAATCAACAAAAGCAAGATATAGATCTATGTGGGTTTTTCAATTATGTTTCGGAGTGATTGCATCTATCGTGCTTGTTTTCTAAATCCCGCTTGCTCCGGCGGTTCGTACGAGTCAAGTTTCTATGTCAATCTGTTTGTTATTATTTTGGTTAATAACGTGTGACTTTGATAAACTAATCGGTGTATAGTTTTTTAACAGTCTTTTAATGCCTTTTTTATGTATTAAGACCACGATTGCGTTATTCCATTCTGGAGGTATTTTTCATTCTTCTAGGCATTTATTAAATAAATTTTTTAGGCTCTGTGGTAGTGTTCCATCCCCATGTTGAATAAGTTCTGGTAGTATTTGGTCCTCTCCTGGTGCTAGATTATTCTTGAGGTCTTTTATTGTTCTCTCTAATTTTGTTATGTTTATTTCCGGTATTTTTTCTAAGCCAGCATTTATTATTATTTTATATTTTACTGTTTGCAGTTTTTCTTTTTTTGATTTATTTAAATTTTAGTAGACATTTTCTGTTTCGTCTATTATTTCTTTCATATTTATAGTCATTTGACCATCTTCTTTCGTATTTTGTTAATTATGTGGGTATTGCCATTTACCATCTTTTTCAGAACTTTAAGACTTTCATTATATTTTACGGGGGGTCGGGGTGGCCCTATCATAAGCTGAACCCAGGGACTGCAGATGCTCGACATTATTAAGCCACAAGACTCTCTGCAGCCCAAGACTGTCTTGCATGGTGAAAAACCACATCCTCCTCGAGGTGAGTTCTGGGTAACGCTAAACACGACAGATCTGGAGGAGTAAATCTCGAAAATAAATCCAGCTTCCGAGATCGCATAACCAATCCCGGTGGAGGAAGTAGGATAGCATGGCGTTTTAAATCCTAACCCTCCCTTAGGCGGATCAGTTAGTGACCACAAATCCCAGACCTCCAAAAGGAGGTCAGCTTCACATAATCTGGGGGAAGAAAAAATTGACTACATAAATTACAACATCATCGAAACCAAAAACCTATAACCTTAATCATAGCAACATATAACAAATGCTCCGAACTACAGAAAGATTAATAGAGCTAGAGGAAGAAGCGACAAATAAATATAGGATTTAGAGAATTCCGAAAACAGAGAAAAATGCATCAAATTAGAAACAGGCAATGTATTATACCACTCCTACAGTATAACAGAAAACAATAATAACATATAAAATTGAAACTTATACAGTATATGCTCTGACATCGAACTACGATGACGAAGAAGTGGAATGCTTCTATGAAGATGTAGCAAGGGCAATAGAAAGTAACAAAACTCACTATTACTTAATTATTGTAGACTTCAACGCCAAAGTAGGAAAAAATGATGACAACAAAAAACTCAATGAGCAACTTTGGAAATAAAAAACAGAAATAAAAGAGCTCAATTATTGGTAAATTATACAGAGAGTTGAAACCTATTTATACCAAACACATTGTTTAAAAAGAAAGATGAAATAAAATAGACGTGGGTCAGTCCGGTGGCAGGACCAAGAACGAAAAAGATTTTATCATATCATCCCATAAACACATAATTACAAATGTCACAGTTATAAACAAATTTTTAAGGAGAAGTGACCATAGATTGGTTAGGACACAGTTCAAGATAAAAGCTCATAAAATCAAATACATAGAATAGATAAAGACGCTATAGTAGAACATAAAAACAAATACTAACAAGAACTTTGTAAAATGGAAATTATGGTATAATCAAGTAAAGAAAGAAAATTACAAGTGCTATCATTCAAGCTGGAACATATGTGACAAATATAAAAAATAAAAACAGAAACGTGGAAAACAAAAAGATAAGCAAAGAAACAAGTCAGCGAAAACAAAAGAGGAACGGTAGAATACGCTGAAGTAAAAAACAAGTTAAAAAGAACATCAAACAAGACATCGCAAAATGTATAGAAATGTTAGTTACGAGTAATTGCCGTATTTAATAATCCACCATAAGAAGAAACCAATGCGCTGAACTTCATAGTAAAGGGTTGTTGGATACGATAATAATAATGGTAAGGCTCTACGCCCCGCGTGGGAGCACAGCCTGCGAACTGAGAGGTTAAAGCTCTCATACGTTCGCTCTCTCTGCCCGGTCGTCGCGCACCATCTCTGGTGCGGGGCGATGTGGCAAGCACCGCGCCTATATTGGATACAATAAGGCTACTAAAAATGAAAAATTGTTTTCTAGCGAAAACCTTAAAATAAATTATGGCATTAAATTCATGTCACAGTTGTTAGTTCCCAAAATCCAAGTGTCAGAAAACCAACTTTAGTATAAAGATATTACAAAATATCTAATAGCAGTTCTATAGGGTAAACAGTAAAAAAGACTTGTGTCAGTGTCAGTGAGTTAATTGATTATTTATTAACCAACTAAAGAAATAAATAGAGTTCCTGTATCATTAACTAGTTATTAAGTTAAAATAATCAAACCTTAAAACCGAGCTCATACAATAAACCACTCAAAAACCTTTCAACAGCTATTTTACCTAGCTGGAACTAAAATAATCTAACCCAAAACAAGTCTGTGTGGTTATAATATTATCACAATATTTTTTTACTCGACTACAAAGCCTACTTTCTTTAAACAAATTTTATTTCCCCATTATTTTAAAATTTTAATTTTAATTTTAAAAGCAAATAGCAATGGAGAAGGCTATTTCAGAACTATAAAGGTTTTTTTAATAGTAACCTTAACAATGGTGACAATTGCGTCTTATAACTTTCTTTATTATTGTTATTATATTTTAGCATGTCTGTAGTGATATACTGTTAAAAGCCAAAATTATTTGTTTATATAAAATTAGGGAATTATTCAGTGGAAGTGCCGAAAACTGTATTTACTATTATCGCATTAATGACCAAGATGCATTGTGTTAATGTCATTCTATTGATATTTTTTCGATAAAAAATATACTTTCTCTGACAATGTAAAAGTAATAACTTCTTTATTATTTCATTTGATAGCGTTTTGAAAATTATTTCAATACTAAAGTTTTTTTTTTACATAAATTTTCAGCTTTTTTGCCTGAATAAGTTGAAATTTAAGTACCCGAAAATTTTTCACCTTTGTTTCTTTGTAACTTCTATTTTACCTTCATTTTAACTAATTTTTAGTTCCTTCAAAAACCTTTTCTGCTGCAACAATGTCTTCTACAAACAAGACGCTTAATATTCAACCCACATTTGAACTTATTACTTGTTATTTAACAAAAATTAATTATAAAGAAAAGGCCTTGCTTAATACTCATAAAACATAATTTACAATAATTTATAAAGAAGTGCAAAAGACGATACTTCAAATAGAATTCGTATTTCTTGAAATTTACTGCACTATACTTTGCAAATCGCAACTTAATTACTGTGCTGGGGGCGAAGCAAGTCATATTATTTTATTTTTACCAATACTGTAAGGATGGAGTTGTATAAAAAGAGATTTTAAGGAAGCTTGTAATACTTTTGTATTTAGCAACTATTTCCACACCGAAGCGGGTTTCCAGTAGGAGAAAACGCTGTTACTTCGGAGTTAAAAGTACCCCGTTTTCAACAATGCTATTTTAATACCTCAGGATGTCGTTAAACCTATTTTCAAGCCCAGATAGTCCGTCGCCCAGGTGCAACCAACTGTCGTCGGAACAAAATGAGCCATCTGGATCATTTTCATTCTTAAGCAATCAACCGCATTAAAGGACCCAAACGTCTAGACGGTACGGATGCACATGACTCCGTGCAACCACCTAGGCCACCTAGACCACTTGGGCAACAGCCCAAACGAGAGGCTCGCAGCTGCAATAATCCAAAAGCGTTTTCCAAATATTTCTTGGTTTAAGCTTGTAATGCAAAGAATTCTATAATAGCGTTTTTGTGTCGTCATTTTAAAGACCCGCAGCAACAAAGTGTTATCTGCACGGCTTCTTTGATTTTGTGCAAAAGTGGATAAATGGATACCAGTGACCAAAATCTTTGGACGAATTATTCAGAAGAGGAATAAAACACGCATCAAGCTTGCCTGAAACTTACCAAAAACGTGCTAAGGTACAGCTTATGACAATCAAATGACATTTAAAAAATCGCATTATTACACAACAAAACAGAATTGTAAGCTCGTTGCTTATCAAAAGTGATATTGAAAAACGACGTTTGCGGACAAAGTAAAATTTAAAGGACTGGAGTAATATCATATCTGTGGACGAGACATCTTTTTGTCTTTTGACCTTTAGACTTAAAGTTGTATTGTGGAAAGACACTCTCTAACTCTTGTTAAGTTGCATGCTTGACTTATTTTAGAAAATGAGCATATGGAACATTACGCCTCTTTGCAGAAATGTTAAATGCAAAAACAAGATTAAAATATATACTATGATCTACTCGAAAATGCTGTAAAGCTAGTTATTATAAGAAGATGACAATTTGGAACATTGCAGCCGAGTGTGTACGAAATAATTTACTCAACTTACAAGCTAGCGGTACTACGACTTGTCAAAGTAGTCCCCTCGGCACAGCTGACATTGTTTTCGAAGGTCGTCTAGAATGTTTCTGTCATGTCTGTCATAACTGTTTAAATTGCTACAATATCTTCATGACGTTTTCCCTTTCACACAGGGCCATTTTCAACAGTTCAGCAACAAATATTCGTCTGGTTTTTTTCTGTTCCTATCTCAGTGTGGAAGGAACTATTTTCGCATAAGTTTCCGTTTTTCTAAATTGTTCTGTAAAAATTTGGTTAAGCTCACACTCCTATTCATTTTTAACGCTTTTGCATTTTTAACTGCCTTGCATATTTTAAATTTGCAGAGCTATGTGATATGCGCGGATGGCGGACTCTAAAAACTAAATCTGTGCTGTCCCGAAACCTTTTGTGCCATTCAAAGACAGGGCTTCTTGATAATACCTTGCCACCATATCCTCGCTGTATCATATTCCATCTTTCAATAGGGGTTTTTCTTAACCCAACGCAAAAATTAATGTTAATTTTCTGTTTCGAACCACCTACATCACGTCACTCGTGTAAATAATAATAAATGAGCCAGCAAGCCGAATAGTGGGTTGCTAAGCACAGCCCTGGCACCTAGTGAGTTTACATGAAAACACTTCCAAGATAATGTCTACTTATATCATATATCAAGAGACTGAATAACACTCACTTCTTACCAAATTAGTGTTGACATAAAATAAAATAAAATAAAATAAAATAAATACATTATGTGTTATAATACCTATATA
Source organism: Sinelater perroti (assembly GCA_036346155.1). NCBI lineage: Eukaryota > Metazoa > Arthropoda > Insecta > Coleoptera > Elateridae > Sinelater > Sinelater perroti. The sequence continues at coordinate 4,798,241 of JARFIY010000077.1, forward strand.
CCTACTTTCTTAACTTAATTAACTTATTTAGTTATGTACAAATTTATACCATTCTTTTCTGTCATTGTCACTGCCTTTGCCTCCACCATTGTTTTTCCTTTTCTTGTTAGTATTTTTCCTATGACATTGTCCCATGTTTCTTATGGCCTTCCCTGTTTCCTTTTGCCTACTTTTCTCGTTTCCCATATTTGTTTAACTTGTCTGTCTTGATCCATCCGTTGCAAATGACCCCACCACGCTAACTGTCGTCCTTCGATGAAACTTGTTATTGGGTTGATCTCTAATTCTTCCCTTATCTGCTTGCTTCTTATTCTATCTCTCACTCTTCTCAGGTATTTCATTTCTGTGGCTTCCAATCTTGATTTCATTTTTTGTGTCAGTACCCACGATTCGCATCCATAGGTCATGATGGGTCTAAAGATTGTTTTGTACACTGTAAGTTTGGTTTTTTGTGACACCTCTCGTTTATTTATAAAGTTTACATTCATTGCATAATATAATTTGTTACATTTCTCTATCCGTTCAGTTATGTCTATTTCTTGTCTTCCACTATCATCGATAGTAACCCCTAGATACTTAAAAATTTTTATCTGTTCGATCTCCTCTCCATTTATCTGTATATTTATCTTATGGTGATCTTTCCCAATGGTCATTACTTTTGTTTTGCTGATATTCATCTTTATTCCGTTATCTGTTAATTGTTCGTTCCATATCAGTAGGTTTCGCTGTAGTTCTTCTTCTCTTCCTGCCATTACTATAATATCATCTGCAAATGCACAATCTTGTATGAATGTGGATTGTAATTTTCTGTATCCTACATTTAACCCTTTGATTCTCTGGTGGCATGTTCGTATTATTTCGTCTATAAAGATGTTGAATAGTACCGGGCTCATTACCCCTCCTTGTCTTAGACCTTCATTTGTGTCAAACTCTTCTGATAATGTGTTATTATTTATCACGTAATTCCTTGTCTTTTGGTACAAACTTTTAATTACCCTTGTTATTTTTGGGCTTACTCCTCTATTGCTCAAACTTTTCCACACACTCTCTCTAGGCGTTCTAAGTTTTCTCGATATCAATAAATGCAAAGGCAGCTTTCTCGTTGTTCTGGAGCGTTTTTGTAATTATTTGTTTAACATTAAATATATGGTCTTGTACGCTTCTACCCTTACGGAAATCTCTCTGTACTTATGATAACGTTGGTTCTATTACAGTTCGGAGTTTACCTTCAAGTATTTGTTCATACAGTTTTAAAGGAATATTGAGCAGCGTTATGCCTCTGTAGTTATTACATATCTTCCTATCTCCTTTCTTAAATATTGGAACAATCTGTCCTACTTCCCAGTCTTTTGGTATTTTCTCCTCTTTCCATATTTTATTAAACATTTTTAGTAGTGTCTTAATTCCTTGTTCTCCCATTTTTTTTTAACATTTCGCCTGTGATTCTGTCATGTCCTGGTAACTTTCCATTTTTGGTTTTCTTTACTAACTCTTCTTCCGTTATACCTTCTTCTTCATTTCCTGTATTCTGGCGTCTATCTTCTATCTGTGTACTTTCTTCTATAATCATGACTTGGGTCTGTAGAAATTCTTGAAAATATTGCCTCATCTGTTCATTATTTTTGTTGATTTTATCAATACCTTTCCATTTTTATCTTTTATTACTGTGTTCTCTATTGTTTTTCATTTCTTTAGGTTTTTTAAAACTTTATAAAATAGTTTCTGATTTGCTCTAATGTTCATTTCTAGTTTTTCGCCAAAGTCTTTCCACGCCTTTCCTTTCGCTTCCCTCACCATGTGTTTTACTATTGTCCGTTGTTCTTTGTACGCATTGTAGGTATCTTCTGATTTTTTCCCTAAGTAGTTAGTCCACCTCTTCTTCTTTAGTTTAACTTGTCCTTTTATTTCTTCGTTCCACCAGGCGGTTCTTTTCATATGCTCCTTTTAATAGATTATTCTTTATCTTCTTCCACATTTCTTCTACCTTTAACTTCAAACTTCTCTTCATCTACCAGTAGGTCTCTGCTTATTATGTTCTCATACTTCCTTGCTGTTTCTGTTTCTTGTAGTTTATAGATTCTTATTGTTTCTTTCTGAACTGTGTATTCTTCTTTTACTGTTTGCTTCTGGTGTTCTGGCCTCTTTATTTTTCCTACTAATAGGTAATGGTCGCTGTATATCTCCGCTCCTCTTTTAACTCTAACATCTTTCACTGTATGTCTGTTGTTTTTTTCTACTAGTATGTATTCTAATATAGATCTCTCATCTCTACTTTTAACCTCTCGTGTGTATGTGTGTATCTTTTTATGTTGGAAGAATGAGTTTGCTATAATCAGGTTGTTTTGGGAGCAATATTCTATTAATCTCTTTCCGTTGTTATTCCTTTTATCTTCACCAAATTTTCCTATCACCTTTTCTGTATCATTTTCTCTCTTCCCCACTCTACTGTTGAAGTCACCTGCTACGAATATTTTCCCTTTGCTCGTTTCTGTTATCATTGTTAATTGATCCCAGAATTTATCTTTTACTCCTTTTTTTCTCGTTTTCATCGGGTCCATAGACTGTAATTATCGTTATTCTTTCTTTTGCTTGCATTTCTAGTTCTACCGTGAGAATTTTTTCTGACCTCCCTGTCCAGTTTGTGATCTTATCACTCAAATTCCTGTTTATAATGCATGCCACGCCTTCTGCCGCTCTTACATTTCATTTCACTGCGGTGTATATTAACCTGTGTCCATCCATTAATATCTTTTCTCCTTTCCCTTTTTTCTTTGTCTCTACTAGTACTAGTCTATTTATTCCTGTTCTGTTAAGCTCGTATATAACTCCTTCTTCTTTTCTCGTTAGGCTTCTTGTATTCCAAACTCCAAGTTTCCAATCCTGTAGTTCATTACCTTTTCCATTGCCAGTTTCGTTGTTGCTACCCCCCTGCATATCTATACCTAATAGTTTTTTCGTCCAGTTCGGGTTATTTTTCTTATTTGTTCCTCAAAACTTGTTCCTTCTGGCGATCTCTCCGTTACCGTCCTTTTTAATGCATTGCTTTCAGTCCTATCGTCCTTTACCAATTCTTCCTTATTTACCAAATCATTTGCTCTGTATATTTTATCGTTAATTATCAATTTATTATATTTTAGTTGTGCTCTATATCCTGTATTCCTCGCTTCTTTCATTTGTGGGATTAACTTGGTGTAATATTCATCAATCCATATCTCTGTTCCCTTGAGCTTCCTCGCATTTTGTAGTATTGATACTTTTTTGTTGACTTTAGTTAACTTAACCAAAATTGGTCTTTTCTTGTCTTTCATATTTTCCGATTCTTCTCGTTTGGTCTAAATCATCATTTTGGTCTATGTCGATTCCTATCTTTTGTATTATACTAGTTACTTTTTCCTCTGTCCTACTTGTGCTTTCATTTTCCTCATCTACTACTCCTTTTATTATAATATTATTCCTCCTGATCTCTCTTTCTAAGTTAGCTATTCTCCCCTCCTGTTGTACCATGTTATCTTTTAGTTTCTTATTTTCATCCCTCACTTGTTTCATTTCCATTACAAACGTATGAAATTTCTCGTTCATTTGCTTCATGTTCCCCTCTATTTGTTGGAACATCTTCTCAATTTTCCCCATCTCATTCATCTTCAAGTCTGATGTTGATTGCGTAAAGTGACAGACCCCAGTCCGCCCGTCGCAGGTCTGTCACCTATCTATCAACAGCCCTCTTCTAGTTGCTATGCTGTTTCAATTTAAACTTTATTTACACTAACATTTGTGAATTACATTATTTTGGTGTATAATGTGTTGCCTACCCAAAAATTTTTGTTGTGGAGGTCACTCCAGTTGTATTTTTTTCTCTTATCTCTTATCTACACTTGTCTCATGCAATTTTTGACTTTATTCTCAAAATCCTTAACCTCAATTAAATATTATCTATATCAATTTACTCACTGTTTATCTGTTATTTGCGTTTTCTCTGCTCTCCCGCACTTTCTGCAATTTCACTCTTCCTAATTCTCTGCTTTCTTTTGCCTCTGCTTACTCAATATGGCCCTATTTGGACTTTAATATTGGAGTCAACAGACGGCGTATCGTATGTCCTCTGATTTTTAAATAATTTAAATTAAATAATCAGTCCAGGAATTTTTTTGATAAAAATTGTACTTTATGCGAACCGAACCTAATCTAAATCGTGCCATATTATTTATTATTCTTTTCAGTGCGCAGATAATCCGCTTTGTTTTTGCAGATAATACTTAGCTTGTACTTTTATAAACTGCGTCGTAAATATATTAAACGAAGCTTTGACGTTATTTATAGCAGGCTATAGTAACGTAACGATAAACTAAAAAATCTGGTGTGAACATCACACGACTTTCCTTATCTTATTATTATTACCGGGTCCGACGTCTCGGTCCTGCGCTGCTCTCGTCCCGGAATTTGTTAGTTAAAAAAAGGACGAAGCGCGAGTCCAATACTCGAAAGCTGATTAAAATAAACAGTACAAGACAATAATTGACTAGTACTTAAAATTTTGCTAAGTCACTAAAAGTAACCGTGCGAGCTCGGCTGCACGGCCTTGCCCATTATCGCCTGCGTGCTCCCTCCTAGCGGCCAAGCGCTACCCCCCCCCCCCCGTCCTCCCGCAGTCAGCCAGTAAGCTCTCCAAGCGCGCTGTGATTGGCCCGTTTAATTAATTTTTGATCGGCTATAACTTATTTATTTGACCTCGAATCAAAAAATTTCATTGTAATTTTTTGTTCGTCTTGGTCTGATCTATCCGGTAATATAAATTTCCCGAACTATTTTATGAACACCCAGTATATTAAAAATCCTGAGCTTCAATTTTTTTTCGAATTCCTATTTTACCAACTTTTATTTCAAATTCATGTTTATCTCATGATAACAAATCATTTTTATTCTCGTGAATTTTTTGTATCTTCAACCGTTTAGATTCGCGACCGCTTTTGCGACCTTGCGACCAAACGACTCGGCCGATTTTCACCAAAAGCTTCCCACTACGCCCCCTACCTACAAGTAACTCGCATACCAAATTTCAAGCCTCTAGCTCTTACGGTTCTTGAGATATCCTGTTTACTGACAGACTGACAGACACACACACACACACACACACACACGCACACGAATCAACGGCTCAAACCAACTTTTTTGGTGTCCTGAGGCTATATTTCGTCCAGAAATGTGAAAAACTGGGTAGGTCAAATTTCCGCCGATTACATTACTTTCCTTATTATAGGTTAAAGAAAGTAAAAAAATGGACTACAAAAAATTTTTGTTAAAAAATAATTTTTCCTAAAATGGATGGCCAAATGTCGTTTAATTTTTCACAATGTGTATTTAATTTTTCTAAACCATATTCCTTGCACAGGTTTCTAAATAGTAAATTTCTAATTTTTTATAAGGCTTTAGTTATAAAATCTGTTAATTGTTAATTATGTATATTTCATATATTTTTGATAATTATAACACTACTTAAAACCCTACTATTATTTAAACACATTTTATACTTTTGACAATCATTTTTGTTATTCTAACAATGTCTTTAGATTTTAGTTTTTATATAGATCACGGTAACGGACTCATTTAGCTGTCTTTGCGTCTGTAGATAATATTGATGAGGAAATACAGTCGGAGAAGGTAACCACTGTAGACAGGATCGCAAGTATAAAAACCAAAGTAGCAGAAATTTGAACCAAAAAAGTAACGACGATGTAATTACAAACGACATAAAAACTAATTCTTTTGAAGCGGATATAGAAGCTCTTCGATGCAGACAAAGGCACTAACAGTTTTAAGTGCACGCAGCCTAGTACTAAGTTTTTGGTATCAGAAACGGAACTGCTCGTAAAATGGGCAACCGAAATTGATAATAGACATCATAAGGGCCTTTGGCCGCAACAATATTTTATGTAACAGCTATGTCAACAAATACATTCTTTCAGTTCGGTAACATAATCATTTATGGCTTGTTCTAGCAATTTTCTCTATACGATACTTGCTTTTAATCTCTGAATAATTTGGAATTGTCATCTTGAGAGTCTACTCAGAAAAACATCAGTTGTCATCAGGTTTCTTCAAATCTTGAAGTTGCACTTCTTGAAAAAGTTGTTTTAAAGTTTATGTCGAATCTCATAATGTATGCGCTGTCGTTCCATTTTTCATGTTTTAGCGTAAGAAAATTTAAACAACGCATACATACGTGTTTGAGCAACTTTTTCGGCTATTATCACAATTCTGTTATTTTGCCCAAAAAGTATGGCTCCGAGATAGCAAAAGCAAGCACCCCACGCCAAAATGTAACTTTAGCACTGCGTAGGTTGCATATCATAATGACAATTCTATTTGTCTAGTTCTTCTAGTATGGACGCATTTGTTCTGTGATTCGTCTAGGGAAAAATCAGGAATCGTTTCCATTATCACGTCTGGAAGGAATGCAAGTTGTTTCTGTAATCTGTTTTTAACATTTAAGTCTCTGCGCTATATATATATTGCACAACTAACGTTTCCATTCAGCTCAGCTATTGCTGTCTTGGTAACAACAATTCCTTGTCACAGCTGGGTTGAACAGTTGCTATCTACATTAACGTGTGAGTCCAAATAAATAACGCCATTTATAATCTGTACATCTTGCATGTTAGTTCTATTGCGTGCTATACCATTTTGGGTGGTACAATTTTAGATATTTGTTGGAACTTTTTTAAATAATCAATTCTATGTTAAATATTTCAAATTGTTGAAGAAATTTATAATTTTATCTTCGTTTTGGAACAGATCTGCACAGCATTAGTTATACATGTTTTTGCGTTCAAATTTGATCACTTATTCATTTATACTTTAGAATTAATGACTACCATTTTGTGGGTATCTTTACTATCACTCTATTTATGGATTCTCTTTCGTACCCAGAGAAGTAAATGTTAATGCCATTATTCGAACTAAAGTGGTCATTGCCTTTCAGGGAGGTTTCACTTGGCCTTTCTATGTCTATGAATTAAACTTCTCCTGCAATAATGTGAGCTTTACAAGATACAGTACAAGACCTTGAACATTTTAAGTCGTAATTCTGATTTCTTTATTTCTTTGCTTCATCGGCTCTGTTGGCATTTCCTCTTGGAGATCCAAACGGGGGAATATTTTGACTACGGATATATTTGACTTTACCAACACTGCTACAATTTCTGAATCTACATTATTGTGCGCAGAATTGTATCGACTAATTCGAAAATTGAATCGGAATTCTCTCTGCACTTCAAACATATATATGCAAATATACATAAAAATATAGAATACTGCAACAACCAATTTAGCATGCGGCCTTGTTGATTACTAATATAAAATACTGCAAAAATAGCAATACTGCTTTTGGCATAAGACGTAACAGTAAATTTAAATTAATTGTGTTCTACAAGACTATTTTGTTCAAAACCAAATTAAACAAAGCTTAATATCATTCTGTTTTAAACAATTTTTTTCTACAATATGAATTTTTTGCAATATTTTAAAGTTTATTTTATATTATTGACCAAATTGAATAATTAGTTACTTTACAAAGAAAGAATTCAACAAAATAAGTTACTTCAGTTGAGTTTTTTGTTAAATTACCACATTGAGTGACATTTTGACAATACATATACCAGTAACATGCATGTTTTCTGCCTGCTCATGTTTGGTCTTCCCTATTTTCTTGAGTCTTTCAGAATTTTCAGCATTACTTTTTTATAACCTGAGTTGTACATTTTTACTAAATGTACTATTAATATTTTTACTTACTTGAATGATTTGCTCTTATCATAAGTATTATATAGATCATGATTATAATGATACCACTATACACAATGTTCTTAAATAACGCCGTATCTTTTTTTTAGAATTTTGTATTCGAGGAAATTTAAAGCATTTTTGTTTCTCTTACTTAGTGTCCAGATCTTTGATGCGTATATAAAATAGATGAAAGGTAGGTAGCCTTTCAAAATTGGTATTATTTCCATTTTCCGTATTTCTAATGCAAATTTATTGAATCAAATTATACATGTACTTTATTGAATAAGAAAATAAAATACAATATATAAATTTCAACGTAGGCATCGGTGAAGTAAACCAAGTTTTCTCAAACGGCCGAGAATTATATATACAATATACTAAAGGAAGTTTTGAATCAGTGATTCCAAGTCTGTCAGTGCCCAAGACTTTGTTCTATAGACCTCCTTTTTGCATACAGTGAGATCTAAACTTCTTGTACAAAATTTGTAGTCCGCATCATTACAGTCAACGTACTAGAAAATGTCAGATTAACGCACGCACTGTAAGACCAAAATGGGGTAGTGCACCATCTTGCATAAAGATAAGGTCATCAATGTTATCTCAGCCAAATATCGTGGGCCACACGTAATCTTCAAAAATCTAAATGTGACAGTCTGCATTTAGGGTGTTACGCACAAAATATGTTTGTTGAGTTTTTATCCTCTAAACCGTTCTGTCTAGATCATTATCAAGTGACGCTTAGTAATGGAAAACGATTGACGAAACCGCTGACCTGGAATGCGGCTTCGTTATATCAGAGGATGTTTCCAAACAATTTAGGCCAATCTTAATGCCAATGTAATATTGACTGTCCATGTTCTATTCTGCGGTCACAGCCTTTAGTTTTTAGCTGTTTATAATGAGATTTTCCACTAGGGAAGTTCAATTCTCTATACAACATCCTATGTATGCTTGTGTTCATTTTAGCGAGATGCAGGTAAATATTTTTTGTGCTTTTACTATATTTTAGCTAACCGAGATGTACATGAGCGGCTAGTTCTTCTTCACCAAGGTTGTGATAATCAGCTTTGAATAATATTTTTATTGTGATCAGACGTAGCGTTGCTTTAACTGTACGCCACCATCTCTGAACAAGAACAGTGTAATTTGAAATGTCATTATCATCTTTGTTTACGTCATATGTGCTGCCCCTCGCAGTCAATTCGCGTACTATCAATGCAGAAAATATGAAATTCTATTTACTGGAGACTGTTGTCATCATGACTCCAGTGATACCACAAGTGTTATAAGCCAATTTTATTGCCTAGTGTATTGTTCCAGCTTGTAATACTACTATAATAATTAGAATTTTGTATAAAAGGAATTTTGTTTGTGTAACACAAGATATGCTCTAATTGCTGTCAGTTCCATACTTCAGCATATATGTTCTTAGTACTCTACTACATTACAATGTTATCTTCTTTCTGTTCGATTGCACTTTGGAAAAATAAATTATCTTATTGTTTAGTATTAAAATTATTAAAAGCTAAGAAAAGTAGAAAGAAGTAGAAGATAATCTAGCAGATCGAAAGAGGATAGGACCACCGAATCAAGAAGAAATCAGAACAATCATTAACAGTTTCAAAAATGCAAAGGCACCTGGAAAAAATAAAATAGCAATTAAAATGATAAAGGCAAGCAGAGACAAAGTAGAAGAGCAGTTATGCAAGATAATAGCAGATGGAAAGAGGAAGTAATGCTAACAAGGTAGAAGGAGGTACTAGTCTGTCCGAGACACAAAAAGGGAGACCAAACAGTCTGAAAATTATAGACGTATAGCTCTCTTAGATAGCATATAAGACACTGACATTGGCAATAAAAAATAGGCTTTACGAGATAGTAGAGAAGAAGTTGTGAGAATACCAGTATGGATTCAAAAGAATAGGTCGGTTATAGATCAGATCTTTATATACGTCAAATAATAGACAACAGTATAGAAGAAGCAATAACAAAAACCGAAAAAGAAAAAGAACAAGGAGTGCAAATAAACGAGACGAAAACAAAGTACATGGTAGTGGAAGAGGACCAAAGAAGAGTACAAGATAGAAGCTTAGAAATTGTAGTGGACGATGGAACAAAATATAATTTTGAAAAGGTAGAAATATTTAGCTACCTGGGCCCTACTATGCAGGTGAAGAGAAAACAGAAATCGCAAAAGGAACAAAATGCATGACAGGATTGGGACATGTAATGAGGACTAAGAATATCTCCAGAAAAGTGAAATTATGCATTTACAAGACTATAATAAGACTAGTAGTGCTTTATAGTAGTAAGATATAAAAAATAAATAAAAAAGAAAAAGAAGCTTTAGAAATTTGGGAGAGGAAGGTATTGAGAAGAATATTCGGTAGAATAGAGGAAGCATGGGAATAGAAGAGGAAAACAAATGAAGAATTGATACCACTGTACCAACAACCACCGATAACTGAAGTGATAAAGTCACAACGGATGAAATAACTGGGACATGTTTGAAGACTTCCAGATACAAGACCAACAAAACAAGTTCTGAAGACAGGAATTACAGGAAGATGAAGAAGAGGTAGACTGTGCTCGCAATGGAAGGAGCTAGTGGAAAAGGATCTAAGAGAATTAAGGATTGAAAACTGGGGAACAAAAAGCAAAGAACAAGAAGGAATTTGTAACAAGGCCATAGGCCCAAGTGGCCTCCAGAGCTGATATATAAAAAAAGCTACATTAAATAATAAGAATGCCAGTGTATTTTCTTCATCTATTCTCTTTCTTTGAAATTCCATTCATTGTTCATTGTTATTGTTTAAATCGTCTATAATTTTGTAGCTTTTTTTTTGAAGATGCTATCATAAGCTCTATCGAGTTCCATAAAATGTGTTATGTCGTGATACAATATATCGAAATTTAGTTTGAGTTTGCCCAAGCAAGAAATCTGATCAATTGCTGAATTATCCACCCGAGACTTTTTTTGGTATTGAACTAGTTACCGCTTCTACACGTGCTCTTAATCCCTCGTAAAGTATATTACCGAACATTTTATATGCAACATTTGATAAAATAATGCCTCACTATTTTATACGTGACAATTTGCGCCCTTTCTTGTGTTCCTTTATCGCTTGCTTTCTGGTATTTCTTGTTATAGTGTTTCTTTGCGTCTTTAAATAGCTCAACTATTATGTGGTGTTGTTTTTGAGTTTTTAAAATACCAGAGTTGAATGACAATTGATTTCAGTCTATGGTTGGTTAGATGTTGTATTACCTTTTGGTTTTCATATTATATTTTTAGGTGTATAAATAAGTTCTCAGCTTTTTTTCCGCGAAATTAAAGTCTTATTTAAAAACAAACAAAAAAGCCTAAGTATCAAAGTATTCTCCGTTGGCATCGATGACCTTTTTCCATCTTTCGGGTAGCTTGCGAATTCCCTGATTTCGGCTTCGAGACGATAAAGTTATCGATGCATTTTCGGACTTCTTCTTCTGCTTTGAAGTGCGTATCAGCCAAGTGATGCTGTAACGACCGGAATAAATGATAATCGGAAGGGGCCATGCCTGGGCTATACGCCCCATGTGGGAGAAGTTCCCAGCCTAACGCGGAGATGTGTTCTTGCGTCGCCTTCGCAACATGTGGTCAGGCATTATCATGGAGCAGAACGACTTTGCGACTTCCTTGTCCAGTAAATGGCATTTTTTCTTCGATTGCGTAGCTCAAATTGATGAGTTGGTAGCGATCCGCCGTAACTGTTTCACCTGGTTTCAAGGGTGCATAGTACAGCACACCTTTCCAATCCCACCAGATACAGAGCAAATTCTTTTTGGCGTGGATATTGGGCTTTGGAATCGATGTCGAAGGTTTGCCAGGGTCTACCCATGATTTTTTGCGCTTAGGATTGTTGTACAAAATCCATTTTTCATTGCCCGTAATAATTTTATACAGAAAATCCTTTTTTCGGTTCCTTGAAAGCAAATGGAGTGCGGTGTCGCGTCGTCGATTTTTGTTGTCTTCGGACAGTTTATGAGGAACCCATCTGCCTTCCTTTTGTATCTTACCCATTGCATGAAAACGTATAAAAATGGCTGGCTGAGTGACGCCAAGCTGTTCTGCAAGCTCTTTTTCAGTTTGCGCATTGTTTTGATCCAGCAATGCCTGCAGCTCATCCCTGTCAAATGTTTGAGGGCGCCCAGCGCGTTGTTGATCTTCAAGACTAAACTCTCCCCCGCGAAATCTTTGGTACCACTTTTTGCACGTTGCATGACTTACAGCATTCTCACCATATGCAGCACAAATCATTTCGGTGGCTTCAGCAGCGTTTTTCTTAAGATGAAACGCGAAGTGGATAGAAAATCGAATAAGCTCTTTTGTGATTGCCATCGTGAACACAGCTGATTATTGAGGTTATGTGCATCAAACGCCAAATCGCATGATGTTTCGAAAGACCAAATGTCATTGCTTTAAAACTGCAAGGAGGCGGACTAATACGTTACATGTAAACGGTGATTTGCGTCCTGTGAAATCTAAAGCTGAGAACTTATTTGTACACCTATTAATTCACTGTCGTTTTCTTCTTTACTTATAATTTTATCAAATTGTTCTGCTTAAGTGTCAAAATTTTTTTGTTTGTTGCTTGAAAATATACTTTGTCTCTGCACACATTTGACTATACCCAATATTTAAATTTTGACAAACATTAACCACACTAATACTAAGGTAACTAAGAAACAAACAAAAATGATTAAACACATTGTGTACTTTGTTTACATGTATATAAATATAATATCGTCAATGTTAACTTATCTAGCTTTAAATGCTTCAAAGGCTACATTAAAATAAAAAAATATACGATTTTTACGTACTTCGCAAGAAAATATTTTTCTCTTAAAACATTGAGTAGCACTTCTTACGCATACTTATTAGCTACATCCTACAATTTAGGTTCGTGCATATGATTCGCGCTATACACATTAGTGCACGTCTGGCCTTCGTAAGGCCAGGACGTGTTTACAACCGCGCCTTTCCTCCGAGCGTTAAGATACTGTGCGACCTGGGGGTCAAAGAGCTGCATCTCTAATTAAACGTCGTTTCTGTAAGTAGTCGCGCAATCATCGTTCTAATTAAATTGTAACTGGAACAAATTCTGCTCTTATTTGTTCCGCGCAAAGAGCGATTTAGCTAAAAAACTTTGTTTGTCTTGTATATTTTTGCAAGTATAAATCACTAATTAGTTTGCTAATGCAGATTTATGTATACTTTAAGTTGTCGGCCCCATTATCGTCTATATTAATAGTGAGCTACAAACGTTATAATGTGAATGCATTTTGCAGGTTTGATTTACTTACTTGATGCAAAAAAATCGCTGTGGATGTGGTATTAGCGATATATATAATATTAAAATAACGAGCTTCTGTTACTGTAATTTAGATAACTAACTAACGAGGCGTATCCCTTAAACAAAATAATAAATTTTATTAATTTAATTATTTTGATCTAAAAGCTAATTACAAACTAGTCCATGCAAGTCCGAAAATGAGAATCACATTATTTAATGTAGTTCCATCAGCATCCACAATTTTTTCGGGAACTAAACTTGTAGTCTTAAACAATTTTTCCCTTGTCCAAAAATGTTTATTACTTCCATGATGGAGGCCCTTGAGCTGTCCTTGGTGTTATTATTCATCTCCTTAACCTTTGTTTCAAACTACTTCCCACGCGTACTAGTTAAGGAAAGTGCACTTGGGGCTGAAGGGTTACTACAATTATAGGGAAGTAGTGGTAATACAAATCGTTGTATAGCCATGCCTCAGCATTCTTTGCTAGAACATATAATCCCACTTATCGGCGACCCCCTCTATCCATGACTTGACAGTTGTCTCCAGTACATTGATATAGCTATCGGCGGCCAATCTTCAGATTTTATAAAAAATGAGGCATTATGACGTTCTTCTCGCTGCTCACAAGCCCCAGAATCACCACAGAGGTGGAAAAGTTTGTGTGAATGACAGTATGCATTTGTCAGATCCAACAGTGATTTTGGCAGTGTGCGTTCTTGTCCTGGATGGAGTTCTATCTTCAAACGAAATTTCAGGAAGCCAGCGCTGTCGTGCTTGATGTCGTTCAGCAGTGCTTGGAACCTTTAGCTTCTTGTATATCTTGTTCTCCTTGCTCAACAGTGGGCGATTTTACAGGACAAAAAACTCTTAGTTTAGATTCTTTTGCACTGTTAAACCGACAATTAACATTGCAACACCCATTTTTTGCCAAGTCAGTGTTGAACCGTCCAGAATCCAGATCTTCTCTTTTAATTTTTGGACAAATTCATGACTTCTCTTACCAATCTGTACATATTTTCAGTTATCAAATTGAGATATGACTGACTATAATCGTACGAGATTTTAAAGTAAAACATTTTATTAAATCCTCATTAAAATATCAGAACGATTTCGTTTTACTTTAAGGTTTGTGGTATAAGAATTTCTTTAAATAACTAAAAAAATTTATTTTAGTTACTTTAATGTAAACAACTTGAATTTAATTGTCCCATTTCTGTTTATATGAAGTGACGCTAGTCTTGCTTGTCGCGCGCTTAAATGTTTTATTTATTTTAAAGCTTGTTTTTTTAATCTCAATTTATTTCGATATCTAAGAAACTGAAACTAGATTTTATTATATTTTGTTTTAATTATAATTAGTTTAGTTTATCTGGTCACTTTGTATTAGATAATAAAGAAAATTATATTCCTATAATACAAAGAAATAAAAAATAAAAATCAAATACGCAAACAAAGTCCTAAAAAATTAAAAACTGAAGAGGAAACCCAGTTACTAACAAACTAAAATCGACGCTTTTGATCTGCTTGCTCTGTTAAGCAAGTAAGTAATTTTATATCAAGTAGAAAGTTATTAAAAAAGCAAATACATGAGTAAGTATTTTTTGTTAGCTTGCACTCATTGTATATAAAAATAAATAAGGAACCGCTTCGAAGATGCATAAATGTTTAAGTTACTAGATTATCATAAACAACTTATTATAAATGGTTTAGAGGATTTTAAACTCGTTCGTCCTAATTACGTGAAAAAGGGAACATTTTAGGTTTCAAAATTTGAACCTTCATATCTTCTGGTGAAATATTTCCTCATGCCTCTCAAGTTACAACTCAATTGCTGTTTTTGGAAGAGATTTTAAAATGTGTTCCTGGGCCACTACTCTAAATATCATGAGTGATTTTCGTGCGAAAGTAAATAAAGGAATACCAGAGAACAAATGTTGTGAATGAATTACCTAATGGAGCAAAGAAACAAACAATATCAGAACAAAGTGCAATTATTTTAAGTAAATCCAGCTGTACACTTTGCCAAGCTCACTTAAATGGTGTTAAAGTAATTTAGAAAACCATGTGGTAGTTAATCTCCATATTTTGTATTATTTAATGCAAATTTACAAGCTGCCCCAGGGAGCTATAAGTAAATGAGCTAAATGCTAGACTTTGAGAGGAGATGCTGTCTAGCGACAAGACTCCAGTGAATAATAATACAGATTATTGTAATTTGTTATTTAATTAACGTCGGTTGGCCATATGCGTTTTAGTCGTCTTTTGATTTCGGGTGGATCTCTCAGCTGACTGACTTGTTCATTTTGGTGTCCTGCAATTCTATTTAAGTAGTTGGTGGTGAGTCTGCGGTTTTCTTCCTGAACTAGTGGGATGCCCGAGTCGTCGTGTAATGTTTTTTTCCTGACGTTCCATGGGGCGTCGAATATCATCCTTAGGACCTTCGATTGAACTCTGCAGTATTTTTGTATTTGAGGGCTTCGCGCATCCCCAGAGCTGGACTCCGTGCGTCGAGATCGGTTTTAGTATAGATTTATAAAGTAATAATTTATTTTCTGTTGCAAGTTTTGATTTGCGATCAAAGAGTCGATACATTTGTTTTAGTTTCAGGTTGATCCGAGTTTTCTTAGCTGTTATGTGTTGTTTCCAGGTTAGACTTCTATCCATTGTCAGTCCTAGGTATTTTACTTGGTTTGCGACTGACAATTGGGTATTGTTTATTGATACTGGTGAGCAGTTTGTTTATATGTAAAGGTGGTTTGGGTTGATTTGGCTTGCAGCTGGTTAAGGTGGGTTTGTAACTTTTTGGTAGCAATTTGTAGCTCTTTATCTACAGCGATGGTTGCTGTATCATCAGCGAATGTGGCGATGATGGTGTTGTTTGTGATGGGGATATTGACCGTAAGGATGAGGTAGAGGAGGAGTCCCGGACACTTCCTTGGGAAATACCTGATTTAATTGGATGGTATGGGGAAGTTTCGAGGTTACATTTAGTTTGGAAGTATCGATCGCTTAAGTAAGATTTAACTAGAATGTAATAGGGGGTTGGAAGACTGCGCTTGGTTTTGTATAGGATGCCGTCATGCCAAACCCGATCCAATGCCTGTTGAATATCCAGAAAGGCAGCAGTGCATAGTTTCTTTTCTTCTAGACTAGTGAGAATGGTGTTAACGATTATATGGCTTTGCTGAATGGTGGAATGATGTTCGCGAAAGCCAAACTGATGTGAAGTTATTATTTCATCCAGATTTACGTCTTTGACTAGCTCTTTTAGCAACAGTCTTTCAAATATTTTGGACATGATGGGTAGGAGACTTATAGGCCGGTACGATGTTACATTATTTGGCGGTTTGCCTGGTTTGGGAATTAAAATGATTTGGGAGAATTTCCAGGTCAATAGAAAGTAAGCTAATCTTAACACACTATTGAATATTGTGGTTAGCATAACAAGAGCTTTCCTACGTAACTCTTTAAGTATTCGACCGGTGATCAAGTCAAATCCACGTGCCTTATAATTGCTGCATCTTGTGATCTCCTGTTTTACTTCTGATGGGGAGTAGGGGTTGATTGGTAGAGTCATTGGGCATAGACTATTGAGGTAGCGTGTTATCATAGCATCATTGTTATTGTGTTGGTGTGCTGAAAACTTCGGCAACGATATTGGCTTTTTCTTTATCGGTTTTCGCACAACTATCGTTCTTTTCTTATAGGGGGAATGTGAGTGATGAGTTTTTTGAACTCTTTGATTGCTTTCCAAATAAAGGCCCTCCTTTGATAGGTTGGTGGTATATCCCTCGAATTCATTGTTACGAATGTTTTGTAGAGCTGCTTTCATTTGTCTTGTGAGGCTATTGTACTAGATTTTATGAATTCTGTTTCGGCTCCTTTGCTATCTGCATCTGGCTCTCGTTTTTTCTGCAACCGGTTCTCTCATGAATAACGGGGTGTTACTACTAGATTCCACTCCTGAGGGTTCGAATGGTATAGATTTCCATGCTGCTTCTTGTATTACCCTGGTAAAATAGTCGACTGAGGTGTCAATATCATCAGGTTCTAGTAGTTTAATGGTGAGGTTAATATGATCTTCGATTAAACTACGAAACGAGTACTAATCCGTTCGTGCCGAGCTTAATTTGGGGGATTTGCTTCGACTAATTGTATGTGTATTTAAGATTACTATTATGGGTATATGGTCGGATGAGAGGTCCCAGTTTGCTTTAATGGTAGTATAGTTTGAGGCTATATTCTTTAGGACGAAGAAGTGTAGTAGGTCTGGTATCTTGTGTGTATCCGTAGGCCAGTATGTTGGTTGCCCAGTAGATAAGTAGGAACAATTGTAGTTTACGATCGCCCGTTGCAAATGTCTACCTTTTGTGGTGGTTAGCTTTGATCCCCAGTTAGTGTTTTTGGCGTTCCCATCTCCGCCGATTAGGAATTTTCTGCCTAGTTGTTGAAAGAACTTTTCATAATCAATTATATTTAATCTGTTTCTTGGTGGAGAGTATATAGCAGTTATATCGAAGGCGGCGTAGTTTAAGGTAGATTAAGTCTGTTTCTTTGCGTAGTATTGTAAAAGCCAGGAGGACTCGGAGCCATCAGCGGTTTCGAGTCGCCTGCCCTGACTCGGGTTTTTGTGGTTTTCGAGTCCTGCACTAAGGCGAATGCGGGGCAGGTAAATTTGCCACAATAGTATTTAAGAAACTTTGGAGCTTTGTAAATGACAGGTTTTGGCAAAATTGTTTCATGGTTGCGTAGTGCTGGTGTAGTGCCTAAGGCGGAGCACCAGCCAAATTGACAAATAAGACATTTCCTGTAATGATCTTGTATTTTATTCTATCAATAAATTGTAAGTTATATCGAAGGACCATGGTAGTTAGTTAATTTGAATTGTTGTAGCTTGTAAATATTTTGTTTGTTTGGTATTGTGGTTGTTCGTAATGTGGTGGGAAATTGCGGATGATTATTGCAGAACCTCCGTGAACTGTTCCGTCAGGGTGGTTGGTAACGGGGGATTCGAAAGAAGGTTATCTCCGTAAAGTGGGTTTCGGATACAAGGATAACATCTATTTTCTGATCATGTAGGATGTTGATTAGTTCAGTCTTATGATTTGTAAGATCGTTTACGTTCCATTCGGCAATGCAAACTGATTTAATGTCTATTTTTGACTTTAGTGGTGATGACAGTATTCAGCATATTCAGTATCATGCCGTTTTGATTAATGAGTTGGGTGAAGATTGCTTTAAATTCATTTAGAAAGAAATTTAATTGAGCTGAAAGGTCAGTGGGTTGGTTTACTGTATACGATCCGGAAACGTTAGCGTAGGAGATATTGCTAGTTACACCTTGTTACGTGCTTGGTCTGAATATACGCATTTGCGCGTTGTTTCGAGTTGTTGGGGTTGTGCTACTCTGTTTACCTTTACCGCTCTGTAAGTTCCTATATACGGTACAGCCTTTATAATTTGCTGTATGTCCGCCACCACAGGGCGCGCATGTGGCTGTTGTGTTTTTTAATTTTTGCAGTCAGTTGATTTGTGATTATCGCCGCATTTTACACATTCGAACGGTCTCGTACAATATGTTTTAGTGCCCATATAGTTGACATCAAAGACACTGGATTACAGTTTTCTTTTAGTGCGGAGGTTCAATAATTATTTTCATGTTGTCTATGTATTCAATATGATGAAGGTTCTAGATCGACGTAGAACATCATTAGAGGATGCTTGCTTACTCTATGCCTGATTTTCAGGATGTTCCTAACAGCGTGACCGTTCTTTTCTAATTCTTGTTTTGTATCTGCAGTTGGAGCTAAATAGTGAAGGTTTCGGATTACTACTCTATATGCTCTATTTTCTTTTAGCTGATAGGTACGATGAACAATTTTTTCGTCGTTAAGGCGTTGAATGAGTTTTCTGTCTTTTATTGAATCATTTTGAAGTGCTTTACCTTGAAAGGTTTCATATTCTATTACGTTGAGTAGGTTTTCGTTCATTTTACTGATGTCGACAACTCCGTATGTTATATATCGGTGCTGGTTTGTGGATTGTTTGCTCTTTACTATTTTGATTTGATTCGTTGTTTGTTAGTGAGGCAAGTTTAATTGTTGTGGTTATTTGAAATATTCCTGGGGTATTTTGTATTTTTTCTTTCGATGATCTTTTCCGTTTTTTGATTACTTGCCACCCATGAGTAGCGACTTGGGATTTGTAATCGCTGGAATCTTCCATTGCGTCAGGGTTTTCGGTTTCAGTTGATTGCATGACGGTTTGGGGTAGCGGAGGAAATGAGTTATTATAATAATGATTATTACTAGGCATTTGGGTATTAGTAGGGAGTTGATTTGTAAATTGTTGAAACACTGGTGATTGAGTAAAGATCTGTGAGAACATTGCCGTATGTTGAAATGGTTGTTGGTACTTTTGTGATTGCTGACTTTGATCGTATTGATGTGGAATTAGCACATTTGGATTACATTCGTAATTTGTTTTAAATTTAGCTGATTTGGTTAAAGTTATTTTAATATTTATAGACCGATATCTCTTACCGAGCACTATTGACGAAAGCCAAATGATTTTTAATCTCCATTTAAAAATGTGTAGTGGAAATTATGACCTTGCAGAGTTGGAGAGGTCACATAAATATTTTCAATAGCGTAGACAATTTTAGGACACAAATTATTTTCGTAAAATACAAGATGACTAAAAATTGACTTAATTTTGTAAAATGACAATTCAAAATTAGAACTAGTAACACATATGACGTAAATTACATTTGATTGTACGCACATTTAAGTTTGAAAATGTCGAATGTGCTCTCCTTCGGCTGCACGGATAACATTTGGACGATAATGGAATTCACCCCACGCATGATAAAGGATTGCGTCACTGCGTTTACCGCAACTGTGATAGATTCTTAAGTTTTCCATAGTTGTTGGTACAAATTTTACATAAAATGCTTCTTTTACAGACCCGAACAAGACAAATTCACAAGGTATGAGAAGTTGCCTTGTCACTAAAAATTAAATACGACAGAAGAGTGTCATTTCCCAAATTTATGAGCATTCCATTAGCTTGTCGTTTGTCAGAAGGATCTATACCACTTATAGGTCTGAACATTAAACGAACGCCGCAACATACACCAGACAAGTATTTGTGGCGGTCCAAGTATTCTGTTTGCTCTACGGATTAACTTTATTAGGTTACGCTCTAAACTGTCTCGAATTAGTTTTAGGTAAATGTTTTACTTCCTATTAGCAGATATTTTCTTGGTTGACTTCAATTAATCGATTAAACCATTGTTAGTTTTGTTTGTTCCATGATTACATGTAACTATTTTACAATCATTCTTTACCTAATTTAGTATTTAAGTCGCCCATAATCCATGATTATGTTTTCTTTCTTAAAAGTCCTGATAAAAGTGTTTTCTTTTCTTCATTATCGCTCACCGCCGTTGAAGAATAACTTGCACTTAAGCGTACTGTAGTTATTCTGCATAATACGGCGTTCCAGCGCAATATACTTTTTTTTTGTTTTATGATTTTACAGAAACCCCACCTAGTTCCTCCCCTCTTAGCCTAAGACTTTTTTTTTGAAAAAATAGTACGTTGCCATTTGAGTTTCTTACTTCCTCAAGACCAAGTCATTTTGTTTCACATACTCCTAATTTCTGAATATTTGGGTTGTTAATTTCTTTTATTATTTGTGTAATAGTAGTATAATTTAGTCGCTTTCTGCATGATTTTTACATTCCAATTCGAGCATTTTTTTTGAAATCGCAAAATACTATTTTTCTTCGTTTTGCTTCAATTTCCTTGATAGGGGTATTTAGTGTGAGTAAGTTGTCAGTCCTCTACATCTGAGAGTCCTTTTTATCACTCTTGATTTAATTCAGTCTCATCTTGCTTCTTATCCTCAGTCTATTTTTACAATTGCACTTTTTTTCTTTTACCATATTTCATGTGTATTTTTGTTATTTTACGTTTATGAATATATTTTAATTTTTAAAGTTGATTTTTTCTTCAACATATTTATCTTGTTGGCCCAGTTACTCATTTCAGTTTTCCATCTATCCTCTTAAATTTTACATCCTCTCTTCAAATTAGTTTTTTTTTTTTGAAGAACAGTATACTACTAAAAGCTTAGCCAACGATACTGTTAAAATTAACTGTAATAGTCCGGATACGTGCAGAAAAATGGTAAAGTTCATGTTAGAATCTAAAATAATATATCATACTTATCAACCTAAGGAAGATAGAGCTTATAGAATCGTGGTAAAATATTTACATCACTCTATAGACACCCAAGAAATTAAAAATGTAATCACAAATCTAGGCCACAAAGTCAGAAATATCGTTAATATTAAACAAAGGCAAACTAAAGCTCCTCTAAATATGTTTTTTGTTGACCTTGAACCAGCAAGCAACAATAAAGACATTTACAAGATACGCCACTTGCTAAACAGTGTAGTACTAACCGAACCACCCAGAAGAAATAACAACATTATTCAATGCAAGAGATGCCAGTTGTATGGCCACTCCAAAACTTATTGTAACCGTCCATTCGTCTGCGTCAAATGTGGTGGCCCTCACAGCACTATAACCTGCAAAAAACGCAAGGACACTCCAGCTACGTGTGCTCTATGTGGGGGTGCACATCCCGCAAATTATAAAGGGTGTGAATATTACCATCATCTTTATAAAAACACTCGAGTCTCTAACAATGCAGTTAACACTCTACCAACTCCAGAGAATGTAAACTTTTTGCCCGCATCTTCTAATACAACACGTCCCAAAACTATCCATGCCAATGTACTCAAGAATAATACAATTAATGCCTCCCAAACGCAGTACAACAATGATACCGCAAATATCAACTCAGTACTTGAGAAAAAAAAAGTTTACATTCTTATCCACGGGCACCCCAACCTACTGGCCGACCGATTTAAACAAAACACCAGATTTGCTGGATTTCTTTATATGGATATAGAACCGAACTATGACCTGTCTTCGGATCACACGCCCATAATTGCAACAATTGCCACATCAATAGTAAATGTTAAAAATATACCCAGATTACACAACTCAAGGACTAACTGGGAAGTCTATAAAGCCGTACTCAATGAAACTATAGAACTAAAAGTATCCCTTAAGAATACTGTTGAATTAGAGCAAGCCATAAATACACTAATTTCACTCCTACAACAAGCAGCAAGCCGTGCGACACTGAAATTGAAAACCAAAGGAAGCTTTTTCAACATCCTCACTTGAAATTAAAAAACTGATCCAAGAGAAAAGAAAATCCAGAGCAAAATGGAATCAATCTCATTCACCAGGTGAAAAAATTATTTATAATCAACTAAGCAACAAACTCAAAACTAAAATTAAAGAAACGCAAGACAAATCATTTCAGGATTACGTTACTAATCTCAGTCGTTAGGACAATTCTATTTGGAAACCAATAAAGGCTTCTGCAAAACCAACACAACCTAATCCCCCAATTCGCATTGATATTCCAACATCTGGGTATTGGGCTAGAAGCTACAAAGAAAAGGCCGACGTGTTTGCTATACATCTAGCTGAAGTATTTAGCCTTAAAAATGCTATATCTTCTCAAGAGATGTTAGCAGATATGCAAAATCATGTGGAAAGTACTGGGAAAATAAAACTGATTACCCCCAAAGAAATTAAAAAGAAATCACTCATTTAAAAACCAAAAAATCACCTGGACCTGATCGAGTAACTCCAAAAATGTTAAAAGAACTTCCTAGAGAAGCTATTGTACTCCTTACTTACATATTTAATCGAATACTTCGTCTACACTACTGGCCTACTCAGCTAAAAGTGGTCGAAGTAATATTAATATCCAAACCTGGAAAAAATCCATGCAGTTTCTTCATACAGACCTATAAGTCTCCTAGCTACTATTTCCAAACTTCTAGAAAAACTTCTACTCCCCAGATTCAATCCCCTCCTGGATGTTATTCCAAACCACCATTTCGGGTTTCGTCATTCCCATTCCACAATCCAACAGGGCCATCGGGTAGTACAAACAATAAACAATTCCATGGAAGACAAACAATATTGCACACCCGTGCTTCTTGATACAAGCATGGCTTTTGATAAGGTGTGGCATGATGGTTTACTTTACAAAATTAACAAACCCTTCCATCTTATTATGAACTCTTTAAATCCTACTTGACTGATCGGCAATTCCGAACTAAACTAAATGGAGAATTCTCAAACAATTTTCCAACGAAGGCTGGAGTACCACAGGGCAGTGTGTTGGGTCCGTGCTTTATCTTCTGTACACATCAGATATACCTACTACACCTAATACTACAATCTCAACCTTCGCGGACGATACAATCATGCTTGCAAGCCATGAAGATCCAATAACTGCATCTTCATATGCACAATCACACCTAAATCTTGTACAAGATTGGATAAACAGATGGCACATAAAAATCAATGAGAGTAAATCAACTTAAGTAACATTTACGCTAAAAAAAGGTCATTGTCCACCAGTTAGCATCAATAACATGCCTATACCTGCACCTTCAGTACGTTATTTAGGCATACACCTCGATCAAAAACTTACTTGGAAGGAGCATATCCTAAAGAAGAAGAAACAAATTGACTTACGATTTAAGGAAATCCCGTATGTCACTAGAAAATAAAATCTTGATTTATAAGGTAATAATCAGACCGATCTGGACTTACGGCATTGAGTTATGGGGATGCACCAGTAAGTCAAACACAAATATTATCCAACGCTCACAATCCAAGATCCTTGGGGCGATGACTGACGCACCATGGTACGTAACCAACAAAACGTTACACGATGACCTCAATATTCTGTTCGTCCAAACTGTTATACAAAAGCGTAGCGCAAATCATCATATCCGACTAGGATCTCACGTCAATCCACTCCTACTACAACACGATGCCAGAAGATTAAAAAGATGTTGGCCTATTGATCTCAAATGAGAAGTAGGTGAATTCCTCGCTGGAAGAGTTCCCATCCCGCCATGGACTGTTTAATTTTAAGGTCCTATGTTATCACATTAGCCCATAGAATGTTAATTTCTGATTGCTAATAAAATATAAAAAAATTAGTTTTTATTTTTAGTCTTTTAACATATTTTCTTTCTTCTGTGGTTTTATCTTTATTGTCTGTATTAATTTTTACTCCCGTTATCACTAAGTTATTTTGGATTTTTTCTTTTTTTTATTTCTTCTATTTTATTTTCCAATTCTTGCACTTTACTGTGTGTTTTTCAATTTCTTTAACTGAATCATTTTTCATTTGTTTGTTATTTTATATCTTTTATACGTTTCGTATCTTCGCTGTTATTTCTTATTTCAGTTTCTATATCTTTTAACTCATCTTTTCTTCTCTGCAATGTTCACTTTTAATTTTGCTTGGTATTTTCAGCATTACTTATTTAAGATTGTTTTTAAATTCAACATTTTCTTAATCTCTTCCATGTTGAAAGATTCTCAATTGTTAGTTTTTGCTTCTTTAGCCGGTTTCCTGCTAATTTTTTAGTTACTTTGGAAGACCTCTTGTTCTTTAAGAGATATATTCGTTATCCTATGCACATTATAAGCAAAAAAACACTTTTTCAACTCTGGGACATATAGACGAGTTGATCGTTCTTGATAGATCCCTCTATACAAAAATTTTACTGGATGCAGACTCTGTTTTACTTTGTCTAAAATTCTGATTCTGCCAATGCTGTACTCTTATCTTTTTAAATTGTGTAAATATTTACAGATATTGACTTTACCTGCAGCAATTTCTCGTTGTCAGTTAATCTTACAAATTTAAAGGTACTAGCCGCTTATTTTTTTAGCCTAACCACTCCTTTATATTTACTCACCCAGTTTGAGAATTATGTATTACCAGTTAATATTATTAAATAAACTTAATTTCTCTGCAATAGGAGCGGACTCTATGTTTGAACATGAATTGTAATCTACAATCTAGAAAACGTATGATATTTCATAGAACTATTAAGAGTTGCATTATGTTGTTGGTTCTTATTCTGTTACCCTTAGGTAGAAGTATGGAAACCTTTGATGCTTCGTCCACAACTGCGGAGGATATTATCGAAAAAAAATCTTCTAAAAGTTAAGTTACTGTAGTTGACGTTGACGTTTTTAGCATACAAAGTTCCCAAGTTTAAGACCTTGCCCGTCCTTCTCTAGGAAACCCTGGCGTTGGAATTTGAAGTGCTATTTTAGTGCTTTCAAAGTGGTGGAAGCTTATTGGTGACCCAGCCATTCACTAGCTCCTGAACTGTCTTTCTTATAGAACAAATAGCTGTAAAGGGTGTGAAGGTGTCTATATTCTTAAAGTAGCTTTGGTGTTCAAGCTGCTCTGGAAGCTGCTGCGGCTATGATCGTTGCTCGGTAGGTGTGGGCACGCCACCGCAAGCCGGTGTGACCACCGCCTAACGGGAAGTTGGTTTTGGAAATTCAGGAAATTCCCTGTAGCTAACTGGATGGGGTTTCTAGCAATTTATCTATGTGGTGGGCTCACTGTTAAGCTTTTTTCAATCCCCAAACGGTGTGGTCGACAACAACACGACAGCAGCGCTGTACGTTCCCGAAAGGCTAGGGGCAGTGATAATGGCAGCGGTGCCATTGCTCACATTTTTTTACTTGGCTGTTCCATTTTTATAACCAAACCAAGAATACCTAGCAGGTTGAATATTGTTTATGTAGCTCAATGAACGTGAGCGACATGATATTGTACTGGAGATCTTTCTTTACTTACGGTGAGGACGGGGATATCGTGTTTCAGGAATTCGTCTAAAGCTGCTCTTATGTCACGTATCCTAAGACATCTTGCATATCGGCCCAAATTGGATTATCTGTTTTTAACAAATGAAAATAGTGCGTGCTAAATCCGCACTTCCATAAAGGAGCGGGTAAGCCATCGATGGTAGTTTGCTGTAGAGAGCTTGATGGAGATTTAATATTGCCTTTAGAAAATCTCATGTAAGGCTTTTCTGGCTGTAAACCAGACCTGTTTCTCCCGTAGGACCACGGGAAGGATTCGCTCTCGTTGAGAAGCGCTTGCTGGACGGGTTGAGATGTCCTGATTGGGGCTGAAGTCGGGCATCACATCTTCTATTTTGCAATCACTAAAGGTGCCGAAGGAGTTGGTAATCGGTGCCCCTGGAAGACAGATGGGCGGCTGCAGGGTCAGTTGGCGGGTTTCCACCTGATTGACTCGGACACGGCCTCCGGGTTTTTACGTACGGCTATGGCACATGTGCCCATTTTTTCCCAAACCCGGGCGTTTCGCGCATATTTCTACTACCCAAGGGCTTTTTTGGTATCTCTTATCACTGTGCATGTCGCGTCTAAGCAACTTATGCTCTGAGTGCAACCAACCGACACAAGTACCAGCTGGGATCACTCGGTGACGTAACCGATGATGCAGTCGGACAGAGCGTAGCATAACTGCTCTCGTCGAATTCCTCTCGGAGAGGCATCAGAGATGGTGCGCGACGACCAGGCAGACAGAGCGAACATATGAGAGTCTTAACCGTTCAGTTCGCGGGCTGTGTTCTCTAGCGGGCGTTATAGCCTTACTATGTATGGGAGTTGATGGTTATTTGTTTCTTAAACAGAAGTTCTTGATTTTAATGCCTTCTTTGTTACCACAACTGATACCATTTTCCCATTTTATAAAAACATGACAATTTAGGATCAAATAAGAAAAATTTTTGGTTATAGAACTAACACAAGGGGCGAAAAATGTCTCGGAATATTAAAGCTCGTCGAAATTCATGCCCATTTGAGAAACATTTTGAAAGCATTAGAAAGACTAGATAATATCAAAAGTATTACAAAAATTCGAGAGGTTAAAGATATCCATTTCACAATTAAGAATTGCAGCAAAACTGGAGCAAAACCCCAATTTAGTTAGTCACTGGCGAAACCAGCGGCCGCTCGAGCGCAACGCTCGCGACCTCGGAGCGTGACCTATTGTCAAACACCTTCGAGACTTTCACCGCAAATGCCAGCATGGCTTTCGGCGGCTACCGCCAACTGTATTCCAGCCAGGCGCGATTGCGGCTTGGCTTCCGCGCCGCGGCAGCTCGCCGACGTCTTCGGCGGATGTTCCCGGTCGCGAAACTGCAAGAAGCCGCGGCCGACTGGTCATTGTCAGGTTGAGGTGGGTCAGCTTCTGCTCGAATGCCACATACTGGTTTTGCCTGATTCGCCGTCCAGCCTTGTCCTCGTAGCGCCGCTCAGTTCCTCAATGTCGCGCGGGCCAGCGTCGCGGGGTGATTTCAACGATCGGGCAAGGCGGTGGTGTGAAAAGCCACCCGGGCGTTTCCGCGATCAATCGACCAATCCGGGAACTGCCGTTAATTATCTATTTTTGTCCACATCAAGCTCCACCATTGCCTTTTACATTAAAACTAAATCAAACCTTAATAGAACTGAATAACGGTGATCTACGTCCTACAACACGTGGTTGTGTGAACACTGAAGAAAATTTACCAAACCTAAAAAATTCGCGTTGAATCGACCTGATTCGTTCAGGCTCGCAAACAGTCGGCCGCAAATGTGAATGCGACATTCCAAGACCGATTTGCATATGAAACAACTTTTAGCGCTTTAGGAGTAACTTGAATAGTAGCCGGAAATAAGCAGCAGAACTGTATGAGTGAAAGTGAAGCAGTGAACTCGTGCTCATTCATGTGATGCGGTTATAATCAACGTTATAAGAAGATCTAAATGCCCGTGAGTAACGTAAAGCTTTGCCCAATATCTATCGGTTATTTGCATTTATTAAGGGAATAGAATGGAGTTTTTATAGCACCTTTTAACTGCATAATGAACTGGAATATGAAAGCCAAGTCAGTTACGGCTGTGTTGTTTTAGAGTAACATGGGGCTTGGTCGCATTGCTCGTAAGTTTTGTGAAAGCTATTCAAGTAAAAGTAATTAACAGTCATAATTAGCTGTTTTGGCAGTTTCAGCTTAAACATCGCTCCAGCAATTTTGCTGTTTAAAATTAAAAACGCTTTTTTAGATTTTGCCTGCTAATTGCGACTTCACAGGTGATCGAACGAGTGAGTTTATTATTTAATTATCAAATGAAAGCAGTCTAAAATTCAATTAATTAAATGAAAAGGAGAGCATGCATTCAAAACAATTCTATTATATATTTCTGTTTGATATGATTTAGAAAAACGGATTTTTTATCGAATTTACGTGAAATTCGTAGCTTTTCCATTTTAAAACGAGATAAGTACAGATGTTTTATAATTTTTGTAAATTCTCCCTTTCAAGTCAACATTATTCTAATACAAAATATGAAACAAACTTGCAAAATTAAAATAAAATCTCTTTTTTTTGTTAACTTTATTTGCCTAATAGATTCTATAAGCTAATTGTACGACACAACAGACTTGATACAAAAGCTTCCAATAAAAATGCTGCAGCTGCTACTACAAATTAGAAGTTGAAGGCAGGCGAGTTGGGGGTATCGGGCTAAATCCTCTGTCCATTTGCGTTCCAGACGTTGGTCTTGCAGACCTGACAGAAGTTGCATTAATTAGGATGGGACCTGCTAATTTGTTTTTGTGTTTTCAGCTCTTTTTCTGATTACTTTCTTTGTTGCTTTTCTTTTTAGTTTAGAAGTGCTGTTTTCAGGTCAATTTATCATACATATACAGCCCTAAGATGTTTTCTTCTTTGTGGAATTGGTGTGTTGTTGAGTTGAATTTATCGGTATGAGGAGCAATTTAGTGTTTTTCGTTAACTTGTGTCCTCCAGTTCTTTAAACAAACTTCCAAATGGTAGACGTAATCTTGTAATTTTTTTCTGGCAAAATTTGAATTTCTATCGGTGGGTAGGATAACCTTATCATTAGCAAACATTTCTATTTGCGTGTGTGGTGTATTTAATGAATCTGAGGTCTACAATAGGTACAGTAGCGGCCCTAAAGCATTTCCTTGCGATACTCCCGATATTATAATATATTTTGTCATTAAACTTCATTTGTAAATGTCTATCATTAAAATATGTACTAAATATTTGGAAACAGTCTTGGAGATGGATATGATGGGATAGTTGATGGTTAGTATTTAAGAGAGCTGTAGTTCAAAATTGTTTTTCCTTCAGGGCTTTGTATATGAGATCCACTATTTGATAGTATTACTGAACGCTAGAATTTTGTACCCGAAATCCATGGTAATGTCGAATCCAACTATCTTGCTCTATTCTACACAAGCTTTTCCAAAATTAAAATCATGGGCAAAAACTACTTTTTTCTGGGTCTGGAAAATTTTGATTTTATCATAGTCTCGATTTTGCTTGTTTTAATTAGTATTGTGTCTAGTTTAATATTTGTTTCGTATCTAATAGTGTTCTATGATTCAAAGAAGGTATGTTTTAGATCATCCTTGTTGTTTTTGTGGTATATACATCTCTTCTTCTTTTTTACTTATTCTTTTTTGATAAGATTAAAAGATACTATGTCCTTTTAGAAATTGTGTTATGTAGTAGTTTACTTAGCCCGCTTTTCGTTCATACCAGTGTTTTAAATTTACTATTAGGGTTTTGGTCCACGTTACTTTATCATTTGAGGTGTTCCATCATTTCCCATTTTCCTATAGTTTTCGATCTATATCTTTGTTTATGTTTTTCGTCTTGCTTATAGTTTCTTGTGTATTCTTCTATTAGGAGGTTTATTGAGATTATATTTAATATTACACATGCTGCTTCGTTCGATATAGTATTATAGGCACAGCATATGCCTATGGCTATTTTCCTTTGTTCTCTTATAAGGATATTCTTATATTTGTTTATTTTCTTGACTTCTTTCCATATATTGCACCCGTATAGGATTATAGACTAAAATACTGAGTTATATATTTTTCTCTTGGATTAAGTTGACCATTTTATTCTAGGCATAAGTTTCATTAATGTTGTAATACTTTTTCATACCTTCTCTTTTGTATATATCACTTGTTCCATTTCAAAGTTAAAGTCAGTCATTATGGCTAGATATTTTATGTTGCTTTGTGACCGAATTAACTGATTTCCTACTTTGACTTCTAGCTCTTTCAGTCGTCTTCCCATGCATAAAATGACTGTTGGTTTTTTTGTTATACATTTTTAGTGTAAGGTCTTTCAATATGTTTTTTTTTTATTTTAGTTAATGCCATCACTGCTGTTGCTTTTAATAATGCTGCTGTTTCTGCCCTTATTACTATTGCCGCGTCGTCTGTGTAGCATATGATCTCCGTGTTTTTTGGCATTTTTGCATTGCATATCTTGTTAAAATAAATGTTTCATAACACGTATGGATCTTCGTGGGACCCCACTTGTAATCTTATGTTTAGTTCCGTTGTCTGTGATTAACTATCGATTACTTAAATAGCTGTTAATTATATTAATTAGATAAGTGCTGACTCCTAAATTAATCAGCTTTTACATTGTATTTCTATTTTTGAAGCTTTCATTCGTATATCCTAAACTCTTTTTTTTTATTCTTAATATGGAGTCCATAGTAGTTACCGTTTCAAAAGTCATAATGGTTTTTTGATATTCCCTCCTTCTGTTCTATTTCTTTAGGTAATCTATTTGAGATAATTTTTTTTAATATATTGCCTCAAGAGTCCAGCATGTAGATTGGTATTGTCTTTTCTCTTTTTCTATTAGGCATAGTTTAACAATTTTTTTATATTATTTATATTATTTTACAGGTTAATGTGATTATTTCGTTGGTTATTTTGTCTGTGCCGGGTACCCGTTTAGACTTTGTGTTCATAATTATTGTTTCTAATTCTCCATTTTATTTTTTTATTTTTATTTTGGTTAGACTATATCTTGGTGTTTTTGTTATGCTTCGTGCCGGGAACAGTTCTTTTATTATGTTTTCTGTTTGTCGTTTTGTAAGTGTTAACCTCGGCTTTTGAAGTAATTTCTCTGTAGCTGTTTTATAAACTTTACCCCATGGGTTATCGTTTATTTTCTGTATCAGGCTGTTCTACCAGTTTCTTTTGGACGTTAATATATTATTTGTATATTCTTTTCTAGCTGCAGCGTTTTTGTTTTTATTTGGCTGTCCAAAAATTTTCAAGCGTATCACTTTTTTTACCAATTCATTTAATAATTTTGAACAAAAATAACAACTAATCGAAGTATAGTCCGTCAACAGTGATCACTTCCTCCCGCTTTTCCGGCAGCTTCATGATCCTGTGGCGGTAGAATTCGGCATCTTTTGAATCTACATTGCCTTTTTGTGATAAAAGTTCTTCTTCGGTATAGCAGTTGTATTTTTGCCTGGTGAACGCCATTCGTATTGAGAATCCGGATTTTTGAAGTTGATCTATTTCTCATCCCCCTAATTAGTCGATTGGCCAAGAACGGATTTCTTTTGACGATCCAACAAAGTTTGGCTGACATTCACTTGTTTCATCTTTTAAGCAGCAGACAACTCATGTGGAACCCAACGCGGCTTCTTTCAGACGTTACCAAACTCGTGGAAGCTATTATCAATAGTCTGAGATCTGCAATCGAAATCATCGGCCAACCTTCGGCATGTCAATGACGGAGTCCCTTCAGTGGCTTCAAGAATGGCTTAATGACCAACCTCTTTTGGACGTCCAGCTCCTTGCTTGTGATCCAAGTCTTCATTGCCGGCTTTGAACTCTACAAAATCCGTTCGAACCGTAGACTTTCCAACCGTACCTTCGCCCCATGCTTGATTGATTCGGCGAGCGGTTTCAGCAGATTTCATTTTGAACTCAACTTGTACTCGTGCAGCATTAACAATCTTTTTTGCTCTCGCGTAAGCTCCATACTGAAACAAATATACAAGCATTATATATCAAAATGGGCGGAAGATTGCGAGCCTTCAAATGTTACCAAAATCATGAAATAACAATCCAAAAAATATGAAAATAGTGAAACTTGAAAATTTTTGGACAACCCTATAATTTCGTTTCTAATCTCTTTCAGTGTGCTATGCTGTTTGTTTATTCGTGTCATTTTTTTTTATTAGACACAGATTCTTTTTGTCTGAAATTTTATTATTCCACCAATACATTTCTCTCGTTTTTTATACATTTTGGTTTTTCCAGAGTTCATTCGTATACTTTCTGTATTGTAGTAATATATTTGTCAATTTTCGTCCCATTTTTGCATCTTTCTAGTTTTTTTCCTAGTTCTTTAAGTTTATTTATATTTTTTTTTTGGTTTACGATCCATTTGTTATTGCTTATATTTGTACTTCTTGTTATTTCTTTTATCTTGAATGTTATTTTTTATGTAAACTGAAGTTTTCATCCTTTTCGACTTTCCAGTCATCGCACTTACAGAAAATTTTTCTATTCGCAATAATTACATCAATGTAAGATTTTTTGTTATTTCTTATAAACGTAAGTGTGTTCTTGTTGTTTAATGTGGCAAAATCATTTTTTAGCATCCATTCCGTTATAATCTGGCCTCTATGATTAGCTTTTTGTTTCTTTTTATTTATATAAGTTTTTCTAAATATTTTTGCCGAGATATGTTCAAATTCTGTTTTTTGATATTTGGTAAGATATAGCAGTTAATTATATACGTTTCTTTCAGTTTAATCCTTGTATAACCTTCCCTTTCCCCTTTTCCGTAGACCGTTATCTTATTGTTTAGTATTTTTGTTGCTGTGTCTGTTCTTTTATCTGTTATCCATCCTGCATTATTTACTATATTCTTGTTTGGTTCGTTTATAATATTAACAATATGTTAAAATTTATGCGCTTCCATGTTACCATTACTGTGTCGTGTGCGATTTTACACCTACTTATATATACTTGCAGCATTTTAATATCTATCGTGGTGGTTGTGATGGTTTGCCTGGTTTTCGGGTCTTGACGCACTGGCCTCGTAATTTTTTGAGTGTCACTATTTTGTCTTTCTTGCTTTTAACAGGACTGTTTTGAAGTATAGGCATTCTCCACTTCTCGCTATATGACCTGTATTTTGCAAAGCGGACATGCTTTTTGCTCCTTGCAGTCTTTGGCCCTGTATCCTGTTTTTTCGCAGTTGTAACACGGTGTTCTTCTGTCTGACACATTTTGAGATTATATGTTTGTATGACCAACATTTTTTACATTTTGTACAGGAGTAGAATTAATGCTCAAACCTTATTTATGTGCTCTGGAAGCTTTTTGGATGATACCTTTTTGTTAAGATTTTCAACGTATGTTACAAACAATCAAGCGGTGCTATTTTTTTGTCTTTTTAATTATGTATAATTTGCCATGGTTCCTCCGGCCTTTCATTTTTAGCATTTAGTTTTGGTTTAAATTTTTGTAAGTATATTTTTCCAGTCTGTGTTTGGGTATTTACAAGCATCATTTTGACTGGTACATAGTAGGTAGTTTGTACTTTCTTCTAGATCGTTTGCTGTTTTCATTCGTAAGTTGAGTACATATTTTCTATTAATATGTTGGCAAAATACATTTTAGTTAGTTTTACTGTTAGTTAGTTTAGGTCTAGGTGTTTTAGTGATAATTAAGGTGTGAATAGTAGCAATAACAGAAAAATGACCCAATGAGAGATCATAGCTTGATGTTACTTCAATGTAGTTTTTTAAAATTTCCTTGATAATATAAAAATATTTTTTTTAATTTCTTGCTTATTTACAACCTACTCTTTAACTGAGTAATAAGTAAATGGTAGAATATTACATGTCATGTGGGGGGATATAGCCAGTGCTATTCTCCCGAATAATTAATGTTATGGTTGTGGAAGCTAGTGGATGAGGTTCTGTGGCCAATTTCGCGGAGTCTGCGGACAATTGCAGGTGGGTTGGACAGCTGATCGATGAGGTTGTTTTCGTGCCCTACGAGCTGGTGGTGGTAGGTGGTGGCGAGTCTCTGGATTTCATATGCAACAGTTGGGATGTTCAGATCTGTGTGGAGGGTATCGTTCCGAATGTACCAAGGCGCGTTAGTAATCAAGAGGAGAATTTTAGATTGGAACCGTTGTAATATTTTGGTGTGAGAGGCCTTTGTGCAACCCCAAAGTTGTACCCCTTAGGTCCATATGGGTTTTAATATGGCCTTGTATAGAAAGAGTTTGTTTGTGAGGGAAAGTTGAGAGCGGGGCCCCAGCAACCAGTACATTTTTTGAGTTTTAGGTCGAGTTGTATATAAAAATATAAAAATCCTGAATTTTGTTAGTACATGTCGATTAATGTGTGGATTTTGCATTTGTTAAGCGATTGTGGTGGTTATCTTTCTGTCTTTGTGAATTATTAACTTCAACCCCCATGTATTCTTAACGTTATACTCTCCGCCATCAGTAGATGTTAAACCAAGCGTTTCA
This sequence comes from Sinelater perroti, assembly GCA_036346155.1. NCBI lineage: Eukaryota > Metazoa > Arthropoda > Insecta > Coleoptera > Elateridae > Sinelater > Sinelater perroti. The sequence goes on from JARFIY010000077.1 coordinate 4,832,700, forward strand.
AAATAGGATTGGAATTATGCCTTTGTGGTTCGATGTCTTGGTGAACAGTAAACTGCTAAGAAATTAGTAGGATTTTGTAATTTTACCATTTGGGTGACTGTAGCTTAAAGGAAGCTTTATATTGTGGTAGTTCAAAATTTGGAATAGTTCTTTCGTGGGTTGTATCATCAAAATAGTTAGTATTCTAACAGTATAATAGAGAATTCAATACCAAGAGTATGTTTATATTACTTAATGAGAGAGATGTAACTGCTTTTGTAGCTTTTAGCAAAGAGATTATACTGTTAGTTTTCAGGGCATGTTTAAAATCATAAAATTTTGCTAGATTAATTGATTGGATTTAAATTCGTTTAGAAAAATTGAGTGTTATATCTCCTGTGTGTTATGTTGTGTGGATGTTTCCTTGAACTGTTTGACTATATGATAAGCCTGAATTTACAAACTATATATTATTGGTTGTTTGTTAAAAGCGGTTGGCGTGTGTGGAACCAATCCATTTCTCTGAAATATGTTATCGTTGTTTTTTTTTGGTATATTGATTAACTTTTATGGTTTCTTGTATAAATTGTTGCACATTTTGCTGTTATCTGAACCTTCATATTTCACCCAAGTAAATCATCGTTCAATTCTGGAACGTGTGCATTATAGTAGTCGTTATCTTTTGTGGATGTCTTTATAATAATATTTTTATCAACGAACTTAAAAAGTTCGTTACTGAATTCTATATGTCTGTCGGTCTGTCTGTCGCCGTCACAAAAATATGGATTTTTTAAAATTTTAAAATGGATTCTTATAGGAAATTTTACGCTGATTTCAAAATCGAAATCAAAAAGTTTCTATCTCGAATAGTTTTCGAGATATTCGACTTAGAATTTCGGGAAAATTTTCGACATTACGATTTTAAATGTGATTCTTATAGGAAGTTTTACGCTGAATTCGAAAATGAAGTCGAAAAAATTCTATGTCGAATAATTTTCGAGATATTCGATTTCGAATTTTCCCGAAATTCGAAATCGAAATCGAAAGGTTTTTTTAAATTCGTTCTGGGATTGCTTACAGAGCAATCTCTTCGCCGGCCCCATGTTTTGTTATTGTAAATGTCTTAGTTTGTATATTACTGTAGTTGCTATTTCAAATAAATAAAAAACACTACTAATGTTGTAATAGTTTTTCTGTCTACATTCTATATATTTGCAACTATTTAGTTTAGGCTTTTATGTTAACTACTGAAACAGCAGGTTGAAGGTATATTAGTACTACTCGTTCAATTTTTATTTGATAGATACGATGAGTTGCATTATTATTACTCATACGATAAATACATTTTTTGAATGCGTCTGAAATTTCACTTATTTTTACTACATTTTTTGCAACACATTTGTGTATTGGTCTTTTCCATGACGTTTTCGAAATTATTTATCGTTTGTAAACGGTAAATACTACCTTATACTTTAATTTATGGTTTTTTAACTTTTGCTATTTCTTTCTGGTATCGTCATGTTAATTATTTTCTTACAGTGATTTACATCTGTTTGTTAGATTTAATAGACTAGTATTAGATATGTGTTTATCCGGCGTTTTGCTGCTCTGTGGAGTTATTTTTCTTCTGCTACTGCATATTTTCATTTAGCTGCTACTTGAGCCCCCAGTTTCTTGTTCAAATCGGTGTGAAACGTTGAGCGTTTATAATAGTTTAAATTTATGTGTTGAATAATATAATGTGTTGTAATTGCATAGGAAACATTGATGTTGTAATGCGTGGCTGGATTATTGGCTGCCCGTTTGAACTGCTTACATTAAATTGCAGTGGCGTGTTATTCACAGGTGAGTATTTTTGCTAGAACTTGCCAGTTTAACTATTAAACTGAAAAACATCGAGTCCTGTGGGCGGTCTGAAATTAACAGCAGGTGGAAACATATTCCAAAACCGTTATTTGCTGATCTGTTTTTCTTAGTTTATTTCAATTTACTTCCTACTTGAGTTTTTTTAGTACACTAATATTTATATTTAAATAAACACCTGGCTATGGGTTAGCACGCGCTCGTATTGTTACAATAGCTGGACGCCTACATGTCCTAGCGTTCCAAAAACTCAAGCAAGTAATGTATCATCCTAATTTGAATTTTCGTAAACCATACTGTCTTACATATTCCTTTTTATATAATAAAACTTGACATTTGAAGGTTTTTCTTCCAACTTTTTCATTATAATTTTCCAGTATAAGCTATGCTAGGAGCTATTTACACTGTTTCAACAACTATGATGTTTTATCCAAGTAATATTCTGGAGATTTACTAAATTTTATTTCCGCCACTCTTTTGAAATATCGATGTTGTTTTACTAGATTTGATTTATTTCAGATATTTGAGTATTTAAATGGTATCAAAATTTAGTGAGCTTTAATCAATATGCAATCTGGAAAAACTTCAAGGAGAGGCTATTAACCTTGCAGGGGTGAGATAATCCCATTTATTGAGTTAAAGGAGAGGATTACTACATCCGATTCTATTAGATTGGTCAAATAGGTTATCTTTAATATTTAAGTAGAGTTTGGCGTTGATGTTACCGTTCAAAATTCCTACCGCAAAATACCTATACGCAAATTATGATGGCAAATTTTAACTTCATGGAATCCAATTATTTTATCTATTGTGATTGACCAGGTAAACCTGTTTCTCATCCGATGTCACGTCAAAATTCAGTTCAGAGCAATGTTGAGAAATTGACAGCAGACCTCGCCCTATTTGCTAGGCTTTGTGGAAAAATCAATTTGATGTAAGTGGTTGAGAACGGTTAGATGAGATGAAACTCCAAGAACTGACGCCAGATCACAACTACTTGATGAAGGCTCATCTTTCAACTCTGAGAATAAATCTTTGTTGTTCAAATTTGATAGTCGACCAGAACGAGGCTCGTCTTTTAGATCTTTTGCGCTGAAGGACCTGATCTCTTTGGCTATTGTTCGTTGAGTAATTTTTTCTCTTCCAATTGTTAACTTTGCAAACTGGCCCAGCAGCATCTTCTGCCGTCATTTTTTCCAATACTGTCGTAATAAAACCAAAAGCGAATCTTGAAAAGTGATTTAAATATCTTAATTACAATTTCCTACACGAAACAATATTAAAAAATAAAACAAAAACGTTATTTTTGACCTCGAATACGAAATTTTTGACCAACGTTATAAAATTTCTTACTTCTAATTCTAGGATTTTAGTTTGATTTTGATTATTGCTTTATTCTCTTCTAATTTTATTTTCTCATAGGTTAGTTATACACAATGGGAAGCCATGATATCTGCAACATGATATTATTTACTTTTTCAAAGTTTCTTAAACAAATTCACATATTTTGTAACAAGAAAAACTTTGTGGCTGTCAGGTAATGACCACGCTAATATAATAATGTGTTCAGAGGTTAGATTATTTGTTTAATTTGTTAGTCCTTAGTCTTTTTGGCGATATGTGGTTTTGAATTGTCTTACAGAATTATTTAATAACGATAAATTACTTATTTGTGTATCTGACACATCTAAAATTAAAATGACGACGTTATAAATGTTCAATTAAGTCAATCGACCTTGACGTTTATATTCTTGGTCTAAAAGCCCGTGAAGCTAAACCCGTACTGTCTATAGTGTGAGAAAGGCTAAACGTTGTAAGATGTCATAGACAAGAAAATGATATCTTGTAAAATTGGGAGCACTGTACTAACATGTCTAAAGTAGCCAGGTTAATTGGGCTTACAATTTATTAAAAAATTATAACATTTATTAATCACTACAGATACCTAAATTTTACTAGTTAATGTTCTGCCTTGCGGCACTACGCCAGCATTACTTCCAATACGATCACCGTTTTTACAATCTAAACCTACATACATTTCAAAACGCTCGATTTTTTATAATCTGTCGTGGCTTCCCGACATTCGCCTTAATGCAGGACTCGGGAAAACTACAAAACCCCAAGTTAGGGCAAGCGATTCGTAACCGCTGATGGCTCCGAGTCTCCTAACATTTTCAATTCTACGTAAAAAGCAGGGCAATCTACCTTAACCTACCTACGCCTATTTTGTGTTTTTTGGAGTTCGCATCTCGCGCCCCTTCAATACCCGTAATCTCGCAAACCGTTCCGCAATACCTACTCGTGATGACGGCCCTTTTCGGTATGGTCCTCTTTGGTTAGCTCCCAGTATAGAGTAGACTAGATATAAAGTATTCATCGACACCTTTTGCTATTTTTTCAAACCTAGACCCTATCTGCGGCTTAAACGCAGACACGGCAACATGTTGTACATGGATAATTCAAAAAGTTATTTGATTATGGTTGATTATAGATTCGACGAACATTAATTATAATTTTGAATGGTCTGTGTATGACATCATCTCCGTGTCTGCTTTAAGCCGCAGATAGGGTCTAGATTTGAAAAAAGCGAGTCTGCGTGCATTTAGGATCGGTGAAATCTTTTGTGCAAACACCCAAGTAATTTTCAGCCTCGCATTTTACGTCTATAGTACTGATTCACTAACGACATTTTTCGTAGTTTTTCCACTTTGATTGCGAATAGAAAACTTGATGCAAAATTCTCTCTTCTTTTCCATCGAACTATAAATATTAGTAGCATAAGTTCACATCTTTACCTGTTCAAATTTAATTAAATATTTGTGAGTATAGAATCCTGTTTCAATTTCTTATAAAATTTAGAATTTTTACCGATGGTGACTCTTAGTCGTTTATGAACATTAAATAAATTGTTATTATTAACGAGAATTATTAATGATAGAATGTATATTTACATTAGCTATTAAGTTTTGTTTTTAAACTTAAGTGGTGCTATGCTAAAAACGGCTAGATTTTTAATGTGGTGCCTGCGATTTGTTTGCAATTTTATAGCATATAAATATAAATTATTAAAAATTCCCAACAACCTATAGACTGTTTAATAATAACCTTTTTTATTGCAGAGAGTAAGTTTTGCAGAAAAAAATATACACTAACAATAATATAACGAGTAAGTACATTGGTGTAGAAAAAACGGTGAAAATTCTTCGGCTATTTAATCTGACAGCTCTATACTTAGTTGTATATAAGCTTTTTATAACTTTCTGCAGGAGGCGTTTAGATTCGGAAGGCAAACAAACTACCATATATTTACTATCTAAAATTCATAAACAAATATATATATATATATATATATATATATATATATATTTACTTGTTTATGAATTTTTAGATAGTAAATATATGGTAGTTTGTTTGCCCTCCGAATCTAAACGCTTCCTGCTCTTCTTCCAGTTGAGGTTCTGCCTTTTCTCTTAGTCGGTTTTCTAGTATTCTTGCATATATCTTTATTACAACTGACGATAGGCAGATGTCTCAGTAGTTAGCACATTTTGTTGTGTCTTCCTTCTTATTACTTTTTATATCCCATGCTTTCTGAAATATTTTCGGTAGCTTAAGGCTATTTCTGATAACTTTTCTTACTTTTTTTCATTCATTTTATCTTCTTTCTCAATTAATTAATCAATTTATATTGTTTTTGGTTCTTGTGGTTCATGTTTGTATCTTCTTTCTTCTTTAAATTTCTCCTGGTAATGTGCTTTCCAGAGTTATAGTATTTCTTTTGTGTTTGTCATCATTCTATCTTCTTTGTTTCTTATGTTTGTTGTCGGTTTCGTTTGGTAACCCTAAGTCTTTTAATTGTTTTGATCTTTTATATATTTACTTTCTATTTTCATTTCTCTTATCGCTATTGCTGCTTTCTTTTCTTTTCTGTAATAAGTTGCTCTATCTCCTGTTTAATTAGTTCTTTTATCTTTGTTCGGCGCTTCTTTCTTGCTTTTCATTCTTATTTTTATATCTTTACTCCACCATTTCGTTCTCTTTTACATAGGACTGCTCATCACTACTTATTTTCTTATTTAACTTTTGCTGCTTCTAGTACCGTTTTCTTATCTATGTTTTATATTTTATTAGGTCTCATTGTTGGCTTGCCATTTGATCTTGTTCTTCTAATTCTATTAGTTTTATTTGTAATTCTCTTTCATACTTTCCCTTTATTCCACTATCTTCTAGTGCTTCTATTTTGATCTCCTCATGCTTTTCATGTATTCTTCTTGTCGTTTTCTTGTCTTTATATCCGTTGCCACCAGTCTATGGTCTGTGTTCTATTCAGGTCCCCTTATAATTTTGACATTTTGTATTGCATATCTGCGCGTTCTGTATGTTGTAGTATATTATGTCATTTTATACTCGTTTTTCGGCTTCATTTGTAATTTATTAAATATTTCTGTTTATAAAATATGTTTTCTATTAATAATTGGTTTTTAATGCAGAAATCGTTTATCCTTTTATTTTTCATTTATTCTCCTCTATATTTATTTTGTTCATCTATTTTCCTCTTGTGTTTCTTTTGCGTGGGCTGAACATTTTCATGAAATTATTTTTTTTTGTTTTGTCTGTATCTTTCGTAGGTGCATATGTATGGATTATTGCTATTTTCCAATGAATTCTAGATTTATATACATAATCCTTAAATTTACATCTTCCCAGTCGGTCACTCTGGATTCAGTATTTTGGATTTCCACCCATTCTTTTCTTCGGTTTTGTACTACAGTTCCTGAATATCTTGATAAGTATCCTTCATCTAGTGTTATGGCTCCTGTTCTTTCTTTAGCTTTACTTATCCTAAGTATTTTGTATTTGGCATCTTTCCATTTTCTCTACCATTTCTACTTTCTTTCCATTTAATATTTTGTCGCAATCTTTGTCTGTTTTTCGCCTGTTCGTTCCGTGTAGTCCGTCTATATCCAAAGTCCATATTGTGTCTCTGAATTGTTTTATTTCGTTTAGGTGATTGGCTCAACGACAAAGGCCCCGTTAGCTCGTGACGATCAGTCTTTGGTCTACGGCTACTTATTTTGATTATTCTTAGCAAACCTGTTTCTAGGACTTCCCCCATCCGGCACTACTCTAGAAGTGTGGTCTGCCAAAGGCAAATATTCATGCAAAAAATAAAAAATAATGTGTGGAGAGATAAACAGTTTGTAACTTACTCTCATTCAGCAAATCTCGTACCATACATCTAACCTTCTTCTGTAGTATGAGTTTTCTGTGACAGCGATTAACTGTATTTGTGGTAAATTCGGCCCTGTCTTATTGTTTGTTTGTCCATTTTTTGGCAAGCATCTTAGGTTGCACTGCCAATAGAGGCGTTTAGTGTTTGTAACATTGTCAACAGACCCATGCAGCCTTTATTAAAAATTGTTATTTCACTATACACGGTTGTTAAAACAACGACAATGGTGGTATAAATTTCCATTGAAGCAATCTTCCAGCTGAGAGCGTTCAGGCTTTGATTCGAATTCTACATGTGTCCGTCCATACACTTTAACAATAAATTGTCTTTGCTCAAGTCTTTGTATATAGGTCGAATAGTATCTTGGTCATTTTGAGGAAGAGGAGCCTTATGTTTATAGTTTTTTAAGATGTTAACAAAACACTCATTATCACGAGCACCACCGACTTTCTCCAGAAGGGCAGAATTAATGTTGCGTTTTTTTGCTCGTTAAAATTTTGTAAAAAGTATCACTCGGATTGCTTTCTTTATTTTATCAACTGAATTCCTATTTCTCTTATATGTCTGTAATTTGTCAATAAGTTTGCCTGTTAGCTTTGCCCTTTCTTAAAGATCTTTCATAGATTTTTTAGTGTATGAAGATGCGTCCCCGTTCCCTTCGAACGATCGTTTATCCACAAAACATTTCGAACAGCTGTACTTTTGTTAATATTTTAAATATTGACTTTGTTTTGGGCTTAAATTATTTGCAGGAGGTGTACCTTTCCCAATCTGTACAAAACAGAAAAAATCAATTTTTGAAGTTCCTTTTGCTCTTGCTGAAAGCTGAGACCCTTGGAACAATATTTTTTTTAGGTAATAGACTTCAATAACCATATCATTTGCCAAAAATAGGACAGGTGCTGGTGTCTACAAGTGGTTTAAGGAGAGAGTTACTATTTGCTTTTAAGCCTAAATCTCTCAAAACAATCGATTTTCATCTACATAAACGAATTGTAATCTTATGTGTTCTATCAAATTATATTATTCTTCAAATTTTTTATAGTATCGTAATAACACATCTGGCAGTAAGAAATCAAAAATTCTTACAAATTTAAAGCAATTGTAATGAATGCATACGACAGGTTTATATGAAGAATATCCAAAAATGTAATATTTAAGGAAGTTCAGTGGCCAAGTGCAATGTTTTAGCTCTAAAGAGTATTTGCATTAATTTTGATTTGTTTTCTGTTCAATATTTTAAAGCAGCACACTTTATCTCAAATAAATGAATTGATATAGCCTTGAAAGTAAACTTGTTGTTAATTATTAGTAATACTTTGCATCCTAGAGATAACCTAATTATTACTTAACTTTCGAATGCAAATTTGGAAGAACTGTTAACCTTGTTCTAAATAAAGCCTGGAAACTGAGAGTAGCTTAATTTCGCTTGAAACAATGGAAAGCATTCCGTTAATTAAATTATAATTGAGCCTATCAATTCTTATTGTTACTTGTACTTTATTTGCACTTTGTGCGAAGACAATAAGCACTTTTCTTTTATTTAAAAATCAGTGGCAAATGCTTATATTAAAGTCTTCTAAGAATATATAAAAACAGGATTTATTCTAATTTATAACATTCTAATTTGATGCTTAATTTTAAAGAGTCGCGACGTTTCAGTAGATGCGACAGATAGTTGATACTCTATATTTAATATATATTTCTTTTTTTTCAAGTAGGCTACTAGCCTGTTTCTAGCAGCACAGTCGTGCGGTACTATGAACTATGTTGAGCGTACGTAATTAATTTATAGCTCGTACATCACAATAATTTATCGTATATCCATCAAAATTTGAAGATAATCTTTAAAATGCTTCATTTATGATAATTATTTTAAGGCTTCTACCAATTAGCCAGTAGAATTCTAAAGTATTTAAACTAGGTAATTTCCTCTTATACTTAAAGATGTACTGCTTTTAGTTTAAGCTAGAGTCAAGGTAGAAGTCTTTTACAGCCATTTGAAAGGTGTTCTATTGACATTTTAATGCTATTTTTAACTATATTTCGAGGTAATATGGGACCTTTTTGTTTATTTTTATATTGCGTGCATGTCGCGGCATAATTCTGCCATCATCTGCAAAATTCCCAATGAAAGCTTCTAATTCAGTAAATACAGGGTGTCCCAAAACTGTACTCACTCTTTAAATGATAATAGCTGCAGTATATATTGACTTAGAAACGATAATTTAATGGTTTAAATTAAAAAAAAGCATATCAAATAAAATTAGGTGTTTGTTTACAAATATTCAAACTGACGACTGCCTCTTCACTGAACTAATAGATTCAATATCACCACGAAGTATTTTAGTTAAAATTGCAAAACATTTTTTAAATGTTTGTTGTTTTTGTACAGAAAGCCTTATCCTTATAAAAAAAATCTATTGAATCAGGCCAGGAAAATAGCACGTCTAGATAAGTCCTTACAATATGATGATAATGGGAAGCTGCTTCGGCTTGCAAAAGTAAATCTCTTCGTTGCCAAACAACTCTTCGACACGTAGACTGTAAATAATACTAGTGGTAGTTCTCCAAACAAAATGGCCCTGTAATACTCAATGTTGATGTCCCATAGCACACTGGAATAAGTTCCATTAAAATGTAATAAATTATTTTTATAAATAAAATGTTGAAATAGTATAGCTTAGAAAATATGTAAGCATTTCTCAAATTCTATAAATTAGATTCATTTTTTTTCATATTAAAAATTAAAATAAGCAACAAAGCAAATTTTTTATATTCGTTAATGTTTTGTTTTAATATTTGTTTACTATTTTTTATTTTAACGAGTGCTTTATTACCCGCTCTCAAACTTGCGGTTCCGGAATTACAATACCTCGGCCGTGCCTGCCGCCAAGCCAGAATTTGTCATTCGGAGGCATTCGGGTCAGACACGGAAAGGCACGAACAATTGTGTGACAGCAATAGTTGAACTTTGACCTGTGTGACAGCAGCACTCATAATTTTTTTTATATATATAATTTACACTTTTTTGTTGTATTGGTTTTGACTCTTTTATCGCTTTAAAATACAAAGTTAGGAAAATATTTTAGAAATTTTGGTCTTAACTTTCATATTTCTTTTCTTTTTACTTGGTAAATATTATATTTGATTAGAACAAATAATTATGTTAAATGCTTTGTTTTTTGAATTATATATATAAAAAAAATTATGAGTGCTGCTGCTGCTGTCACACAGGTCAAAGTTCAACTATTGCTGTCAATTGTTCGTGCTTTTTCGTGCCGACCCGAACGCCTCCGAAGGACAAATTCTGGCCCGGCGGCAGGCACGGCCGAGGTATTATATTTCCGGAACCGCAAGCGATAGAAAATTTTTGTTTGAGAGCGGGTAATAAAGCACTCGTTTAAAATAAAGAGATTAAAAGTAAAATAAAAATTAAAAAGTTCTATATGTAATACTAGATCAAAAATGGAAGATAAATTTTTATTAATTACACATGAGTGATACGATAAAAACCCAAACTGTAATACATTGTTGAATCATTAAATTAACACATTTTTAGTAGAAAACACCAGCCCATAAACATGTATGCCTATTTAATGTGATTAGTTAGAAACAGGTTATTCGTGTTTGGCTACTGAATGAATTGAAATTTAATTCAAACGTAAGGACACTTGAAAAATTAGTTCAAATAATAAAACTATTAACTGTACAGCCCAATTTTTATCAACGATGAATATTAGAAAATCACGTGACATTCTAAAACCTGCCTGTCTGATGTTTGGGATTCATCTAGACACTTCGTTATTCGTGTTGTTATTATTTTTGTTAAACATTTATGTGGGTGTTACGGCCAAAAGTGGACTGTATCGTAATTTTAAATTTAAACAAAAATTTTAAACAAAAGCCGAAGCTAAAAACACTAACCTGAGGAAATGGCGCTTTTCTACAGGGAACCATGTGCTGTTGGTCCAGGGGGATCCAGGAAGAGGAAATAAGGATGTGATTGAAAAAATAGGATAAGTTACCCCAATATTCACAGCGGAGCCGATCGGTAGCGTCTGGTGCAAAGGAAAATCTGGACCAAGTCTCACCGGAAAAAAATTCAAACCTCAAAATGCAATCAAGGAACAAAACGACTTCCGGAAGGAGGTTAATCTGGTCGGCAAAATATCGAATTCCGCCACAAAATTAGCTTTCAACAAAACGGCCTCGCGGAAATGAAAACTTCTGCTGTCAATCAAACACGCCGGCACGCTCTCGGTGAAACGCTCTAGGCTTACGGAAAATTTAAAAGCTGGTCGCCCGCTTTCTGAACCATCACAACTAAATTTAAAACGAAGAGAGCGAAAAGACCTAAGAGCCAAGTAAGGCGCGAGAGCAAAGCCGAGCCAAACCGCGGCCTACATATCAGTGCTCCGCGTGATCGGGCAAATTGGTCGTAGCTAAAATATACAGGAAGGGCGAAATACGGTCGCCCTGATTTAAAATTCAAATAAAAGTAATTGGAGATTGGCGCGAACAGTGAGAGAACAACGAAATCGGCCAATAGTTTGTTAGGTTTTTTTTATTTTCTTTTTTATAAATTATACACAGCATTAGCTTTTTCCCATGATTTGAGTATTGTTTCTTGCTTTTATTACCATAGTTCTAATATGATCCCGTCCGAGCCTGCAGCTGTATTATTTTCATTTGCTTTAGTGCCTGTTTTATTTCATGTTTATTAATTTTGGGTATTTTCCTGCATAGTCTTTAGTCAATGGTGCTTGTTTTTCATTTGGACTAGTTGGTAGTTCTTGACTCTTCGACGAGTCTAGTTCCTTGTAAAATGTTTCACTATATTCTAAGATTTCTTTACGATTGCACAGTGCCTTCCATTCATCTATTATATTTACTATTTCTTTTTTCCTTGTTGTATTCTCCTTCTGAATACTTTTAGTCCTTTGTTTCTTTCAATGACGTTTCTCTAATAGTTTTTTTTTGTTGTACTCTAATATGTATTTTACTCGATTTCTGATCATCATCATCATCATTGAGCCGTACAATTTTGCGAATTATGGCTACGCCTTTCTAAAGCGTTTTCAATCCATTTATTGGGGAAGATCAGTCCCCTTGTTCTTGCATTCTTTCACAGTTTGTTGTTAGTTCTGGCGGTCTCTATTAACTTCTTCCATTTCTTTCTATCTCTGCATTTCGACCTCCAATCTTCTATTCCCATTATTTTATGTCCCCTTCCAGAGCATCTCTCCATCTCTTTCTTGGTCTTCCTCGTTTCCTGGGTCCAAAGGGTGTTCACTGCGTCACCCGTATCATTTCCTCTGGTTTTCTTCAACAGATATGCCCCGCCCATCTTAAGCGTTGTGTTTTTATGTGTATGACTATGTTTTCTCCTCCTACTTCTTCTTCTATTTCTTTATTCTTTTTCAACCTTCTTTCTCCATCTCTTGTTATGCTAGGTCATAATATTGTCCTCATAATTTTTCGTTCCATGATTTTAGGGCTTCTTCTTATTTAATTACTGTTGTTGTTTCCATCGCGTAAGTTATGGTGGGTCGAATCAGGGTTTTATAAATTTTTATTTTGGTTGTTTTACTTAATGTTTTGTTTTTTTAGCAGTGTTTTGTTTCTGCCATATGCCTGGTTTACTTTCAGCAGTCTTTCTTTCACTTTGTTCCCCCCCGTTTTATCCTATCGTAACTCCCAGAGAGTTAAAGCAGTTAACTCTCACAAACATGTGCTCTTGTGTTTTTAAACAGTCTTGTGTGTGCTTATGTTCTTTTTCTATTTTCATGTATTTTGTTTTTCTTTCGTTTATTTCCATGCCAAATTTTCGTGCTTCTTCGTCTAGTTGATCTACCGCTCTTGCAATGTCTTCTTTCCTATTTACTATGATTGCTATGTCATCCGCATACGCTATTATTTGTATTTGATTAGTCATGATGTTTTTCTTATGCAGATTAGTTTTTCGTACAATGCTTTCTAGAGTTAGATTAAATATAGTTGGGGATAGGGAGTCCCCCTGTTTCACTCCTCTGTTTGTTTCAAAAGATTCTGTTACTGTTCCTTGATATCGTACTTGTGTATTTGTATTTGTAAGGGTCATTTCTAACAGTGCCAGTAGTTTCCCAGGTATTTCTAGGTGTTCTAGTTCTCTTATTAGTTCTTTTCTGCTCACTGAATCTAAGGCCATTTTGAAATCTATAAAAATAATGTGTTACTTTATTATGTTCCCATTGTTTTTTGGGTTATTTGTTCTAGGGTATGTATGGCGTTTATGGTCTATCGGTCCGGTCTAAATCCATTCTGGTAATCCCTAAGTATATTTTCGGCGTGCGTCTTTAGTCTTTTGTTCACTAGGTTTGCTAGAATTTTATAGGTGGTGTTTAAGAGCGGTATTGGTCTGTAATTTTTACAGTTATCTGTTCCCCCTCTTTTATATATTGGTATTATTATGTTGTTGTTCCAGTCCTTTGGCATTTTGTTTTGTCTCCATATTTGTTTTATTAGATGGCATATTTGCATTTGTATTTGTTGTCCCCCATATTTTAGTAGTTCCGCTTCGATCCTGTCTTTCCCTGGTGCTTTACCATTTTTTAGTTTTCTTAATTCTTCCTGGATTTCTTCATCATCGGGGCGGTCTTCTTCTTCTTGGTCTAATTGTCTGTTTACCTTTTCCATATCCCCTCCTTTTCTATATAGCATTTCTTGATAGTATTGTTTCAATATGTCACTCATCCTTTGTGGGTCGTTCTCTATTTTGCCGTGGTGGCTTGGTGGATAGATCACTAGACTACGAAACCAAGAGTTGCGGGTTCGAATCCCGCTCTCGCCAATTCGATCACTGGCATTTTTACGGCCCAGCTCGAGTCAGGCTGCAATAAAATGAGTACCTGGAGGTCAAACTCTGGTGTAATAATAGGCGGTCGGTACGTAGCGCTAGCCACATACTACCCTTGTGTACCGTAGGCTCTTGATTGTAGCAGATCTATCCTGTTACGACCCCCATAGGCCTTCGGGCCTGCTACGGGGAACTATTATTATTGTTATTATTTATTTGTCTTTTTAAGTACGCTGTGTCAGCTTTTTTTGTTACTAATAATGTAATTATAAAGATCGTCAACATTTATGGTCTCTCTAATTGGGTTGCTTCAAAATGTCTTCTATAGTACATTTTTGTAGGTGTCCTTTGTTCCGCACCTCTGTATGGTCTATGTTTCTAGCTCCTGCTTCTGTTAATTTTCTTCTCTCTAATCTTGTATTTGTTTCTGCTTGTGTTCTTACCATTCTACGGTCGCTGATGTTTATTAGGTCGAGGACGGATATATCTTATATAATATTTTTACAGTCTGAGATCATGAAATCGATCTCGTTTCTTGTAATCCTATTAGGGCTTTTTCACGTCCATTTCCGGTGTTCTTCTTTCAGGAAGAATGTATTCATTGCTTTTAATTGATACCCTTCAAGGAAGTTTACTAACGCTTTTCGTCTGTCATTACGTGTTACTACTCTATGCGTACCCATGGATGTCTCTCCTATTTGGTATTTTCCAATTTTGGCATTAAAATTTCTGATTAGAAGTGTATAATAGATTTTGTCTTCATAGAATTGTCAAATCTCTTTACCAGTGTATTTAGATGTTTTATATTTTTTTATATAATTCTTGATGATATTTCCACCGTTCAACAAATACTTTGTTCCATTTTTTGTTTATCAAAATTCCAATAAAATTTATACTGGCGTTTTCTTCTTCCTTATAATATCGTATGTTTCCTGTTTTCAGATTCATCATTTCCTTTCTCCTTATCTTGACATTACTCAGTCCAACAATGTCCTGCTTAATATGTATCAGTTCTTCCAACTGTGCTAATTTGCCCTATGTACAGAGTAATCTTACATTGAGTTCCATTAGTTTGTCTCTTACTTTCGAATTTTTTCCTTTCTAAAAATCCCAAAGGCAGACCGGAGTACCGGTATGGGATTGTGGACGATCAACCTTATTCACCTGTGGTATTTAAGTTTTAATTTTTTTTATGTTGAGTTACTTAAGGGTGATTTGGCATTAAAAGACCATGCTTGCTGAGAGGGTTGGCGAGTTTTTAATCAGCAATTCCTTTGGAGTCAGACTCTGTGTGCGGCTACCCAATATGAGAACAGGCGCTGCTATTGAAGTATGCTTTTCCGCCTCTTCTATCGTTGTGACCTTAGTTGTCATCTTCTGTCTTGAGAACTGTTGGTATTTTTTCTCTGTAACTCTGGGTAGGAGCGCTTAAAGGGTACTATCAGTCGGGCCAGCTGAACCCTGTTTTTTAGCGAGGTTGTTACTCCTTCTCCTTCTCCTTTATCCTGGCTTGGGACAGGCAGTGATAGTATAATGATCACTGGCATAGTTGAAAGGTTTTATAATGCAATAATATTAAAAGATAAATTAAAATTAATTTGTTCATGTTTGTTAAATTTTTTGATAGAATTAAATTATATAATAAGTGCTAATAAAAACGAAGACGAATTCTAAATAAATTTAACAGGAAGTTAATTTTCCTTGCAACGGCATTTAAACTGAACTATAACGTGTTATCAACACTAATGTTATTTTTTAACCTAATTTAAAGCACTTTATTTATGCTTGTGTTTTTAATTAACAATTGTTAAATTAATATGCTGTAAAATGAACAGAAATTAAAAGCACATTACATCAGATAAAGCAAATCATGGTTTAATTAAAATTAGCTGGCGCACAAGTATTACTCCTTGTAAACAGTTAACATTACTGCGTTTTGATAAAATTTTAAAGTTAATGGCTTGTACAACTTTAGTTAAAAAAAAAACGATTATAGCTAACTAAAATTAATTATCACGGTAACACGCAAGGCGTTTTACAACCGCTAATATTTTTATCAATTACCACGCTAAAACACAAGGGCAAATCATAAGCTTGTCGAGATTGTGTTCTAATAAATTTTATGGAAATTAATGCATAAAATCTGCTATTAAAACTTCTGTAATCAAATACAAATTTTCCGCAGGAAACTTTAAATTGCGTGTTTTTGTAATTAATTTTTTAAAAAACAATAATTAGCATTAATTGCAATCATTATTTACTAAGGTATTACTGCTAAAAATTGTTGTTTATGCTCATTATTATTAAAAAAAATAACTTATATGTGAAGTATTGTCGAAAAGTTTATCTAGTGCGTGACGATTTTGAAAGTTGTAGACCATGTGGGCATATGAGATGAAAAATTAGATTTTATAGAATTAGTCAAAGCAAAACCCAGTCTGCGAGCTGGGTATATATTAGGCTGTTTAGAAATAATACTCTACTGTACAACGTTTGGATAGACCACACTACTTGGTTTATTAAAACCATCTTTGCTTTGGTCTATTTTGTTAACGATTTACAAAGCTTTGAGATAATGTTTTGAGAAACATTTTTTACACTATTCTTGTTTTTGAACATCTTGTTTTTAGCAAATAACTTATATGCACTTTGGAACTAATTTTATTAGTACCTTTTCCACATATAGTTTACCATGAAGCAAAAGGCTCTTCTGGTTGATCAACAACGGTACAAGTTTTATTAAGACAAAGAAACTTTTAATGAACAAAATGAAATCATTTTTTAATTTTAGAAAATGCTTATTTCTCGCCATAGGCCACAAAAATGCTATTACAACGGCCTGTTAATTTATATACTATCGCCTTGTTCGTTTTTCTATTTTGCTGTAGATGATCGCCAATGGATAGAAATATAGAACGGTTAGGCATATCTACTAATGACAATGCATGAAATTGATTGTCTTCAAAGGATTGCAAACCATCGTTGTACTGTGTGCTGTATCTTCTTCACCTTGATGATTTTCAATCTGACATGACATAGTATGTTCTAAATTTCAAATTCGTGAAGCAAAAGTATTTGTAAATTAGTACCACAACACGTTCTATGAAGTATATAACTGCGTTCAATATGACTTTTTACAGATCTAATTTGTAGGTCTTGCCTTATTACATCGTTTGTTATGAACCACGGAGTATTAACAGGATTACTTTAGCTTAAAACCGTTTCAATTTGTCAATGTTTGAATTTTTCAATTTAGTTTTTAGTTCTCTAGATCAGACAACGATCTAAATGGAGTCCTAGGTACTTTGCAGAATTTCCTTGCGGTATTTGTAAGTTATTCAGTTTAATCGATTGACTAGTATCTTTTTTTAATGTGAACGTGACTTGTATTGATTTTTGTTTATTTGGTTGGATTTGCTATTTCTTAAGCCAGCACTGTACTCTGCTTAGGTGTTCTTGTAAAAGTGTAAATGTCCTTTTTCGGTTTGTATGTGAGACCATTATAGCGGTATCATCCGCAAATGTTGCGGTAGTAGTCTAGTTTGTTGTCAATAGGTCTGCAGTAAACAATAAATATAGAACAGAACTTGGGGAACTCCGGAGTTAATTGAATGTAGTCCCGTAAAGGCATTATTGTATTTAATCCTGAAGTGCCGCTCACAAATATGGGATGTAAATACTTCGTAAAGGTTGTGAGGAAACTACTATTAAATTTTTCATAAAAGGCCATTGTGCCAGGCTTTATCAAAAGCCTGGCTGATGTCAAACAATAACTGCGTTGCAATATTTTTCCCTCTAATTTTACGAATTACTTTCTGCATTTTTTCTACGATGCCAAGTCTTTCTCTAAACTCAAACTGATGGTTTGGAATTAATCATCTTTCTTCTGAAAGCGGGTTAATTCGTTTTAAGAGCAGTTTTTAAAAATCCTTAAAATTACAGCTGATTGACCTGTACGATGTCACGTTCTCGAGGCCTTGCTCTGGTTTTGCTAGAACTGTGACCTCCTTCATGGTGCTGGAATGTATCTCATTCTTATTACCACATTGAATATGATTGTTAATTGTCTTATTTATTCTTCCGGTAGTTTCTTCAATATTTTGTCGGTAATAAGATCGTAACTTGCTTTCTTTGCATTTGAATTTTTTGTATGATGTTACGCACTTCTTTTGCTTTAAATTTCCTAATTAGCAGTTCTATGAGAATCAAACTTCTAGAATTTGTTGTATTTCTGTTTTTTGATTTTTTTTCTGTAACCGTAGTACCTAATTTGGAAAGATTTTTTAAATTTGCGCGTGTTTGTTGCATTTGTTGTAAATCTTTTTCTTACTTGGTCTGCATATTTATAAGTAAGAACCATACTTTTGGGAACAAGAGTGTCTCCACAACTGTTAACTAATTTTATAAATAAATGGCTAAACAATTAGTTCCAGCAGCATTTACCATCCATTCATGTATGATCACAACAGATCAACAATACAATATATAGTGATTTCGGTTTATTTTTGCTCACGAATCGATTGATCGGCGTTGTATTACATGATTATTAATAAAATGGCTAGTATGAGATTATACTTCAATTTAAAGAAATACTTTCCTTGCTGGATTATTTGTGTTAGTAAATAGGTGGTTTTTATTTTATTTTTTTACATTATTTATTATAATAGTTGAAAAAGAAAATAACTGTTACTGCTATGATATGCTAAGTTCCACAAATTAGCTTCTTCAGTTATAGGACTACATTCAGAGTGCAATATGTGAAGTTGTTCGTGGAAAAATTCATTAGGCCATGTATTATCTTTTGGTAATTTTCATTGACGGAACTCTCAATTTTCTCATAATTCTTCAATTTTCTTTCTACGATTCGTCTGGGCGAGCAACTTTTACTAAACCTTGTACATTTTTAATATTCAGAAAAAGTAGAGGACATACGGAGAAAGCACGAACAGGAAATACTAAAAGGAAATAATGAAAGTAAAGAAAGAAATTAATATAATAGGTAAGGCATCACTCACCTACATGTGCCTTTACTTCAAAAGTTCTTCTAGAATTTATAGTTCTAGTGATATTGAGGGTTGATGAATCTACACTGGTTTAAGGGCATATTGCGCCAAACGCAAATGTAGTTGAAGCGTAATGCGGGTACAAGGCTAAATTAAAACCAGAAATTGATCAAAAGAAGCTAAGACACAGGTGTATATAAGGAGGGTTTAGAAAAGTTTTATTTAACTCCAGACCTGTATACGAATTCAACAGTTAGTCATCGTGTATTACTTTGCATAATAATCTCATTTTTTTTACAAAAGCTTTCAATTATTTGTTTTATGAAACTCAATTTGTTTGTTTTCTTTATATTTTCAATTTTTCAATTATCAAACCTAAATAAGAAAAAGTATTTCAATGAAGTTCTATTAATACTTTTATTTCTCTTACAGTTGTTTCTAGGTTGTGTTTAATAATTTGTGTATGCGATTATGAGCTAGTTCATATTAATACCAAGCATAAATTGATTTAGTATTTGCAAAACAAGAATTTTGTAGGAAGTTCTGTTTTATTGTGGTATTTGTCTCATAAAAACTGTTGCCTTTACTAAATTCAGTGATGTTTCATATTGCTCCTTTTGATCAATTGTATTGCTAAGCATCAATTTATACTTTTTTCTAACACGTCGTTCAATATATTGGGCCTAACTTCGTCGTGGCTGCCTTTGAGCATGTAAATGTAAAACTATTCAACGCTTCTATTATTGTCTATATCAAATAATGCTTCCTTGCAGTCCATTTCTGTAAAAAGATGCTCATTTTAAGTGCTAATCACGAACAGAAATTAACATGCTGAAGTAATTACAAGATAAAAGGGAAAACATTGATCTTATAAGATTAATTGCTTTTGGCTTATAGTCCAAATTCTCACAGAAGATGCAATTAGAAAAAATGTTTTCAAATTCTAGCAAGAGAAAAAGTAGGAAAGCTTTTTAGCAAACATTTCCTTTTCATTAACATATCAGGAAACCTTTCTTCATCTTCTTGTAGACCATCTTATTTCAGAGGTTGGCTACTACTTGGTTAAAATGTTCTCGGTCTTCAGCTAATCGTAACAACTGTGCTGCAGTATTTACATATGTTACACATCCATGACAATCTATTTATTCCTACAGGTCGTTTTCCTTCGATTTTCCCCTTTATAATTATTTGTAATTTCTTAGAATGTGTCCGAAGAAGGCTGTTTTCCTTTTCTTTATAACTTGCATCAGCTCTTTCTGTTTATGTACTTTTCTCAACAGTTCTTCATTTGTAATTCGCGCAGTCCAAGGTATTTTTAACACTCTCCTATTCAGCCACATCTCGAATGCCTCTATTTTCTTTATGATGGTTTCTTTTAACGTCCAAGCTTCCATTCCGTACAGAAGAGTTGACCAAACGTAGCACTTGATAAATTTTATTTTAATATCCAGTCGTAAGTGATTGTTGTATAGCATCGTTTTGTATTTATAGAAAGTACTTTTTGCTATTTCTATTTGAGATGTTATTTCATAATCAGGATCAAGATCATAATAGGAAACAAACACGTTTAAAATAAATCAAAATCAGAAAACAATGCATATTTTTTTTACATATTAGTATTACAAGTGGAGGTTCAAGATAATATTTCACTGCACGTTGGTGGATTTCTTTTTTTACAGTTGGAATTTTTAAATTTGTCTGTAAAGTGTAGTTGTTAATATACTACGGAGCATCTACCATTGCCTGAGGACTTTTTTGTGGTTCTAGATTTTCTTTTATATCTTGAATTGGAGTTGTAGGATGTAAATGATTGATTAAAACTCTGTAGGGTTTTTCTTCTTCCAAATTATATGTATGATGGATAACATTGCGGTTCGCCATAGATTTAACAAGTTTTTTTTATAGATCAGTTGCCGCTACGACGTTGTTTGGTAGACATTTGGCGATAAGATATTTCTCCATGTTCGAAGGTAGGAGGTGGGGTAATTGTTGGGATTATACTTGACTATTGCGTACTGGCAGTGTTTGATTGAGGAGTATTATTTCTTTTAGGTGACTGAAAGGTGCATATCTATTTGTTTCATTATCTGTAACATCATTGGGGTCAGGTAGGTACCTAGAAGTACGCTTTCTTTTGTTGTTACGTATAACTTGCCAAGAAAATTTATTGTTGTTTGCTTCTTTGGCACTAGTTTTAGTTAAGTAGGCCTTTTGAGATTTGTTAACGTTGGCGGATATAATTTCGAATTGCTGATAAATTTGAGGAAATGACAAAAAATTTTGTTGCATACCTGCATTGTAATAATTTTGCTGGAGAAGTGGCTGTTCCACTACGCATTATTTAAAACCTGGCTTTATGGCCGCACTTTTAATTTTAATTAGTAACTTTGCGCACCGGAAAAGCTCAATCTTACTCGTTGAAAGTCAAACGAAGACTCGTATACATATTTGTACACTTGAATTGTTAAAAATACTTTACAAGTACAACAAAAAATCTGAACTAGACGGAAACTAGAAGTGGTGTACCTTTGGGGCTCATAGTACGACTAAAACATTTTAAATTCATAGTACAGATTCTTTAAAAAAACAAACTTTTACTCTAAAAGCGACACCAATAGCATTATCAGAGTATTAACTAGGACATTTGAAAAGTCTAGTTATACTATTAACCAGTACAATTTCCTTTTAATTGGTACATAACAGAACATCATGCAACTCAAAGTTTTTCAACTTGTTGGTGGCAGTTGACACAAACTCTATAGAACGGCAGGACAATATTAAAAAATATATATCTTAAATAAAAAAAATATCATAATAACTCTTACAACTCTCTTTTTTTACTTAAGAAAATAATGTGTCATAACATATGCATAAAATATTTCTTTGTTACTATTTTTTTTGTATCTTTTAACTTTTATAAGTATATAAGTATTTTTTTGGATAGTAAATAAGTTATAGTGGTAGTTTTTATTACCAAATATCTTGATATAATTTTTTAACTAAGCTCTGTTTGAAATCTATTCTTAATATTTCTCTATTGTCAGATTATTGTTTTTTTGCAGTTCAATAAATAAGTTACTTCAACCTATCTATGTATGTGTAATGAAGGCCGTTGTTCATCAACGTCGCTTCAATTATAACTATTTTATTATAACGCGCTACAATATGGAACTTATCATCTAGTCTAAAAGATCTAATTAACAGTGTCTTAAATGTACGGTTATGTATATTGTTGTTCATTGAGATGGTTGAGAAATCCAGAACGCCTTTGAGAAGAGGTGGATCCACAAGGAAGATATTATTGTCAACCAGCTGCGAGTAGTGATCGGCCGATAGGTTGAGATCAGACTTTATCGGCTTGTCGAACTGTCGGGGAGGCAGAGGCGCGACTTTCGAACGATGAGAGGTGACCGATTTGATTCGAGCTTGGCTGACCAACAAAATGGCCTTCGTCTTTAGAGAAGAGTCCTTCTCCTGAATCATGGCGGTAGTGATCCACTCTGAACTAGCAAAGTAAGCGTTGTCAACGAGGACTTTGTCCACTGCTTCTTGCGCAGCTCTTAGGATTTCTCGGGTGTGCATCGCCAGCTGGTGGAAGATGTAGGGTCCAGAGGAAACGGTCGGGTTTCTCCAAATGAGAAAGAAGATGAGGCAGTAAACCTTGACGATGTATATTGACATGAGGGTGAGTTGAGGGACCGAGTTGAGCTTCTCTTTGGCTAAGAATCGACGGATGATGCAAGAAGCGGTCGTCAGCCAGCGCGAGTGGTTAGGAACTGGGATCTCTTGAGTGAGTATTTGCTTGGAGAAGTCGCTGATTTTGCCGGTTTTGGCCACCAGACACAGCAGGGCTTGGTCACTGCGTACCGATGTCGAGAAAAATTTGTTAGGTCAGGTAGAAAAGGGAATGTTCTGTTCGTTTTTTCAAGAAATGGACCAAAAGTTGGCAATAGGAAGAGTGGAGAGGTCGTTTCTCTGATCTCTTCACTCAGCGGGCTTTTGTAGGTTGATGTGTTTTTTGTTTTCTCTACCAGTTTGCACATCAGTGCTCAAAGAGGAAGCTCGTTGAGATGCATTAGGCAAACCACCGACTGTACTGGCTTCTTGGGGGGTTCTTCGAGTCGCCGAATGATACCAGTCCACATTCCAACATTTATGTGAGGTGCAGAGCTTCAGCTCATTGTCCACCTGAGTCATCGAAAGCACCGTCACATGCTCGTTAGTCACTGGTTTCCAAGTGAAACCACCGTCTTCCCGCTGTTCACATCGCTGGCTAATCGATCGCTTTCCATTGAAATAAATGGCATTTGGTGGATTGTGTCGCAGCTTGTCTTTGTGTTGGGCAGTTTTCAACGACTGCAGAGAGCTGAAGCCACTTTGGATGGCGCCTTTGGTAATCTGATGAGGTACATCAAACTGGGAGGTCAGCGAGTTGAATGACTCGGACGCTGTTTTTTGAGACACTTTATTGCATACACAGGTAACAAGAAATGATTTGGGGACAGTGAGCCGGCGACGTCCCGACTTGGGTACAGCCAAATCCAGTGATGAATCTTTGCCGATATTTTCTTCCTCCTCATCATCGTCGAAGATGATCTCAGATAGATCATTTTGAGGCGTAGCTTCATTTCGGTTTAGCAGACGTTCCAGCACCTTGCGTTTTTGGTCTTGGTTGCGATTGAACTTGTCACTATTCTCCTGGAGATTACGCGATACAGTCGAATCAACGAAAGGAGATATATAACGGAGCCTCTTGCCACACTGGTAGTCTAGAAACTCGACGTAACTCTTCTTTATTAGCTTGGTGCACACCACACACCTGCAGTCAGTTCCTAGCTTAGATTGGCAAAGAGCAATGTCGAAAGAGAACTATATGCGGCTATATGGTGCTCCTGGATTTTCGCTTTCCACTCGTCTGTGTCCTTCTTTGCCGCGTGCCGATGAAATTAGTGAGCTACTTTTTTCGTAGTACTCGTGTAGACGTTTGATTGTACCTTGATGGTGTCCAGGTTTCGCGCCTAGATACTTCCGACCATTTCCTAATGATGGACGACTTCTTTGGCCACTGTATCGACCAGTTCGTTGATCGTCTTAGAGTTGGCGCGAGGTTGCTGGTGAAACTTGTAGATGCGCAGAATGTCACCTTCTGAAGGCAGCTGAATGGCTGGAATCTCTGCAAAGTGGCCCAGAATCGGACACAAGGTCTCCTTGCAAGTTAGAAAGTGACAGAAATGGGTAAACAGCTATAGAAATTGGGTAAATTGACTAAACACAGCACCCAGCCGATGATGTAACGCGCGCAACAACCGCCCTCACCGCAAATGGATTGACAGTACAGTATCGTAGTGGGTGCGTGTCCCATCTGGAGCTGCAGCGCCCATCTGAAAATGTGGCCACCTAGTGGCAGCTGATGAGACTACGCGGAATCATTAATTTTTTCCCAAACTCTTTGGATAGATCGGGCTTGACCTTAAACTCATCATGTTACCTCCAGATTTTACCAAAAATTCTTTTTAATGAGGCAAACGTGGGTGAAGATCGGAGAAAAAAATGTTAAGTGCATTCTGCCCTAATGGATACCGAGATACCTTGCAATTATTAAATTGCTAAAAAGTTTCATTGAGTGATAGGTGGACAAGTATATTTTTGTTCGTTAAGGTAACGTGTACAGACTTAGTTTCTTATATAGATCTCAAATAACATTGAGCTGGATTTGTAATTGCATGGAAACCTTTGTTGGCTTTTCATTAGTAGCTAATAATACAGCGTTGCTTACAAAAATTTATCATAGGTTGCTAGGTCTACCATGTACAGTAGATATAATAGTAGCCCTAAAACACATCCTTAGTGCACTCAAGAGCCTACAGCGATCAAGTTGATCTTCTTTTTTGATTTGGAAGAATTGGTCATGTAGATAGGATCCTCATATGAGATGTTTAGTATCAGGCAAACACTTTTTAACTTACTCAACAGGTCTTTGTACCAGGACTTTGTCAAATACCTGACCCACGTCTAGAAAAACAGCATTGCAGTATTTTTTGCTTAAAAGGCAAAATTAATGATTTCTTCTACTATATCAATTTGCTCAATTGTGAAGTGCTGCCTTCTAAGACAGAATTGCTGAGAAACAGGTTGTCTAGAAAGATAGAGGGGGAAGAAGGGGTATTGTTCTACATTTTGATAAACCTTTGTTTTTTCAAAAAATTTTTAGGATTCTGCAGTCTGATTCTTTGCATATTAAAAAAGCTATTTAATATTAATGCACAGTTTTATCTTTTTCTTGCATTTTGGCGCAACCCTGTAAAGGGTCGCTTCTTTGGTATGGTTTGAAAATTTTAAGATGCAAAATCTTATCTGTGAAGCTGAAAGATTTCAGAAAAAATATAAAGTGGCATTTGCAGCAAGTTTGATGAAAATTTTTAAATCGATAATTGTACACATTCAGTAATTACACGTACCATTCAAGTATATATAAAAATTTCAATATTTTACAAAATGTTAAATGTTAAGCTGAAAATTAAATATATATTGTATTTGAATGTATATGGCGTTACTTAACAGTCAATGTTGACCACTTAAGACGAGACACCAAAATTGCTCCCATGACTTTCCTTGGTAACCGCTCTTCTTCCATTCTCACCACATGTCCATACCATTTCAGTTGTTTGTTCTGTATTATTCCCACTATTGGCTCTGCTTCTGGTCCTTCTCTTGTTACATTTTTACTCTGTCTCTTCGTGTTCTCCCTACTATTCTTCTGAGGTATCTCATTTCTGCTGCCGTTATTTTGCTCTTATATTTGTCTTGGAGCGGGAAACTTTCTGCACCATATGCTAGAGTGGGTACATAGATTGTCTTGTACACTTGTAATTTGGTGTCGTCACTTAATTCTCTCTTGTTGATTAGTGTAGCATTAATTTTATAGTGTACTCTTGTTGCTTTGGATTGCGGTTGTGAATTTCTTGCTCAGTTGTTTTATCTTGACTTATAATTATCCCTAGATATTCGTAATAGATTTTTCTTGCGTTCCATATTTTTTCTTTCTGGATCTTGTTTATTTATGCATACTATTTTGGTTTTGTTGGTTTACATCCATTCCTGCTTTTCTACTTGCAGTTGTACTTGTAGTTTTTTCTCATTATCTGGTATGATCACAATATCGGTCGAAAATACTAGATTTACTGCCCTCATGTTTTAATTTCCTAATTTTCGTCGAACATATTTCCTCTGCTCTCTTTAATGATCCGATCCATAATTATTATAAAGAACAGTGGGCTTTGCGAGTCTCCTTGTTTAATGACCCTTTCCATATTGAAACTATTAGATTCGGATTTTTATTTTTATTATTTTTTTTGTCTTTACATATAGTTTCTTTATCGCTTTCCATAACGTAGATTTTGGAAGTGCTTGTAGATTTACAACTGCGGCGTATAGTGATTTTTCTTTCCATTACTGTTCTCAGTGTATATATGTTATCGTGTAATCGATCTTCTTCTATGTGGCGTCTGATTATTCTTTCTATTTTTGTATGCATCACGAGGGACTCGGCTGTTGTGGAGCGGTATTATTATGTTTTCTTTCCAATCATTGGACATATCTTCTCCTTCCTAGGTTTGTTAGCATACTTTTCTGATTCAACTATTTGAACTTCTTCCCCTATACTTTATCATCTTGGGGTTTATTTTGTCTTTTCTTGTACCTTTGCTTTACTTATTGCCTTTATCTCTTTTACTCTGTATTTCTATTCTTCTTCTGCATTATTTATGTTTCTCATTCTTTGTCGTCTGGTTTGGACTGCTCTAAACTTCCTGTCATAATACGCAAATAAAAATGACTTTACTAGTCGACTCGTTTGTGAGTTGGACGTGGATTAATGAGCATATGTAGTATATGATCTTCTTATTTGCAATGATTAAGCAATTAAAGCAGCAAATTTGTGTCAAGTGACAGATAGGGTTAATATTATATTGTTTTTAGTGCGTCTTATAGTTTATATAAAGGTCAGAACTGTAAATTTTTTAGAATTTGTTATGTTATTAAGTCGTACCGAGGTAATTTTTTTTATAGCCGCTTTTTTGTTACTGTTTTTTTTACTTCTTTTACTTTAATTGCTTGCATTAGCATTTCTTCCTCGTCAATTCCAGACAGTAGTTGGAAAAATTTCTGAAATGTTCGCCAAATATCTCGGCTTTTTCAGCGTCACTTTTCTCCCAAGTTCCGTTGTCTTTACAACAATGAGTAGTCACTCGCTTCTGTAGCCGATAAACTTTTAATAAATTCTTTTAAAATTGCGTTTTATATCCCCACAGAATTTACTTTATAATATTAAGGGGAAAAATTTGTATTTAGTGTTGTTTATAATTTTATTTATAATCAAATTATTCGTAAACTTTAAAATTTTTAAGACATTTTCAAGTTTTGTTCGATATTGATATTTAAAATTACTGTTATGCAGTAGTAATTGTTAATTATTTTGCTTTTTATTTATGCACGAACTTTTAATATTATTTTATAATTTAAATCTAACAATAGTGTCGCTACCATTGAGAAACAGAGGAACGTGACATTTTTATAAATTGTTAAGAAAGCTAAAGGTTGGCTAAAATCACCTAAATTCAACTTTGTCTCCATGTTGTAATACGACCATTCAATAATATAAATAGTGCTACCATTTTTGACTTTAATATTTAGTGCATTTTGCTTTTGCTTCATTAATTGAATTTATTGCATTTCTTTGTTAATTATACTAATTTGAAGATCATTAGATGATAGTGCAGACGACCTTTAAATTACTACTATGGTTCTGCTGTCTTAATTTGTATTAATTGCAAAAAACTGAACAAAAACAAGTTTAGGCAAAATCGTTAGAATCGTTTAAAGATATTAGCTTAAATCTATCTTAAGAACCTACAAGTCATGTTTTCAAAAACCTTCATTAAAACCAAATCGTTAGCTTCTAACAAAAATATTTCGAAAACGTTAGAAATCAAATGATGTGAAAAGTTGCAGCTCCTAGGACGATTCCGTGCACGTGCCGTAGGTTTCTTTTGTCGTTACAGTTTCTCGAAGGATTTGCTTTGCAACATAAACGGATTTAGAATGCCGCTCCTTCCAGTTTAAACGTAACACGGCAAGGATTTCTTTATTTGCTGCTTTTTGTAAGCCTAAATGGAACTGCTTTTCGGTTTAATTTCGCGCGAGGGATGCGCATTCTTCCTAAAAGCCCCGAAAGGGGCGAAAACGTCGCTAAACGTTTTAGGGATCTTTAAATATGTTTTTTACTCCATCTATAATTTTTTGTCTATTTATTATCTCTCGTATTACCGTACTAATAATATAAATATAATTATGGTTTTATTTGTGCTCTTCCACTCAGCGGCACATAACGCTATTTTAGTACTAGGAGGGAACGGAAGTTTTTAAAATAATAAAAATAAATCGAAAATTGTAAGTAAAACGATGTTTTGCCACCTCACTGCAGATACAAATAAATAATATACAAAATTTAAATATAGTCGCACAAGTACGCATACAGAAAGAGTGGCACACTCATTGCTAGCCACAGTTGACGTCATAACTGAACCTACGTGAACATACTTCCGTTAGACGGGCAGTTAATTATTAATGAAATAACAAATTGTGTGCAAATTAGTTATGCTTATGTTTATAAAATAATACAGATTTTACTTGGCTATTATAAATCACAATATACTCACATGTTAAAGACATTCATCAATAGAACTTGGGTTCTTTTGGTTTATAACCTCTTGAGTTGCCTTATCATCATATAAAAGATCTGATGCTATCGTATTATAGTGAAAAGACATCCTATTGTGATATCGTAGGCTGAACTTTATAATTTCTTTGGTAATGAAAGGTACATAGAGATCTCCATGGATAAGTTCCTTTGGGGCCTTACCGTGGAGCATTTACAATTCTTCGTAAAATGCAATTCTTTCTTCTTTACCTTTGGCCTCTGTAGGTAAGTGAGCATGTACCAAACTGATTTTTCGATACCTACTTTTTATTTATAAGTAACAGAGAGTTTTCGAGACTACCTCAAAATTCTTTATTTAATTTTCCATTTGTTGCGAATCATGAATCGACCCCAAAAATAAATCTCTTACACTTACAAACAAAACGTAATCACCTGCTTCCATTGTACTACCCTCTTCTTGTTTCATTTCCTGTATTGCTAAAAAAATTATATTCTTTTGTTTTAACTATTCGCTTAATTTCTTAAGTTATTTTATGTTCTTATTTTTGTTATACTGCTTTTTCGTTTATTTTTCCTTTCTTTTAAATGATTTCTTTGTCCATTGTCTTTGCCTTTTCTCCTGTCCGTATCTTTCTTGTCTAGCTTTTCCTCTAGTAGTTATTTTTCTTAACTCCTCTACTATTGGATCTTCTGCTTAATCTCATATTATTAATGCTTGTTCCTTTCCCTTTTCCCTTTACTGTTGCTGTTTTACAGGTTTTCTTTTCTCTATACCATATACCATATACCCTTTTTCTCTCGCCTTTCTCATGAGTTTTTTCATTCTTTCTGTACTTTTTTGGACTAATCTTCGTTTATCCATGTTTCGGTATCTTTCAGATTGCTTGGTTTGGTTTAGTATTCCTATTTTCTTGTTATATTTTTAAGTTTAATTAGTGATATTCTTGATCCCGTCTCCTTATGTTTCTTTACTCTTCTAGTCTTTATCAATCTCCATCCCCATCCCATTCATCACCATTGAGATTTTTTTTAGCGTTACATTTTCCATTTCTTCTTTTCATCCACAACTTTTATTATTGATAGATTCTTTTTTCTAACCTCTTTTTCTAACATTTCTATTTTTTTGTTCTACTTTTTGACTTTCTCTTTCGGTTATTTTATATGTCTGTTGCTTTTGTCCCAGTTTCTTGGCCGTTCCCTCCAGCCTGCTCTGTATCTGCTTTAATAAGTCTTTCACGTTCTCCATATTGCTTACTTTCCTTCTGCATATCGATTAGTTGACCCCGGTCTTACACTTTTTTGTATGTTTTATTTTGTTGTTTAGTCCCTGGAGGTAAGCCTCTATACAAACTGCAACGTACAATGTTTTGCCCCGTTCTCAAAAATGTTGGCGTAGTTCCAGTTTGTTGTATTGCTATTTTTCTTATCTGCAACTTTCCGCGTTATTTCTATCTTTTAACCTCAACCACTCTTATTTATAATAAAATTACTCGGTGATTCGCTGGCTTTTCGTGCGTTTCTAATCTTTCAAGATTTGAAAAACACCTTGCTTCTTCTTCTCGCGTTTTTAAATAACTCGATGTGGCTCCATTGGACTTATGCATTGGAACTTCAAAAACACATGAATTTCTCAATCGTCTTTCACGTTGTTAGAAGCATATAAAAAATAGCTTTTATCTGACACTTGGATATATATCTTAATACGGCCAAGTTACTGAAATAAAGACATTTTCTGTATTTTAAACACAACAGAAAGAAAGCTAATGATCTCATACTAAATAGCTGAAATGCTCTTAGCATTCTTACAACAAAAAAATTTATTTTTGTGAATCTTTTAATTGTCTTCTAAAAATAATTTATTAAAGCATTTAAAAATAGCAAGGCTCAACTTAAAAACATTTTTTTGTTGAGGTTTAGTTGAGGCATAAAAAATGTAACACAACATATATGTTAAATAGTTAAAAAAACAGTAAATTTATCGCACAATTAAATATATAGCGTTTTAAAAAGAGGTTGCAAACCTAATTAAAACACCGACGCATTAGCTCAAAGGCGACGTCACAAATCGTGAATTTAAATTCTACTAATCCATTGGTAATGATTGTGTCATTCTACAAGAATGTGGCAGCGTTTTAGGGATTTTTGAAAAATAGGCCAATTAAAGAGTTAATATTAATTTAATTTATACATTTTTAAAGTCTTTCGCAATAATTGAATAACAATAAATTTTAGACTTTTTAAGTTGCTTAATTAATTTATATGCAAAACAACAAATAATAGCGTGCTATACAATAAGTCAAAGAAATTTTTAATAACGTTAAACCATGTTTTATAAACAATCAAAATAACATTAAAATGCAAAAAAAATGTATTTACATAAAACTTAGCATAATTAAAGTAAATAGTATTAAAAATCATATTATTTCATGTAGCCCTCATCAGCGGCCACAACCTTCTCGAGCCTGCTGCAGGCCACACAACTTTCTTCTTGCCAACATGTGTCATTACCTCCATGATGGAAACCCTTGAGCTGTTCTTGATGTTATGATGCCTCTAATTGAACTGGAACTCGACTACGCCCCACATGTAGTTATCAATGGGATTGTAATCGGAACTCGAGCGTGGCCAGTGGTAATACAAATTATTGTATAGCCGCGCCTGTTTTTACTTTCCTTATCCTATAATAAGGAAAGTAATGTAATCGGCGGAAATTTGACCTACCCAGTTTTTCACATTTCTGGACGAAATATAGCCTCAGGACACCAAAAAGTTGTTTTTAGCCATTGGTTCGTGTGTGTGTGTGTGTGTGTGTGTCTGTCTGTCAGTAAACAGGATATCTCAAGAACCGTAAGAGCTAGAGACTTGAAATTTGGCATGCAAGTTACTTGTAGATAGGGGATGCAGTGCGAAACTTTTGGTAAAAATCGGCATAGTCGTTTAGTCGCAAGGTCGCAAAATCGGTCGGAAAGCGGTCATGTACCTAAACGGTTGAAGATACAAAAAATTTATGAGAATAAAAATGATTTATTATCATGAGATAAACATGAATTTAAAATAAAAGTTGGTAAAATAGGAACTCGAAAAAAAATTGAAACTCAGGATTTTTAACATACCGGGTGTTCATAAAATAATTCGGGAAATTTATATTACCGGCTAGATCAAACCGAGACGAACAAAAAATTAAAATGAAATTTTTTGATCCGAAGTCAAATAAATAAGTTGTAGCCGATTAAAAATTAATTAAACGGACCAATCACAGCGCGCTCGGAGAGCTACCGGGCCGACTTCGGGAGGACGGGGGAGCGCTTGCCAGGAGGGAGCACGCAGGCTGTGCGACCGAGCTCGCACGGTTACCTTCAGTGACGTAGCAAAATTGTAAGTACGAGTTAATTATTGTCGTGTACTGTTTATTTTAATCAGCTGAGTGTTGGACTGCGCCTCGTCCTTTTTAAAATAACAAGTTCTGGGACGAGAGCGCATATATATATATATATATAATAGGATAAGGAAAGTCGTGTGATGTTCACACCAGATTTTTTTCTACTTTGTTAGGTGCAAAATCTTGCTGGAACACGTCTCCCGCCCAACGACACCTATCCAGAGCTTGACAACTGTTTTTAGCATTTTAATATAGTTGTTAGCAGGAACTTTAAGGTTTTTCTCAATAAGTATGGCGCCATAACATCCTCTTGGGTGCTTATAAGCTTCAAAACTATTACAGTGGCTAAAAACTTGGTAGGCATGGCGGTAGGCACTGTAATTTTGGAGATTATCTTCCTGTCCTAAATAAAGGTCTTTTCGTTTTAAAAGGATCTTCAGACGCCAGAACTGGTGTATTTGATGTCGTTCGGCAATGCTTGGTTCTTTAACTTGTCTTTCTCAGTCAAATATTGGCAGTTCCTAGAAACGATAAATTTATGGTGCATGTCCTGATGCATTGCTAGACGGACCGTGGACCTCGCCGCGCCTATTTCTTTTGAAAGGTCAATCATGCTTCGCCCATGATCATGATCAATCTTCTCTTTTAATTCGCGAACGAATTTATTAGTTCTCTTGTAATCAGATCGCTTGCTAGTGCTCAGATGCTCGGTACTTCTTCATTACATTGTAAACTTTGATCTATTTGTAGCCAAAGCGCTCAATAATTTTTGTCGGCAATTTTCAGGCACGAAATAATTTGAGTATAACATTTCTTGTCAACTATCGTAAGTTGTTGCTTATGTAAAGCTAAAAAATAGCATTTCGGCTTTCTTGCAATACAACCAAAAAATATTGATTTTCAGAGAATTTTTCATTAAAAATTCCTAATAAAATTCAGTTAACTGTGCATGCATATATGACTATTGACTATTCTAAACTATATCTAAACCTAATCTAGAAAGTCTCCTAATTTGAACTTCTTCTGTTGTTTCACTTCACATTAATCATCTGTGAGGTTCTTAGCAGCAGGGATCCATTTGTATTTTAGCATTCATGCTATCATGAATACTTTAATTTCGTCACGCGCTATATATTATCGCGTTAGGTAATTACCATGGAATATTCACTATGACTAAAAGAACTTTGAAGTAAATATAAAATTTCTGCTTTTAAACTATTATTCATAATCTAAAATTGTGCGCTGAGCTACAACCCAGGTTGTTGATAGGTTACTTTTAAACCACAATTAAAAGACAAGGATAACTGAACAATTAGATATAAGTGAGTACGGAAAATTAGTTTACAAATCATAATTGTCGATGAGAAGAGAAAAGGGAGAGATAAAGGTCCACAAAAATCCACTGAAAGTCACAATTTATCAATGAAAATCATAGGAAAATTGTAGATTATAAAATGTTTGAAATCAAATACCAATAGAACGAAAATGGATACTAACTAAAGAAAATAAATAAAATATGATTAAAATGGAATAGAAGTGATATCTAGCAATTTAGTAGAAGTAACTGTAATTTTTTCAATGAAATGTAAACGACTACAGAAAGAAGTGCAAGACAAAAACGTTAGTCATTCCCAAGAACGATAGATTTTTTTTACTTGATTTTAGAACTTGTTAAGTCTGACATAATAAATACATGGGTGTTAAAAAATTTATTAGAAGAGGAACTTTATTTGTAACCAAAGCTGTATTAAATAAATTCTAGAAATTATAAACGCAACAAATTATCTTTTATGTCAGTTAAGAGTATTATATATCTGTGTAACGGTTAAAAGCCCCCCTTTCGATCGACCGACGTATAAACACGCGTTATTTATTTTGATCTATTAAACTTGCATTATTATATCTATTTGATGTTTTTTCACTTACTCTGTAGCTTCAAGAGCAGTTGTTTAATAGAAATTCTCCACCACGTTTAATGAAATTGTTAGTTTTACTTACATATCAAATAAGTTCTATAATCTTTTTATTTTGCTGTACACCATTCTTGAGTGATGAGAAAAGGGAATCTTAAATTGACATTGTAGGATGTTACATTAAGCTTTGTCAAAGATGTTAGGAATAAAGGAGGGTCCTAATTACTTAAATAATATGATAGAATTTCTAATCAGACCTTTAGATGATTCTTATGCTGGTTTTTTATTATATACACAGGTTATATCAACTATTGTTAGAAAAATTGTAATTCTGCTGAAGTGGATCACATCAAGCTCTTCCAAAACTGTCTAAAACTCAAACTCTCGAAAATGAATTTTAATGCTAACAAACAACATAAACCACCTGCTTACAACTCGGTGTAAATAATAATCCCATGTCAATGAAAGTTAAAGTGAAATACCCTGGATTTTACATGGATGAGAAGTTACTCAACAGAAAGTCGCAGTTATCAATTTAAAACAAATTAATTCTATACAAAACCACACTTAAGACGGTTAGGCTTACGAAATAGATCTTTTTAACATAAAGGTTCTCCAGATGACTGTGAATGCTTCGTGTTACACTTCAAACTTATCCTTCCACGATTATCTGAGTATACATTTTGTAAATAATGAATCGAATCACATTCTTTCAAATATAAAACTGTCTAGTCAACCAATAGTAACATAAAACTGAGAAGCAGACGTAATTTTGGAAATCCTAGAGAACCGCCAAAGTACATGAATTCTCAAGTTATGCTATTTTGACTTGATAGCTGACATCGTTTAAAGGATTACGTTTGTGACACTTTATGTAATTTAAGTGATTTCTCATAACAGGAATATTAATTAATGATGCAGGACCCGACTT
This sequence comes from Sinelater perroti, assembly GCA_036346155.1. Classification (NCBI taxonomy): domain Eukaryota; kingdom Metazoa; phylum Arthropoda; class Insecta; order Coleoptera; family Elateridae; genus Sinelater; species Sinelater perroti. Next base: position 4,867,557 of record JARFIY010000077.1, read on the forward strand.
AGGTTTTCCCCAACTAGACTTTTTGGGGAATTGGAAAAGGGCCTTTTTTCGCTTGAGAATCCTTTTTAACTGCGTGTTTTATAATTTTTTTATAGTATCATTGTGGTAAAAGTTCTAATCTGATGACAACCCCTTTGTTTTAACTTTTGCCGCGTATTACCGAGATTTATAATTTAATCAGTAGCTGTTTTGGATAGGTAGGTACAAGAAAATTATAAAACATCCTTAAAATATTCCTTAGGTGCATTAATCCATCTTCCAAACTATTAAATTTTTTCTACAGATATTTTTATAAACAGCAAAACAAGTGGCATATCAAAGATACAATATTATGTGAATTTGGTAAATAACTTAAATTTTTTTAGCTAAATTATAACATTTTTTGTCTGGTCGCTAATGAAACATGTAACCTTGCATTGTAGTAATGGAAATTCCGTTTTCTCGGTTGTTTAATTCTAAGATTAATAATTCTTTAAATTAATAATTTTGTTTTCAGAAAGGAACACTTACTAACAAGCGCTCTTTCATCTCACCGTACAAATACATTCTTTGAATTAAATTCGAGTTTTGATACGATGGTATAATAGTTCATTTGGTTTACCTCCCCCTTTCCTCCTATCTATTTAGCTGCACATTATCACAATATATTTATTTTTATTATTAATTACAATTTGTTTAAAAACAATATTAATTGCATACGTACAGAGAATCATTTGCAGATGTACAGCTAAGAAATTTTTTTTGGAACCCAAATATGAAAATGATTAATATGACTTAGCCGACCCAAATTATTTTGGACACGATTGGACTATTTTATACGTGACATAATGTTAATTGTTCTTAATTAACATGTTTTATTACAAGAAGACGAACACTTTTACGACGATTGTACTTATTTTTAGCTTTTTAACTTATTTAAATGTTTTTAAGAAAGGGAGATGATAAAGAGATATACACAATAATAATTTCATATGACTATTCAGAAGATGAAACAACAAAATATATATTTTGGAAAGACTTATAAGACGCAACTGATAAAAGTAAAAGAAAGTTAATCATAATAGGCGATATTAATAAAGGGGCCAGAAATAATACAGGAAATACTGGAAATATGATAGGACGGTTTTGGAGAGAGCTACGAAAGCAACGGATTAATAAAGATATACACCGCTCTACAAGCGTCCCCACATTGAGGAATGAGAAAGCAATAATAGATTTTGTAATAGTAAGAAATCATAAAAGTATGGTACAAGATAAAAGAGTTAAAAGAGAATCAGAAATAGATAATGAGCCTTTTTTGATAATCGCTAAACTTAGAGAAAGAGAAATAAGTCGACAAAAGGGATTAAACACATTACTGTAAAAAGCTGTAAGTTACAAAAAGAAGAAATACAGGTCGAGTACAGAAAACGAATAGAAGGGAAAATAGACAAGCATCGTACTTTCTAGAAACAGCACAAGTAGAAGAAATTTGGGGTAAAATCAAAGAGATAATAGCACAAGGTAAATCAAAAGCGTATAGAGTATGCAAATGCGAAAAGAAAATCATACAAACAACCTGGTGAGATGAAAACATTAAGAAGATGTGAAAAGGGAAAAGTATTATGGAGAAATTATTTTATCAATAAAAATGACATGTATACTGAATATAAAAAGCAAAGACAAAAGTAAAAAAGTTAATTATCGCTGATAAAAAAAACAGCATGGAAAAATATGGAAACAAATGGAGAATAACGGGAAAGGATACTCAAAATGCTATACAAAGTAATAAAAAGATATAAAAATGAAAAGAACTTACAATAGAAATAAAGAACAAAGTCGGAGAAGAAGAAATGTTAAATAAGTGGTGAGTCATGTAGATCTGTTACAAGCAAAAAACAGAAGAAAAATATTAAAACATCAATGCAAACAAATAATACAAAAAAGAAGGAACTCAGCACATACCGATGGAGGAAGTAAGTGCAATAATAGTACCCATATATAAAAAAGGACAACGTAGATTATGCAACAAGTACAGAAGGATCTCGTTGTTAAGTAAAATATGCACAAAATTTTAGAAAAAAGGATTGAGAAAAGAAGTAGAAAGGACAACTAACCAACACCAATATCGTTTCAGAGCTGAACAAAGTATGCAGGATATTATTTTCTACATAAAGCAGCTAAGTGAAAACAAACTAAATCACAACCAACCTCTTTATGCTTGTTTCATTGATATGAAAAATCTGTTGAACATCACACGACTTTCTTATCCATAATATATATATATATATATATAATATATATATATATATATATATATATATATATATATATACACTCCAACACTCCAAAGCTGATTAAAATAAACAGTACAAGATAATAATTGACTCATACTTAAAATTTTGCTACGTCACTGAAGGTAGTGCGAGCTCGGCTGCACAGCCTTCGCCATTATCGCCTGCGTTTAGCAAACCACACCGTCCTCCCGTAGTCGCGGTACACTCCGAGCGCGCTGTGATTCTCGCATACCAAATTTCAAGCCTCTAGTTAGGTTCTTCAGATATCCTGGTTACTGACAGACTGACAGACACACACACACACACACACACACACACACACACACACGAATCAACGGTTCAAACCAACTTTTTTGGTGTCCTGAGGCTATAATTCGTCCAGAAATGTGAAAAACTGGGTAGGTCAAATTTCCGGCGATTACATTACTTTCCTTCTTATAAGATAAGGAAAGTAAAAATCATTTCATAGTGCAGAAAGGAATATAATATAAAAAAAAAGAACTATAAGAAAACAAGAGTAGTTAGATAAGAGAGTGTAATCAGTGCATCACTATTCGTTATAGTTATGGATAGGACATAAAGAAAATGTGGAAAATTAACAAAGCGTACAAGAGTAATAGTAATAGTAATAGTAATATTAGAAACGGTTACAGTTGCGAAATTTATGAACGCTGATGATTTCATAATTCTTGATGAAAGTGAAAAATCATTCTCTCTCTCCTCTCCCCCCTCCTCCCCTCTCCCACCTTCTCAACCCCTCTTTCGCTCTCTTCTCTCTCTCTCTCTTTCTCTCCCTCTTTCTCTCCCTCTTTCTCTCCCTCTTTCTCTCCCTCTTTCTCTCTCTCTCTCTTCATTTCCATCAGTCTTTCTCTATCCTGTTTTGGATATAGACCTCCACCATAGTTTTTTTTTATTTTTTTCTGTTTTTCTCCTCTCTTTACCAGCACAGTCCGGACCTCTTTTTGAGATCATCTAACCACCTCATCACGGGTCTATCTCTGGATTGACTCTCTGCCCATGCTCTCCATCTTATGATCTTGTTACACCATTCCCCTTATTTTCTCACTGCGTGGACCGCCCGGTTCCACTTCAAGCGTGCTACTTGCTCGATTAAATTGCCTACTTTCGTCTTCCCTGGGATCCATTTATTGGTATTCTTTCAATTGCTCTTTGATTGACACGAAGTTTGTTTATGATTTTTTTGGTAAGGTTTACGTTTTAGACCCGTACGTGACTACCGGTAATATATATTGGTTGTAAAGTTTTGTTTCTAGATGCATTAATATTTTCATTTTGCTTTGGAATTTCTCCTTTTTCTATACATTTGGTGAACAATCATGGTAGTTCTCTATTTAGTCTGACTCTTGCTTCTTTCAGCATTTCTGGATATATACCATTCTCTCTTGCTACTTTTCTACTTTGTCTGTTTTAGCGCGTTTTTTTTACTTCTTCCAGGTCTATTGGCTCTAGATGTTCTCAGTTCACGTTTATGATCTCACTTTTTAGTTTTGTACTGTTTTGCTCATCATTTATTTACTATCTGTATAATTTTTGATAGAATTTCCTTTATTTTAACTAGCAATTTATTTCTGTTTGTTATAGAAAAAGAAGGAGAAAAACATTGAACTGAGAATTTAATTACGGAAGTAATGAACATTTTAAAAAAAGAGTGTAGTAAATCCATGGACCTTGTTTTGTGCAGTTTTATTGATGGTACGCTATTGATGTAGGTTCAGGTTCATGTACCATGGAGCGGTTGCAATTACCCATATTGCTTTTGATTGAAATCTTTGGATGATACTAATCGACGACGATTCCGCACAGAGTTGGAGACCGTAGAAATAATTGTTGTTGTGAGAGCTTTAAGTTTCCGCAAAGAAGCCAATGCATTTGTCAAAATTTTATATCGAATTGTCTCTTTTGGATTTGAGCTTTGATTAAGATGAAGGCCGAGATATTTTGTTTCTTCTTATACATCGTTACAGGCGAACATACTTCAAGTCTCATGGTGAATGTTCAGTTGTACTGCTTTGGCGGAATTAACCTTTGTTTGCCATTTGGTGTACCAGTTTTGGGGTAGGTTTAGGTGGCTTTGTAGGTTCTCGGAAGCTTTTTATAGGATTATTGTTGATGATGATAACTGCTACGTGAGGAAAAACAGTGATCTTAATACATTACCTCGGGGAACTCCTCCGGCTTTAATAGAGTAGAAGTTAGAATGTTGAACTGAATGTTTAATAGAGAAATTTCTGTTAGATAAATATGATTTTAGGAGGAAAAAGTAGTTGTGAGATAGTGAGTTATTTAGTTTAAAGGGTAAATCTCCGTACGAAACCTTATAATGATGTTTACTAAACTAGTGTCAAGTAAGTCGTGTATTCTTTTTGGTTTCTTGGTCAATGTAGTCTGGCTGTGTTTCGAATAGTTCAGTTAGATGTAAAGCAAATACGCCTACCTTTTTTTAACAGAACGAGCCAACTCCCTGTTTGGTTGGCGGATAGGTGGTATAGATACCTAAGGTCTTTTAGTTGTTCGTCATCTAAAACATGCCGTTATTTATAGATAAATTAAAAACGTAGTTTTTAAAAGTATTATTTTGTACATCCCCAGGGGCTTTTCAGATCTAGGCTTAGTCTGTTGTCGATATGTTAATCAGTAACGTTTTGTGACCAGATCCGTCTCAATTGGCGTTTATCGGCTAGCAGTTGTTGAATATGTAAGATTCGTGGCATGTGTTGTAGTTTATTTGTTTTACCTATTTACAGTCTTCTTGAAGTACTGTACCGCTTCGTTAAGTTCGGCAGGGAATTTGAGCCGCAGCTTAAGATTTACCTTTTCTAGATAGTACTGAAAAGAGATAAATTTGGTGATTTTTATGGTTAGTTGAGGCGGGGGTGACTTTTGAATAACCATAGTACTCATGCTGTTTATAACTGGAGGGTGGTCACAGTTTTCGCTGCTCCAAAAGGTCAAGGAGTTTTCCACTGCGTGTGTTTAGCATTCCAGTCTCCTCCTGGCTATGAGGTCTAGTACCAAGGGTCCGAAAGAACTATTTGTATTCGTCCATGGGTATTATGAGTCGTGGTGGGCTGTATACAGCCGTGACAATGAATTGCCATGGGTGGGCCTTGATTTCGGCGCCGGTTGCTTCAATTTTGTCCGTTTGAAATTTGAACAATTCGTAGTGCTTTAGTGGATTTGCAAATGAGTATTACCGAGCCTGGATGGGTGGTGCTGTTTGGATGAGGAGTACTGTATGTGAAATAAAAAATAAAGTATATCAAATGTTGTCAGATTGGTGAAGTGTGATTAGAAGATTAGCAGGTCAATCTTATTTATATTTAAAAATGCTATTGTTTCCTGTTTATAATTTTACAGGGTGTTGGCGTTCCATATCGCAATTCTGAGTATATTCATGGTTGCAATTTGGCAGTGAATGAGGTTAGTAGGTTTAGTATCGTACTGTTCTGGTTTAGTAGCTGTGTATACATGTTTTTAAATTCATATAACAAAGTTGGTTTTCTAGATTTAATGGTGACAGGGGTTGGTTATTTTGCTGTGTTGTTTATGAGTATAAAAGTTGATGTCAATAATTAACTTTTCATTAGTAGAAACATCCTTAGACAAAATAACATCTATTTGCTGCTGCTAACTTTGGTTCTTACTTTAGATCGAATGACAATGTTGTAGCAATAAGCATATCAATCAAAACTACTTTATTATGTAGTAGACGTTCCGAAAAATGTATCTAACCACTTTACATACAGATCTAAAAGTTTCATATTCCCAGGAAGTGACTGCTGCAAAAATCATCAACGATTTCAATCCCATACTAATGAACTCATCACACCACTTACTCGACAGGAAATTACAAGAAAGTTAAAATGACGATGACCCACTGATTTAACCTGAAGTGAGATTAATGGGTGTTTTTCTCAAGAAACTTGTTCTTTTTCACATAAAATTAATTTATAGAATAATATAGAATATGTGATTGCTGAATTTAACCCGAAAAATTTGTTTTCTGTTTTTATATTGATCACGCACTTCTGATGTACGCTGATCGCTCAGCACAGCGTTAGAAGAAAGATTGCGCCCTGGCGATAATCCTCGCTGTCGTAACCCATCCTTGGCCTTTAGCACCCGGCCCATCTGCGCGTAAATTTCAGCCGAATCGCTCCGCGAGCCGCCCGCGATAATTTCCCGAACGCCGCCGTCCAAAACATTTCCCTTTTATCTGGCGGCCGCCGGAGAGCCGCTAGTCGATTGCGATAGCGAAAGTTCCGCGGCTCCACGTTCTCGGACGTGGAATGCGCGCAATTTCTGTTTATTTAAACGCAGTGCCCCGGTGTGTAGTGAAGCGGGTCGTCCTGTTCGGGTCCTGCAGGAGCGCTCGGCAAGGCCTGCCTAATTCGATTTCGATTAACGGCGCGTCGAAGTTTCTTAAGTGACGTGACAAATTTCCGCGGCGGACTTTCGGGCTGTTTCGCTTCGGGCATTTTAATGGGGAGAGTGTATGGATTTGTTCTGTAGGGGCCTTGGTGGAGGTGCTGGATTAATTTCCAAGCGCTTAGGTGGATGGCTTCCAACTAATTTGGATCTACTTACTACAGTAGCCACAAATGTTATTTTATTACTACAAGAGGGAATTAGGTTTTGTGGTAAGTAATTTCGCTAAATTAAATTATTTTTAACGTAATTAGAAAGATACGCTTATAATTCAGATTAATTTATATTATCACAAATCTTGCACTAATTTAGCTAGATTAAGACTTCTTGCGTCATTATTGTATGCTTAAGTAACAATTTCCTCTACTTTAATTAATACTAGGGATAATTAGGGGGACAAGCGTACTTTCGAACTTTCTAAGATCAATATGGGCTTATATTTATTACCACAAAAGCGGTGTTACATAACACGACATTAACCTATTTATGCAGAACCTCAAAATCTTTTTATGAGGTTGTTATGGTAAACAAGTTTTTCATCTTATTTACATTTTCTTGATAAAGTTCTGCGGTTTTCCACAAGTTTTAAATTTAAAAATTATGACTATGGTCCTATAAAAAGAGGGGTAGTAATGTCTTTAAAGTATTCTAGTAGTATAAAGGACATCTTGTTTTGCTTGTAACATTTTTTTTATGAAATTAGATATAGTGGTGCCTTTTTATTCGTTTTGTCATTTGGCTTGCCGTAAAGTTCGTTTAGCTATATTTTTTTTAGATCCACATATTTTTTAATTTTCTGTAACGTTTTGTTTCGCTTGTATTCTTCTTGCTTCTTCTATTTTATTTTTTTTTGCGCTTAGGGTATGTCTTCCTTAATGGATTCATGTTCACTGCAGCCTATAGCTGATTGTGATTACCCTAATAAAGTAAATTCACAATCGATCTGTAATTGATGTCTCCTAAATCAGCAGGTACAGGTCCTTTACAGGGTGTGTCTGGAAATATTCCAGTTCCAGGATTGGTCTCCCGAATGTATGTTGTCTTTTCCTGCACAGCGCATCGCACTTGCATAGGATGTGTAAAGCTGTTTCTGGTTCCTTGATACAAAGTCTGCATGCAAGGTTACTATTGAATTTACCAATTTTCGAAAGGTGTTTTTTACAGTCGCATGTTCTATAAGAAACCCTATGGTTATCTTTAACTGTGGCCTACTTAGGTTAAGGAGTTCTGCAGCTCTCTTTTGGTCCCTTATTAAAGGTTTTGCTGAAACAATGCCCTGGTCGGTTCTTCCCGTACATTCGATGATGAGTGCGTGTCCTCTCCTTAATAAAAGCAGGTTCTGGACCTATATAAGCCTCACTAGATCCCTGCCTGGCCAATTCATCGGCTTTCTCATTGCTGTAGATACCGCAATGCCCAGGTGCTCATAACAGTTTCACCGTGTTATGTTCTTCCAGTGCATTGAGTTCGTTGATGCATTCCCATACCAGTCTAAATGATGCTTTTGTGCTTGATAAAGCCTTTAAAGCTGCCTGGCTGTCTGATATAATATAGATTCGCTTGCTCCTGTGTTATTACAAAAGCTTCTATCTATTTTCTATTACATCAATTTTAAGTTTATTTATAATCCCCAGTTCCTTCATGTCTTTTATTAAACTGCTTTATACGGATATAAATTTATTTTTATAAAAGCCATACCGGTTTTAGGTTTTAGGACTTGGTTGTAGATTAGAATTTTATTGTGTGTCGACAGCTTGGAGTCTAATCCAGCTCTTTTTTTACATGTTCTTTCCATTTTAGCTTAGCATCAAGTTATGCCAAGATACTTTGCTTTAAGTTCATTAATGCTTAAAAGTAATGGTTCTGTTAGCTTTTTGTTGGTATAATTAATATTGATAGATTTTAGTTAGTGTAGTTCAATCCTCCATCTTTTGGTCTACTTTACAACTAAGTTGCTTACTACTTGTATTTTCCTAGTATAGTTCTCTTATTATCTACTGCTTAGAGTACAGTATCATGTGCAAGTGTTGCTAAATGTGCAAAACTGACAGATCACTAGTATAGAGTAAATATAAAAGGAGTCCAAATACGCTACTCTGGAGCACGCCTGCTATTATTTCTTTTAGATCGAAGTATTCGTCTTCCTGTTTTATTCTAAATAGCCTGTCTGAAATGTAGGACGTTAGAATTTCTACGTGCTGCGTCTGGAGCATTTTATTTAACTTGTATATTAGCCCTTTATGCCCGGCCTTATCAAAGGCCTGGGCTATGTCTAAAAATACTGCAGAGCAGATTGGTTTTTCTTCGAGTACACGCACATTCAATTATATCTGTGATACGGTGTGTTTGATCTAATGTTAAATGTTGTCTAAAACCGAATTGATAATCTGGGATTAGTTTGTTAATTCCAAGTTAATCTCTTCAGTAATAGTTTTTAAAATACTTTTGATATAATTGATAGGAGAGAAATAGGGCGGCAGGCTGTCTGATTGGCTTCTGTAGCATGACAACTTCTGCAACTTTCCAGCACGCAGGAACGTGTTTTGGTTTATAAGCTGCATTAAAAAGGTAAGTGAGCATTACAATACTTTTTCTTAGGATTTCGCTAGTAAGTAAATCAAAGCCTGGCGCTTTTTTCGGTCTGAGGTTATTCTTTATTTCCGCAGCTACTTGTTTTGGAGTAACGGGAGTGGTGCTTTCTGTTTTGCAGTTTTCTACTATAGGTAAATTATGTTCTTCTTGTATCTGATTGGACGTGAAGGTGTCTACTAAATATTCTGCAAACAAGTCTGCTTTCTGTTTATTATCTCTGGCCCACGCTCCCCTACCATTTCTGATAAGAGGAATAGTGGTAATGGGTCTTCTAATCTTTCCGGTAGCTTTCCAGATGGAATAATTAGTCTCTGCATCAGATGTGAGGTTTTGCAAATAAGGCTGCTGTCATCTTCTCTCTTGCTCAGTAGAAGAAACTTTTTTCGAAATAAAAAGATCAAGATCTGATATTTTGTTGGGGTCTACTTGAAAAATGATAATTACAGTTCATTTTTCTTACAGCTTTTCTTAGTTCCCTGCGTTTTGTTGTAGTTAGTCTGGATCCCTAAGCTACATCTTTGGCATTAAAGTCACTCCCAATGATGATTTTTTTACCTAGCTGTTGCAGAAGAGGTAGGAGCCTAGGTGAACAATAAATGGCACCTATTCGCAGTAGTTACGTTTGATTTGATCCCAACTGTTGTGAGTTATAAGTGTACTCGTTTAAGATGGCATTCTTCGAAGTGATTTATTGCACTACCACGCTTAGCTTGGTTGGCTGGATAGATGGTGTGGTATATTTTGCAGCCTTTTAAGCTAATGCATGACTGGTTAATCACATGTGTTTGAGAGATTAGACACATGTCTATGTGTTGCGTATTAAAGAAGACTCCGTTATATCTCTTGGATAGGATGCCATTGGAATTTCATCTTAAGATGTTTTAAATTCATAACAATTATTTGTTTTTAAGTATTTCTCCAGTATTTCTGGCTTCTGATTTGTTGAGTCTTTTTATCATACTTTGGACTTTTTGCATCATAGGTGGATCTGTTAACACTAAAGTATGTATTGATCCTGCTGAATTGTTTTGAGCTGTTTGCGAGTGTAACGCTCTAGTTCTACTTGTACTTGGTACTTCGGTTCTTTGTTGAGCAATCGTTTTCTTGACTTTTTGTAGCTCAATAGCTATAGCGTATCCTCTTTAATTAGCAGGATGTTCTTCATTACAATTAATGCATTTTGCAGGTGCACTTTAAGTTTTATTGTACCTTATTATCAGATGATTACCGGCACAGTTAACACAAGACGGTTGTCTATTAAATAATTTCTGTGCAACCGTATCTTTGGCATCGTTTATACTGTGGTATAAGCTTGCTGTTTTTGTATCCGATTTTAATTCTTATATAATTGTTGTACTAAATATTATAATTTTTTTTAATGTTTTCAATATTTTCAAACACTAACATATATAACAGTAGACGAGTGTATTCAACTATATTGTTGATTGTAGTTTTTTTGAGTTCCTGTACTGCTTCTTGAATCTTACATTTTCTTTCTTTTAACTTTATGTTATTTATTTTGTGCTGGTTAATGGATGAAAATGTCTAACCATGGGACTAGAGATATTATTTTCATGAGTGTGCCACTCGAAGTCGGCATTTAATTAAAGCTGTTAGTTTCCTATATTCTTCATCAAAGCTGGCTTAGTATGACGGGTGGTGGCTTGGAGATTTTAGTAGCTTTGTCCATCTGTTGTTTTGGGATATTTTTCATTTTTTTCAGAAAATTCTATTTCTGGATTTAGGTAAAATCCAACCAGCGTTTTTGCTAATTAACTCTTCCTCTTCATCCGTATTTACTGGCTTATAGGTGGTTTTTTGATATAACTATTATTTGTGTATTTATCCACATGTGTAGTATTTTTTTAATTAATAACATTAGCGAATAATTGCAATGTTGAACAAAAATTACACTCTTATTCTCCAGAGATAACAATTTATTAATTTAATTTGATCTGGTCATTTAGGCTAACGTCAAAAATAACCCAAGAGTGTAATTATTTAATTAAATCTGTCGGGTAGATCAGTTAGATCGTGCAGATTGGCTGTAAATTAAAAATAAATCGCACTGCAGGCCACTCTTTCTTCCTTTATTTATGGCAGAAATATATCCTGTTATCTAGCTTATTCTGGTACATGACTACCTTGTTTTTGATTCTTTGAAGTGTCTCCAGGTTTGAGTTACTGACCGATCCCCACAAATAAATTTCATATAGAAAAACTTATTGTCGGTTGAAAGTTTAGAAGTTTGTCCTAAAAGCTAATACATTTATCTATATTTTAGTCCTAGTTGAATCCGTTCCTTCTATTTGCGTGCATGCCAAGTTAATCCTCGGTCAACGTACATTGCCAAATATTTATTGCGGAAGTCGCTTATTCTTTATTGTAATTGGACAGGTCTTCTCACGCAATGTGAATGTCGCATGTATTGGCTTTCCTTTGTTGACCTTGATTCGTTAAGTGTTTAGCCAGATTTGGATTTTATGTAGGTTTATTTGAAGAACTTCTAATGGGGTAGTGAAGCGCAATACATAGCCTAGCCTACTCAAATGTCAACCTCATCTTCGAGTCGGTGAAGTCTGTTCAAAACAAACGAGGCTCTGACGACCGAACATGGGCGGAATAACCCTAAATCGACGATATAGGAAATGATATCCTCAGTAACTTCAACTTTAGAAGTTGTGGCGCTAGGTGTAAGCAGCCTAACACACGTAAAACAAAAAAAGGGCTCAGACGAAAGCAGAATGAAAAGGAAACTTAAAGTAAAATTTCCCCGGGTGGCAATCCACACCTCCAGTGGAGGGAGCCCCATCGGTTACGGGGGCAGTTCTGCGTCAACGTTATTGAACCCAAATCTTAACCTCAACCGAAACGGAAAGAAGAAGAAACGAGAGATCACAGTAGGAACATGGAACGTACAGGGATGGAACAATAAAGATCTGGAAGTCATAGAAGAATTTAAGAAAATGAAAATAGATATACTAATTACCAGCGAAACAAAGAAGAAGGGAAACGGAACGGAAATTATCCAAGACGTTTTTCATTGCTGGAGTGGAGTCAACAAAGAAAAACGAGCTCAAGCTGGAGTAGGAATGATAATAAGAAAGAAACTGGCAGAGAGAATCAAATCCTGGGAACCAATAAGCGAGAGAATCATCAAAGTACAAATAGAAATATATGGAAAAGAGATAGCAATTCTCGGCGTATATGGACCAACTGACGATAGCACTCAAAATGAAAAAAAGGACTTTATGGAAACGCTAGGGGAGGAAATCCAGAAAATAAGAGACTCCCAAGAAATTATAGTAGCAGGTGACCTTAATGGTAGAACAGGCAAGGAAGCTAACAACAAGACAATAGGACCATTCGGAGAGGAAGTTACAAATGATAATGGAGAGAATTATAGAATTATGTGAAATAAATAACCTCCGAATAACGAATGGGTTTCAACGGCATAAAATGATCCACAAATATACTTGGGAACGGATGACAAGAAATCTGAAATCAATTATCGATTACATCATAATAAGAATCAACACCAAAATAAAAATAAAAGATGTACGAGTTAAAGAGGGGCGGAATGTGGCACAGACCACAAATTATTAATCGCAAAGATGGAATTCCTTGGTATAGGAAAACAACAATAACCTACAAACAAACACAGGAAAAATAGAGGATCAGCACTACCAAGTCGACCAGCTACAAGACGAAAAATAAGAGAACTCTACCAAAGAAAATTGGATCAGAAACTAAATGAATTCACATTTGATAATATAACAGACATGTACGAACATATAAAAACTAGTATAAAAGAAACAGCTCGGGAGGTACTGGGAGTCAGAATAAAAAAGAACAATAATCACAAGATAATCCTTGGTGAAAATACACTAAAAAGTAACCAGGAAAAGAAAGAACAATATAATAGGTGGCTAAGCACCAAAACGCAAGAAGATCAACAAAAGTACAAAGAGAAGAACAAAGAGGTAAAACGATTAGTAACAAGAGAAAAGAATGATCAGTGGAAAACCATGTGCACAAACATTGACCAATACATAGGGGGAACAAAGAGTTCAGAAGCATGGCGAATACTAAAAACGTTAAGAACAAATTCAAAAGAAAAGGCATACATACCGTTCATACAACAAGAAAAATGGGAGCAATACTACCAGGATCTGCTAATAGAAAATAGAGAAGAGTTTAAAAGACAAACGATAGAAAATAAACAAAATGACCAAATAGAACACGAAGAAGTAGAAATAACAATTGGAGAAGTCAAAAGGCCACACAATCATTAAAAATAGAAAATCAGGAGGACCGGGAGGAATAGTACCCGAAATGGTAAAGTATGGAACCCCGAAATTACTACGCATGATGCAACATATGTTTCGTAAAGCACTAAATGGGGATGTACTACCGAATGAATGGACAAAAGCGTATATAACGTCGATATTTAAAAAGGTAATCGCAGAATATGTGACAACTATAGAGGCATTAGTGTGATCTCTCTAATGGGAAGAATTTATGCAAAAATAGTAAAAACAAAATAGAAGACAATATTCATGGAAAAATAGGAGAAGACCAAACAGGATTCACAGCCGGAAAATCCTGTATAGACAACATATATACTATCCAACAACTTATAGCGAAGAAAAGAGCGAAAAACAGGGACATTCACTTGGCCTTCATAGACCTCAGAAAAGCGTACGACTCGGTTCCCAGAAAAAACTGTGGGAAGCGATGAGTAATATAGGGATCAACAAAAGTCTAATCAGGGCAATACAGCAACTTTATGGAAACAACCAAGTGGCAGTGAAAGTGGGGCAGACGATCAGTAATTACTTTAAGACAACAAAAGGGCTCCTACAAGGATGCTGTACATCTCAACCCTATTCAAGATATTCTTAGAAGATACCTTAATGAATTGGAAAAGGAAATGTGAGGAATGGGATACCAGTGCGCAATGAACATCTTTATACACTAAGCTACGCAGATGATCAAGTGATAATAGCCCAAGATGAAGAGGACCTGAGTTATATGCTACGAAAACTAAAAGACGAGTACACTAAGGCCGGTATGGAAATAAACTTCGACAAGACAGAATATTTAGCGATTACAGAAGAAGGGGTAAAAAACTTAGAAATAGACGACAATGTAGAAATAAGAGGGAAAAATAAGTTCAAATACCTAGGCTTTACTATATCAAAAAATACATCTACAGAAGAAGAAATAAAGAACAGGTTAGGACAAACTAGAATAAGTATCAGACAACTACATCCCATTCTACGGAATACACACATTACAAAAAATACAAAACACAGAATATATAACACAATTATCAGAAGCATTATGACATATGGGGCAGAAAACTGGATAATTAATAAGAAAAATAGAGGAAAAATAAAAGCCACAGAAATGGAATTTTGGAGAAGGTGCTGCCAGGTGACACGACTAGACAGAATTAGAAATACAGAAATAGAGAGGAGAATGAATGTAGAAAAAGACACACTGACTTACATCGAGGAAAAGAAATTAATATGGTACGGCCATGTTAGAAGGACGGACAATAATCGATGGATAAAGAAAATAACAGAGTGGAGTCCTCCAGGAAAACGAAAGAGAGGAAGACCCCGAAGAACTTTCAGAGATGAGGTGGACGAAGCCATGGAAAGAAGAGGGCTAGCAGACGGAGATTGGGAAGACAAGAAGGAGTGGAAGAAACGGTTGAGTGAAGGAAGACAGCGTCAGCTGTGAAGATCCTTTTGTATATATATATATTTGAAGAAGGTGAGACGCTATTTGTGGATCGTTGTTTGTCTAGTAGTTAAAATATCTGATTTGTAGATTAAATAAAGTATAGGGCCCATTAAATTCCCTTGTGGAACTCCGAGTGGAAATGGTACAGTATTTATGTTTTTTTTTGGAATTTTACTTGAAAATACCTGTTACTTAGATATGACTTTTTTATTATTTTTTTATTATTCTGAGGTTTTTAGTCTTATTAAATTAAAATAGTAAAACTTTAAAACCATGTTTTAATAATTCTTTCATAATTTTGATTATTATCAGATCATAACTAGGAGACCTGTTTAATTATAAATTGTTAATTGCTTATTTTATTTCAGCCATTTTACGTTTAAGTTTTTCTATAGTTTGGATAGGTTCTTTATTCTTTATTAGAAGAGATTGAAAAATAAGGCTAAAAATGTTTTGCGTGCTTAGCAAAGGCATTTGCTTTTCTATAGGAGTTCTTGGCCATGTACCGTTGGGTATCCTAAGAGACGGAATGATTAGTTGAGATCTTTAAAACTTTTTCGTGACCTTCTATGAGGAGTAGTTGGTGTCTTCATTTTGTCCCTGGAATGTTTCACGTTTTACCAAATTTGCCTAAATTTTTTCCTCTCTGCTATTTTCTGCTAAACAAGATAAAGAGATAGATTCTTAAATATCTTATTCTGGAGAGTCACTTATGCTCACATAAAGATTGTTGTATTACAAAGATAACGTGTTCTATAACTTTGTATATATCCATGGCTGTTTTCAGTAGCAGATACAAATTTATTCTCTCGTTTATTAACTTTCTAAAATACTTTCAGTTGGTTTTCTTATTGTAAGGCCTTGGAAATTTTTTGGGTTTTTGCCATTTATGTACAATATGTGACGAAGACCGGTGATTGATTGTAAGGCAAATTCAAAGATGATTCTGCTTTTAAATAGTTTGTTGCTATTCCGTATATAAAGCAGATACCTAACAAGTCAGAGGTTTTCAGTGAGTTTGACGGTTAATGTGTTGGTTTACCAGTTGACAGATACTGTATGTTATTTTCCATCATTGCTTTGAATTTTAATGTGAACTTGGGTCCCTACTTCAAATTTTTAATTATAATCACCTGCTGTAAATATCTACGCCAAAGAGTGGTAAAGGACTTAAATTATTCTTGTTTAATAATATTCCCGCAAAAATAACTTTTCTGTTATTTAACACTATTGAAATACCATTGAAGGAAGATGTTTCTTTTGTATATTGTGATGATGATTACAGATAATGATTGTAGATAGTTAGTTGGGATTTAGATTCAGATTACTTTATTATAAATGTGGTGACTTCTCGAAAGTATTGAGTCAAGCTATTGGTATTCTTGTTTTGTAACAAAAAAGTAATGAGATTTCGTAAATAAATTTAATAGTGTACCCATCCGTTCCATTAGTTTCATTATCATTGCTTCAATGTTGTGGTCTTTTTAAATATTATCGAAGTTTTGGGTAGGTTAATAATTGCTGACTTATTGGTATTGTTACCGATTTTGATCTGTAGCTTTTTGGGAGTACGAAATATCTATTGGTTTCTTAAAAATGTAAGTATTCGTTTTTGTATTTTTTTAGAAAATATGCATTACTTGTAATTTGTGGTTTAATCTACCGTCATCGTTTCTCTGTTTTCGTTGTTAGGTGTTTCCTGATTCATTTCTCGCATCTAGCTTTTCTACGGTAGAAATTTTTTATGTTCTTATATCTCTGACAATTTAGACACTTTAGGGTTCAAACTTTATTTTTAGGTTGGCGAGGAATTCTATGTCTCATATTATGGATGCTAATTATTATGTGTCTGCATATCTCGCTCGACTACTCAAAATTTTTCGATTTGTTCGAATTGGAAAAAATGGAATTCCGTGTTTGTTCTTTTAAAATTTTGACTACAAAAGTGTAGTTTGCGGCACATGCTAGTTAAACCTTGGCTTGCGTATTACCAACTAATTTAATTGTATACTTGCCTTTAGTTTGTTCAGTTAACATATCTGTTTACTCCATGCATAAATATACGAGGTGGCTTTACCTTTCCCCGTGATGTATCATTTTCCTTGTTTTCCCCTTTAAGAAGTATTTGGTATCTGTTTGAAATTCGTAGTGCATCTAGCTAGAAAACCAATTTTTTTTTGTTTTGTGTCGCGAGGTTATTCTAAATTGCTTCTTTGCTTTCGCGAGTTTTTTTTGATAATCTGTGTAACTGTTAATTTGCATCGATGTTATTTCTTGTTGGTTTTGAATTTATAATTGATGTAGATTTAGTTGATAGATATTAGTCGCGAAGACTTTTGCATAGGCACCTGTGATTGAATTAGATACGGTAGTGGAACAGATTGGCGGTATATATAGTTGTGAGGTTGATAGTATAACGTTTTTGATTAACATTTTGTTCGCCTATATTTGGGATACCAGACGTGATGGCTTTCCAGAGATGGATTTATAATAATGTACAAATATATATGCAGCTCACCGATAAAGATGCTGCTTATTAAATTCGTCGACTTCAAGTTACTTATAGATTTCTTTACGTTTGATGTTTTGATAAACAGGGCACAGTAACACAGCTGTGTTTACTGCTTAAAACTTTTGGCTTTGTAGTAGTGCAGGTAACGCGCTTTTGCTGCCTTCTCGTGTATAATTGGGTAATATTTCTACCAAAGATTTTTAATTTTGTTTCATCCTATATGTATTAAGTTGTTGACTTTTAATTACCCTTGCTAACCAATTTTTGATTTTTTGTTTTTCGTGCTCTATATTGTTCTCCTACGTACATTATTAAAAAAACTTTTCTAAATTACTTGTTTACGACTTCTAAATTTAAAATCAAACTAAAAATTATTTATTTGATTAAATCCCATTTAAATTCACCAACCTGTGAAAATTGAAATTTGATCGTTTTTGAAAACGGAAAGAAATATATCCAGCTCAACCCAGCTGACAAATGGGGATTAATCATTAATACGTAAATTGTATTCGCCTCTAGACTGCTTCGTCTGTTCCTCTTTCGTCAATAATCAGAGAGGAAGCTAGAAAGCATATCAGAGGAAGAACAAAGGCACGGATTTTCTTTTATCTTCAGGATTCGTACTGGAAGTCGTCGAAATACGTTTTTACGTCATAAATTTTCTCTTAGCTGGAACGAGCTTATCAAAGGAAGTTTACAAACTCAAATTTAAATAAAAACAAACCTCCTGCCGCCCAAGCTAGCGATTGATACCGATGGATAAATTGAATAAAATAAAACTTAAACTGCCGCCATAAAATGCGAAATACACCAAAAGGAACCGACAACATCGAACATTTGTAGCGAACAAATAGCCTCAAACCAATAGGTAATATTCCCAGCTAATTGGTGCCTTCTACCCATCCAGGCAACGTGCAACAACTAATTCAAAGTTTCCTTTAGGGTTTTTCCTTTTCTATGCCCAGTAGTAAAATGCCTAACACTTATGAGCTTTGTAGTTTTTATATTGTAACAGATATGTTTTTTAATTATACCAATTAAAGTATTCTTATTTTTGTGTCGGTACCGCTGTTGCGGTTCTTTGATTATTTTATTTATGTAAACATTTTCTTTATTCTTCGTTATACGTGTTTATATCAACTTTCTTTCCATTTGTTATTTAAACTCGGCGTATTCAAATTTGGGAGTTGAGTTAAATCTAAGCCTACAAAGCTAGAAGTTTTAAGATGTCAACAAGCACCTTCAGTTTGTTAGTCATCGTACTACTCTAAAATATTTTGTAGGTTTTATCATTTCTGTTTTAAGGGTCGATCTAAATGAAAAGGAAAATTTGAAAAGAGTTTGTAATGTGCACATTGTTGCACCAGAGCTAAGAATGCCCTCTGTATCTAGCAACGCTACCTCTATAGTTCGGGATGCTATTAAAACTGTTTCCAAGTCCAGACGATTCGTCGTCTACATGCAGTTAACTGTCGTTGGAATTATCGGGACCATCTAAACCATTTCCATTTTTAAACAACTAACCACATTAAAGAACTGTAACGTCTAAACGTTCCGACCGTCAGATGATCTTAGTCTACCTATTGATTGAATGAGAAGCTTGAAGCTGCAGCTGTAGAGCAAAGACTACTCTCAGTTGCAGCCAACGAATGTACTTTCCAAATGTCTCTTTATTTGAACAACCGTTAAAAGTATTACACTGTCAAAACAACGATATCGCTTAGTAAAGTAGCAATTGACAATAGTTGCTACAACTCTATCGTCTTTGATCAGATAGAAAACTGATTATATTAGAATTGTACTGATCATATAATTGAAAAACTTATTGTTAATGTTATAGTTTGGTTCTTCACTATATACCTTACTAACGTGCACTGATAAGATTTGGTTTCAGTCAAAAGCACTTAACTGTTTCTTCATTTCCTTCAAAGACACTGAACTTTTCACTTCGAATCCCATCTGTATAAATTCATCTCATACTTATTCAAATCCACGGTCGAGGCTAGCTTGATGAATTCTGTGAGTCGAGGCCTTTGAATTATTTTACAGGGGATATTAGTATCTAAGGTATTATTGTCGAAGGAACTGATCAAATGCTATAATAATTAGTCCACTGACTTAACAAAAACCTTCTTTAAAATATCTGCCAATGTTCATGTACAGGTTGACTATAGGTACATATCATCTCAAACAATCGCAGCCTTACTTTTACCAACATTATACAACGTCTTTGCAAATCCTGCTGTATTTTTACATAGGATTGCTCGATATGTATATATAAATTTTAAAGCACTTACAAATGAGGCCGTCGATCAATACAAACTTTAATTACATATATTTTTTATTGCAATAAGTGGGGCGTTAATGCACTCAGCTATGCGGAGAATCTAATCACCCGTGTATAATCCCATTAGATACACACTGATAAACGTTAGCGCAGAGTTCATTTTATTGCGACCCGTAACTCAACGTCACTCATTTGTTTACTGTTCAATGTTATTATCATTATTACAGAAACGAAAGTTACTGTTCTCATTACTTCGAAAGCAACAAACCTAGTTCTCCTAAAGGTTGATGTTTTTACGTAATTCCAGAGAACATTTAATATTCTGTTGCCTCTAAGATTACAATTTTTAGTGGCATGTTCCGGAATCTTATAGAAAATCCAATCACTTTGTTATTGGTACAGAAATTAAGTTTTTATTTCTCTACGGCAATTTTGTAGCAAAGAGACACTTATTGCCTTTTGATGTTTGTTTTATTAACAGGTCATTTTCTGGATCTACTTTAAGCAAGACCAACTTAAATTTTTATTTTTCATATTTTTGAGGTCGCCTTTTTTATTTAACTACATTTTTTGATCTTGCTAATTCGTTTGTTACAGGACCAGAACATTTTATCAGAAGTGGCCAGATCACTTTCAGCCTCTCTGTCAGTAGCTACAGAGCTAGTGGAAGTTATTTGACTACTATCAGTTTTTCTAACATTAACTGATGAGAATTTTTAGATATCATGCCCAATCGACTATTGGACCAACCAGCTTGCCTTATAGAAAATCCACAAAACTTAACCTTGCATTGTATTGATTGATCCTGGATGACCTCGCTAAAAGAAGTGTTCTATTAGACGAAATCCTTGCCCTCTTTCCACTCCATAGGGTTTGGTGGGAGTTAGTCTGAAGAGAAAAAAACATGGCTCTGTTTATTTTCGGTGGCGTGACCATTATTTTTTAGTTGGACACTTTAACCACTCGGCTAAAATCGCCCGCTAGATATTTGTCTGACAATTGTTTAATTTATGGTTTTTCAGTGGTTTATGTCCTTAAAGCCCGCTGATAGAAACATAGACTGAGTGGAAATATTAGAATATTTCTAGCGGCTTGTTTTTTCGAGTCGAATTTTTAAGATGTTTCAAAAACCCTTGATTTTAAAATTAACTTGATAGGATTAACTTGAGAGGATTCAATTCGAATCTACATTCTTTTCAAAATATGTTTAATCAACATTTCAACTAAAGTTCATTCTAAAATGCAAAAGTAACTATAATATAAAAAAATTATAAGATAAAAAGTAGATATTTTCTTTATATGGCTAAATTTATTCTTTAAAACCAAAATTAAACTAACCTACTATCATTAGATATTTAAAATTAAATAATAAGCTTTTTTTAATGCGCTAGGTTTTTACGAATTAGACAAACTACTTGCTACACGAAGGCAATTTTACTGGTTGATTTCTTCGTTGTTAATCTTATCTCTAAAAAAGAGAGATGCTATGAAGCTAGCAGGTAGCGTCTTAAGTAACTTTTGTTGCAGTAATATCCAAAACAAAGTCATTCAATCACCAAGAGGCTTTTTAAACGATAGGAAAAATTCATAGAGATGGGAAAGCTAACACCATGTTAATTTTGCTTTGCAGAAAAACTACGGAGTCTATTTTTAGGACTTTTTGCACCAGTATTAAACACACATCGCAGCTTATGTTGCTAGTTCTAGATAAAAGGGCATACAACCACATATCAGACAGAGAGCATTGAAGGGCCAAACATTTCATACTTTTGTACGTGAAAGACTTAATTTAAATTAATGATATTTCAGTTTTATTAAAAAACATTAGATTGGATAAAGTTTGCTATTATTTAAGTTCCTTCATTCAAGTCATTGCTGAATTTCTATTAGGAAGACTCAACACAGACCTGTTCAAATTAGTTATTGTACCCGCTGAAGTGAAAAAGACTAAGAAACCGACATTATTCCATGAAGGTTTAGAATAGCAAAACGATCGCGAAAAAAATATGCAGTGGACAAGATCGCACTATCGTTTAACCCTAATTTGAGTTTGACGAATTCCACTTAAACAAACTTTTCCATGCCACCTATTGTTACAGATATCTTTAGGTTAAAAGCCTTTTAAAATCAAGTTTGATTAGGACTAATTCAGATAGTAATCTATACATATAAAAGAGAAAGCCCTCACTCACTGACTGACTGATTCATTAACGCCCAGCTTAAACCGCCGATCCTAGAACCTTAAAACTTTAGAGTTTTATTCTCTATATGACGTAGAAACGTACTAAGAAAGGATTTTTCAAAATTCGCCCACCAAAGGTGTCTAATAGGGGTCCAAAGTTTTAGGCTTTTTCGAAAACGGCTCGAGTTAGAAACGTAAAACATGGCAGAAATAATCTTCGGCGAAATTGAAAGGACCCGTGGAAATTTTTGATCCGAGCCTCCACGGGGGTTAAACTGAGGGTCAAAAGTTAAGCTTCTATATCTGTCATTAAAATTTGAAGAGTAAAAATCAGACATGTTACGTACAATTATGTACATAAGAAACTAACATTTATTTATGACAATAGCACACAATGTTAATAGAGAATTTATGGTAACTCCATTAAATTTACAAATATTGGACATATACATATCTCGGACATATCAGAATTGCTACACTCGTCACAATTATTATTATAACAAGTAACTTCGTGCACGTGAAATTTAGTTTGATTTACAGTCAACTCCTCTTGGATTGTTCTTATCATTTTTTTTATATAAAACTAACTTAATCATTTTTTTATTTAATTAATGCCAGTTATCCAGCAGCCAAGGTATTTAAATTTGTGGACTTGTTCTATATGTTCATTGTATACATTTATATTGACTGTTGTGTTTGGTATTCTGCTCACTACCATTGTTTTTGTTTTCGTTGTATTAATTTTGAGTCCGACAGCATCTCCTTCGTTTGTGATACGGTCCATTAAGCGTTGTAGACCCTCAGGGCTGTCGGCAATAATTACGGTAACATCCGCGTACCTCAAATTGTTGAGTAATCTTCCGTTGACTTTGATACCATCTTCCGAGCCTTCAAGTGCTTTTTGGAATACTTGTTCCGAATATATATTGAACATAAGTGGTGGTAGGACGCATTCCTGACGTACCCCTCGTTTAATAGCCACTTCAGTTGTGATTGAGTTTTCTAATCTTATAGCTGGTGTTTGTTTTTCGTATATGTTTCTAACAATTGTGATGTCTTGTTTATCCAGTCCTTTATGCTGTAGCACGTTTATTAATTCTGCATGTTTTATACTGTCAAATGCTTTGACATAGTCAATGAAACAGAGATATACCTCCTTTTTTTGATCTCTGCATTTTTGCAGTAATACTGTTAATCCAAATAAAGCCTCTCGAGTGCCAAGGCCGTCCCGAAAGCCAAACTGTTCTTCGCTTAGGTCTTGTTCACTTTTTTTGCGTATTCTGTTGTGTATTATTAAATTTTAAAAATAATTTTATCACATGGCTCATTAAGCTAATTAATCGGAATTGATCACATTTGTTCGCATTAGTTTTCTTTGGTATAGGAATGAAAATTGACTTTAGCCAGTCGTGTGGTATGTTTCCTGTTTGTTATATTTTATAGACCAGGTTTGTCATTATGTTTATGTTATCTTCATTTATGAGTTTCAGGAAGTCTGCATAAATGTCGTCTGGTCCGGGAGCTTTCCCGTTTTTAGTTGCATTTAACACTTTAACTACTTCTGCTTTTAATATGTTTGGCCCCGTTTCGCCCTTCGCGGTGTACGGGAGGTTAACTTCATCGTCAAACAATTGTTGTACGTAGTTTGTCCATTCGCTGTTTAGTTCTTCTGTTGTAGATATCAGTTGGTTGTTATCATTTGTTAGCCTTGTTAGCAGTCGTTTTTTAAAGTTTCCAGTAACTTCCTTTACTTTTTTATGTAAATTGAAGAGATCGTGTTTGTTCTGCAGTTCTTCAAGCTCTTGGCATCCATTGTTCATCCATTTCTCTTTTGCTTCTCTTATTGTTCGTCTTATTTTGGTTTGGGTTTGATTGTATCTCTGTTGGTCCGAGTTTTTATACATTCGTCTCTCGTCCATTAGTTCTAAAATTTCCTTTGTTATCCATTCCTTTTTGTGATCGTATTTTGATGCTCTTACAGTTTGGGCTTGTATATTGTTTAGCGTGTTTTTAAATTGTTTCCAGATATTTTCTATTTGCTCTTGGTCGTTTTCAGCCTCTGTTTTGCGTATTTTTTTGAATTCGTTGTTTAGTGACGCGGATATTTGATCTTTTTGTATCTGGTCTTCTAGTATTGCCATATTTGGTTTTGTGTTTGTCTTCTTCCTTATCTTTTTTAACCTAATTCTGATGCGTGCTACTACAGGGTTATGATCCGACCCCACGTCTGTTCCTGGGTGGGTCTTTGCTCCAAGAACTCCATTTCGATATCTTTTGTCTATTAGGATAAAATCGATTTGATTCCTAAGCACATGTCTTGGGTGGTCTTGCGGTGATTTCCAGGTATAAAGGCGTCTCGGAGGTAGTTTAAACTATGTGTTGCTTATTACAAGATTTTCTTCTTGACAAAATTGTACTAATATGTCACCTCTTGGGTTTCTGTCACCCAGTCCATACTCCCCTACTACATCTTGAAGTGGTCCTTTTCCGATTTTGGCATTGAAATCGCCCATAATTATTGTTATCTCATCTTTTTTGATGTGTGATTTTAATTGTTTTATTTGGGTGTAGAAATTGTTTATCTCTGCGTCGGGTTTTTCTGCTGTTGGTGCATATACCTGTATTATGTTAACATTTTTTGGTTCTACTTTTAGTTGGATCAACATTGCTCTGTCAGATTGCGGTATGAAATTCATGACCGATTTTTTCGCCTCTTTGTTCACTATAATTCCAACTCCGTTTGGGTGATCAGGTAGGTTGTTTCCAGAGTAATATACAGTTGAGTCGCCTATGTTCATTTTTCCTGACTCCTTCCACCTCATTTCGCTAATTCCGAGGACATTTATGTTTAGTCTCTTCATCTCTTGGATTGTATTGTGTATCTTCCCAACCATATACATGCTTTTCACATTCTAAGTGCCAATTTTGATTGATATTTCTTTTTCGTTTTCCACTTTCGGGTGGTTCCTAGCATTCATCGCGGGGATTCTTCGCACCCCTTGACCATTTAAGGTCTGCCGCGGACTAGGGGCCGTTTTGTATTGATGTCTCGCCATAATTGTTTGTCTTGAGAAAGTTTAAGCGGTAGTTTCTCCTTGCTTTCCGCTTTGGTTTCTAGCCGCCCAATATGGGAACAGACGCTATTTGCAGCCGCTCAATCTGAGTCGGACGCTGCTGTTACTATGGGAGCCATTAAATTCATCAATTGAAGGTTGCCTCCCATAGCCTCTCATTTCGTTTAGCCTGTGTGCCGACACAGTATCCGGGATGTGGCCGCTTAACAAGCTTCTGGGAGCCATAAATGAGAGTGAGAGACCACCCGGAGACCAATATCTCTGAATGACCCAAGGATTCGGCAATTCAGAGTATAGAGGTGCTACTCCTGTGTGAAATCTCCCGTACATCCCATTTTGAGCTTTAACTCATTGTAATTTCAATATCTCCGTTTGAATACAAAGTCATGAAGCTCGCTACAAGTCTTTCCAAAATCTGCTTGTTAATTTTCTCGTATTTATAATTACTATTTTTCAAATCACGAATGAAGTTTTATTTCACTAATAAAGTTAATAGATCTATCTAAGCTTTTCTTGGCGAAGAAAAATTGGTGTCAATGTTAATATGATTAAGTAGCGTGTGTAACAACCGGTGTTTGAGGCGTTTTCAGGGTGCCTTTTAGAACTCATACTTTGGATTTAAGATTTGCCGAAATGTTTTAAGGTTTTTTTATGCTCTTACCTATTCGACCTACGTTATCATGATTTTTCCGATGTGTATCTTTAATCGTTTTGACTGGTGTTTTGGAGAACATTGCGTAAGGATAATGCTAGCTTTATACAAAATCTTAATTTGATTTTTAGGGTTCTCTTGTGCCTTGTTTTGCACTTTACAAGAAAGACATGACCAGTTCTCAATTTCTTCATTTAAGCGGCTTCTTGGTATTGTCCTTTTGAAATATGCCTTAGGAAAGCATGAAAAAGTTTATTATGAAAAATGTATTGTTAAAAATAATCAGAATTTTTTAAAATTATTTATAAAATGGGTCGTTTTTCTACAGTCTCCTGTCTTTTCGATGCATTTAACCGAACGCTCCACGAGCTTGCGTATTCCTTCTATTTATGCACCGCTAGGTTTCCACTCCATACTTTGCTTGTTGGGTTCTGGCTCATAGTGTTAGACCGAAGTTTTATCTCCTATGACTATTCTGCTCAAAAATTCTTTTTCTTCATTGTAGTAAAGGACGTTGGCAGAACATTTGCGCTTACGTTTTTTGCACAGACTTTATAGAAGCTAAGCTTGCCGTGGATGATTTGATAGGCAAGGTCATGACTAATCTACAAAAAACACTATATCGTCGATGATAATTCACTAGTTTGTTAGTACCACTTTTCAAGCTAAATGTTCTCATCAGTGGTGGAAGTTGACGCTTGTCCAGCCACACTTTTCGATCTTCTCATACATATTTCTACGTGATATATTACGGTCCGTACTTTTTTGTAAGCCTAGCATAGCTACTAGACAGAAAAACCAAATAGCTGCCCTTTGTTTATTCTTAGTACACACTGCTAGCAGAGCGACAGTGTTTACACTAACGCAGAAGTAAGAAAAATTTAGTATTAACTCTGAGCATGCATGTGACATGGCGGAAACGCTGATAATATTTTACTTTCCTATGTACAACAAAAACATTGCTACTAATGTTATTTTAAAATAAATTTAGTTAACTCCAAAATGTATATGTAAATAGTGTCGTGAAAAATATATAATTTTGTCCATGAAAATACCAAACGCTGCATTCACAGCTGCCCTCAAGAATCTTTCTTTTGCTACTAGAAGTGACAACTAATCATTTTTAATTTTTGATGAAAAATATTACTAAAAGCATTACAACGCGAGTTTGTATATCAAAAAATGTAAATAATGTGAAAAAAATTGCTTTTGTATCGGGTAAAATTTATTTTAAATCAATAACCGATTTGAAGAAACAAAACTGGAAGTTTACTTGAAGTAAAACATGCCAAGTTTCAACATCAATCTTGTTATCCAATAACTACAATTCTAAGCAGCTTTAAACCAATAATGTTTTGTATAAGTATTTCCTTACGTAAGGAAAAATTGCAAATCAATGATGATGTAGCCCATTGCTCCTTACAATCAGGTTAAATATGTGTATTGTAAAGATCGAGTCGAATAAAGAGGAAGCTTTTAATGGAGTTTATAATACTTTATTATTTAGCGACTGAGTCTATGCTGATGCGGGTTCTTGGCCGAGGTGCACGCTATCGCCCCAGGGCTAATGTCTCCTGTTCCTAATACGTTACCTAGGTACCCCGCTAAACTCATTAATAATAAGTGTCGTCGAAACCGAAGGCCCAGCTTGGCCCATCTGGATCATTTCTATTCTTAAACAACCAACTAGAGGATCGTCGCCCTTGTATATCCAACTGCCGGCGGAACCGAAGACCCATGCGATTTCATCAGATCATTTGGGCTACTTCCATTGCCCGAACGAGGAGCTCGCAGCTGCATCAACCAAACGTGTCTTCAAAATGTCTCCTCGTTTAAGCAACCGCTAGATTACTTACGTTATTTATCATCTTTTCCAATTTTTATATATTTCTTACACACTTAATTAAATCTTTCCCCCCTTATGCTACTTATTCAAGCAGCGCTTTAAACATAATGTTTATTTTACACTTTAGAAATACCATTGGTTTATAAAATGTCATCACGTGGCAACCATGTCTTGTTTGTTTTGTTGTAATTTTTATATTCCGCCCCTCTACAGTCAAGGCTAAATATAAAACTTATCAGTTTTTTATTAGTACATACATTTTTTACCTAACAGAAAAGGCTATGTATTTAATACTAAAAGGTGTCCCAAAATTAACGCAAGATTTGAATTAAATTGAAAACACAGTGTTTAGTCTTTTGATTGTAATTTTTTTATTGAATTATAAAGTACATAGGATAGGGTTATTTATGGAATAACACATCGGGCAAATGGCCTCCACGGCTTTGCATACACATACGCACTCGTTTGTCGAAATTTTCCATGACCATTCTGCATAAATGTGGCTGAATTTCGTTGATGCAACGTTGAATCTCCTCCTTTAATGCACGCGTGGTTGTGGGCTTGTTGACATAGACCTGTGATTTTAAATAACCCCATAAAAAGAAATCTAATGGTGTTAAATCACACGATCTAGGGGGCCAATTCTGATCACCGAAACAAGAGAGTACACGACCTGGAAATGTATCATGCAGTAATTGAAGTGTTTCACGGGCTGTATGGCATGTTACACCGTCTTGTTGAAACCACATATTGGCCACATCAATATCATCCAATTTCGGCAAAAAGAATGTCGCGATATCGAGCACCAGTAACAGTCACTGCTTGACCAGTCTCATTTTCAAAAAAGTATGGTCCAATTATACCTCCAGCCCAAAATCCACACCAAACAGTGACACGTTGTGGATGCATTTGTTTTTCGACAATCACATGTGGGTTCTCAGAACCCCAAAAGCGGCAATTTTGGCGATTAACAAACTCATCAAGGTGAAAATGTGCTTCGTCACTTAGGATGATTTTGCTCGAAAAATCAGCATCCATTTGTTGATGCTCAATAATCCATTCAACAAACTCTCTTCGCTGTGCATGGTCATTAAGCTTTAGTTGTTGTGTTAGTTGAATTTTGTAAGCATGGAGACACAGATATTTAGTGAGTATACGCTGTAGAGAGCTTCTTGAAATTTGCAATTCTTGTCCACGACGCTGAATTGAGGTTCCTGGATTGTCATCGACACTCTCACGCACTGCTTCGATGTTGACATTTGAACGGCTTGCTTTTGGACGACCAGTGTGTTTGGCGTCTCCAATGGATCCTCTCTCGGAATTTTTCAATTAATCTCTTCACAGTTGACGAAATTAAAACACTATTCCGACCATATTTTGTATGAAATTTTCGAACAGCGGCCGCCAAGCTTTCATTATTTTTGAAATATTGTTCAATAATGAAAACACGTTGTTCTATCGTGTAACGCTCCATTTTTACTAACCCTAAATTGTCAGCTGTCGATTTGTTTTTGTTTTAGGGTTGTCAACACTTTACTGCTAAATGGTGGCAAATTTAAATCTTGCGTTAATTCTGGGACACCCTTTTTAAGCCGAAACTGGCCAACAGATCTAACGATAAAAAATGTTGCATAATTCTTTTGGATTAACGCGATTCAAAGGTGTGCATTGGAATGTACATGTCACTATGTAACCAGTTTTTGGACAACATGAGAGGGTTTGCTTATAACACTTCCAGCTGTTTCGTTTACTTGCTGAAACTCGTGTTTGTATAATATCGTCAAATTCTTGAATTAGCTTCACATCTTATTAATGTAGAGTAAGATTATAAAATGACTTTTTAGCCCTTTTTAAAGCTCTGTGTTGCTTGAAAATTTGAGCTGAAAGAAAATGAGCACATATCTCAGTACCATCGTTTAACAATGTGAACGTTTAATAATATTCCTCAAATTTTTTAATATAACATAAACCAAATAGACCGTAGCCTAAAATCTATATAAATAAAAAATTTATTACAAAAAAACCTTCAAAAGATAATTAAACTAGGCTAATTGAAAATTGTTAAAGATAATTTCTATTAAACATATTTTTTATGTTTTCTTTTGTTATTGGTCACATATTCCAAACTGTTCATAAAATACTTTGTGATTTGTACTATTTTTATCATTAACTGTTTCAGTTGTGTCATTCAAGATTTAAGGTTATCTGGCCTTGCTTATCAAATATAGTCCAATTGTGTTTGGTAACTGATGTTACACCAACCACTGATACACTTGGATTACTTTCCGTAATTTAAAACGCTTACATATTTTTTCATTTCCTAGTGACACTTATCTTTTTGATCTGATTCAATGACGTGTGTCAGAGTTTTGGCGAAATCGAGTATTGAAGACCTTTTCATTCAAGAGGTGATACATTTATATTTTATAAGCAAAGCGACTCAAATTTTCTTTCGATATATTTTGAAAGGGTGATATCTTCATTTTAATGTGTTCTAAGATGTTCTTTGAGGAGAAAGTGTGGTTCTATTAGAATTTGAGTTTTTCAAATTTTTCCGTTCTTGTCATCTATAGTCGGTTGATTTTTGATAATTTGCCGTCCTAAACAATGCTTGTAGTCGGCCATTCTTTCGGTAAACATTAAATTAAGCGAATATAGTTGGTGTGTTTATCTAAAATTAAAACTATCAACGTTAAAATATTTTTATTATGTCTATCATAAATTAAGTCGTGGACCTGTTCCTGTTTCCTTCTATCTTTTTTTCGGCCTTCCTACTTCACTTTTTCCTCGTGGTTTATACAGGGTGACGCGGAGCCAACTTACACATTTCAAATCTGAATAGTGTCAGTCGCAATGGAGCGTTGGAACGTGCAACACCGTGTTACCTGTGTTCGTAGTTATTACAAAACAAATTCTGTCACGCAATACCATATTGGCTTTGGCGAAGAAATTTGAAGAAACTGAATGGTAACGTGTTAGACGTGAGGCATGGAGTTTCACAAACAATGCGAACGCCAGAGGACATTCAGACAGCGAGGAAGCTGTTGAACGTAGCCCTCGCCGTTCGGCACGCCAGCAATCTCGCATTTCAGGCATCAGTAGAAGAAGTTTAAATCAACTGTTAAAAAAGATAAAATTTTATTCTTACAAACTGCAAATTATGCAAC
The DNA here is from genome assembly GCA_036346155.1 of Sinelater perroti. Taxonomy (NCBI): domain Eukaryota; kingdom Metazoa; phylum Arthropoda; class Insecta; order Coleoptera; family Elateridae; genus Sinelater; species Sinelater perroti. The sequence continues at coordinate 4,898,348 of JARFIY010000077.1, forward strand.
AAATTAACGAAGGAGGCAAGGAACCAAAACTTGCTTTCTGCATCACCATGAGTGGTTTGTTACGGGTAAATCCAGACATTCTGAATAATTTGCTAATGACTGACGAAGCACATTTTCATATGTCTGGTTGGGTAAACAAAGAGAACACGCGATACTGGTCATCAGTAAACCCTAAGAAACTGCATGAAAAGCCTTTGCACTCTATTAACGTAACGGTTTGGTGTGAAAACGGCGCTTTCGAAATTGTAGCCCCGTATTTCTTTAAAAATAACAATGAACAAACAGTGACCGTTGATTCAGAACGTTATGTGACTATGTGGAAGGCTTTGTTGAACAAAAGTTACAACAGCTTGGCATTGACCCTAAAAACCTATATTTCGTAGTAGTGTAAAATGTTCGAAACTGTTATTTCTCGTTTCCGCGAAATTTCTTGGCCAGCTCAGTGTACCAGAATTTTTCCTGTGGGGGGTCTTGAAAGACCGTGTGTCCCAGAGGCATATTATGAGTATTCAAGAACTCAAGCAAGCCATTGCTGATGAAGGTGCAGCTATTGATGAGGACCTACAGAGGCGCATGTACGACAACTTTAAGAAACGTTTGCAATAATGCATTGTCATCTGGCCATCTGCCTGATGTAGTTTTCAAAAAGTAACCTTGTAATCGATAGAAAGTAAATGGCATCTTGGTCGTATTTATAGACACTTTTACTTATTTTTCCCTGCTTCCGTATATAATATACGACTAGTTGAAAAATGTCAGTTGGGTCTGCGCCATCCTGTACTTTAAGTCTTCTTTTGGGATTCTTTATTCCTCCATTTTTCCCAGATGATTTGTCCATTTCTTCCTATATTGCAAGATATTCAGCAGCCAAAGAATCCATTGCATGTCTTCTTGCGTCCAATGATGACTTTCTGCCCTGCTCTCTCTTCCAAATTTAATTTAACAGTAAACCGATTGTATTTGTTTTTTGACAACAAGAAATATTAATCTTATCGCTGGTCTTATGAAGGTTTTTCTACAAATAAGTTGCTGGTTTTGCCAAAAGTGTGGCACCGTCCTGCTGAAATAATATCTCATTTAAGTTCAAAATGTTTCGCCAGAAGAAATGGCTTTTTTCTAAAAATGGTGATTAATTTTTAGTTGTATGAAAATCTAATTAGACAATACGCGACTCATGCAGTGAGCAGTGGGCTTTAGTTGAGTCTTTATGAACATTGACCTAAACGACAGCAACATTTTCTCTAATTATTGCATTTTGTTGTCTCATAAATTTATTATCGTGTAAACCATAATTACATTTCAATTTTTCCACAATTTGACCAATTAAAGCTCAGAAATGTGACCATAGTTACATATTATTATATTTTTTACAATTTTTGAGTATTCTTAAAACCCAAAACATTGCATGAGTTTCTTGAGCATTTTGCCCTTGTTTAATTCTTCTTATTATTATTTTAGTTCAGAAATAGTTAAATTTTCGCGGTATAACAGATTATTTTTTAGTAAAAGTATAAAAACTTTTTATTTACATTCAAATCAGCTGAAGTTAGCGTTCCTTTTATGGGGCGAGAATTATTGCGTGAAATCGTTCCGACTTTGTCGGCAGCATTATTCAGATTGATACCATTCGAAACGTAACGTCGACAGGGAAGCTGCTTTTCATAATCGCCTGGGGATCGCCCGCTATTCGGAAACGTTTAACTTTTAACCATTAGTCAAAATGATGTATGGAGCGCTGGCTGAATTTAATAAAGAAAGTAACGGAAATCGATAGATCTGCAATAAACGGCATAGGGAAACGGTTGTATGAAAATTTATACCGGTAACGTACTGGGAAATATTTTTGATTTAGCGGCTTTACGAAATTCAAACAATGCGAACTATTTTAATGATTAGAATTTGCTAGAGGAATTTGAGTGCGCTAAGTTTTTTTCAACAATTAATAGCATAAGAAATGAGAAATTAATGTAAAAATATTTATTTTTTTCATCTAACAACCTGTGCTACTTTATAATAATAATAATAATGGCAAGGCTCTACGCCCCGCGTGGGAGCACGGCCTGCGAACTGAGAGGTTAAGGCTCTCATACGTTCGCTCTCTCTGCCCGGTCGTCGCGCACCATCTCTGATGCGGGGCGATGTGGCAAGCACCGCGCCTAAGTACTACTTTATATTCTACCCATAATAACAATTTCTCCTTCCAAAAAGAAACATTATTGGGCTGTAAAAATAAGGGAGCAATTAAATTTGTTTGCGTAATAAATTAGAGCAATTATAAGAATAGCGTGACTATTGTAGCACTTTATAACGTGAGGAAGTCCAAGAGCGAGATTTTCTGAACCATCAGAAACTTTATATTTTCAACAGATTTATTGTTAAAGTTGCAAGGTATGCTACTAAACATTTAGAAACGACATAAACATCACTTACACATATTCTATTCGTATATAAGAAACGCTTTCTGCTAACGAAACCAATAAGAATGCTTCTGGGGTTAAAATAACCACTAGCCTATTTAAATATGATCAGATAAGGTTGTAGTGTATCAGACTTAATTTTTACAATAATAGTCTAAAATATCAGTTAAAATGAAAAAAATAAGTAATGTCTCAGCAGCATTAGCTGTTATAGTCGAAATGAAATCTTCTAACAAAATTGACGACATCAGAGCCCTTGAATAATTTAGCAGTTTTTTTTTTATTGATCAGATACATAACTATTTACAATCTGCTGCAAAGCAATAAGTAAATGATTTACGTAAGTGTGGGTTTAGGTGGAAGTTGACGTTCATTAACGTCACTTCTGCTGTAACTTAATGTAAGAATACTAGTACTAAATCCGGAAGGGTAAGTCCAAGGTGTAGTGTCTTTTAAGTCTGCGGTTGTGTTCACTGCTATCTAGTAGGTTTAAAGCTAAATGATTGTGGTGCAATTCTAGTTTATTGATATATCTTTCACTATTTTTAACTATTTCACTTTTCACTAAACTTATTTTTATGTCACTGTAAATGTCCGCATTGGTTATGTAGTATGGTGCATTAGTGATGGTTCTGAGTGTTTTTGACTGGAATCTTTCAATTATCGAGATATTGGAAGATGAAGCAGTTCCCCATATCTGGATACCATACATCCACACGGGCTTGAATATGAGCTTATATATTAACAGCTTGTCGAGAGAAAGTTTCGAGTTTCTACCCAGTAGCCAGTAATGCTTGCTGAATTTTAAATTTAATTGTAGTCTTTTCTTCCACAAGTGTGTTTTCCACGTAAGGCCCTTATCGAGATGCATTCCCAGATATTTAGCCGAATCGGCCTGCGGAATTTGCTGTCCATTGAGCATTATTGGCGGGCATATACCACGTCGTTTAGTGAATGTGACGTGCACAGATTTCGCTTCGTTTATTTTAATGCGCCACTTTTTAAACCAATCGTGAACAGTATTGAGCCTGTTCTGCAGTTTTGCTGATGCTCTAATTGGGTCACAGTCGGTAGCTAGCAGCGCAATATCATCCGCGAACGTGGCGGTTGTGGTAGTTTCACAAGTCGGTAAGTCAGCCATGTAGAGGAGGTATAAGAGCGGTCCCAGGTCACTACCCTGTGGCACACCAGAATTTATGGGCATAAGATTAGTGAGTTCATTTTCGTATTTAACTTGGAATAGTCTATCGTGTAAATAGGAATTTAGCAGTGGCTTGAGATAAAAATGGCAGATATTTTTTTGTTAGTAACTGATTATCAGACAATGTAATGTCAACGGTTTAATATATCCAAAAAAATCCTTCTCTTCTGTAGAGAAAAAAAAACTTATAATAAAGAAAAACTGCGACCCCCGCCTCCAAAATACAAATTACTGAAAGGCAAAATATTATATAACTGTTGAAAGCAATTTTTTTTTGATAACTTCTATACCTCATAAAGCAGCGTGAAAAATGTAAAATTACCTAAATACAAATTGCTACCTTGATTCTATATTCGACAAAAAAGCTTTTAGGTTACAAGATTAAAAAAATGATGTGACTGGCACAAAAATGTTCCCTTTAAAACTAATATTAAATTTACTTTACATAAAAATTATAAAAATGAACTTTACACAATATTTGCCAACAGGCAAAATATTAGAGAGTTTACAAAAAACCTTTTTCAGAGTAAACTATGAGAAGGTTTAAATGTAAAAAATATTAGACTATTGATTCGTTAACGTTATCAGCGAAAAGGTTTACAATCAGACTAAGTAGCCTTTCACCAAGTCTTGTTTAACTATGTCGGACTTTTCATCATCATTCTAGAAGTAAATATCTTCATCCAGCATTGAGCTTCGTAGTCTCTCTTCATTACAAGTCTATAGATTCATTTACCTTTACCTTAACTTACAGTCTGTTTAATCTCATCGTCACCTATTTTTTACCTACCTTAATCCTTCCACTCAGTTCTACTGATTTTAGTAAATTTTACGTATCCAATCATTTAGCAAACTATGGTTTTAGTTACTCCAAACACTGCTGGTTTAAGTCTAATAGAAGTAGTTTTTGCTTTCTTTTTTACTAGCACATTAATTATTTTATTTCCTAGTGTACCCGTTTGTTCTGACTTGAATATAAGAGTAATTTTATTGTATAAGAGGGTTGTGAGGTTTTCCACACATCTTTAGGCCAATTACAATCAATCTAGTACAAGCTAGGGCTTTTATTGCAGCTTTGTTGTCACTTAAAAGAGAAATGTCTTTACTTTAACGGCTCCTGCTTAAATTTTCTTTTATGATGCAAAAAAATTTGCTTGAAACATTAACATATTTAACATAGTTAATATAGTAGACTAAATAAATTTCTTCAAATACTTCAATATTATTATTACCACCGTTTTGGATACGCTTATACACCAGATTAATTTTTCTACTAAAGAATGTTTATGTACAAGAATTTTATTCCAGTCAAGCTGGAGTTCAAAAGTTTTATTAAAGTTTTGTTTAATTCTCATAATGCCATTGTTCATTTTTAGTACTTCCTTTTTTATGATGTAAACTAAAAAGATAGCTGATATGCCAGATTCCATTATATTTCAGCCTATAGGCTATTTTTCTATTTTCCTTGACTAAGATACTTAAAAGAGGGAAGCTTAGTGAACGGCTGTTGGGCACTTTTTATTACATCTGTAATACTTAAATAGGCAAGTCTTTGAAACTTAAGCAACACCATACTGACTTGCCTATGTTTTACTTTAGGCTATCATGTCAGCAATCCATATATGGCCATAAGCCATCATGTGTGGTTTTTCTTATGCGCTACCTAATAGTCACTTATGAGCCACAAGTGTTATTTTCCTTTATTTGCAATTTTAGTTTGTGTGAGAGTTCCAGGTTAGCTTTGGATTCAAAATATGTAGCCTTTTTTTGCATAAACGGTATTCTCGAAATACCACCTCTTCACAATGTTCAGGGTTTTCTGCATAAGTTTTTAGGGATGGGTGTTACAAGATCGTCAGCATATCTGCGAAAGAAACAGACTTGTCTGTTTTACCCAACGAGGATTTGTTACTGCCACTGAGGATTATAAAATTTCCCTTCTTGCAGGTATCCTTGTTGCTCTGTTTAAGTGTAAATAATTTTTCAGTCACTCGGCATCACGTTCTTATTTTAAGTTTTGAGTAAGCAATATAGTTTAGTAGATTCCTTAAGTAAGTCGATAGAAATATACATCACCACTTTTGAAGTTTTCAACGCGTCCTTTGTTGCTCCAGCTTGGAGTTCAATCCCTACACATATCTGAAATAGTGACATCTTATCTTGCAGCTACTTCTATAATTCTATAATTTGTAAAATGTGATCTTGTACCAGATTGATGCTTAAAATTTCTTTGTAGATGGCCTGTTGCACCTGGTTTACTTGTTCTAGATTTGGTTGGCCTTCGGAATAGGTTTTCAAGGTTATAACCATTTTTATGGCTGTAATAAACTGATTATGTAGCCACCATAGCTTTTATAACGAGCAACTATTTGCGTACAGGACACAGTAAAACATAAAGAAGCAACGGAATTTCTTTTGGTTTCTTACTCCTTTACGTTTTCTGCAAATAAACATGCTGGATGATTTGTTCTAACCAAGTTTTATTGCATACATGCAATGTGTAAACTAAATACCTGTTTGTCACTGTATGATAAAGGTGTCTCAAATTGCCCCTTCAAGATTTTTCCTTAGGGGACAAAAGTTGAAGATCGGTGCTTCCACAAGAATTATCGAATTAGTACGGTTTATACGTCAAACAAATGCCAGTACTCGCAAGAAAATTATACTCTCAGATTTTCTAAATGTGACGTACAAGAAAAATGATTGTGGTTTTTCTAAATTCTTGCGCCTTTTCTGTTTTTGGCTCATTTGAGATGTGTGGCCATAACTTTTTGAGTTTAACCAAATTAAATCCAAACTTTTACCAAAGCTGCTCTGTAGTATATGTATCACATACTCATTTATGCGACCAAAATTTCGACTTTTATGTTTCCATTCATATCTCACAAATACATTCATGAATTTCCAAGCGGTTTGTTGCTATGAGTAAACAAACTAATCATGCAGGTAGATTTATATAAAACATTTTTTGATAGTCAGTACTTAACAGATTAATCCGGGAAAGTTTTGCTCCATATTGCCCAAATGTTCCTGAAACTATTCTAAAAAAACTCGAATTCCTAATTTATTTCGTTTTTGAGAAATTCAAAATTTTTAACACCAACCCAGTAAGTGCCATTGCAAGATAGACGCATAGACCACCACTACCACAGAGAAGAGAAACTTTTCTGGTAATGTTTTTTTTAAATACTATCCAAAAATGCAGAAACCTTTAAAATTTGAGATTAAAAAATTTTGAGGGGCTCTGCACGCAGATAGTTGCTCAAAAGTTTTAACTATAAAGTTAGCTTTCTTAACTTTTTTAGATACTTTGCTGCGTTCGGGATCTATTTTTCGAATAAGATTTGTTTGGATCTCTCTCTAGTTGTCCTCATTTTTTTTTAATTTTTAGTTTGGCTTAGGCCTAATAAGATCTGCTCTGGCCCTCGGCGCATCTATATGTAGTCTTTGACGTTGTTTCCTTAGGTAATTTTGCTTTGAGTAGGGTCTAGGATTGCGATCGTTTCCAAAGGTTTAGCTCCTCCAATTTCCGTTGTCGAGAAAAAAAAGTTTAATCCAGGTTTGCTTCTGGATATCGGAATTGGTAGTAGTTGTTCTTACAAGTACTTAACATGTTTTAAGTTATTAACTGTATTCAAAAGGGTATTCCAAGAAAGCTACCAATAGGGACTGATGTTCTGGGCAGCACGCATCTCCTGGGCTGGTCGCTGACCCTAGGTTTGTTAGTAAAGCTAGTCAACAGGAATCAAAGTAAAGCGTGACGGCCTCACTTGCCTGTAACAAGAGTAATATCAGGTACGATTTCCTTGATTCAGGCCTTTATTGACGACACGATAACTGGGCCCGTAAATTAGTCCGCTGAGAAATTTTTACGCAGGTTTAATGGACACTACAGATAGATTACAGACAACTCACTTAAACTAAAGCTGATCTAAAACTAGAAAACTAAAAATTAAGTAATCTTAGTCATCTTCCTAATTTCTTATTACTAAAATAAGTATATTCAGTAGACAAAATAGTAGCGTAACAAAGATAACAAATAAATGTAAAATCTAACAAAAGAGCAAGCTCTGTGCTATTACAAAACTATGATAACTAATAAAAAATTGAAACTGATCTCTAGTCTACACCGAAAAAAAGAGCACGTCTTTTAATTAAAAAGAAAAATTAATAAATATATACTTCTAATATCATCATGTTTTGAAGGGTCGATACCGCTCACCCCTCTAAATGCGATGAACATTTACGTTAACGGAGGGTGTGATCACAGCTAATCCAAAATTATGACTTAAAAGCGACACAAGAAGGGGGCGAAATAAAAAATGATGACATAAGAATACACAAAATGTAACTTTTATGTAAAGGGGCAGTAATTCCTTTGGGAAAGTTAATCCCTATAGTCCTTAATGATGACATTGCTTAATAAGAACAAAAACTTTAATCATTCTTATCTTTCAAATTCAAAAAACTCAAAAAGCCCAAGAAGAAAAAAGATGAAGAAAAACAAATATTCTAAATACTAGTGATCAAAGCCACAAGCTGAAATAAATTGTAAAAAAAAGAATTAAAGCTATCAACATTTTATAAAACTATAATAAAGTAAGGTAAATATTTAATCATTCCAACTGTAGAGCTACTAAATAATATTTATCATAAGATAACAAATGAAAAGTGAATCTTAGGGTAAAAGATTTAATATATAATGATGTTATATATTACGATGTTGACATTCCCAACATCCTTTAGTCGTCTGTTGAAAAGTGTTTACTTTAAGAAGCCAAAACTATACTAGTTAATGATATTGCCGTCAAAATATTTTATAAAAATGTCCTTGGTAGAGGTTGTGTCGCATAGTGGACATAGATTTTGCTCATCTCAATAGAATAAACCTACTGTAACTTTGAAAAAATTGCCTTCAAGAGATGTTCTATGTAAAAGTCCAAATTAATTATGACACCATCATAGGATTTGTAAGTAACATTTTTAAGTCGATGCACTGATGATGTTTTGGTATAGTTTGCTTGATTTTACATCGCAAATCTTTTTTAGTGGCTAGAATTATTTGCTAAGTATTCATTCAGCGTAATCTTCTATAATTGTACTTTCCTACTCTTATCTCTGTTCAAATTAATTCTTCCAATTTTGCATATAAACAAAGGTCAAGTGATGAATTAAATGTTTTCTTTAGGCAACTACATTTGCGAATTACTTCAAGTTTTTTGGTCAAATTGATGATAAATTTTTCAGATGGGACTTCTTGGTCTAAATAGCAGTGATTTTCCTTACCTATATTACTTCTTCTTCTTAAAGTGCCTTATTTATTATTGAATGTTGGCAACAATCGAGGCAAAAATTTTAGTGGTTCTTATCAACTCATGTGTACTCATATGGGTCCAATCTCTAATGTTCTTAAGCCAGGAGCATCTCCTGCGACCTCGCCCTCTTCTGCCTTCAACTTTTCCTTCCATAGTGAGCTGCAATGTATTGTATTTGTCATTCCGATATAAATGTCCAAGATAAGGTGTTTTTCTTTTTTTAATAGTTAAGAGGAGTTCATTTCTTCTGTTCATTCGTCTCAGGAGCTCTTCGTTTGTGATATGCTCCGTCCAAGATATACGTAGCATTCTTCTAAACACCCAGTACTCAAAAGCTTGTATTCTCTTTTCTGTATTAGCCTTGAGGGTCCACGCTTCAGCACCATATAATAGTATTGAGTATATGTAGCACTGTACAAATCTGTATCTGGTTGTAAGACGAAGACTGCGGTTGGTAAGTAGTTTCTTGAGTTTTTGGAATGCTGATCTTGCTGTTTCTGTTCTTATTTTTATTTCCGTTTCTGGGTTTCCATTTTTTATCAGCCAGCTTCCCAGTTATTTGAATTTTTGTACTTTCTCTATTTGTTGATTATATATTATAAGTTGTGTTTGTGCTATTGGTGTTTTGCTGAAAATCATGTATTTTGTCTTTTTAGTATTCTTCTTTAACCCTACTGCGTCTCCTTCACGGCTTACTGCATCCATCAGCCGTTGTAGTCCTTCTACGCTATTCGAGATTATTGCGGTGTCGTCAGCATACCTTATATTATTAAAAAGTTTACCGTTTATTTTTATTCCGTCTTCGAAGTTTTCTAGGGCTTTGGCGAAAACTGTCTCTGAATAAATATTAAATAATAGTGATGAGAGGATGCAACCTTGCCTCACTCCCCTTTTAATTGAGGTAGCTTCCGTATTTTCATTATCTATTCTCACTGTGGCGTTTTGGTTCCAGTATAGATTTCTAATAGCTATTACGTCTTCTTGATCAAGTCCTTTCTCAGTCAATACTCTCAATAGTTCGTCGTGCTTTATACGGTCGAAGGCTTTTTCATAATCGATGAAGCACACGTAGATATCTTTTTGTTGGTCAAGGCATTTTTGTAGCAGAACTGACAGACTAAATAGCGCTTCTCTGGTACCAAACCCTTTTCTAAATCCAAATTGGGAGTCGCTCAGATTTATTTCACATTTCTGATATATCCTAGGATGTAAAATTTTTAGAAATAACTTGAGAACGTGACTCATCAGGCTTATGAGTCGAAAATCATCGCATTTATTTGCGTTGGGTTTTTTGGGTATAGTGATAAACTCCGATGTCATCCATTCAGAAGGCATTTTCCTAGTTTGATAGATTGCATTAAAAAGATTAGTAAGTAATGTTATGTTTTCTTCATTTAAAAGTTTCAAAAATTTGTTATGAATCTGGTCTGGTCCAGCTACTTTGCCGTTTTTAGAATTTCGTATTACGCTTGTTGTTTCACTTTGTAATATATTTGGTGCATGCTCCGTTGTTGTTATATGTTGTTCAGTTCTCACAACTTCAAAGGTCTGTTTTATATATTCTTCCCATATTTGTGTTAGATCTTCTGTGCTTGTGATTAGTTGGTTGTCGTTATTTAACATTTTGTTGTAGTTATATTTCTTAGCCCCTCCTATAGTTTCTTTGATCTTTTTGTGTAGGTTAAAAGTATCGTGTCTTTTCTAATTCTTCTATTTCATTGCATTTCTCATTTAGCCATAGTTCCTTCGCTTGCCTTATCTTCTTTTGTATTAATTTATTTAGTTGTTTATATTGTTGTTGATTTTTGTTTTTGTATGTTCTTCTGTTGTCCATTAACGTTAATATTTTTGATGTCATCATGGTTTCTTATTTTTGTTACGATTTTGTCCGGTTTTGGTATTTTGTGTGTTTGTGATGGCTAGTTTTATTTTGTTCTAGATAGACTCGATAATCTCTGTGCGGTCTGTATCGTCTACATCAGTAATTACATTATTTATTAACTCGTGTATTCCACTTTCTTTTATATTTTCGTTTAGAGTCTGAGCCAATTGCATGCAATGGACTGATTCTTTCAGTTTCTGTAAATCTATTTTCTTGTTATATCGCTTTCGTAGTTTTTTGAGACGTATGTTAATGTTTCCTACAACAGAATTATGGTCTGAACCCACATCACTTCCGGGATATGTTTTAACGCCTGTTAGTCCATTTCTATATCTCTTGTTAATTAGAAGATAATCTATTTGATTTCGCATAATGTGTTCCGGGGTGTGTTGTGGAGACGTCCATGTATAGAGACGCCTAGGTGGTAACTTGAACCACGTGTTCATGACGACCATGTTTTCTTCTTGGCAAAATTGTATTACTCGTTCTCCTCTATCATTTTGTTTGCCCAAGCCAAATTTTCCCACAATGTCTTCTACTTTGCCTTGGCCCACTTTGGCATTGAAGTCGCCCATAATAATAGTTACTTCGTCTCTTTTAATGTTTTTTCTTAGTTCATTTATGTGCACGTACAGTTGTTCCAGTTCTGCATCTGGTTTTTCCATTGTCGGGGCATATATTTGGAAAATGTTAATATTCTTTGGTGACGCTTTTAGTTGTAGTAATATTATACGATCTGAAAAGGGTATGCAGTTGATTATAGATTTGTTTATGTCCTTGTTGACTATAATCGCAACACCATTCGGATGATTTGTGTCATTGTTACCTGCATAGTATATGACATGGTCACCAATTTCACTTTTTCCACATCCCGGCCATCTTGTTTCTGATATTCCTAGAATTTCTATGTTTAATCTAGTCATTTCTTGAATTACGTTGTATGTCTTCCCAGCCATATAAGGGCTCCTTACGTTCCATGTTTCAATTTTAGTGCATTTTTTCTGTTTTTTATCCACACAGGTGGTGCCTATCTTGTTTTAACGTGGGGATTCTTAGCACCCCTTGGTTATTTAAAACCTGCCACAGACTAGCGGCCAAATTCGGGTTTTGTGTTGCCATGATTGTTGGAACTTGAGAAAGTAGCGCAGTAGTTTCTCCTTGCTTTCTGCGCCGCGGTGCTGTGACCGGATAGCATTTACATAATGCTTCGCCCATAGGTTTCCGATAATAAGCCTTTAAGGAAGATAATCTTGCAGTAGCCCTATTTCGGTACTAACAACACCGCTGCCTGTTATCAGCCAGTTTTGGTCGACCTCCATATCTAGTGGGCATTCCCCTATCCGCCACCTGGAGAGGCGCCCGATGGGGGACTGGAAACCCCACACAGGTATATTACACTTGGTCCTTTATTTCACGGCTTATAGTAGAAAATATTTCTCTTTTCACGAGTGAGTGATTATCACAGTAGTAATATGCTGGAATTCTTTGCAATCGGCAGCTGCTAGGAATAGTTTTTTTGTCTTTTGCTCCTTCTTTTTCCTTCAAAAATGTAACTAAAAAAATCCTGTTTTTCGTTTTTTAACAGTATTGATGATTTATCTTCTATTGTGTACGAAATCTAGAATCTGTTCATTTATGGTACGAGATACACCGTAACTCACTCAACGGCCTCTTATTTATTCATGTTATTGTTAAGATACAGGTCTCCCAATCATAAAGTAAAATGGAGCAAAGACAACATCATAAGATTCTTAGACGAACATTCATAGATATGTTTCTATTACATAAAGCTGTTTTCCATTTCACAAAACCATGCGTGAGATTTGAATATGTGCTAATATTTCTTAATCTGAACTCAATTTACCATTTAACTAGTTACCAATATATTATAAGTGGGATACTTTATCTATTTAGCATTGCTTGCGTATCATTTATTTTTTTAATAACCATCCATTTTGATTTTGACTTGTACTACATGATTCGCCTAATATGGTTACTAAAGTTTGAAGATCTTCAGCTAGTATTACATCCATATACCTAATGTTAATCATCACACCGTAAATTATAAATTCTTACCTCTTGTCGGTTAACGCCTTCTTAAAACTGTCTTGTGAATAATATACGTAGATTAATATATTTTATAGAAGAATTAACACACAAAGTAATAATCTTCGGGTAGCAAACCACCATTTGTTTCTCAATTTTTACATAAGAAGTTTGTATGATTTTGTAGTATTCTATGGAATATTTTAAGTAACGACTTATTAAATTTATAAGAAAAATTTGTTGCAATTACTAACTTTGCTTTTCTTCAGTAAGTTAATGAACTGAAATTGTAGTAATTCTTTTAATAAAAAATACATAAGTTTGTACCTCGTTTATCTAAGTCTTTGAGCAATTTTGCTGGGATTTTTTTACTTCTGGTGCTTTTCTAATTTTAACTTGTCTTACGGCTTTCTTAATTTATAATTCAAAAATAGTTTGGCCTTTATTTAGTTTGTTGTTTAGAGATTAGCATTGGTCCATACAATTATCAACAGCATTCAATATTACATTCTTGGCAACGTTGTTCCATATCAGTCAGTAAATCTCTGTTAGAGTTCTTTAGTAGCTCATCATCATTTGTTGACGAATACCTGCGTCATTTTAAGTTTTTTTTATGTAGGTAAAAATAATCTTAAATTTTTTCTAATTTTTTAATTTCACAACATTCTTCAAACCATGCTTTTTTGCATCGTTAATTTTACTACAAATGGTACCATGAATCTAAATATTTATTCTTCCTCTTATGTTTATACATTTTTTGAATTCCAAGGTCATCCAATCTTACTTTAATATTCTTTTCTTCCGTACTAATATCGTTCTGGATTTATGTAAGTTAGATTATGTCTTTTTAAATACTAATATAGTGATAGTTTTAATCTTTTATACCTATTTTTGATAAAAAGTTTTCATTTTTTATGACTCGGCTTCTTCATTTTATTGGTGTAACTCTCCCCAGTTACTGTTACAACTGATATGCATAGCAATCTCACTATATTTTATTTTAAATCTAATTTGCATACTTAGTCTATTTTTTCATGTCCTAAACATACGCTAGCTATTAGAAAATTGTTTAGATGGCAAAATATATCAAACTTTTTTACGAAAATGAATGGTTAAAAGATGTGATATCAGATTGTATGGTCCGAAATCGGTTCAAGAATTCATTAGCACCAGTCTTCAAATTTGACCAAACAGGCTTCTATAGTAAATCGAGAAGCTTTTGAAACATCCTCAGATATAAGCACTCAGTAATACTCACAGAAGTTTAGGTCATTACTATGAACAACAAGCCGTCACTTGTAGAAGCTAGGAAAAGTGAAGAAATCATGCAGAGCAGTGCCTCGCGCATTTACATAAGAGTAAGCTGACATGTGTAGACATTTCTTGATAATGTTCAGGATCTTCGATTTTTCATCGAATTGTTAACAACGACCAAAATTGCATTGTCAATGCAGTTTGTGGCAAAACACAAGTTTTGAGGCTAAAGGTAGGTATGTTTTAGCGGAATTACAAAGTTGTGACACCTTGAGCTGGTTTCTAAAAGTTGACAAAATATACATTATAGTGAAACAACGATATAATAAAAGAAGAGTGTTAGTGTAAGTAAATGACGCCAGACCATATACTTTCATAAAGAGTCTATCGAAACAGTGCTACCCCATCTCAGCAAATAATCTCGATTTGGTTTCATAAGATTGCCATCTGCTTTGACCAATGGTCCATTTCTTGGTCCAAAGACACTTTTCTAATTTTTAGGAAGTAAGAGAAGGATGTCGCCATTTCTTTGATTTGAAACCATAAAAGTGATACCAACGAGACATAAACAGTTTGGCTTGCACCATACAACACAAGGTCACATTTTTTATTTTTCATTTTCATATTAAAAAACCAAAAGATTTTTGACCTAGTCTATAATATTAATCGTCAGGTTTGATTACTTGTTTTAGTTTATTTTTCTTAGATTGTTTAAAGGAACTGTAGAGGTAATATTATTGTTCTATTATTAATCAATGAATGTTTTGGTAACAATGTAATACTACTTTTTAAAGTGACATAGTTTTTTGGCATAAGAATGAATTTTAACAATTCATTTTTTAATTGGACGTTAATATTGAAGTATGCAATTCTTCTTCTTCAATGCCTAAAATTCTTCCAAATCATAAATATACTTAATTATCAAGAATGTCTTGTACATTACGTTATTAGCGCAGACTAATGATTCCATGTGAGCTCCAACATTGCCAAGCATTTGGTTGTGGTGCAAACGTACCCTGGGCTTCAAATGTCTGGCGGCTAGCCTGCTGAGTCGCCAAAAAAAGTTGAGCACCCGAGTTTCTTCTGAATAAAAGATAATAATACAATCATCTAAGGCGCGGTTGTTGCCTCACAGTCTCGTATCAGAGATGGTAAGTAACAATCGGGCAGTTAAGGCGAACATATAAAAGCCTTAACCTCTCAGTTCGCAGGCCGTGCTTCCACGCGTGGTTCTAGAACCTTACCATTACAATGGTTCCATGTTCTTTAATATTCTTCGAAAATTAATTTTATCAAATTTTCTAAGTGGACCGACTTTTTTCGGATACATTTACATCTTTAAATTTATATATTCATTTTCTTTACTATAATTTTTTAAATTTTTGTAATTTTTCATATTTCATCTGTTACTTTTTCTTGTTATAACATTTTTTTTATCTACTTTCTTCGTTAGTAGTTATTCTTTTATAAATATAATAACATATTTACCCATTCTACGTCACAATTTGTATTATATATGTTCCAGTTTTTTATTCATTAAAATTTTTGCTTCTGGTTAAATTAATAAATAATTGAACTATTTTATTACAATTTTAAATTAAAACATCAATTTTCTTTTTATATAGTTTTTTAATTAATTATATAATGACTAATGTAATGAAAAAGGGTAATTATCAAGGATTCTCGGTTATAAACTATAAGTTCCTATATACTGTTATAAACTCTAATGGCATAAGTTGCACATTTACTTCCGATCCCGCCTGGGCCGCCAGAACGGCCGACGTGATTATAAGCACTAATAATTAGTCATTGAATGCTATTAGCCACCGAGGAAGCCGTCTGCAATTAAGTAGCTCCGAGGAATGAGCTACGTGACTGCCTTTTATCGCACTTTATATGTAAGGCTTCCGCTGACGCTTCCTGCAGTGCATATGTGCACCCTAATTGTTGTTAATGCCCGCGAGATCATAAAAAGCGAATTATGTCGGCTCTTGGTTAAATTATTGAAGCCGTTAGCCGCGTTTGGCCGCAATGGAATTTTCCAATAAATGCCATAAATACCACTTTTAGATTGGCACGTCCGCCGTGCTTTCATTAAATAATCGGACATTTGTATTCAGCAGTGCTCGGCCATTATTCATAGATAGATACATAGTTAGTTGCACAACGCCTTGTAATTGTTAAAAATAAACCTTGCCAATTTTGAAGAAGCTTTTGTATCCCTTAGTCGTTTTATTGCCATCATAATCTACTCGTATGTTGCAAATATTTAAATATATTTAGGCGAATTCTGTCGAAATAAAGAATGATGTAAATTTAAGATTTGAATTATGCCATTTACCTGTTATGAACATTAGAAGTTTGCATTTATACGAGGCGGGTTCAAGTTCTAATGTTTTAGGGGTGTATTTTGCCAACTGAAAAATCGCTAATGCAACAGGGGTTGGATTGGACAATGAGCGGCCACGGAGTGTCCCTAATGGACGAAATTTCATAATGACATCACGTGTCAACATGTTCTGAGACATCACTCTCACAGCCTTGTGTTCGTCGGTCAGCATTCCCGGGACTCACCTTGAAGACATTTTTTGCATTTTCGGGTCATCATGCAAAAGGGGCTCCGCAGATCCTACGAAAATGCCAAGTTTAGGGGCGATATCACGCACACTTAATCGACAGTTTTCTATAGCGGCTTGCTACACTCGCGCAATTATGGTTTTGGTCCGACTGGTTCGTGGCCGGGACTGCTTCGGTTTATTGTCACAGAATTCTCGACATTCTTTAAACTTTCGCACCCACAAACTTACATTTTTAACATACATAGCGCCTTCACCGCATGTCTGCTCAATTGGCGATGAATTTTGATAGACATTTCAACGCGCAAGAGGAGAAAACGGATGATTACACGTTGTTCTTGAACACTAACGTCATCATTTGAAGAATACAGAACAACTCGTTGCAATAGTGACAATTCGACCAATGTATATTGTATGGTATTGCTATATATATTACAAATTCATAACCGCATCTTACTCTCACTGCTAAGAAAAAAATTTGTAGACAAGACTTGTATGTGCCTCATACAGTTTGTATTTAAATACACGGCGGAGTCGTTATGGCACCGTATACCTGTGCAGCAACACATAATATCGTTCAAGTTTATTATAAGAACTTACTATTAAGCGATAAAACTAATTTTGCTTTGTGAATCTTTAAAATTGTCGCATCCGGAGTAGTGAAAATTCGCTTGTTATTTATGAAAACCCAATAGATTTACAAACATGGACGTTTAGTGTGTATTATGGGCTGTAGGAATCATTTTGAAGACAAAGCTGGTAACGTTGTTACAGTCAACTGGTGCATCCTACCAAGAGAAGCTAAACAATTTTGTTCAGTAAAACCTCCGATGTGAACTTAAATAACATGTGGTTTTAATACAGGACGTAAAATACGAATTTTACTTCAAACCAAATTTCCTGATTTTATTAATTTTCACAGGGGCGGCATCAATTGGCTACCGCGGTCTTGCGATCTAACCCCATTAGACTTTTTCCTATTTGAAGAAAATAGTATTATGGAAAACTTTGCAAAAAGAATAGTTGCATGTCATCGGAGTCTTGGAGGGTTTGGCCGACATCATAATTCATATGTAACTACTAAGTCTGTACTTTATATTGATAACAATAAAGTCCATATTGTTCCAATATTTTGTGCTTGGCTCGGAAACAATATTTTGAAGTTCAATTTAGATCATCTTAGAGCTGGATCTTTACCCAAGAACTAATCGTTCGACTAGCTCTCACGTTTCATGATTTTATTTTATTTGTCACATAAATTGCACGATTTAATTTGTATGAGATGTAGTTTCAACAAGATGATGTTATATATTACTCTTTTGCTTAATCTATGACTTTATTAAACTTGACGTTTTATATTTCTTTTATTAAGATTTTGTAGCGGCATACTAAATTTCGTTTTTTTTTCGAGAAAATGGCATATCGGTAAGATATCACCAGATTTATATGCTAGAGTAATCGAAAATTGCATTTGTTGTATTTACTTTACATACGTCATATATTTTTCATTTTATTTTAATTTAAAGCTTTAAAGTTCTCATCAGAAAGCTCATAACAAGCATTAGATACAGGGTGATCAGCAAAATTTAAAATTCTCCAAATTTATTACTTATTTAAGCTCTTCGGCAGCCAATTTCAACAACGCATTCTGTAAACTAGCTGCCTGCTTCGCTTTAAGCCACTACAAGCGGCGAACAAAAACAACGCGCCCTTGCTTAATACATCCATCTGAATACTTGCATTCAGAAATGTATTTGGCAACAACAACCCCTTGAGGGCTACCAAATCAAATTACCTCGTCAGCCGGCTGCTCGAAATTGCTTCCAGCAGCTCTGTTATTATTAGCAACTTAATCCGAGCGGAGCTCAATCCAAGCGCGCTCTCATCCTTGATATTGGCACTGAATAGTCCTCCTCGGGAAATCTTGTCCTTAACGAGCACTCGTGGGCCCCAGCAACCAGGTCAAACATTGCCGAGATTTTGATTGATGGCGATTGATTGGGATGCCGTTCTTTCAAGTTGCGTGCCCCGGAGCGGGGGAATTAAATTATAGGGATGCGGGGCGCGTCCCTAATGCGCGCTTCAATATTATATAATGTACGATATGGCCAAAACGTATTTGCTAGCAATATATTTAATACTACATTTGAGTTCTATATTAACAGATATAAATTATCTCTTTAAGATATCGGTCGTAGTTGATATATGAGAATGTTTTGCAATTAACACTGTTAACAACATTCTAGGTGCGAGATGATAATAAAAATAATTATATAAAAAAAACTATTAGCCACAACAATTTTATTGTTGGATATTATGATAGAGTGATAATTGACATTCAAAAAATAAAGTTTTCGAAACTTTACAGCCAAGTTTCAAAGGCCATTATAGCCTTATGGCGAACATGGTCTGGTTGCCTTGGATTTCACATGTGATCCGATTTTTGAGTTTCACGATGCTATTGATGGAGAGGTTTGATACACTCTATCTTTTAAATAACGGATCAAGTTTTAAAATGCACTGAAACGGAATTCGAAATTGTTTGTAGTGCAATGAGATGTGGCTCCATCTTGCT
This sequence comes from Sinelater perroti, assembly GCA_036346155.1. Taxonomy (NCBI): domain Eukaryota; kingdom Metazoa; phylum Arthropoda; class Insecta; order Coleoptera; family Elateridae; genus Sinelater; species Sinelater perroti. Next base: position 4,917,614 of record JARFIY010000077.1, read on the forward strand.
GAAACCAGTAGTCCGCAACTATTCTTTGGCGTCGAAAGAATTTCTTTAAAATTCCTTTTCGATAAACAGCTTCATTCACATATTTCGAGAGGAAGAATGATCTAGTGATGCCCTTTTTGAGAACTAACCACTGTTTTTTCTTGGATGAAGTCTTCTAACTTGGATGAGGTGAGGATTTTTTTACTCCATTAGCGATAGTTCTGCTTATTGGTGTATCCATCTGACTAGAAATAGCTCCCATCACTAAAATAAATGCGTTTCGAATTGTTTGCTTCCTCTCGAAATCTCTCCTAAAATCTCACTAGTAAAAGTTCTTTGGTCGAAATTGATCTGTGTGAGTGGCTGTTGCGGTTGGATCTATAGGAAAACATTTTCAAATCTATTTTTAGGATCTTTTTGACTGACCGATTGCTCATATTGAAACGAGCTACTTCTCTTCTAGGAAGTCATAGCTTCGTTTTCGTAAAACACTGGCATTATCACAACGGTTTCGGGAGTGATCATCGTAACCACTATTCCAATATTTTCTAATTTTTTCAACAAACTGTCACGAAAGAATTTTTAAATTAAAAATTTTATTTTTTAAAAGTTTTTGTACATTTTGAAAGTGCTCCGCATATGAAATTTGCCTTTGAATTTTTTCATGTCGCCGCAAAAGATTCGCCATTCTGACAGTAAGTCTTCACAATAAACAGATGTTTTAGAAGACGTCATTTTACATATCACTTTAATAAGAAGTATTTAATGCTGTTGTCATATAGTAATATTTAACTAACATTAACAAACGTTTTCCAACTACCAAAAGGATAGGCTACTAAAGTTGCCAAGTGGTAACGATTGTTGATGTCGGCTTTATTGTTTTTGTTTTAGCATTAGATTTGATTTAATTTCAAAAGATGTCAAAAAACATAATGTTGCAGGGTAAACAGAAAATAAGAACTGAATTAATGTTTGCTTCTTTTAATTCTTTTGGTACTATCTTCTGCTTTACAAGCGCACCATATATGGGGATGCTCCAAATCACTTTTTAAAATTAGAATTTCTCGTTTGTGCTACATCATTGATAATTCGACTCAGAAAATCATCTTTATTACAAAATGTTCCTGAATTCTCAGACAAAAAATGAAACGTTGGTAGGTAAAGTAACTTTCTTTCTTTCTATGATATCCTATATACCCTATATGTTGGATAGTAAAGCAACATTAGAAGTTAAATAATTGCATCACTTCTACTGATTCAATGCGTATGATATAAATTATTAAGTAAATTTTCTCATATATAACACATATTACCGAAGCCTTCGTGTTACGACTCAAAAATTTCACTACAGTTCCTTGTTCTTTTAATTTAATTCACACATGGGGAAAACAGTAAAAAAGTGAGGAACATGACATTCAAATCTTTTTGATCTAAACTAAATTTAAAAATATATTTTTCAGACATGTAAGGTAACGGCACCTATAGTGGACACATGATGTGTTTTTTACTTGTTTTGGTAGCATATCCGACAAAAACAGATATTGAAGAATAGGTTTATGGAACGTTTCACTCAATGTCATAATTTGGTGTACTCTTTCAGGACACTGTCATCTTCAGGTTCCATAAACCGCAAGTCTCCCCTAAAGTTGACAGATGTGTCCACTATAGGTTATTTTACTGGGATTGAAATTAAATGCTTAAACATCAGTGCTGTAGATTCTTGTGAAATATATTTTAAAACAAATGTGTAATTATGACGGGAACCTTAAGTTGACAGCCAGTGTTATCTTTAGGTTCCAATGTGTCATCTTAAGGGACTATTTTAATTTCAGATGCCTCCGGTTAAAATATTGCAGTATGACGTGGTAATCATTGTATCATTGTTTTATGGCCAGGCACCCTGTTGTTGCAGAAAGAATTTGTCAGAATTTGAGACGAGTCGGGCTGCTGTGACGCAAGAAAAAATTTTGGAGAGAGATGGGGTGGTCCACATCCTTGAGTGTGGAACCCGGCGTGTTTTTAACGCCGATGAGACTGCTTTTTTCTTGAATCCGAAGGGTAGGAAAGTTTTGGCCGCTAAAGGTGATAAAGCAATATTTCAATGTGCTGGGAACGACGAAAAAGAAAATTTAACCGTCCTGATAACAGGCAATGCCGCTGCTGAACTTGCACCTCCCATGATTGTGTATCGTTACACGAGGGTGCCCTCATTGATATATGATATATCTGCCAACTATTTTATATGAATACATGGCAAACATATTTTTCCCATGGTTGCTGAAAAATGAAATTGAGAGGCCACTAGTGTTTTTTCTTGATGGGCACGTCTCTCATTTATCAATGGAATTGAGTCAATTTTGCAAAGAGTAGGGCATTGTGCTTATGTTCTTCTGTCAAATGCCACACATTTACTGCAGCCCATGGACGTGGCGGTGGTTCGAACTTTGAAAATGAATTGGCAAGAGAAAGTTCGAAATTATCGCATGTACAACGACGAAAACGTCACGAAAACTACGTTTGCGCCCTTATTAAAAGAGTTAATTGAAAAAAAGTTAATAAAACAGCCTTCAATTCTGCAGAATGGATTTAGAAAGTGTGGACTTGTTCCATGGTGTCCAACGGCAGTACAAATCTATCGAAACCGAGTGCTCCTGTGATAGCTTGCGAGTACAGAAAAATGATCGTCTGGACTGACTGGAATCAGTCGTGGGTTCCGAAAAAGTGAAGTTATTTCACCAAGGGATTGTTGATGTAGAGGATAGAAGTCTATTTGCAGTGTGGAAGATCACCTGCACACAAAGACCTGAGACCGAAAAATCCGGCACACTGCAAATAGACTTCTATCCTCTACATCAACAAGTGGGTATTGAAAATACAGCTGAGGAACCTTGGTGGCTCACAAGTCCAAACACCTTCGTGGCATCACCAGAAAACCCGGCTGTGGTAGAACCAAGCACAAGTTCAAACACCCTTGTGCCATCACCTTTCGAAAGGAGTCTTTTCTATCCTAAAGCTAAAGAAAACCAACACGGTAGTAAGCTAGCCAAGAGAAAAAAAATGCCTAGTGTAATCACGACAGCAGAGTGGACGGTGTATACACAAAAATAGTCTGCTGAGAAGGAAAAGAAGAAAAGTGTCTCTATCTAGATGAGATACAGGGTAGTTTGATGAAATGGCTATGGTTTTTGAGATGCATTTTTAATTAAATAAATGTTAAAATATAATATTGAGACAAGGTTAAGAAATTATTTTTTAGATAACTAAGCCATTTATATAAATTACTTGAAAAGAACCCTAGGATAGCACTAGAAAGAGGAAATTAGAACTCAAAATAGATGGATAGACGTAGTAAACAAATATTTCAAGCAACTTATTGTACTTTGGCCTAGCAAATTGGTAGAACACATACTCTCTCCTTTCTCTCCCCTCTCCTTTCTCTTTACCCTCTTCCTCTTTTTCCTCCCTGTCTCTTTTTTCCTTCCCCTTTCTCGCTCTGTTTGTGTGTGTTTAAAGAAATTTACGCGGTTAAAAATAAATATTAGTTTTAATGGTAGATCTATGCCTATTATTAGAAAATTTCTGATATTTTGGCATCTTTTGATGCCGTTACCAAGAGAGATTGAAGTTGTACTTTTTCAAGAATAGCTGTGTTATAAAAATGCTAATTTCTGTGTGCCCTACTTCACTATTTATTGAATCTTAAGTGAGAGTTTGGTGAGAAACGCAATAAGGTGAGAAAAATTTGTTTTCTTGAAAAGTTTCATTACATAAAGTTTGCTTAGGCACTGCATTCACTCGACTTGAAGAAACGTTGTTACGTTTTCCACAACCTCCCACATTTATCCTATAATTTGATTCTTCAACTAACATGATATATAATAAAACCTCATATGTAGTACAAGAGAAAACCAAAATCTAAAACAGAAGTTTTCAAAATTGCAACAGAATCAGTTATCTATCACCCATCCGTCATTGCTAAAAATCATTTTATATAAGTTCTCCAACTACAATTTAAGTGAATTGGCTATCGGAACTCTTGAAATGTTTTAATTTTTTTATAATACTAATTTCGTTTGAACTAAACATTTCATGTTGCAGATAGAATCCCCCCCCTTATCGATGTTTACAGAAACATAGACAACGAAATCAGTCAGTATATAGCCAGACACAGCTCTGTTACCTAAAACCAATATTAAAATCTTTCGAACGGCTTGTCCTAAAAACGCTATTAGCAGACAAGGGTCAAGGTACAATTGTTCTTAGCAACTTAATTTTTTTTATTGGTCCCATTTTAATACAATTTGTCTGCATGTACAGACAAGAAGTATGTCTTATATAGTTACTTAATCCTTAATTAACTTATTGCTATAATAGGACATGGAGAGGATACTCCTGTAAGCAGTTTCTATAAATTATATTAAACAATAATACAATATATGATTATATTTATATTTATACACTTGTTTTGTTTGAAATGAAGAGTTGTGACTGGATGTTTTGTAAGTGTAATCTCTTCAATTTTTGGGCACATCTCCGTCGTCACACAGAGTACTAGCAAGCAGATTGGGATGAGTTGAGACACCCTGTCTTTGTGCTTAGTACTAATTTTCCCGATTTCTTGCCGGACTGTGGGTACCTCTAGATCAGAATGTAATATTGTGTTGGGAACATACCAAGGCTCGTTAACTATAGCTCTGAGCACTTTGTTCTGAAACCACTATTATTTCTATGTTAGATGAACTTGCAGTTTCCGAGATTGGTAAATAAATTGTCCAGATAAGTTTAAGCTTAGTTTTATACATCAAAATCTTATTGTCGGTTGGTAATGTTGAGTTTCTTCCTAGTAGCCAATACATTTAACTAAATTTCTTGCCAAGTTGTTTTCTTTTGTTGAAAATATGGGTACGCCAAGTTAATCTTCTATGTAAAGGCCTAAATATTTAATTTCGTTCTTATGTGGTATACGAGTACCGTTTCCACGCCTCAATGCAAATGTGATATGCGATGACTTAGCTTCGTTAGCTTTAATTTTCCAACGTTACAGCCATTCTTCTAACTGGTTTATGTGTATTTGTAGGTTTCTAGATGCAGCGAGGGGATCTTCATGTGATGCTAAAGTTATTACGTCATCAGCATACGTAGCAATAGTTGTTAATATGGATTCTAGCAAATCAGCAGTGTATAGACAGTATAACGTAGGTCTAATAATACTTACCTGTGCGACAGCTGCCCGAATGGGGTATAGTTCAGTGTATGCTTCTTGATATTTAACTCTAAAGATTATATTGGTAAACAACTTAAGATTGTAAAGATGGTGAACATACTGAAGTCATTGGCCTATCGTCACACACTCAACAACCTACATTGAAAAAATATATATAGATCGTCATTACCAAGATAAACCTACCTCCGATATTAAAACTATTTATATTTTGAGATAAATCTTTGAGTCTATAAATTAATTATACATATTTCAAACATAAATAAGAAAAATGGTTGCTCACGACTTATAGTCGGTACCTTTAGTTCCTCTACGCACAACTCAGCCAAATCATTTAACTTCTTATATAACGAACCTCAACAAACGTTCGGAACTTCTAGCATTTCTTAGAAATTCTTCCCCATACTTTTGAAGTCTTGTCACAATGTAGAAGACAATATCCAAGAATTAATGAATCATTTCCTATGTAAGATTACCTTTCAATAAAAATTTTATCTCCAAACCAATTGTACTCCTATCGGTTCCTCCACCTATCGTAACTAATCCTTTTATGGCCGATTTTGAAATATACATCCTCGTTTTCTTTCTCTTAACACTCATCTATTGGATAAAGTACTTTCACAATGCTTTTGTTATTTGATTTTATGACAAAATACGCTTTCCTATTTCCTTTCTCACCTAAACAAACTTCATGCAAATATTAAGTTTACAATAAAATTAAAACAAACAATTACTTTTTTTTCTGAACGCCCTAAACAAAAATTCTCTCAACGACAATTTCCATCACGTTATTTACCCGCCCCAACCAGTTCCTATCCAGTGCTTTGCAAAATCCCTTACTAAATTCCTCAAACATATCTTAAACAAGTACGGACGTGGAACTCCGGTTCCACAAATGCCGGGCTTCTATACATAAACAAAACAGCGGCCACTTTCAGTCAAACCGGTCTCGAAATTTTCCGATCAGGCTGATTTTTGGCGCCTGGACTTGACTTATGGTCCTTAGTTGAATACTGAAAACGTTATGCCTCTATCATAGATCAAAATTATAAGGGTGACAGATGTCAGAAATGACAGAAATAGAAGCTGGTCCCCAGCTTGGAAGCTGCCTTGATCAAAAGTTATAAGAAATGACATATTGAAAGCTGGGTTCGCTAAAACCCCTTATTGCATTGTTGTAGGACATCCCACCTATGGCGGCTCGCGAATGTAAACCCCGTAGACCATGAGCTTTCGAATGACACCCCCCTTACGTCTTTAGTTCAGTAGTTCTCGAGTTGAAAGTCGCGACGGACAGGTATAGAACCCTTTTAGAAGCCTAAAATTACAAACTAAAATTAAAATCAAAATCCTAATAAATAACATTTTAAAAATTTTGAATCCATAGGATTAAGAATATTAACAAAAACACAAGTACAAAATTTATTTCAAATAAATTACTGACAGGATAAATCACATGCTAACGAAACAAAATACAAGAACTATTTTTCGACTAACAATAAAAATTTATCCGCCCCGCTAAAGACTATGTTACTACCAAGAATCCAAGGAGTTTACGAAATACCTTATAGCGACTGTGGCAGGACCTACGTAGCCCTAACAAGCAAATGCCAAGCTGCATATAGGAACATTCTTTAAGTGTTCAGAAAGGTGATTTATTCTTTTTTACTTGCTAACCTCAATAAAGAAACCAAATATGAAATTAATTTTTCCAATATAAAAACACTCCCTTTCATCTTCCATCCCATCATTAGCAAGAAAAACACTTTCTATATCGGAATCTTAAATTTTACAATTTGGCCTTCGAAGCGGGAAAAAAGTACCGCGCTAAGTGAGAAATTTTTATCGCTGGATTCATGGTCAAAGGGTTAGGGACAACTATTTAAAATGAAAATTTTATCTACCGTACTCATTAAGCTACCCTATGCATAATAATGTCGTCTTGGTGTTTTTCCTCGGTGAAGATTTTTTGTTTGACAAATTTAGTGTTATGTAATTATTAATTTTTTTACCATCGCCCTGGTATAAATTACGAAGTTTAATTTTTAGTAAATAGTTCTGTAATAAAAATAACTATAATAGATTAGTAAAGCAAAAAATTGAAAATAAATTACTTCTTAATTGCGCTTTACGGTCTATATTAATTTCGAAGTGTTTTCTTATTACCCTAAAACTGCAAAGGAATAATCTTTTCACTTAAATAAATGATGGCCTGTTGACGGGGCTCGTTTAGTGGCTATTACGTCTGTGAGCAACAATAACAAAGAACTACCGCCAAAAGCGGCACCAACTGCAGCTTAATGCGACAGAAAATGCAGTTAAATGGCAGTGGCCATTACAGACACAAGACAACTATTACTGCAAATAAAAGCGATGTCATGCGCCGACACTGGGAGCAGTGAAAGGAAGTACGTGCAACGTGTCGGCCAGTTTTTTGAAATTGCAAGAGAAAAAAAAATTAAAAGCTCATATGACTTCGTATTCAAACTTTGGAATTGGAAACGAAACTTCGTAAAATAAGCTTTGTGCCCATAGCAGGACCTTTATCAGCAAACTCAAAGAATTTTTTAAAAAATTATAATTTTTATTTCAAATTTGATTTTTTCTAATTAACATGACTTGTCTTTTGGCCTTTTTGAGTATACCTATTATAGATTTTCTCTGGACCCCATCTCTAATTATATGTTTTATAGCTAATTTAATTTTGTTTTATTTTATTCAGGTGCTCGACAAGTATGTGTAAACTTCAGCTGCTTTCAAATTCAATATTTTGGGATTATCATTATTAAATTCTATATTATTGTTCATTTTAGTTATAACTATGCTTTTGCACATTTTACCTCCATCGTATGTTTAGTGGAGACTCGAACTTTCGATTGAGCAGCACACCTCCTGCTAGAACATATAGAGAAATCGCAAAGTAACGTTTTTTTTTATGTTGTACATAAAGTATCTTAAATTTTGTTGCAATGTGTTTTTTCTTTTGTATATTTTTAAAAAAACGTATTTTGGTAAAAAAATTTGTACTAACTTTTATTTTATTGTACTTACTTTGGGGGAACCTATATAGTTTGTCGTATTTGCACTTACCACATTGTCACATATAGCTGTGTAATTGTGAACGAAATACTGACGTAATAATCAAGATGGTTGTCATATATGTCCATGCTGGCAAACTGAAAAGTGAAGTGGTATCGCAACTAGCGCAAGCGCTTAATAATTGCCAGAGTCAGAACACTCTATGTTTATACTTATTCTTCCTATCTTTAACACTCCCGAGCGGAGGGTGGTCTGAACGATTATTTAAATTGCTTCTGTAATATTCAATACCAAGTCACAATGGTGCAACTGCGCCCCTTTGCAATTCCTTGGCTAATAAATCGATCAACTAGTTCTTTGATGCGATGTATTAGACCGAGATTACTCTTTCCACTTGCGCAGATAAAAAATGCTATTGAATATCGATATGTTTGGTTTTTTTGTTGGAACTCTAGATTTAGAACTACTCACACAGCGCTCTGGTTATTGCAATACAATGGTGTTTGACTCACATCTTTGATCAATCTTCCATCTCTGGCATGTGGACACATTCCACTTCTGTACTCAATAAAGAGACCGATCTAGGGCTACGGTACAGCCTGCGAAGAGAAACTCGAAAAGCACTGGTTGATTGTCGCGTGTCTATCTATACTCCCTGTATAGTCTGCATCACAATAACCGGCCAATTCAAATGCTAGCATATTCTTCTGCTAGTGAAGCGACAAGTCTTTATATCCCTTTCAAATATTTCAATACTCGCTTCACTCCACGTCAATGCGCTGGCCCTGGATTTTCCAAGAATTCATTTAAAAGTCGCACATTAAACGTTATGTCAGCTGGCGATGGTATGGCTAAGAAGAGAATTGCTTCCGAAGTTTGTTTATATGATATATCTTTTATTTCTTCTTTTCTTCTGTCCCCAACAAGTCTTCTTTAAACATCGTTGTAGCTCTGTTTACGACGCAGGCATTCATTAATACCTTTTCAAATTGATAACTTTAAGATATCGCAAGCTTTCACCATGAGACGTCTAGCGATACATACATGGATCAGCGCCCGCTTGCGCAAATACACATAACATCACATATAATTGTAGCTTTTGGTTTCACTGCCTTGACGCTTGCTTCAGACCATAGATCTATTTCTTCAGTTTATTCGGATCTTTTTCTTATTACAAAAGGCCTTAAATCTTTTTAGAATTTACCATGATAAAGGGTACTTTTCAGTTCAAATTAATGTAATATCAAGTGTAACTGTGTTGTAAGCGCTAACAATGTTCGGACTGAGACCACTTCGATGTATTTTCTCTGAATGAACCCGTGTGCAACTAATTTATTTTCGAAGCGTTCAGACGATCCGTCTATTTCTTTTCAGTTTAAACAACCACTTTTATGTCACTGGTCTTCTTGCTGACTAACTGTTATGTTTTCTTAACTTTGTGAGATTTCACTTTTTCTTTCATCGCTTTACGCTATTCTTCTATTTTTAGAGTCCATTGCATGTGTCAGATTCTGAATTCTCAGATTATATGGACACTAAACACGTTTCTTCTTTGTAGATTTAGTTTGTGTTGGTTTTTTATCTATTTCAATCTTTTCTTTTTTTAATGATAGTTTGATGAGATTGTTCACTCTTGTTTTCACTATTACCTCATTGATAATGTAAGGGTTATTAACGCTTGCGCTCAATGGAATTGATTACTTTTCATAAATGTTGACATTCCTTGAAGTGGTGATTTTCCTTTCAAGCAAATCCCAAAGCCAGGATACTTTTTGTGTGTTGGAGTAACAAACAGATGTTTAGTTGACTTTGTGCTCTATTCAAGTCTCGTTTGCTTCCATACCATCACTACTGCAAACGACTTAAATACGAATATATCTCACCAAAAGATTGATACTATTGATAGCGTTAGCTTACGATTTATTTTTTTTTTGGAATTCTGTTCAATGTATAGGTCACAAAGTTGATGACTTCGGCCCAAAGCTCTTTTGAAAGACCGCATTTCTATCAGTTTTGGTTTTCAAGTTTTGTGGATCAATTCTGTTTTGGAATAAAGCAACGCTGGCTTGATATAGAATGCGCCTTTAAAAGCCTTACGCTGATTTCTATTCACATATTTGAGACCGTTGTCAGTTTTAAGCACGCAAAGCAGTTTCTAATTTAGCCATATAATTTTTAATGCAAGCAGTCACCTTTTGAATCTTGGTTTTCAAGAAGTACATTGTTAGACGGCCACTATAATCGTCTTTGAATGTAATGAAATATTGCAATACCGCTGATGATGACATTTTCATTGGTCCACAAAGGTCTGAATATACTTCAGATTTCGTTGATTTGCTTGCGCTCGGCTCAAATTTGCCACACGCGTGCTTCCCCAACGGACAGTCTTCACCTTTGGTGTCATCGATCTTTAGTTTTCACGCTGGTGACAAACTTTATTTTATTCAATAAAACGGAACCCAGTCTTCTGTGCCATACCATCTTATTGCAGTTGGCCATCTCGTTTCAGGTCAATCGTCTTCTTTGTTGTGGTAATAACAAGACCATGATCGCATACGGACCCCACAGAAAACTGGTTTCTGTTTATTTCTGGTATATAGAAGACGTTCAACATAGTCAATTTTCTATCGCCGGTAAACTCTATTTATATCGTTCCTTTGCCGCACGCGTCCAATGTTTCTCAATTGCCGAATCTAATTTGCTTGTTGTGTGTATACTGGTGCCGATGTCGGTTATCTACCTCTTTTAATCTTCTAATCCACTTCAGCTGGAGAATTTGTTCTTTATCTTTTTCAGCTTTTGACACTTATATTGTTTCAATCCGACTTCAACGCATTTAAAACTTTTGAATTAATTGTCGAACGTCTTATTAGTTTTGCGCACCGCATCTTTATATTGATAGGGATTCTTCTAGCATAGCTCAGTGGTTGCAACGCGGGCTGTGGTACGAACAGACCTGGGTTTAATTCCCGGGGTTCTGTTTTGCCTGACGGGTGGCCTATGTTGTCACTAAAAGTAATTGAGTATCTGAGTTTTCTTGAATAAGGGATAATAATGGCAGTCGTCTAAGGCATGGTACATACCACATTGCCTCGCATCAGAGACGGTGCGCGATAACCGGACAGAGAGAGCGAACATAAGACAGCCTTAACCCCTCAGTTTTCAGTCTTCATCAGGTTTCTCATCTCATGTTGGTAACAGTGTTGTGTACTGGGGTGGTAAAAAGTCAACCACCTTTGTTACTACATCTATTTTTTCGATCTCGATACCGGCGGTCTTCATTTGTATGACTAGTCCATCTACTCTGGACATAAATGTGGCTATTGTTTCGTCCAACGTGTACTCTAGGTCATAAAACTTTTGTAACGGTGTAGTTCCAAATTTCAAGAACTGTTTGATAACCGATAAAGCCGCTGGCGACTGTAATAGATATTAGTGCCAGTAATAGTGCAGACTTTTTTCCTTTCTTTTGTTCTACTTTTTTGTTCTTGAGGCACTTGGTTATTATCATGTACGCAAAACTGAGCTAACATAAGTATTTTCGACTCCCTGGATTTTTTGAGTCCATTGTTACACTGTTCAATCTCTGGCGCCCTTTACTTCTTGTTTGGAAGTCTATAACTTCTTTATCCTCCACGTTCTGCTACCATGTAATAGTGTTTGAAACGCCATCGAAATTATCGAGGTGTTTGGTAGTAAGCACAGTTATTAATGATAATAAAGGAATAATTACTATTGGTTGTATATGTTACACTTTAAGCTATTACTGACGAACGGGCAAGGAAAAATATTATTACAACTAATATAAACGCTCAGTAACTATTAGTCAGAGCACTTTATGTTTTTTCCTTAGAAAGCTGTCCCCTAGATACACCTTTTCTATTAAATCAAATGTAACAAGTGAATTATAGTATCGTAGACATAAAATTTTCGAGGTTATTCGAAACATGAATATCTAATTTAACAGAAGATTTTAGGCAATAGTAAGAGCAAACAAGTAAGTAAAAGAAAAGAAATCATGGGAGTAAAAGACAAGGAAAATAACTTACAGACAAATATAGAAAATATTTTATAAATGTGGAAAAAATATTACAAATATCAATTTAACACTACATTAAAAGAAAAAATAAAAGAAAGATCGCCACGAAGAATGATCCGAAATATAAATCATCATCAGATAAAATCAGGATAAGCAGAATATGAAGACAAAATTGATCCGAAATTGATTAAATATTTAAGAGAAGAAGGCATAGACATAGAGTATGGGAAACAAGAGACATACCATCAGACTGGGAAAATAACTTACAATTAGTAGTACCAATTCACAAGAAAGGAGAATAAGTAAGGTGTGACAACTACAGAGGCATATGCCTAGCAACTACAAGTTTCAAGATCTACGCAAAAATAATAGAGAAAAGCATAGAACAACTAGTAGAAAAGAAGATAGAAGGAACTGGTTGAGATAAATCAATATTCCAAGCTTACTTATCCAAATTGTACGTAGTACTTAGTGTGAAGGGAAAGGGACAGATAGCAAGAAAAATATTAAAAGAATTTGAACGAAAGAAAAAAATTAAAAAAGGAGATAGCGTAAGCCCTTACCTATTTATAATAGTAATGAGTTAGCTGATTAAAAATACTAAAGAAAGAACGAAACAGCTACAAACTATCATAGGACGTCAAAAGCTAGAACCGGTAAAAATGGGTGCACTAATTTACGCGGATGATATCGTACTCACAGCAGATTCAAAAAGAAATATGCAAAACTAATGGATATATGGACGGAAGAGATCAAATTACTAAAAATAGAAATAAACACACAGAAAAGCAAATTAATGATTATAAATGAGAAATAATGCAATAATGCACAAATAAAATGCAAAGATACAAACATTGAGACAGTAAGGACATACGATTATCTAGGAAGTATAATAACAAATTATCCAAACTGAGAATCTGTAATTCCATAATCTTACCAACACTAATTTAGCAAGTGAAAATTTGACGATACAGACAAACCACATTGAAAATATAGATGCAATGGAAATGAAACATCTAAAAAAATTCAGTAAGACGTCATGGGATAAAGTCACCAATAAATTAATAAGGGAAACTATCAAACAAGAACCAGTAATGAATAAAATAAAAATGAGACAACTAAATTGGTACAGTCACTTGGTAAGGGTGAACATCAAAAAGTTAGTGAAAAGATCATAGGAACAAAAGAACACAAAACAGAAGGAGAACACCAAAGAAAAAATGAATCCAGCAAATAGTAGACGTGGGAAACGAAAATGGTAAAACCCTGGAGGAGCTAAAAATAATAGCTACATCCAGGAAGGAGTGAAAGAAATGGATGAATAAAGGGAAGGACAACTAACCCAAGTCTGACACCCGAAAGGGTAAATGGAAAGGGCGAAGAAGAAGGAAGATTTTCTGAATAGTTCATTATTTTTATTAACTTCATCTCCTTTTTGCATTGAGCTGCTAAAGTTAGTCAGTTGCCCTACTGTTTGCTTTTAGGAGCTCCTAAATTATCTCTGTACGTGCAAGATATTCTCTCTTTTTGTTGTGAATACTTACAAAGTTTTCTATCACATCCTGAATTTTTTATTTATAATGCTTTTTTACTCTTTATTTCTACTGTTACGTTTTTGTTTAGCAGTCCTGTATTTTTGTACCACTTTTAATATCATCCCTTCTTAGTCCATTCTTTACAAGTAAGTTTCTTTATAGCTATTATCTGTACAAAGGTTCTTATTATGTAATAGTAGCTTTTTAAAATTGTTTACTTTTTAAATTTTATAATTTTGTTTTTAGTTATTTTATTATTATATATTATATCCCCTGTTGTGTATTTAATAGGGGTATACACTATTAAATAATATGGATTTATATACAAGAGCTATGCAGAGTGGTCCAAGCGGTTGAGGTCTCTGATGCCTGGCGGGTGGCCTACTCAGTCACTAAAAATAATTGAGTTCCTGCATTCACTCAAACAAGGGGCAACAGTGGCGGTGGTCTAAGGCGCGGGGCTTGCCGCATCGCCCTGCATCAGAGATAATGCGCAATGACTGGGCAGGGAAGGCGAACATATGAGAGCCTTAAACTCTCAGTTCCCGATACGCTCTTATTATCATTATTATCTACTTTCTATTGTTGGTTAACTTTTAAAAATGTTTGTGACTATTCTTGATATGCAAATTTTGAAACTTCCACAATTATAATGTAAAGCTTTGTTAAAGCAGCGGAATATCAGAATTATTTTCTTCTATTAAAAGAACGTGAATCGGAGTGGAAACCTTGAAAAGCACAGCTCTGAAAGGACTTTACGAACGGGAGCTGGAAGCAAAGCATAACGACGACTTTCTCTGCGAAAAACTTCTCTGAAAACGGCCCGAATGAAAAACGCGGCGCTACAGGTTTTAAATTGAATTCAAGCGCCGCTTCCGCCCCCGCCCGGAGCATTCATCAAAACTCGCCACATCGACACATCCCGCCAAATTAAATTTGCAGCGAACGTTCCGCCGGCCCGGGCTTTATCTCAGCGTTTGTTGGATTTCGGCACCCTGCAGAGCTTCGAAACCGCCGTGACATTTATAAGTTCTTTGGCGAGCTTCCGCCGGATCCGGCGATTTACTGCGCCGATTTTTTCTTCATTACCACAACAGGGCGCGGTAAGAGGCGATCCTGCGGCTGCCATTCTCATGCAGCCCGCGTCACGCCCAACAGCTCGGGGACTGGCGAGGAATTCGGCAGGATGCCGTCGTCCCCCGAGCTTTCGTCGACCGTGCAACTTTCAGGTGGAAAACTGCCGGGCCGTGCTGATGGAAGTCCGCGGCTCGCGTGCAATTCGCAGTCTCCCCGCCCGCTCGCGCTGCTCGCATCCGCTTAGAAGAATTAAAAATGCGCCTGGAAGTCCAAACAAACAAGGCCCGCTTTAAATTCTTAACGGCGACTCGGGGAATTAGGGGTTTCCGTGTTTTTGGCGCGGCTGCGGGGCCGAATTAACGTTCGGCGTGAGGGTTGATAAGAATTTCATTAAGCGCGATAAAGCTAATTTTTGAGGGGCAGAAATCTGCTCAATAAAAGAGTGAGTTTGGGGTTCGAACAGAAGTTTTCCTTTTAATCCCCGTTTAACGATCGTTAGACATCGTGATGGCTAAATAAAAAAAATTACTTTCTTTCAAGTGTCTCGTTTAAATTTTGAAAAGGCTGCATACAGTGTGGGTTAAAAGTAACTGGGCATTAAAAACTTTCTATAGAACTGAAGTCAGGATGAAAAAGTCTCTAGAAGAACGATAGTAAATAGGATTTAATATTTTCTACGTTAATAAGTGGGTTATGATGAAAATTGCTCTGAATTAGTTAAAAACATCCTCTGGAGTAACGAGACCGTACTCCATGTCGGCAGTTTTGTTAATCGTTATAATTACCACTACCGGGTGTTGCATTATAGCGATATCGAGACGGTTAAGAGAATATAAACTCTACTAAAAGTGACTGTGTGGTGCGGAATAACAACGAGACTTTTGAGGCCATATGTTGTGAGTGATACCATGTTTACAGATTGATGCATTTAGATGTCAGAAGATGACGTGTGAGATAACATTGGTGACCTTATTTTCGTGTAGGATGGTGCATCATTTCACTTTGCTTTTACTGTATAAATGGCCACCAAAAAATGCAGATTTTATTCTCTATGATTTTACTTGTAAGGCTACGCAAAGGAGGAGGTGTACAGGCTAAAACCTCGCACACTGGAGAACTCCGGGACATGAATTTAGAAAGCTCTCGCAACATCCCAAACGACTTCCTTTAGATGACTGTTCGTTCCACCCCAGCAGTTTGAAGAAACTGGTTGACGCCACCAATACCTAAGTGAAATTTAAAGACTTTTTTTATTTTCCTATAATAAAATGTACGTATTAATTGTTTTAATACATCATTCCTTTTACCCATCCTGTATAACCTTAATATGTTAATTAATACTTTTTTATAAAAGTTGGCAATTTTTTAAATTTCCCATAAAACTTGATGAACCGTACAAATTCAACTTCTCAAAGGATTATATGCAGCAAGCCAATGTTGTGACCTAAATAGATCCCATTGAAAGCCTTTTCCGCATTAAAGGCGTTTTTACAATCCACTAAGCACTGAAAAGCGTGAAAAGCTAATTTAGAGACTCGGGGGGCATTTATTGATTCCGTAACGACCTTTGTTGATGTAAACAGGCTGAAGCACAGATAAAAGGGACGTCGTGGGCTGCCTGCACGAATCGTAAATCCCTTTAAGTGTTACAAAAGGCATTCGAACACCAGAGCGGGTTAAATTTACAGCAGCGTTTTGCAGTTATAAACGAGGGCGTTGGCAAACTCAAAATTTATTATTTATTTTAATTAATAAGCGGCAGTTGCTTGAATTTTAGGGCTCAAGTTTTTAGAGCTAAAATAACATTTTTTAAAAAAGCACATAAGGATCTTACAGGATTGCTGATGATAATTTCTAAAATTCAGAGGGAGTCTGATACTCTAATTTGTGGTTTTATTTGCTGTAATATTTAATGAGCAAAAAAGAAAACCACCCTTTTTTCTGGTAAGATAACATTTAAATAAAAATTAAAAGAATCAAAAATTGTAGGACGCAATTTAAATAAATATTTATAGTATTAATAAGACACTTAGCTATACTAAGCTCAAACCCGAGTTAATATTGTTCAGTTATGCACAGGAAAAAAGCAAATAGAAAGCAAACTGTCATTGGCACTTTCGTTGGCTGTAAGAATTTGTATTTTACAGTGCGAAATGATGTAATATCAGTAATATTTATCGATCCTTATATGGTGTATGTTGTAGTTACGGTATGAGTATTTATACCGTAAGGGTTTAGTACAAGAAATTCAGGAATGAGCGCGTAAACTTACATGATGAGAGGAAGCAAAAACGTTAATTTAACCTTCAATGATGAACTTGCTCTCAATGTTCATAAAGTAGTACATGCAAAATATTCTTTTACAATTTTATATAAATTTCTTTATATTGGACATGACGTTATTTTCAGGCTGCGCTTTGAGTCACAAAATATTTTGTTTGAGTTTCTTATTCATACATTAAGCATAATTGTATAATGAAAACCGAAATGCCCTTTGAAATCTCGCATTAAACAAAGCAAAGCGTAATTGGAAGCAGCTCGCAAAGCAAACAGGCGGTTAGCGAAAATCCCAACAACCCCGGTTATCTTAGGCCCCGAACGTTTGTTCAGACTTGCATTAACTCGTCCCGAACAACAAGCCGCCGCGAAGCCGACGTTCGACGCACCCTGTGTCGAGGGTTATCTTAACATTAAGTGGCAATTGCGGCCTCAATTTATAACGCTCTAATGCCGCGTTTTAGCAATTCCGCGATTCGGGCAGCGGCGCCTCCCACGATTGCGTTTCATCCAGCGATATGAGCCATTAGCGCTCCCGCCATTAAGCAATCTGTTTAATGTCGCGATACTTACGCGCGAGCCGACCTGGAAATTGGGACCTCCGTTGTGCAAAGGCGGTTGCACAATCGGAAGCGTGAGAAGACAGTCTGTATTTCAGCCGCGACTTTTGTGGTTGCGAAAGGTTACGAAAGAATGCCTTGCAACGGCCGGGAATAGGGAGCGCCGTGAAGTTTAAGGCCTGCAAGCTCTTGTCCTGCAAGGAAATAAATCAAACTCAGATTAGGGCGACTTAGAATTTGCATTAAAGGATTACTTTCATTTCTATGGTATACGGGGGCTACTGAAGTGCCAAATTATGACGTAATACGATCACATGACAGTCCTTAATAATAAAGTAGGAAGTAATGGTAAACCAATTTGAAACGTAGTAGAAACCAATAAATAAAATAAATTGAAATAAGTGTCCTCTAATGTTATGTTCTCCAAAAATCGTAAGGTACAACTACAATTCTAAAAGTCTTTACAATCCTTACTTATTGTTAACAAATATGGAGTTTATTGTAATTTTACTTTTTTAATTTTTCGTTAATCTGCCATTGTAGCTAATTGTCCACAATTTCAAAAGAATGACGTTTAAAGTAATTTTTGAATTCTAAAAAAACCAAAAAATTATTTTAATTGATATCAGGCTAGTATGACAGCTGTGAAATAATTTTTAAAATCACACGTTTGTTGCATACTCAATTCCTTGGTTAAGTGTGACTTTCGTGAAACACAAACGAATGCTGGTTGTGGCTGACTTAAATTAGATAAGTGTGATGTTAATACTACCAAAGATTAAATATTTCCGTGCAAATAAATAAACTACAATTGCATGTCAGTTTAAGTTTGTATTTTTAAAATCAGCGAAAAATGACTGACGCAAATCCATCCACCAACATGCCCTACGCACAACCTCGTGAAACGCAATACCAAATGCATTATCCTACACTTCTTGAGAGTTACTTTTTTTGCAACTCCAACCAAAAATGCTCTAACCACTCTACATGTTTTTCTTATATAGTCAACAAATGGGGTAAAACCATTCAACCACCAACAATCATCTTACCAACCAGCTACACCCAGCTCAGACTGGAAAACTAAAAAAATCCCAAAAGAAGTCCCGGAAAATGAGAAACATGCTGCGAGACAAACATGGCGTACAACATAGTCAATAAATTTAAATCACTATTTGAACTAGAGGACAAAAGAAATGGAAACAGACATTACCTTTGCTGATGAAGAAGTAAAACCACTTCCACCGCCACCAGTTTTTATTTTCGATGTGATAAATATAAATCCTCTGACAGGGGAATTTTAAAAAATCGACAAAATAGGCTTTACCATGAAGAATAATTGCAAAACCATGTCAAACCTATGCCAAATAAGGCAGAAAACTATTAAACCTTAATTAGACTAAATGATTTGAAAGTATAATATTATACATATAAGCTGAAGGAACAACTAAATTTAAGAGTTGTGATCACAAATCTACATTACCCAACTAATCTTGATAATCTAAAGACAGAAATAGGAAGTTACAGACATAAAGTAAAGAGTAAGTATAATGTTAAACATATAATAACTGAATTTCTCGGTTTATGTTTCTTATTGACTTACCTCCAAGCCAATCAAACAAAAATATTTATGAAATCAATTACTTGCAACAAATCAAAGTTATAATCGAACCATCTTGCTAAAAAGAAAGGTTCTCAATGTGCAAAATGCCAGCTATGGGTACACGCTCAACAAAACCCAGCGTGAACCCTAAAAGTATGTTTTTAGTAACGAAGCCCATCCAGCCAACTACAATAGATGCAATATCTACAAGGAAATACAAAAGAAAAAGTTCTCATCACTTAGTCCCAAACAACCAAATGAAAACCAACCAGAGCCAATAAAGAATACACATAGGGTTAATACCTACATTACTTACAGTAAACACAAATCAACTAACTTCTTAATAATTGCAATCTATTACATCGAACACAGACAAGAGATGATTATCGAATTAGTAAAAAACATGAAAATTATGCTACACCTTCTAGCAACCATAATCTTCAAGCTTTACTGATGGCTCAAATCCTTAAGATCGCAACTTTGAATGCCAACGGCTTGACCAACCACAATCAAGAGCTTCAGACATTTATGAATTAACACAACCTAAGTATAGCATCACATTTCATAAACAGAAGCTATCTCAGAATACCAAGGTTTAGCATCTACAGCACAAAACATTCATATGGAACAGTACATGATAGTTCAGCAGACCTCATTAAAAGCTCCACAAAACATCACGAACTAAATAAACAACAAGTGTTTATTTCCCAATTTTTCAGTACATCAGGCAGCGTTTTATCGCGGGCGAAGACTACAACTCTAAGTACCAATAATTGAATTGGGTTAATCGCCTCTAAAGGTAGAAAACTCTTAAATTTAATGAACAAGAACAGCCTCAACTGTATTTTCACTGGGCAGACCACCTATTGGCCCTCTGATAGAAAAGAAATTCTAAATTTGGTTGATTTTTGTATAATAGAGGGTATAGCAATAAATTACACTAAAATTGAACAATACTTATGGTTTTCATTAGATCACTTGCCAATGTTAGTCTCTCTAAGCTTAACAATATATTATACACAGCTTGGGACTTTTAAAGAACTAGTAACCGAAAATATTAATCTAAACATATCCCTTGAAACTGAAGAAAACTCTGATTAAGCTGTAGAACACCTAAATTGTTTTATTCAGCACCTAAACTAGTATACCAATACTATTTTCTAGTAAATCTTGACAAGAAAATTGCAAAAAGCTATGAATTTCGAGAGTATATATTATATTACCTAACAACGTAATGTCACAAATAATTTTAACAGAGAAACCAGAGATCTGGAAAATATGCTTTAAGAACTAAACGAGTGGACCTTTCGAGCTTACCTAACATAGAAGACTTTTTCTGCAAAAATTCAGTATATTATTTTCTCTGGTGTGCCACAAAGCATTGAAAGCATCCACAACAAAGTATGCCTCAATTAGATACAACGACGGTAGTTGGGCCAGAGGGCCCAAGGAGAAATCTGATTATCTTGCCATATTGTTTAACCACATTCCATTGTGTCAACTTAAAAAGAAGAAAAGATTTAAAAATAACCAACAAAAAAATGTAAAACGGGAAATTAAATCTACAATCAAAAACAATAGAAATTAGAAGAAAGCCCTAAAATATAATCTTAGTACGGGTAAGACCTGAAGAATTGCCCAAGAAAGGTTTTAAACTTATGACAAAAATCTCCAATGCCATACTACGAACTTCCCACTTCCCGTCACAGTAGAAGGTAACTCAAATTATTCCTAGGCTGGTGCAAAGAAAGCAAGTGGCACCACAGGCATTTGAAAAGCTTCTACTCAACAGACCGAAACCACTACTTAAAGAACTAAACTTGATTCCAGGCCGCCAGTTTGGTTTCAGAGCTGAAATTGCATTGAATAAGTACGTAGGGTTATGAACAAAATTCACCAGGCATTTGGAACAAAACAATTCTGTTCTAAAACCTTCTTCGGCATAGTCTAGGCTTTTGATAAAGTCTGAAATACGAGACTAGTCCTCAAGATCAAATAGAACCTTCCAAATACGTATTGTTAGCTACTCAAATTCTACAAACAGATCTTTTCAAATCAAGTTTCAAAACTTGTGCACCATAAACTTTGGGGTTTATCCTCTATTCCACCATACATCAAACCGTGATGGCCACAGTTGCGAAAGAAACGTTATATTAGAAGTCTGGTTAAGCAAACGGCGCATCAAGGCCAATGGGACAAAAAATATAATGTTACCTTCACTATTAGAAAAGATACTTGTCCGCTTGAAAATTTAAAAAATATACAGCTGCTTCAATCAGAAGGCGTAAAGTATTCAGGGTTAACGTGGAAGAAACACATTTTCATTAAAATTCACCAAACTGCAGTGATTAGTCGGAAGAAATTTGAAACTTATCTTCGATAACAAGCCGCTAATCTACAAGATAATTTTGAAACATACAGTATACAGCTGTGGGATACAGTAGTATCTCATACTTGCAAATTATGTAACTAAAACACTAAGAACTATAACAAATACTCCATGGTACGTAAAAAATAAATTACAACATCATAATCTCCATATCAAAACTGTAAAAGAAGAAGTCCAATAGTGAAAAATATCACATTCAAGCACTTTAGCAGTAAATCTCCTAGACAAGAGTGATGCTACCAAACAGTCTTAATAGATTCTCCTCTTTGACTTACTAACCAGATTTTAGTTTCTCTAATGTTCTTACCTCTATACTGTTCTGCTATGTTAGATTAAGTATAATTAAACGTGTTTTTTAACATATTCTACATATTACTTAGTAGCAAGAAAATTCTTTGTCAAAATTTGGTCTGTGTTTAAGAGAACTCTACCATCATATCCCTTTTACTATCTAATTTTGTTTGGAATCCTTTGCGTCCTTGATACTGCTTCTGTGTCGGTTGTCACAAAACTTTATCATAAATCCCTGTTTAAAATTTTGTACTCTGTATTTTATTTTGATGTTAATTTAGATATGTTACCACCTTTAAACATTTCTTAAATGTTGATTAGAAAGGCAAATCTCAAATAGCCTCAATTAGATTGCAGAGTTCTCACTTCTTAAGCATTAGTATAATTTTAAGTAAATTATCTCCTAATTTTTGCACGCATTAATTACCAGCCACAATTACTATTTCGTTTAAAACATTCATCGTTTTGCAGATGATCTAGCCGTTCAGTTTTAATTTACATAACTCCGGGGTTTACAAAGGAAGCAGAAATGAAACTTATGCGGCTTTATTTTTGGTGTGCTGCCAGAACTCGGGTGTATTGCGCGTTGCCATTAAGGCTGTCCTACTAACTTCTTGAATCTAAATTAGTTCCTGAATTTTTGATGCTGAAGTACTTAGAAGTAAATTATTTACCCCCAAATTGTTCGAAACGTTTTAGGGCTCTGATAATGTTGGGCAACAGCACTTTCGGTGATTCATAGTAAATAACTTGGACACTTTAAGTGTTGCTTAGCGCCTGTTTCGTTTGCTGGCGATTGATTTTAAATTTATAATTTGTTGATCTCGTTGTGAATTGATATTTTGAGCCTTACAAGTAATGATTTGTTACTACACCCGAGTAATTCTAGTTCGATTAAATAAGACATTATAAAAAGGAATACATTGTCCAAGCCTAACGGTGTCTTCTATTTTATCAAAACACTAAAATCACCTTGTAAAAGTAGGCAAATTTTTATAAAGTAAAAAAATGTCTTCATATGTCAAGTATCATTAAGTACAAAGGATAATATAAACCTTGGGTTAGTCTTAAATATTTGAAGGACATATGTGAATGTTCTGCAGGAAGAATAATTTAAGATACAACTTTATATCTCTGCGACAAAGAAGTACATTAAATTATGATTTGGTTTGAATCTTAAAAATTGTTTATACTACTCTTCTACCTTTCCACATCGGCTTCAAATAAAATTTGACTTGACGAAACTATAGTATAAAATGATATTAGGTTTTCAGTTTTTAGATTTCAGAATCAAAACTTGTGATAGATACAATTCTTTTGAAAGTTGTTTCTACAAACCAGTCTCCAATGCCACAAAACAAGTGATTCTTTCCGATAGATTGCGACAACAGATTCAAAAATTTACGCAGTATTATACGTCAGCCAACTGGAAAGTTTATTCAAAAATATCTTCAATTCTTAGTAATAAAGAATGCGACAGAAAAAAAGAGTTTTATTCGCATTGAAGCCCCATGAAATTCTTGATTTTGGTTATTTCTTTTAACACAAAATAATAGCACTATTCAAGTTCAAAAACTTTGGCGTCGAAGTGGAAGCTTAGGTGTATTTTTTTGAATCTAAAGAATGGGATTTGACTTTTTTACCTCTTATAAGAGCCGGTGGTACATTTTCTGAGAAACTGTTTTAAATAGAACCAAGAATTTCCTTAGAGATTCTTTCTTTTATTGGTTTTGAACTTTCCGTTTTTATTTGGATTAAAGGAAAATTAACCAAATCAGATAATTTTAGCATACTTCGTTTAATCACCTAAAAAACAAGAAATGATCTTTTAAGATGTCGCTTGTTGAGTTGCGTGATAATAATTAAGGGTGAATATTAGTCAAAAAACTAAAAAATAGCAGTTAAAAGTTTATTGAGAAATAAAAGCAACTTAACATAACGGATAATAACCTAAAAATGACTAATTAAATAAAAATGTCGTATGGTGTATGGTATATTGATGTAAATATTATTAATCCTCAATGTTATCTTGTGCGCATTTTAGAATATCGCTGGGTTAACAAGAGAGAATACTCAACATATATGTAATACTCCCACTTGCTCTGGTACGGCTACAAAATTAATTAAATCGATTACAAAATTTTAGGAGAAAACAAAAATATTTTTAAATCGAACAATAAAAAATCAAAAATTGTTTATAATTAATTAAATCTTTTTTTTGGTTATAAATTTTATTCTTTCTCTTTTGCAATGTCCTCGATGTTGATGTTGCCGCCCACGAAGTGATGCCTAGTAAAATTATACTTAAGTCGATGTGCTTCGTGCACTAGTGATATAAGGGGTTGGTGATAGCTATTTTGGTGGCCGCACGATAGTGACCCACGCTATTTCTATGCAACTTCGCACATCAGGCCACCCAGCCAGATGACTTCCATAGTAGACGAACACGCGGCCATATATTCCGCGTAATATGACGAGCCGGCCGCAATCATCTGCTTATGGCTAAACCAGACCACTCACCCCTCTTTAACCATTAAGGCCATTCCGCTGATTGAACGCCAGTCTTTGCTTTTCCGAGTAAGCGGTCAATTGATTGATTGGCTGGGTGTTCTTGATGTAGGTGATACCAATGTACGAACCGAATAAGCCAAAACAGGTCGCGTGTCGAAGACCTCGCGATAAGGTATAATGGTTAGTCATTCTCGTCATAGTTGCCAGCGCGGCATTGTTGCAAATGTCTATACCAGATTTTGCTAAGACACTTCGTATGATTGTTACTTCCTTGGTGCCAAATTACTACAGCCGTTACGCCGTTGATGAGTATTCGTAAATCATTAAAGCCAGTTACGCGTTCTTTGCATTTCCTACGTTCGGCTTCACGTAGTTAGCCAATATCAGAGTTTCGACCAATCTAAACTTCGTATGGTGTGCGGCCACCAAGTGTACGATTTATAATGTGCCCGATCATTTGAATAGTTTTGACTCGCACACAGTGCGGTAATTTTGCGGTTGCCATTGTGGAACAATCCATTTCATTTAATGTGAGGTTTCAGCTCAAGCATTGCTTTTCAGAACACGTGCCAAGTTATATTCTTGTATGCTTTGGCCATGTCCGAAATATTTACTATGGCGTCAACTATTTTGGCCTTTGTCTACATCGGCACCAAGAAAAAGATATCACTATAGTCATTACTAAACACCGCCATTCTGTTTCGGGCTTTTCTTGTGGCCTATTCGATAGTATGGCCTGTGACTTCTTTGATCTGGTCCATCCACCTTTTTGGTGTTCACCCCCACGATCTTGATCCCTGAGTTCTACCCTGTACAACTAATCTTTCGAGATTGTCTGAATTTCTTAGTTGAACATGGTCAAAGTATCTTGTAATTTTTCCGTAAACGAATTTGGATAATTTTATAGGTTCTTGGATTTCTTCAATGATAGACACATTAGTTCTTCTCTACGTCCCTGACACTCCGAGTAATCTTCGCTAACACCAAAGTTCGAAGGATCGATTCGTCTGGGAAATACTAACGTTTTCATAAGTGTTTTCTTAGTATTAATAGTCGCTTGCCACACTGACCGAAAATAAGTTTTGCCAATTTGCGGACGATACCACACATTGTTCATGCTCATAGAAATTATTTGGCCATTTACATATAAGTCGATGTATACGTGACGTTGTAGAAACACTTCTGTTTTGACCTTATTTTATTAACTTGCGCGATGATTCAAACTCTACAACGCTCAGTCACGTCTA
The DNA here is from genome assembly GCA_036346155.1 of Sinelater perroti. Classification (NCBI taxonomy): domain Eukaryota; kingdom Metazoa; phylum Arthropoda; class Insecta; order Coleoptera; family Elateridae; genus Sinelater; species Sinelater perroti. The sequence continues at coordinate 4,943,379 of JARFIY010000077.1, forward strand.
GCAAAGCATCTTCTTGTCTTCTGGTAGAAATGGCATTCGCGACAAATTTGTTATTTTTACACTGTTGGCAACTTTGGCCACCGCTTTACTACGAGTTTGACTTACTATTGCATTAAGTTTTGTATATTAGTAAGGCTATATTGTTGTCGTTGTTCTTTTCGTTGATGGCTAACTTTCATTTTGTTTAGCATAGTCCTTTTCAGGTCCTCCATGCATTTAAAAGTTGTTCTGACGTTTTGCAGATAACCATTGGCAGCGTACGGAGCACTTTATGAATGACTTGATATTTGCTGTATGTTTGGAAAGAGTTGACTAAAGCTGGTCAAGATTGGCTGAGGCTGACCAAAGTTAACCAAACGGTTCTCGAGCTTTTTCATCGCCTCCACATGCTTCATGATGGTCACACCTGGCCAATATAGTTAGCTGGCAAATTTCTCGTAAAGGAGAAAATTCAACGTATTGTTCTTCTATTCGTAGATAATAGACAGTTGTTCCAACATCTCGGCCGCTGAGTTTAGGTTTATCAGTTGACGCACGATGGCCATTTCGAACGCGTACCCGATCACAAAACGCACACTGCTGTCCATCTTGTCCCGGGCCTGGTATTCTACTGGGATGGTAATTTGCGTTATCACCTGACCATTTTTCTCAGAAGTAGTGCTCACGCTTAGTTTTTCAGGCCAAAAGATCCACACCGTTAAACTTAATAATCGCGATCTTGTCCATTTCCGTTATGTTTAGACTTTTCGCTACAAAACCTGACTGTTAAAATGAAAATAAATATATGTATAAAGATGGTTTTGTACATCTGGCCATCAAAAATGTCACAGACATGCTCACGCTGAATATAACTACAAAGGTTATTTATTGTCATTGTCATCGTGTGCGTATTGCGTAACATTTCCAGAGCAAATACTAACATATGTTTACAAAGTAGTAAATTTTTTTAATGACGTAACATTTGACATACTGTTTAGTTCTGAAAGCAACATCCTATTGGCGACAGCTATCTTGTTAAAAACGGTAAACCCAAGACTACATGTCTTAACAAACGCTACTATTAGCATCGTATTTGTTTAATGTAAATGACAGCGTCTCATCTATTGTCTACTTCCCTTTAATATTCGTAACTAAGATGCACAAAACTTCTCCTGCGTGAGCGATAAACTTTTTAAATGCAGGTTTTATTTATTTCAAAAATTCTTAGAAGTTTTTGGCTCTTAATGCAATCAACAAACTTTGAGTTCTTAAAAATATTACTAGAAACCATAGAAGAAACCATTGAACCTTAGTACAATGACCTCTGAAAGCTTATGCTTTTCAAGGAACGTCAGACGAGTTTTGACTAGCATTATAATGTTTTTGGACTCTTGATTAAAGTTACTTAATGTATAATAATACGGTACATATCATATTGGGGGTTGATATAGAAATTTTTGCCGTGACATACGTGTTTACATTACTCCGAAATTAACGTCTATATTAGGCCGTATAGAGTGAGCGTAAATACGTGAAATATACAATAAATTAGTAATAAAGAATGAAATATACAAAGTAAACGAGCGAGAACAAAAAGGTGAAATATGAAAACAATACAAGAAGGGAAGTACTAGCCAAACAAAAACGACTGTAAACAAGAGATCACCAAGAAGAGGAAGCTTTGAATGACAAATAAGAAAAATAAGTACAAAGAAGAAAAGACGGGCCAAGAAACAGATGAATGAACAATGTGGAGGCAGATCTGAAAATGATGAGGGTTAGGAACTGGAAGAAAATAGCAGCAAATAGAAAAGAATGGAAAAAACAGCACAGAATTCCTAAAAATATGTGATAAAAATTAGTTTTAAAATTATTTTCAAATTAGCTTATAAATTTTAATGTTAAGTTCAAGTAGATAGAAAATGTAAAGGTAGAATGTAGATAGTAAGAAAAAAATTTACAATACCAATGTTCGCTCTAAGTTTACATGGCCTGTAGAGCATATAAGTAAATATATGATATTAATATTCGTAGACATTTATCACAAGGGGTTTAAAGCGATTGTTTCTTCTACAGTTTAATATTTTTTCTTCGACTTGGTTTATTAGCTTTTGATTCTGAAAAAGTAAAAATTCCTTCGATAAAGAGTTCATTAGCCATATAGCTGCTTGCGAATATACGATCAAATCTTGTAAGTCATTCTATAGGTATACTCCACAACTTTTCTCCAAAGCGGAATTCTGTTCTTATAGTTACAGTTTTTATAATGCAATTTGCGTCCTGATCATTGCTAATACTCAACATAATTATTTTTTGTATTTTTAAACAAAAATTATATTGGGTACACGTAACGTTTTTCTACTCTGTTTTCATCAACAGCAGCAGTTTATGGTTTTTATTACATTTATTACAATTTCAAAATCTTTCTCTTGACTACATTTAATTGAAACATCATTAAAAGCAATAGTGAAAGCCTTATCCGACTACAAGCTTCTAGGATTTAAGAATTTTCTATTCCACTGTTAGAAGAACTACGAATAATATTTGGGAACCAGAGGTATTGGTTTTCCCATCAACATGTTTTCTAAAAACTTGTTAAAATTGTCGGCTTAAATCTATAAATTAGCACCAGTCAAAATTAACTCTTTGATAATCTGTTAGGTTCATACTTTTTGAGTTTGCATGATTCAAGTAAAAAACATTAGCATTACACCCAATTCCTTAACACACTTGGTCCATGTTTCATTGCCGGCGGTGACTACAATGCTAAACACCAGGAATGGGGTGCTAGAGTAACCACCACTAAAGGCAGGAAATTGCTAAAATCGCTCGTCAACAATAATCTCAACTATCTCACCACCAGGCAACCCACATACTGGCCTACGGACAGGGCTAAAATCCCGGATCTACTTGACTTTTGTGTTACCAAAAACATAGCACAAAATTACCTAACAATCAAATCATGCCTTGATATGACATCAGATCATTCCCCAATCATAATCACATTAAGTACCCAAATACTTCACAGGCCTAGACCAATTAGACTCACCAACAAGAATACCGACTGGGACTTCTTTAGAATGATAGTCTACGAAAAAATAGATTTAGGCACACCCCTCAAGACCACCGATGAGATCGATGATGCAGTAGAGCACCTGAACAGTACTATACAAGGTGCGGTATGGGATGCAACACCCTTTTCGGAAGTGAGCGATACCCGCAATACTCTACCTATGGTAATAAAAAGAGCAATAGCCGAGAAAAGAAGGCTTCGCAGAATTTGGCAGAACACTAGGTCACCGAATGATAAAAACAGGCTCAACAATGCTACACGAAATTTGAAGGCAATGCTTCAAGATCAAAAAAATCAAGCTCTACAGTATTATCTATTAACCCTCTCTGCTTCCAAAACAACAGATTATTCCTTATGAAAAGCCACGAAGAAACTAAAACAACCACAGCAAGCAATTCCTCCAATTCGGAAAGCTGATGGAAGTTGGGCTAGGAGTGGGCAAGAAAAAGCCGATACTTTTGCAACACATGTCTTTCAGCCGTTTCCTTCTCCACTAACTCCAGAAGAAGAAGCCGAAATACAACAATATTTGGAGACACCAGATCAACTAAGTCTGCCAATAAAAAAGATTACGGTAACAGAAGTAATATCGTTAATTACATGCGATCTAAACCCTAAGAAATCAGCAGGGTATGACCTGATTACAGAAGAAGTCCTGAAACAATTGCCGGAGAAAGGATACAGACAAATAACAGCCATTTGTAATGCTATTCTAAGATTAAGCTATTTCCCAGCCCAATGGAAGGTGGCCCAAATAATACTTATACCTAAGCCAGGAAAGCCTCCTGAAGAACTGTCATCTCATCGTCCGATCAGTTTGCTACCTGTAATATCTGAAATCTTTGAAAAACTGTTACTCAGAAGACTCGAACCAATCCTAGAAAATCACGATCTAGTAGCAGTACACCAATTCGGTTTTAGGAAAGACCACGCCACTATTGAGCAAATTCACAGGGTAGTAAACGAAATCAACCAGGGCTTCGAAAAGGAAAATATATTTCGCCACCGCTTTTCTCGATATAACTCAAGCGTTCGATAAGGTCTGGCATGCGGGACTTTTGTATAAGATCAAGAAAAACCTGCCACACACTTATTTTCAACTGACCAAATCCTATCTGAGCAGTAGGTACTTTCAGGTAGTTTCAGGATAAACTAACAAAACTACATCCTATTAACTCCGGTGTACCACAGGGAAGCGTACTACGACCTGTGCTTTACCTACTATACATGGCAGATATACCTACCACCAATCTCACGACCACGGCTACATTTGCAGATGATACTGCAATTCTTGCAACTCACGAAGATCCTATTATAGCATCAAGAAATCTGCAAACCTCTCTTAACCAAGTGCAAAATTGGCTTCGGCTCTGGCGTGTAAAAGCAAACGAAAACAAGTCCATCCAAGTCACCTTTACACTCAGGAGGAAAACATGTCCACAAATTATCCTTAACAATACACCACTTCAGCAAGCCGAAGACGTCCGATACCTTGGTATGCACCTTGATCGCAGACTAACTTGGAAAAAACATACACTTACTAAACGAAAACAACTGGACCTAAAGCTCTCCAAATTATACTGGTTATTAGGTAGAAAATCCAAGTTAACTTTATACAACAAGGTACTACTCTATAAATGTATACTAAAACCAATTTGGACATACGGGCTGCAACTATGGGGAACTACAAGCAACTCCAATTTGGAGATCTTGCAGAGATTCCAATCTAAAACCCTAAGGGTAATAGCAGATTCACCGTGGTACGTTAGAAATGAAGTCATTCATCGGGACCTCCGAGTGAAAGTAGTGAAAGACGAAGTGAAGTGCGTGAGTGCAAATTATATTTTACGACTAGAAAATCACACAAACTATTTTGCTGTGAATTTGCTGGATAACAGCAATTCAGTTTATAGGCTAAAAAGACTCACCCCCCTGGATCTTCCAGATCTGCACTAGTTGTTTTGTGTGTTAAATATTACCCTGTATATAATAGTTCATAAGCAATTCTAAGGAGGAGCCTTCCACTGGGACGGTATCCAACATGTACTCTTTCTGTAAATTCACCTGATTTACTTATTGCTCATCAGAGCAGATTGTAAATATAAATAAAGTTACAAAAAAAGAGTGGTGTCCCTTTTTGGTTGATACACGGATACAAAAAATGTTTCTATCTAATATGTGATCATTTTCCTCTTCCGATTGCTACAGAACATTGATTTCGGTATGGTTATATTTGCCATCGACACATTTAGGACTTTGTGTTGAGAAATACTTTTTCCATCGTCTTTTTTATCGGTAAAATTGGAAAATATGTTGTCATGAAGGTTTCTAGATATTATATTTAACTTTATTGACAATCAACAGATTTTTATCATTAAAGGTTATTAAAATTACAATTTAATTGTAGGTTCCATTATAATTTTCAATATTATTGGTAAAAAGTGTTATTTACGCGACCACTTTTAGCTTTGTTGAAACATCTATTGTAAATTTTGAAAGCTATACCACTATATCATTTAGTCACTAGAATATTCCCGCTGTAAAAATTCAAAGTAATAACCTTTATTTTTACATAAGTAAGCTAGTTTAGTTAGTTACTTTAAAGGTTTTTTTTTAATTTTCTCTTTATTTCTATAATCTGTCTTTTTGAAGACTAAGGTTAATTTTCTATCAAGGTGAAGACCTAGATATTTGACTACACCCGCTTGAGGTGTATGATTTCCGTTCAGTATAACAGTAGGGTAGATTTCTTTTCTGAGGGTGAACCTAACGTGTCGATTTCTTTGGATGGTAAATTGTAAAATCCAGGATGCATAATGGGATCATGATGTGAGTTTAACATCGTTGAATCGTCAGCGTATGTTGCTGTCATCGTTAAATGGGTTTGCGTAAATCTGATGTGTAGAGTGAATACAATGTGGGTCCCAGGATACTTACTTATAGTACTCCGCATTAAATAAGGTACAGTTCAGTGTAAGCATTTTGGTATTTTAGTTGGAAAGTTTTGTCGAAAAGGTAAGATTTCCGGAAGGAGCAAGATATGGGACTGGAAGTTTGTGTTTATACAGTAACCCTGTCATATTTCATCAAATACTTGGCTAAAATCAGCGAAAGCAGCTGAGTAGTATTGCTTCTCTTCTATGTCTTTAATAGCTTTGGGAGGAGGTTTATGAGACAACAAATGTCATCTTGGTTGGATTTTTGTCTGATTTAGCAAATCACTATGATCTGTCCTACCTTCAACTGACATGAAAAATATTCGGTTCTCAGGGTGACATTAAATATTTGTACAAGTGCTTTAATACCTTTTAGAATATTTATTTGAAGTATTTTACCAGTGATGAAGTCATATCAAATATTTATAGTCTACTTGTTGGATCCGCAATTGCACTTCCCGCATATATTCGCAAGACCCCACGTACAGATCTATTTCTGCCGATTTCGCCGCGCCTAACGACAGCCGAGCGGGTGGAAAAAACAATGCGAGCTACTCCAAGAAGGCCCTCGCAGAAACGACCGATTAATTTAAATTGCATTGTCTGCGAAAATTGTGCCATTGTTCATTATCCGACGTGCTCTGCGTGTATCTACTATCAATTAATTTCCTCTCCATTGTTCTCACTTTTGTCGCTTTAATTAAATTGTCATTACAAAATAGCTAATGTTGCCGTCGAGAAGGGGCGCGCCTCGCAGCCTGCCACAATTTGCGCCTCGCCACCGCCAATTTGTGTTATTAAATACCGGAGGATATTAGTAGGGAAGGTTTATTAAAGCTCGGGAGTTAAATTTTGTTTGCATTGCCAGAAATTTGTTGCTGTATATTATCAAAGAGAGAGTATAATGAAATAGTTACAACAAATTTCGCCAAAAATGACAGGGTTCGTTTGATAATTAACGATAATAGACTACGCGAGTACTTATCTGCAATATTAACGTTCGGAAACATGCGCAAAATTGTTTGCACATTAAACTTATACATTTCCGTTTTGGAAGGGGGGATTTAAAAATTGTAGTTTCTTAAATAAGAAAGAAACAAATTATCAAAAATGGCAGCACTTTTTAAATAATGATAAATAACTCACAGAAACTTATATACAAGGAAAATTAGAAATAAATGTTTGCTTGGACATGCGGGAGAAATAAGTGAGGGTAACGACACCCGTTCTGTGGCGCTGTAAGTAGTAATAATTTAATAAACAGTGCAAGGTTATGTTGCAATTTACTCGTTAGTAAATGCTGCCCTAAGGAATTTTGCTAAAAGTGAAGTGTGTGCAATAGTACGATTTATATATGCGGCAGCTGAGATTCATTGCAAACTTAGTAATGTTTATGGACTAAACATGATGATTGCATGTGCCATACATCAATAGTGAGACATGTTTAAAGATAGACGCAGTAACGTACACGATCAGGCAATAAATGGTCGCTCATTTGTAGTAACAACAAATGTTGCTACAAACGTCACTTTCGCATTAAAAGCTTTCGATTGACAGCATTTTAAAGTTTTTGCGTAACATGGTTTTGTCTGTGAATTTTAGCAACCATCAGCAAATTAGTTAATGTGTGAGATTCCAATACCTTTGAATTGTGTAAATATATAAAAAATCTTGATCATATTCAACATTATACTATCTAAAAATTAAAGCCTGCATGTCTATCCTACAGAATTGTAAAGTATCGAATTTGAGGTACTGTTTGGCATCCAATACAATGGAATTGCCATCTTCAATTTTTAGCTTACAAAGGAAGTTTGCACACACTTATTCCTTAATGTCTTAACTCGATTGACATTTCCTTCACGGTTACATATTACGCTGTTTTATAACTCCGTAGTGCCATTCGTATTCGCTGTTTACCCCCTGCAGGAATATCGTATATTTTTACAAAATGATCTATATGTTTAAAAACTATTGGCACTATCATTGCCAGAGTCTCAATTTTACACATTTTTAAATTTGTTGTGAAGGTGTTTGACTTAATTGTCACAAACCAGTAGTTTTACTACACGATATGTCTAAAAGTATTTGAAAAACCTTTGGAGACGTGGAGCTAGCTGTTACGGGTACCGAAACGCCACAAAACAAAATGAAGAACAGCTAGTTGTATATATAAGTCATACAAATGCGTTAGACAAACATTGAGTAAGTTGAAATAGTTTAGTGGTTTTTAACGTGATATAAATTGATGTAAATTCATAAAATGCAAACTTCTGGGATATGGGACAGGCCGCATAAGCTTAATGGTTGTGGCCGTATAATTCTGAATAGGGTAGTGATAAAAAATTGAATATCTTCGGTGGCAACAATCACTCGCGATTTTCAAAGTGCTCTTGGAGTCATCAGAACTGTTTCTTGATAACTGAAAAACATGGGAGTTTATCGTCGTGCGGCCTCTCACAAGCCCGAAGTAAGCACAGTCAATGGCAAACCTGGCTTGCAATGATGGAAAACTTATCGCCATTGGACTGTGAAACAATATAAATACTTTTGTGTAGTGATAAACCTGGATACACGATCTGGCAATTTGATTGACGCGCCCGAGTTTGACCGATACCAGGATTCCGGTATATGGTGCCAACAGTCAAGTTTGGTGGCGGAATTATAATTTTGGGCTGTATTTTTGTGGTTCGTTTTAGGTTCCTTGTAGTCGGAAGGAACACTGAGATCTTGACAACCTTGTGCTTCCAACCCTCGGTGGCACGCTTAAATTTTGAATAAATTTTCCAACAACAAACAATTGTTTATTTCACCAATAACAAAAAACAAAATACAACTATATTTGTAGGTTTAAGGTTAGGGGATTAGCTAGCTGATTATTGTACTACAATTATTTAATCCATCGTATGGCCAAGCAGTCTAGATGGCTTGAAGGCTTCTCAAATAAAGAGTGGTGCAAATGGAGCTTTAGGAAGTTTGTTCTGAACAAAACAGAAAATATTGGAACGATCCAAATTTTACTACGGTCAGTATAAAGTACAGAATTAGCACACCCAAACTTTTAGCAAATTTTTTATAATAGTTTCCGATATTGCGATTCTATTTCAATAATTACAGATCCCATGTTTTTTTTAGCCCTGGAATCGTAGCAAGCTTATTAATGTAAACCTTTTCATTCAAATAGCCCCCAAGTAATAAAAGAATGGTCAAACGAATTTTATCAGACGGGATTCGGAAAAAACTTAGCACTAGTGACCCATTCTTACTAGTGACATATTCTTCCTATTCGAATACTTACAGAAAAAGGCACAGATCTCTCTTTATACATAGCCTATATCGACTATGAGAAAGCTTTTAGTTCAGTTGAACCGTGGGCGATGGAAAAAGCATTACAAAATAGTAAAACAGACCACCGATATTCTCAAATTATTTATTCCATTTATAACCAAGCAACAATGGTAATACAGCTACACGAAAATACCAACAGGATTCCTATTGGTCGTGGAGTAAGATAGGAAGACTTTATGAGTCCAAAGTTATTCATTACAGTACTTGAAGATGTTTTTAAAAATTTTGAGTGGGACCATAAAGGGGTAGATATAAATTGCAAGATATCAGATGATATTTCCGCCCGCAAACCAAATAGCAGGATGACTTAAAGATGTCGGCAACTTTACCATGGACAAGGGTAGCTTAAAAAATAAATTTATGAACAATAAAGGAGAGGTCCATGTCCAACATTGAATCAATGTCACCATTTTGCAATATAATATGACCAGGAAATTTGGTTTGAACTAAAGTAAGCCCTTCACGTGCTGCGTAGCATGTGACATCGTATTGTTAAAACCATAGATCATTTAAGTTCAAATTATTGGTTTCATTGAAAATTTTGTTTAAGATTTTTTGGTAAAGCACACAACTGACAGTAACAATATTACTATCTTCGTCCTCAGGAAAATATGTAACAAACAGTGCATTTTTGTGAATGCAATGGTTTTTTGAAAATAGCACGTAGATTTTTACTGAGCCAAATGCAATAATTTTGACAATTCACAAAGCAGTTTAAAGAAAAATGAGCTTCATCGCTCAATATAATCTTTTTTTTCCAAAAATCAGCATCAACTGCTGTGTTCTATAAAACTCAAAATGTAGTAAACTGTATATGTAGAAATGTTAAAATTCGTTGAGTAGTGCCTTATAAAAGATTCAATTATGTGAACGACAACGAATTGACGCGCTTGGTTCCTCATGCACCCTATTACTCGAATTGTTTGTCACCTGAACGACCATTGCATTGATAGCAAACCCTTGCTTTCTCGATAAACATTCAACTTGTTTCAAACTTTGCACGCTCTCTTGGTTCATTGCTGCATCCAAACAATGGTCGAAATTTTCTAATTCTAATCTTCTGTTTGTATAATAAACTTGAATGATATTGATGCAGTATACAGCGTCATAACGATTTTTCCATATGTTTAGATACCAACTGTACAAATACAAAATTCGAACATTTATAAAAGGTGTCCGAAAATTAACGCAAGATTTGAATTAAATAGAAAACACAGTTTTTAGTCTTTTGATTGTAATTTTTTTATTGAATTATAGAATTTATGGAATAACACATCGGGCAAATGGCCTCCACGGCTTTGCATACACATACGCACTCGTTTGTCGAAATTTTCCATGACCATTCTGCATAAATGTGGCTGAATTTCGTTGATGCAACGTTGAATCTCCTCCTTTAATACACGCGTGGTTGTGGGCTTGTTGACATAGACCTCTGATTTTAAATAAACCCCATAAAAAGAAATCTAATGGTGTTAAATCACACGATCTAGGGGGCGAATTCTGATCACCGAAACGAGATAGTACACGACCTGGAAATGTCTCATGCAGTAAATGAAGTTTTTCACGGGCTGTATGGCATGTGGCACCGTCTTGTTGAAACCACATATTGGCCACATCAATATCATCCATTTTCGGCAAAAAGAACTGTGTTATCATGTCGCGATATCGAGCACCAGTAACAGCCACTGCTTGACCAGCCTCATTTTCAAAAAAGTATGGTCCAATTATGCCTCCAGCCCAAAATCCACACCAAACAGTGACACGTTGTGGATGCATTTGTTTTTCGACAATCACATGTGGGTTCTCAGAACCCCAAAAGCGGCAATTTTGGCGATTAACAAACCCATCAATGTGAAAATGTGCTTCGTCGCTTAGGATGATTTTGCTCGAAAAATCAGCATCCATTTGTTGATGCTCAATAATCCATTCAACAAACTCTCTTCGCTGTGCATGGTCATTAGGCTTCAGTTGTTGTGTTAATTGAATTTTGTAAGAATGGAGACACAGATCTTTGGTGAGCTTTAGAGAGCTTCTTTAAATTTGCAATTCTTGTCCACGACGCTGAATTGAGGTTCCTGGATTGTCACCGACACTCTCACGCACTGCTTCGATGTTGACATTTGAACGGCTTGTTTTTGGGCGACCAGTGTGTTTGGCGTCTCCAACGGATCCTGCCTCTCGAAATTTTTCAATTAATCTCTTCACAGTTGACGAAATTAAAACACTATTCCGACCATATTTCAAGCTTTCATTATTTTTGAAATATTGTACAATAATAAAGACACGTTGTTCTACCGTGTAACGCTCCATTTTTACTAACCCTAAACTGTCAGCTGTTGATTTGTTTTTGTTTTAGGGTTGTCAACACTTTACTGCATAAATGGCGGCAAATTTAAATCTTGCGTTAATTCTGGGACACCCTTTAGAACTCAAACAGCGCACCATTCAAATCCTAAAGTTCAATTTGGATCACCCCATATAATTAGTTTTTAATAGATATAAAACCAAACTTAAATATTTTTGAAAGAACATAAACGAATTATTATAAACGTCATAAAGATATGTTATTGTTACTTCTTGTTTTCGTTGCGAATTTCAGTTTTCTTATAAGTATGTTTTATGTTTTTACTTCTTGTTTAGAATTCAAAAATTTATAACGATCAATTTTAAAAAAATTACACCCAAAAAATATTTAAAGGATAGTAATAAACATGCAATGGAATGAACAAAAAGGGAATGCTTCCAATAATAAAATAGAATATATATAATATATATAATAAAATAGAAAGGTAAAAAGAAATTGTAATAACAGATACAATCGCCAACCTGCTCTTTTCAAAAATAAGTTGCTAACTTTAAATTTATGGTCTCTTACACTTAAAACAGTTAAAATCAATATATTTGTTTCTTACTGGCTAATTGTTAAATTCTCCCGCATTTTTATGGTCTTTCATAATTTTATTACTAGTCGTAAGATTTTTACCTCCTCATCATTAGCTAGTTATCATTAATTAAGTTAGCACCATTGTCATCAACTTTTTCTGATTTGCAATTAGCACCTTATAGCAAAAATTAAATCTCTTACTGCTTACAACCGAGTCTTATATCTTACATCTACCATACCAATGCATTAATACCATTTGGACCTTAAAAACAAAAATGTAACAAAACAGTAAAAAAGTTTACAACTGAGAATATTGATACAATCACAACTGTTCATGTTCTTCTTGTCTTAAACATACATTTTTTAGCAAAATTTTGATAAAATTATATTGTTCTCATTCCACAATTCAATGACGGTGAGCTTTGCACCATCGCAAACGATGTTTGACATTGATCTAGTCTATTAATAACTTAGGATATATATTATAGATAATTAAAAAACGGCAAGGATAATAAAAAAATCAATATTGTATAACCAAAAATATTAAATAGTAAGTGAAAATGTATATCATCTTATTTTAGAAGTGGCAAATGAGGAGACAAGTAAAAACAAGATATTAGTAGAATTCTCAATGGCTTTCAGAAAAAATATGCTATTGGTACCATTTTTTTATTAACTCTATGAATATTTGCAATATCTCTTTCTATAACATTTACTGATTGTCAGTAGAAGAAATAAGAATAAGAAGAAATAAAATAAGAATCACATAGAAGTTATATATCACATAATAAATAGCTTATACGGTGATACTTAGTGACGCAACCTAATATATTAACGTACATTAGCAATGGAATGGGTTAAGCTTGGATCTTATCAAATCTAGCTCTGGTAGGTCTATTGGTTTGAACCTATTAAGCCTCCGAGTTTCTTCCTCATCATCTAGGAGATTTGCTGCTACAGTATTTAGATAATTTTGCAGCCTAACTCGATAATGACAATGAGTTTCTTAATTTCCTCCATTATAAATAATTTTGTTAGATATATACTATAGTTCTTTAATAAGTGGACACAGAATATTTAACTGAAATCGTTATATAATCACCAAGTTCAATTTACTTGCGGAGCCCCACAATTGTAGTTTATATGATCAGACTAGTTTCAGTAATGCTTTGCACAGTAGGATTTTAATATTTATCGATCTTATAAGCGGCGGCCGATAAACAAGTTCACTTTTTCAATTTCGTGAGTACTTCTCTGAAGAACTCCATAGGTAAATGTGGCATTTATTCATCTTTATATTTGACATGATAGTGTCAGCTATGAAATAGAAGAAGCTGTAGAACACATGGAATAGTTTATATTTTATTTTAAATAGAAGACCTTTGTGTAAAACTTTCTAGGATACTCGACAAAGCAGTATTTTGTTAATTATTCTGTGTCCCCGCTCTATTGCAACTTGTTTATCTCGGAATCCAAATTGGTGGTTCTGAATGAGACTTTTTATAGCAGGTTTAAATACTTTTAGGAATATTTCTTCAAATATCTTGATATTATGGAAAAAATACTTATGAGGCGATGGAAAGTTATCTCCTAGAAAGATTTGTTTTTAAGGACATTTTTAATGTAATATTCCCACCTAATAGCCTCCCAGTTTATCATCTTATTGTGTAAGTCGGGAGACTTTAATGAGGGAGTAACCTAATGACATATCCAGGTTTGATTCAACTTTGAGATAAGCTCTGGATGTTTCTTTTACTACACAGAAGTCTATAAGATCTAACAACCTGTTTCTAGCGATGGAACAATAGGGTAGTAGGCCAACAATGCGTGGAGGTTATTTTTTACATTGTTTTTAACAGTTCTCTTCCTATAGCACTATAATTGCCTGTTACGACGAACCTGCTTCCAAGGACATCGAAGAAGCGTTTATATTTTTCTGGTTTGAGGTATCTTAGAAGTTATACATCGCGGTAATTGTCACAGGTCCAATACAGCACAATCTTGTATATGATCGTGTGTCTATTTAGGCAGTTCAGCATGCTTAATTGAATTTATTATTATAATTGCGCGTGCAATACCGTTAGGATGTTTTGTACTGTATATTGAATAGTTTGGTATTTTTAAGTAGGAACTCTCAGTGAAATTAGTTTTATATATAATTACAATATTGAGCTTTTTATTGAGTATAAGAGCATTTACTTCTTGTTCATGTCGGGAAAGTCCAATGGCATTCGGCAAGTCTTAATGTATGTTGAGCCATTAAGTAATTTATGATACAACTGTAGTTAAAATGTTGCCAACGGTTCCATGATTTTTCATCATATTTTTGAGTTTTGTAATATCATCCTTTTGTTGCTACAATAGTAGGTTATTTTGAAGGCGCATGTTTCTTTTAGCTATTTGGACATTTTTTTTGGTTATGTTAATCTGACAGTTTTTTTTTCAATGAGTTGGATAAGCAGTTGGTCGGTTTTTTTTTATTAACATAGGGTTTTTATTACTCTGCAACTCCTAAAATTAGCTAGGTGATTTCAGGCACGGTTAATATATTTTACACATCTTTTCCTTGATATTCGATGCTTTGCTGATTTCTTGCACATTTTACCCAGCGCAGAAACTCTTTGTATGACCATATCTATGGTATTTCGTACACTGTGATGTTTCTCTTTTTAAAATGTGGAAGTCCAAATGTTATTTTAGAGTTCATTAGGTATTTTATGTGATTTTTTTTATTGGTACTGCTGTCTGGGACAATTTCACTAAAGATTAATGTAATATGCTTGTTAATGCTTTTTTGTCTTATTGTCTTATGCTACAAATCGCAATACTACTTTATAATTACATTATTTTTTGTGCATGTGCTAGAAAATAAGGTTTTTCTTTTTTATTAACCCTTTTACTTAGTTCGCGTATTGTTTAGGTTCGGCTTGAATCTTGACTTCATCGCTACAAAGTGGTTTAATCCTATAATTGTTTAATTTAATATTAGCTACAAATATTAGTGTTGGTTTAGGAAAGTTAGCTGTATTCATAACAGTTTTGTTGCCATCTTATAATATATTATTATACCTCTTTGATGTTGTTGGCCTATGTAACTTATAATCATTCATTTTTGTTTATTTGGGCGTTTTTACAGTTTCATCGACAATATCTTTTCTGTTGTGCTTTTTACTTTTCACGATTTTCTGTGCATTTTGTCATATTTTCTCATTTGAAATTATGTTTTGGTAAGATTGTTGCACATAGGTATGCACTCAGTTGGTGAATATATGGACCATTTCGTCATAGCATTGAAACCTAAAAAACTGTGAACTTTAAAATTCTTAGTCGTTTGGTGTTCTAAATCACTCGATTTGCTTAATTTATTCACTTTACTTGCATTACTTAGTACGTAACACTTACATCTCGGATCATTCAAAGCACGAAGCATCTTCTTATGCCATAAAACCCAAATGCAAATTTAAAATTGAAAATCAATATCAAATATGATCGAATGTAATTACACTGTAGTCACTTGCGCAGGTATAACTAGCACAAAACCTGCACTCCGTTCGAATGCACAACAGAAGATCTCCAGGAGGCAAGTTTCCTCCAGGACGATCTCTCCAACAAGCCCCAAACTGGCGACCTCGATAAAAGTACACTAAAAGTACAACATTTGGGGAGCAGTGACGCGTAACTTCTGCTAGCAACGTGAAATCGATTAAGAAAACGACGAAGCAATTTCTTTAAAATATTTTTTATATAAATCAAATGTTGGACCATGCTGAAAAAAGAAAAGAAAAAAATATTTTTAAGGTTTGCTTTTAGAGAAAGGTATTAAATTAAGTTTAAAGATAAATAAAAAATGAAAAAGTGAAAGCAGGAAAAACTGTCGAATTCCATAAAAAAGGAACCAAAAAATAGCTAGTTTGAATAAGTGAATAGTCAAGTGGATTTTCACAGAAGCCTAAGTGATCTACCTTAGTTATTCAAATACTTACAGCCCTTTGTACTAAATATGAGTTTGAATCTTAACAAATTTCTCTAATTGATTGTTGTTTTTAAGCAATTGCCTGTAGTCTTAAACAGATGGTAATCAGAAGAACTTAGGTGAAGTTAAAAAGACAGTGGTTTAATCTTGAAGAAGTACACTTGTGATTAAAATATTTTTTTGTGTGATGCTGTGCTTATCTTTACTAGCAGATCGCAAAAGTGTTGAATCAGATTGTGCCTTATTAGTTTAATAAATTAGTGAAAACCCATTGCAGGTAGCTTTTGGTGGAGCTTCTGCCACTACATACTTTTTCGTATGGACATTAGAGTATAGTAATACACATAAGTGTCATCACGCGTCAGTATTCTATTCAAAAATGTTTTCCTCCTTTTCATAACAAGTGTTTGAAAGATTTTAAATCTTGTGTTCAGCATTAAGGACACCTTTCAACATTCCAACATTATTATTATTTCTTCAATTGTCAGCCTCAGATTGGCCTCAATAATATTGCGAATTTGAACAGCATTCATCTCAGTTTTAGTGAGAGAGCAATACACGTGCGTTACATTTTTGATCTCGTTTTGTCCCGTAGAAAACATCTAATGCTATTTAAACAGTTTGCTTATTGATAATGCGGCTACCAAAATAAAAACGTTATCGAAGAATAATTATCCATCACACACCAGTAGTTTGTAAACAAATTTTAACGATGTCTAGACATATCAAAGCCTCAGTATTGTCATATCAGCAAGAGAATAGAAAGTTTTATTTAAATTTATCTTACCTACTTAAAATCGAAAGGTCTTTTAGAAATATAAATAAAATAAATATTTAAATTGTAATTTTAATTTTTAGAAATATAATTTAAACTAAGACATTATGTGGTATTATTTTCTTAACTTTTTATATAACAGTAGTCAATAATATGTTAATTACAAGAAGTCACCTTGACGATTGCAGTTTGGAGGGCTGTCGTTCTACAATACCTTTATATGTTATTTAAGTATATTATAAATATGTAAATTAGGGTAATAATAATTATAGCAATTTATGTTGAATTTTAAGCCGTCCCAAAGCACTTTGTAATGAATACCTCAGAGCCTATATGTTAGTATCGATATTTAATACAAACCAATGGGATTTTCTAAATTGTTTTTTATAAGAGGACAATAGAAGTTTGGCGATTAAAAAAGCTATTTTAAAATTCTATTTAAAGTTTTATTTTTATATTTGTACACAGTTTGATCTATTTTAAATATTTACTTTAAATAGTTTTTATCAAGACTCCCAAAACATTTGTTTGCAAACGCTACTATTTCTTCACTTGTTCAGATTTTTCGATTAGATATTTATCTTTAATTACAAATTTATTTTGCAGTGTTTGTAACATTATGGATCTTCTTTATATCTGTAGTTTTACCAAAGATATCAAGCCAATGTTAATATAATGGAAACAGTCTGTGACCGCGATATAACCTAGCAGTCGATGACAGTGAACCTTACTGGTTCACTCAGTTAGGAGTTAGAAGCAGGTAAATGAGCACATGTTTTGTGGTCGTCACATTTGCAATGACTGAGCAAGTAGAGCAGTGAATCTACATCAAATTTTGTGCGAAGCAAGAATATTCATACACACGAACTATTGGAATATTTCAAAACGCTTTCGGAACTGATGCAATATGAATAAAAACAGGGTATAACGGATTAAAAAATGGCGGAAAGACGTTTGCGTTATGAGTGCGCTCCTCGGGACAAACAATATCCTTCATTGATAAGAAGGTGCAATACAATTAAAACTAATAATTTACAGCTTTATCAATACATCTCGACCGTCTATTTATAAGAACTTGTTCAAAACTTTTTGTCTAAATATTAAATTGCCCAAGTGACTCCGACACTCTAGAGATCAGATATGTCGTCCTGCAACTCCTGGCTGTTTTCAAAACTTAAATCACTTTAAAAAAAAAACTCGAGACCATTAACAAAATTAAAGTCATGACGACGAAGCAATTATTGGAGGTTTTGGCACAGAAATTTACAGAACATTTTAAATGTTGAAAAGGTCCTATGAAATACGGTGCTTATTTTGAAAGAGACTGAGACTATGTACAAGGTGACGCAAAATTCATCACTCGCACTTTCCTAACGCAATAACTTTGTTTGCAAATAAAGTTGGAAGATAATATCGCGAAGTGGCCACCGCCAGAGTTGATGCATAATCGGGCTCATTTCACAGCAGCTTCCATGACTTTTCTCAAAACTTCTGACTATAAATTCTACACTTCTTACCGGATATTTTCCTTTAGGGCCGCTAAGGTCTGTCGCTTGTTTATATAAACCCGTGATTTCGAAAAACTTCAAAGAAGTCTGGAACGGCCAAATCGGGCGATCTTGCGGGTCAGTGTAAATCGTCAAAACTAAAAATTAAGCAGGCGGGAAATGCTTAGTTTAGAATGTCTACTGTCGCTTGTGGTGTGTGTGTGCGGTTGCACCGACCTGCTGGAACCACATGTTCTTCAAACCCAATTTGTCAATTTACGGCGGCAAGAGTCGTTGATCATGGTTCTGTAGCGCTCAGCAGTCACAGTAGTAATGTTGCCACGCCGCCTCGAAAAAATATTAGCCAATTACTTTTCCTCTGTAAACGCCGCTCCAAACAATAGCTTTGAGAGGATGTAATGACTTTTCGTACATTATACGCGGATGTTTTGTGCCCCAGAAGCGATAATTTTGTTTACTCACGTATCCGCATGGGTTGATTTTCAATGAAAAATCATCTTTATCGCAGTCCAGGTTTGGAGGGCTTGTCTGAAATTTTACACGCGATTGACGGTTTACAGGAAGATCTTTAAGTTTTTTCCAAAATATGCGTGGCCCGTCGTCTGGTTGATGTTTGAGAGTCCTCTTGGACATCTGCAGCGATATTCTCGACCGAACAGCTGCTCCGGGGCCGGCCAGCCTCCTCGAGGCGAGACACTATACGGCACAGTGTTTGTCCAGTTGGTGCCATACGACCAGAGAATCGAAAAAAATAGAAGTTGCCCAAGTTTTTTAAACTTTTGGATAGGGCGTAGCAAAGTGTAAAATACTTGCATACAGAAGAAATCACAATTTTAATGTGCAAACCTTTCGTGATTGATGCAAAAATAATTCAATTCGCATCAAATGTGTCCAACGCCGCAAATAGAATTACAAACTTTTACTGTCCTCTGCGTCGTGAATAATTAATTATCGCTTCAATAAAACTTTGCATGCAGCCTCGCTGCGAATAATTGAGTTTTTAATTGCAGTCCCCTAATTACGAGCCAGCGCGAGCACGCACACTCGAAATTCGCGCTGTTTACCGTTTGTTCACACGTAAATTTCATTTATCTGCAGAACGTAATTAAGCGCGTTTGCAAATCTTGTCTCGAAAATTAAATATTCTTTGGGAGGTGCTGTCGCAGAGCTTTAACGAATCGATTCACTGGCCAGGCGTTCGGCCTAATTAAATGAACGCTTCGTTGACTGCTTATTCAAAGCGCCCACTTTCGCATTGTGCGATGCACTAATTAGGTGTTATAGTAACTTTCCCGAACATTTCAATTTTAAGGAAATAATTAGGAATCGTGGCAGTGTTATCGTGATGTAACAATTGGCATCTCCTTAAACTGCAGTCAGTAGTCCATGAGGTTCAGTTACGCCCTCGTGAAGCGTGAGATATTGGAAGTAAAATAATTATCATAAAGGTCCCCATACAGTCATGTGACACATTCTCTATGAGCTCCTTCATATAAATAAGTTTAGTGTGAGATGGGTACCCTGATTTTTATCAGCGGTTTATAAACAGCAACATGTGATTTGTTTTTAAATCTCTATCTTAATAATAAAAAAGGTCTTCAGTCTATTCTTACAAGAGATGAAACAATAATCCTGTACTATAAACCTCTAACAGAAAGATAATAAATAAAATGGAGTAGATAGGAGACACACCACCAGAGAAGGTAAAGGTAGCTCAATCATGGCAATGATCATTTTAGATTCCAATATAATTTTGCTAATTTATTTGAAGAGAATAAGTTGCGCGATGTAGCCCCTATTTTTAAACTGAAGAAAAACTTTTGTTCTGAAGCATTTTGCAAAATAAAATTTTAGCGTATTGAAATGTTATTTAGAAGATGGACTAAATGTTTTGAGATACATGGAATCCTCCTAGAATACAGGCAGGCTGCAAAATTGTCGTTTATTTCATTTAAATTATGTATCTACAAAAGTATTACAATAGCAAAAAAATTTTATTAGAACTTTATGGAAGATATCATGATTTAAGCCTTTGAATGTTAAAATCGACTAACATGCAACAATCATATGAGTTTTCTAAGGGACAACTAGATACATTTGTTGGTAAGCTATACGAACTTTAAAAATTCTTTTAAGTTAATTTAATTATAATTAATGAAACTGATATGTCTTACAAGCGTAACAATAGCTTGAAAGTCTTACCAGTAGAAGAAAAATAGATTAAGAAAACTTTTGGAAATGGGGAAAACCTGATCCCATTATTGTCTATGACTGCATCAGGACTTTACTCCTTTACTTTGTGTTTTTCCTCAAAAGAGTCGATCTTTTACTATTCAATCTATCTATACATTTGAGCAAAAAGTAAACAAAGAAATGTGGCGTGATTCTAGACGCCAGATTTACAAGATGCCCGTGAGTAGTAAACAAAGACAGCTTACATTTAAACGAAAGTAAACAAAAACGGCTGATATGAAGAGTGGCATAGCCGAACTCTGAGCTTTTCATGTACACAAGGAAGTCCGTGCGTTCAAGTACGCACGTCGGGGCTGCTCTCGTTCCTTGCAGACTGGCTGGGGGCCGCGGTTATCGGGCCGCCGCATTACCGTACTCAAAAGGTGCATCTGCGACGGCCATTTGATTTGCTTCCATCGAGCGGAAGTTCGATTATAAGCGCCAATTTATAATGGACGTAAATATAAACCATCGATAATAAATACGTATAATGCACATAGGCCTTATGTAAACATTTGAAAGTTGCGCATGCCCAAACACAGTAACGGCAGCAATGTCCTTCCAGGCATAATTATGTTGCCTTTATACTTGTTATTTCTTTTATGGTGTAGAAACGGATGCATATTTACTAACATAATAAATAGTTCCCTATCTGTTGTAAACAAACATTCTGTTACTGCTGCCAACATTAAGCTAGGAAAAAATTAAAAATTACTGCAAATAAACATAAATATGTAAACTTGAACTGATTTCAACTTTAGGTATTTTTTAAGGTTGAACTTAAAACGTAAAAATTACTAGAGTAAATTATGAACGAGCGCACCAGCTTTGCATTGATTCAACTTTACGTACTATGTATTTTTGATAGGTGGCATATGCTTACGTCTATTGTGAATAGGCGCTAAGTTAAATTGTTCCACGTTTCCGATCCAGGGAAAAAGCCGATGCAGTTAAAAATTTATACGTTCCCACCATGCAAAAATGTGAGAGAAGGCGGGTATAATTGTCAGCCTAGGACGCCAAAAATACCTTTGGCGGGCAACCCTTGTAACTGACATCACATAAGGCCCTTTACTCGTCTTAATTATCCTTAGAATCACCAAAAATATTTTTATAAATTATGTTTTTTACAGTTTTAATAAAACAATTATTATAAGAAACAAAACAGCAGGAAAGGGCAAAACAGCATCATCTACATTAAGTATCTTGGTAAAGATTAAAACAATCCAATTTCTGTGAAGCTTAGGACATGACAATTGCGCAAACCTAGAGAAAAATGCATTTTATTAGTTGTCAAAGACAAAAAATTATGGAACCTTTAAACAACTTTAGCATTATTACACCTAGAACAACAATTATTGTTTCCAAAATAAAAATTTTATTGAAAGTTGAAAATTATTAGTTATATTGAATGAAATTAGTTTGTTATGTTTTAGACACGCTGTTTAATGTGAAAATACACCTCGTCCAGAAATTTAGACAAAACAATCTTAATACTGATAAGTATTTTCATATATACTTAAAAATACTAATTTTAAATTATATATAATCGAAAAGAGGAACGAAATTTATTACAATCATCTCAAACTATTGCTGAGTTCTACTTTATAATTACTCGATTCTAGAATGAGTAAAATAATAAACTTTATGAGTGATAGTGTTGTAGAGAATTAGAACACAAATCTTAGAAATTGACATACGGATATATATGACTAGGAAGGACCGGATCGATATTCAAAAGTGGATTATAAACTCTCTTATAAAAACGATTGATTGCTCAAACTCTTATACATATGAGCAATATATAGGTACATAAAAAGTTATATTTCGCCTAACATAAAACATTAATATTTGATTTGTATTTATTAATTGTTTATTTAAAGTCTCAAAATATGTTTTGATATAGCATCTAATAGCTATCTACCTCTAAAGACTGCACAAACTCTTTAAATAATATTTCCAGTATCTTCTTATAAATGTCAGGGGTATGCCTTGAATTGCTTCCCGTATATTTCCTTTAAGTTTTTCAAGTGTTTTGGGTTTAGCAGAGTAAACTTTATTTGTGAGATACTTTCGTATAAAAATCCAGGCAAAGTTAAATCTAAAGATCTGTAGGGTCACACCACACCATCAAATGGGAGATTAATCGTTCTGGAAACATTATTCGTAACATACCCATCGTCTCTCTTACTGTGTTGCTTATCACACCATCTTGCTGAAACCACATATTTCTTAAGTTAATTTTTTTAATTTGAGAAATCAAAAAATTTCTATATCTCTGCAGTAATGGTATAGCAATTTCCTCCTCAATCTTCAAAAAAAGCACTGTCAAATTACACATCTAAATAATAATGTATCAAGCTATGACCCAACCTACATGTAACGGCGGTTCGTGAATAACATGGGGGTTTTCATAGCCCCCCCCCCCACACATACCCATAAGGCAGTTTTACTTATTAACGTACGCAATAGGATAAGTTTATCACAAAACGTTTTTTTTATCACTAAGATCTATCACCTTTTTGGACTTTGTACGGTTTTAGGTACAAGTTTTTGTTTAATATGGTCTATAAAGACGTTCGACGTTTTAAGAGCAATGATTAGTAGAGGTGCTGAAATCTTCTTGTACTTTTATTGAGCCCTTTTAATATTCTCCGACGAGTTACTTTAGTAAAACTTCTTGACAATACACATACGCTGTTGAATCGTAAAATGAACCATGATTTATTAAGTGGCGAAGCGAAGTCACTAACTTCATGTCCGTCCGTCCGTCCGTCCGAGCAATAACTCGAGAACGGCTGGGAATTTCCAAATTCTGTTTTCACCAATCGACAGGTGACCAAAAAGGCTTCTTTGCTAGTGATTTTTAAACTGATTGGTCAAAGTTCAGCGTTAGTTTGGGAGACTGCTTCGCCACTTCGCTATGCGTTGCAAGCTTTGAAGGTTTATTTGCCGTGTGTTTTCTACATAACTTTTAAATCAGAACTCCTGACAATGCGTACATTCAAAATGGCGCGAAATTTATATAAGTTAGCTATAATTTATTTAGATCACTAACTTTACCAATTCACATGTGCATATACATTATTACGATTTATACAAAATTGTGTTTCGTTTACAGCATGCGACTAGCTATCAACATCTAGACATCTATTGAAAATAATGAGCAGCCATGTCGATTTTTCAGTCACCGATAAAAAAGTATTCAAATACTAAAGAACGCGTAATCGCCAATTCAAAGAATTGTTACCAGTAAATAACAAGGTGGGGATATTGAGCAATATTCTACAGATATCCGGGGCTTTTATACATATGGAATTTAACTAATTTTAAATTTAGACATAAGCGTTAAAATAGTATATAGCCAAACGTAGCTGATATTTGCCAAGGTAAACTCATATTATTGGTAATACCAAAATGCAATTACAAAGCTTTAGTTCTTCCGCCGTGTATCCCGCCAGTCGTCCACTGCGCTGCAGCTATCGTCCGGCACGGTGATTCTTCGAGCATTTTCGGGCCACACAGAAATACACGGAGCCGAAAAACGTGACACATGGACGGACAGGTCGTACTACAAGAGCATCAAAGAAAATTTGCATAATTTGTTGTACGATAATAAAGCTAGTATTTGCTGGGTACCCCAAACGTTAATCCTACTAAATAAAAACGAAATTAAATATTAAGTAATAAGACTAATTCCAGAAAATTCATTTAATTGAAGATACATCTATCTTTACTTACTATATTTCAAAATAACATTCTTGCGTATCAATGCACCGTTGGCATTAGTCTCAGCCTGCACATTTTGACAGTTTCAAAACGGTGTTTTTGTAACTTTTGAGTCGGACAAACAAAAAAATCGAACGGTGCCAGGTACGATCTGTAGAGAGGTTTGTCTTCTGTCCCTCCATCAAAATCTTGATATTTCCGTCGTGATGATTTCACACACTTTATTTACTATTTATCTAATACTTAGATGTCGGTTCAAAATTGTTTCCACATTGGCCACATTGTCCGAAGTGTGAGACATTGATGGGCGCCCTGCGCGTTGCTTATCCTCGACGTACTATTCTCCTTTCTGAACTCTTTGTACCACATATGTACTGGGTTTTCGATAAAGCATTCTTTCAGTAAGGTTTTTGTACCATAGAAAACGTCGCGATTACGGTTTTTCGAATTTAACGCAAAATTTTATCCCGTACGCTGTTCACTTCCTGACATCTTCCACCAACCGTCAGTTCTAAAGACTGCGCTACTGGCCCTCTACTTGAACCAATAAAATCAGCCTTATTACTCTCTGAATGTACTTTGTATTTGGGTCTAATTTAAATATTTAGAAGAAAAACGAAACGCTTTCCATAATTCTAAAGTTTAACGATCAGAAATTAAAGTTACAGTCACTATTTTACAAGTATTATAAGGAAAATTTAATTATTTAATTATTTCGCACAAGGGACTAGCACTACGACTAATAAGTTGATTACCAAAGTGCTCAAAGCAATAAACTTTTAATAAAGAGTAAAGCCAGCAAGGGGTTTGTTTGTTACAAGACAAAATAAATTACTACATGCTTCGACTTTGAGCGTTCGGGGTTTGTAAAATTAGTTATGAACCAGATGAGGATCCGCACATTCTTAGTTAATTTCAATAAACTACTTTAATAAAAAATTGAATGTACAAAGATTTAAGGAGAATAAAATGCGAAACAAAAGGCAAAACAAAATTAGTTTTAAATGCATATCTTCCAGAGAGATCGGAAAATTATTTTGCAGGGTAGCAAAAAATGAACGAACCAATTTCAGCAACTGAATGTATTTGACTTAGCCCTTTATTATTTTTAATCTTAAAGTACGAGGGTAAGTTCTCGGCCTGAAACAGAGATGGTGCTGCAATCGGCAAACAATTATGCTTCCTGCTTGGGTGCACGTGTGATTAGTTCGTATGACTAGTTTCAACTTGTTCGCTCAAGTAGTTTATTTACACGAATTTTTCAGTAGACATGTTGCATGTTTTTTCTTAAAATGGATAAACTTGAATATCGTGAGGTTATAAAATTCTTCGTTTTGGATGGATTAACCCCTAAGGAAATTCATCCGAAGTTGACACAAGTTTACGGGGACTCTGCTCCTTCCATGTCAACTGTTAAAAAGTGGACAGCTGAATTTAAACGTGGTAGCACATTCCTCGAAGATGACCCACGTGAAGGACAACCAAACCAAAAACCGCAACCACACCGGAAACCAACGAAAAAGTGCATGATATCGTGTTGGACCATAGGCGAGTGAAGGTGAGTGAGATAGCTGAGGCTGTGGGAATTAGGGATGCAAAAGCTCTGCGCAAGATAGGTGCCACATTTGCTGAATGCCAATCAAAAGCAAATGCGCAAACGATTTTCGCAGCAATCTTTGGATCCATTCAACAGGGATTCGACCCATTTTGTGCGGCGATTTGTTACTACACGCCAGAAACAAAACAGCAGTCCAAGCAGTGGGTGGAAGCCGGTGGTTCAGCGCCAAAGAAAGCAAAGTCGATCACATCTGCCGGAATGGCGGCCAGTGTGTTTTGGGATGCGAAAAGGATCCTGTTAATTGATTATCTTGCAAAAGGCAGAACAATTACAGGCGAATATTACTCCAACCTTCTTGATCAGCTGGATGCCAAAATTCGCGAGAAGAGGCCTGGCTTGAAAAAGAAAAAGATCATCTTTCACCAGGACAATGCACCTGCGTTGGCGATGGGAAAACTGCGGGGTTTGTGGTATGATTTGCTCGGCCATCCCCCATATTCTCCTGATTTGGCACCCTCAGACTTTCATCTGTTCCAAAACTTAAAAAAATTTGTTTCTGGGAAGCGCTTCGCATCCAATGAAGAAGTTGATGAATATTTTCACAATTTTCCAGATTCTCACTTCCGAGGGAGAATACTGATGTTGGAGAGGCGCTGGATCAAATGTGTTGAAGTCAAGAGAGATTATGTAGAAAAATAAAAACATTTTTTAATTCGCAGTCTTTCATTGTCAGGACGAGAACTTTTCACCTTACCCTCGTAATGTACGAAAATAAAAAAATGATCCTGACTACTTATGAAAAGTAACATCATACTTGTGTTCGTTTTCCGCTTCACGAAGTCGATCTCTTTTTAATATAATATATAAGGCTTGGGCTTTTGCTTATATTTTATCTTTCAACTCTAAGGTTATTGTACGCTTGCTTACGTAAGCAAATTCTTTCAAATAAACATAAATACAAAGATCGTTAAACCCCTAAGAACAGCTTTCTCTGAAAGTTATGCAGTCGTCAAAAATGTTCCGCAGTCGCCCTTGTTATGTGTGGACCTATCCTTCTAAAATTTAACATAACAGTGGACGATTATCAACACTTGGTCTCAAAAAAATTTCAGTCATACGTAATTGATTATCATTTATTATTAAAAGATAAGACATTAGTCCGCACAAAACAGTCTACTTATATTAGTAATTAATAATAGTAAGGCTTTACATATTGTGTGACAGCATGGCCTATTAACTGGAAGGTTAAGACTTTCTTATGTTTGCCCTCATTTTAATTAAACTTAGGTACTCGATTGTTTTTAGACTGAACAGGCAACCCGTTAGACTCGAAAGCTTAAGATCGAATTCGGATCATAAGCAAGCACCTTAACCGCTTGGTCACAAGTGGGCGTGAGTTTTATTAATAATGATCAAATCGTGAGTATATTTAAGATTTCTTTCACTTGGCGAGAACAACTCCACAATTAAGACGATGTTTATAAACTCTTGGCTTTCTTCTTCTTCCTCAGGTTCCTCTCTTATCAGAGATTGGAGATTATTGTAGCAACTTTAGTTTTGTTAGAGGTTCTTCTGAATAATTCCTTGGGGTTGCAGTTGAACTATTCCCGTAGGTTTCCCTTGCATGATATTTCTTACCAGTTCGTATTTTTCGTCTTTCTTAACATGTCCCAGATCTGCGTCTCTTAATAATTGTCTTGACCTCATAGTCTTTCTCTAATCATTGTAATATCTTTATATTTGTTACCCTTTCTGTCCACGAAACACTGAGCATCCTCTTGTAGCACCACATCTTAAAGGCCTAAACTTTCCTGGTGTAAATCTTAGTTTTAAATTATTATTGATGTTTCGACTACAGATTTTTTTCATTTTATTAGAGGCATTTAGATTCTGACTTCTTTAGTTTGGTCGCATTGCTCCTGTATCTATGTCCCTAGGTATTTGTAGTAGCTGACCCTTTTAATATGTACATTGTTGATGTTGAGAGTACCCTAGTTGTTGTGATTCTTTGTTATTTTGAATTTTATTTTATTTAGAATTATCTTTATACCGTGTTCGATGCAGTATAAATTAGTGTTGCTGAGAAGATGTTTCAAATCTTCTGAGTTGATTGTTGTTATCACTATGTCGTCCGCGTATCTCAAGTTATCCACTATTTTTCTATTAATTACAATACCTCTCTGTTCTCCTTGTAGTGTTTTTTGGCAGATTTCTTCACTATACCAATTGAATAACAGAAGAGACAAGATACAACCCTGTTGTAAATCACGACGTATTACTATTTCTTCAGTCAATTTGACTTCGACTTCTATCTTAGTTTTTTGATTCTAGTAAAGTGGTAAAATAATTGTAATGTCTCTGTTGTCCAAATTTTTATTAATAAGTGTCTGACTAGCGAATGCTTTTTTGAAATCGATGAAACAGGCATACACTTCCTAGTTCATATTTAAGCATCTCTGCGTTAGTACGTTTAGCCCGAATAAGGCTTCTCTTCTACCTAAACTCATTTAAGAGGCGCTTATTGTCAGTATTTTGCATGGAAACATTTTTAATGTGATATATATAATAAGATATTCTAAGTTAAGTTTTTAACGTCTCGGGATTTTGGTTAACACTCTCCTGTGTTCTCTAAATATTTTATTTAGTAAAAACTGTCTTCTGAATACTAAACGATTATTCACTCTACAATGTTATGAATAACGATTAATAATTGATTTTGAAGGTTTTGCCCAAATGTTATTATATCATTGCTAGGCTCGGTACGTTTAAAGTGAAATCCAATAATTGTAATAAGCTAATTGGCTGCACATCTTTCCATAATATATTTTTCGAGTTTAATTTATAGGGTTTTAGAAAATATAAAGAAAAACGTTTATGAAAAAATATTAGTGATTTAAACCCCTTCGTTTATTTTGCGTACCTCTATAAAACACAAATAATGTATTAAAGTATAAGGTGGTTCTATAGAAAAAAAATATATTTCATTATCCTTTTTCTTAAGCCTCTTATACTCGGTTTCTGGATATAGGCTGTCCCATTCGGTTCTGTGTTGTACAATATGGGGCTACTTTTTACTACATTTGTTTTGTAGGCGTCTTACAGTTTTCTTTATGTTATAGTGTTCGCCAAGCTATTAATTGTTCAGTCCAATCTGTCACATATCATCTCGCCACTTATGATGCTCGCTAGGTATACATTCAAATTATCATATTAATACCTATCAAATAGCCCTCGTCCTATAAATTGTTATAAACAGATTACTTTACCACATGTTCTGTAGACGTTGTCAAAATAATTGGTTGAAACTAAAAAATTATATAAACTAAAGCAAAAGACTCGCATTAGGATAAAGCATTCACACAAACATATCATTTGGGAGAATTTTAATCACTCCCTCTACAATTTGTATTATATGATTGCCAGATTATAAATAAAGTCAATAACGCTGTTCTTGAAAGATAGTTGTCAAAACCATAAAATACACAGGTATGATCATTTTATCCAATATATTGTCTTCTCTGTTTTCGGCTTATTACTAACTAAATGAAAGTTAACTTTTAAAAGGCTTTTATACTAAGAGCACCAGCGTTTATCTCTAGTTTTGACTTTTGCGGCACTGACGTAGCTTTGAAACGGATATATGCACAAAACCTGTTCAGTGAAAGACGCAATATCAACCACTGAGTATTTGCTCTTAAGATCTCAAAAATAATTTTATTGCTATGACACACCACTTATGTAGCTATAACATTACAACTGGTTGGAGAAGTTTTGCACTACAGCATTAAACAGGAAACTAGAAAAACTGTGAAATTTGCAAAGACTCCATAAAACTAAGCATATAACAAGAGCTACCGATCGATGTTCAAGATGATCGACGAAGAAACATATATAGCACTCAACTTCTCAAGCAGCTTAACGTTCAAAGCTATATTATCGGACGTACAATATTCAGTTGAAATTTTTTTCGAGAAATTTTTAATACTAACGCAGAAGGAACCATATACCATACCGATCGACTAATACTGTTCGAGCTGTACACGTAAGCAGATTGTAAGGCATTTCTTTACGCAATCTAGTAGAATTACTGCGTGATGCAGAATGTTTGCTTTCGGAGATATTGGTTCTCATTTTTTAAAGTTGAGAATAACTTTTTGATTACTGTGAGATCAAACACGATATGTACAGATGCTATCTGAACGTGTTTTTGCCACTTCGTAACCTGAACAAGATAATGTTAGTTAACGTAATAACGGAAGGCTGACTAAGAACCATCTCGACTAGTCTAAACTCCTTGATATCCACCGGCTCATAAATATTCCAGAACGATCAAATTTGTTAGTCCAGCTGCTATAATAAAAAACGCAGAAAAATCATTGATGATAAAAAGCAAAAAATTTTGTATAAACAACTCTCACAATACAATGGAGTTCTATATAGAGCATTTTTAAGTATTGACAGCCTTTTTCGAAATTTCATTTGTCACACATTGAAATGCGGATCACTGCCATTGCACGTGTGGATGCTATAGTGTCAGGTGATGCCACCAAAGGGCGTTTTAGAAGTACACTTAAGGAAATGTAGTGCAGTGCTACGAGTTCAGTTGTGGACAAAGCGGAAAACCATGTGGGCAGACAATTATGGGCAGCACAAGATGTCACAGTTTCTTTGAAGAGCGGGAGTATGTGATAATAAGATTTGTGGAAAGGATATTTTGATGGTCGCTGAGTTGGGTTGGGTAGAGTATTGAAATGAGACAGACTCTTCTAAGACATGATATATGGTCTGGTTTAACGCATACCAAGGTGCATTTCAGATAACCTCTAACAATTTTAACTGTATATCATATCTTCAGATTGGCTTTGATATGACTTGCAGGTATGTATAGTAGAAATTTATTTTCCAAATGTAGGTGACTTTTTTGGTTCAATAACCAGAGCATTTTACAATAAATGAGGCCTAGCTAAAATCGTTTCGTTTGTTCGGAACACGTCAGGAGTACTCTATTCCCTTTTGTAAAGTTATAACATTATTTAATATCACTTCAAGACGCATTCCTTTTCTCGAGTAAAGGTTATGTGACTCGATTTACTGCCATTAGTTTTTATCACCAGATCGGCGATCTATATAGGACAAGAGGTCGAATTAGGGTTTTATAGAGTAGTGTTGAGCAATCTATTTTTAGTGTGGATTTGCGGTTAATCAGTGTGTATAATTGTCTTAGCCTAATGTAGCTTTAGGTAAGTTTCTGATTTAGGTGATGTATATTCCCAGATATTTGACAGCGCTGTCTTTGGTGTTCCAGGGAATTTCATTGTTCTCTATTTGTATACAGGGGGGATTGTTGATCCTTCTTAGCGTAAAAATTTTGGTTTAGCATTTCTCAAGATTTATTCTGATGTTCCAGGTTTTGAACCATGTTAGAAATTTTCAGTTGCGGTTTGTAATTTGGTGATCGCTAAGGCTCTGGCAGGTCGGACGCGTATGTGTTAAAAGGATCGGCTCCAAGATGCTGCCCTGTGGGACTCCGACTCGAATCTTGGTGATTTCGGACAGGGTTGTGTTGATTTTTACTGCAAATGTTCTATTGTCTAGGAAGGAGAATATAATGGCTTTGAGATGGGCGGGCATTATAAGTCTAGGATTTTCTTCTTAAGGCCTTCTATTCATACCCTGTCGAATGCCTACAGGACGTTGAGGAAGATTGATACCGTGTATTATTTGTTGTTACAGTCTCATTCGATAAGCTCACTTATTCTTTGAAACCGGAGACTCGCCGAGTGGCCTTTCCTGAAACCAAATTGGTATATTGGTATTGTGTTTTGATTTTCAATATGCTTCAGTAGTTTTGGGAACATTACGACCTGTACGTGCTTCCAAGTCTGTGGGAACTACCCCAGTCTTATGCAGACATTGAATGTAGAGCTTGTCTTCTTTGTAATGCGTTTGAAAATTTTATTGGTGATTAAATCATGACCTGGATATTTTTTGTTTGAGAGATTCTGTATATGTATGTATATAAATAACCCAGAAGAAGTTTTCAAAATACATCTCCTTAGAGAGGAAAGTACCCGATATTTATATCAAAACAGACTACAAGAACACTTACTACGTACACCCACTAGTAATGAAATCAATGAAGAATGGGATAATATAAAGATCGGCATCATTAAAGCAGCGAATGAAGCAGTAGGGAAGAAAAAGAAAAGAAAGAAAACTAGAGGATTAAAAATATGGAATGAAGAAGTAGAGAACGCAATAAAAGAGAAAAAGAAGCATATCTAATATATCTACAAAGAAGAACCCCGAAAATAAACAACGCTACAGTGAAAACGAAACTTAGTAAAACAGATCGTAAGACAAGCCCACGAAGAATCTTGGGAAAAATTGATAAGCAACATAGAACACGACGTATATGGAAGACAGGAATTCGCTTATAAAATGATGAAACATTTGAACAGCACAGTAAAGGACGTAGCAAAATTAAAACGATTAACGACAAAGAGTGGAAGAACACTACACAAACCTATGGAATAATCGAGAAATCAACGAACAGGACATTTTAATACAGGAAGATATTGATGAAACTGATTTTACAATTGACATGATTACCATAGCAGAACTAAGAAAATGCCTAAAGAAAATGAAAAACCGGAAGGCTGCAGGGCCGGATGGAATTAGTATAGAATTATTGAAATGTGGAGGACCACTTCTAGAATTCAGAATACTACATCTTTTAAATGAATGTTGGAAAGAAGAAGATCCCAACAGAATGGCAGACAGCAGAAGTCATATCAACATTTAAAAAGGGAGACCGCTCAAAATGCTCAAATTATCGAGGAATCAGCCTCCTAAACACCACCTATAAATTATACTTCAAAATAATTAATGAAAGAACAAAACCCATAGCTGAGGTATTACTAGAAGAATGGCAATCTGGATTTAGCAAAGGCCGCTCATGTAGTGACAACATATTCGTTTTAAAGAGATTAATTGAAAAAGAAGAGAATTCAACTTGAAACCCACCTTGCATTTATAGATTTCGAAAAGCTTTTGACTGCGTAGACAGACATAAACTCCTTGAAATAATGAAAGAAAAAGGATTCCTAACCACCTTATAGAAATCATAAGATCATTATATATTAGCACAAACATAGTAATAAACAACAACGGCAGTAAGTCTGATAAAATTCAAACAAATCAAGGACTAAGACAAGGTGTGGGCTATCACCCACTTTATTTAATATTTATATCGACGACGTGGTTAAACTTTGGAAACCACAAGTAAACCCAGGGATAAAACTACGAGACGACAAAAACATAAACTTACTGCTATATGCCGATGATTTAACAATAATTCAAAAGAACGAAGACGATCTGCAAAGATCAATTTACTGTCTCAAATTACTCTGCGAAAACTACAATTTGAAAATATCTAAAGACAAAACAAAGATAATGGCCTTCCAAGGAAAACAACCAGTGCGATCGAAAATAATAATAGATGGAAAGACTTTAGAACAGATATCTCATTTCAACTGCTTAGGCTGCGACACCACATACGAAAATGATAAAGATGTAGAAAACAAGATTCATAAATTCCAAGAAATTTGCGGGACAATAAATAGAACGCTAAAACACAAAACAAGAAAAGAAACAAGAATGAAATTTTACAAGACCATGGCTGTCCCTGTACTCACTTATGGAAGCGAATCGTGGATAACAAACACAAAAACAAATCTAGCATACAAGCAGGAAATGAGGTTTCTCAGAAATGTTAAAGGTTGCACAAGAAATGATAGGATAAGAAATGAAGAAATAAGGGAAGAACTAGAAATTTTCAACGTTAACGACAAAATAGAAGAATACAGAAACAATTGGAGACAACACGTTAATAGGATGACAGAAGAAAGAATACCGAAACAAATCCTAATCTACCACCCAAGAGGACGCAGAGATGTAGGAAGACCGAAGAAAAGATGGTCCTAATCAAATGAAGTTCGGAACAGGCAGAATGGCCTAAGCCTTGACGACAGAAGAAGAAGAAGAAGAGATTAGATAATGTTAGTGAGTTCGTTAGACGAGGTTGCTTGAATACAATCTAGGATAAGTGCTCTTATTTCTATTTTATCGCTAATTTGTGAACAAGCGTACAGTGATTGCAGGGGTAAAATTGCTTTCAAGATGACAAAGGCGACTTCTTTTTCAAGGTTTGAGGTGTAAGTTATATTATTAATTTCGGAAGTCTCCTGTGTTAAAGTCGGTTGTGTGCTTTTGGTATGCGTTAAATCTTAAGGTATCTAGCTCCAGTTTGATTTAATGGATTTTGCTATTTAATCTGCTTTTGAGTTAAGGTTCTTTACCATTCTCGTCGAAATTGGCTTTTTGTTTTAATTATGTACATGACGTATCTTGGAGTACTATGATCAGTCTGGTAGGTTCGTCTAGGGTTGTTGTAGTGGTGAGTCTAGCACTTCCCGCTATTGATGAGGTAAGATAATTTATGGCTATGTCGATGTCTTTCTTTGTTTGAAAACTTGTTGGACAGTAAAGTTTACTGTTCATCTGGTCTTCAAAAATGTTCCAGTCTATTTTGTTATTAATTAATTTTGGAATGGATTCCTTGGTGGTCCGAATTCAGTTCGGTTATGACTCTCTAAAAATTTGTTTAATGAAGTTTTTCTGGAAGACTGTATCAAGTATATCAGGCTGGTGATCAGCCCAATACTGGTACTTGAGAAGTCAAATATTTACAGGATGTACAAAATAGCGTCAAGAACGCTTTCTTGTGGGACTTCAGATTGAGGAGACGGGGAAGTATCAAAATATTTTACTAGAAAAGGTCTAGCTTTCAAGTAGGACTGGAATAAAATTTATTATATGCCCTGTCATACCCCTACATGCCCTGTTAAATGTCTAGGAAACATTAAAGAAGATGTAGCGGAGCAATGCTTCTTGTTCTCTAGATCAGATTTTATATTTTTGACAACACGGTGAACTTGCTCAATGAAAGAATGTTTCTGGCGAAATCTTAATCAGTGATTTGGAATTAGCCTTCTTTCTGATATGATGAGTTTAAACCTTCTAAAAAAAATTTCTCGAATAACTTGGATAATATAGGTAAGAGGCTTATCAGATGATAAGAAGCTACTTTGTAAGAACTTTAGCAGGCTGAAGTATTACCAACGCCAGTCTGTGGTATGGTACCACATTCGGAAGGTTTGTTCCGAAAAGCTACGACTATAAAGTGCTAAAGTAAGCGGTACTGCGAGTTATTAAATTTACTCTTGTTTATATATATATTTCCGCGTACTCTGCACTAAACAAATAATAGAAACCATTTTTTATTAGAATCGTTTAAAAAAAGAAAAACAAAAATCTAGAACACATCAAATGCCATTCAACATTTTACCTACAAATAAAGATAATTCATGTTAAAATTAGAAGAATCCAAGGTAGATTTAAAAAATAAATTATTGATGGAACATATTGATATTATAAAAATAAATTAGGAGAATAATGTATTAAAGTAAAAAAGAGAAAACAAGTTATGGTAAAAAATAGAAAACTCATTTAAAAATAACAGAAATTTTCTGCACTAAATTAACAGAATAAAATAAAACTCAGAAATACGAATAGAGGGTGAATATTAACTATAAGAACAAACTGTAGAGATTGATTCTTGATAGGAATAAAAATAATATAGTTCGCATGCAAGTATGACCAAAGTTTTATAATTTAAAAACAAAAAACGCAAGCTTGGTTTAGTACTACGCAGAATTAGGTAGTCCAATCAGATCGTAAATATGATGCGCCGCATTTCCCGTTCACTTTGCTCAAGCGATCACGCAATTTGCAACGATTAACACGCACTGGCTGCTAATAACTTTCATTGCTATCACCCCCATAGGATTTACAGTTCTATTGTGCGTCTGTTTGTGTGGCCTTTGTTGTTAAAGCGGTTTTGACGTCATCGCAAACAAGGTCTTAATCAAAGACGGTGCTCAAAGACGAGTATGATTGGTGTACTATTTATACTTCCTTACCTAGTTTTATGATTATTGAACGAGAGTCACATTTCACCATTACCTCACAACGACCCTCTTCAACAAGTTTTACGTATCCTGAAGAAAGACAAGTTTTAGTTTTAGTTCAACTGTGTATAACGCATACATGAATCTAGAGGTGTTGCTGAAGTGTCTTATTATTTTCCTTCGAGATCCCCCACATAAAAAAATTCATCGGTTACTACATCATACCCTAAACCTAAAACTCCGAGAGTAATGGTTTTTAAATTAAATAAAGTTTAAAACAAGGTACAATTGATAAATAATTAAATTAATAATCTTGATACTTTACTAGGCGAAGTAAAACTCAAAATTTATAACTTTAACGTTGTCACCAGGAACAGGACCCTTCGGTGCTATTGACGTTAAAAGATGAATTTCAGTTTTTTATAATTTCTGCATGTTTGTCTAAATATTAATTTTTAAATTTTGGTTCTGCTCTAAAGGAGGTAGGTTGTGGATTCAGAATTTTTTGGGTAGTCATTGGACACCATTTTTACTATAAATAACCCTCTTGGATAATTCGGAATGTTTTCTTTATGTAATTATATTACAGTACATTACATTGTACAATATTGTTCTGACAACTTTAGAGTATGTATTTACAGTATCACATAATGGATTGACATGCCTGTTTAAATCTGTGTCTACCACCAGGAATAGTTTCAGAATACACGATGATTTTTAAACATCACCAAAGGTAATAATTAAGAGCTTTAAGTCTAGTGGTTACAGGACTGCTTATAACGGTTTATCTTTTGACAATGTTGTTAATGAAATACTGATGAATGTTAACCCTAGGAAAGAGTTGGAGTTCTATCATTTTTCGGCCGTTTCACCTAGCGTGATGCCAACAACTTGACATATCTTCAAACGATAAATAGAAAATGTCTCTTAGGAATTGTAGATGCACTAGATCATTAAGGCTTTACAGAAGAATGACATCTAACTAAGATGATCATCAGTAATTCCACACAAACATCGATGCTAAATCGTTGCTGATGATGAACTTAAATCATTCCATGGGGATTTTGTTCAATCTACAAATGACTGTCGTATATATCCTTACTAAAGACTATTAACGATAGAAATCCGGTAATGGTGGTGGCCTATTCCAAAAAACAACTACAAAACCTTTCTCTTATAGGAAAATCTAATAACCATAGCTCCCCCTACACATTGTAAGTAAGTATTCTCATATAACATACTCAACACACTATTTTGATGATTTAATTAACTGTATTTTGCACTGGGGTTATTATTAATGTCTTGTAGAACATCAAACTCAAGTGTACAGGCATCAAACAACTTCATCTCTTATAAACAACAAAATACTGCTGCAAAGGTTTTGTTATTTGGTTGCTATCTGTGAAAATAAGTTTTTTGGTAAATTTGTTCGTGTTCTACTATCTATAATTGGTCTGAATTTTCTGATTATAAAAAACCGTATGGACTGTTCATTGTTAGATATCACCGTCTTTATAATTAGCCTTAACCCTGAATGAGTCGATTCTAATTTCACTGAAAATATAAGGTTTCCCAAAATTAATTCTATAGAAAGTAACAGAAAACTACTGTGGTGCTATTTCCACGTCTTTCAGAAAATACAATGTCTTAATCTTTACTAAGAAAATGTTGCTTACGTTCTGACACACCAATTCCCGAATTGGCAACCGTAGAAGATATATATAACCCAATGAATAATCATTCATTGATAATGTTTGTTTCAGATATTACGCTACAATTTAAACATTTGGTTTTGTACACAAAGATGAACTTTGGAATTAAAAAATTTCCAGTAGGTTATCAATAAACGTTTTTATTATCAGCGTGCTTCGTTGTTTTATTACGGGGGCAACTCAATATAATAATTAGTTTTCTTTTACTAATTAAAGTTGTATTTCGCGTAAATGTTGCGTTATATTGGCAGCAGATATTTTTTTAAACCCATTAATCAATAAGCGAAGATGCAAGCAAAAATTTAGTTTTTAAAATTTTTACGGACAAAGTCTAAGAGAAGTAATCATTATTTTGGAAAACATGTCACTTTGAAATCATCTAAATGCTAAACAGTATACAGATTTCTTTGTATAAAAATACAAAGGAAGCTTTGCTTAGCTTCTACACCAAAAAAACTAAAAATAGTAATAAATTAAAAACAAATGTGCTATACGAGAAGTTTTTAAAATCAACTGACAATTTGGAAATAGAATATTCGAAATTCACTCACATGAACTGTTTGAATAAACCAATTCTACAGTGTTCGGCAAATAATAATCTCTCCTTTAAAAACAGCAATAAAAATGAAAACATTTGTTTTATTGCACTATCACACAGAGCAATCCTTGTCATTTTATTTTAAAGATAATATCATCTGCCAAAGATTTGCCTGCAGCTTCACCTTGAAGTTTCTCATTACTTGTTATTTTCACTGGTACTGCTGCAATTGTATTGCGACTAAACTCCTTTAGGGGTCCTACGTTGAAAGACTTCACCCTTCAGATGTTCCCTTAAAATGAAATCGCAAGAGCACAGGTCTAATAATCATCTAATTATCATATAATGAGATGAGGTGGCCTGGAAACATTTGTCCCAGAACTTCTTGAGAAATTTCCGCCAAGTGTGTGGTAGCGCCATCTTGTTGAAACCACAGCGGTGCATTTTCTTTCTTTTTCTTTCTTAAAAAAAAGCTCTATGATGCCAAATTTCACAAGAGCACACCAAATAGTTACACAGAGAGGAGTGTGCCCATCTGGTTGTCGAGGATTATGGCCTTTGTGACTAATGAACACCACAGCATCAACTGGAACATTTTCCACCATGTCCTCGCAGCCTGGCGTGCTTTTAAGTTACTGGACCATCATCAGTTTGTATGAATGAAACATGAGATTGCAGCGTATAATTCTCCGAACACTCCCCTTAGACGTTCCTCAGTTGTGTCGATGTGATAGCAGTC
This sequence comes from Sinelater perroti, assembly GCA_036346155.1. NCBI lineage: Eukaryota > Metazoa > Arthropoda > Insecta > Coleoptera > Elateridae > Sinelater > Sinelater perroti. The sequence continues at coordinate 4,982,394 of JARFIY010000077.1, forward strand.
TTTCTCACTGCTGCAACATTCTCAGGTGTCCGAAGACTTCGAGCTCTACCGGGTGCTCTTCGTTTTAGTACTGAACTAGTCTGTCAAAAACCGTGTACCTACAACATTGTGGTTTTCTTGGTCGGAACTCTTCCGTGATGACCTATTCCGAAATAGCCACTGTTGTCACAATCAAAAAATCACTATTTTAAAAATAAATTTTAAACACGAACGCACGGTGTGCATGATAGGCACTAAAATGTCGTGCTTTATGCTGATCAAGAATATACAACTCGAGCACCGTCTACCAATACATTGGCATACACCCTGTATAAACCACATTGCGTGGCTTAGCGTCGTCATGCGTGAGAATACTCTATTATAGAGTCGGTTAGTAATACCAAGTTTTAAGAAAAGGATCAATGGCAAATCACACTTTGTTTAGTTTTTACGTTTGCCCAATAGAATAAAATAGAGTTTAGTTTAACTCCTAGCCAGATGACATTTTACTGACTGCCACAGGTGTCGCTTTGGAAGCCAGCGTATTTCATCTTATTCATATTGGAACTCTCCCTGTATTTTGTCGGCGCATTAAACATGTCTTCATCGACAGGATGATTTATCGCCGCGGCTAAAAATAAACAACAATGGCATTTGGCTGCGGTTGTTATTAAACTCAAATTGAGTTTGACTTGTCCAATAGCTGTTATCAAGCAGAGCGTTGCAAAACCTGCGCGTACAGGCGGCGGCGCGGCAGGCCTCCCCCGCAGCCGGCCCAGCCGCTGTAATTGCGGAAAAACGGGCCCGATAGGGTTGCGCTAAGCAGCCGTGCAACGGCGCTTCCCAATTAGCCTTTACGCGTGTACACGCCGCTGTTTGTGCCAGATTGCCTTATTAATCCGCGCTGATAAGCTGCTAACCCGCCCGTTTGGACCCGCTCGGAGCCGGCATGGGCAGACGCAGTTTCGACAGCGGCCGCTGTGGGCGTGCAAATAATAAATAAATAATAATAAATTAATTGATTGCAATTGCAATTTGCTATAAAATTGCAGTATGCTGCGGCGGGTGAGGAAATAAAGTGGTCGAGCGGCTCTGTTGAGGAAGTCGGTCGTTAGTTGAGTTCTGGTTACTGAACCAATGAACATGAACGTAAAGTGACCATAGAGGGATAACGTATGTAATAATAAAACTATTGGTAAGACCTTTCACAGGCAGCATTATACTATATTGTTAGATGGTACCCATCTCCAGCAAATTTCTAGACCCTTAATTTTGATGGATATTACTGGATTTTTTTAATTAGTAATTCAATTAAGTTGTTGCAAAGATTTAACAAATCATTTCAGCATCAAATTTTTTAATCAAAATTTGTAGCTTAAGAAAATGTTTAAGTTAAGAAGCCAATATTTTCCCTTGGTTAGTGAATTTTTTTTTCAATCTCCGATGGGGCATTAAATAAAGAGAAGTGTGAATAACAAAATTGTTTTATTACCAAGACTCAATGTTACTTTTGCGCATAGTCACCGTGAATATTGAGGTATTTGTCATGCCGGTGAAGTTTTCCAATACGCTCTTCATAGAAGGTGCGGAAGCGTGGTGCTGGCAGACCTCTCTTCAGCTCTCGAAAAGGTGGAAGTACTTTGGGCGATTGAACACTTCCCATTAAAATTGTGCAAGAAGTTGTTTGGTTACCACAGTAGTATGCGGTATGAGAAGTGTTCGATCACTCGGCGTACAGCCCAGACGTAGCGCCAAGTGACTTTCACCTTCTTCGAGAGCTGAAGAGAGGTCTGGGAGTATAGATTCCGCCCTAACGAAAAGCTTCAAAACGTCGTGGAGAGCTATGTCAATACGCTAGCCGTAACCTTCTATGAAGAGGGTATTGGAAAACTCGTCCACTGGCATGACAAATGTCTCAATGTTCACGGTGACTATGTGGAAAAGTAACATTGATTATATTTGACCCCTGGTAATAAAACTATTTTGTTATTCACGCTTGCTTTTATTTAATCCCCCATCGGATGTTGAAACAAATAGTCCTCATACATTCTCCTAGTTTTTATTGTAGCAGTATATTGGGATTTAGTAACAATGTGGGGCATGGTTTGTTCTGCATTGGCATTCTGCAGTTTCTGTGTAATTTCATTTGTGCATTAGACTTTTACATCTTCCGTACCCTGTGCGCATTATATTTAACTTCATCTATAAATATCGGGGCAGGTCAAGGCCAGGGGGAATTTTCCGAGGGTGTACGTGGGCTGCTCTATATCTATTGCGAAAAATGAAAAGACTTCTTTATTGTTTTTCAAAACATTTTCTCTGGCGGTCAATACATTGTTGCACACGTTGGAACCAATTTTCATAGCATTTTTTTCATGCCAAATCAGGTATCTCCGAAACATGGGGTTTGAACGTATCAAACGCCTCTTTCGGCGTCGAAATTCGTTGTCCATGCGATTTGTTTTTTACGTGTGGGAACAGGAAAATCGTTAAAGGATAACTCAGGGCTCTAAAGGCAAATGATCTACCAATTCGACGGTTTTAGTACTCAAAAATCCAGTTGTTTGCGTCGATGTATATGAGCTTGCATTGCCATGGTGGAGAATAGTCTGGCGAATTATTTTTTCTTATTTCTCTAAAGACTTCTGGCTAACAAGTAGTTGTGCACCATTTGGAATATTCTCTAAACCCACGGTTGCGACATGTTCAGTTTTTTTTCCAAAAACAACCAACCATTTGCTTCGAAGTGCTTCGAGCGCGAATGACTTTTGTTGGCTTTGGCTAATCTTGAAAGAACTATACAGTTAACTGTTGTTTACTTTCGGGATCATACTTATAAATCCAAGATTCGTCACTTGTGACAATGTTGTAAACGGTTTTTGAAGCACGGCGACCGTGTGTCTTGAACATTTTTTTCAACCCATTGACATAAGCCTGTTTTTGAGCGATCGTTAACTTATTAGAGATACAGGCTTTTCACAATTAAATATTCACGCAATATCGAATGTATGCTAATCATACTAATGCTTAAGGATGCGTGCATTTTACCATAAGTCTCAAATGATCTTGCTTTATCAGTTCGCGCATAGCACATCTGTTTGCTGGCACCACAGCCGATTTTGGAAGGCCTTTTTAAATTTATCCGCCAACGAACTATGACCACAATTAAATTCATTAAACCAACGATATACAGTAGCTCTGTGTAGGGCTTAATTGATAAAGTCGAAGCGAGTTGATCGACACACTGTTGTTGAGATAATCACGCAAAAATGTTCACAAGTTAATTCTATTTTTTGACCAAAAGGAAATTTTGAACATAATGACAACAAAACAAATAGCACTCGTATGACAAAACGTTCCAAGTATGTATGTCATCAAAAATGTCAAACTATATGATTTCTTTACCAGACGAACTCTTGTTAGTGTTCTTTCCATGATTCTTGAACATTCAGATCTTTAACAAAGAGACAATAAAAGTGATCTTCTCTATTAATTTTTTTATGGGGATATGCCTCATATCTTCGTTGATTACGTGTTATTAACTTGTAACTTTTTATTTAGTTTCTTTGAATCGTACAACTGCTGTCACTATTTGCATTGTATTATTCAGTTGTACATCCACCTTATTTACATGAGAGCTATTAACCCATACTAGACAGCTCCGCCACGAAAATGCCAGTGCGAACCCGATTGTTTGTAGTAAATTGGCAGAAGCACTCTATGTCGTTCCAGCAAGTTTCTGTACGATGCTGTTCCGTATTCTAATCTTGGCAGCATTTCCTTCTAAATGTTTAAAGGTTAATAATCTGTCCAGTGTTACACCAAATATTTTTAATTGCAATTGTACTTTAGCTTTTTTCCATTAAATGGGATACAAAGATCAGTCTTGGATTATCTATTGTTTAAGTGAAAAGCTGTCACGTTTATTTTGGATGGATTCAGATATAATTTCCATTTTTTGAAATATGAGCGAAGGGTGTACAGGTCTTCAGCGACTACAAGTATTAAATGTTGTATTAACAGTATAAGATCATCGTCATAAATTTTCTAGAACAGGTTTCTGGTTTCTTTTCATATGCTGGCGTGAATACAGAGAAATGGCCTCTGGAAACCTTGCTCTGTTTGAGTTCTTAAAGCCATAACTTGGTCAGCGCAGCTTCGACTTCATTGAAAGCCTACTTGCCCTAAAGGCACACCTTGATTTATGGTTTCTGAGATTCTGTTATCTCTTAATATCTTTAAAAGTTTATTTGGGTTGCATCCGGTGGTGTCTGTGATAGGTTTTTCAGGTTTTAGTGCAGTTATGCTTCAGACTCTTTTAAAGGTAAGCGGCAGTTTTCACTGTTTAAGAATATTGGAAAAAAAGTCACTCTTTAGTGCCAGGTCCGGTGTTTTTAAAAAATTCGGGAAAAATATTGTCTTCTGTGGATTTTTTCATTTTTAGCTTGGCGATTGCTTATTACATTTCGAATATGTAAGAAGATTTTGAAAATTTTGGGTTAGAATTGGTCTTTTATTTCTTGGTTAAATCCATAAGTAACAGTTCTTTTAATAGGGCAACTATTCAACTAGCTATTTTGTTAGTTTCGTTGTACATATGCGAACTATTTTCCGATTTATATAAGAGATTTTATGCTCTTCCGCTAAAATGTTTGATATCGATTTTTTCTATTATGCGCTACTATTTATTTGCTTCTTGTTGTTTCGATTAAAAATAATAGTGGTGTTTTAGGATTATTTTTAACATACGTTGCAGTATAGTAAGTTTGTAATGCGGATTTTGTAAATTGGGTCTTTGGTTAAAATTTGTCTATCGTCTATGGTGTGTGTACTTTCAGTGCCTTTAATGAGGGTTAACACAATTTTGCTCTTGTGCAAGTTTGAAAAGTTAATTAGACTCGGTCCTGCTTATTCTTTTAATATATAGTTAGCAAATTCGGACGGAAGGTCTAATCTATCTGGTCATTTGACATTTTTTATTTAGTTAGTACTAAGCGACTTAATTATTTCTGTTTATTTACTGTTACCAGAGGGTACGTGAAGCTTTCTGACTCGAAAATAAACAAAATTATTACCAAAGAAAGAGTTCAAAATATTTATTTCAACCACTGCTCTAACATTGCACTGTTGTGTTAATAAAAAATAAAATTTATTTTTTGTATAGCACGTAGTACAACTGACAATTAAGTTATTTTACTGAGCAGAAGAAACGTAAAGTGAATTTGAAAAATAATAATTCATTTGGTTGTAGCTTGACTTATTACACGTATCTAGTTATTTTAGTTTTCTAGTTGCTCCAAACCTGACATTAAGATTGACTTGAGTTGACCTTCTTTGCAATCTCTTTTAGTGGTCCGATTTTGATCCCTTTTAATTTATCATGGCCACAGGAACCTCAAAAACTTTTAATGTGTTAAAGATTATTTCATCAAAAGTAAATGTTTGGAAGTAACAATCTTAAACATCAGCACTATTTAAATTTTTTGTTCATTATCCCTAACAGTACATTTTCTGTTCTAACATTTAAATATAAACTATAATATAATTTCTACTTATCCTTCGCTATATTAGTAACAATTATTATCTATTTGGACTGTTTCTTTCGAGTTCAATCCTTCGATATATTAATACTAATCTTTTTTCTCAATTCTATTTAGGTTTTCTTTTCCCAAAACAATAATAGAAGCAGAATAATTTTATTTTTTTATATATGTAATTCTTTCCTAAGCTCAGTGCACTTGATGCAACATTTTATCAGTTTTATAATTTCCCCTGTAGGTAACTTTCTCTAAAATCTTTAACTTTAACATGGTTAAAGTTGAGTAGAATTTCTTTTAGAACTTCTTGACAAAAGTGAAGTTTATCCTGTCTTCTGGAATAACTCTATTTTTCTGTAAATATATTAAATAACATTAGATTATTTACATTTCCATCTGTAAGGTAATCTACTTCCTTTCCGGATATTTTTACAAACTTCGTCAAAAAAAATCGGGGTTGGATCCGTAGAAAATAATTTATTCAACTTACCTTGGCTATGTATGCACCGCTACTACCGTTGCTAAAGTTCCCCTTATATTTCAACTATATCTTTACAAGGGGAAGCAAAAAGAAATGCGCAACAAGAGGTCGAGCAAATATAGAGGATAATATAGAGCAGGCATATAATATTTTACCAGATATTACTGAACTGATCTATAAGTATTATGTGGTTTTGCATTATCATGCAATAAGTTAGTTTGACGCATACGTTCCAGCACGTCAGTTTCAAAATGTTCGTTTATAGTTTCTCCTTCGGGAAGTTATTCAGGGTATATCAAACCTGTGGCATCAAAAAATAAGACCAACAGTGTCTTTGTTTTCAAAGGTTGTCACTTCATTTTTTTGGAGACTGGTAAACCATGACTTTGCCATTCGACACTTTGATGCCTTATTTTGGGGTCATACGGATAGCACCAACTTTTATCTCTGGTATCCTTTGGTCCTTTCCAACAGTTCAGCAGTAACTGTTTGTGTAGTTTCTTTCTCTACCTCTGTCAGTGCGTGAGGAACTATTTTTGCATTAAGTTTCCTAAATCGTGTAACATTTAGTGTTACGCATCTCTATTTAATTTCAGCTCCACTAATGACCTACATACAGTAGATCGATGAGTAACTCTATTTAATTTCAGCTCCACTGATGACCTACATACAGTAGCTCGATGAGTAACTACCTCGCACGTTCCACATTTGCAGCGGTATATGATGTTGAGAGTCGGCCGATTGTGGGATCGTCTTGTGTTGAATCTCTGCCCTCCCGAAACCTCTCGTACCTTTATCATATGCTCACATGCATATAGTCCATGTTTTACTAGCAAATTTTTCCTATATTAACTCAGAACTTAATGCTCAGAACTCTCTGCTAGAAATCAGCGTTCATCACATCGTTTGTGTAAGTTCCAACTAAAGGTGTCAGGAAACCTAGTGGGATTACATGGAAATACTTCCAAGATCAAATCTATTCAGAACACATATCAGGTGACTGAAATGCACTGACATTTTGCGTTTAAATATCATAAAGTCAGTACTGGAACTTTTCTGGCAAATTTCAACTTTGTTTTTATATTTCTTTTAAATTCGTACTATGTTTGGCTAATATCATCCAATTCTTTTTTGTTTTATTACTATTTTACTGCTTTAAAAATCATTTCTTAAATTGTTACGTACGTGCGTGTTTTTTTAATTATGATTCTTTAGTTTCTCTAAAATTATTTTAGAATGTTCCTGTTTAGGTGAATTTCTTAAAAGTATCACTAATTGCAGACGCCCTTGTGTTACAACACAAAAAAATTACTGCAGTTTTTATTTTCACGATTCCAGACTTCTAAACCGGACTCTATAATCGCATGTTTCATACTGTTTTATATCATTTGATCAAATAATGGAGATAAATCGAATAAAGGTGTAGGAAGATACATGTATATTTGACTTTTACGCATAATTCATACTGAATTTTGGTTAGATTTATATTAAAACTTTTGTGAGCTTTACCCTAGGATTTTTTGATGCATTGCAGTTGCATCTTTAAAAATATTTTTTATTATTCTTTATAAGAACAACTTAATCATATTGATACAATATGATTCAGTTTTAGGATTTTTTGTTTGATATTTTCTAATTGTTATTGAAACCACTTCTTTCCTCGAAAGTTAATGACCTTGTATTCACTATCATTTAACAATGTTTACTAATAATGTTGGCCTTATTTATTCATTATTATCTTTGTTACTAGCACTTAGTGGTAGATTTTGAGGCAGTTTTTTAAGCGGGTATATAAGTTCCTTTGATCGAAACTTTGGAGGTCGCTAATGTCACTAATACTGAGGGTATAGAGGGAAGTCTTGTAAAGTTTCCTAATCAAATATTTAATGTTGTCTATTGAAATTTCAATATAAACTTGTTACATACAAATACTATAACTGATATTTTATTGATAGATATTTGCAGCACTACATTTTAAAAGATCTATAGCTTCTTACGGTTGGCTCCAGAAGTTGTTATTTAAACGGGACAGGTTTACGTCAAGATGGGCTGTAAGAGAATTTTGCGAATTAGAATTATACAATCTGTGTAGGAGAAAAAACTTTTGATAAGTAGGCAAAGCAGTAACAGCTTATTGTAACGTTGATTAAGGTTATGATTCCAAGATTAATCTCGAATCTAAGTCGACCTTTAAGTGTTTAATGGTTTGTCTTTTTGAATTCCATATCATCAGTGTATTATCGATGTCTAGGAGAGACATTTTGGCTGGGTTAAATGTGATGGAGTACTTTTTAAATCATTTGGCTAGTGTAATTAGCAATGCTTAAAAATAATCAGTTTTATCTAGGTTATGAGTAGAAGAATTGAAATGACTTGTTGTTTAGGTTTGATTATACTTGGATTTTATATCGTTGGATTCGGTCTAGAGGTGTGTGTTCAGATGTCAGTCTAGAATTTCGTGTTAGAGTTCATTGTATTTGTAATTGCTATTTAACCGGTACGATGCTCTCCGCCGCAGTTTACCCATTGGGGTGGATAATTGCATGCTTTAGCTGGATGGTTTTTAAGGCAATTTAAGTAGGGTGGTTTAGCTTCACAAAATTTTTAACTTTCCTAAATCGATGACACTTGTTGCGTTGTAGAGTATTTGTTGCTCTTTTTTCTTATTTCTACCATGACAATGGAGTAAAAAATTGATTTCATTTGGAAGATTTCTTTGAAGGTTTCGTCATAATTAAATATTACAGCACATATATGGGTGACGCTGAAGATCATTTTTACCCGGAAGTTTATCTTCAGTAAACGAAATTGGTACATAAGTGATGACTTTTATTGTAGTTACAGAGAGATATCCGATTTTCTTTCGGTTTATTGATGGGATAGTTTTATTTTTATTCTTTCGATGTAGATAACGGATAAAGAAGTTGTTTCTAATTACTTGCTCAAAGTTCCATATACTGCGTTTAATACCTTTATCTATATATATATGCATCTAAGACACTGCTAATAGCCGGGTTAGAATTATTGTTTCACTACAATAAATCGGCTTCACTATTTGAGCTGTCACGTATACTTCTCTGAATATTTTGTTGATAGTTACAAATTCAATTTATATTTCAATTGGCTTATGAATTATTTTTAAGCTGTTTTTAAATATATAATACTCTAGATAGCAATTTAATTCAGGAATTTGTAGTTATTATTTTATTTTTGTCATATGTTTTTTAGCTGTACATACGACTTTACTTTTTAATTAAAATAGTTTTTCTTAACGCATTTACCTAATTAAGTTATCTTTAATCTTTAATTATTCTTATACAAATATAATACGGACATTTAATGTATCCAACTTAAGAATCTTGTAGAAATGTTCAAGATCTCCTTGGTCATTTACATTTACATTTTCAAAGGCTACTGCCAGGTTCGCTACCCTGATAGTCAAAAAAAAAGATAGTGCGTTGATACCTATTGTCTTCTACATTGCAGTTGAACTTGTTACATCTTTCTAACAATTTAGTTTGTACCTGCAAATGATGCTGATGCTCTATATTTGGATGCTCTAAGGCGAAACCTGCCATCTTCTGTAATAGCATCAGGAGAACTTTGTAAACGCATCTCTCATTTATTTTGGTTGTTATCAAGAATTAAATATTATTAAAAAAATGTAACAAAAGTCATTGTTTTTATTTTATATGGTACTTATATTGACAATATATCAAAACATTTTTATCGGTTTTTATTTAAATTTTTGTCACCTAACCTAGCATTACCTTGGCTTTAAGATGGCCTTTTAAATATTTTATGATAAGTCGTATAGTAAAGTGGGATCTATAGTTCCAAAAATGCCAAAAAATTTGAAAACGTTAAACTCTCTAACTGGCTTCAAGCTCTGTTTCTGAAAAAAATGGTAATATTACTAGAATTGAAATTCTCTGCCAACAGACAAGTGTATCTCCTCAAAGACATGCAGCAGCCAAAGTAACTTAAATAAATAAATTCAAAAATATGTGGTACTTCGGCCAGCTAACGTAATAATTTCTCTAATATAATAATACCATTTTGACCTTAAACATTAAATGGCGAGGCTTAAGAAAACTTTTAGTGCTCTCGATTATTTGAAAATATAAGATCTTGTTAATTTTTTGTAACAAAATTATTTATTTATACTCTTGTTCTCCATTTATAGAATGAAAAAATAACTTAAGAAAATATAACTACACCCCAGTACTATTTATGATTCTGAGTTAAAGAAAAATATTAAACAAATTCAGTCAAGAACGTAAAATACTTCTTAACTAGCTTGACTACAAATGAATGTAAAAATAATTACAAAGATTTTTTTAGATAGAAATAGAACTACCACCGAATAATTCAAAAGACAGTAATCCAAAGACATTGTATTTTTTGTAAATATTAAGCTTCAAACATTTGGAATTTTGACAAAACCAAAATACCGAGACAAGATTTCTAGCAATAATCTACCTCACTTTTGCTTTTCTGAGCCAATAACGGCAACATCTACCTCTTTACGTTGCTTATAAGGCACAGAACGTTAATAACTTGTGGTATTCCAGAAACTAACTTGTTTTGAGTCTACACAATGAGAAATTTGATTAATCATCCTTGCATAGAATTAACAAGACCATTCTACACTATTTGCGTAATAAAATATATGGCGAAAGAAATCCAAAGAAATTTAAAATAAAAATAACGAAATTACTAACAACTTTGAAGAGACCCGTAACTAGAAGAATTATGATCCGGCATGAAGCAAAAACTAAGGAAAACAGAAAAAGAGATCCAAAATAGGTATAAATAAAATAGAAACAAATAATTTCGATAAATAATGTGAAGTTGAAAATGCATTACGAGATAAAAATAATAAAAGCGACAAATGTGCAGAATAGTTCAATAAGAATGTCGCAAAAACAATAACAACAACGTAGAATGGTTCAATGAAAGCTAAAGTCATAATAAAGATATGACATTTAAAATAAAATTAATACGAAAAACGTAGAGTAAACCTGATCGCAAAAACTCGCTGTAAGCAGTTGAACATAGTCAATGCAACAATAATTGAACATTAGGTTCTGCTATAAATTAGGAAGAACTGAAACAAAAGCGCATGAAATGTTGCTGCGACGGTTCGCCGTCAGCGGAAAATGGGTTTACGACTAGTAGAAACGAGTAAATATAAGCTGTTTGGGTCAACTGCCGACAGGTTAATCTCTAGACAATGAGTGCGACAAATGCTAATACGAGATCAAAGACTGCTTCTGCGGTTGATTTCGGGAAATTGGGCATTAGCAAAGACATGGCAAGCACCATTGTCAAAGAAGATTTGGTTGAGAGGAAGATATATTTTTGATTTGAACCGCACACGCTGAAAAATGAACAGGAAACCATTATATCTATGAACCATGGTTGCAAAACATCAGACGTGATGCTACCAGTTTAGATCCAAAATTCAAGCGACAATCAATAAAGTGACCGCCACTGGGCACCTGCAAAAATTTAAGATCATAACAAGGTCATCACATTTTTCGACAACGATGGTATCATCCATGCGGAATTTGGATCTATGTCTCAAACCATGAAAGCCCCACAATAACACGCTTTACTTAACATCTGTTCTCAATCATTCACCGTACTCCCCTGCAAAATTTCTTTTATTTTCCCACCTGAAGAGAGTAATGAAAAACGCAAATTGAAGAATGTGGCAACGCTTTACGATTGATTTTTAATGAGGCCTTTGCTATAGTTTCGAGAAGCTTTAGACACGTTGTCAAAAAGGATAGAAATTATTCTGAAAGTCTGTAAAGGTAGTTTGTTTCTATCTTCTGTTGATTGTTTTCTAATACGATTCGCCAAACTTTTTAGACACATGATGTAGGCATTTTTTTTCTAATTTGAGTTTGGCAAATGTAGGGTGTCGTTAATTTCAATTTTCTTCAATTTTCTATATTTTTATTTTTATCTACAATCTTCACAACTTTAACTCATATTTATTTTTAGTATAGAAATTCTATTATTTAAGTTTAGTCTTAAAAAAATCTTTAAGACATCTATAATAAACGTGTTACAATTTTTCGGGCACGCTAATGACATTCTTTTATCAAAGTAAGATATAAAAGCCTTTTTTAATCTGGATGCGCACTTTATAATAAGATCTTTACAAAAAAATCTCACATTAAAATTTTACCCACGAAATAAAATGTTAGTATGCAAACAGCATAAATACTTGTTTATGTTGAATACATTTAAATGGACCCGATTGCTATGTAAAGGTTAACGATGTGAGAGGACCGGTTCGGTTTGCAACATTTGGAACTGAACCAAAATTTACGATTTGTCTTGAAGGCTAAAAACTTTACCGTCACAAAATATGTTACGTTGATTAATATTCTAGAAATGCTGAATCACTCTTGAGCCTAATTTAAATATTTAATTTTAGTGCTATGTTGTTTACACTACAATGTCATTAATTTTTGTTAATTTTTATTTATCTGTTGTCAAACAGTTTAAGTTGCATGATTATCAAAATTTAAAAAAATTAAACAAAATAAACGCAAAATTCTTCTAAGAACTGCAATTTTATTTTAATCGTATGAGAAATCGTATCTAAGTGCGCTATACTTAAACAGTAAAGACGCCAAGATTTTCTAGACTACACGAAGAAAATTAATATACTAAAAGCCTTTCTAATAAACAAAACGTAAAAGTCGTTTTTATTTTTTATTAATCCCATGTTTACGCTAGAAAATGTTTTATAATAACTTTCACAAACTTTTGAATTTATGGCTTGAAATTGAAAAAACGAAAAAAATTGATCGAAACGACCTGTGTTCCATAATTAAAACAGCAATCAATAAAACTCTGTTACACTTACAAAAATATTTCGATCCTTTTGACAGCGACGACCAACTTGATTAGGGAAATATGGACAACATAAACCATGTCATGTGAATGGTGAAGCGGCATTATATGCCCGACACACAGGGGAGTAAACTTGACTGCTAAAGACTTCAGAGGTTAAACTGTTAAACGTGGCTTACAAGAGGTTTACCACTATATTGAGGAGCAAATTGCAGTAGCTATCTGAAAATATAATATGCTAATCCCGGCAAATTTTAGGACAATCGATCACAAATCAACTATTTGCAGTAAAACAAATATTAGAGAAATGCTCGGAGTTCAACATAGATGTGTACTAATTGTATGTGGATTTTAAACAAGCACACGACAGAACAAAACTGAATATCATCCCGTGGAAGTTCAACATCCCAGTTAAGCCAGTCAAATTATCTTGGTTAACAATGGATTGTTCCGAAAGCAGAGTAAAGATAAACGAAAAAGTAACCACATTTAAAGTAAATTGACTGGAGTTATGTTCAACGAATGAGTTACTCAAAAATAATAAAGAGACCAGAGGTTCACTAGCAAGACAAAATAAAAATGGATGCACAGAATACGCTACCAACCAACAACTAGAAAGCGGCTTAGAACAGGTAAAATTGGAGGCGGACAATTGAAAATCTCAAGATCCAATTTGGATTTTAGCACCATTGGATAGATGGACATATAATTTATTGAGAATATTTTTCTCTAATGTTGAAAAACTGTGTTAAGATTAAGAAAACGATGCTACAAAGATTGTGAAGTTGTATGTTACAAAAAAAAATGTTTTTGAGTATTTCTCTTTTTGAACTTCTTCCTTTTTTAAACTAAGATTCTTTGTTTTTCTTAAAAAGTGCTTACATCAAAAAATAAACTCACAGGCCATTTTCAAACAGATAGACCTCTTTTATCAAAATTACTTTAAAAAAATACTGTGATAATTCTATCCTCTTATTGAGCTCTTTAAGTGGAAGCTTCAATCCTTTTTGTCGATGGCAACATTAAAAAACACCATAAAAGTTGACAAAAGAAACGTTTTTTTATAAAAATTTACTTATATGAAACTTTATGTCCTGGCAGTTACAATTTTAAATATTACCAAAAAATGTAGTTATTTTTATAATTTGCAGAAATATTTATAGAAAACGGATTTATTTTTTTATAGTTAGGGTATGGAGATATAAACACATTTTGCAAGTTCGTTATAAACAATTTGAGTTTGACTTTCATTTTCATCCAAGACTACAAATGTTAAAATCAACTCCTTTTGTTGGTCTTCCGTTGTCTCAGCTATCTACAATCCCCCCAGACATAACATCTCTACTTACCGTCACTGGCCGTCAGACTACAATAAACTTCCCGACTTATTGGATTTCTATATCTCCCATGGTATAGCTATCAATTGCGTAATGGTAGAAGCAAGTAATGACCTGTCTTCAGATCACTCGCCAGTCATACTAAACTTATGTACCTCTACTATCAAAAAATCACTCAACCACAAACTAGTGTCTACACAAACAAACTGGGAACTTTTTCAACAACATTTGGAAGACAACACAAATCTTAAACTACGAATAAAGACCCCCAACGAACTAGACGAAGCGACTAATTATCTCACTAATGTAATCGAAAAGGCTTCCTGGGAGTCAACCCCTATCGGAACTGATCATGAAAAACCTACTGCTTCCATACCTCTAACGGTTAAAGAACTGATCGCAGAAAAGAGGAGAGCTAGAGGAACGTGGCAGAGGACACATAATCCTGCTGATAAAACTATCTACAATTGTTTAACGCGTAATCTTCATAAACTATTAAGAGAGATACAAAATGATAACTTCACTGAGTATTTAACGAACTTGAAACAAGAGGATCACGCAATCTGGAGAACCACGAAGAACCTTAAGAGGCCTCAAGCACCCAAAAGACCTATCAAGAGAGCAGATGGAACATGGGCAAGATCTCCTATAGATAAAGAAACCACTTTTGCAGAGCATTTATCCGACGTCTTCACTCCCTTTGAAGCAACGGCAGCCCCTGGAGACAACGCAAACGAAGCATCTCTAGACATCCTGTGTCAAATGTCACTCCCAATAAACCCGTTTATTCCCGATTTTCAACCGGATGTTAAGTCTCTCATATTACCCAATCACCTGGAAGTACACACACATATTAATGATACCCAAACCCGGCAAGGAACCAGAAAGTGTGTATTCGTATCGGCCAATAAGCCTTTTGGCTATAATGAGTAAACTCTTTGAAAAACTGTTTCTTAAACGACTTCGCCAAGATACAGACATATTTCAACACCTACCACAACACCAATTCGGTTTTCGAGAGGGTCATTCAACCACACATCAAACTCACAGAATAGTAAATGAAATCTCATCCTCTCTAGAAGAAAAGAAGTATTGCACCGCTGTGTTCCTGGACGTGTCCCAGGCCTTCGACAAGGTTTGGCACACAGGGCCGCTATATAAACTAAAAGAATCATTACCGAGCTACTATTACTTGCTCCTTAAGTCATACCTAACAGACCGCTATTACTCTGTCAATTGCGATAACGAACTATCCCCATATTACCCCATCAAATCCGGTGTCCCGCAGGGAAGCGTCCTGAGCCCCCTCCTTTACCTTGTCTATACTGCTGACCTGCCAGAAACTGACAGCACTGTGACTGCTACATTCGCTGACGACACGGCAATACTTTCCACCCATGAAAATGCGGATAGTGCAACTTCCAACCTCCAACACCAGCTCAATATAATCAGCACATGGTTAGATAAGTGGCGCATAAAAGTTAATCAGTCAGCCCAAATAACATTTCCTATGAAAACCAATATTTGCCCGCCTGTCAGCATTAACAATGCTCCAGTACCTTTAAAAACCGACGTAAAATACTTGGGACTACATTTTGATCAACGGCTCACGTGGAACAAACACTTACAAACTAAGCGCAAACAATTAAACCTCAAATACCGTGAAATGTACTGGCTCCTTGGTAGACATTCAAAGCTATCGATCCGAAATAAGCTGCTACTCTACAAAACGATGCTGAAACCAATTTGGACATTTGGTATACAACTTTGGGGATGTGCTAAACCGACCAGAATAAAAACACTGCAACAATTTCAGTCAAAAACCCTCCGCGCAATTGTTGATGCGCCCTGGTTTGTAACCAACCAAACAATCCACCAAGACCTAGACCATTCGTTGTCGATGAAATCAAAAGATATGCGATGAATTACCACCAGAAGTTAGAGGGACACAGCAATCCACTAATTCACTAGCTTTCCACTTATCATCCACCAATACGAAGACTGAAGAAAACATGGCCTGAAGATCTCACCAACCTCCCGTAAATGGTGCTCCTAGGGAGTGTCATCAATGGATGACTTCTCCTTTCACTGCCCCCCTAGCATCACATTTACTGAATACTTTTGTTAAGTACGAGTAGATTGTAAATTAACATTATAGTCAATAAAAAAAAAATTTCATCCAAAATTAGTAAAGTTCAAAAAATATTAGAGCAAACATTTAATAAGTAACAGTGGCAAAAGAAAGTTAACATCCCTTCAAAAATTAAGAAAAATTGAACGTACATAGGCAAATCAGAAATAAAATGCAATTTCCATATAAAAACTTTATTTCCACTGAAATGCTCTTCAGGTATCGTTTAACGAGCTTCCATCTCTTCGAAAAAGAAGCTTTTTCTGCACCGCTTACAGAACCTTACCATCCGAGCTAAACGTGCGATCACGCAGTGTTTCCTTTAAAGGGCAGAAAATTGATAATTAGATCCACTCTCTTGATGTGTTGGTCCAAGCTTGGTGTCGGGCGATCAGGTCGGCTTTCATCAAGCCTTCTGTCTACTCGTAGGTTTTTATTGATGCGCAGTGCGTGATCCACACCCCACCAACATTCGCCAATAAATTTCCGCGAACTTAACCCCTTCTGCTCACAGAAAATTTATTGCTCCTCAATGATGCAGTCGCCGAGTGGAACGCTCACACTTCTACCCTTGTTGTTCTCTGCCATATTCCTAAACAATGGAATGCTGTGCACGGCTACTGACCCGACATCCCTTGCACATATGTGATGTTGCGCGTCAGCGCCACTTTCTTGCTTGTACCGCGCAATTTAAAAATTACCTTTAATTATCATTCATCTTTATGTAATGCATTATTTTTCGGTCTCTTGTTCTTTGTATTACACAGGTAGTCACAATATTTTAAAAAAATCACAGCAGAAATTTTAATTAAGCAGTTCAATTGGAAGATAATTTATTATAATTAAAAGAATAATAATAACAGTTCCCCTAATATGCCACGAAAGCCCTTTGGGGTCGTAATAGGATAGGTCTGCTGCAATCTAGAGCCTACACTACAGACAAGATGAAAGACACAAACGACAACTGATAGTTGTGGATAATTGTGACCTTCTCCTACAAGATCTCAACTCTTCCATACAAATTGCTTCTCAGCATCTTCCTCGACCTTTTCGCGCATTTCTCACTAAGCCAGCTGTTAATAAATACCAGGAATGCGCAGTTTGCTTCCGAGGTATCGAGCGAGCAGGCGGAGGTCTTAGACAATTTTCTCGTACCCAGGGTGGTGGACACCCCGACTCATGAGCGAGTCCATCAGTGCATTACAAAGGAACTAATGGACTTGGGCTGGAACATCGAGGTGGATGAGTTCAAAGCCCGTCTTTGGGTCCCTAACTTTCAAGAACATTGTGGCCACCTTGAACCCAGACGCCGACAGGTTCCTCACCCTAGCCTGCCATTATGACAGCAAGTATTTCAAAGATAATCAAGATTAATTTTATTCTTAATAATCACTTTCTGCTAGTTTTTCTTCAAAATATAATACACGTTTCGTTAATTCCTTTTTATTATAACTTTCTTCTTAGGTGTGATGTTTACTGTACTTTACCATAAGTTTTCTATGGGATTAAGATCCAAAGATTACTCTGGGTAGTTCATTCTGTTAATTTCATTGGTAGTCATCCAGGATTGAATTAGTTTTGCCCTATGACAAGGCGCATTATCACTCCGGAAACTAAAATCTTCATTTCTAAACATGTCTTTACTAGGTAACAAGTCAAGGTACTTTGTGACATTTCTTATTCCAGATGTGATAATTAATCGACAAACTTTTTGGGTAGACATGCATCCCCATACTACAACAGCAGTTGATATTTAATTATAGAGAGTACATGTTTTGGTAAATATTCTTCTCTAAAAAAAAATTTTCTCATAGAGCAGTGACTTCTACCGTGTTTTATATCCTGTTAATTTACAAGCAAGCAATCTACGGTTTACAGTAGATGTATATATACTTTGATATCTTTGTACCATAACTTTTATCAACGAGATTGTTTTTAGGTTTCCATCATCTAGAACGCCTAATACGAGTTTTTTCAGCACTCTTTTTTTAAGATGATAAGCATAGACATTACTAATGTAACAATAACTACAAATATTTAAAGATAATTAAGGAATACGTACGAAAAATGTGTAGTATAACTAAAAATATTGTGCGAGGGTGATGCAAGACATTTTCACATCACTATATATGCTACAGAAACCAGGATAAGAAACTATCGAAAAGATTAAATCTAGTTTTTATTTTCGAAAACTGTTAGGCACTAGTTCCATTTAATGCTTGTGTTTCTTTTTGAAATGGTGGTTGTTTCTTCTAATACATCTAAATATTTGTTTCAACTAGGGTCAAGAACATTATCATAATTTCTTCTTGTTCCAAGTCAAAATTTTCTCCACAGACATTAGATATTTATAAGTAATTATAACGTTTATCCTGTTATCTATAGTTTTAGCATTACATATGTTTACTAAAGTCACTTTTTTTGTTGAATTGTTTCAACGCCTTAAGCTTGTTTATATATAGCAGTTTTATAAGATAAAATTGACAAAACTCATACTGGTAAAATAGTCCATTTGAAATTTTGTACACTTTTTCTGCTTTTTAATTGTTATCTGATAGGTGATCCGTGTTTTTAATATGTGCCACTACCGTGTTAAAACATAGTTTGCTTTGACAAATCATTTAAATGATAAAACTCTAGTTGTAATGCTAATCTGAAATCGTAATCTTTAATAAAATTATAAACAAAAGATCTGCGTATCTAGCTACCAATCTCTATCTTTTTTCACCTGCACTAATCATTACTTTAAGCAGCAATGTTGAAAATAAGAACCTAAATTTTTTTTAATAACTTTATAAACCATTTACCAAGTACATTACTTCTCGCTTCTCAATTTTTGTAGATTTCCTTTTGTATCTCTCAAAGTTTTGCAATAACCATAATACTGGTCAACACTAATTTTATTCCCAACAATATTTGAGCGATTTCTAGGTAATTTTGTAGTCCTGATTACAAATATGAAGTCAATTTTGGTGGATTAGCTTTATTTTAAGAGATAATTAGCTAATTTTAATTAATAGCTTAAAAATTCAAAATTAATAGAGCAGTGGTGCTCATAAGCAAGTTTCACAAAAAGACAATGTTTTCGAAAAATATAAACGAAAAATTAATAAAACCCATAATGATGTTTTATTCGGTATAATAACAAAGAAATACACTAATCTAATTTGGAAAATTACAACTAATTCGTAAGGAAAAGCTGTTAATATGATTTTCTTTTATCAGAAACATCATGTTGAAGGCTCCAGCAATAGTCTGCCATCATATGCTTGTCCCATCTGCCCTTATATCTTTCTTCCATCACCTTTACATTCTAGTAGAATCTTTCTCTTTGCTCATCACTTAAGGCCCCAAGATTATCGGGAAATTTACCCAAGTGGCTATGAAGAAAGTGTACTTTAATGCTCATATTAACCCAAGTTTTTAAAGTTCATTAACACCTGTTGCACCAGTTCCTCATAATTGTCCGCTTTGTGGTTACCCAAGAAGTTCTTAACTACCGACACAAAGCTACACCAAACAGCAGATTTAAGAGTAGTCATGTGATTTGTAAAATTAGAGTCCTTAATAAATTTGCGAATTTGAGGACAATCAAAAATACTCGCTTTTAGCTTTTCCATACTTAGCTTACGAAACGATCTACAAATGTATGTGAAGCAATTGCTATCTTCGCTCAAAGTCTTAACAAATTGTTTCATTAGTCCTAACTTAACGTGGAGTGGTAGGAGAATGATTTTCTTCCGGTCCATTAATGGTTCGTTTATGACATTCGCTGTTCCTACAGTCTCGTTTTGTCTTATTGGCCAATTAATCCTATTCAAATAATTTTTCTTCGCCCTGCTATCCCGCAAGCCGATACAACAAGGGTGTTTGGTGTACCCACTCTGCTGCCCAAGCAAGAAGTTTGCCATTTTCAAATCCACACAAATAGAAAACTGATGCTCATCATAGCAGAGTTTCTGCAGTACTAACTTAATGTTTTCATATTCTTCTTTAAGTTTTGTTGAGTGGCCGATAGGAATCGAAGTATATCGGTTGTCATTGTGCAGTAAAACACAATTTAAGCTTCTACTGAAACTATTTATGAACAGTTCTCGGACAAATTGCATTTCCATTTGACGCAGAATTCCGGGAATGTTGTTACAATAAACAAGTTCCTTATCTTGGCTGAAGTAACGAACACGTTTTACCTCTCCTGTTCTATAAATTTCTATTTTTATATCTGACTTTAGACAGTTCTTTGTATTTAACCTGGATGCTAGAAGTTTAGATGCTTGCTTTGATAGTCCGAAGTACCGTATCAGGCCATTCAGTTCTTTTTGGGAGAACTGTTGGGTAATTAAAGGTGTTTCCTCATATTCACTTCTACTGCTACTATTTAAGTCTTGGTCCCCAATTTCTTTTACTTCTGACAGCGGAACATCAGGCGATGTGGTATATACTGGTACGGAAACATCTTCGCCATGTGGTACAGGTCTCCTTGCTGATTTCAAATCAGGATATTCCCTTTTGCATTTCTTGTATCTATTAAAACCTTTTACATCAATTAAACAAAAATAACAATCGTCGTGGTAGTTTTTCGGTTTTCTCCGCACCATTGGCACACCAAATTTTAAAATTTTTCTCTCTTGATTTGTACACTGTCGGAAACATTCGACACAGGTTTTGCACACTATATGGGGAGCCCAGGGCTTGTCTTGATCTCCAAGCACTACACCAAAATAAGCTTGATAGGCTTCCTTTACAAAATCTGACATTTTTTCTTTGTTTATGTACAGTGTATTCACCACAAATGTAACAGAAGACATTGGAATTGTTCGAACAGCTTTTTCGTGAAAAACTCATTTCTGTGAACATATTTTTATTAAATACGAGTGCTTTATTACCCGCTCTCAAACGAAAATTTTCTATCGCTTGCGGTTCCAGAAATATAATACCTCGGCCGCGCCTGCCGCCAAGCCAGAATTTGTCATTCGGAGGCGTTCGGGTCGGCACGGAAAGGCACGAACAATTAACAGTAATAGTTGAACTTTGACCTGTGTGACAGCAGCAGCAGCAGCACCAGCAGCAGCAGCACTCATAATTTTTTTTATATATATAACTTATGAGGTGTATAAATAAGTTCTCAGCTTTAGATTTCACAGGACGCAAATCATCGTTTACATGTAACGTATTAGTCCGCCCTCTTGCGGTTTTAAAGCAATGACATTGGGTCTTTCGAAACATCATGCGATTTGGCGTTTGATGCACATAACTTCAATAATCAGCTGTGTTCACGATGGCAATCACAAAAGAGCATATTCGATTTTCTATCCACTTCGCGTTTCATCTTAAGAAAAACGCTGCTGTTGCATATGGTGAGAATGCTGTAAGTCATGCAACGTGCAAAAAGTGGTACCAAAGACTTCGCGGAGGAGAGTTTAGTCTTGAAGATCAACCACACGCTGGACGCCCTCAAACATTTGACACGGATGAGCTGCAGACATTGCTGGATCAAAACAATGCACAAACTGAAAAAGAGCTTGCAGAACAGCTTGGCGTCACTCAGATAGCCATTTCCATACGTTTGCATGCAATGGGTAAGATACGAAAGGAAGGCAGATGGGATCCCCATAAACTGTCCGAAGACAACAAAAATCGACGGCCTGACACTGCACGCCATTTGCTTTCAAGGAACCGAAAAAAGGATTTTCTGCATAAAATTATTACGGGCGATGAAAATGGATCTTGTAGGACAATCCCAAGCGCAAAAAATCATGGGTAGACCCTGGCAAACCTTCGACATCGACTCCAAAGCCCGATATCCACGCCAAAAAGAATTTGCTCTGTATCTGGTTGGATTGGAAAGGTGTGCTGTACTATGACCTGTTGAAACCAGGTGAAACAGTTACGGCGGATCGCTACCAACAGCAACTCATCAATTTGAGCGACGCAATTAAAAGAAAAGAGGCCATTTACTGGACAAGGAAGTCACAAAGTCATCCTGCTCTATGATAATGCGCGACCACTTGTTGCGAAGGCGACGCAAGAACACATCTTCGCGTTAGGCTGGGAACTTCTCCCATGTGCGGGGTATAGCCCAGACATGGCCCCTTCCGATTATCATTTATTCTGGTCGTTACAGCATCACTTAGCTGATACGCACTTCAAAACAGAAAAAGAAGTCCGAAAATGCATCGAAAACTTTATCGTCGCGAAGCCGGTGAGCTTCTATCATCAGGGAATTCACAAGCTACCTGAAAGATGGCAAAAGGTCATCGATGCCAACGGAGAATACTTTGATACTTAAGCTTTTTTTGTTTGTTTTTAAATAAAACTTTAATTTTGCAGAAAAAAACTGACAACTTATTTATACATCTAATACATACCGCGTGCGGCAAAAGACAGTTGATTAGTTATTCTAGTCATTAAAAATAATCAAGACTAGAATTGTCGCGTAAAGTAAAGTTTTCTCATATATCCTCTTATAAAAGCACCTGTTATGGCCACATTTCTTAAAAACTGTTTGTATCCACTATCTCAAAAACTAGAGCCAATTTGGAAAAAATACTTTTATTTCTTAATTCAGCAGACCTGAAATACCCTAAATTCGTTTAAAAATACTTGGCAACAGATTTTTAAAATTTGTTGGGCGGTGTAATCAGTTTTTAAAAATAATAACACTCATGACAGGTAAGGTTCATAATGATTTTATTTTTAGTAACTGACAATAAGTGGGTTACTTTCCAGACATTTCAGTTCATGATTGACACTGGATTCATTTATACCGTAGTTAAACAAGACAACCCTTGCACTCATATGTTTTCAAAATAAGTTCTCAATGAATTACTAAACTTAGAATAGCTAAATATCATAATCACTGTATTTCTATCAGAAAATAAAGCATGCACTTCAAATTCTCTTTAATTAATCTCCTAAGGTTATTTTCTTCTTTAATTGTAATATCAAATTGCAATCTTTTGTTTCTTTATTTATAAATTTCAGGTTTATGTTGCTAATACGTGTACATTTTATTTTATCTCTCATTGATGCCTTAAATCAGCTTTTTAGTTAATTGTTTTTGTAGTCATTACTTTGAATTTTTATTATGCTTGTTTAAAGAACATGTTTCGCTAATTAGAAGTGTATTATAAGCTTTTTATGTTTGATATTATACAAAATCAGATTCCAATTGAATTTTTTCATAATAAACTCATTGTAGTTTAGTTTGATTTTTAATTTTTTTTAGCACACAAGCCAAAGTTTTACCATATTCTACTAGTTTATTATTAAAAAAGCAATTCATATAAATATCTGAGGCCGCCGCTGTGATCGTCGTTGTATGTTAGTAAGGATAATAAACTGGTGCATCGTGTGGTTCGTTCTCGGATTATAAGGCCGTGGTCGGAGTTTAGAAACTCTTGATGTTTCGTCCATCCAGACATCTTCAGAAGAAAAAATTAAGTGACTATCCCATGCGTTTTCGCTTTTATACTCGTGCAAGTATGGTAGTGATGTTGTTGTGGGGGGGGGGGGGCGTGGTTGACGGTTGACCGGGATGGTAGATGACGTGATCGGGCTAGCTGCTGACGTCAATCGGGACGTTGCAGGTAGTATTTCTGACGTCACTCGCTCTTTCCCTGTATCGCGGTCTGTTTTTTACCCCTTAAGAGCGACAAATCAAGACCTAGGTAGATTAAATCCGTCGTCCCTGTTAACAATATTTTTATATTTATAAATTTCCACCGCCTCTCCGTATAATCTCGAGTAGTAATTCCTACAGTTGAATAAAACTTGTGTTCGTCAAAATTCTATCTCGTGGTTAGGATTTTTCAAAGCTGATTTATCGGGTTTGTGTTCCTTTATCCTAGTAGTAATCGTTCGGCCCGTGGTCCCAATGTAGACTTACATGAACAAGGTATTCAGTATACCCTGGTGCGTTTCTTGTATCTTTGGCTGGTCTAAGCAAATCCGTATCTTGGTGGTGGTAGTATAGATGGTTTCCACCTTGTGTTTGTTGAGGATTTTTCCTATTCAATCCGTAACCCTGTTGATGTAAGGTGAAAAAGCTTTGCCTACCATAGCCGATTTTGGTTGCGTTTTTCCTGCACGTTTGTTGGGTTTGATTGCTCTGTTTATCTCCGTCCTCGAGTAGCCATTCCCTTGTAAGGCTTGTTCCAAATGTTTATGTTCTTTATCCAAAAACTGTGGTTGGCATATACGTCGTGCTTGATCTAGCAATGTTTTCACAACCGTTCAACTTGGGTGGTGATTCGACTGCTTATGAAGGTATCTGTCCGTATGCGTGGGTTTCCTGTGCACTGTCTGTTGTAAATATCCATTCTCCGATCTCAACACATGTACGTCTAAGAAAGCAGTCCTATCTTCCGATTCCAGTTCCATAGTAAATTGTATGCTAGAGCGTAAAGAATTCAAGTGCATAAGAAATTGTGGTAGGGTCTCCTTTCCGTGTCTCCATATTACAAAGGTATCATCGACGTACCTTAGCCATATCGCGGTGCTGTATTGGGGGCGATTTCTTCGAATTTCTCCATGTAGTAATTGGCAATTACAGGGCTAAGTGGGTTACCCATTGCTACTCCATCTTTTTGTTTGTAATATACGCCCTGCCAAATAAAGTAACTGGACGTAAGGCACTGCTGAAATAGCTGTAAGATATCGTTGGAAAACATTTTCTTCAGGTGATCCAGGGCATCTTGAATCGGTGCTTTAGCAAATAGGGAAGCTACATCGAAGCTAACCATTAGATCTCCTCCGTGTAGCTGAATGTCTTGAAGCTGGTTGACAAAATGTGCGGAGTCCTTGATGTAACTGCTGGTATGTCCAATGTACGGTTATAACAGACTGGATAAGTATTTGGCCAATTTGTAGGTAGGACCCCCGATAGCACTGACAATGGATCGCAGCGGTACATCGTATTTGTGTATTTTGGGGACTCCGTATATTCTTGGGGGCAGCGCCTCTGATGTTATTAATCTCTTTTTGGTGGTGTCATCCAGAGGGAGACTCTTTATCAGTTTGCTCGTATCACGTAGTATCCAAGATGTGGGATCATGTTTGAGCACGGTGTAAGAGTTTACGTCGAGCAGTTGGCTCATCTTTTTTGTGTAGTCCTCCTGTACTAGTACAACAATTGCGTTTCCTTTATCTGCTGGTAAGACAATTGTGGTGTGATCATTCTTGAGTTCACGTAGAGCCTTTAATTCCGCCCTGGCTAAGTTCTTCTTAGGTGGCTTAACACGGCGCAGGATGAGTGAAGTCTCGACTCGTACTTCCTCTGCTTCGTCTGTTGGAAGGTTCCGTATGGCTGCTTCTACGCTAGCTATAATGTCCTCTACTGGAATGAATTTGGGTGTTACGGCAAACTTTTCACCTTTGCTAAGAGCACTTCCTGGCTAAGCTCGTGTTTGGAAAGGTTTATAACAGTTTGCTTATAATCCAGTTGTGTGGGAGCGCTTTTGTTCTGTAAACGCTGAAACTTAGAAGATTGTCTAACGGTGGCGGCCGCTCCATGCTTCTCAGCAGAATGGAAAGTGATGCGGTCTACAGTATTCCAGTCATCTTTATGGATTCTGCTGGCCAAGCTGACATGGACTTGCATCAGTTCTAGTGAACACAGAGCGAGGGTTTTTCTAGTAGGGTGCACTTGTTCTCTGACTAAGGCAGCTTCCGTTTTTCGATAAATTCGTTGGGCTTGAGGAGTGCGCAGGTGGTGTTTGACCTGTAAATACTTCGGCACTACCTTTTGATCTCGACAACGCAGTAAGAAAGCAAGGCTGGACAGTAGCTGGAATTTCTTCTTGCGTAAGTTCTTGAGTAGTCTTACAGACTTGTAAACCTCCTCTCCGTAGAGGCGTGTCAAATAGATATGAAGGCTTTCACGGCCGGTGTTATGGTGCATCGTGTGGCTGGTTCTCCTGTTATAAACTCTTGACGTTTCGTCCACAACTGCGGCAGACATCTTCCGAAGAAAATCTTCTAAACACAGACCGCACTACAGGGAAAGAGCGAGTGTAACGTCCCGATTGACGTCAGCAGCTAGCATAATCACGTCATCTACCATCCCAGTGACGTCAACAACGCCCCCTCCCCCAACACCATCCCTGCCATACTCGCACGAGTATAAAAGCGAAAACGCACGGGACAGTCACTTAATTTTTAGAAGATTTTCTTCTGAAGATGTCTGCCGCAGTTGTGGACGAAACGTCAAGAGTTTTTGAACTCTGACCACGGCATTATAACCCGAGAACCAACCATACGATGCACCATAACACCGGCCGTGAAAGCCTTCGTATCTATTTGAGAATAATAAACTCTTGAGACTTATCCATTATACAGTAGAAACTTTCTTTTTTACGTTTTCATTTAGGCTTTTTAAATTTTATTATAAAAATTCTTAAAAGATGTTGGTTATGAGGTTCTATTTTTAGTATTTCTAGACACTTTAATATTTACTGTTGCTCTATAGTTGCTATATAACTCTCTTTTTAAAGAAGTCTTGAGATTTGTGTATGTTGTTTATTAATTGTTGTATATTTAACTTCTTATCAATGCCAAATTACCGAAATTAATGCTTTTTTGTCAGTTTTCTATTAATCACACGTGTAAGTGATATAAATTCTTATCTAGAAAAGTTTTGCAATACTCGTTTAATTTTTATAATTTTTCAAAATACTTT
Organism: Sinelater perroti; assembly: GCA_036346155.1. NCBI lineage: Eukaryota > Metazoa > Arthropoda > Insecta > Coleoptera > Elateridae > Sinelater > Sinelater perroti. The sequence continues at coordinate 5,009,413 of JARFIY010000077.1, forward strand.
TACCACACTATACACTTTTGTAACTCAAAATGGTGTGATATATTATTTTTGACTTATAGGTTGTCCTGTTTCAACGCAAGTTTGAAGTAGCTCAATACGTTTGGACTTAGAACATATCACTATTGCTTTTACCTTAATGCAATATTTTGTGAGTACATTACGCATATATATTATTGTTTTTTTTATTTTCTTTTTCTTTTCTGTTTATACTTTGGTTTGCAAATTTTATTATCGTTGTCTTTTATCCTCCTGTTTTATGCATATATAATTACAACATATATATTTTAATAGTAACATTACTTCTTATTATTTGCGGCAATATTGTTTTTAATATTTTATCTTTACCTTTTACCTCATTTAAGTTCGTTTGAAATTTTTTATTGTAAACTTGGTTGCTTTTTAATTAAACCGTTCTAAATTTTGAGAAAACTTATAGCCTAGTTTGACGATCACACTCATAACAAGACTCGAGTGTACCTGTAGCATAAACAGTTTTTTGGGATTTGAGGAGCAGTTGAAAATAAAGACCGCAGAAGTTGTACGAAAACTAGCATAACTGAGAAAAATATTCGTATTGTTCATCACCCTCTCCAGGATGAGCGCTAGTTAGAGGTTGGGTTGCTCAAATAGCTGCTGAGGTTGGAATAAGGCAATCATTGCTAATGACTATGTTGGATTTCAAAAATTCACGACTCCATAGAGCTGTGAAAAATATACAAAACATTGAGAATTTGTTTTGGACTACACTTTTGCTACAATCCAAACTTATCTATCACTTTACGATAATACAATCAAAAAACTACCTATTCGTTGGAAAAATGTGTTTTGCATATTTTGCAGTGCTTCTTTTCATTACAAGGTCTCATTTGTGAAAGCTTTATCAAACGAGTAGCAGTAAATTAAGTTGATAATTTACTAAGGAATTGTGTATAACTCATATGTAGCCATATTTTGGAAATTACAAAATTTAGTTGAAAGAAAATCAAAACCTACCCCAAAGAACAAACTTTTTTCTACAAAGTAATATTGAAACCCGTATGGTTATACGGTATGCAACTATTGGATACAGCGAGCACCACAAATTTGGAAATTCTGACTCTCTAGACTTATTTAAATGATTATATTTTAAAATATTAGATTAAGTATAATTAAGAGAAAGTTTCTCACAAGAGAGATATTTTTGCATGCTATTAATCAAGGTCAACTGATTTATTATTTCTCAAAACATATTATAAATATTACTCTTACTTTATTAGTCAAAATATAAAAACATAATGTAATTGAGAGCCCAAATAAAATAGAAATTTTTTTAATGTATAGGGGATTAAATCATACATTAATATTGGTTTTCTGTTAATGGGAAAATCGTATTTTTGCACCTACTTATCAAAGTTTATATTAAAGAAAAACTGGGAAGCTTTGGGAGTTAACGTTTCTTCTTGATTTCAGACCGTGGATGGAAGTCGCGGAACGGTAAACCGAGTCTTCATGGGGTGATGCTTCCCTGGTGTCAGACGGGCGCCCTGTACAAGGGTCTCCTCACCCTGGTACTGGCTCTGATCGCCCTAGAGTACCTCTTCGGCTCGTTCATCGAGACGCGGCGCTGGGACAGCATGTTCCCGTACAACGCGACAAGGTGAGCGCGCTGCCCCTCGAAGCGCCCCCTAATCGAGCTGATTTCAGGACGCAGTTCCTCGAGAAGCCCGGCTTCCAGCACCACCCCCTCGTCAAAGCTTTAATCGGGATTAATAGCAATAGTGCGCGAACGGCAGCGTCGGGGCGCCCCTAACGGCCAGGAACTACAATTCCAGCAACCTGACGTCGCTGGAGGCGGCGGGCTCGAACCTCACCACCAACTTCAGCAGCAACGCGACGTACTTCGAGAACTTCGACGACGCCGCGGACTCGAACAAGTCCAACTCGACTGCAACACCTCTGTGCCCAGACGTACTTCCTAATTTACGTAAGAGTGCCTTTATTGCCGCTAATTGCGTTGTTCAGCCCGGAGCAGCACTCCGCAGTCATTAACAGCCATTTTTGCGCCGCATGCCTTAATTACTGTGTTGCGCTGCTTCCCTCTTTGCGAAACATAAAGTTGTGGTTATTTTGCTCTTCAATCAAATTAAACCCGAGATAGAATTTCATAAAAGATGTGCCGAGCAATCTAAGTAATTTAGGGAGGCTGAAACTATTATAAATTAATTTTAATAAGAATTTTAATCTAAATATCACATAATTTGATCAAATTAAATGAAGGTACATAACTGAGAGGCCCGCTTTACGTATTACTTTGTTTATGTAGGTAACACATAAATATATTACAGCAACATAGTAAACAACTTATGCAACCTTTTCAAGATATGATAAATTTATTACTTCTTACATAAAACATTTGTTTATCACTAGAAATGCAAACATTGTTACTTAAGATATGTTTTAATGGCATTTTTTACTTCTTTTTGAAAATTATTTTTACTATTCATTTTTAAATTAAAATATTTTGCTTAGCTCATAATAAAAATTATTATACAAGACGCATCTAAAGAGGAATTGAACAACTGGCTTCGGACATTAAAGGAATCGAATATAGTATAAGTTTGTTGTATACTATAGGTGCAAATACATTCCACTGTATCAGTAGATAGTCCTTTGTTGCTTGATCAATAGCGATAGCTATCTATTATCCAAACTTATTCTTCAGGCACAAACAATTGTTGTGACATATACACACATCGAAAATAATATTAAAATACTAGAAAAATTCAATTCATTTACATGAAGCTGCACACAAGGCAAATAGTATTAAACACCATATTATTCAATATAACCTTTATCAGCGGCTACGATTACCTCAAGCCGGGGCACAACTTTCTCTTTGCACATATGTATTATTAACTTCATGATGTAAGTTCTTAAGCTGTCATTGGTGTTATGATGCCTTTCATTGATCTTCGCCTCGATCACTCCCCATGCAGAGTAGTCAAGAGGATTCCAGTTGCAGCCAGAGAATGGCTACAATTTGGGAGACCAATAGTAATGCAAATTGTTGTACAGTCATTCCAACGTCTTCGTTGCCTTACGGACTAAAGCGGAGTCTTGTTGGAACTTAACAAATGTCTTCATAACATTAATATATCTGTCAGCGTACATATTTAGGTCTTCTTCAGAGAAATAGGGCGCCATAACATTCCCTTCGTTGCTCACAAGCTCCAGCACTACAACAGGTGGGAAACTTTGTACGCAAGCCGGCAAGAACTTTTGATACATCTTGGCAAATACAACCGTTATTTTAACAATTCACTTTTCTGTACTAGATGAAGTTCCGTAAAAAATCTCAGAAAGCCCAGCTCTGTCGTGCTTAATATCGTAAAGCAGTACTTGTGCCTTTAACTTTCTGCTTATCTTGTTTTTCTTAGTCAACAGGTGATTTCGCATGACGAAACATTTTTATTCCATATCCTTGTACATTGCTAAACTGCCATGTGAGTCATGCTCCACCCAGGATCCTAACCAATTTTCTTTTCAATTCGAACAAACTGCTGTAAATTACTCCATTAGCAGTTGCCTTCTCCTGTCAGTCAGTTTCTACACTTCTTAGATATAGCGAAGGAATTTAAGTAGAGTAGCTTTTCGATCATACTCTTGGGTAATTTGATTATGTGAAACTAACTTGTGTTATCTAATACGTGGGCTGCACGATATCTATTGAGAAGAATTAACAAAAACGGTGTTGGAGACTTTTTTATTAATTTTCAAAATATTTTCTCTGAAGGTCAATACATTCTTGCATCCCCTGGTATAAATTTCCATAGCAGTTTCCCATAGGAAATCAAATATTTCCGAAACATGAGCTTTGAACGCTCCAACCGCCCCTTCGTTGTCCACGCAGTTTGTTCTTCACGTGTGAGAAAAAAATCGTTAGGGACCAAATCAGAACTTTATGGCGGATGGCCCATGAGTTCGAAGTTTTGAGTGTTTAAAAAGCCAGTTGTTTGCCCGATGTGTGTGAGTTCGCAATGCTATGGTGAAGAATTATCCGACGTCGCGCGTTGGTTTTTCTTATTTCTGCAAAGACTTCCGGCAACAACTAAGTTGTGTACTAGTTATATTAATGCTTAAGGATACTTGTACTTCAGGTTAAGTCACATAACGACCTTCTACAGTCAACTTAGAAACTTTATTACAGTATTAAGCAACACTCATTTTTAAGGGAGGGGTATACGTTTTAGTTTACATTATTATAACTTTGTGTATTTATTAAAATACATTAAGCTATCAAATCATATTATTTTCAATATTTTATATTACAAAATGGCAAAGATATATACATTTTTTCAAAAAAGTCGCGATGAGAATCTACAATCAGAGGGAATTCTGGAGTCTCCAAATTTAATCTGAATAATACGGTGGCCAAATTTTGTGTTGCTAACATTTATAAAATTAATTTAAACCTAATAAAATAAAAAATGCTTATAAGCTTTATAAAAAAAGTTTTAATTCGCACAAGATCTGGGTTATATTTTGCAATAAAAAAATACTTTTTTACAACAATTTTTTAAAACCTTTGGTTTCAATAGCAAGTACTATAATATTGGTATGTTTAATATTTTATCAAAATACTTGAGTTATTATACCCTTTATTTAAAAAATGCGATTTCCATAAAAACGGGTTTAAAGTTTTGAATGGCGAGAAATCAATGATTTCTGTGACTCGCTAGCTATTCAATCAATATGTTTATATCAACCTACATTTTTACTTTGGCTCGGCTAACGATATTTAACTTACACACTACTTGCAGGGTGTAACTATAGTTGCTATTAAAGAATCTAGCAGCTAAACACGTAGCAATTTCAATTACGTTTTAGACCACAAATACTCTAAACTTTTGTTTGCGTTATATAATAGGTCTAGTAAAAAGATATCCATTATTTTGCATGAAATTGAGTGTTTTATTTAACATACTTAGAAAGAAACCGATTTAGATCAAATATGCGCCGTTTTGTTCGATAACTTGTTGCCATTTTGAAGGTAATTTCATTATGCCTCTCTCATAGAAGTCCTTGTCCTTATTGCCAAAAAACTGGGACAGTCGATTTTCGCAAGCCTCTCTTGGGGCGAATTTTTCACCAGAAAAATAGTTCGCCATGGACAGGAACAGGTGCTAGTCACTTGGTGCCAGGTTCGGACTATTAAGTGGATGCATAAGAATCTCCCAACCAAGCTCCGGAGCTTCTGGCGAGTCGCTATCGATGTGTGTGGCCTGGCGTTGTCTTGATGAAGAACAATTCCTGTCCTAGTGGCCAAAGTTATCCGTTTCTGGGCGACTGCTTCCTTCAGACGGTCCAATTGTTTACAGTACAGGTTTGAATTAAGAGTTTGACCATAGGGAAGCAGCTCATAGAATATGATTCGTTGCCAGTCCTACCAAACGCACAGGAAAACCTTCTTGACCATCAATCCTGTCTTGGTCACCATTTGCGTCGGCTTACCGCGCTTCTACAACGACCGTTTTTGCTTGATGTAAGTGATCCACAGTGGCCATCCGCTTCAGAAATGGGTCGACTTTGTTGCGATTCAGCAGCGATTCACAGATGGAGATTCGGTTCATGAGGTTTTTTTGCGTTAACTCGTGTGGCACCTATACATCCAGCTTCTTTTTGTATCCAGCCTTTTCCAAATTGTTGCAAACGGTTTTTTGTACAATGTTTAGCTCCTAGGCAATAGAAACAATGCTTACATGACGGTTGTACTCGGCAATTTCCATGATTTTATCCACATTTTTGACAATTGGCCTTCCAGAGTGTGGTGCATTTTGACATCGAAATTACCGGAACGGAATCGAAGAAACCAAAACTGCGCTTGATAGGCTGTTACAGTATCAGAACCATAAACACTATTCACATTTTCACCCGCCTGGCTTGCGTTTTCACCTTTATCGAAGAAAAACTGTGAAATATAGCGTATTTTCTCTTTGCTGGTGTCCATCTTTGACGTGAGTTCAAACAAAATTGAGTCAACCACTCACAAAACTGTCAAATAAGTTTTTGTAGTACGAAATGTCAGCTTTCTAACGCCATCTAGTGTAAACCGATCGGACTTTTAGAGCGAGAGATACAATTTATTAAAGCCATCTATTGGAAAAACAATTTCTTTTTACTAGACCTATTATATAGCACCCAAAAAATCCTTTGAGATATATCTTGAAAAGGTCTTTCTTCATAGATAAATTGAAAAGTACTTTTGCACATCTTAATGTAGCGATACAGGATTCCACAAGCTCCATATTTCCACCAGTAGCTTTAGATTGTTGCTACAAATATCAGCTGTGGGTTTCCATCAGACAGTACTTATATTGTCGTTTTTCATTTGGAAAGCTTGCACGATAAATTTGTTTATATTTTCCATGCTGTTTATATTTCTTTGAATTTCATAATAAGTGGTAAGTTTCTTTCGAATAGTGATAGAACATGCCTTATATTCTTGAAACATTTATGTGTGTGAATACATTTTCTACTGACATTTACTTACTAAAAAGATGGTGTATGAATAAGAAAAGTGAAGATAATTATGTACTGGTACTGGAGCTGAATAGTAGGGTTCACAAGCTATAATATCAAAACTACTTCAAATATCCAGATTGGGCAACACATGGCAAGGTGATTTTGCTCCATGACACGCACCGTCACACGCCATGAAGCGGGTCAAAAGCACTTTATCTGCATTGGAGTGGGACGTGTTACCCCACCGCACTCTCCAGATTTGGCCCCTTCCGACTACCACTTGTTCCGGTCGATGGCGCATGGATTGGCTAACCAGCACTTCGCTACTTTCGAGGCCGTTGAAAAATGGGTGGCCGATTTCTTTGTCTCAAAGCCAGAACAATTTGATCGCGACGACATTCACCAATTGCCAGAAAGATGGCAAAGATGTATAGATTCAAACGGCACATACTTTGAATAAATTGAATCAATTTTTTAATTTCAAACATTGCGTTTAATTTTACCAAAATATCCTGCATTTCATACTTACCTCCATAAATAGAAAATTACGGGAGACTAGTTTATTGAAATCACAGAATGTATAGTGTGGCAAAAATGGTTTTGAATTAAAAATATTTATCGTTGTAGATAAAACCTTGTAACAGAGTGCGATATGGCAGTTAGAAAAATATGGTGGGGTACTAAATGAAAAATTATTTACATACCAGACTGTAAAAAGACTGTGTCAGAATTACCACCAATAAGTAACCGACAAAATTTCTATAAAATTTGTAGATTAAAGAATACTATGTAACGAGTACTAAGGAAGCAGCAACTGCACCCCTAATACTCACTATGAGTGCAAGCAATGGGGCTAAATTATGCTACTGTGCTAAACCTCTCGCGATTTGGGCTGCTCGTGGATAATAACTGTTTCAGTTGTGATATTTTCAATAATCGTAATTACCATGTCTGCAGTGATAAAAATACATTCAGCATTCTCGTGTCCAGTCACCAACAATGATTCTCAATTTGTAAACTAAATTTGTACAAAATATTATCTCCTGCTACCCCGTTTCAATTGTCTGTAGTATCTATGTTTTATTAAAGATGTGCTTCTGTAGTTTCTGCACATCATACCACTTGTAGTCAACAGGAAGACGTGATTTCGATATGGCGATTCATTAAACGTTGAGTTAAATAGATTTTTTCTTGTGGGAGCACATCAAGCCCTTGGTACATAAAACTACATTATAAAGTAAGAAAGAACTGTTTGCTGACTCTTAGCTGCCTGTTAAGTTATACAATAGACATCAGAGGTTTTTAAGAGAATGCGAAAAATTTTAGGTGCTGTTGTGATGCATATATCGAATATGGTTGTCGCCACTAATTTCAATAACATGTGAGTTTACTTGATTAACTGTATCAAAAATTAAAGCTGCTCACATGGAGGTTTCTCAAATGTATTTCTTAATCAAAATCCAGTAGCGCTTGATGTAAACATTTCTAACTATTGGTTCGCTATCTTAAAATACTCAGTTTACTGGGTCTATTATTTCAACTCAAAAGTTGTGCAATTATCTAAATTACATTACATATATGATTATAATGTGTTAAAAAAACTACATAACGTTAACGTAGATAATATTTAATATAAAACAATATGGTGTACAGTATGTGGACGAACCACATGACCTCAAAACATGTGACAACTGTCTGTTTGAAATTATCATGCAGGATCGAGGTAGGAACTAGATATTTGGACAATAAATCTAAGCTTTCCCCTGGGTCGTGCGCCTTTGTCTTTCAGACAAAAATATACGCCATACTACAGTGTACGCGTGAAAATGGTGAGAGGACTTACAGGGGCAAGCGGATTTATTATATCAGACAGCTAGGCAGATTTAAAGGCTTTGTCAAGTACTAAAGCATCATTTAGACGTATAGTAATGTATCAACAAACTCAATACACTGACAGAACACAACACGGTGAAACTGCTATGGACACCTGGGCATTTTGGTATCTACGGCAATGAGAAAGCCGATGAATTAGCTAGGCAGGGATATAGTGAGACTTACATTGGCCCAGAACCTGCTTTAGGAATCTCACAAAGTGCTGCTTGAAGCTTTATCAAAGAGAGAACAAGCACTCACCATCTAATGTACTGGAAGCATCAACCAGGACATAATTTTAGCAGAACCTTCAATAAGGGACAGTTCCAAAAGAGCTGCAGAACTTTGAAGCAAGGAACCAGAAACAGCCTTACACATCCTATGCAAGTACGATGCGCTGTGCAGGAAAAGGCAACATACATTCGGGAGGCCGATCCTGGAACCGAAGACTTTCAGACCCACCCTGTAAACGACCTGTATCTGCTGATTCAGGGGACATCAATTACAGATTGGTTGCGAGTTTACTTTATTAGGATAATCACAATAAGTCATTGGCTGCAGTGAACATGATACATCAAGGAAGGCATACTATAAGGAACAAAAAAAAGTGGTCCACAGTTAAAAATATTTTGTATTATCTTACTATCATTCTGAAGCCAATTAAAAGTCTTTATTTCATTTACATATTTAAATATTGACATATAAATTTAAACTTTTAAACAAAAATATGGATGAAACAATATAGAAACTATCTACTGAGGTTACAACATTTAAAATATTAAAAACAACTTATAAAAGATTTTCTGTTAAACAAAAGTAATTCTGATTTAATTTTTTTATTCCAATTAGTATATTTGTTAAATACTTTTTCTAGAACGTACAAAATAATTAAACAAATATAATCATGAGTTTAAAAAACTAACAAATTTTGAAGACAATATTTTTAAAGTAGGCATACCCTGCTTTTATTAAAAACACTTTATAATCTTTCCTATTAACTCTTGTTTTGCTTTCAAACAGTAAGGGCGTGCGAACATTTACTTCATACCTTAGAAGTGTGTGAGTGCGATTTACCAACCACATTCATTTGAATTCCAGTGACAAAATCTATTATTTAATTAGCAATAATAATTGTACGAATAATCATATTTATTTTAAAAAGAAACATAACATTTATCACCCCCTTTCACGTACTTACTTGCTTTGCTTAAGAAAAAATAATTCTACCTGTATTTTGAACCATGAAGTTCAAATGAAGCTTACAAAAGCAATAAACCATTCAAAATTAAGAAACCATGTATCTTTCTAAAGTACTCAACTATAAAGAAGTGAATAGCAATATTAAAACTTTCGATAAAGCATAATTTTTTACATTTCTTGATTATTCAATATATATTCTAACAAGCAAAGATGATTATAAAAGCTCAGCCAAACATTATTTGGCAAACAAAATAAGACACCAAAACCTCAGCAGTAGATCGGTTGTTGCAAAAAAATTTCTCCTAACTGAGGAATGTATATACAGGAAGAATTCGCAGCTTACGATTTATCAATAACACGAATTACTAGACCTTTAAAAAAGCATCTATGCCAGTGTGTGTAGTGCAGTAAAATTTACCACTAAGTAGTTACAGTAAAACTATAAAAAATTAACAGTAAAATTTCCGCTATAGATTCTGATGCATTGGGCACACAAAAAACTACTACAAATTTAAACCAATAGATACACCAATTGCGATGAAACATCACTACCTAATCTAATCTTTCAGTAGACCATAAAATTAAAAAACCATAGAACTAAAACTAGCGAAATTAAGAATTCTTAATCGGAATGTGAATAGCATTTTAATGTAATTAACTCTATTTAAATCATTCCTTGTAAGACATACTATTGACATAATATGCGCCTCAGAAACTTAAGTCATTCGGGAAAACTTAAAATAGATGGATACCAAATTTATCACAAGAATAAAGACACTAAAACCGTATTTGAAATATATACCCATCATCGTAAAGGACACTATAATTTATCAAGAATATCATCCACTGAACTAGACTCGGACCACTTGCCAAAAACTTGGACCTTTTTCGTACAAAACTAAATCAGTTTATCAAATATCCAAGTAATCTCCAGACTACAGAGTCCAAGCAAAATTCATGAAACTATCTTGCTCAAAACGAAACCCATCTTTGACCTCTTCTAAAGAGCCACCATAGTGAATGTATCGCCCAAACAAGTATTAAATTGAATTAAGCAAAGAAATATCCTGAGAAGAAAATAGCAGAGATCCAGAAATCCCATAACAAAAATTATGGCAAATAATTTATCTCCTCGTGTCAAAAAGCAACTTAATGTTTATCAAAGCAAAAACACATTAGCAATCTCAAATCCGAAGATGTAGGCTTATGGAAGATAACTCGACAGATATGACATCAATCACAAAAAACACCTTCAATATTTCTGGAAGCGCAGACATATAATTCCGACGAAGAAAAACATGAGATGTTTGCAAGTCAGTTAGAGAAAATGTTTAAATTTAGTCGAAACATCATCTAACTCCAGAAGCAATAAACCTGCAAGCTTGCAACGCATAGCGAAGTGGCGAAGCAGCCTCCCCAATTTGAGAACCCTCTAGTATAGCTGACCTTTGACCAATCAGTTTCAAAATCACTAGCAAGCTAGCCTTTTTGGTCGCCTGTCGATTGGTGAAAACAGAATTTGGAAATTCCCAGCCGTTCTCGAGTTATTGCTCGAACGGACGGACAGACGGACAACATGAAGTTAGTAAGTGACTTCGCTTCGCTTCGCCACTTAATAATGTACTGAACAAATCACAAATAATCAATAGCATAATTAGCAAGTTCGTTCATTTAGTACTCCTCTTATTTATAGAAACATACAAGTATCCTAATTTTTTCCAAGCTAAGAAGTAATAAGAAAGACCCTGTCTGCTATAGACTAATTAGCCTAATACCAACAACTTCAAAACTTTCCAAAAAATTTGTTTACTCCCTGCTAAGCGAAAAAGTTGGGAAGCTCCAACATTTCAATTAAATTCCAGAAAAGACTATTCCACCTGATATCAATTACAACAGATGACTGAAAGAGGATTTGAGAGCAAGTAATACGCAACTATCTTGTTTTTTAAACATATCGCAAACTTTTGAATGCTTGTGTAGTGAAAATGTAAAATTTCAGTCTTCTAATTTTCATCACATCAAGCCTATATTATTTTCACTCTTAGAAAATCGCATATTTGCTGCCAAAATAAACACCAGAAACATATATGCAGGGGTCGCACATGACAGTATACTGGACCCAATTTTATTCAACATCTTTATGCAAATATTACAATGTTTACAGATGACAGCGTCATATTAACTTAAAATGAATAACTGAAACAAGCAATTGTCAATCTAAAAGTCGACGCTACATAATAAACTAAGCAGGTGGTTTAAGCAGTGAAATTTATCAATTATTTCAAATCTGCCACTAAGATCTTTAGAAGAATTAACAACGGCTATACTTGAGTATTTACTTCCATACCAGAGGCATAGAAATATTCTGTACTAAAAAACTAAACGAGGGGTGTAAGCTATTAATCCGGCTGTACTCTATGTGGACAGACTAACAAGTTTTGAGCCTAACATAGAAACAAGTATTTTTCTGATAAATTTAATTTTATTTTTTAACATAGCCTCTTTTAAGTGGATGCACTTTTCTAGTAATGCTTTAACCTCTTTAACCCGTCCAAATAGTAGTTGGGATCTTGCTTTGCAAAATAGGCGCCTACGGTAGCAATGACCTTATCTTCTTCTTCTTCTTTCTCTTCTCCCATTTACCTCACGGTGTTGGGGTTTTGAGCCATCGGTTGTAAGCGTTTCTATCCCTTGCCAGGATCTTTATTTGTTCTATGGTCTTGCCTCTTTTCCTTGCCACTTCTCTGATGTTGTCTTCTCATACTTTTCTAGGCCTTCCTCTGGGACGCTTTCTTTAATCTTTCATTGCAAACACTTTCTTGGGGTACCTTGTCTCACTCATTCGTACCATATGTCCAAACCATTGAAGTTGTTTTAATTCTATGTTTTCTACTAAGGGTTCCTGATCTAGTTCGTCTCGTACACTGCAATTCCTTACACGGTCTCTTCTTGTTTTTCCAATTACCCGTCTTAGGTACTTCATTTCTGTTGCTATTATTTTTGATCTGTGTTTATCTTGCATTGCCCATGATTCGGCTCCATATGTTACGGTAGGCACGTAGATTGTTTTATATAAGTGCATTTTTGCTTTTCTACTTAATTCCTTTTTTCCTATTAAGGTATTGTTTATTTGATAGTAGACTTTGTTAGCTTTATTTACTCTGCTTCTTATTTCTTCGTCAATTTTCCCATTTGCACTTATTCTTACTCCTAAGTATTCAAGTTCCTCTACTTCCTGCAATTGTCTTCCTTCTATCTGTATTTGCATTTGCCTTGCTCTTTCGTTTTCTTCTCGCGATATTTTCATAATTTTGCTCTTGTCCGTATTTATCTGCATCCCCTTCTCTTCCAATCTGTTCTTCCATGTTGTTACTTTCCTTTGCAGTTGTCCTTCACTTGTTGCGATCAGAACTATATCGTCGGCATATAGTAAGTCTCGTGTCAGTACTGGGTGTAGATTCAGGTATCCCAGGCTAGTATTTCTGATGTCTTTTTTACATTGTTCGTTTATGTAATCCATATATATCACGAAAAGTAGGGGGGTGAGACTATCCCCCTGTTTTATGCCCTTTTCCATCTTGAATTCCGTAGATGTTTGCCCGTTTAGTCTTACTGAGCCGGTACTATTGGTATTTACACTTCTTATTACTCGTTTTAATTTCGGGCTTACCTCCAGATGGTCTAGTGCTTCCCATATATATTGGCGTGGTACTTTGTCGAATGCAGATTTTAAATCTAAGCATGCCAAATATAGTGTTCTGTTTTTATCTATTCTTTTCTCTGATAGTGTTCGAAGGGTAAATATGTGATCGTGAGTTTGTCTCCCTGGTGTGTATGCTGCTTGTTCATCCTGTATTTTATTTCCTATTTCTACTCTTAGTCTGCTTTCTAAAATTCTTGAGTATACTTTGAACGCTACTCCTGATAGACATATAGCTCTGTAGTTGTCACTATTTGTGGAATCTCCTTTTTTGTGTAGAGGTACAATGATATTTCTTCTCCATTCATCTGGTATATTCTCTGTGTTCCAGGCTTTCTGAAAGATTTGTTTCAGCCATTGTACTAATATGGGCCCTCCCTTTTTTAGCATTTCTGCGGTTATTCCGTCTTCTCCCGCGGCTTTTCCATTTTTTGCTTTCATTAGGGCCGTTCTTATTTCTTCTTCTGTTATTATATCCACTTCTTCCTGTTCGTTATTGTCTTCTGCCACTATTTGTGCATTTCTATCTCCCTTGAATTTGGACGTGTAATGTTCCGCCCAGGCTTGTAGTATGTCTTTTGTTTCCGTTTGCAATTCACCAGCAGCATTTCTTATACTTCTAATCTTTTGGGTTCTATTTCCTTTTAGTCTTTTAATTATATTCCAAAATTGTTTCTGGTTGCTTATATAGTTGTCTTCAATTTTCCTCCCGAAGCTTTCCCAGCTCTCTCGTTTGGCTTGTTTCACTGCTTCCTGCGCCTCATTTCTTTTTGTGCATATATTACTCTATCTCCATTTGTTTTTGTTCTTGTATATTTTTCCACGCCTCCTTTTTCTCCTTAATTTTCTTTTCACTTCCTCATTCCACCATTTAGTTCGTTTTTGGTCATTGTTTTGTCTGACTATTTTTTTCCGCATATTTCTTTTGCTGTTGTTTGGAGTGCCGCTTTGAGTTTTTCCCATACTTCATTAAGGGTTTGTTGCTGGTTGCTATTTTCATATTCTTTCAACTTCTCTTGGAGTCTTTCCTCGTATTCTCTTCTTATATTTGGTTCATCCAAAAGTTCTAGCTTAATTCTTTCATATTTTCTACCTCTTTCCTTTTTTGGTTTCTCTATGTTGGTATCTGCGATTACTAGTCGATGTGCTGTGCTCAACTCCGCCCCTCTGATTGCTTTCACGTCGTTTACGGCGTATCTCATATTTTTGGTGTATGTTATATAGTCTATCATGCTTCGATGTTCTAGCCCTTGGACTTCATATGTGATTTTATGAATATTTTTGTGATTGAACCAGGTATTTCCTATGAGTATTTGATTTATGATACAGAAATCGAGCATCCTTTGTCCATTATCATTAATTTCACATTCCAGCCCATGCTTTCCCATTGTACCATGCCCTCTTCTTTCTTGGTTTCCTATATGAGCATTCCAATCTCCCATTACTATAACGTGTTGGTTTTTATTCTGTAGTTTCTCTGTTTCTTTCTGTAGTTCTTCATAGAACGCGTCTTTTTCGTCTACGGTAGCGTTTTCCATTGGTGCGTATATTTATATAATCCCCACTTTTTCTTGTAGGTTTAGGTTCATGGTCAATATTCTTGGATTTATAGCTTCCCAGCTGGTTATTTTCGTTACTTACTATGATTCCTACACCTTCCGTTGTTCTGTTACCTCTAGGTGTACCTGAATATCTTAGTGTATACCCCTTATCCATATGAGTTTCTCCACTTCCTTTCTTTTTTATTTCTGATACTCCTAGTAATTGGATTTTATACTTTTCTCTTTCTTCGATTATTTCAGGTTCCTTCCCAGTTAAAGATGTTACGTTCCATATCCCTAATCTTATCCTTTTTCCTGCTTTTAGTCGTCTTCGGGTTGACCGTCCATTTCCGAGGCTCGTTGAATTACTCTGAATCATGATACCTTGTGTGGGTGATTAGCCCAACGACAAGGGTCCCGTTACCTCGGGACAACTGGTGTCAGGTTATACTCCCCGACGCTGGGTCGCCAGAGCCCCGTTTGTTTTCTAGCAGGGTGTACCGGGCATTTTATTGTGCCTCTCTTGCAGGGGGGTTGACATTTGAGCCCTTGGATGTTGGTGGGCCCCTTACCCCCTAAATGACCTTCTCGTTTGATGAAAGCTCTGTTCTCCGAGCCAAATTTTAGGCTTAGGAAACAAGAAACCGTTACTGGGGGGCAGATCCGGTAAATATGCTGGGTGGTCAATCAATTCAAATTCCAATTTACGAATTTTGACCATAGGGGCCACCGAAGTGTGAGCCGGATGACTTGATGGAAGAGCACTTTCTTCCGTTCCAAATGAGAGTGTTTTTAGCAATTTCTTCCTTCAATTGCTCAAATAACGATACTTACTACGACCATGTTATTATTTTCCCTTTTTCTAAGTAGTCGATAGACAGAATTCCCTAACTATTCCAAAAACAGTTGCCATCGACGTCTTGGTCGATGAAACAGTCTTCGCCTCTTTTGAAGCAAGTTTACCTTTCGCAATCCACTGTTTTAACTATTCTTCTGTCTTAGGAGTGTAATGGTAGATACAAGTTTCATCGACAGTGATAAATTGACGCAAAGAGCCTGACTCGTTTCGCTGAAATCGCTTAAGCACGGCCTTCGAAATGTTGATTGAAATAAATTTTTGATTCAAAGTGAACAAGAGCGGGACCCATCAAGCGGGCAGCTTTCTCGTGCCCAATTCTTTAATCAATATGTGACAAGCGTTTTTCCGATATACCCACAGCCTCTGCTATTTCTCTAACCTTGATTTGACGGTTGTCTAGTACTATTTGGAGAACTTTTTCGATGTTGAAAGTCGCAGTTGTTAGTCCTCCCAAACGCTCATCATCAGCCAAGCTGCTACCACCACGTTTAAATTTAGCTGCCAGTCTTTTTATGGAGGCAAATGATGGGGCAAAGTCTCCATAAACAGCGTCTAACTCGGCTTTCATTTGCGTAAGAGTATTGCCTTTCACATGTAAATACTTAATTAGGGCACGGTATTCGATTTTTTACATTTTTACAAAAGCAATAAGATCGACTGATACAAACTGCTGTCAAACAACAAGTAAGCGTCCAAAATGGCTGAAATTTTTACAGGTATCTTTTAAAACATGTTACGATTATAATAGCAGAATGGTTTTGACAAATAGGGCCATGTTCATGTTGAGGCTCAAATCTTTTTAGAATGCCCACATATTATGAATCAATATTCTACCATGCAAACTAAATGTGTCACACTTCTATACAAGTAATTGACTTGTCATTTAATCCTTTATAGAATAACACTTTAAAATAGAATCGTTAGAATTGCAATCAACTCTTTTAATTCAACACGAAATTAGCAACTCTAATATAAATTGCGCATGTTCACATTGAACAACACATTGCAAAGCTAACCAAAAAATTCCATGTTTTTAAATTAATTTTTAATTTATATTGATTTGCTTTTGAATTTATTCTTACTTAAATTATCATATCTCAAAAACATTTTAGCTAGTATAGGTGCTAGTCGGTTTGTAATGAAGGTATTGAAGACTAGAAAAATAACATCGTTGTGCATTGCTTATATAAAAAAAAATTAATATCTTTCGGGTATAAAATAAAATGCGCATTACATTTTTTAATCTTATTTCCATAATTTTTTGTTGCAATCAAAGTAAAGAAAATTAAATAAATTTGCGAAAATTCTTTCATTTTGTTACCAATTTTTTCATTTCCATCTTTTAACAAAGTAAAATGAAACCCCTGGCAAACTTCGCTAAGGCAGATAATACAGACATCGCCTTACATTAACTATTTCAAACAAATCTCGTACTTTACATAATAGCGCTGCGAGATCCTTTGCTCCGATATTAGGATGCGTAGCACGGTTTTTTTAATAGTCATTTACGTGCCACCTCCTTGCATAACTGCCACTTCTATCTACATGCTGACCCTTTTAGCATACGCAATTTTTTAACCGACTGCTGTATAATGGAACCTCTTAATACATGCAGCTTTCAGTTGCTAATATTTGCTTGTAATTCCAGCGGGTGACATAACGTCGAAGGACGCATTAGCATTTTCTGGTATGGCACATTAATTATCTGCTAACGTCTTGATTGCTAGTCTAATACTACGACAGCAAAGCGGCTTCGTTCATGATATTTTAACATGCATTAGGCAGTTTTTAAGCATACTAATTTATTTTAATCTTTCTGTGCGAATTCTGTGCTAATATAAATAAATATTTTGAATTAGTATAAATTTTTTTTATGAAAATTACTGGTGCTTTCTGTAAATTTTCTTACATAGGGCGGATAAAAAGTAACTAGGCATTAAAATGGTAATAAAGGCCACATTACTAATTAAATGTAAATGTACTTTATTACAAAGAAAAATAAAATCAATCTTTAAATTTCGTTGTAGGCATCGGTAGCGTCAGTGGCGTTAGTGGCGTCAGCCAGTTTTCTCGACGGCCGGAGATGGAATGCACAATCTTCTGAAGAATGTTGTTTGAGATGTTGCTAAAAACCTTCTAAATTTATACCTCCAAATCCTCCAATGTACCAAGCTTTGTTCTGTACACCTTTACTTTTGTGTAGCCCCACGTGGAGTAAAATCTGAACTTCTTGGAAATTACTCTTAAAATCAGCGTCGCCCCAATCAACGTTCTGACAAGTTTGAGCTAACCATGCACCCGCAGTAAGAGGTGGTGCACTATCCTCCATAAAAATAAAATGACCAATATTATCCCAAACAAATAACGTAGACCACATGTAATCTTTAAGCATTTGAATGTAACGGTCTGCATTTATGGTGTTACAAACAATATACAAGCTCCGTTCTAAGATCTCCTAATTTTTTCTATGCAGTAAGATTAATTTAAAAAAACGCTTAAAATATTTTTGAATTTGTAATATAGATGTCAACTTAGCACCAATGCAGTGAGTCTTGTTTTGTATATTTCAAATGGCGATGTTTAGTGTCCAAGAACAACTCTTTTTTCTCTTGCATGGTGAAACGCCTTTCAAAATTCATCGCCAATTCAGTGAGCACATGCGCTGAAGACGTTATGGATGTTAAAAATATGCGTTCGTAGGTGCGAATGTTTAAAGAAAGTCGAGAGTTGTGTGACAATGAAGTGAAGCAGCCTCGGCCACAAACTAGCCGGACCAAAATGATTACGCAAGTTGTTGTGTCGATTAAATGTACGTGATATTGCTTCTAAACTTCGCACATTTGTAGGATCTGTGGAGTGTATTTTGCATGATGACCTGAAAATATAGAAAGGTTCTTTAAAATGAGTCTCGCGAACGCTGATCGCCGAGAAAAAGCGTGGGTGGCAATGTCTCAGGACATGTAGACACGTGATGCCGTCATAAATTTCCGACAATGAAAGAAACTCTCCATGGCCACTTATTTTCCAATCAAACCGCTGTTGCATTGGGCAAAACACACCCCCAAATAAGTGTTCTCAATAGCCATGCAACAATGGCGACGACGTTGTGAAAATGTGTACGTCCAGACAGAGATTAAGTTGAGAAGTAAAAGAAGTTTTAACTTCTCTGGGTAAATACTTTTTCAAAAAAAAATCGGAGGTCATCTCGTATGTGCATGTAATTTCACTAGCAGAAAATATGGAATATAAAATCCTATTTGAAATCGTTTATTTAGAGACTATTTTTAATACCTAGTTACTTTTCATCGACTCTGTAGCTTCCTCGATTTCTTAATCATTATGCAGTACATTTTTATTTAATTAAATATGATTCCTTTTATTAGAGCAGTTCTTTTAGGCTACTTTCTTTTTTAAAATATCTCACGTATTATTTACTGTATTGAGATCGGGTAAATTGCCAAGCCAGAACAAAAGAATGCTATCCGCATACTATATTATATATAAATTTGGTTTTACACTAAAAGAATGAGACTAACGTAACTAATAATTTGGCCATCCACTGTAGTCTAAAAATGTTTTAACTTAAAAATGAGAATAATTTTGTTGCCTACACGTACAGCCGTGTGATTCACTGCGCAATCATTTATGTTCTCATTAGCATATCTTCGCAATTTATTTTTGTTTTATTAAACACCAAAATTATCTTTATGTAAGAAACTACATAATGTTAATTAAGTTACGATTAACGACTCTCTGTTGAGTTAAATTTACATTGTGGAAAAAAAGTTACTTTATATATCAGTTAGTTTTTATACTATTTGACTTTGCTGCATGTTTCTTAAATTAACAGTTTAATTGATTTATTAATCTTCTACGCTACTTTAAAGCAAAAATTTCACTGTAATTTGTTGCTATTAGTTCCATTTTGTAATATTTATTTTTTTTAATCCATAGATTTAATAAAAAGAAGCAAATGCGCCTAATATTCTTATAAAAGTTCAAACTAGACTATAAAGCTGCAAAGGCAACTTTAACGTTAACAGCATATTTGACCAAAGAATAGCAACGTGAATTCCAAAAATTTCGAGTTGGAGATAAACGCTTGCAGATGAAGAAGACAGTGGATGTCCATCGGTAGTTGACAAAGTCAAATTAAAGACTTTGTTGGAAGCTGATCTGCACACTTGATATAAAGAAAACAACCGTTACTAATTACCTGAATCAAATTATTAAATAAAAAAGCCCATTTCTCGATCGAATTCTATAGTTGGACCACGAACAAAACTCCTCGGCACTCCTCAAAGCCGAAATTACACCGAAAGAAAGCCGATCTAATCCATCACAGCTTTTCGAATCCGGCGAAAACAACACAGCAGAAAAGTAAGTCCAACAATTGATCAACAGATAAGGGCAAATCCTGCTTTACGACAACACACAATCACATATTTCAGAGCGACGCTGCAAAAATTTTTAAGGGTCTAGACAATTTTTGCAGGAGAAGTGCTTTAATATTCATGACGATGCCTTCTCCAGATCTCCATAATTTTAGGCTGCCAGAATAAATAAACTTATTTGTCGTCGCTATAAAATGTGCATTTTATTTTATTAATAAAATTTTCTATAAAAACACACTATGATTCAAAACACTAACAGATTTTAATGATTGAGAGCTTTTTAGATTTGTCTTAAAGAGACGGGGTGCGAGTTATAGTTTTGAATGCGATCTGTCATCATGGCCAGATAATAGCAGAAAAGGGGAGATCTTTTGACCAAAAATGGTATTACGAGAGTAGCGCGCGCAAAATGGCGCCAAGCGCTTGACATCTGTTTGATGTTCATTTTATTTGTAACATTTTAATCAATAACAACATGCACTGTCGTGTCATTTTCCGGCTAATCTGATTAATCTCCGCCGCTGTGAATCTAATTAAGTGTCGTGTGTATTTATGTTCATAAACATGTGATGAAACCATTCGTTTTCATATAGCCAACGATAAATCTTCTATGTAAATGTATTCAATGAGATTAGTTAAACAATTTAGCCACGATCAGTGAATTACCGCCTTACTATGAAAAGTATCACCTTAAAGCACTATGCGTGATGCTTAAATTCATTAAGTTAATAAATTGTTTGACTTTAAATAGGACGTGTTCCTTGTTTAAAAATACGATATTATTTGCAGACAACTTTATATATTACGACTTACAAAATCTTATTTTGTACAAGGTCATTAAGATAAATCTGGAAAATAAATAAATAATGAAAATAACATTAAAATCCAAAAATATTAATTTTTTTTCACATAAAACTCAGCTGAACTGAAGTTCAATGTTCAATGTCGGTTCCCACAGCGGCCACGACTTTTGAGACCTAAACCTATTGCAAGCCAACACAACTTTCACCTCGTCTATATGTGTCATTACCTCCATGTCGAAGGTCCTGAAGCTGTTCTTGATCTTATAATGCCCGTCATTAACCTTTGCTTTGACCACGCCCCACACGTAGTAGTCAAAGTGATTACAGTCGGAGCTGGAAGGTGGTCACAAGTCGAACTACCAATGGTAAAACAAATTGTTATATAACCATGCCGGGGTCTTTCTTGCCTTGAGGGCTAGAGCAAAGTTTTGACGTAGTATGTACTCCCGACTAGTGGCCGCCCTCTCCATCCAGAAGTTGACAGCTGTCTCCAATATATTGATATAGCTGTTGGTAGTTACTTTCAGACCTTTTTCAGGAAAGTATGGCGCCAGGGTATCCTCTTCGCTGCTTACAAACCCAAGCACTATCACAGGGACGGAAAACTTTCTATGCATAACAGTAGGCACTTCAGGGGCATCTAGGCAGATCCAACGATCATTTTAACGATTTACCTTCCTGCCCTGGATAAAATTCTTTTTGTCCGAAAAGAACTTTAGAAAGGCAGCACTATGCTTAATACCGTTCAGCAGTGCTTAGACCTTTAAATTCCTGTCGATCTTATTTTCCTCACTCAGCACTTGCAAATTCCTTAGAACTTGTAGTGCATGTATTGGTAGACTGAGCGTCGATCTCGCCACTCCAATTTTTTGCGTCAGTCATGCTTCGGCTAGGATTTTGGTCGATCTTCTCTTTCAATTCGCGGACAAATTCATCACTTCTCTTGCGATCAGACAGTTTGCTGTAAGTTTCCCATCACCACTTACCTCTCCCTAGTAGTCAGATTTCCTATACTTCTTGACTATATCGTACTATAACTACATAATAACTTCTGTCGTCAATTTGACTATAACTGCTTTGCGGTCGAATTATCGGCTCATTTTGTCGACAATCGCAGGTTGATTATGTGAAGCTAGCTTGTCTCTACGGATTTACCTCAACAACCCTGTAGATAGATATTGCATATCTACTAAAAATGACTTAAAGATTAGAAAGTAAAACTAAAAAATTTAATCCGCAGGTGGTAGACTAGAAATAATCAAATCGCCAGTACCGACGGTCCTCGACTTGGAAAGACGCTTTTCCTGGCTGAAGCCTGGCGGCCACTGGTTTCCAGAGACCTGCAAAGTGATCCAAAAAGTCGCCATCATCGTACCCTTCCGATGCCGCGGCGAGCACCTCCTAATCTTCCTGCAGCACATGCACCCGCTACTGCGGAAGCAGCAGCTGGACTACACGATATTCGTCATAGAGCAGGACGGGACCGGCGCCTTCAACAGGGCCATGCTGATGAACATCGGTTTCAAGGAGGCGCTGAAAATGGCCGACTTCGACTGCTTTATCTTCCACGACGTCGACCTGCTGCCGGAGGACGACCGGAACCTTTATACTTGCCCGGAGCAGCCCCGCCATATGAGCGTCGCGGTCGACATCTTCAAGTACAAGTAAGTCTAGTTTTTATTTGCTTCAGCCAGTTATTGATACTACCTTCCAATTTTGAGACATTCTACTAGATATACCACACAACATCTTTTAAAATAAATATTCTTTCTGTATAATCTCAAACAGTGCAATTTAAACAATTTAATTTTTAATCTCTTCTATAGCAGCTTTTAGAAATACATGGTTAATTAAGTTAATTAAGACAACTGTCACTGTCACATATTGCATTAATTATCATTCTCAGAATTTTATTTGTAAAAAAGAAGTTTAATTAAGTTAGTGAGTTCCCATTTGACTTTCAAAATGTAAGCAAGGCAGCAGCGCTCAGATATCTTTGAAAGTGCTGAGTGTGCCTCCGGGAGCCCCAGCAGCCCCTGAAAATTAAGACTTCACGTTTAATATCCCTAATGTACAAGGATATCAATTTACTCTACAACAAAACACCTACAGCCAATCTGGTCCACAAATATTCTACCAATTGTCAAGCATACCAGTCATCTCTTTTTTCATTCAATCCGCAACCATTGCCATTTTCTCAAACTGCACAAAATGGAATAAACCAACAAATAATGAATGCCACCAACAATGATTTCAATCACGAAGACCGCGATTCACGTGTAAATGCAGATTTAATCGAGGACTCGGATTCAGATACCAACAGCCCCAACAACACGCAAGGTATCTCGACAAATACGAAACATGAATGGCAAAAATCAAAAAACGGAAAATAACCAACTCTAATACAATCTTTAATCGTCAACAACCCATTCCTACGAGAATATCAAACAGATACGAGATCCTCTCACAAACTCAACCCGAAAACGCTTGTCAAGAGCAAACACCTAATAATAACGAAAGTCCTAGAATGGCGAAGCCTCCGCCTATTTATATCCATGGAGTAAACAATTATAATGAAATGATTAAAAATATTACTAAAATCCTGGAAAAAGAGCAATACCACACACCAACACAATAGACTCATACAGAAAACTCACCAAACACCTTAAAGATAAAAATATATTTCATCACACCTACCAATTAAAAGAAGAACGCGCATACAGGATAACCATTCGAATCTTCACCACTCCATACCAGTTTCAGAAATAACAAAAGAACTTGGGAATCTTGGTCACACAGTACGCAATATTATTAACATACGTCACAGAGTAACCAAACAACCATTGTCACTGTTCATGGTAGACCTAGAACCTAAAGAAAATAATAAGTCCATCTTCAACGTTCACCATCTAAATAATATGAATATCACGGTTGAACCCCCCAGGAAGACACAAACCATACCTCAGTGCACCCGCTGTCAAGAGTATGGCCATATGAAAACTTACTGTAATAAACTATTTGTCTGTGTCAAATGTAGCAGTAATCACGAAACCCAGTCCTGCAAAAAAACCCAATACTCCAGCCACTTGCGCCTTATGTAATGGACAACACCCAGCCAATTACAAGGGATGTTCAGTATATCAAGACATCAAAAGAGCCAAAAACCCAACACTCAGAGGAATCACAAAACAAATCCAGAACGTACCAGTTACCACCAAATATATCCGAATTCCCACCACTTCCTAAACAAAACACCAAACAAAGCTATGCATCATTCTTACCACAGACCTCTCTCCCTGCAACCACCCGACAGAAGACCCCCTATTCATACCTTCAATGAACAGCAGAATAACATCAACCAATTGTTCTCTAGCTTCCTAACGGAATTTAAAGCAATGTTTTCGCAGCTTATCAGCCAAAACAGCATGGTTTTAAACATGCTTTCCACTGTTACAAACAAATTAGCTTAAAAATGGCCAACCACCTCCATATAGCTCTCTGGAACGCCAATGGCTTATCAAACCATATACCTGAGATAAACTGTTTTCTCCAATTACAGGATATAGATGTGTTACTCGTCTCCGAAACCCACGCAACAGTCAGAACAGTTATTAAAATACCGCACTATTCCGTATACCTTTCCTATCACCTTGATGGCACAGCACATGGTGGATCAGCGGTAATGATCAGAAACTCAATCTCCTACCACGAATGGAACTCCTTTCAAACCGACAAAATTCAAAGCTATAGTATAAATATTCAAGTCCTACACTACCCATTGATCATAGCAGCAGTATACAGTCCACCACGGCATGCTATCTCAACTGAAGAATACGCAGATCTGCTAAAATCCCTTGACGCGAGATTCCTCATTGGAGGAGATTGCAACGCCAAGAATGTGGCCTGGGGCTCAAGACTAACCAATCCGAAAGGGCGTAACCTACTCAGAGCAATACAAAATCATAACTGCAACTACATATCAACCGGAGAACCCACCTATTGGCCTACAGATACAAATAAAATCCCCGACTTATTAGACTTAGCTATTTCCCGCGGCATTGCAAACACATACACCAAAGTGGAATATAACTATGACCTGCCCTCAGATCATACTCCCATTCTAATTACCTTAAGCACATCCATTATTACCAGAGAAGCATCCCCAAAACTCTGCAACAAGAACACCAATTGGGACCTCTTCAAAAACACACTGGATCACGAGATTAATCTAACTATCCGAATTAAGGACGTCTACGACCTAGACGAAGCAACCCAATATTTAACTACAATGATACAAAATGCGGCATGGCAAGCAACACCCAGTGAAACAAACACCTGCTCAGCAGATATTAATATCCCTCGTCATATAAGGCACCTCGTCACAAAAAACGCAAAGCACGAAAAAAATGGCAACGAACTAAACAAAGCCCAGACAAGACCATATATAATAGACTTACTCATCAACTCCACACTGAACTACTAAAAGCCCGGAACGACACCTTTCAGCATTACATCACGAATCTTTCACCTATTGATCATACGATATGGAAGGCAACAAAAAAATTTAAAAGACCAATAGCACCGATACCTCCAATCAAACAGTCCGATGATACATGGGCCAGATCAGACAAGGAAAAAGCTGATTCATTCGCAGACCATCTTGCTACTGTATTCTCATCGCCATAACCGGTAGGAAACAACGATGACA
The DNA here is from genome assembly GCA_036346155.1 of Sinelater perroti. NCBI lineage: Eukaryota > Metazoa > Arthropoda > Insecta > Coleoptera > Elateridae > Sinelater > Sinelater perroti. Next base: position 5,034,991 of record JARFIY010000077.1, read on the forward strand.
CCGACATTTCCACATTCCTTGACGCGCTCTGCCAAATGTCCTTACCTCTGAGACCATTCTCACCAGCCGAAGTAAGACCCACGTAAAGCATCTGGTTACGACCTAATCGTAGGAGATGTATTGCAAAACGTCCCCAGAAAAGTTCTAGTGTTACTTACAACCATCTACATCAGCATTCTATGACTCTGCCACTTCCCCACTCAGTGGAAACATGCTATAATCATTACCCTTATTAAACCTGGCAAACCTCCTACGCAACCCTCCTCCTACAGACCCATCAGCCTTTTACCACTCATGTCAAAAATATTCGAAAAACTGCTCCTCACGAGAATCCATGAAACTGTCGACCTACATGAAATTCTCCCAAACTACCAGTTTGGCTTCCGGCAGCATCATTCTACTATCCACCAAGGGCACCGAATAGTTAACAGCATTATGGAGACTCTAGAAACCAAGCGCGTCTGCATAACTGTATGCCTAGACATAAAACAGGCTTTCGACAAAGTATGGCACACGGGTCTATTATACAAAATAAAACTCTATTTTCCAAATCAGCTGTACCTCATACTAAAATCATATCTAACCCAGAGGACTTTCCAAGTTAAAGTAAATAACACAACTTCCGAATACCACGAAATTACATCTGGAGTACCGCAAGGTAGCGTACTGGGACCGCTGCTGTGTCTCCTATATGCTTCCGACACGCCTTCAACTGACGATACTGTACTTGCAATGTTCGCCGATGATACAGCTATCCTCTTAATAGACGAAAACCCAATAACTGCAGCAGCCCATCTACAAACACACTTAGACATCTTGCAAAACTGGTTCAACAAATGGAGAATTACAGTCAATAGCGACAAATCCTCACAAATCACTTTCTCAAATAGACGTATTGCAAGCCCACTAAACAACATCAACAATACTCCGACACTCCAGAAGACGGACATCAAATATCTTGGACTACACCTCGACCATAAGCTCACCTGGAGCACTCACATCAAAGCCAAACGAAAACAAATAAACCTTAAAATTAAACAAATGCACTGGCTCCTTGACAGACGTTCCCAACTCTCACTGTCAAACAAACTACTATTATATAAAAGCATTATAAAACCCATCTGGACATATGGTATACAGTTGTGGGGATGCGCTAAAGCCCCCCACACAAAGATCCTGCAACGAAGCCAATCAAAAATCCTTCGCAACATAGCCAACGCTCCATGGTACATCTCTAACGAAACCCTTCACACAGACCTAGGAATTCCATACGTAGCCGCAGAGATACGGAAGCTTGCTCGAACATACACGAACTACCTGGCAGGACATAAAAACCAGCTAATAGAACAGCTCTCTAACCAGCCAACCATCACCAGACGATTAAAACGAAATTGGCCACAAGACCTTTCAGTGTAACTACCCAGAATAACTTAGTGTTTAGCCTACGGGGAGTAAGGCGCTGGCCGAATCCCCCCAATAACATGTTATAAAATTATAAATTATAAACAATTTACTTATTACTCGTGTGAGAGTAGATTGTAAATAAGCAACAAATAATAATAATAAATTAAAAAAAAATTAAGTAAACTGGCATATATCAACCAGAACTTTAGAACTTTGCTAGTGACGTAATAGGATAAACACGTGTATTATATGGCGTCTATCTATTTATCCTATACGTCACTTTAGGCGGGAAGCCATTTTAATTTTTTTTTTGAAAATGATAAATCTTTTAGAAACGCACAAAAAGACGTGCATCTTATTTTTAAAAACCTATCTAATACAAACATTTTATTTTTGGGGAAAAGTCCATCAAAATAGATAGATTGTGCTAAAAAACTGATGCTTCAAGAAATGAAAGTTTAGTGTGAAACTATAATCTGCTACCATATGTATGTATTCTAAGTACAGAAAACTTCAAAATTTGATTTTCTGTATATTTTATAGGAGAACAAATAAGCAAGCCATAAAGACAAGCACGGTTTTTACCAGGTTTACTATAGTAAAAATTATTCTCCTAAAATTTACTAGTCTGGGTGAGCTTCAAGTTTATTAATTTGTACTACACACATAGCGTTTGGATAGAAAGACCAAAATGTTTATGTTTCCAAGCGTTAAAAAGTGATGTCGACTAAAACAATGGTTTTTATAAAGATAAACAACTAAATATTTCTTGGAAATGTAAGAAAATTTTTCAAGTTAAGAAAATTTGAAAACTCATTCCGTTTGTTCCTCATCCCTTCGCACCATATATAAACATCAGAACAAAAAAATATAACTTTCAAAGAGATACAAACGCATGCAAAAGAAAATTACATAATTTTGTTCTCTTCATTGTATATTCATTACCACTCAGTAGCCAATACAACAAGATGTTTGAAGCCACGCAAGGTATTTGTTATAATATATGAAAGATTCGTAAAATATTCGAAAAATTTTGAAATAGCTATAAATGTCACAATATTCAACATAAAGGTATGAAATTATACACCCTTAAAAAACTAATAAATAAACAATTTTTGATGACATAATTTCCCATTGCTTGTATTTAAGAAAATACCAGTTTACCTCAGGACCCTTAATAGGTCATCAACCGCGAACTCCTGTGCAGAAGTTTCCATACTTTAACTATCATCTAAATTACAAAAATTTTTCACCAAATAGTTATCAATATATTAGCCCTCCCACCAATCCACGACACATAATAGAACCCACACAATACGCCTGTAGAACACATAGAAGTAGACAATAGTGATGAAGAACCTGAAGCTGATAACAGACATTCACGATAGGCCGTGAAGAAACGCAAAATAAAAAAACAAAACAATTAGTCAAGCATCCCTAACGTGCACCATACAAACAGCACCTCCTCCAGGGCAAAGCAAGTTAAATAAATAGAAACAGGAAACCAACACAAACAGAACATATCTCGAAACTACTCCCTATCTTCATAAAAAAAAACTCCAAGAACATGATAACAAACGTTTCTCTTGTAGAAGAGGAAGAAACTTAGTGCATCAAAGCACTAGGCGAATGAAGCCGTCAAAATTACTGCATACAGAAATAAAACGCATAGAAAAGTTAGAAGACGCCTGAAAAAAGAAAATATAATAGACCACAAGCATGAGATCAAAACGAGCGTGCGTGCCGAATATTAATCAGAAATCTACATTACTCCATTTTAACTAAATACATCAAACATGATTATAAAACATCAGGCCATAAAGTTTGCAGAATAACAAAGGTCAAACATGTGTTAACTAAAGATCCATTGTCATTGTTGCTCAGCCAAACATGAAACAAATATTTAATAAAACTGAGAAACCTCTCGGAAAAATTGCGATATAATAAGCCTGTGGCAATTCTAAGGCTTACTGCGCCAAATCTTTTAGTTGTGTAAAATGTGGTGAACAAATAAAGGCAAAGGCATTTACGGCCACTGTTTTGGTGCATCGCGTTGTTGGTTCTTGGATTGCTAGGCCGTGGTCGAAGTTGGAAACATTTGACATCTTCAGAAGATATCTTTAGAACATTTTTAGCAGAACATATTTAACAACACGACCGAAATTTTACAACTCAGTGTCGTGCGATAAGATACAGACTCATTCACATTAGCGAAGATTTCTTTGCCATGTTTGGCGAGCAGCTACCCCATATCATTTGATTATTTCTGCGCCTATTACTCATATATTTTTGGAGGATTGGATAGTTTTTAAGCACCTTTGCCAGTCTGCGCTGTATAGTGAAACGTAGCCCCACTTGTAATAAATGTTTCTCCACTACGTTGGCCAAGGTCGCTTGCGCGAATCTCCTTATATAGTTACTGTTGACGGTATTCTTTTATCACGAACGTGGGATTAGGTAACCCCGCAAGTAGTTTTACCTCAGACGTTACGGTGTCTAATGCTTCCTCTAGGCAAAAGATTTAATTCGGTACAGCAGATACACCAGCTTATTAGTACTCGTGTCAGCAAGATTTCTTCGGTCTTGTTTGACAAGTCAAATTTTCTCCGTAATACTTTACTATGGAGGGCATCCGTATATAAATTGGATTCACTTGTGACTATAACAACAGAGTGCACTTTAAAAAAAGTTAAAATGTGTTGGGAATAGCGTTCTAAATCAAATAACATCACAGAGAAGTTCCAAAATATTCAAATAAATTAGAAGCAACTGTTGGGCCTATATAATCGAACTATTGACAAAAGTTTACTTTCATCTGCTCAAAATGGTCCTATTACATTAGCGAAAAACAGTAATACTTACTATAGAAACTAGAGACCGTAACATACGATACTTTAAGGTCATAAAGGGATGAATAAAAGTAAAATAACCGTAAACAACATGATGCTTGTTTTTATTTTATATTATTTTTCATAGAATATTTGGAAATGTATTTATGTTCGCAATTTTTACATATAGTGCTAGTGCTGGTACCTAGGTGACAAAACGATTAGATCAGTAAGCAACATTCTGGAGCAACTCCAACTCCAATATGTAAATTAAAAGTAGGATAACAAATTTGCTACCATTTATACATGCAGCTTAGGTGAAATAATTTACACAGTAGCAATATTTGAATGTGTAAAAAATATTATTTGAACCTTTTCTAGTTTTTACTATACCATTATTGCGGAATACTATAGAATTTTGGAGAAAAATCATTAGTATATAAAATATCAATCAATGTGATAAATGTTTTATAAACCGGTGTGATAAATTTGTTTTATTGTATCTAAAACAAACAAGTCTTGTAAATATAGTATGAGCCTCCGAAATGGAATCAACGGTTTTGAATTAATAAACAAATTAAATCACAATTGAACTGGAGTAGTTATAAGCATTTGCAACTTACTAAATTGTAGTCAGTGCTGGCGCTAACACTTATAAATGCTTATGAATCATAGCAAACTGAATTTGGCAGTACTTGATAATTCCAACATATTTTACTTTTGCCATCCACAATATTAGACGATCAAATTTTTCCACGCCATTGTTTATCCAACTACGACTTTTCGTCAAGTGCAAAACCTCAAATAATTCATCATAAATTAACAAGGTTCTTAGCTTATAATCTTACTTATGTGCTTCTAATCATCATTATGATTAAGTCACTTATAAACATACCAAAAAAGCTAAAAGGCCTCTGTTTTTAGCAGCTTCTCTTTGGGATTAATTTATCTCTGTTTGATGCAAAAGTTTTGATATTCAAAAAATACACAAACACATTTTCCATTATAAGGGTAATGGTCTTAATGTATTCAGAAATATATCCGACTTTTACTGTTGAAGCTTTTAACAGTAGTTTTTGCTACTCGTAAAATCTGCAAGTCAATCGAAATTGTTTCTCTTGAATAATACTACATTTCTTAATAATTTTTTAATGTCATTTGAGCAATTAATAAAAAGCTGTTGAGGTAGTAATTCTACGAGCAATATAGCGATTTATTGTGCTATGATTTACAATTTTTGCCATTAGTGGCAAACTCTACCCTTTTATGTATATAATTCGTACTAACAGCCTTAAATAATTATATAATAAAGTTAACTGCATTATTCGTGATAAAAAGATATACCATGACCATCACAAACATACAAAACTTAAAAAAGGAAACCAACAAAGTTATCTGCGAACTTCAGTGATAGAATAGTTGATGCGACACAAGTCCTATTTAAAACCGCTTAAATCTCAAATGAAAGAGTAAGTGTCATTAGTATCATTTTCTTCTATTTTAGTGAATCCAAATTCTCGATGTTATTAAAATGGACTGTAAATGCAAGTATGTGCCTACAAGTCGAGCAATAAGAAGAATCTTACCAAGTGTAGCAAAGTCTCTTCTAATTTACAAGAAACCATTAATGTCATTAAAAAATAAAACCCTAAAACCGCCGGATCCTAATGGTCTTCTGGATAATGCTTCATGTTCGCTTTCAAGCTGTTATGTCGTGGTAGAAGGTTGAAAACTTTAGATGCTTCGTTCACAACTGCAGCGGACATCGTCAAAGGAAAATGTTCTAAAATTCTTTAGTTTTAGAATTTAAAAGTAAATCTAAAAATTTTTCAAAGATATCCGCTGCAATTATGGGCGAAATTTCAAGAGTTCTCAAACTCCAACGGCCTAATAGCTCAAGAACAAATACCAAGATGCTCTAAAACAGGTCATGAAAGACTTTGCAAACATAATGCAGATATAAAAATAAGGTTGCAATATGTAAATGGAATACTAGCCAGAAACAACTTCTACGAAGATTCCGCAGATCATCTTTTGAGAATAAAGTTTAGGGGGAGATGTCAAAAACCATCATATTACAAAAGCAAAATATTTCATAGATCAGGAATATTTAGATTGCAATTTTTAAGGAATTACGCAATAGATATGAATAGTACTTTCTACCACTACCCTTGGAGAAGTACTTTTAAATAATATCGCAAAGAGTGACATGCACTGATAAACTAGTTAAAAAACCTTAACTCAGTACAAAATACGCAGAATAAGCCTAGTGTTTCTGAAGATAAACCGAAATCGTAAAGAAATATTTTATTTGCTATATGTGAGATAACTTAAAATAATAAGAAAAGGTGTTGTAATAATTTATTATATATATATATATATATATATATATATATATATATATATATATATATATATATATATATATATATATATATATATATATAAATGATAACCACCTTTAGTGTTAAAGGAAGGAACCAGAGGCGTCAAAGATTGAAAATCGGTCAATTAGTTAAGGATAGTACACTAGAAATCAATGCTAACTGTAAGACCATGAACAAATATGAACCATTTTAACTTTAATACAAAATTAGTGAAGTGCGCTTGTAAGGAGCAGAATAAGTAGACAAATTCAATAGTTACCTAACTAGAAGGAATTGAAAAGCCAGCTTTATCTATAGAAGTGATCTTTTATAACTGTAAATTGTTAATACTCCTATGTTTTATCATGGTTAATATTAGACGTAATAGTCTTGAAATCTAGTGTTAACACTAGGTAACTCATAAAGTCCTTTTCATCTGTGAATATTTTTGTGGAAAACAAAAATAAAAAATTATCTGATTACTCTTCGCAAACAAAGAATGTTGACACCATCAGCATGTTACCAGGGGGTTAAATTCAATGCTATGTCACAGGAAGACTACACAAAGAAGATGACCGAACTGCGTTATTCGAAACACTGTTCTCAAATGCGATACCGCTGTATCTCTCTGGATACCGCTATTAAGAAAACATCACGTGTGTCTATAAACAACCCAACAAAACACTGTTAGAACAAGACATTTCAGCAATCTTCACTACAAATGAACTTAACCTGCTCATTGGTGACCTAAACTCCAAGAATACCATCTGGGGATGTAAAACAACAAACCCCGCTGATATCAAACTTTTCAATCTATCATCAACCTATACTTTCCAAATACAAGCTCCTGACGAACCCACTAACCACCCCTACAGAAACGATCACCTGCCCGACGCAAAAACTTTAACAAACAAGCATTACAACAAGTACTTCCCGAACTAGACTCTGACAACCTACCAGTTATCATTTCATTTCTAATAACACCAGCAAAATTCATCCCAGAGCCTAGACTAATTAATGGGATAGTCAACTGGGGATCCTTCGGCGAGTATCTTGACAAACAACTCAAGTACCCTAACAATCTCCAATCAACAAGCAAATAGATGAAACAATTATACACATATCAAATAGCATTACTGACAGCATCCATAAGGCTACCGAAGAAAGGGAAAATAGAACACACACAACCATTAACTTACCACCAAAACACATAACTGACCTAATCAAGCGAAAAAATTCACTGAGAAGAAAATGGCAGAAAACCCGAAGTCCCATAACAAAAAAAATCGTAAATAATTTATCTCACCGTATCAGGAACCAACTAGAAGAGTACCGAATTTACTGTTACCAAAAACACATCAGCAATCTTGAACAACAAGATCCAGGACTATGGAAAACAACCAAACGGATACTACGCCAAGCTCACGAAATACCTCCAATCACCATAGACAATCAAATACTCAGTTCTGATGCAGAAAAAAGCGAAGCCTTTGCGGATCAACTCGAGAAAACATTCACGATTTTCAATAACATAGTGACCAATTTTATTGAAACACACCAACCTATCCCGGAACTAATCTTTAAACCAACCTCACCCAAGGAACTTGCTTTAATTATCAAAACCCTATCAATCAAGAAATCGCCGGGCAATGACAAAATACCCAATATCGTATTGAAAAAACTCACCAAGAAAGCATTAGCGTATTTTACAACGACATTCAACGCTTAGGTTACTTCCCAAACATATGGAAACATGCAATCATTCTTATGTTCCCTAAACCGGGGAAAGATAAGAAAGATATCAGAAGCTATAGACTCATTAGTTTATTATCCACTATTTCGAAACTGCTAGAAAAAGTCATCCATTCTCGACTAAACGACGAAGTTCTTAGACTGAACTTTCTACCACATTATCAATTTGGCTTTAGAGAAGCTCATTCCACCTGTCATCAATTACAGCGCGTTACGGAAACAATTGAAAGAAGTTACGAATTCAAACAATACACAGTAACTTTGTTTATCGACATAGCTCAAGCTTTTGACCGTGTATGGATCTACGGCCTAAAATATAAAATCTTACAACTTCAACTACCCAATTATATCAAATCCGTACTCTTCTCCTTTCTTGATAATCGCACGTATGCAGTCAAAATTCGCACATCCCTATCTGCCATCAAAAACATACAAGCGGGGGTCCCTCAGGGCAGTATCTTAGGCCCAATTCTTTTCAACATCTACATGCAGGACCTCCCTTCCATCAACGCTGACCTTGGATTATATGCAGATGACACAGTCATAATAACCAAAGACGAAAGCCTAAAAATGGCTATCTCAAAACTGCTAAAAGTGAGCACTATCCTCAGTAGGTGGCTCAAGAAATGGAACCTATCCATCAATTATGACAAATGCGCCACAAAAATCTTCACATTAAGACGATTTAATAACCCACCAGAAATCACTATTAACAGACACTCCATTCAATGGAACACCACCGACAAACCCATTAAATACTTAGGTATATATCTTGACACCAAGCTCACTTGGAAATACCGTGTCCTCAAAAAATTAAACGAAGGGCACACGAGACTAATCCAACTCTACCCACTGCTAAACCGAAAGTCCACCTTACTTACTTAATGTACCACTATCTTGTACAAATCAATGTTACGACCATTAATCCGCTATGGGTGTGTCATATGGGGCAACACATCCAAAACGAATCTTCGCAAAATCCTGAGAATCGCTGTCAACGCTCCCTGGTTCATCACAAATCAACAGCTACACTACGAACTGGGTTTCCCCACATTTGAACAACATATAGCGAAACTTACTAAAAAATTTCATGCCAATCTCACCAAGTTCAGTGGTGCAGCTTACTACTCACTGGGACAACGCGACATCCACGCAAGGCTAAAACGAAAACTACCCCAAGATATATTTCTCAGTGGCTATAGTGATGATAATTAACACAAGTGACCGATTCTAAACCTAGTGCTCTCATAGTAAAAAATAAACAATAATAAAACTTTCTTGCGGTCATACTCACCGCTTATGCTATTCAATATATATTATATATTACTTACTAAGTTATCAATGTCTTGTATAACAGTGTAAATTGTTGAACAGGCAAATTCCTAATAAAAAAAAGAAAGAAAAGAGTCGCTGCCCCCTAAGAATATACGGGCTCCTCAAAATCCTTTAAGTTAATGTACCACTGCGACCTATTTCCAATCGTGCCCCTACCTATAAGCTGACCTAATGCTTGTCCACCCAATAGAACCACACATTGGACTTATTAGCAGTTACACCAAGAAATCTGCACACTTTGTCAGTCAATTTCAAGATATCTAACTACAGGAAAAAGGGCTAATAGTAAGTTTTAATATAACATTTCTATTTACCAAAGTTCCGATTCAAAATTTCTTGAGCTACTTGAAGAAAGTTTTCTCTAATTACACTTTGCAGCTTTTTCAACGTGCAACTACTTTAGTTGACAAAGAGTGTACTACAAACAACAAAAGAAAAACAAAGTAGCGATGGAAAACCCACTGAGCTCTTAAGTTACTAACTAGCATATGGAAAAATTTATAATTATTATAAATAGAGCAGTTTCTTAAAAATTTGATACACCCGAGTATGCAATTTACCATAGAACTGAAATCGAATAGATTTGCTTTCCTAGACGTACAAGTGTTGAGATCGAAGATGGATATCTACAACAAACTATGTATAGACCTACACATACGAGCCAACACCTTTACAAGGATTAAAATCACCATCTAAGTAAAACAAAATGGTTGTGAAAATACTGGTAGATTGGGCACGGCGACTAGGTCAACCACAGTTCTTAGAGAAGAAACAAGCTTTGCAAGAGAATAGCTATTTGAAGAAAAAATAAAAAGAGCAATAAAACGTAATAGATGTGCATGCAACATCTTGGTTTGCCATTCGTAAGTGGAAAAAAAGATCATGCAGTAAAACAGCCAATGATACCAACAAAAGCTGAGCTGTTATTTGCAATGAGTCTATTTAGGACAACAGGTAGTCCAGGTAACGTCAACACGCTTATTTTAAATGAGCCTAAACAAGCTAGATAAAACATCGACAAATACTTGCATTCAGGGCGCGATTAATGTTTGGTTTATTTAGAAAAACATTTCTTTTCCTGGCTGTAGACTATATTATCAATAGAAATATTCTATAGAAACTTACTTTTAACAACTAAAAGTGCAAGGCACGACATTTTTTTTGTTCTAACGTTGATCCCGAAAAGTTCTTTACTATCTTAAGACTTAAGAACTGCTATACTTAGAAAATTCTTGGAACAACAGCAATATTGGGGAAAATAAACTCGATGTTCCATTGCTTCAATAATGCTAAATCCTTGTTTTAATTGTTTAATTTTTTTGACAATACTTATATTAATTCTTAAAAACATACCATTAATGCCATTTTAAGACTCGTAAGTTTTTCCAACACCACATTTGCTTCATATTGTACGTCGTTAGTCTGATATCAATAACCTTCTAGTATGATTTTATAATCCTCAACTGGCATCAGCACGGGAATTCAGTTGGGGTGTCGTTAAAGTTTTTAAAAACGAGGTATTCTTTTAAGGTGAGACTGCAAAATAGCTCATCTTTTGGTTAAAAAACCAAAAAAGTTGTAGATTTGTTATTCAAAAGAAAAAATCAACAGTGTGGTTCTAGAACGAATCTTTGTGATATGCTATTTCTGTTATAATATGAATATTCTAAAAATTTGCATATTTAATCTCTGCTCATTAGTGAACAGAAAATTTGCTTTTATTTTTAAGCGTTTACCTCCATTTAATTCAACGTGCAAGTACGTTTCGTGTTACAATTGTGTTCGATGCCGAAAAACTTATTTCACTAATCCACAAAAAAATATTTATGGGACTGAGGGACTGAATAAAAATTAAAAATGGATATAAGTAAAATCTCTCTTACTTAACAAATAAATGTTATAATATATAATAAATAATAACACGCACACAAATATATTTAGTGTTTATTGAAATAAAATTCGTTCTTTTGTACTTGTTTAAGCCTGATGATACGTTTATTACGGATTATTTCTGCTCGCTCGTGTTTATTAACTAGAGGAAGGACGATCCTATTCAACGATATGTCCAACCAGTTAATCAGAAAATTATGTATCCAATAAGTGCTCAGCTTAACTGGAGTAAAAAATTGCATTATATACATTCTGCTTTACTTCTGCCAACAATACTTTTCAGAAGGCCATTCCACATGCAGCTCTTAAATCTCTGCGGGCAGTCATGAAATATGTATATTATACTATATGCCTGCGTTCTCAAGAGAACGGCTTATATTGCTGAAGTTGAGATATTTTTTCTTGCAACTTATACTCTGAGGCACAAGCCGCAATTAATTTGTAATCCAACAAGATGAACTTACGAGATGACATGAATAATGTTAAAATCTTCTGTTGTCATAAACGCGAATATTTCTGGAATTGTTTGGCTGCTCTCTGACTGAATGGCGCAGCCGCATTCGCCGCCTCCCTCGCCATTTCATAATTAAAGCAGAAAATAGTTTCTATAAACATTTCAATAACGTGTTACTTAATTATAACGTATACGCTGTCATTCCAAGAATTTTTAATAGACGAAATTCTTCTGTGCCAAGTTTTAGCGAAACGCTTCAGTAAGAGCTTTACTTTTATTGCTCTGCGATTCTGCTGTAATAAAGTCTTATAGAAGCTTCTGATTCTAGGTCATTTCTTTATATTCCATCTGACATTATTAAAATTATTGTATTTTCGAGCCATATAACACAATGCTAATGATACATGATCGTTTGTGCAGCATTTCAATATCAATAAATGTCTGCGCAATGTAACACATAAATTAAACTTTGGGGGAGGTATTGAAAATATTGCGTTCGTGTATTATTCCATAACACAACCTTTGTCAGAAAAGTTTCAGCGCTAATTTTTTAATGCTTTACCTGTGATATTTTAGTATTAAAATGGGCGTTATTCAGTTACCTGATGTGTATTATGAATAGGTACAGCCTTGGAAGTCTTTCTATAAACTCACTAGGTGGCACAGCTGCGCTGAACAACAAACTAGTTAAACGAGAGATGTAACAGACGCGGATTCTAAGCGGAGTTAACATTAAATTCTGCGTTAAGCTATGAAAAATTACTAGTTAAATATGAAATATGATACAATAAGCAAATAGTGAGAGAGATTATCAAGAAGCCGTGCTTTCAAATAACAAATGGTTTCAGGTAGGCAGACATTCCCTTTAAGATAATTTGAAAATCGACTCCCCTGCGAATGTGGAACGTATGAAGCAGTTACTGTAAAAATATCGTCCTGTTACTCTGCGCATGATATTAAAAGAGCTGACATTGAATAGAGATAGGTGTCATCAAATTTTGCGCAACTATTTAAAGAAATAGAAACTCAATGCAAAAATAGTCTCTTACACTCTGGCAGAAAACAGAAAGAAACCAAACGAACAATTTCTACTGAAGTGTTGAAAACAGCCAAAATTGATCCCACATTTGTGTTATGTTGACATTTTTGGCATGGACCTGGGCCTAAGCCCCTAATCTTTCTTCACCGGGAAGCCGCTTCCAGCATGATAGAAACTTACAATTAGATATGTCCCAGGTGTTTAGTAGTTCCTGTTGAAAATGTTAAGGATGGCGTTGATGTCTTCTGTGCAGGACATCAGGTCTGCAACGACCTTTAGAAAGTTCGTGGCATTTTGAGTGGCCGCCACACAATATTTTCGAAGGCAGACAAAAACGTGGGGAGTCCATGTTTAGCTCTGGTATTGAGGTCGTGGCGGAATGCCGAGACAAACGCTGGATGGGATAGTTGCGCGGTGAAAGTTGAGACATCCCCGCAAGTCGCTGAGGCGTACATACAGTTTGGTTTCGTCACCGCCTAGTGGAGTGTCTGTTTTGGGTATGCGGAGCATCTCCGGAAGCAGTTAACACAAGTGACGGACTCACTTCGGAGCTTTTTGCAGTCCCCAAAGCAAAGGTCATCACCGCACTAGATGCAGTTCGGACCGGAGCGACAGCGGGCTGTGCGTGCCCGAAACGCTGGCAGCAGTGGCACTGGCTCATTACTTTATCTTTGATTAGGTCTTCCACCGTTACACCCAAATTAAAGACTCCTCGCGGGTAGAGAATTGTTTTTCTCTAGAAACATAAGCTCTATAGGGCGTAGCCGGGGGCCTTTCCTTATCCTCCTTACGATACGTAATCTGACAATCCATAGATCACGGCATATAGAGGTTATCTGCTTTAAGCAAATGACAATGGTGCTGATTCTGTCCTTTTAGCCAAGCGCATTAGCCATTCATAATCGTTCGCCATAATAAGATGAACAGAAATTCTATTCCCTCAACAATGTTTATCATTTTGAAATGTAGGGTTTTCCTAGCGGCAACCCAGGCTTGCTTTTTCTGCGGGATAACGAGCGGGATTTCTTCCCGGGAAGAAGTATTTGGGCAGTTATTGGAAACGACGGACATTTGAACGTCTTCTTCGCGGTAACTAGAGACCTCAAAGAAGTTGGCGATAGGCACTGGGGAAGACGACCCCATCAATACTTTTGTACGACGGCGAACGCAGCAGCGCTCACGGGTAAGTTTAAAACCTCTTCCTCTTTATTTGGAGGTGACTTTTGGGCATTGGTATTCGCTAGGGAGGCTGCCGACACTGTTGGTGACACTATTCCGGAGCCGCTCTCATTGAGCTCGTAGAAGTGAGTAATGATATACTGTTGTCTCTTTAGGCTCAGTAACGTAAAATCTTCGAATTGTCCGCGGTAAATTGGATATTCCACATTCCCGCTAACCCTAAGTACTGTACTGAGAAGCACTGCCGAATCGTGTGCGTCAAGCAATTCGGGGGCGGCTTCCTAGTTTTTGTCATTTTGGCAAATTTCTTATTGCACGACAATGTAGGATTCCATACTGATGTAACAGTTGGGCTGAAAAGTTCGTAGGCTAACATAGAAAAAAATTATTTTTTGATAAAATTGGATTTTATTATTCAATATAATTGCCTTCGAGGGCGATACACCGATTATAGCGATCATACAATTTTTCTATTCCATTTTTAAAATATATTTTGTCTTTAGCCTCAAAATAAGCTTCTGTTTCGGCAATTACCTCTTCATCGGCGCTAAATTTCTTTCCAGCGAGCATTCTCTTGAGGTCTGAGAACAGAAAAAGTCGCTGGTGGCCAGATCTGGAGAATACGGTGGATGCGAAAGCAATTCGTAGCCTAATTCATGCAATTTTGCCATCATTTTCATTGACTTGTGGCACGTTGCATTGTCTTGATGAAACAGCACTTTTTCTTCTTCAAATGGGGCCGTTTTTTCGTGATTTCGTCCTTCAAACGCTCCAACAACGCTTTGTAATAATCGCTATTGATGGTCTGGCCCTTTTCAAGGTGATCAATAAATACTGATGCCATAAACCTTGCTAGCCGATTATTGCGTCTTTCCACTCTTTGATTCGGTTCATCGCGTGCAGTCCACTCGGCTGACTGTCGATTTGACTCTGGAGTGTAGTGATGAAGCCATGTTTCATCCGTTGTCACATATCAACGAAAAATTCGTTATTATTACCGTTGAATATCGCTGAACATTGTTCTGAATCAACGACACGTTGAAACTTTTGCTGGATTGTGAGCTCGCGGCACTCACTTTGCACACAGTTTTGCATGTCCAAATATTCATGCAAGATATGTCCAACACTGTATTTTGATATCTTCAGAGTCTCAGCTATCTCGCTTAACTTCAATTTACGGTCATTCATAATCATTTTGTAAACTTTTATGTTTTCGTCCGTTACAGCCTCTTTCGGGCGTCCACTGCGTGCATCGTCATCAGTGCTCATCTCGCCTCGTTTAAACTTGGAAAACCACTTCTCAACGGTTGATTTTCCTGGTGCACAGTCTAAATAATGCTTATCAAGCCAAGCCTTGGTTTCAACGGTATTTTTTTGCCAAAAGCAGTGTTTTATTAATACTGAAATTCCTTTTATCCATTTCTTTAAAATTAACAATAGTTGCTTCACTCAAAATACGATATCTCCTAAACTAATAGTCCGACAGTTGTCAAATTTATACACGAGTCTTTTGAAGGTTAGGGTTAACTAAAAAGCACATGGATTTAATACTACTAGCGCCGCTTATGTGTCAGCCTACGAACTTTTCAGCCCAACTGTTATAATTACAGAAATATTTGACCAAACATCATATTATTGCTCTATCACATCCCCCGTATTTAGCCGACCTATCGTGATGTAATTTTTTTGTTTGTTTGTGCCAAAATGGCCCTAAAAAGGAAGCATCATGAAGATATAGCAACAATCCAATACTTAGAAGAATCCCGGAAGCTTTCTCTGCTTGCTTCTGTGACTTTCAGAAACGCTAGAATTTATGCCGAATGGGCTATTTTAATAAGACTTAAGACTATTAGTTGTTAAAACTAAACACTGTAATGTGCTTAATCTGTTATGATAGTAAAAATTGTTTAATAAAACATTAAGACATTTATAGAAATTACTTACATCCATTATTTGTATATTTTTATAAATACGTACAAAGAAAACATTTTTTAGAATACCTACCTCCAATCTTCACAAGGTGACTAAGTCTAGTTACACATAGGCAAGTATATGAATGAGAAATTTAGCACCATCTTCATCAAAAAGTACTTTAAATGGCATCTCATAACTTTAAGATCTATATATTCAGCTATTTATCTGATGAACTAAAATTCGGTACATTCACCTGAAGGCACTTCTCGATACTCTTTGTATTGCAAGCTGATGCTGAATCCTGCTGAAGGCTCTACCATTTATTACCAAATAAAATGTTTCCCAACGGCATAACTGTCTGCCATGTAGTATCTTCGTACATTTTGCAAAATGCTTTTCCTCATTTTTACAGCAATAAAATTCAGTGACATCGCCAGGGGCATCAAGAGTCATCAACGCTCAGCCCGAAGAACAGTTTTACCAGGCCCCCAATGTTAAGCATATTTTTTATATTTTTACGTTTTATTGACGTTTAACAAAATTTAAACAATCTAATAAATCTAAAAAATTATATATAAAATACTAACAATAATATTATAATAATGTTGTTAGAAGTTAATTAAATTTTTATTATAAGTACGTATTTGCTATCCAAGAATTTGTGACTTTGCTGCATAATAAACAATTGCGTAAATTTTGTAAAAGGAGTTTTCTGGCTTCTATGTTAGCTAGAATTTGGACTATCTTAACGTAAATAATTCTATGACTAACTGAACTTCAACTTTTGGCACACATTAAATCTTAATCTATTTTCAACTTGTCTATAATAACGCCATTTTTAAATTAAATAAAGTGAAAAAGAGTTAGAAATAAAGAATAAATAATAGATCATTACAACATTAAGGAAATAGCTTGCAATTAAAAGATTTATTTAATGACGTAGGGCTTTTAAGTAAAAATTATAAGACGAAATTGAAAGACATAAAGCAGAAGTGGCAAGCCTTGCAAATAAGAATAGTTCTTGCACACGAACCATTAGTCTTTTTTGTAAGATTCTAGAAAAGGAATAATCATTACATGATGAAGTAAATAAAAATTCAAAAAAACAACATAACAGAAAAAAACGCAAAAATTAAAAATCAAAAACACAACAAGAAGTTAAACCAGAGCAACGTAAGCAACGTTCCAAATGACTATGAAACAACTGGATGTAATAAACAATAAAATAAATTCTATATAAAAAGAGGTAGGTAAAGAAACAACCCAATTTAAAGAAAAAAACTTGGGACTTAAAAAGGTCATCGAGAAACAAAAATCAAAGATTGAAGCTTTAGGAAAAGAAGTAAGAAGAAACAACTAAATATTCTACGGTACTGAAGAAGACACAAATAAAACAATAGAAATGTTGATTAAAGTAATCCAAGAAACAGCACGAAAAATAAATGTGCAAGTAGTCAAAAAAGACATAGACTTTATTTTCAGAATTGAACAAATCAAACAAGTAAAAATAGACCCATAAAAGTTGCCTTAAACAGAACTCTTAAGAAAACAAAAATAAACTAAACTAGGGGCACTAGAATATGAATTAATAAATATTTAGAAAAAATTAAAACAAACACTGCCGCATCTAAAAGAAGCTAAAAAGAAAGATTATAAAATGGTCATAAAGGGCAACTGACTAATCATAAACAATAAAGTATACACACTAGGAAAGCTGCATAATTATAAAAAAGAACTTGAGAATAATCACTAGATCAGAGATGCCGAAGAAAAAGGAAAGAGAAGACAGGAATATGAGCAAGAAATTAAAATAAATAACGATGGCGAAGGAAAGGATGAACTAAAGAAAAAAAAAACGGAAACAAGAAAACATTATAACGATCATCCTACAGCAACAAAACCAAATGTCGTACAAGAAGCTAAGCGACTCAAAGATCTAAAGCCAGAGTCTTCGGAAAAACTTCTAAAATCAGATCTTTAACAACACCAAAATCTTCTAAAAATGTATAAATAAAAAACAGCAGGATCGATTAATAACGATAATTACACAAACCCCACCTCCATAAGTATAATAAAACGCGGAACAAAACATAGAACCTACTTGAAATTTAATAGGAATATCAATAATTAGGAAAAAATGTGATGCAATACTGCAAGGGAAACCGGGTCACATAGTATATACAAAAGGTAATAATAAATGGCATTATAGAGTTGGTTTCTATATTAAAAAACGTATTGTAAAGATGCTAGAAGAAGTAAAGTGGTACTCAGAGTATTTTTGTATAATTAAATAATGTACAGTAATGCCGTTTAACTCCTTGTTAGAATCACAGGAATTTTTGCAGCGAGTTCTATCTTTTATCAGCGATTTTATCTGGTCTTTGTGATCCCTACAGGTTCTAGTCTAGGGCTGTCTTTGTTATGTTTTTGTCCTCTCTGCGGGGTGTGTATCCTATTTAGTTTCAGTCTCTTTTTTTATTTGTATATGTACTGCATTGCATATTATTTCTGGCAATTTAATACCCAGGATATGTCTTAAGCATTTGTTTATAAAAGCCTGTATTTTATTGTTTAGGGCTTTAACACTTACTGTTAGCCAGAATTTACACCCGTAGAGGGGGCTCGATTTGATGTATATTTAATATAATAATATATATTTAAGTGTATTTATTTGGGTCTTTATATCCATTTTACATCTACCAATGATAAGTAGAGGGAATAGTAAACGTCCCTACTTGACACCACATTTTACGTCTATAGTATCTGTTAAGAGTTTAAGTTGTTCAATTAAACCTATAATTTTTTATGACACTCATCTTTTTATATTTTTTATATGTTGCTTCTTTTTAACCGGTCAAAGGCTTAAAATCGATAAACAGTAGATATAAGTATGTTCCCTCGCTCTAAACTTTGTTCTATAATGATTCTCCCAAATGTCCCAATTTTCGTTGACATAGCAGTCAAGATATTTATACGATATTGCGCTCTCTATCAACTTCTCTACCACAAGTATATTATTCTGTAGGTCATTATGTCGTTTACTAACGATTAACGATTTGGTTTTTTGACGTTGAGTTCTAGCCTCATGTGTTCACTATGGTTTGTAGCTGCTGATAAGAGTATTTGTATATCTTGCATGCTTGTGGCTAGCAAGACAATGTCATCAGTGCATCTCAAATTGTTTATTACAACTGCGTTTATTATGATAGATTTTGCTCTTTTTTCGAGAGCCTCACGAAATATTTTTCAGAGTATAAATTGAACAACAGGGGCGAGAGAACACACCCATGCATTACTCTTTCCAATATAGGCATATCTTGTAATAGCTGACCATCCACACTAACAACTGCTGTCTGAGCCCAATACAGGTCGGCTATTATATGTATATCTCTACTGTCTAGAGTAATTATCCTGAGAAGTTGGAGTAATTTATTGTGCTGAACGGTGTCAAATGGTTTTCATAGTCTACGAAGCATATATAGACATCCACATTGACATCACGACAGCGTTGAGTAAGCACATGTATTTTAAATGAGGCCTCTTGTGTTTCAAAGCCACTTCTAAAGCCAAATTGAGAGTCACTAATATTTTGCTCAAATATCTGATATATTTTGACATGTATAATTTTGAGAAATAGTTTTAGGACTTAATCCATCAAACTGGTAGTTCTATAGTCTTTACAGAATTTTGCACGTTTTTTTTTGCAAGGTTATGAAGACTTAAGCCAGTCTTGTGGAATCATATCAGTTTTGTATATGCAGTTAAATGGTTTCAGAAGCAGGGTAATAGCAATGTCCTCCTTCAATACTTTCAAGACGTCAACACGTACATTATCTGGCCCCGGTGCCTTTCCACTTTTTGCTCCAGTTAGAGCACGTTTAATTTATACTCTGTTAATATCAAGTCTGAATCTACACCTGAGTTAAGTTTCTTGGGTCATTGAAAAGGTTTTTTATGTAATTTAATTATATAAAATTTAAATATCAAAGGGTGCAAATAATTTATTAGTCCAATGTCACACATTTAAGTTTTTGTTTGCAATTAGCAGTTGTGTAAATACACCATTTATTTCAAAACAATACATTTGTTTATTATTGTATTTAATCTAGTAATTATCTTTTATTGCTATACAAGTTTAATGTATACTTAAACGCACATAGCAATTTGTAGGACAAAAAAGCAGGACAGATTCTAAATTTGTTTAAAAGTAAACATGAATCTCAACGAACTACATATATACATATATATAGAATTATGGGAAAATAAAACTAAAACTGAACATTTTAGGCATTTTGTCTAAAAAACAAAAAAATCATTAAAAGCTGCAAACGATTTGGAAATTAACTTTGACTATGTTTATAGGAGATTTATAATATTAACATCTTCACTCACCTAAAAAAAGGTATTTGATCAGTGTGCGCTCCCAGTGACGACATATAAAACCTTGGCACTGACTCAAAACATCACAAAAACTCTAATAATCATACATATATATTTATAAATATAAAAATAACTTAAAGAAAAGTGGAAAGACCAATTATTAAAGTAATACTTAAGAATACAATGGAAAATGAAAAACTGAGAAGAACCAGGTCGCAGATGTCATTGAAAGAATAAGTAACCTAAAAATAAATTAAACAAGGCATATATAGCCACAACAAAGAATGAAAGGTTGATACGAAAGATGCTACAATAGAAACCAAGATCTTATATGCAAAGTACAGGGTGCGGCAACATAACTTCCTTTTTTGACATGCGCGCTGTAGGGGTCGTAGTGGAGCAGTCTCACTCAAGAAGCGTGGTTTTAAAGTTTTGTTCCCTACTCCTGTCAGTTGCCACTATGCGTTGGAACATTGAGGAGCATGCGTTTGCCGTCGAGGCCTACTTTTCGAACGGATTTCCGTGATGGCAACCCAGCGCGCCTTCCAAAATCGCTTTAATGTTGGGTCCTGTCCCAGACCGGAAATCAATTGTTACATGGGTCACTACCTTCAGACAAACCAGAAGTGCGACAAGACAAAGAACTGGAATTCTTCGGCTCATCAAATCACCTCAGAACATTGAGGCAGTGAGAGCTTCAATCTTGCAATCCCCATGGCGTTCTGCGCGCAAACATGCGTCCGTCCTTGGATTTTCCCATCCTTCAGTGAGGCGAATTCTTTACGATGACCTTCATTACCATCTCTACAAGTTGGCGATTGTGCAGGCACTCTCAGAACGGGACTTCAATTCTCGGAGAAACGCATGTGAGGCACTTTTCGAAAACGTTCCTGAGGACGCAATTGTTTTTTTCAGTGGTGAAGCCCATTTTCACTTGAGTGGAAGCGTCAACAACCAGAACATGCGCTACTGGGCTGACACTAATCCTCGAGAATTGCAGCAAAGGCCTTTACATTCACCTAAAGTCACAATGTGGTGTGCAATTTCCTCAGCTGGGATTGTTGGTCCCTGGTTTTTTGAAGAAAATAAGGTCACAGTGAATTCGGGCCGATATATGAATATGTTGGAGAAATTTTTTTCCACGACTTTATGAATTATACTTAGGGGACATTTGGTTCCAACAGGACGGAGCACTCACACTTCAAGGGCATCAGTGGCTGTTTTGAGGAAACACTTTTCGGAACACCTCATATCAATAGGGCAATTTAGAATGGCTAGCTCGCTTCCGCGATTTAGCCCATTGCGATATTTTGTGGGTTTTTTTGAAATCCCGCGTTTATGTCAATCGTGCCAACATACCCGCTGCTATGCTAGTAAGGGTCATGGCTCACGCTAGAAATGGGCTTATTCAGTGTATCGACAATGGGGGGCGTCACCTACCTGGTCTGATTTTGAAAACTGTGTAAAACAAAACTTTAGATATGTACCTACATTATTAAAAAAAATAAAAAAATTCTGAGTCATAAAATGAGTTTTATTGCGTTTTGAAAAAAGAAAGTTATGTTGCGTACAACTCCCCAAGACGAGCGTCGCTATACATGCCCACTTCTCGTGCATGCGCACTCGGAAGTTTCTTTCCGAATTGCCTTCGTATGACAAAAATGCAACTTTGTAGAAGAATTGGACAAAATTAGAGGAAGTTGATATGAATAATAAAATAAAACCAATCTTAAGACTAATTAAAGAACGCTGACCAACCGCAATTTTTAATTATTTTTTATAATTATATTGTTCATATTTACTAAAATAGATAATTGGTTACTTTTTTGATTGGCATTACAGTTTGTGTCGAGACGTAAGATTTTTCAAATTATTTGTACACTGTTTTAGAGCATTAGATAAATTGTGTAAATACAAGAAGAATATATCTCCCCAAAAAACGTAAATGTTAAAAATAATTTTATTTTAATTTTTTTCCATGTCACTGCGTAAATACATCAGGTAAACAAGGAAAACAATAGCCAAGTTACAGATTTGAGTTGAATAATAAATACGGCGGGGTAAATAAACAAAAAACCGGGAGCCGGGTTAGGTTTACAAAAAAAAAGCCTTTATGGCGTTCACTTGGACTCTATACTTGTCCCTCTGAACAAATGACTTGGCCTTAATTGGTTTAAATCTCACAACTTTTATAGGACGAAAATTTTTGGATAAGGAACTTGGTCTTGTTTTTAACATTTATATTTTAAGTTTTAAGTTTTGTTTTTATTTATTTGCTCCCTTCGATCTAAATTTTGCACTCATATGTAATTAGAAGATTAGGGTTTAAAGTTGTGACTTGCAATGATGGAAAAAATTTATTGAGATGAGGGTGGTCCTCAAAGTGTGAATTATTTTGGGTTTTATGTCGTATAACTAAAATGTGTGCAAGTTAAAAAAGTTAAGAAAGTGTGCGCGGAAAGATACATCTAATAATAATAAATCATAAGGATTTAAATCTTCTTCTTCTTTCTCTTTTCCTGTGCCCTTGCGAGCATCGGAATTTAAGGTTTCTCTTCTTTGAGCCATTTCTTCCATTTCTTGCTAGTAGATTTATTTCTTGCATTGTTTTTCCTTTTTGTTTTTCTATCTCTACTATTTCTTGTATGTTTTGTATGTCTTTTGTGGTCTAGCCTTTCTTGGCTTTTTGTTATCTCTTATTTTTAGTATTTTCCTTGACAGTCTATTCGAGTACATTTTTGTTAGTTATTTATACCGTTCCATGTGTCTTTTTTCTATCTTCTGCATAACTAGTCCTTGTTTTGGCTATTTCTTAGCTCTTCGTTTCTTACTCTATCATACTCTGTTTTCCCCATAGTTTTTTTCAAATATCTCATTTATATTATATTAATTTAGCTCTTTTAGTTTTGTTGGGCTACCCATATCTCGCTACTATATAACAATACTGGTATGGTTATAGTGTTTTACACAATCAATTTAGTTTTGTTTTCTATTTCCCCTTTTCCATTATTGTGCCCTTTAATGTGTAATATATCCTATTGTACTGGTTATGTCCAATTCCATTTTAGCATCGTCTAAAATGATACTGCCCAGATATTCAAAGGTAGTAACCTTTTCTAGAATCTGTTGATTACATGTTATCTCTGTGTTTTCAATTTGTTGCTTGTTTATCATCATTATCTTTGCTTTAAACATGTTTATTTCTATTTTTATTTTGTTTACTTCTTCTTGCCATATCTTTATTATTTTGGATTAACCACCTATTATCTGCCTATCATATCATCCGCATACATTTCTTGTTTGCTCGAGTTTATTTAAGCGAAAACTAAACGCTGGCCCTTCTATTATTATAATTGCGTAATTTTACTAATATAATATGTCTTATATTATGTTCCAAATTTCATAATTTTATTATAAAGGAAAGCATAGTTATGAGGAGGCTAAAAGTGGCGCGAATGCACGCGAACTCGGCGTGCTCCTTGATTATTAGGAAAAAAATCAAGCACTGTTATAAGGCTCTTTAAAATAGTTATTGTAGCACTAGCCACGAGAATTCACAATTACAAGGGTAATCCCAAAAATAAGGTCTTCAATACGCTGGGACCCCAGGTATACTTTTCGCGCGGTTGTTGGTTGCACTGCCGTGTTTGATGCTTTCCCCACTCTCAAGCAAATCATTGTTTAGCCTACAGGATGCTCAGTTTTGGCTTGACAGCCGTTTGTAATAGGGCTTCCGCTTACAGCTACCGCTAGCTGCGAATTTCCCGCAGTTATTCGGTTTTTAAACGCAAAAGACACTAAACCATCCAAATTTATCGCCAATTGACGAAAGTGTATAGAGAGTCACGCATGATTGTGATCGCATGAAAGTTTACGACAAGAGACCGTTAATTCCCGACAAAAAAGATCAGAAGATCGCTCTTGATGATCTCTGCATTTTAATTTCTGAGGTTTCTCAAAGCACCATGTATAGAACTTGACTAAAAATCGAAATGCGCTTTAGCGATGATGACGAGGTGAAAGAAATGGTGCAAAGCTTCCTCAACGACACGGTCGCGAGCTGGTACGACATAGGCATACAGAAGCTACCACAACACCTACAAAAATGCATCTACTGAAACATCAATTATATAGAAAAATAGGGGAACATTCAAGCTTCAAGATGATGTATCAATTATTTAAAAAAACTTTTCTTTTTTTTCTAAAAGCTAGGAAATTTTATTTTTGGAATTATACTCGTAGTATTGTCAGCGCGCAAGTGATAAACACATTTTATCTCGCGTTATTTTTTATGATGTTTCGTCCTGAATGTAAGGAAAAAAATTATAACTACGTATGGACACTAACCAGCCCTTTGAATTTGCTCAATCTTGAAGTGAGCCCTCTTGTAGTGTTACGTTAAATTTTATTAAAAAAATACGTCGCATTTTGTCCAGATCCGTAAGAACTACTGGCTCGGGGAATTTCATCTCATCTCCCTCTCGATCAACTTGGGCATTATCTTTTGACATTTCTACCACACTATAACAGAGAAACTTGAAGCTTTCTGGCAAGCTTAAATTGAAATTGAGTACTGTAATGTAGAGAGTTTAAACCGATCCCTGATAAAAACAACAAAGAATCTATGTGAGGAGTTTTCGTATAAGAAATATCTCAAATCGATTTAATTCTCTTGGTTTTTATAGCAATTTTAATAGCAACTATTTTTTATTTTAAATTTTTTAAGTGTACTGTAGGACTTACTTCTGATCCATTATAAAAAAATACATTCTGTATCTGTACACGCAAGCTCACAAAAGCATTACTGGAGCCAAACACGGTATTCAGCAGACGAGCAAAAGAACGCAAGACATCCTTTTCAGGACGAGCAATAAGCTTTTTCGATTACGTGTAAGGTGAAGCCTCCTCCGTATTTTGTTACAGATCCTTCAATACCCCTTAAAGTTTTCTCAGGACCGAAAGACATTACCAGGCTGAAAACATTTATGAAGCCCAGAGCAACGCTATTGGGTGCTCCGAAATGTATGTTTTATATCAAAACGCTTTATTGGAAAATATATTGCTTCCATATCTGCTTTGAGCGGCAGATAGCATCGTAGCGCAAGGAAGCTGGCGAACTGAAGCCGATGTACTGCAGCGAACTAAACCGCCTCGGCGGCAAAAAAGCTAGACGTTGATGAATGGGTGTAACGCAAGTTGGGGATAATTGCGGGGCAATATTTGGCGTAGAAGCAAAGTGTCGCTTGTCGTTTCGGCGGAACATAAAACGCGAAACAAACCACGCATCCTACGGTTACGCTCCGAAAATTCCAAATAAGATGCGATCCGGGACGCTCGTTTCGCAAGGGACCCCGCAGTGGACTCTTTAAATTCGATACAGCAATATGGCGGCGGGGTAGTCCAAAATGCATTACTTGTTACTTCTTGTCGATGCGGCGTCGCGGCGAGGGTGCGGGTTTCGAACGAGGTTAAATGCGGAATATCAGGGTGGATGTACGAACGTCGTGAAAGTGAATGAGGCGCAAAAAAGGGTCGCCGTCTCTATTGCTTCCTGACAAGCAAAAAGCGACGGGCAGCGGCGTATGCAAAACCGCCACTCGTGTCGAAGTTCTGTAGGGCAGCTGATGATGCTGGTAATGGGATTTTAATGTCGTATGCATAGGCAAAGCTTGATTAAAACATAAGTGATGCTCATTTGTCGAAGCACCAATTTCTGCGAGCCCTGGCGGTCTTGCTATGGCTGGGTTCACATAAATACAAGGTTTGACATAAAAATAATGGAACTCTGGCTTCTTCCATTTTTGATTCCCGTCTGATTCTAAAAAACATTTCTGTAATTCTCAATACTTTTTGTACTATATTTTCTATATAAGAGTATCTTTATAATACCAATTTAAAAAAAATGCCAAAGGATATTCAAAGCATAGATTTTATCCATCTTTCTTTGTCTTTTTTTGCTCTTCTTTAATTATTATTTTAGTATGCATAGTTAAGCTTGAGTACAAAACTTTAGTCATAAATTTCTTGTTAAAAATGAGTTGATCCATATTTTTCTGAAACATTAACCTTCAAAATTTATTGGTTAAAAATTAAACCAAAATTTATCCACAACTTTTTTTGAAAATACAGATTCGTATTGTGTAGATGAGATTTTTTAAGGTTTAGTAGTGGGCTCTCCTACGTTTTAATTTTAAGAAAACAAGAATATAATTGAGTATTCATACAGAATGGTCAAAATTACATATACATCGCCTTGTAACTACTATAAAGGTATGAGTGGAGAGGCAGGCGTGTAAATAACCGCTCTCGTGGTGCGGTGTGGAAATGTAGTACGGTCCGTTTGGAACGTCAACCGAGAAGGCCCAAATCGTCCCTTAAACGGCCGTCGCGTAAGCGGATGGGGGCGGCTACCGATATCAACCAACGAGTATTGCCAAATCGCTCACCTGAATCGGCTTCTGCTTCGGCTTCGTCGGCGATTCCAAGGTGGCCACCTCTGCGCTGCGAATCTGGTATCTGCGGGATGATAAGACGCGACCCAATTGGCCGCGCTGCGGGGTGCGAACGTTTCTTGCGGGTGAAGACACGACCGAACTGGTCGCGCTGCGGATGGCGAGTGTTTCCGGGCTTCGCGCCTGGCTTGGCGGCAGGTCTTTGCGGGCAATTTTCATTCGCCAGCACCTTTCATATCAAAAGGTGCCGCCGACAGCGTATGCAGACTTGTCGGCTGAGCAAAAGCCCAGATGCCGTTTGTGTGCGACGGCAAAACGTAGCAGATATCAAAGGCCCGCATGCCGCCGCGATATAAAGCGGTTCAAGGGCGAAAAGGCCGCCACACCAATGAGCTATCATCGTTATCTTTAAATTACAATATTTTTTGCAAGTTGAGGAGATTTTATGATTTATTATGCAATAACATTTAATAAATCGAATAACCCTGAATACTCCCAAATTAAAAGGAAGAGTTCAATAGCAGATTTTTTACTTTACAATTACAATGAATAATTAACCTGGTCTGGACATAACTTAAACTAATATCCACATAATCACACAAAATAGTCTAGAATATCTGATGGCTTAAATCTCTTGAGCCTAGGTTCAACTTTATCACTTTTCGAAAGGCACTCAACAAGCGAATTACATCTTTGGTCACTCTCCCAAGCAAATACTCAATAGCTTCTGTTGGCGACAAAGATTTGAAGTAGTTTTGTATAGATTGATTTTTAATATTAGAAACGTGAATTTTGAGTTTGTATGTAATTTATATTTAAATTTGCCAGCTGGACACCTTGTACTTTACTATCTTCTACGGAGTCTTCGCTTTTCATCAGTTTTCTGTTTTACAAATATGGTGTACTTGGTGTTTGAGATGAGACGTATTTTTTGAGAAATTGTCTGCCAACAAGTCTGTTACAGTTTTAGCAAAGTATTCTGTTGTTGCTATCCAATTATTTTCAGTTTTAAGATCAACATTCGGCGAGAATGTAGAAACTACTAATTCTTTGAGTAACTACCAGTTGGTGTGTTTATTGTACAGATCGGCTTGTTATATTGGTTTATATTATCAGAATAAACGGCGAATGGTCAGCTTATAGATCTAGAATGACTCCTTTAACTGGACAGCAGTCATATAAAGCTAGCAGTTTTATCGGATAACATCTCACCCATCAATAGCTTCTATAAACCAATGTTGCTAGTTATCTTCATTAATTCTCTGACTAGTCAGTTACTAAAAATCTGATTCCTAATGAATTGAAGTAGTGCTCATAACATTATTTATGATTATGTTGAGGAGGACAATAAACCGCTGACAATATTATTGGCCCTGCCCAGTCTTCAACAATGATTGAAGTTGTTTATTGATCACATTTTTAACGATTACTCCGCAATCAAAATGTTGTGTTATATATACTACATACCCTGTAATTTTTAAATGGCTTATAAATGTGAAATGTAAATTGGGTATGAGCTTAACATCAATGCGTTGGTTTGTAAGAAAAGATATCACTTCATCACGATGTAACTAGTCACTGAGATACACTTCATATAAAATATCGCACTGAAGTTTATTATTACCTTGGTTTACTCCGTTGACTACATCATCTTTTTGTACTTGTTTATGTCATCTAAAAATCTGTTTATGAGAGTTTATTGTAATATTACGTGTGATTATTTCTTACAACATAGGTGTGTGTAGGATTTGCTCGTATTAGATTCTGAGTTGTAATTGCGATCTCCCTCTTTCGTAAAGAAGGAAGCATTTTTTGTTGAAGTTCTTTGTATATAAAGCAGCTCCTGTAGTTAGCCTTGCAATTCCCATTAAGGTTAAAGCATCACGCCATTAGTTTTTTTACGCTGGCACTGAGGAGTTAAGTAATTACCGGTAAATTTGACGCATCTCGGGCTCCTGTTACAGAAGTTTTTCGTATAACGAAAGCGATGGTAGTTACCACACTGGTGAAATTTCCGTTATACAGAGGGAGGTTTGATTTTCACTGCTAGGTGAACAAGGCTGTCGATTCTTTGTTATTGTTAGCTTAAGATCTACAAAAGAAGGTGGTAATTGTCCTTTTTTAATTCTCTGTTTTACATTTCATATGTTGCTAATTTGATAATTGTGTGCCTTTAGTAAGCACTCTAAAGAAACGTGTAAAAAATTTTTATCTGCTGAAATCATTTTGTTATTTATTGAGAGCCGTTAGATCCATGTCTCTGGTAACACTACAGCCTCTTGGACTTACTACGCTTTTTGCATTTTCTTTACAGCATTTTTTCAGTATTTTTTACTGAATAGAATATTGTTTTTTTTTTTTAATAAAACAAGTCACATTGTTTGCACTCTGGTCTCAATTGTACAATCCTATTTTGGTGAGGTGAGAAAACAATGTCCTGTAAGGTGACTTATAATAGTTTGTCACTGAGTTTGTTTATAATAGTTTTTTTATGTCTTTCCCTTGGTACGCTTTATGTTGTTTTCTGACCCATTCTCTTACCTGACTTCGTGTAGGAGTACCTAAACTCCCAGAGCCGGTTTGGAAACCATATATGGAATTGACGATTCTTTTTATGCTAGCTCATCAGTTTTACAAATACCTGCAACCTCACAGTGCCCTGATACCCACAATACTTGTAGTCTGTCAAATCGATGAGTTCTTTGCAACATTCTCATATCAACCTGAATGTTACCTTTGGTTTCTTTAATGCTTTCGGGATGCCCGTCTAGCCGTGAATATGTTGATTTTCCTACTTTCATATGGCCTCAAATTATTTTTCCTGGCCCAACATTTTTGTTTGTACAACAGACCTATATTCTTCTAGTGAAAAGCTTAACCGAAAGTTTTCATTTTCATAATATATGCCTGTTTCCGTTCCAGGCCCGACTTTTGGTCGTGTATACCAAATAATTTTGTTGCTTATTCCGTTTATACATTGATTTCGATACACAAAATTAACCTTAAAATTTATGTTCAATGTAAATTTTGGCATTATATGGTTTGCTCTCATTAGTGTCGCCTTTTTTAATATTTTGAATACGTTAATTTCAGTTAAGTGTTGAATCTAAAATAACTCCAAAATACTGTACCTCACCCGATAACATTATTTCTACATCTCGGAGCCTAAGAGATCCCAATCCCTTAAGGTTTCTCCTTCTTGTGAATGCTGCTATAGTAGATTTTTAAGAATTTATGTTTAATTCCTCTGCATCTGTCCAAATTGTAACCAGATTGAGGGTTTATTGTAACAGTCCTTAACTGTATTGTTAAATTTCCCCTGGGATAGTATAATCAAGTCATCTGCACATCCGCCTTTTCGAATGTCTTCAACAGCTCTTCTACTACAAGGCTCTAAAGGAGAGGAGACAAAACTTCTCCCTGCGGAAATCCTCTTGCAACTCGAGCTACTATTATTTCACCTGTCAGGGATACATATATTAATCTTTGTTTAAACATATAGTCTATCTACTTGCAACTTATTTCGTCGAGTCCTTTGAATCTAGGGACATATTATCATGCGCTCTCTAAATATCCAAAAAGGCAGTATAGTAGTCTTTATGTAGAGGCCAAGTGACTAATTCACAATTTCTGATATGCGTATCAAGCAGTTTTCAGTGCAAAGACATCAGCTAATCGGCCTTAGAGTCTTAGGCTCATCTTGTTCTAAGTATATCGCATATCCTGTAGTACAGAAGATCACTTCCCTTCTGCAACAGAATAGGATATTTGACGTTGGGTCTCGGCGATTTATAAAGTTGGGATGAGTTAATTGCGCAATTTGCTTTATCTAAATCTATCACTCAGATGCGCAACTCTAGTTCTGAAATTTTCCAATCACTTAGTGGTATACCAGCAACCTGCATCTCCGAAAAGGGTACCTTGAGTAGTTTTCTCATTGTTTTCTTTCCAGTATTAGTGTATTTCCGTATCTCCGTTTCAGAGTAGTTATATGGCTTTTAAGATCCTTCGAGAGTATTTTGTGGAACCTGATCCTTTTTTAAATGGTTTCCACCTCCTCTACAAATCTCTTTTGAATGTCCTTAAAACCTTGTTATATTCAGTTAGAACATTTTTATTATTAGCCCATACCTTCGAATTATTTACTGTATAAAAAAATATTTTATTTTTTCATTTAAACAAGATCTTCATTCCACCAGGGCATATTCCTGTTAGAAGCTTTATTTATAATTGATAATTTATCTGAGTTCATCTGGTGTTTTGAATGATTTTATCTTCCCCATTATATAACTTTAATTTCGTATTGATGTTTGGCTGTGGATTCTAGCAATTTGATTAAAGTTTCATTATTTTAACACCAAATACAAAAGTAGATGTAAGTTTTAGATTGGCCTTCGCAGAAATTAAATTTTGCGTTTGATATTCATCGAGATTTGCAAATTCTAACAGTTTAAATTAATTAGTGGGATGCAACCAGTAGTTTGCAGTTTTTGAGCGTTTTGTTTGAGTAATAATCTTATCACTAGTTTCTACGTTGGTACGTTTCTACTTTGTACTTCGTGATAATCAGGCTCTTTATGTGGTTGCTGATAGATGACACCATTTTGAAAGGACAAATTTTGATTTGTTGTGTTAATTGACGATTTGTGTATATAAATTAATATTAACCGGTTATTGTTGTAGATAGTGATAATTTGATAGCACATAATGCAAGGAATCATTGAATCTGTTTGTGGGATATGTAAATAATAATAAGCTGTACTAACTTCTAGTTGCCCAGATAAATTCCTGCACACTTGAACACTGATATCTTGAAGCTATTATTTAATACCGACCCGAATATCGACTATACCACTCATATCTATACCTTCCAAAATTGTTTCGTATTAAATTTTGCTTTTTATTATTTTTTTTACAAATTCACTTAGTATTAACAATGATATGTACGCTTTCTGTAGTGTTCAAACGGAGTTATTTTTTATAATTTGAAGGTGATCATATCATGGTTATTATTATTTTGGGTTGTTTTTGAGTTTCTTCAAATCTTCTTTTGCATTTTTTTTTATTTTTAATTTAAATATAATATTTTTTTATGCACCTTAAATGTTTTTAGCGCCTTTTATTCTCATGCTAATGTAACATTGTACGATGGGAATATTTTCATCTGACATTGGACAGCATGTAAACTTCAAAATGCCTTATTAGCTACCAGCATTTTTTTAAATTAAAATTAAGCTTTTCAAAATTGTTAATGTTTTAACCATATTTCCTAACTCCTAATCTATAGTTAAGATAATTTATGCAGCCAGAAAATATTTGTTTTTACTACACTTGGATTATTTGCAAAATCTAAAAATGTTCTGCCTAACATGGTAATGAATTTTGTAACATAATGAAAACGAAATGGTGCGCTTCTGACATTTGAGAACTGGTAACAAAAAAAATCAGTTACTGTAGAAATTTAGTTTGTAATATTCTTCGAGATTGCTACGTGCTTTTTTAACTCCAAAATACCAAATGAACCCATAAAGTTATTTAATTTTATCGCCAGTGTGTTATAATCTTGAACTACATTTTTACAACTTTAAGTTGCTTAAAAATTCTAACAAGGCGTTGTAAAACCAAAGTATCTTGATGAAACAACATTTTTGCTGTTATAACAGTAAAAATAAGTTTTTATTGTCGCGAATTTGGAAGAGCTGTCTGCTTTAGTTGTTTTTTCATCCCAAAAATAATGTGATCAAAAAAACTTTTTTTAGTAGTAAAGTATGATTAAAAAATGAACTACGTCATCTAATTGCCTCGGTGTTATTTTTTATTTTGTTAGATATCAACGAATATGTTTATTATTTAATAATGCATTTGATACGAACGATACGTGCATTTTTAGGCATTGCGATTGATGCTTGCAAAGTGAAAACAAATTAATCATTCCCACGATATTGTAGTTACAAACCTTTTCTCATTATCAATGTGTTTAACGTAATATTAACTTAGCAGTTGTCAATATAAAACTAAACATCGTCATATTACAATAATACACATGAGTTTAATCCCGAAAAATTGACGTATGCTACATATGCTACGGTTTCCTCGCCTCCAACAACTATTTATGGTTTTAAAGTATTGCATTTCTACTTCCTCCTAGATAGTTGCAAATTTTTTTTTCATCATAATAAATAATGTTTCTGTTCTCCCTCCAAGTCACCATCTGTTGGTTCTGCCATTTATTCTGTATTCGCTCTACTTTGCCATAACCATTTTATTGCTTCATCACGCAGTATACGCTGAATTTCTGTTCAGACCGGTCCGAAAGTTATTGGGATGAGCAAGGACAAATATATCAATTGTCAACTTTTCTCTGATGACCTAACTGTAATCCAAGACAATGAAAATGACCCTCAAAGAGCTTATCACCAACTTTAGTTGGTAAAAGACAAACACTACTGGAAAGAACGAGTCCGAACAAACGTCTTCTTAAACCGCCAAGCAGTCGAACAAGTTAATCACTTTAAATATCTGAGACATAGAATACGAATAAACCATAATATAGAAACCACAACGCACAAATTCCTGCATATGTGCAGAAATATTAAAAAATTCCATCACAGAAATACAATTTTATAGAACTATGGAAACTTCTGTTTTATTTTATGGCAGCGAAACTTGAATTTTAAAACAAAAAGACTATTAACACAACCAAACTTCGAAGATTAAATTCTTGACAACCCTTGAAGGATATGTCAGAACTAACAGAGTTGAGAACGACGTCATAACATAAAATCTAGCAACAACTGAAGCCAACCAGCAAGACTGAACACTACACGTCTAATGAGCCGAAATATCGCCTTGGTGGAAAAAGGACGTGAGTAGACAAAGAAAAAATTGCAGTAGATGAACCGGTTTTACCTTACGTAGAAAACGAAGAATATTAAATAATGATTCTTTCATTTCTGAGCTATCTAGCATAACAACAAACAGAAACATTGTTGAACTACAACACATTAAAATTAATTTATTCTTAATATGTGTATCGATGTTTCAAGTACTCTTGGTAATCTTAGAATTTTGTTTGGTTGTTCTCCTTACATTTGTTTATGATTTCTAAATCTATTGTTAAGTTACATACTTTAAATATTTTTTACCATTGAATTTTAATTTTTAAGGTTAAAAGCGCATACATTCCAATTTTTCTACTTTAACGTGCGAATCGCTAGAAGGCAGTACGAAAGGTATTATGATATTATTGCATACACACACAAACACCGCACTACGGCCCTTGAAGAGCTTCGGTTTCTTAACAACTGCCTTCCAGCTTTGTCCACCTTATGCTAAAGTTGATCCAATTTGGCACCCTTAGTTTGTTTATATTGGTTGATACATTGTCCCGCCACCTTAAACTAGGTCTTTCCCTTGCACATCTTCCTTCTGGGTTCCCGATGAAAACATTTCTAGCGGCTTTTGTCTGAGGCATTACCCACATGTCAGCCATTTTAGCCTTTGTCTTTTGATCCACCCTACTAGTTCTTGATCGTCGTATACTTCTCGTAGTTCATGGTTTATGTGCATTCTCCATCCATCAGTTTTGTCATAGACCCAAAAATTTCCTGAATACCCTTCTTTCGAAATGGTTTAGTAATTCTTCGGGTTTTTTAGTTAGCCTCTATGCTTCGCATCTATACGTCATCACAGGTCTTATGATCGTTTTATATAGTCGCCGTTTACACGTTCTAGTTACTGATCCTGACTTTAGGATGCTGTTGAGGCTAAACAAACATCTGTTGCCCGCCATTATTTTTTGTTTAATTTCGTTAGTGATGTTGTTGCTTCGGTTTATTGTTGTCTCCAGATATTTAAATTCATTAGCTCTGCTAAACCGCACTTCGCCTATTACAAGTTCATCATCCTCTCTTTGTGGTTGTTAGTATTCTGGTTTTATCAGCGTTTACTATTAACCCTGCGTATCTTCCAGCTTGTTCAATACTTGTAAGTGTTGATTACATCTCGCTTCCTTCTTCCTAGTATCACGACATCATCTACATAAGCAAGAAGTTGTGAGTACCTCCGACTCTTACTCGAGATTTTCTAATGGTAGTTTCTGGTACCATATTAAAAATTATAGGAGACAATACGTATCCTTGTCTTACTCCCCTAGTTATTTCAAATTCCCTGGATGTGTGTTGGCCAGCTCTTCCCTTTCGAAAATCTACCTGATAGTCTCTAGTTTTCCTAGATTCTCTGCTAGTGGGGTAATCCTTTGATTGATTATATTAGCGAATACTTTATTCAATTCAGGTGTTATACCTCGGTAGTTGTCACATAACAATTTACGTTCTGTAAATTGGCAAATAATGCCGATTTCTTGAGTAGTTTAATCTTTCAAATGATGTGACAGTTTATGAAAATTAATCAATTCTTCACCCAGCATTTTTAACTGAGGTAATATGTTATTAGTTCCTGGAGCATTGTTTTTTTGCGTGGCTCTGATGGCATTTTCTGTTTCGTTCAGTAATGGTTCCTGTATTTTTTCTTTTTTGTAATCCTTATAATCGGCTGAAAACCTTTCTTTATTTCGTTGACTATCTTGTAAATGTTTGGTTTGTTTTTTGGTATTCTTCACCTCGTTATTCTTTCGTATTTTATTTGCTTTCCTTCCTGGTTTCTTCTTAGCAACTTTAGGCTTTCTAGTTTTGTCATTTAGCCCTTCCTTATTTTCGTCAAACCAGTGGTTAGAACTTCTGGATGATTGTTTTCCTATGGCAGTTTCTGGTGTCGTAATTATTATGTCTTTAGTGATATTCCAGTAAGTGTCTATATTTGCATTTTCTTGTTAGATTTCTGGTTTTTACTTTCTTATCCTATATAGAAAATGTAATGGCGGAAATTTGGCTACCCAGTTTTTACATTTCTGGACGAATTATCGCCTCAGGACACCAAAAAGTTGGTTTGGGCCATTGTCTTCTTTGTGTGTGTGATTTCGTTTGTCAGTAAACAGGATATCTCAAGAACCGTAAGAGCTAGACTTGAAATTTGGTTAGAATTCTTGAGTTTGGACCAGTGCGAAGCTTTTGGTAAATATGCTTAGCCGTTTTCCAAGGTTCCTAAATCGTCGCAAAGCGGTCCCGAATCTAAACGGTTGAAGATACAAAAATGTATGAGAATAAATTATTTATTATCATGAGATAAATGTAATTTAAAATAAAAGTTGATAAAATAGGAACTCGTAAAAAATTGAAGCTCAGGATTTTAATATACCGGTGTTCATAAAATGTTTTGGGAAATTTATACTACCGGATAGATCAAACTGAGACAAACAAAAATTATAATGAAATTTTTGATCCGAGATCAAATAAATAAGTTATAGCCGATTAAAATTTAATTAAACGGATCAATCACAGCGCGCTCGGAGAGCTACTGGGCCGACTGCGGAAGGACGGGGAGCGCTTGGCCGCAGGAGGAGCACGCAGGCGATAACGGAGAAGGCCGTACGGCCGAGCTCGCACGGTTACCTTCAGTGACGTAGCAAAATTTTAAGTACGAGTCAATGTACTGTTGTACTGTTTATTTTAATCAGCTTTAGAGTGTTGGACTCGCACCTCGTCCTTTTTTAAATTAACAAATTTTTAGACGAGAGCAGGGCGGGGCCGAGACGATGGACTCGCGCCTCGTCCTTTTTTAAAATAACAAGTTCCGGGACGAGATCAGCGCAGGGCCTAGACGATGGACCCGGTATAATATATAATAATGGGATAAGGAAAGTCGTGTTATGTTTACACCAGATTTTTTTTTTGTTGTATTCTAGCTCTGATTTCCTCCTGGTACCGATTAAGTTGCTCATTGTTTTCTAATTTTCTTACATCCCATTTTGCCTTCCTTTCACCCTTCTGAATAAAAGTCCTAAAAATTTTCTGTCTCACTGTTACTTAGCAGAAAATGGTCTGAGGCACAATCAGCTCCTTTTTTTCTTCTCACATCCATTAAACTTGTAGCGTGCCGGATATCAATCAAACAGGTTAGTCTGGTTAACGGTGTTTCTATCGGAAAAGGTCCAGGTTCTTTTATAAACGTTCTAATGCGGAATTGAAGTTCCTCCTACTCGTAATCCATGAGAACCAGCAACGTCCACCATTCGCATTCCGTTGTCATTGCTTTCTTTATGTAGCTATGTTTGACGATTGTAGGTATTCTTCTTGCCGACTTTAGCATTAAAGTCCTCAAGAATGATTTTTATGTCATTATCGCAGCAGTTTTGTATTATTTCGCCTAATTTACAATAACCGTTCTTATCTTTATCGTCAGCTTTTTCGGCGGGTGCATATACATATAATAAGATTACGTTACAGAAGATGCCTTATACTATGAGTTTGCAGAGCCTCTTGTTAATACCCTTAAAATCAATCACTTTATCCAACAGACTGTTTTCCACCAAAAAATCCGTTCCACACTCGTGTCTACCTCCGGTGTCTACTGTATATTATAGTATGCGTTTTAATTTCCCCGGCCATCTTACTTCTTATAAGGCTGTTATCTCTATTTTGTATTTAGAGATTTCTTCTACTACGTCAAACCTCTATAAGCTAACCCGTTCCGAGATCCAATATTCAAGTTTTTCTTCCGTTGCAAAAGTTATCTCCGATTAGACCGTCTACCTTTCCGTCTGTTATTCAGTTTTCGTAACACTGCCTTTTTTACGGTATGTGGTCGTTGGCCAACATACAACCCTCCTTCTTTATCTGGGCTTGAGACCGCAGGACGCGCCAATACAAGCGTCGCGTCTTGGCAAAGTTTTTGATATTGCATGACAGTACCTTAAACATACGGTGAGTGCTATAAGATAAGCTGAACTACTCTACTAAAAATATCGAAATAAATTTAAAATGAAGGATAAAATCAACCATAAGAATTTTACTTATATGATGAAACATATGTATCAAAATCGAAAGTAATTACAGGTGTTGGAATTAAGTGGTAGCGTTTTACATGAGATGGCGTAGGTAGTACAGCATTTCGTTGTTAGCTACAGTAATGTATTCATCGTGAATCAGCTATCATTGAACGTCATTTGCTTTACATAACTTTTTTTGAATCGTAAATAACAGCACTCTATAATTTATTGAATATGTTAAAATTCGTGCCGAGTAAAGTGTTTTTGCGGGGAGTTTTACTTCATTACTTTAATATGAACAAAGGTGCTGCTTATCGTATTTTAATGAAAGTATATAGTGAACATGCTCTAGCTGAACAAACGTGTCGAAAGTGGTTTGCACGTTTTAAAGGTGGTGATTTCGACTAGGATGACAAGGAGCGACCTGGCCAGCCGAAAAAATTTGAAGATAATGATTTAGAGGCATTGCTCAATGAAGACTCTGTTAAATTCAAGAATTCACATTTTTCTTCAACGTAAGAGATACCAATAAGACGACATTCCCATATGAATTGAAACAGGAAGCGGCCTTTTTTACGGTATCGTGGCAGAAACAAAAAGGCACCGATAAATGATCCATTACGACAATCCAGCGCAGAAAATCATGGGTTAAGCCCGGCCAACCATCAACATCAGTGGCAAACCGAATATCCATGGTTAGTTCTAAGCTCTGTAATTGTTGGGATCAATGTGAAATAATAATGAAGACCAATGAAACCAAAAATTACTTATGATGAAACATGTATCATCGAAAGTGCATTGAAAGAAAAGCCGGAAATACTCCGAAAGACAGAAGGCGTTTTTGCTAGCATTCGTTTTACCCGAATGAAAACCTGTAATCAAACATACCTGGAAACACTTAAATGAAGTCTCTCGAATCGTAAATAGATGTTTATTTATTAATATTTAAATTCGTTCCGGCTCATAGCCTGTCTGAGCAGAAGTTCACTTCTTACAAAGATTGTAAAAAGGGTTCTGGATTGCATCTAAGAAAGCGTTTTGAAGCGTATCGTCAAACGTTGAAAGATGGTCAAAAGTAGTAAAAGGATGGATACTTTAATTAATGTATTTTTTGATTTTCGTTTAAAAGAAATAATTTTTTTTCATTACAAAACGCTACGAATGAATTCCAATTCCTAATATATAAAAATATAAATTTATGTTTGAAAAGTTCTTTAATTTCAAGTAGATATTTATTTAGGACATGGACCCAAAGTTTGATGTTTCACGCAGTCCATAAAGTTTCAACTGCTTTTTTTCGGAAATAAAAAGTTTTTTCATTAATTTCGTATAGTACTGTACAAATCATTAGAAAATTTGCATTTGTAGGTGGTATAGTTTAAACATTAAACGCCCCCCCAACTCGAAAACGCCTCTTTTACACGCAGTCGGTCCGTGCTTTTACCTTTACACAAACAGCCACTTCAATCAAATTAATTATTTCCACGATAAAGCTCTTTCGTCTTGGAAGTTCAATGTTGTAACGACGACAAAATGTACTCTGCACTGCAGTCTCTGACTTTGTCTTACTAAACTCACGAATGTAAAAAATCTTGTGCTGCACTGTAACCATCTCGCTAATAACTAACGCTGCTGCTAGAATGAGCTAGGTACAAGCACTCTAGCGGTAATATTCGAAACCTTAGAACCTCGAAACCTCTTTGAAATGCTGTGTGAACCATTCATATACAATGGAAATATAGCCATATGAAATTGAGTTCATCATTTTGAATAACTTTGTATATATACGGCGCCAAAATGTGGGTTATAAACACATTAAGTCTTTAATGTGATTTTAAATTTAAAATACTTATTTATCTACTCTATTGACTTTGCCTAGTTTATGCAAATGATGGTTTATTTTTCATCGGGATGGTCAAAATATTTATAATAATTGTCATGAAATGTTTCGAGATTTGGAAACGTATACTAGAGAAGACCTCCTTTAAAGATATTGCTTTCAACATCCTCAGTTTCCTATTGAACTTTCAAAAATCAAAATATAATTTTTAATACTTTTATGATGGTCGATTTTTCAACACAATTTGAAGATAAAAATAGGATTATATTATTTTACTCTCCAATTCTAAAACCCTCAAATGTTTATATGAAAATTTAGCCCAAAATCTGTTCTAACCGTAAGAAATTTATTTAAGTTGATCTGAATCGTTCCGTCTGAATTGTCACGCAAATATTAGTCAATAATGTAAAATCCTAAAGCATAAAACAAATAAAATAATTTGTTTGGAACACGGCGCCTACCGAATGCCATAACTTTAAATATAACCGTCGGTTGCGTTTTATAAATTAAATTTTGATTCATGTCGAGATACATGCGCCGCTGCAAAATTTATCTGGCAACTCGCGGAGCCTGCTATTACTGAATTTGCTCTTTGCGCCAGATATTGAATAATCGCCCAATTTGCCCCATTGCAGCGTTATTGCGACTAATGGCTTTTGTGTCCGTATTAGTGTAAAAATGAGCGTTCGCCGCGTCTGTTTGTTCTTTTACTCCACCGCCCCTGTTTGTCGTGCTAATGGAGCCTGCAAAGCGCTGCAAAAAGGCGCGCAGATACGAAGGCGATAAGCGGGCAATTTCAGGCGGTCCGTTTTTTGGCCCAAATTGGCCTAGTGCCTTTCAAAAAAAGTTTTCTGGCACCTTTCAATAGCATTGTCAGCTTGTTCCTCAAAAAGGTACTGGCGAATAATTCTTTCAGCCCGCAATGCTCACTAGACAGTACATTTTTGTGAATGTATTGGTTTTTGTTAAATGGCACGTGTATTTCCACTATTCTAGATGTTACAGTTTTGATGATTCACAAAGTCATTCAAAAAAAGAACTTTACTCCCCAGCATACGGTGCCATAACGACTTTGCGATTTGTTTAGATACCAACATATACAGATGCAAACTTCCAACGTCCAACTGGGTGCAATTCAAATCCTTAAGTTTAACTTAGATCACTATTATTTTGCTAGACTATTTGATTTATGATTAAAAAGGTTCACAATTTATCATGTAGTACGCAAATTCTAGCTAGTGACTTAGTCGTTGATCAACGCTTTCTCTAATATGCCGCCATAGTCCAAGAAAAATATTACTAATAATTCAGTTTTTTATTTTACACCGTTTTTAAGGACGATCTATTCTTCTTTGTTGAGAACAAGGCGACCTTAACGTAGTTACCGATAGACCATTCCTCATTGCGGCTTCGCCGGTAAAACTTATATTGGTTAATATAGTTGTTAAAAAACACCTGTATATTATTGCAGGAGAAACAATCAGGCAAGGTCAGATAATAAAATTCAGTTAAAAAACTAAACAGAAAGAATTTATTTAAATAATTAAGGAAAATTATTTAAGTTTCAAATTTTAGGAAGTTTTGTGGGTAACTAAAAAAAGAAAATAACATTAAATTAATTGTTATAAATTTATACCCATTAAATGTATTTGAACTGTTCATTAAAAACATTGAAGCGCTCAAAAGAAGTCGGTATTTACCATAGTCACTTCAACTGAAAGCCAGTGACGTCGAGGCCTTGCCGACGTATTAGTAGGGGAGCGAAACCTACTCTATACGCCCAGAAGGGTGCGAGCGGTGCTTAGCGGTGGAGAGCGGTTTGTAGTAATCTCCAACGGTTATTTCTAATACGAGAAGCGGTGGCACCGGTGTCGTCGAGCGATAACGGGCGATCAGCGATCATAGATCCTCTTTTAAGGGCTGATTGAACTCGACTTGCTTCTTGCGACCTTACTCCGCTGCTTTCTGACGAAAGGTCTCGCTGTAAACAAGACATAAACACAAGCAGATTTTTCTCGCATATGAATTCGCACACACAATCGCAACAAAAGAAATAACATTCTTTTACTTTGACATTTAAATATAATTTAATTGCCCCTTTGTTTTTCGATTACTTTTAAATTTTTACTTTTAAAATTAACTGAACTGCCACACTTTTATTACAACTATTGATTTGTTGAGAATGAACTTATATAATAGGATTATTTAGAAAAGTGAAACTTAACCAAGTTTCTGAAATTTAACTTTCTGGTAGGGTGGCATTCAGTGTTTTCTTTTTTAAAGTTGCATATTTTGTAGTAATATAAGATTATCTAACTTATGTGCTAGCTCATCAAAAATTGGTTTTAATATTTACTTCAACAAATACACTATTAGCAGTTATTTCAATTATATTATTTTAATTTAAAACTCTGTAGGTCTTATTAGAATTTTTTTATTAACAAATGTTAAAATAGAAAAGAAAATAACGATAGTACTATTATTAAGGCAACAACTACAGTAGTGTATGCATTGCATAAACAATTTGTCGGTATAAGAAGCAGTTGCAAATGAAAATACCCCGATGTTATTCAAATATTTGCATTGTTCGAGACTTTGTCGAAGATGACTTGGTTTTGTTAACATTTGAACGAAGCTAAACTTGAATATCCTACGTTACGACAGCGCTCACCCACATACAGCTATGCAAACTTGAAAATAATTGAAGATTGGTCTGGACTATACTAAAACATTCTTTTCGCAGTTTAAACTTATGACCTTGCAATTATCATTTTTTTGACTAAAAAGAAGTACTTGGAATTTTTGCTCAATTCGCTGGTGTCACGATCACCTTTATCGTAAAATATCAAGTTCAAGATACTGCTTAGCCTTAAAAATGTGTTTTAAATCAGAAGATTTCATAAAAAATAACTTTGTATGTTTATATTTTTATGATACTTCAATAAGTTAACAATATGGTTCGAGGTTAAATCAGACCCTTATATTCAGTTGTTATAAAGTATGCCCAGAAAGTAACGAAACTAATTCCAGAAAATTATAATCAAAAAGGTATTCAGAAATTTCTAATAATTGTCAAACCTTAGAAATCTTGTAGACGTCAATTTACTATTGTGAGTTAGAAGCTGGTCCATTTTTGTTGCCGTCTTAATTGACAAAAATAAAATAAAATTTGTAGATAATTAAATATCTTTCGAAAAATAAAGCATCTCTGAAATTTTAAAAGGTACAAGCAAGGTCTAAAAATGATCTCCCTTTTTCGAAACAGCAATAAAAAGAACAACATAGATTCTGTTCAATGTTTTATTGTGCCGTCATATACAACAGTGCTTACGATTTAGTCATCAACCAATTTTGAATGTGATATCGTCCAAATGTTTACACGCTCGAGCCTCCTTCAGCCTCACCTTAATGTTATGCATTGCTTGCATCATTTTCACTGATGCTGCTGCGACTGCGTTGCGAATAGCATCCTTTAATTCCTTGATTCTCCGCGAGCTACGTCTTTGTTGAAACTACAGTGGTGCATTTTGTGTTCGTTGAGTCTGGGCTACAAGAAATTGCCTAACATCACAATATAGCAGGTAGTTGTGATAGTCAGCGCGCGTCCTGCTTCCTCAAGAAAAGACAGTCCTATGATATCAAATTTAGTGATACCACAGCAATAGTTATGCGGTGCTTGCGGGAAAGTAGCAAATATTAGGCATTAGCCAAGTGCGTTGGTCAGGTTCTGGCGTATATAACTAAGACAAAACATTGACTTACTATTCCGGAAAAAACGACATTGAACATCGAGAATGAGTTCGTTTTATCATTGACAAATTCATACAAAAATTTATTATTAAATTCATACCTTAATTCAGAACAAGCTGCACTTCTACAGTTAAATGCAAACCCGGTAAATATAAATATTGTACAAGTTTACGCTCCCAAAGCAGATAAAGGTAATGGCGAGATAGAAAACTTTTATAACGAATTACATCATTTCGTGAAAATAATAAAGAAACATAAAATTATTATTATAATGGGAGATTTTAGTTCAAAGGTGGGAAAAAAAGGTATTAGACATAGTAGGTGAATATGTTTTGGGGACAGAAATGATCGTAGAAAACGTCTCATCGAATTCTGCCAAAAGGAAAAAATGACAATAACAAATACTTAGTTGAAAGTACCAAACTATAGATTATACATGTGGGCGTCGCCGCAACATACTCTACAAACAATAACTATAAATCAGATAGATTTTATAACTATCAACAAGCGTTTTAGAAACGGTGTTAAGAGTGTTAAAACCTATCGTGGCGCAGATATCCACTCCGATCTTAATTCTTGATAGCCAAATTGGATATAACGTTAATAAGGAACAAAGACCTTTAAGCATCAAAAGAATAAATATCGAGAAACTGAGAAATCAACACGTTGAGAAAACGCTTACCCATGCAATTAATCAAGAATTATCAAAAACTATTTTGAAAATGATATCGAATCCCAACGGAAACTCGCAGAAAGCACAATAATTAAATTC
Organism: Sinelater perroti; assembly: GCA_036346155.1. Lineage (NCBI taxonomy): Eukaryota > Metazoa > Arthropoda > Insecta > Coleoptera > Elateridae > Sinelater > Sinelater perroti. The sequence goes on from JARFIY010000077.1 coordinate 5,079,231, forward strand.
GAAAGGAAATTTTAGATTCAATTAAATTCCAACCAAATCGCAAACAGTTGGCAGAAGAAATATTAGCACTAAGAGACAAACGAATAGTTCATAAGAATAGGAATGCACAAAAGTATAAGAAGTAAACACAGAGATAAAGAAAAAAATAACTGAAGCCAAAGAAAAATGGTTACGCCAGAAATGTGCCCAAATGGAAGCACTGCAAGGAAAATTTGACGAATTTAACATCCACAAAAAGTTACAGAAAGTTACTAGCAATTCTAGAAAGAAAATTTTGATACACTCAGAGACAAAGACAATGCTCCAATAGTGGACAAAAGAGGCTTGAAGAGAATTTGGGAAGAATATATTAAAATTTGTTTGACGACAGTAGCCATATATTGTTGTAGACGAAATGTTAGAAGAACCAGAAATCTTACAGGATAAAATAGATTATGTAATAAGAACAGCCAAAATCGGCAAAGTAGTTGGGCCAGATGAAATACCAGTCGAAATAAAGCTTCTAGATGACACAAACAGGAAAACTTTGACAAAATTGTTTAACTATATCTACAGCAATGGACAGATCCCCGAAGTATGGTTAAAAATCTATATTTATTCCTATATCAAAGAATAATAATGTAAAAACCTGTAATAATTTCCGTATAATAAGTTTAATGAGCCATGTCTTAAAATTGCTATTAATAATGATCCAAAACAGTATATATAAAAAGTGCGAATTTATAATCGAAAATACTAGGAGTGGACTTGGAATAAGAGATGCACGGTTCAGTTTAAGCGTCTTGTTACAAAAATTTAGAGTATTTTAAAAACCGGTTTATCTTGCTTTTGTTGATCTTGAGAAGGCATCTGATAGGGTATAACGAAAAACTGATAAATACATTACAAGGCATTGGACTAGATAGTAAAGACATAAGGCTACTTAAAAAGTTGTATAGGAATCAGACAGGTACGCGTAGAAGACGAAGAAACAGAAGAAATACTTATTAAAAGAGATGCGAGACAAGGATGCGTATGCCAGTTCTTTTCAACTTTTCAACTGTAAATAATAATGCACGATTAGAAAGAACTAAACGGAAAATTAATTGAAAAGGTTAGAAAGTTCAAATACTTGGGCAGTTGGATCAATGATGACTTAGATCCAGATCAAGACATCAAAGTCAGAATGGAACTGGCGAGAAGTGCATTTCTTAAATACAAACCCATCTTGTGTAATGCATACTCCAAACGAAATTGATGAAACCGTGGAGTACCTCACAAACCTACTGAACACAAAAACGATTCAGTAACATATAACATACACCTACATATCAGGCAGCTCGTCATAGAAAAACGCAGAGCTCGTGGAAAATGGCAAAGGACCAGAAACCCTCGAGACAAGACCATCTTAAATAATTTAACCCACCGTCTTCACGAAGCTCTACATGAAAACAGAAATACAACATTCGGGCATTACAGCCTATCTTCAGTAGATTAGTCTATCTGGAAAGCTACAAAAAGACTCAAGAGACCTACTACTCTAGTTCCACCACTAAGAAAACCTGACCATAGCTGGGCTAGATCAAACGAAGAAAAAGCACACACCTTCGGAGTACACCTTGTCCAAGTCTTCAGACCACTGACATCTAATGACCAAAACTTTGATGCAGAAATAGAAGAATATTTATGCGCGCCTGGCCGGTTATCCCTACCCGTGAGTCCCTTTTCACCAGCAGAAGTATATAGGGAAATTAAATTAACCAGCTCGTATAAAGCCCGGCTACGACCTTGTAGTGGGAAGTACTAAACACCTTCCAAAAAGCAGTAGTACTCGTCACAACGATTTTTAATCGCATGCTTGCCATTTCTCACTTCCCTACTCAGTGAAAATACGCTAAAATAATCATGATTGCTAAACCTGGAAAACCTCCACATTAAACCACCTCATATCGACCGATAAGTCTGTTGCCACTATTATCAAAATTATTTGAAAGATTACTGCTATACAGAATCAAGGAAATAACACAACCAGATGAACTAATACCGTCCCATCAGTTTGGCTTCCGTGAGGGGCATTCAACCATTCAACAATGCCATAGGATAGTTAACTACATCAAATAAAATCTGGAAGGGAAGAATATGTGTGCGTCAGTGTTTTTAGATGTGCAACAAGCTTTCGACAAGGTATGGCACACAGGACTACTGTATACAATAAAAAGAAGGTTACCTCATCAAATTTATCTTATCTTAAAATCCTACTTAAATGAACGACACTTCCAGGTTCAAGTTGACAACTCACTATCATCCTACCACTCCCTTTACTCTGGAATTCCACAAGACAGTGTCCTTGGATCCTTTTTGTACCTCCTGTATAACGAAGATGTTCCCACTACAGACACTACCTTAATTGCCACCTTTGCAGATGATACTGCCATATTGTCATCTGATACTAATCCTAACCGGGCATCCGAGAAGCTGCAACTACACCTAAACCTCCTACAAACTTGGCTAGATCGCTGGAGAATCAAAGTAAATAGTGAAAAATCCACCCAAATCACATTCACTACAAAACGCTCCACCTGTCCACAAGTTACTATTTATAATCACCCCATTCCCATAAAAACTGAGGTTAAATACCTAAGACTCCACCTTGACCAAAAGCTGACATGGAAACCCCGTATAAAGGCCAAACGGCAGCAACTAAATTTTAAAATAAAAAATTTATATTGGCATATCAGGCGTAAATCGCAACTAAGCATCGAAAATAAAATTTTACTGTATAAAACCATCTTAATGCCTGTATGGACCTACGGAATTGAGCTCTGGGGATGTAGCAAACCCTCCAATACCAAGATTCTACAGTCCTTTCAGTCGGAGACTATACGTACTCTGGCAAACGCTCAATGGTACATCAGTAACCAAACTCTGCACCACGATCTCAAAATATTCCCTTCATCAAAGATGTCATCGAAACTTCAGCTCGCATTAGCCGAGACTGCACATTGAACCACACCAATCAACTCATCGCCAACCTCTACAACCTCCAACCCGCAAATCGGAGACTCAAAAGGCAGTGGCCTGAAGATCTCGTCGAGTGAATCTTGGAGACCCATCAGTGGATGGAGCCCAACTCATGACATTTAGCAACACCGTCACATTATTTACTTATTACTCTGTAGACGGAGTAGATTGTAAATTTGATAAATTCTAATAAAATCTTGTAATAAACCATTTACGCATCTTTGAGGTTAAAATTAACTTTATGTCTAACGTTACTATATCCTTGAAGGCATACGTAAAATTATTGAATAAAATCAAAGCCTTCAAGATGTGGGTATATCAATGGATATTAAAGATATCATGGCCAACACGAACAATAAACCAGCAAGTATTAGAAAAAATTGGAAACGAAAAACAACTTACAAAAACCGTCAAAATGCAAATTATTATTAAAGGGAAAATACAAGGTAAAAGAGCAGTAGGAAGAACACGCCTGTCATGGCTCTACAATATACGCAACTGGATAGGGCTTAGTGCAGCGCAATTATTTCGAATAGTGGACGATAGAAGTAAATTTAATCAAGTGGTTGCTAACCTCTGATCACGGAGAAGCACACTTTATTAATTTTATACCACAGATTTATTAGTATCTGAGACAATCTTTACAGACAGTTGTGCGGAAGATATTGCTGTCTTGACATCGCATGCTAGTCTTGTTACTACTACAGAGAATCTGCAAGCGCATTTAAACCACACAGAAATCTAACTGCTAAAATTAAAAATTAAACTAAATACAGACAAATCGGTTTATGTCTTATTTACTCTGAGAAGAAGTATCTGCTCTGCAGTAACAGTCAACTAGCAGCGGTAAGAAGAACCTTGATCTTAACTCAAAGTAACCAACAACTGATGTAGAAGGCTAATATTTTAAATATTAATAACTGGGGATTAAATTTAATTAAATTTCAATTTTAAGACAATCGATGACCTTAGAGTACAGATTAAGCTTTGACCAACAGATAGCAGCCCCGATTTAAAATTCATCTAAAGACTTCATAACAAAGCGCTTCATGTGTATGCGCTGTATATGAAACTTATATGTGACTTAAATGTTCGTTGACATAAACAATTGTGATAAACTCTTACAACCATCATTATAATTTCTAATGTAATCCGACTAGAAGTTCAAACCATTTTAATAATGTAGTTAATCTAAATATGACATTAATAAAATTGTTTTAATCAGTAACGTTTCTCAATATTTTAAATTTATAGAGTTACAATGAAAGTTCTCTGGTCAATAAAATCCACTTATCATCGTATGCTTTAAATTAACTCAAAGTAACCATACAATCTAGTCGTGATATGGATAATATGTTTTTGAACTGCACAATCGGGGTTCTAATAATAAAAATTTAATTTTTCACTAAAATCAAACTGCGTCAGATCGAGTGAAAGCATGGTCTCTTTCAAATAAAGCGGCTATTGAAAAATAACTCAATTGTAGCCACGCTGACATAGAAACTGTATATTGTTATTATTTTTGATTATAAAGGAATGGAGCTAGCACCTGCTTACTCCATCATTATTTTCCTCAAAGTATCAAGCTATGAAGTCAAACCTTGTTAACTAATGTAGTTATATCTATAATTCATTATAAAATTGTCTTAATCATTTAACAGGTTTCCATTCAATTATTTTTACATTGATAGGTACCACAATGAAACAGCCGCTGGCAATTAAATCCGCATTTCCATTCTCGAGACTTAATTTTGCGTCCGCGCGATCTTAATCAAATTAGAACTCGGCAGCCCAAATAAAGGAGTCCCGGGCTATCCTAATATTCCGGCCGATTTCAAAGAAAACAAATTAGCGGCTGTCAGCCGGCGGTTGGAGTCGCGGGCTGTTTCCGCTCGCGGAACGGTAATTACAATCCGCTTAGCGCTGGTGCGTTTTTAATTTTACGGAATCGGGCGCCACCGGCAACTTTTAATGATCTGTAATGGAATTTCCTACTGAATACTGAATCGTTAGGCTGCGCGTCGTCGGCGAACAATGCGGATTGTTTCGGTGATTGCCTCGTTAAGGCCGAGGTGGGAACGCCGGATGACCCATTGTTGCTAAGTCTTGCTTAGGAGTGATAAAATGAATAAATAAATTTGTGTCTCCCAGATATTGCTGTTGAAACGACCCTTTCCTCTAATATGAAACGTTTAAAAAGAAACTCATCTACATGAGACCAAGAGGGTGCTGATATTTGTATTAAGGAAAGACATTTTTGCAACAAAACTTATGCAGCATTTTATTCCCAAATATTACTGTAGCTGCTTTCGCAGATTAAATATAAAAATCAACTCCGAGTATTTAGCTTGTAACATTTTTAAATTATTCTTTGACTTTTTAATGGAAATTTTCAGGGAATGTTAAATCGTTGATCGGTGCGGGTTATTTTGATGATAACAATAATAATTTTGCTTAAAAAATTATTTGTGGTCAACAGAACTGTCAAAATATACTCTCCGATCTCTTCTTATGCTCGTTCGTGCATCACGCAGTGGAAATATTTTTTGCGGTTTAAATATAGCATTAGCTATTAATTTTTGTTATTATATATTTAGGGAAAGACCAATAATACAATGTGTTTCGAAAGAAAGATTTTTGTTATTAAAATACCAACTTTGGAAAATTATTTTTTAAAAATAGTGTCATCTATGTAAATATGATCCTACATACTCGCAATACTCTTCTAAACGAGAAGCAAAATTTGTGACCATTACGGGGCACGCAGTTTCCGTGATGGCTACCATTTCTTGACGGATCTTTTCTTTTAATTGAACCAGAGAGCGGATTGCTGCTGTATATTCTTAATTTAAGGTGTCCCTATAAGAAAACATCTATAGAAGTCAAATCAGGGCTGCATGTACACCCGTTTATATCACCTCTTCTGGAAATCAATTTTTGGGGAAGATTTTACGAACTCATGGCGGACATGTTAGAAGTGTGCGATGTTGCTCAATCTTGCTGAAATCACGTTCTGAGATTATAGACAGCAAAATGTTGAAGTTCAGGTACCAAGAAATTGTTCACCATCTCCACATAACACTTTAAAGTCATTGTTAATACGCGGGCATCTTCAAAGAAGTACTGGGCGATTATTCTTCGCGCTGACATTGCAGCCCATAAAGTTGCTTTCGTGAACGAAATGAAAGGGTTTCTCATGCTTGCATCGTGGGTTCGTAGCGTTTCAATAGCTGCAGTTCTATTTATTAACGTGGCCGTTGAGGTGAAAGTGTGCCTTATCCTAAAACAAAATGTTGTCGAATTAATTGAAAGGCTTATTTACACAGTTAACGAATTGAAGCTTTTAACTAGCATCGTTGGGATTTAATTCTTGCACCAACTGAAGTTTATAGGGATGTAATGATGATCTAGGCACATTCAAAACACTTGCCCGTTTACGAACAGTTGGGTCAAAAGTCTCGCGAACGAACTGTCGTATGCTCTCTACGTTTTTATCCATTCTTGATGATTTTGATCATCCCGACTTAGGTTTATCCATAGTTGAATCGGTTCTTCGAATTTACACACCCATTTTCTGACGAAAGAAACATTTGGTGCTTGGTTTATGTTACATCGTCCTTGCAATAATTGCCGAATTATTGTTTTTGTAAAATTTTCCCACACAAAACCCACGGTCCGCTCCTGAGAAACGCTCCGTAGCGACTACATTCGAAAGCCGTACTGGTTCGTTGCGTTCACGCATCATTAATCAAATCGGAATTTTCTTTTAGGACACCAGTATAATAGGTGTTCTGATTAGTTTTCATCATTTTTTTCCCAAAAAGGCCTTTATTTAATATAGAAAGTAAACTGATATAATCAAAACATTTTTTATCATAAATTATGAATTTTTCTCATCTTTTGGGCAGGATACCAATGCTATACCGAAAAACCAAACGCTGTTTTGGGCAATTTATTCGTCGACTCATTTTTGCACTTCTTTGGAATGATGGAAGTGTGTCTAGTAATACGTCTAGCATTGATCGAAAAAGTTGGTAATCTGATGGGGCCAGCCTAGAGAGTACGGGAGTGCAGAAGAATATACTACAAAAGGATCACTTTATGACGTTTGCTAGATATTGTAGACGTCTTCTAGTGAAAATTCTTATCTAAATTGAGTAATTATTGAATGTAGTTGGTTTCCAGTAACGGTTTCGTTCGGTCTCGGTAGTTTGTAGTAGACCACGCCTTTCTGGTCTTGCCAGATATAGAGCGTAACCTTGTGGCCATGAATATTCAGCTTTTCTGTTGAAACAGACGATTTTCCAGAGTTTACTCATGATTTTTTAAGCTTTTAATTGTTAAAATTTATCCATTTTATACCCATCGCAATGCAAAATAAAAAACTTTTTTACGCTGGTTAGCAAGCAAAGCAATCACAATGTTTAAGTGACAACTTATGTGGCACCTATTTTCATTCTGGATTTTCCCATGGCCTGTAAAAGTCCGAAAAGATTGATTTACGAACATCTAATCCCCCTGCAAGTTCCCTAAGTATTTGAGTCAGATTTTCATCTAATAATGCCTGTAATTGAACGTCTCCGATTTTTTTTGCCTGACCTGAGCTTTATCACCATAAGCTTCCTCCAGCATTTAATGATTTTGGGCAGCCGATTGTTTCAAATCAAACATGAAAAGTAATAAATATTAAAAATGCACTCTAGAACGGCCCATCTTTTCACACGTTAAAACAATGAATAGCTAAATAAAATGGAGGAAAAATATCATACGTTATACAGAAATACCAAAACTACCGACATGATTATCGACATTAATACTAACAATTAGCTTCTAATTATTTGCAATAGATATTACTGCTCAGAACTAAACGAAACACCTATAATTAGAAGGCTATTAAAAATTAACATAGTTAATCTGATTGCTTTAGGAGGCAGTTTCTTCATTATTCGCCCAGTGATCAGATCATATCCTGGAGATTTTTTGCAATTTATTCTTGTAGCGATCATTGTTTCCACTTCTATAATAGAAAAAAATTTGATAGGAATCAAGAGCTGGATAGGAGCTAATATGTAATTTTCTATATCACTGTCTTCGTTTTCAGATGGGAGTGGTTGGAAGACTTCCTGGAGACGAGTAGCAAAAGCTTCAGCTTTGCTCTTATCAGTGCGCGCTCACATTTCGAATTGGGTGTGTATTGTTTACGTCTATTGAGACGACTAGTGGCTTTTCAGAGGGAGTATTTAGTATTCTCTGTGGCAGTCAATTTTTTAAGATATTCGTCAATGTATCTGTTTTTCGATTCTTTGATCATTTCGTTTAGTTCCCGAGTTGCTGTATTGAACTTTCGTTTGTCATTAGGTGATTTACTAATCTGCCATGTTTTTATCAAACGTCGTTTTTCAGCCATTTTTACCTTAATATCTGCTGAGTAGCAAAGTTAACTTGTTTTTTCTACTATTTGTGGTGTAGTTCTGGTAGCAACCATTTGTATTGATTGTGTAAAATTTTCTACCGCATTCTCAGTGTCAAATGTTTTTAGTGGGATGTTGGGGTTAGTTATTCTTCTAATATAACTATGAAGTAATCCCAATTAGTTTTACGATCAGGGTTGGCGGTTTAATTATTTTTATTAATGAGGTGCTCATAGTTACTACTATCGGGCGGTAGTCCGAGGTTAAGTCAAAACATGATGCAGTTTTTAAGTAGCCAAGTGGTATATTTTGTCTTTATACGTTATCCAGCAGGTGAGCTGATTGGTAGATAGGTCAGCTAGATGATATTGTTGCATGCTAGAGAGTAGAATACGTTCTCTTACGGTGCGGATGCGAGACCCCCAGTGAGGGTGTTTGGCGTTAAAGTCACCTCCAGCCAGGAACCTACTACCAAGTGATTTAAAATATTCTTCTAGACTTTCTGAGTTTTGAACAATGTCTAGATGCAGATATTAGAGGTCCTACAATTGTACTTATGCCTGGATATATTCTGAACAGAATTTTTGGATTTTGTAATGTCTGATATGATGTTTCATTATTACCGCTAAACCTCCTCTTGTACGATAAGGTAGTTAGTGTTGTAGATATCAATAAGTATACCTGTGTTATTGTGTAGCACAAATGCTTCAACTTCCTGGTGGTGATTAGCCAACCCGTTTAAGTTCCATTGGGCTATCTTGAGCAGTTGAGCCATTATTTTTGATTAGCGTTTACTAGCTGCCTGACCAGATGTCTTCCATAAGTTTGTTAGTTATAGTTTTCTGAAAATCCATTTTTGTTGCACAAAGAAGAGTGCATTATTTGGGGGTTTTAGTTGATTTGATGTTAATATGTTAGCACAGGTGGAATACGCCTTTTTCTGAGCGAAGGAAGTCTTCTATTTTTGATTTGTTCATATACCGTGCATCCTCTTTATATGGCAGGATATTCTTCCAAATAAAGCACGCATTTAGCTTTGCTGCCTTCTTTTTTTTCAAAGGGCATGTTCTGTAATCATAACTCTCTACACATTTTACACAACAATATGGGCGAGTGCAGAAGTTCTGTGTATGACCATAGCACTGACATCTCTTGCATCGTGCTATTTTTCTCTTTTGATAAGGATGCTTTAGTTTTATGGTAGCATTTAGGAGAGTATCGATATAATTTTTTACTGTTATCTTGCTGTTTCAGATCAATAAAGGATAAATTTTGTGGAGTCTTTTTAGTATGGAGTTTGACGGGAATAACGTATTTTACCTGGTGTCCATAGGATATTGATAGTTATCTTTGTTTAAGTGAGAGTTGATGGGGTGATGTTTACTACATAGTAAATAAATATAGGTAAAGGTTTATGTAATTTTTTTGCATTTGTTTTGTTTTGCGATGGTGTTGGTGTCGTGAGATCTTTTGATTTATTATGGGTTGGAATCGATTACTTTGAAGAACAGCTTGAGAGGTTGTTTGAGTATTAAGTTGTACATCGAAAATTCTTTTTTATTTTTCCGTGTTTTGAGTTCCCGAACTATGACTATTGATTCCTCACTCACGAGAGATCCTTTCCAAATTGTGAATGGGAGTGTTTGGAGTTAGAGTAGCCCCTTCTTACAATTTTTCGCATTTGTTTCAGTCTATTAATGATGGGTATTCAGAGGTTTTTGTATGTGTACATGGAATCAATTATTTGATGATTTTAAGGGTACGGAAAAAATGTTTTTGCAGTTGTTGCTAATGTACGTTTAATGACAAAATTAAGGTACAATTTGCGGTTGCGATTGTGTAACCACTGCATCTGAGGTTGTAGTTGTGTAAATGTCAGTCTTATTATTCGACGATATATTGAAGGGTACGGCAAAATTTGACATATTTTGAATAGTAAGACCATTTGCATTTACCTGTATTATTATTATGCATTGCGTAGCAAGAGCTTTTTTTAATTTAGTTTAAAAGTAACAAATTTAGTGTGTTTACCAAAATAACAACCGACACTGGTCACGTACTTATCATGTTTACCAATTCACCGAGAGCCGATTTTGTCTTTATTTTGTGAAAGTCAAACACGAACTGAATTCTGCTGCTGACCGCGGATTTATAATAACTATTTTTTATCACCTATATTACAAGGAAGAAGCGATCACTAGGAAACTATGCCAAAAAGTCTTAAATGATAAAATCACAAAATAGCATGGGGAGCCTTTCAAAAAACTGCACACTTACATAACAATGCGCATCCGCACAATGCTCGGCCTCTTCAAAACTTTTAAAAAGATATTAAATCAATAACATCATCTCTCGTATTAACCTAATATTAGCTTTTGTAAATATTGTTTTGGCCCCCTAAATGATTAAGTTCAAAAATCGACTCAAAATAATTATATGAAAAAGATGGTAGTTTAGATCTGTATCGAAATGCTTAATATTTACTCGAATGTTAGAAAGAAGTAATTATTATAAAATTTTCATTGGTGTATTTTAAATAGAATTTCACTTGCAATAAAAAATTTTTGTTTGTTTTTCTGGGACAGCTTATATAACGCAACAAATTAAAAGTAGCAAACTTTATACATCTCAACGGAATGGCAATCTAATAACATAGAAATGTATATAACGTTGACACTGAAAGCAGTAATGAGATGAAACAGACTAAAAAGAAGAAGAAACGTAGATGACAATGTGTCAATTATTAAATAAGTAGAGAAGCTTGTATTTACTTTTTTTATTAGAATGTCATGCTGTAGTCATGTAAGTATATAACTTAGATCAGTAGTTTCAGACTACTGGGGGAAGGGGGACTGCCAGGAAGAACCAGGATGGTTGTAAGATAATTTCTAAAATAAACCAAAAAACTTTGTTTGTAGCTTTCGCAACGCGAATAAAAATATATTAAACAAAAATAATGCCTGAACTTTGTTACCGTATACACATAAAAATATACCTTAATTAAAGAAATACACACGAGTACCTTTCTACCTTGTGAAACAAATAGCAACTCTTACACATGTTTTTCAGATATTTCTTAACTTCTCAAATCTGAGATCTGTAGCTTACACACATAATATTTTCAAGTTTGAGGCGATTTCTCGCTTTCGTTTTTATTTAAGATAGCAGTATGGTTAGGAACCACGTAAGAAGTTTATTTTTTTTTTGTTTTTTACTGCGTATTTTCATTGTTATCAAAGTTCTTAAAAATAAAGTAATTCTTGCTATCTAAAAGAAAACGTTTTCTAGAAATTTTTTCAACGTTTGCTGATATTTTGGACATATTTTTTCCTTTGGGTCTTCAATTCTTTTCGGTATATCCATTTCTTAGAGATCTGGCTGTATGAGATTGGTGGTAGTAAAATTCATTAGCCAGTCAGTACTCTTGCCAAGATTCTAGATTTGTTGTTAATTTGCTCTTCAAGCTGAAAGTATTGGCTTTCATCATTTTTGCTACTTTCTACCAGATACTGACTTGTATTTTGAAGAAAAACGTTTTTTCCAACATTTAGTGAGGCTGTATATTGTAGCTTTATATATAAATTTCCTTAAAAAAATTGTTGTACATTTCTTTTCTTTTGCGATATGCAATTTACAGTTCTTGAACACATTTTTAATTAACAATTAACAATTTACGATTTATGTTAATTCAATTTTAACACAAATAAATTGAGAACTTAAAACATAAATGAAACGAAAAACTGACATTACTGTGCTTCTAATTGCACTAAAGCTAAAAGCATTCGGAGGCCCCTCTGCAGAAGTGAATCTGTTAGACGTACTGAACGGTCATAGAACGAAATAAAAGGTGGTACACCTACCTTAGACAGACAATGGTACAAATCTCACCGCCATTGGACTGGAAGTTCTGTGAAGTGATGAATCTTGCTATACGGTCTGTCAATCTGATGGACTCATCCGAATTTGGCGGATGCCAAGGGAACACTTCTTATCTGAGGGTATTGTACCAACAGTTTTGTTTTGTGGCGGAGGCATCATGATTTAAGGCTGGATGGAACTCTGTGCTGCTGACTCTCTAGTAAGAGTTTGCGGAAGAACCTTCCTGGATATACAATAATAAATAAGATTTTGTCCACACAGCAAGGTTATTCTGCCGCGATTTGAAAAGATGGGTGTGGAAAAATTAGGCTGGTTTTTACAGAGCCCCAGACTAAATTTCATTGAATAACTCTGCAAAGATCAAATTGCCGATCTTCAGTAGCGGGACTCACTGCAGCTCTTATGGTAAAACAGAAGAAAATTCCTGCGGCATACATCAAAAACTGGTGGAAAGTCTTCTCAGGCGATTTCAGGTCGTAATTGATGCTAAATGTGGATCAACATCATTAATACATGCCACATGAGTTTCTAATTTCATTTCACAGTGGGTATCTGAATACTTTTGGTCATATAGTGTAACAAATAAAAAACAAAGCTCTCACAACGCCTATATGATATTTCATTTTGAAAAGCTTCTAGTTTCAAGTTTTAAGCATCGTTACTTAAGATGAATAACAACAATTTTAATATTGAGCCCTAATTTATAGGAAAATATTATGTAATCATGATTCTGTAGCATAAACCCTGATGACTTTTGGGAAATTTAATATCAAGAAAAAATGAAAGAAAGCAACATAAAATTGTCATAATTTTTTCTGAGACATTTTTTTGTTTTTCTTGCCTAAAGATTTTTGCAGTTTCAATTTAATAGCAGCATTTTAAAATATTTTTGATATTTTATTTTTAAAAATAAAATCATAATTGGCACAGTAACATAAAAACGACAAGTGCACTATTGTCTTTTGCTTATCTAGACAGTTGAACTGTGTGGTGCTTTCCAGTTCCTTGTTAAAAACAAATATTTTCCTATCAAAGCGCAAGTTCAACAAAAATATCAAAATAAACATTTATAAACCGCCGTCTTATGATAATCCATTATCGGATAAGGTCAAAGTCGATGCGTTACCGGCAAGGCGGCTTATACAAACTCGCGTTTGAATTCATCATTATCCATCACGAACAGACGTTACCTGAAGCTTGATTCGTTATTCGGCGGGAAGATTGATTTTTCGTCACACGCACGTAAAGCCCCGCGCTCAGGTAAAGGCCGCCGGGAGGGAACTCGATATTCCGTCTAAGTCTAGTGCTACGGGGATTGGCCGGAAAGTAATTCAATTTACGTGCTGCAAATCGAATTATGTTGCCTTAAAACTAAGTTTCCTTTATGTCCTGATTTGATATTTTTGTGGCTGTGCTTTTTCTGTTCAAACAGTAAAAAATGTTGACTGGGTCATTGTTCACTACACAATTTAGTGTATCAGTGAATTTTTATAAAAGTTTCTAATCGGTTGTTAGTACTTTTAATTATTTTTAAGGTTAATAATTCTAATTATAAATTTTTGAGTTTTTAATTCTTATGGATCATCTGATTATTATTTTGGACTTTTGGAGCGCCATGCTTTGACTAACGAATACTTGGGTATTTTAATCTGCTGAACTACATGGAGATAAAAGCAAATTACCTTAGCATTTTCATTTATATATTTTTCGATAAAACAGGCATAAAAACATTTAAAAAACATTTAGAAAACACATTATTTGACTATTTATTATAGCATGGTATCGTAATAAATAAAACAATTAATTTAAAAAAATAGCGCAACCATTTAAAATCGGTATCTTTTCAAATAAAAAAGGAATCAGTAGAAGTTACAAGAGTTTTCCTATTACGGTATACAAATTTACTCTAAAGCAACTCTGAAATAATTACAATAAATTTTATAAAAGGGAGTATAAACCTCTATCTAGATTCTGGACTTATTTTTATTATCTACTTTAAAGAAGATCGTATAACAAAGGGTCCAGAGAAATCAGTATTTTTAGGGCAAATTGCAAAAAATCCAAAAGATCGTTTTATCCAAATATGCTACCCGCCATTGGGTAACACAAGTTAGCTTCACATAATCAACACCTACAATTGTCGACAGAATCAGCCGAGAATTCGACCGACTTGAATCCCTTCGGGCCATAACATCGCCAACAGAAGTTATTGCCTGGTTTGGCTACAAAAAGACACAAGTTTACGACATAGCTAAGAAGTACAGGGAATCTGACCACCAAGAGGAGGTGACTGCTGATAGGGCAACTGACAGCAAACCATCTGATCGCAAGGTTCGTGGGCGAATTGAAAAAGAAGATCGATCAAGATTCTGGGCGGAGCATGATTGACCTGGCAAAAGAAATGGGCGTGGCGAGGTTTATGGTCAGTCTGACAATGCACCAGAACAAGCACTACATGTCTTTCGTCCTGAGGAATTGCCAAGAAAAAAGTTAAAGGTCCAAGCACTGCTAAACAATATAAAACATGACTGCGCCGGCTTCCTGAAATTCTTTTCGGACGAAAATAACTTCATTGCTAAAAAATGACAATTGGATCTACTAATATGCTTCTAACATTGAAAGAGATGTCATGGTGATCGCTGTATCAACGTGCTAGAGAACGACATCAAACACGACAATTCTGGCTTTCCAAGATTTTTTCGGACAAAAACAGTTCGTCAAAATGATCGTTGGAGTTTTCACAATTGCTCTGAATTGGCTATTATTACGTATAGAAAGTTTTCCTCTCCTGTGAGAGTGCTTGGGCTTGTGAACAGCGAAGGGAATGTCATGACGGCACACTTCTTTGAAGAAGGCCTGAATATAACCTCCGACAGCTATATCAACGTACTGGAGACAGTTATCAAGCTCAGAAAATCTCAGGCATGGCTATACAACAGTTTTTATTACGACTGGTCCCCAAATTTGTGACCACACTTCAAATCCGACCGCAATTCCCTTGACTACCACGTGTAGGGCGTGGTCGAAACGAAGTCAATGAGAGGCGTTGTGCACCAAGGACAACATAAGGGCCTCCGTCATAGAAGTAATGACACATGTAGGCAATGAGGCAAGTTATGTTGGTGTTTAGGTTTAGGTCCCGACTCAAGCAGGCCGTAACCACTGATGGGGACTATATTTAACCATATTATTTTCAATACTATTCACTTTAATTAAGTGTCGTGTAAACAAATTTAATTTTTTTATTTTAATGTTATTTTCATTGTTTATTCATTTTCCTAGTTTGTTATGACTATTCTGTAATTTCCATATATTTCAGGTTGTTTCGTTTATTAAACAAAAATAAAATAAAAAGATGTAATATCTTTGAAACGCCTATTGCACAATTTTACCATTTCTGAAATTACTCCGAAACTACAGTGAGCTCAAACGCATGTGTATACATTCAGAACCTCATAACAGAAAGCCGTAACGATCGTGCAAGTTTCTTCCCAACTTATGCGGGGTTGCTACCGTGAGCCGCAAATCCCACCCCAAGTGCTTTTAGGAAATTGATCAAGTTGTCCTTTTAAATTTATACTAATGGAGGGCTCAGCTTTGACTTGCGCCTGCTTTACGCCGCCGTTCTGTCTCTCAAAAGTCGCGCTGGATAAAAGCGTAATTGCGTCGCCGTAGGTGTTTCTGTGCCGAACAGGTGTCGCATTCTGTTTTCGACGGCAATCTTTTCAAATATTTAAAAGCAAGCTAAAAAGCTAATACCTCGTAAACATTGAGGGGTGAGCAAATCGACAGGGACATGAAAATTTAAAGATGATTTTTCTAATGGCAAGCTTTTGTGCAAAACATTAGAAAAACAAAAATTATACTTCGTTATATTACATGCATCTTACATACGACCATTGTAAAATTTTTGCTTTTTATTATTGCATTTATTAGCTCTTCATTTTTTATTTGATATTATTATATTGCATTTTATTGATTAATAATCTTATTAACATTATCATCAAGATTCAACTATATTTTAATAAACTTATGTTCGTTTAGGCATGTATTCATATTGAAATCTGCGATCCACTACAATTTTTTTCATTTTCGTAATCTGTTATCATGTTACAAATTATAGACTTTAGTGCGTAGTCTAATATTTTTTAGGTTAAAAATATGGGTTACGGTCTAAATCCAACAGTGTTGGAGGTAGGGGATGGGTGGGTGGAACTAAATTCTATTCTAATGTAGTTTAAATATCAAATGTTTGCTTCATAAGTAGGCAATTCTTTTTGATTCCAAAACACCTAAAAAAATTATGTCTTAATTTTCTATTTATTGCGTTATTTAATAAAATCAGCCACCTGATCTTTTCATCATCTATACTAGATATATTTTTAATCGTTTAATCCAAATTAGTCTTTTAATTCAATAATGCAATAAACATTTCTATTGATTATTGTATATATAAGAAAACACATCAACATTTGATCTAAAAAAAATTAGCATATTGTATTGTAACCCAAAGATAAGATACCATATAATAAAAGATTATTCAAAATTTGAACTAGTGACAAATGTGAGGTATATTACATGTGATTGTACTCACATACAAGTTTATAAACATTTAATGCGCCCTCTTTCTGTTAATCGGGTAATATCCAGATGATATTAGAATTTATCTCACACATGATGGAGAACGTCTTGCGTCACTGAGGTTACTGCAGCTATGATATGATTTCTTAAGTCGTCCAAGGTTGGTGGTAAACTGCTTCTTTTGTGAACTTGTAATCGTAAGATGTAGGATCAGGAGATTTTGATTGCCAGAACAACCTATCTATAGTTGAGGTGGAACTTTATTCAGAAAACGTAGAAGCCCCATAATTGAGGTGGAACTCCGGCCTGTTGGAAAAATAAAGTTTTCTGAATCTTGGCTCATTTAAGGAGCAGGCCAGTTTTGCAACTTTGCGAGGTACCTTGCCCCAGTAACGTGCTACCATCATGAAAGGTCCATAAACATTTGTTCTTTTGGAAAGGCTCTATCATATTCCAGTGTTATACGGAGATTTTGTAGCCCCCTATCCGAACATTGTGTCGATTCACTTTCTCACTTAGGTAAAATGTTACCTCGTCGCTAGAAATTAAGTGCGAGTGAAAGATGTCACCTTACGTGTTTTTGAACATACCATTAGAACATTCTACCTACTTTAGCTTATTGTTTATACAAAGAACCTGTTGCAGGTGGTACAGTTTAGACATGAAATAGCGCTTCAACACATACTAGACCGTTATTTGTGGCAATCCTAGTTCTCTGTTTATTCTACGAGTTGACTTTATTAGGATACCTTCTAAACTCCCTCAAATTGGTCCTGCCTTCCCCTCCAATACGGTCGGTTTTCGCATGCTTTTACATTTACATAATCATCGAGTTTGAGCAAACTGATAATTTTAACGACAAATGTTCTCGTTTGTTGGAGGTTTAGTGTTACAATGTTGTTTTAGTAAATTTACAAATTGAAAAAAGTTTGTGCTGCATTGTAGCCATCTTTCTCACAATAACTGCTGGAACATGACTATGCTCTAGACCTACAGCGGTAGCGTTCAAAACTTAAAGACATCCTCTGAAATGTTATGTGAATCATTCGTATAGAATGTAAAGTTCAGGAAATATAGCAGTATAAAATTGAATCCATCATTTTAAATCACTCTATACAAATATTTACAATTACAATAACATGCAATATATATGGGTAATTCTCTGGGAAATAGAACACCCCCACCTACCCATTTTTTAACGCACTTTTATAAGTCGATCCCTAGTGCAAACGAAAGCTTGAAGCCCCAACATATGATGCCGTGTGGCACTTTTTAGTTCAACTCGATATACATGGCCAAAAACCGGAAATAAGACCGGAAGGTGGAAAAAAATTGACAAAATGAAAAAAAAATTGAAAACAGCATTATTTTAAATTTTATTTTACGGCGTCGTTTTCTACATGAAAAAATACACAAAAAATTTCCCTTGTAGTTTTTTCTTAGAGTGAGTAAATTGGCTGAAAATTCAAGGTCAAGTTTTTCTAATTTTTTGAACTTTGAGCCTTTTTTCCGGATGAAAGAAGAGGTTTATAAAAAAATTGATAAGAACAAAAGTTATTTGATTTTACTCAAAGAATCATCGAAAGAAGAAATTTAAAACCGATTCGACTTGATTTAAAATTTTTCCAAAAAATTGCGGGCATATAATATGCCTCAATTCTCAAAAATCAAGTCAGATCGGTTTAAAAACTATTTTGGTGATTCTTCGAACACCCTCAGCTACCCACTTTTTAACTTTTTTTAATAATGGGTAACAAATTCAATTTTTTAATAATAAATAAGAAAAAAATTCAGTTATTCGTAAAAAAAACTTTGAAGTTTAATTTTTTTTCTGTAATGCAATGTAAGTTCGACTACTCAAATTTTTGAAAGTGGCATTCATAATAATTAGCAAATGCTTTTGTTTATGTTCAAGTTCTGTCTAATATATAAACTCCACCGTGTATATATTACGCAACTACATTATTATGTGTACAAAATGCTGTGTGAAAAATGTTTGATCAATCTACTAAATAAAACAAAATGCCGAGTAAAAAGTTCAATCATTTTTAAAGAAAGTGTAAAAACTTGCCAAAAAAGTTGAATAACATAAAAAAACAGAACTGACAGATGTGTTAATCCACACAAAATTCAATGACATATTAGGAAAGATCTGAGAAATTTGAGCAAATCATTGATAGTTCAGTTTCCGGAACTGTCAAAAGATTTGTGGGAAATGCAGACGCATGAGCGATTCTTCTCGTCACCTTGATGGTAAAAAAAAACTTTTCATCAGAAACTTTGATTGAACATTTTTTTACATTTAAGGTCACGCTACAGACGAAATTCAGAATAGCCACGACGAAACATTCGAAAATTCCGTGGACGGGATTTCTGCAGCCATAAATATCCTCACTCAGAAAGGTAACAACATGGATGTTGAAGATTTTAATAACAACATTTCGGTCCTCGTTGAAGACCTGCAAGAAATTTGTGAAAATTTAAAATCAAAATTCCAGTCTCTTGAAGCAAACGATCCTCTAAGATTTATGATCTTAACCTTTCTTCCAAACAATTGGAGTACTAGAAAAATTTCAAGCGAATTTAAAACTTCTCATTATTTTCTCATATTCGTTATCAGCGACCCCAAAAACCCTTATCCAGACATTTTAACCTCGAAAATCAAACAACTTTGAGCTGGTTTCCTAATATCACCCCCATCCCCAGAATTATGCCTCCCAATTGCATCCGAGCACTTTCTAAGCATAATATTCGTGATCAGCAAACCCAAAAACCCTTCTATAGACAGTTTATTTATTTATTATTAAACAATTAAATTTGTTACCCATTATTTAAAAAAGTTTTTTTAGTGATTTTTTAAGTAAAATCAAACAACTTTTGTTCTTGTCAATTTTTTTCTAACTCTCTTCTTTCGTCCGGAAAAAAGGCTCAAAGTTCAAAAAAATTGGAAAAACTTGACCTTGGATTTTCAGCCAATCCACTCGCTTTACGAAAAAAATACAAGGGAAATTTTTTGTGTATTTTTTCACGTAGAAAACGACGCCGTAAAGTAAAATTTAAAATAACGCTGTTTTCAATTTTTTTTTCATTTTGTCAATTTTTTCCGACTTCCGGTCTTATTTCCGGTTTTTGACCATGTATATCGAGTTGAACTAAAAAGCGCCACACGGCATCATAAAGTTGGGGCTTCAAGCTTTCGTTTGCACTAGGGATCGACCTATAAAAGTGCGTTAAAATGAGTAGGTGGGAGAATTACCCATATATATATTAAAAATTGTACAAGACAAAAGAAACATTGTACGTAGTTTTAGCCTTCTTCAAAGTAAGCACTTTGGAATTCTTATTCTTGTGTCTGCCCTTTTTCTACTGTTTAAAACATTCTTCAATATTTTGTATTGGAATCTTAAAGAACTGGCTCGTTATATTGGCATAAATCTCGTCAACAGTCTGGAATCTTTGTTCTTTTAAAATCTGACTTATTTGGCATTAGGTTAAAGCATGTTGTTTAGTAACTGCAGAACAATGTTGTTTTTACTCTGCTAACAGAGTACTTTATTTTTTTGGAATTTGCATTTTATTTTCTAATTCCCGAGTCTTCTACAACTTAAATCATTGATGCACACCTTGCATCGTTTTGGAAAACCTTCTGAATCGTCCGAATATTCTCTGCTGACAAGTGTTCCAACTTCACTCAGTCATTGCGACAGCAACCATTAAAATTGTTTTTATTATATTAATATTGGCTAGAGATTTTTGGGGGAAACCTCATACTTTTTCAAGTTATTTGCTTTTGGTTTTTACGATGACGGTGCGTGTTCCAAAATCGTCTCTACAATTAACGAGCACATGCAGTACTCGCGCTTTGACGATACGGTTAAAGCTAAGGTGTGGTTTTCTTATTTGTGTCACTTGGTGTTCAAGTTTACCCAAATTTTGCGAACCTGCACCTCCATTACGCATAACAAAGCAATAATTTGCTTTGTTTCAGGATATATGCGCACTACTACAGACGTCCTCAAAATTTGTAACCCATTTAATGACTTATGGTACACACTTTAGAGAAAGTAACAAATAAATACCCCCAGAAAAAAGACATTCAAAAAAACAGATGTTTATTACATTTTTTTCCTTTAGGCCCATTTATTTGCATTTTGCAAACACGTGTCCTCCAAATCAATTTTTTTCTTCAGCTTGTTCTATTGATTTTTTTTATTTTTTTATTTTTTTTGTTAGGACGCACTTACTGACACTCCAGCGTTTAGGGCTTATTACCATGCACTAACTGACTTAATTCTACGACGTCACATACACGCATGGGCTTTTAGCGAGACTCGAATATATTTTGTCTAAATGTCTTTCGTCTTAGTATTTTTTGAGAATTGAAACGATGATGAGATCGTGGGCTGGAGTTTTTGTTGTAATTTGCATGTTTTGGAATGGTTACTTCTACTTGATGCATTCTAGATTTTTTTTAATTTGCATGTTCACTTGATAAGGCATTTCTGCTTTGATAGCAAATGTTATCCTGGTTATCTAAATCCGTTGTAAATTATTTAAAAAGATTAACTAAATGGTCAAAGTCTTTTACGGTCGCTTTTTGCCCAAGTATTGCTGACAGTACAAATCGGTGCTTTCTGTTTATGGTTGCTTTAGATATTTTGTGACCTTCCGGTAGAGAGAAATGTTTCAAGAGGTTTTAAATATTCTAATCTCGGGAAAAATTTAGCAGTGGTACGATTTAATGCTATTGTATGATTAGGGTTTTGTAAAGTTTGCCAGATACTTCTTAGTCTACGGTGCTCTGCAATTTTATGTTTGAGAATAATTGAGCAATTTATTGTACGGTTGTGTTGGATGTAATCTCCGGAATAACTTGAAGAGCCATTTCTTATACTACCCGATTAACGTGTAGTGCCTTGTCTACATTCATGGGTATTTTTAGTGGTCAAGCCGTAAGTAATGATCCATTAATTAGTTCTTGAAAGCAATTAAAGTTTGTGCGTTTATTGGCAAGTGAGAATTACATTTGTGCCCATGACCACTCACACCAGAGTGATCAGTAGAGAGATTAAGACAGGAATTAGTGCTAAATGTTTACCTATTTTGCAAAGTATACATTAAACAAATTAGTTGTTTTTAGAATAGGTGTATTCAGAATTTCTCTGCTTTTAGTGGTATTTAGTCTGTAAGTAGATGTGCTTAGCATTAAAATTGCCCACCAAAGTTAAATCTGTTGAGCCAATGTACGGAAGAATCGTTTATACATTTTTTTTTACTTTATACCTTAATGGATAATATTTCGCTGACACTGTAAATGGGGCCCACTAGTCTTCAACAACTATTGACAAGTTGTCGTAGATTGCATTTAGAAAATTCATATTTAATTGAGTTCTGGATATTATGCAGTGCCACTATGACCATCAGGGTGTTGGATTTCGTAGAATTCAAAATTTAGTATTTTAAAATGAGATTAATACAATATCAATACCGCAATTTGTAATTAATACAACAAGTTCATTATGTGTTTTAGATAAGATCGTGAATAAGAAGTTTAACCTTCTGTTCATCCGTTCCATTCTAGCATGTGTTTTAATTCAACGCTGTCACTTGATTGATTTGTTAGTCTGGTTAATACAGCCTTGTACTTGGTAGAATGTTTTGCTGTAGTGAAGGGCAAGTATTACTTATAGCTCGCGAAGTAGTTCCCGCTACAGTTCACACAGCTGACCTTTTTGTATTTATCTTGTGTTTGCATTTCACAGCAAGAAGATCTATTGCAAAAATTTATTGTGTTCATGTTTTTGACACCTGGGCTACTACGATTGTTTAGAGTAGGGGGAGGGATTCAAATATTACCACGACATCCATATGTCTGCCTTTTTAACTTTTTGAGTTTTATCTTTTAGACTAATTAGAAAAATGCAAGTCATTCAAATTTATCCTTATATAATTTTGAAATCTAGTTAAAACCCACATTCTCCTTCTAAGCAGCCTTCACATGTACGATGTCAAATTTACGAGTACACCCAATAGTGATTGCTACTGTCGACACTTTTCTCTGCGTATTTACGAGATTTTATATTATTATAAATTTTCTTTTTGATTCCGAATCGCTCTATTTTAATTGATACAGAAACTCAAATTGCTTCAGATACTTGTATTACCAAAAGGCTTGGTGCAATCTTTTTTCTTTCTTTAGTAGTTGTTTGTTCCCTGTATAAAACAGTTCATTTTTGACCGTTTAAGTTGTAGTTTGCAAATTTTACTGCATATTAATGATGTCTCAAGTAAACGAAAAAGAACTCCGCCCGGTTTTTGTTTATTTAAAACATAAGAAAAAATGACAAAAAAAACAAAATCCTCCGACATTCATAGAAAATCAGTAAATTGTGCAATAAAGGAATTTGAAGAAACTGGCAAAGCTCATTAACTATTTGTCAACGAAGTAATTAAGTAGTTATTAAACACTGCATCTTCCTTTAAATCGATGGAAAATGTAAGTTAATTCATAGAGAAAGAACCATCACTAAATGTTGGAGTAAAAAATAATTTTTCCCTAAGATTTTTGACCTACTCTATATTAGACTTTTTCTAGCACTACACGTTTGGTGTCCAGTTATAGTCGCTACTAATTAATCTTCATATGGGAATGTTATTCTTCATTTTTGGTTGTTTTTATCAGTCACTTACTTAAATAAGTGTAAACTCCGTTCTTAACCAAATAATTAAGTTGCACTAAATGGTTTTAGTTACATGTGCCAGTAATTGTTTTTTTTTATTCTTGTATGTGTAAAATTAATTCATACATTATAAATACAAGGTACATCATGGAAGTAATAAGACTGATTTTCTTGGTCCAAATAAAACAGTTGGGGAGGGGAGAGGGAGCTTTTAGCCCTGATGGTCGGTGTAGGATGTCAGCAAACGGTCAGAACATTTGTTTTTGAGCTCTTACCCAGTGCAGATGGTTTGTGAAATAAACATTTAATTAAACAGAATCGGTTTTATTACTTTCTGGGCGTATCTTATGCGTTATATTCGATTATTTACAAAATTAGATGTCAACTTGAAATGATAATCCTAGTGCATTACGGACGAAAATTATTTGTTGTTATATTATTTCTGCAAATTACGTATAAAATCTGAAATGGTGAAAAAATCTAAGTAATGGACTATTCGGCAAAAAATCTGGAAATAGCAGCTATTAAAAATTCATAAGTAATTAAGTAAACAGACATATATCAAACAGAAAGAAAGTCATTATTTATATAATTGAAATTTAGAATCTTGCTACTGACGTAATAGAATAAGAGCGTATATTATTAGTTGCACCTATTTGCCCATCCTTTTATTAGTATTACATTTCTTTTGAAACTTCTTTTCTATAGCATGTATAACTCTTTATCCTACTGCGGTACTTTAGATAAGAAATGTATATCTTGAAAATGATAATTCTTTAAAGAAATGTAACAATATGTATCTCTTATTTTTTAAAATCTATCTAATTCAAAATTTTATTTTAGTGAAATAACCCATTGCATATGAATAAAATACAAAATGCTACTTAAGTAACTCGACATTTTAAAGAGTTTTGTTTGCTTTTGTAAAAAATTATATTTTCAAGGTTTATTCGTCTGTTGCTTAAGCCTAAATTTTTATTATAACAATCTTTTCATCATAAAAATGTTTCAGTAATTATTTTATCTTCTATAGAGAAAGAAAATGAAAATTTGTATTTAAACTTATTAGATTCCGCAAAGTATGTTTTGTTTAATTGAATGAATAGTCACTTAAAGTAACATTTACTGAATCTATTGATATTCCATCTTCACCAAGCTCTCTTACAGTCACACTATGATTTACAATTACTTTCTTCGATATTTTCTTTGGTTATTGATGTTGATGGGCTATCAGAACAAAATTCATTTTTTACGGATTCACAATTTTCTTTAAACAGCTTACGTAGGCAGTTTGAAAAGTTTTGAGCCCCAACATGAAGATGGCTCTACTTGTCAAAATCATTCTGCTACTATAATCATACAGGCTTTGAAATACATGTAAAACTTCAGGCTTAGTTGTTGTTTGACAGTCGTTTATATCAGTTGATGTCAGTACTTCTTTAAAAATGGAAAAAATCGAATATCGTGCAGTAATTAATTACTTGCATTTGAAAGGCAATGGGCTTACGCCAATTACAGCCGAGTTAGACGTCGTTTACGGAAACTCTGTCCTATAATTTGCCACCATGAAAACATGGGCAGCTGAATTTAAACGTGGTGATACTAGCTTGGCTGATGATGAACGTTCGGGACTGGACGACCGTCGAATAAAAGTTAGAGAGATAGCAGAGGCTGTAGGCATATCGAAAAAACGCGTGTGTTATATGTTGACTAAAAAATTAGGCATGAGAAAGCGTGTTAAACCAAAAATTCATTTAAATGAACATTTCCAAGGCCCTGCTTAAGCGGTTTCAGCGAAACGAGTACGACTTTTTGCATTTATTTATCGCTATCGATGAAAAATGAGTCTACTCTTACAGTTAAAACAGTGGACTACGGAAGGTAAACCTGCTCCAAAAGTGATAACGAATGTTTTTTGGGATAGTCAAAGAATTCCGTTCACCGACTACTTAGAAAAAGGAAAAATAATAGCAGGGTCATATTACGCATAGTATTGGACCAACTGAAACTGAAGAAACTGCTCTTCCATCAAGACACCGCACCGGCTCACACTTCAGCGGTCGCCATAGTCAAAATTCACAAATTGCAGTATGAATTGATTGACCACCCAATATATTTATTAGATCTTTCCCCAACGACTATTTTCTGTTTTCTAAACTGAAATTTTGTCTCAAGCTAGAAATTTTCATCAAACGTGGAGGTTATCACAACCATATACGCCAACTACTATTTGGACGAGTTAAAGAGGTTGGAGCGTTGCTGGAAAAAGTGTATCAACTTAAAAGAAGACGATGTTAAAAAATAAAATTGAATTTGAAAAAAAAATACTTATTTTCTATGTTAGACTCAAAACTTTTCAAGCTGCCCATGTACGCCACTGGAATACAGAATAAAGGTGGATCGCCAAATGCTTTCTGATCCCATTTTAAACATTTCATTGGCATTAATTTCATTTTTAACAAAAACTTAAGACAACTTTGTTTAACAACATTGGACATTTTAAATATCGAAAAAAGGCAACAAGTTGATATAAACAAATGGCTGTAACTTATAAACTATTTCACATATTAAAGTAAAATTAGCAGATTTTACTAAAGATTGTGCCAACATAAGAAAAAAAGTTTTTTGAGCTACAATTTCTGTACAAGTTTAATTTAACTTTATTGGTTATTAAAAATATCGAAAACAGGAAAGTTCATAGCATGCTTTGAGAATTTGTAGTATCTTTGTATTGCACATTTTTTATTAACAATTTAATTAATATGCTGTATTTTGTTGAAAATGTGTAATCGTAACATTTTAACAGTTGTATCAACGCAATCAAAATTAATTTGTTAAAGATTTCACTAGATTTAACATATTAACATTGACGTTTCCGTCCATAAACGAGCTTTTGAAGTTTTTTCAAGCTTGAGTAATCTGTAATTTAATTTAATAAAATGTTTATTGAGATATTTCTATGGGACGTCGTTTGATGACTCGATCACCATGTTACTCTGCACGTTACGCTCGCATTCATTTTTTACCCCAAAAAATATAAAACGCCGCAGTAATCTAGACCGCGCCTAACGACCAACTATTCACAAAACGGCCGCCAAACTTCGGCTCCAGCAGTGCCTGCCGAATATTTCTGGTGACTTTGCGCGGCTTCAAAGGGCATCGCCAGCCTCATAACTGCGGGTCCCTAAATTCGGCGTCCTCTCATGTATCGAACGAGATAAGATAATGGGGTTTTACGGTGGTCCTCCGGACGACGCGCCTGAAAAAGGAGCGAATCCTGCGGAGTTCCAACAAAAACCGGCGGATCAACCTGGGCGTTGCTGGGCTCAGTCGTCGCCTTATTTATCCTCCAGAAGAAGTACGTTATTTGCCGTATTTTTGCGGCGCCGAACGGAAAGGACAGGAAATAAAGCTGCTGATTCCGAAAGGTGCCGTGCCGTTCCACTTTATAAGAAGCGTAATCAAATAGAGGGATTGCTGTTGCTGCGTACTTGCAATTAATCCTGGCGAGCTACTCAGATGTTAACAACAGCGCGATATATCAAGGTGAAATAGACAGGCCCCGGGCTCCATTTTTTCGGCTAATGTATGGATGCCCACAGGGTTGTTTTTCAAGAAGAAAGCCCGGGTGATTTATTAAAAGGGGCATGACAAGCGATTGCAAATTTGAAAGAAGATTAAAAGATAATAAATATGATAGCAACAATACATGCGAAAAAGCTAGCAAAAAATTTGATCTGACAATAAAATAATCGTTTATAAATTGCAACATGCAGGGACGTCGAGATAAATCTGAAAAATGAATATGAAAATAACATTAAATAAAATTAAATTTATTGACATGAAACTTAGCACTATCAAAGTAAATAGTATCGAGAATCATATTATTCAAAGTAACCGCCATCAGCGGCTACAACCTTCTCGAACCGAGCCTAAACTTGCTGTAAGCCAACGTAACTTCTTTCTTGTCCATATGTATCATTAACTCCATGATGGAGGACTTTAAAGTGCCCTTGCTGTTTTGATGCCTTTTATTGACTTTTGCCTCGACCACACCGCATACTTAGTAGTTAGCGGGTTGCAGTTAGAACTGGAGGGTAATCACAAATCAAGGCACCAGAAATAATATGAATTGTTGTACAGACATACTTGATGTCTTCCTTGCTTTATGGGTTGGAGGGAAGTATTGCTGAAACACGCATTTTTTTCTAGAGGACACCACCTCTATCCAGGGCTTGATAACTATCTCCAGCATGTTGATATAGCTGTCGGCGGTCACCTTCAGGTCTTCTTCAAAGTGTGCCGCCATGACATTATCTTTGCAGCTCACTAGCCCAAGCACCATCACAGGAGGGGGAAACTTTGTATGCATAACGATGTGCAATTCGGAGGCATCTTGGCAGATCCAAGAGTCATTTGGAAGTCATTTTGACTTTAATGAAGTATTTTTGCCCGAAAAGAATCTCAGAAAGCGTTGTCGTGGTTGGATATCGTTTAGCAGTGCTTGGGCTTTCAGCTTCCTATTTATTCTGTTTTTCTCAATCAACAGTTAGAAGTTCCTCGAAATGAGAAACTTGTAATGCACTACTAGACTGACCATCGACCTCGTTATGCCCATTTCTTTAACCAGGTTTCAATTTGCGAACGAATTTATCACTTCTTTTGTGATCATATGACTTACTACGAGTTGTCCTGTCAGCAGCTAACTCTTCCTGGTAGTCGGAGTCACTGTACTTCTTAGCTACGTCAAAAACTTGAGCCTTTTTGTAGCCAAACGATGCAATAATTTTTGTTGACGATTTTTCGGCGCAAAAGGATTTGAGCATTGGTTCATTTTGTCTACCCTAGATTGTTGATTATGTAAAGCTAACTTGTTACCTAATAATGGCTTACGCATGCGCACTAAACTGCCTCACTTTTCAAAGAATACCATTTATAACTGTATACTCTCTGACCCCTACATTTAACGATTTAAGCCATACCTTCTTAGGCTGGTTCAATACGAGTTGAAAAGAGATGTAAGAATAGCATACAGAATGTAGCAAAAAATAAGTAAGATGAGGAATATGATACGATCCTCTCCTGGCAATAGAATGCGTAGGAAAATCGAAGCTAACATCGGCAGGATCGCTGCCCTGAAGTAGACCTATGCTTTACTTGTTATTACAATAATGTAAATTTGTGTTAATAGATTTTTTTGAAAACTAAACCTAGTTAATAAGAAGCTGTAAATAAAAATAAATTATACGTAAATAAATATCGTTCAATTCTGTTTCATTTAAAATCAATTTTTAAAGATTTTGAAGACTTCAGTAGTCAGAGTCTTAGAAAGTCAGCATCTTTATAAGCACACATTTTAACTCATGTTTCATAAAAATACCTTAAGCATGAAGATTCAGTCAATTTTTATCTGCTTAAATAATTGGTTAAAATTGCATAGGCAGAAACTACTATTTAATTCTTGTTGGAATTATTCGAATATTCGTCCAATTATAAGAATCTATAACGTGCTCAATCTTTCACTAAATTTTCATTTCGTCATTTTACTTTCAAAGCGTCAAGACGTGCTTTATATCTGTCCCAAGTGTGTGAAAGATTAAAGTGCATTTATCCAACGAAAAGGTCTTATAATATCAACCTTAAAAGCAACATAAATTGTAAGTTACTTTCAATTTATTAAAATAACCGAAAACATTAATAATGATAACCCAATGGAAATTCAAACGCTAAACAAGCGTAAATCTGATTCATTAACACCGCCACTTAATGAAGTGCAAAAACGCTACGCATGGACCCCAAACATTCCAACGCAAAACAAATATGATCTACTTGCCAGTCAAGAAGTTGACCCAGTTGATAACCCTTACGATAACCATAATCAGCAAAACACAAACGGAAAAACTGAAACTTCGGCAACTAAACCCAAAATACCGCCTATCTATCTACACAACGCCATAAATCACGCAGCCCTGACTGCAGATATTAAACAACTAACATCAAACGAGTTCACGACCTTTTGTAACACAAACATCTTAAGAATCAACCTAACTGAAGAGAATGACTACAGAATTTTAACAAAGCACCTTAAAGATAACAACATCAAATTTCATACCTTCCAAAACCCTGTCGGCAACCCCCTCAATGTCGTGATCAAAAACGTACCACCATCCATAACAGAACAAGAAATATTCACCGAACTTAGCAAAACCCTGTCAGTTATCAAAGTCACACGCCTGCTTACAAAAAATAAACAGCCGCTTCCAATTTGCGCAGTCGACCTGAAGGATAACGAAAACGCTAAGAAAATCTTTACATTAAAAAGCATGTACTACTCAATAGTCACAGTAGAACCGAGAAGAAAGCCATCAAACATTCCACAATGCCACCGCTGTCAAGGCTATGGGCATACAAAAAACTACTGTACATTAGATCCGCGCTGCGTTAAATGTGGCGATAGCCACCAGCATCAACAATGCAAGAAAAAACCTGAAGAAACACCCAAATGTGCCAACTGTGGAGGACCACACCCGCAAGCTATCGCGGCTGTAGCCACCACCTAGAGATAGTACAAAACGACAAAATAACATCAGCAACTTCAACCAATCCAGCACAAGACACAATAGGAACTATTTTGTCAATCCGAACCGCTCATATGCAGATCAAGCTCGAAACACTGCACCGACCAACTCCACCCTTATTAACCATAACCAGACAACCGATCCAATGACCTGACCTAACATAAATAATATAGCCAAAATCCTTGTTGATCTCCTTACCCCTTACCTCCCCATAATTAAAAATTTTATCACTAGTACACTCCTTCCTCTACTCCTCAATGGATCCTAAATCGCAGAAAATCATCGAAAAACTATCAATCCTAAACTGGAATGCTAATGGCGTCAAAACTCAAAGATCAATCCTTATAACCTTCCTTGCCAGACATAACATAGACATCGCGTGCATCACAGAAACCCACCTATCTGAAGTAGACACGTTTAAAATTCCAGGATACCAAATTCACAGAGCAGATAGAAATGCCCAAATAGCTGCTGGTGGAGTAGCTATCCTCATTAGAAAGAAAATTTGCCACAATCCTGTCCCCGAAACAAAAACCTAAGCCTTGAAACAATAGGAGTTAAAATAAAAATAAACGATCAAAACCTCACACTAATCAGCACATACAGACAGCCGAACAAGAAATTAATGGAGGACGACATAAAAACCATCTTCAACACAAACAAGCCACTCCTGATGATTGGAGACCTCAACACCAAAAACCAATTATGGGGATGCAGAGCTAACAATCCCGAGGGAATCAAGATGGAAGGCTACGCGACTAAATACTCCTTCCAAATAACAGCCCCCGAGAATACCTACTACCCGTATCGCAGTGATCACCAGCCGGACATACTAGACATAGTACTCCAAAAAAACTTCGATAAACCAACTTTTCAAACCGTAGTAGAAGAACTAGATTCTGACCACCTACCAGTTATAATAACATTTATTAGCTCACCTCAACTGGTACAGCCAGTACCAAAACTAATAAACTGGATAATTAACTGGGAACAATTCCAAGCCATCCTTGATGATCAGCTGATATGCCCAACCGGTCTTATCAACCACGAGGACATTGATCTAACCATATCCAAACTAACAACATCAATAACTGACAGCGTGCAAAGATCAACACTAGCGCCCAAAACTAACAAAAAACCTAATCACCATAGCTTGCCTCGAGAAATCACAGCACTAATCAAAAGAAAAAGTCAAGTCAGACGCGAATGGCAGAGAACTAGGATACCGGAAACAAAACGATTACTGAACAGGTTAACACACGCCCTAAAAAGATGCTTGGATGAGCTGAGAATCAACTCATATCAAAAATACATAGAAGATCTCCAACCAGGTGACATCGGAATGTGGAGAGCTACAAAGCGCATATTAAAGCAAAGAGAGGACATCCCAACATTAAGCGTGAATAATACACTACTTGCTACTGACGAAGAAAAATCAACAGCCTTAGCTACCCACTACGAAAGTGTATTCACTCCAACAGTCACTTGCGCTCCAAACCACGCAACATATATAATTAATCCCGTTAAAACTCATCTCCCAGTAGTTACAGAACCGATAACTCCCTCTTTTCCCCTTGAAATTAAAACAATAATCGACAGTCTCCCTAAAAGAAAAGCTCCTGGGCACGATCTCATTACCAACCTAATATTATCTTAGCTCACCACCAAAACCTTAGCCTATCTAGCAACAACTTTTAATGCATGTCTTCAGCAAGGTTATTTCCCACAAACATGGAAGCATGCAAACATACTGGTGATTCCTAAACCAGGTAAAGACAAAAAGTTGATTAGTAGCTACAGGCCAATAAGCTTACTGACATCACTTTCCAAAGTTTTCGAGAAGATCATCCACTCCCGGCTAATGAATGAATTAACATCACTCAACATCCTACCAGCATTCCAATTCGGCTTTAGGAAATCACACTCTACGCAGCACCAACTCCAACGCATAACTGAAAAAATAGAAGAGGGCTGCGAAAACAAAGGTTATACAGTTGTAGTTCTCCTCGATATAGCCCAGGCCTTCGACAAAGTCTGGATCGAAGGCCTAAAAGCAAGATCATCAAGATAAAAATTCCCAGCTACCTTAAAGCCATAGTCTTCTCCTTCCTAGAAAACCGCACTTTTGCGGTGCGCATAAACTCCGCATCTTATGAAACAAAGTCCATCCATGCAGGCGTACCTCAAGGAAGCGTACTGGGACTCCTATTATTCAATATTTTTACTTCAGATATCCCTAACATACAGGCAACCCTAGCGACCTTCGCGGACGACACCGCAATCTTGACCCAACACACTGACCTTACCTTAGCTATTGAAAAGCAGCAGACTGCACTGAACCAAATATGCTCGGGGTTCAACCAATGGAATATGCACATCAACCACACCAAATGTCAGGCAAAAATATTTTCCCTCAGAAGAATTAGAAACCCTCCCAGCTTAACAATCAACAACAACACTATTGCCTGGAATCCCGCCGATGCCGCCATCAAGTATCTGGGAGTGCTCCTTGACACTCGACTTACCTGCAAATTTCATATTAACTACAAGTTAAACCAAGGATACGCGCGGTTGGCACAACTTTACCCTCTCATTAATAGAAAGTCATCTCTTAAGCCCAAATGCACCACTATGATGTACAAATCTCTAATACGACCGTTGGTGCTATACGCATCAACAATCTGGAGCAACACTGCAAAGTCAAACATAGAAAAAGTCCAAAGACTACAGAACAAAATTCTCCGCATAGCAGTGAATGCTCCTTGGTTCATTCGGAACGAACAACTACATTACGAACTAGACATACCAACAATCCAAAGCTACATCGCCGCGAGTGCCAAAAAATTCTTTGAAAACTTACATAAATGTGAAGGTGCACCAAAGACTCAAACGAAAATTACCACAAGATTTATATCTAACCGAACTCGACATTGATTAGTTAATATAACAATTAGTTAACATACTTGTAAGGGTACAACCTACCTCATAAACTATAAAAGAACGTACTGTTATTGCTTACCTTACTATTATTATCATTGCCATGTATAACATGTAACTGATTGTTGAGCTGTCAAATAAATGATTAAAAAAAAGAAACTAAATTTTCACTATTACTCAGACAACTCTTGAAAATTAACAAAATGGTGTTTACTGTATTTAAATAACTATTTTTATAACTTACAGTTTTAGGCAAACTTTTTCTTAGTTCATATTAAATACATTCATGTTTTGAGTAATAGTACCAGCTTATTGAATTTAACGCTTTTTTTAAATTTGCACCCTAAACACATATAAAGATATTACATATAACAGATAATGTATTTCGTAAATCTTTCACTTTTGCTTAATTTTGTTTTTAATTATGTTAATGATTCAGAGTTGTTAACGGGCTACAAAAACACTTCTGGTTAAGATAAAGGTTAGTAAAAACGTGGTGAAATAGTAACTAGTCTTATCAAATTTTTAAGGTTAAACTCTTTTCCTGGTTAAAAATGATTTCTTACTAGCATAATGTAGCAAAAGTTGCTGTGATAAAACTGGACACTTACAAAACTTTTTTACTATAACACTTCGTAACATAGACTTAAACATCAAGTCACCGAAAATA
Source organism: Sinelater perroti (assembly GCA_036346155.1). NCBI lineage: Eukaryota > Metazoa > Arthropoda > Insecta > Coleoptera > Elateridae > Sinelater > Sinelater perroti. The sequence continues at coordinate 5,112,967 of JARFIY010000077.1, forward strand.
CTAGGAGGATAGTTCTAAAATTCTTGTTGTGCTTCTTAAAAGAAACTGAAAATTGCAATGTATATATTATTTATTAACAACACGTTTAGGTTTATTTACAAAGAAGTTTTACTTATTTAAGTTTGAGCGTAACAGCATCATTAATTTTTGGAAAAGAGTTAAAACAACACAAATTGCAGATAATGGTCAAAAATTAAAATTAGAAATTTTATTAGATTGCAACTTCTTCTGAGCTCAACTTTTTATATTATAAATTGTAATTTTTGCTTCTAGATATGGCCTAAAAGATAATAGTACCATAATAACTGACAATACAAATTATTTTCTAGGTGCACTGGGTAATATATATATCAAGTAGTAGAAAAGTTTTGTGATACACATTTAATTTTCATCTTTCAAAATTCTTTCCATCACGTTCTATGCAGATCTATATTCTTCAAATTAAGTCTTTATGTTTCCTTGTTATTTTCTACAAATTGGGATTTTACACAGACACATCTGCGTTCTTAGTTTCAAAACCCTATTATTGGCCATTTCATGACGCCATGAAATGCGTCGTTTCATCTGCTAGTCGATTAGGATTAGGACATGGAAATGTCTAGAAATATATAAACACTCTTCTATTTAACAACAGATTACATACTTGTTGAATCTAACGGCAGCAATGTTCTCTTCCGTCCTTTAAAATAGTTTTCTCTCTAGAACCCACATTGCCTGAACATAGTCGCATAATCAGGAAAGTCTTTTACTTGTATTCTATCTTTAACCAAGATGAGATTCAGAGCTACAAATTAGGAGAGCGCAGAGGTCGTTTCAAAACGTTTGAACTTATCACATCATGCAAGCATCGCTTGCGGCCCATTGCAAAACTTTCTTTGTACTCTATGTATATCAGAGATCTAAAAGTGGTCATTTTAAATAGTGATTAATTTAGCGTAAGCATTTTTAACTATTTGCTCGAACAAGGAGGCATTTGGATAGTCTTCACTCAAGCAGATGCAGATTCGAGCTCCCGTTCGGGTGGTACAGATGGCCGCTCGTGTGTGACGGACCACCTAGACGTGAAAGCTCTTCGATGTGGTTCGAAATGGTTTTTAACCGCGTGTTGAACTATTGAAGGCAACGTTGTTCTGAACAAGGAGCTCTTTTAGCTCTGACGCGTAAATATGATTGCATTCTTTAATTTGTCTTTTCATTTTAATAAAATTTTTTGTTGTATCTACAAACCGTAAGCAAAAATATGTTAAATTTATCTCTACAATGCCACTTAGGTAAAATTAACAATTAAAAAAATTAATAATGTCACCGTTAGTAGACATCATCAAAATTATCTAAGAAAAAAAATACTAAAATAAAGCAAGTTTTCAGATTTAATAGACTGAGTGGATAAATAAAACATTACAATGAATTGATAAATACCTTAACTGAAGTATGAGTTCATATAAGTCATTGTTGTTTAAATCTGATCAAAAATGATTGCGCTTTAATTTTCTGCTTAGCGTCTTTTTCTTGTAGTTTTTTTTATAATTGCATTTTTTTGCTTATGCCTATACAGTACATTTTTTAGCTCATTGATTTGGGACTCAATTCTGAGAATTGCACGTGAAAGTAGCCCCAAAAATAAGAACTTCTGCATCATTCGTTTTGTCAAGTTGGCTGCATTAATAATTTAATGGCCGTGGAATAAACAACCCTTTTGATCAGAGTGAATTACATTTTAAAACCAGAAGAACATTGAATATTTCAATATGGAAAATAACAAGTGCCCAAAATTGGATGATTTTTGTTACGTTTGTGGTCATATCGTCCCAAAAATAGGCAAACAGGATCGAAACAACTTGTTTACTGAGAAATTCAAAACAGCGTATTGTCATTATTTTGATGAAACAGATTTAAATGGTACAAATTTTACGCCGAACACAGTGTGCAAAAGTTCTTATAATGTGGATGCATGGAAAAGGTGTACAGTTTTCTTTTATGAAGCCAGTTATTTGTGTGCAAGACCTAACTGGACATGATGAATCCAGGTGCTACGCATGCATAAATTCCGGTTATAGATTGAACAGAAAAAAATTGAAAACAAAAGTATACATTCCCGCTTTTACTGCGACACTTCCAGTACAATGCGCTGCTGTTACCGATCCACCTAAACCTCCGAGTCTGGATATTGTGTCCCTGCAAGCCGAAACCGTTTTCACCAATCCGACCAATGTGAATGATGCAGATTGGACACACGATATTGAAAATAATGCACCACAACCGGTAACACAAATCGAAATGGATTACATTGTGGCTAAGATGGGACTATCACAAAAAAATTCAGAATTTTTGACATCATTTTTGAAGCATAAAAAACTGACAGAGCAAAATGTCAGCGCGACATCATACCTAAAACGCCAAGCTGATTTTCAGAAATTTTATTCCGTTGACGAAGCAAAAATGTTCACTTACTGCCATGATATCCCAGGTTTAGTGAAAAATATGGGAATGGATTATATCGCTGGCGACTTCCGTTTATTCATCGACGGTTCAGTTTTAAGTTTGAAGGCTGTGCTGTTGCACAAAACAAACAAAAAACTGTCCATTCCATTGGGATTCAGCACAACTATGAAGGAAACGTATGAAACATTGGGCAAAATTTTGGAGAAAATCGAATACAATGTACACAAATGGAAGATTTGTTGTGATCTAAAGGTTATCAACATAATACAAGGCATTGTATTAAAGGACGGTTTTCCAAAATACTTCTGCTTTCTTTGTAATTGGGATTCGCGATACAAAGGGAATCAATATCAATGTAAAGATCGGAAAGCAAGAACTCCCGAGCTCGAGAAACAATAAAAATTACGTAATGAACCTTTGATAAAGGATGTAGATGATATTTTGTTGCCATCGCTGCACATTAAATTAGGAATAGCTGGGAAATTCGTTGAAGTGGTAGTCAAAGATATTGAGGACGCCTATGACTGTTTGAAATCCATCTTTCCAAAACTCAGTGAAGCTAAAATTAGAAAAGGTATGTATCGTTGTCTGTATTTAAATATTGTCATAACTAAATTTGTTCACTTCGATATATTCGCATTACCAATAATTTTTTCGCAAATGCTTTTTTTTATTTCAAACAGGTACTCTGAATGGACCGGATATACGAAAATTAATGAAAAGCGAATCTTTCACAAATATGCTTTCGAACCATTATAACCACCTATATGCATGGGATGCATTGAAACAGGTCATTGAAGGCGTTTTAGGAAAGAACCGTGTACAGCGAGATGACATACAGACACGAGTGGACAAGTTGCAGTATTATTTTGAAAAAATCAATGCATCCATGACATTCAAAATTACATTTCATGCATTTCCACTTTGATACCTTTTTGGCACAATTACCTCAGGAATCGGACGAACAAGGAGAGAGCTTCCACCAGGTGACCATGCCAATGGAAAAGCGATTCAAAGGCAAAAAATTAGATGCATTGCTTGCGGAGGTTTGTTGGTGGAGTTCTAAAATTATGCAGTTTGAAGATGAAAGCACCGAAGATGAAGATGACACTGAAATTGGTGGACACACTGAAGAAAACATGCCCTTGAATATTATGTCTAACTCGGATGATGCAGACTCAGAACATGAATATGAACAACCTACGAAGAAAACAAGATCATCAGAACCACAAGCGTCAACTTCAACGAGGATGGTGTAAGAACAGCTGTAATACGAATCGGAATTTTTATTTTCATGCAAAATAAAGTTTATAAAGAAAAAAAACAGCATATTTGTGAATTTGTAATCCACTTATTGAGCAAAAAAGGTGAAAAATGGGGAAAAAATGGGCATTTTTGCGATTTTTAAGGCACTGGATGCACTTTTTTCGGGTAGGTTTGTCCGCTTTTTTTTCTCCTATTCAATATCTACAATTTTGCTTCAGACACAAAAGAAATATTCCGTACGGTATACCGATATATAACCGTGTTAAAATATAGAAAAAGTGATACAAATCCACTTTGAGCAAATAAATTCGTATGGCCATTAAATTATTAATGCAGTCAACTTGACAAAACAAATGATGCAGAAGTTCTTATTTTTGGGGCTACTTTCACGTGCAATTCTCAGAATTGAGTCCCAAAATCATGTGTTGTACTGTGCTATGAACATTACCATATATTATTTTATATAGATATATGAGGAAAGTTGATTTATACATATATTTTTTAGGTTGGAGATTATAATATGAGGATAAATAAAACTATTATTATACAGTAGAACCCAGGTCCAATCTTTAGATTACTAACTTTCCGATGGGTTCTAATCAATCTTAAGAAAAACATAAATTACCTAAAATTCACTCTAAATCTTTGGTGTTAATATTTTTCTTTATCACACATTTTTGTTAGACCATTTTTACCTAATTAAAATTAATTGTATGTAACTACCAATATCAATAGAATTTGTTATATTTATTGTACAATATGCAGTCCAATGTAAACTCCTTCTCTTAGACCATACTACAAACTCCATTGTAGTGATATAAAGTAGAATTTGTTTTACTCAGGAACACAACTTTTATTTATCCTAAAGTGTTTCCAAACTTTAGTTTTTTTCTACAAAGTGTATTTTCTTATAGATTTTTTTCTGCAAGCCATACGTGTTACCATTGGCAAAATTTGACTTAATGGCCGTGGTTGATAAAGAAATGAAAGCTAGACTTTTTTCATCAGGGCGCATTTACCAGCAGTACAGTCTCAAAGATTTGTATATGGTTATAAAGATGCACCCGTTTTTTCTTTTTGTAAATGTTGGACTTTATGTATTTCTTAGTTCACTGAATCCGATTTTATGATAAAAAATTAAATGTTCTAATAAAATGGAAAATGCAAAATGTTTTATATAAAAAAACGATTGTAGTGATTTATCATTTATGAAACTCAGTGGATTGATTAATAAATAGTGAGATTCTATGCCTCGCATGGAGGCAAGACCTGCAGACTGAGCGATTAAGGCTTTCCCATGTTCGCCCTCACTACCTGGCCATCGCGCATCTTCTTTAATACTTAGATCTTAAACATTTGCACTTTACTTAAAATGAATGCAGCAATTATTTCTAGTGATTGAATAGGCAACCCATCAAACATCTAAGTCTAGAACTGAACGTTCGTGCGCAGCCATACTAGCGCTCTTTATAACTAAAGAAATAATGGAAAATTAAAGGATTTTACATTTTGCAAAAGTTTGGTTTTTTAAATTCTTAAAGCAGCTGAATTACTTTTTATTAAAAATAAACAAAAATAAAATTAAAAATCTTTTCTGGTTTACGGTAATTTTCTACCAATTACATTCTCAAAGTTCTTTGATCTCAATTTTATCTTCAAGTTTTATTTTCAAGTCTTTATTTCTACAAGCTAAAGTTTTGGTATTGCTTTTTTTACTTTTTTACAAATCTGCATAAATATGATAAGTTCAACTAAAGCGATAGTGTGACCGTGCGGTGAAGTCCTGGGTTAAATTCTAAGCTCAGATCTCTTCAGGATGGCCTATCCAGTCAATAAAAATAATTGAGTATCTGCGTTTACTTCGAATAAAAAGTAATAACATGGTCGTCTAAGCGCGACGAACAAATACGAGCTTTAACCTTTCAGTTCACAGGTTGTGTTTCTACGCAAGGCGTTAGAGCCTTACTATTGTCATTCAACATTAAGGTACCGACTAAGTATACTGTCCTAGCTTATGTCACTGCAATGATACGAAATGTGTACTTTAGAGAATCTAGTGCTGCAGTTGTTCATAAATTTCCATCTAGTAAATACACCAATAGAAAAAGCTATTGAATGTGAAGACACTAGCATTTTGGATTTTTCAATGAGTATAAACAAAAATATATTTAGAACACAAGGTGTGCGACGTATCAATAGAATCTTAAGAGTCTTCTAAAAACTAATGATTTGAGTCATAGTAAGAAATTTGTGCCATATCCCATACCAAGCTATTAAAAGATAGTAAAGGGGGCAACTAAAAGATTCATTAACAGTCCAATCTCTCAATTGGACAACCCACTGCTGTATTGTCCATTTAGTAAGAATTGGCGATGATAAATAGGAATAAGACTAAAATTCGGTTAAAAACAGAAAAATGGGCCGGTATAAAGTAAAAGTAATATGTTATGTAGCAACAATTTCTTTATATTATTGACGACAAGATTAATTATGGGATCAGTAATGTACCAAAACAATCAATATGTGTGAAAGCTACGTTACGCTGTAAATCAAAATTTCCAAAATAGTATGATGATATAGCAGGTGATCGCACAAAACGGGACATTATCACCAGCTCTTGTGGCTGGTATAAATACAAATATCAGGAAAATTCTGCTACCGGAAATTTTATCTCTAAACATCGTGTACCTTATCCTCTTCTGGCTTGACAAAGCATCCTGTCTTTATACCCACCCACAGACAGCTTTCCTAGAAGCTAGCAAGATTCGTTACGTTGCGAAGGTAGACAGTCCGCAAGCAAAGCTTGGAAAAGCTCTATTTCAAAACATTGCCAAGATACTGCTGCGTATTTGAAGAAATTCTAGTTAACATATATTGTTTGATATAAATTTCAATCGGCTTTTTTGTTTCCTTTTTATATCATTTTCTTCCAATAATTTTAGCTTGTATCTTACTACCACTAAGATATATCCTCACATTAACTTTTTGTTAAGGTTCTATTTTTATTAACATAGAGTTGTCCGGAAAGTTTGTGCCGATTTTTATTAGATGGCAATGAAAAATGCATAATATTTTCTTAAAGATAACCTTTCAACGCATCTTAAAAAAAAGCTTCTTGCAATAAATTTATTTTGGTCATTCTTGTACTCTTTTGAAACTAGGAGAAAACAACGTGCATTTTAGACACTTAATACGTTTCTATTACCAGAAAGGTAAAAATTCCACACAAGCTATAAAAAGGATGTGTGCTGATTACGAGAAAAGTTCTTTATCTGAAAGAATTGTTCGAATGTGGTTCGCTAAGTTTAAAGGTGATGATTTCAACGCTCAGGTAGGCACTCGCTCACCGACGATGATCAAAATAAAGACACTGGGCGAGAATAATCCGCGATGTACGACACTAAATTTAACAGAGATACTAAAATTATCGAAAACCACCGTCCAAGTGCATTGAAACTCGGTTCCGTAAGTCGGTACGATGTTTGGGTTGTCTTGGGTTAAGCAAAATGAACGACCCCCAAAGCTGGTCTCCATCCAAAAAAAGTCATGCTGTGTATCTTGTGGAATTGGAAAGGAATACTGTATTATGAACACCTATTAAACTAATAAATAAATTAAAACAGGTACTATTTGCAACTGGATGCGTTAAAGATAACAATGGAAAAACGCCATAATTAGCTAAAAGGAAAGGCGTCATGTTCCATCAGGATAATGCTAGACTTCATGTCTGTTTGACTCTCCGACAAAAATCTTTGGAGCTTGACTCTACATATCATATCCACCAGACATTGCACCTTCAGATTTTAATATTTTTAGGTCTTTGCAAAATTCTGTTGACGGCAAGAACTTTAACTTTTTGGACGCCATAAAAAACAGCTAGAAAAGTTTTTCACCCAGAAAACTGAGAAGTTCTGGAACGACAAAATCTCCAAGTTGCATGAAAGATTAAAAAACAAAATTATTGAATAAATAAACCTTGACACAGAAGTTTTGCCTGTGAATTTCGCTTAATAATCCTTTTTGGGCAACCCAAACATTAATGTGTCGAATATTAGTTTAAATACTAAAACGCAAACTAAACGAACATTTCTACATAGCATACCTTTTGTATAACCCACGTAGTAGTAAATTTTAGAGTATTATATATAGGTTTTAAAATTTAATTAAAAAATGTGCTATTTCTAAAAATGCATTATATTCTTATTTAAGCTCATCTCCTGAATCGAGTTACTTTTGATATTTAAGCGGCAACTTTAAGGTCGAGTAAGCTGTCAGACACTTGATTTAGGTACATTTCAACAAGGGTACCTTACCCTTGTATCCATAAATTTGAATCCGAAATATATATTACCTTGAGCATACTTCAGCTACCCGGACATTTTGCAATTTAAGGAAATAAAATTTCTACTTGTTTTGAAAATTTGATAATTTAGTTATATGAGTAAGAAGTGCTCATAAACTATTATTTGTTAAAAGTGCAAAACACGACAGCCTAGGCGATACCTTGACAGAGCTGCAAATGCAATGAACATAAATAAAGCGACTAATACACACAATCTACTTTCTTTAACATTCACTTTAACAGAAATGTTATTAAAGCATTAGCAGCAGTTTAAATGCTGCATTCCTTAATTAAAACTGTCTAATGTGGTTTATATACAAGGTGGTCCGAATATGACCGGCACTAATGTGTGTAAACAAGCCGCATTACGTAGTAGCTATGCGACTCTAAAAGAGTAGAGTCAAAACCTCCACCCTCCCTCCTGCTCAGGTTAGAACCTGTTCAGTTCTGGTTGGGCGTTGCTAGAGTGATGAGCAAATAGAAGGCACTCCAAAGCGTAGAACAGCGCATTTTCATCAAATTCCTCGTTAGAGAAAATGTTCCATCCACTGAAATTCACCACAAACTTCAACAATATGGAGAAGAGTGTCTCTCGCGGACCCGTGCGCTTGGTTGGTGTAAGTGCTTCAAAGAGGGAAGAAAGCGCGTTGAGTATGAACCGCATAATTGTCGGCTGCGAACATCCGTCACCGAGCCATACATTGATCGTGCAGACGCACTTATTCGTGAGAATAGGCGCAGCACTATCACGAAACTGATACTTCTTCTTCTTCTTCATCAGCTTTTCTCGGTCCACTCCTGGACATAAGCCTCCCCTTGTCGGTGGGGTTTTGGCCATAACTCACCACTCTGGCCAGACGGGTTGGTAAGTATTAGTGACAGCCGTCCACTCTGGATACAGACGCTGTATGCAGTCGCCCATTCTGGGTCAGACGCTGCTAGTTCACCATATCTGGTTACCTTCACTTGGTTTATCCTGTGGGTCAACACAGTGTACCAGGATGTGGCGCTTAGAGCCATCAAGTGAGAGTTGGGTGTCTTGTGAGGACCAGTTATCCGAACCTCCGCCCGTCTATAACATTTGGAGTGGCCGTTCGAAATAAAAGGTACTATCTCTCCGACACATCCCTACACCCTGATTCAGGGGACATCAATTACAGATTGGTTGTGAATTTATTTAATTAGGGTAATCACAATAAGCCTGCAATAAAGCTGCAGTGAACATGGATCCATTAAGGAAGACATACTCTAAGCGCAAAAAAATCACGAAACTTGGAGCAATGTTATCCGTTAGTATTGGTAGTGTAGAAGACGTCGTAAAAAATAACCCGCACTATCGCAAGGTAAATACACGGTGGGTACCATGAACTTTGACGGACGTCAAATGCAAAGGTGCCAGTCGTTTCCTACAGCAGTTTGAAGACGAAGTTAATACATTTTTAAAATCTATAGTGACCACCGATGAAACGTGGGTACACTACTTCATTCCCGAATCCCAACAGTCGTTACGCAAGTGGCTCCCAAAACCAAGAGAGTGCAGAGGAATCGTTCGATAGGAAAAGTGATAGCAATGTTTTTCTGGGGCTGGTAGGGGGTTATCCATGTAAACGTTCTGGCGAATGCCAGAATAGTTAATGGAGCTTACTACTCAGATCTCCTAGCAACAGACGTTAAGGAAAAGATCCGATCCAAGCGGAAGACAACCTTCCTTCAAGATAATGCACGCCTCCATACGGCAAACAACGGCAGAATGGAAACCCTCCGAAAATTGAAATAAAATCTTTTGCCACATCCGCTGTACAGTCCCGTTTTGATTGATTATTTAAAAAAGTTATTCAAATTTATATATTTATTCATACTATAACCTTTTTGATCTTGACAGTGGTGAATAACACGTGACAATTTACTTAAACTACTGATTTATTTATATCACAGGCAATAAAAATTATTTAACACTATTTATGTACACAACATATAAAATTAATAATGTGAAATTAGACACTATGTTGTTCCTACGCTTGAACTCGAATTCGCCGCAGCTGTCCCGCTCGCGATATTTATGCCTGTTTGGCATCTACCAGAAGGACGCAAAATTTCTCGAAAACATCTGAAAATTTCCTATTGTTTGAGCCCCACGCGTACATACGTAGCATGGCTGGATTTCTGAAAGGCATGTGTCAATGGCTAGGGCGTGACAGGGTGCATTGAAAACTGAGGCCGAAGATGTTTAGCGTCCACACGCTAAGAGGGGAGTTCGGAAATTCATTGCAGTAAATTAAAAACACATCAATATTACGACAACGCAACGTATGCATGTGGCGTACAAAATTTGTTAAAAATAGGCTTTTAATGCGAGTTAAAGGCGATGAGTCCTAATTTATTTTTTACTGAGCGGAGAGTTTGCCCATAAAAAATTCCTTACCTTTGTTCTTCTTTCTGACTAACCAACCGCCTTCTTTCATATTTTAGAAGCAGCTAGCAATATAAAAATGTTGTTTTTGTTAATGTATTCTTTAACCTGAAGACATGGCATTTAACTCTATATTTTATTATGAAAAATATCTTTCTTCGCACAGAAAAAAGTTTAATTTACCAATTAATGCAAAAAACTAGCAAAACCACCAACACATCTCTAGCATTATTTATAAATGTCACCCTAAATTATGTAAAGGGTGTCCCAGAATTAACGCAAGGTATAAATTTGCCGCCATTTATGCAGTAAAGTGTTGACAACCCTACAACAAAAACAAATCGACAGCTGACAGTTTAGGGTTAGTAAAAATGGAGCGTTACACGATAGAACAACGTGTCTTCATTATTGAACAATATTTCAAAAATAATGAAATAGTGTTTTAAATTCGTCAACTGTGAAGAGATTAATTGAAAAATTCCGAGAGACAGGATCCGTTGGAGACGCCAAAATTGCCGCTTTTGGGGTTCTGAGAACCCACATGTGATTGTCGAAAAACAAATGCATCCACACGTGTCACTGTTTGGTGTGGATTTTGGGCTGGAGGACCATACTTTTTTGAAAATGAGGCTGGTCAAGCAGTGACTTACTGGTGCTAGATATCGCGACATGATAACACAGTTCTTTTTGCCGAAATTTGATGATATTGATGTGGACAATATGTGGTTTCAACAAGACGGTGCCACATGCCATACAACCAGTGAAACACTTCAATTACTGCATGAGATATTTCCAGGTCGTGTACTCTCTCGTTTCGGTGATCAGAATTGGCCCCCTAGATCGTGTGATTTAACACAATTAGATTTCTTTTTATGGGGTTATTTAAAATCACAGGTCTATGTCAACAAGCCCACAACCACGCGTGCATTAAAGGAGGAGATTCAACGTTGCATCAACGAAATTCAGCCACATTTATGCAGAATGGTCATGGAAAATTTCGACAAACGAGTGCTTATGTGTATGCAAAGCCGTGGAGGCCATTTGCCCGATGTGTTATTCCACAAATAACCCTATCCTATGTACTTTATGATTCAATAAAAAAATTACAATCAAAATACTAAAAACTGTGTTTTCTATTAAATTCAAATCTTGCATTAATTTTGGGACACCTTTTAGTTTCTTACACATTTTAATGAATTAAATATTGTTGTATAGAGCTTAAAATTATAACTCAATAGGATTAACATAAATCATAAAATATACTACATATAGCGGTTCACTTCTTTAAGACCTTGCAGTCAATTTCATCCATTTGCGTTTTCTTATTGCTTATTTTCATCACTTTACTTTTGTTTATATTTATTTCTAATGTTATGTTCTCTAGTTCTGTTTTTCATATATTTATTGCGTTTTACTATTCTCTTTTATTTTTGAAATTAGTAATATACCATTTACAAATATCAATTGTTGTATGAATACTGACTATTACCCACTTTTGTTCTTATTACGCACTCACTCCATAACTTTGCGCATAGCTAATAAACAGCAGAGAACTCAACCTGTCTCTTTGTTTCAATCCTCTATCGATAGTAAAGCTTTCTGACGTTTTCCCTTTTATTCTTGCTTTACTCTCTACATTTTTGTATATATTTTTAATTGCTTGATAAATCTGCTAAATTATTTTATATTTTTCTAATATTACCCATGTGTGTTTTCTTGATATTTTTTCCATGTTCTTTTAGATTATCATTCTTATGGTGTTTCATATATTATCTTGTATTCACCTTCCTGATTTGAAATATAATTATTTTTCCTTTAGTATCTTGTTGATGACTGATCTTAATTTCTTTTCTATAATTTTCATTTGATATTAAACATAAGGCCCTGTATTTTCACATGCACTGCTGCTTCCTTTTTATGTAATGGTATTATTATGTTCTCTTCTTCCTATTCCTTTCAGTTCTTTTTACCTTTTTATGTTTTATTACATATTTTCTTATCCATTTTTGTTACTTGTTCTCAGCCCTGTTTTATTAATTCTTATACTATTTTATTTTATCTAACGGCTTTTCCGTTTTTTTTTAAATATCAATGGCTGTTTTTACATCTTTTTCTGTTGCAGTTGTCACCTTTTCCCCGTTATCTATCCCGTACCCATTCCTGTTTCTTTAATTCTCTGATCTATTTCCTTTAGCAGTTAATCATTCTAAAATTTCTCTTTATACAGTTTCAACTATTTCTTCTTTTTTCGTTATCACTTAATTATTCTTTTTTTATATTTCTTATTCGATGTGTTTTTTATCTTTTAATCCTTTTTTACTGTAGTATAGAATTGTTTTTGATTTTTTTCTATAGCTTTTTTTACTATTATTCCAGAATCACCTTTTTATTTTTCCAATATCTCTGGTTTAATTTCTTTTATTTATGTAATTTTTCTTGTATTTTACTCGTCTTTTGCCATTTTATACCACGATGTTATTTTTTTTAAATATGTCAGTTTTTCTTATTCGGCATACTTCTGTTTCAGTTTCTAATGCCGTTGTTTTAACGTTTTTCACTTTATATGCGCGTCTTCCTCTTTCTTCTCCTTCATCAATTTCTCAGTTAGTTCTGTGTATCTCGTTTATTTTCTCCTTTATTTATTTTTTTAAATCTATTCCCTCAATTGTCTTTATTACTTTTTTGGGTTTTCTAAGATCAATATTGCTAAAAAAATGTATGGTCTAGATTTAACTCTTACATTTTAGTTTCCTCATTCCCATATCTTCTTATTACATCATATTTCCTTTTATTTTTTCCTGTCTTTGTACGCCAGTTTCTCATTATCTTTTTCATTTCTTCATTGTTTCCTGGAGTTTTTCAATAATTTTTTCTTTTTGTCTTCAAAAATTGCTGGTGCATATGAATACCTATATCGGACAAACGGTGCGCTAGATCTATTCTTATTACTTTTGTTGTTTCGTATACTATTACATTATTTTCTATTTATCCGCTTGTTATTATTTCTACTTCTTATTATCTGTTTTTCTCGCTTCTATTTCTGAGTGTCTCAATATGTATTTCGCATAAATAGTTTTTTTATCTATACCTTTTTTTTGTTTAATTTATCCTCAGTATTTTTTCTACTATTTTACGTTCTTTGCTATTTAATTCCTTTTTGTTTCCCGTTTTTTTTTTCATTTTCTGTTTTTTAATCGTTATCCAATCCATTACGTTGTCATAGAGGTTCGGTTATTCTTTCCTTATTTATTTTTTTGTAGTTATGTTATCTACCTCTACTTTGCTTTTGTCAGGAGGTTTTCTTGAACCTCTTATGTAAGAAGTTGGCCTTTACACATAAATGATAGCAGAAGCCAGCTTTATGGTAAAATATGCAACACCCATTTCCTCGCTGGAAAGCTCGCATTTCATTGCCTGTGTGTCCTATCACTTTCTTCTGCAATTGTTGGATGAATTCTGGTGTACGAAGGCAATCAAAACGTGAGCTATATCTTTGTCTAGAACTCAAGGCCTCAGAGTCTTCGTTGCAGCTCCTTATTTCACGTTTTATTTTCTTTACAGTGTTCAAACAGCATTGAGCAGCTGTCATTATTGCAGAATTTTGATGCCTGGCAGGAATGATCATGATGCAGGTTACCCTTTTGCTATGTTCAGGCGGCTTCCACATTGCAGTTAATTTTGACATCTCTAAACCGTAATGATCAAGTTTCATAAGGGTGTCCACTTCTATAAATCAGAAAATACAATTATAATATGTCAAATTTATCTTTAATTTATCTTTTTCTTCGTTCTTTTCATGCAATCGTTTTCCTTTCTCTACCGGTAAATTGTTTTCCTTGTAGTTTCCTTTCTAGTTCTTTTTTCTTAATCATTATCCCTTTATTAATTTTAGATGTTTAAATTTCTGTAACTATAATATATTTGTTGTCTCTTCTATTATGCAACTGTTTTTTATTTTCATCTCACTTTTTAGTTTATCATTAATAAATGAATTATTCTAATCTTTAGCTAATTAATCTTTTTTATTTTTAGCTCCTTTACGGCTTTACTTCCCCCGTGTTTTTATTTCTGCTACATTATTGGTAGAACAGATCCAGATCAATCGCTGACTCTTAAATTTGTACGCGCGCGCGTACTCTAGCAGTTAGGTCTCTTATAAGTTATTTTCCTAATACTTTTTATTTCATTTACCATTACGCTGCATACACATTATTAATTTTATGTTTATTATGCTCCACAAGAAAACACTTTAACCTTGCTTGTGACGCAATATGGCATATTTACTCTCTTCAGTCAGTATAAAGTTTAACAAACACAATTCATCATGACTAAAGAATTAGTCTAATTTATAGCGTTTGTTATGGAAATTTTCATTGTACATTTATTTGTAGAGGATAGGACAATTTTAGTTACATTTGTATGACAATATTTTCATTTACCTTTAATTTAATCAAATTATGGTTAATCAAAACAGTTGATCCTATAAAAAAGTGATGAATTTAAACAAAAACTCCAAGGGTGTAAAAGTCATTTAATAAGGGTTGCAAGTTGTAATCTTCTGAATATTCGGATAATGGAGAGGCAGGCGTGTAAATAGCCGCTCTCGTGGTGCGGTGTGGGATACGTAGTACGGCCCGTATTGGAACGTCAACCGATAAGGCCCAAATCGTCCCTTAAACGGCCGTTGCGAAAGCGGATGGGGGCGGCTACCGATATCAACCAACGAGTATTGCCAAATCGCTCACCTGAATCGGCTTCGGCTTCGTCGGCGATGGTCCACGGTGGCCACCTTGATGCGCTGTCTTCTTGTATGTTGCGGGGTATTAAAAACACACGACCGAATTGGCCGCGCTGCGGATCTCGTATGTATGCGGGTTGATAAGACACGACCGAACTGGCCGCGCTGCGGAGTGCTTATGTGCGGGTGTTAAGACACGACCGAATTGGCCGCACTGCGGTTTGCGAAATGTTGCCGGGCTTCGCGCCTAGCTTGACGGTAGGTCTTTTGCGGGCAATTTTCATTCGACAGCACCTTTCATATCAAAAGGTGCCGCCGACGGCGTATGCAGACTTGTCGGCTGAGCAAAAGCCCATATGCCGTTTTGTGTGCGATGGCAAAACGTAGCAGCAGATATCAAAGCCGCCCAGCATGCCGCCGCGATATAAAGCGGTTCAAGGGCGAAAAGGCCGCCACACCAGATAACACAAAATAAGAGGAAAGTATGCGATCACTGTTACATGATTTAGCTAAAAAACTATTGGTAGTTTATTAAATAAAAAGGAACAATATATAAAAATGTAATAGTAAAATGAAACCAAAGCAATAGTAATATAGAACAACACATTTTACTTTGAAATAAATTAAAGAAATAATAGCACAAGTAAACCTTAAAAACGTAGTTTATAATTTATCAGAACTTTACATAGACCATATTCGTCTCATAGTTCATAATACTCCATTTATATAGTTCAAATAATGAAAGGTTTTTGTTAGAAAGTTCTCCTATTGCGCCCTTGCTAGACATTGATATTATGCTAAAGGGTCACAATAATATCTCTAAACTTTAGTCGCTCACCCCATAGTTCTCTCTTTTGCTATTTTTATCTATTAATGTTAGAGCTGTTATTTCTCAACATGTGAGTTGTAAACACTATACGGTTAACAAAAATAAACTATACATGCTTGCACAACAAATTCAAATTTTAAAAATTTACTACAGCAATTGTGAAAAATTCACGGATGCAATTTGTAAATGTCGTATACCTTTCGGTCGAAATAAAGCGCCTTATCGCACAATAATTTGGAACCAGTCAATACTTGGATGAAAAGGGCCTAAAGAGTGTTTAATCAGCCATATCTGTTGGAAATATTGCTGCTGTACCTGAACTTATTGTAGAAGATTCTAATTTATCGGTTTCAAGACCTGGACAACAATTGGGCATCTCATAAACTAGCCTGTACCGTATATTACACAACTTATAAAGTGCATCTAACACAAGACCTTATGTCAGCAGATTTTGAATTATGCTGTAGCTTTGTTAATTTGGTGCTGAATATTCAAGAAGATTATTTTGACTACTTTATCGGGTACATAAATAAGCATATCATATTTGGGGATCTGAAAATCTAATACAGGTAGTCGAGAAACCTCTTTATCTCCAACGAGTTACAGTTTGGTACGCTTTTTGGGTTGGTGGCGTCATTATTTCGTATTTCTTTGAGAATGAGGCTGGTGAGACCGTGAATGGTATGCGTTATATTTTTAGCCATAAGCGGATACCGTTGACAAGAACGACCTTAGTTTCCGACAAATCGGCGCTGCATGTCACAAAAGTCGCGAAACAATTGCGTTATTGATCATACGACTTTTGTTCTTTAGGATTATGTCAAAGATAGAGTCTACATAAACGCTCCAAAACCGATTTAAGAATTTAAAAATAATATAAAAAATGTAATTAGCAAAATCTATTTGCATTGTGAAAAAAGTCCTCAAACGAATGAGCATCTGTAAGAAGGGCGGAAGCGTCCACTTGTAAGACATTGTATTTCATAATTTATGGCAAACTTTGTGCTCAACATGTAA
Organism: Sinelater perroti; assembly: GCA_036346155.1. Lineage (NCBI taxonomy): Eukaryota > Metazoa > Arthropoda > Insecta > Coleoptera > Elateridae > Sinelater > Sinelater perroti. The sequence goes on from JARFIY010000077.1 coordinate 5,130,011, forward strand.
ATAAGAATATCTCAATAATTATCAAATAACAGCGGTTTTTACAATTTAAAATTACACTTCCCAAGATGAGATAAAAAGAACAGGAGAGGACGACCCAAGAGAACCTGGAACGAAGAAATAGGTGATATATTAAGGGCAAGAAGTAGTACATGGGACGAAGCTAAAAGAAGGGCAATGGGAAGAAAAGATTGGAAAACGTTTTGCGGCAGCAAAACAAACTCCGACACCTAGCGGTAAATGGGGGAGCGGATAAGTAAGTAAGTATGACACTTCTTAATTGAACATTCTTTAGTTGAACGTTAAAAATTAATAATCTTCTGTCTCTCTCATCAAAAATTCCAATGTACCAAATTTAAATAAAATCCGCTAACAACCCCTAGAAACACCACTTTTGGAAATTGAAATTGAAGATTGAAAATTAATGGGAATCTTAATGGAGCGGCTTATTGTTCCTAATGAAATTGAGTTAGGAATTTACGGTTCTCGTTTAAATTTCTTAAAACTGTTTTTTCCTTATCCTTATTTCTAATAACCTTAATTCCTTATCCCTATATTGTGCCATCAAATTAATATTATTAGCTTTATAGTATTAAGAATTACGAGGTTCAATAAATGTTAATGCTATTAGTGCACTTTTTGACATCGAGTATTTTACTCTCAAAACTATGCCGTCTCGAATACATTTCCTTGCTATCCAACTTATTACTCGTCACGAATTATTTTTATTACTTTTCTAATTTAGTTTTTTGTTTGAAAAGTTTTCAAGCTAATTGGTATCAGATAAAATTATGGAAATCTTTGTCAAAAGTTGGTCATATTTTCACTGTGCCTGGTAACACTGAGCACCGCGTAAATCACCCGTCTCATGTTTATTGCAGGTAGTATGGACTGTGCACTAATAGTAGAGTGAGGCAATATGGTTGTAGACGTTGTGCAGGTGTCGTGAATGACCAGTATGTCCGATCTGGCGGAGCTTCAAACAGGTCTGATTGTTGGTGCTCGCCTAGCTGGAGCATATGAGCAAACAGCGACATTATGCGATGTAACACAAGGCTTGGTCTCGAAAGTCATGACCGCATACACAGTGCACGATAAAGCAGGGTCGGTGAAACAAAATAGTGGACGAAAGACAAAGCTGCAGACCTTGAAGCGTATTGTGACTTATCATCCAAAACAGTGAGGCAGGAACTACATAAAACGGTTATTCATGGGTGTGTTGCTATTGCCAAACCCTTAATAACAGACACGAATGACCAAAGGCGACGTGCATGGTGCAATTTCCACAAAAACTGGACGTTGGAGGGCTGGTAACGTGTCATTTGGTCGGCCGAGCCACGCTTCACTCTCTTCTTTACCAATAGACGCGTGTTTGTCTGGCGGACACCCTCTGAAGCATTCGGTTAGGATTGCTTCCGCCCAACTGTCATAGTGGTGGCTGTATTATGGTTTGGGATGCTATATCATGGTATTCAGCAGCCCCCCTTGTCACATAACACGGTCGGGTCACAGCAGCAGTATATAGAAAACTCTTGGATAACCGACTCTATCCAATGGTGCAAAGTTTATTTCCATGCAATGCCCTCATTCACACCGCCAGCCTTGTTCAAGAGTGGTTTCAAGAACATGCTGATAAGGTTCAATATCTTCCCTGGCCAACGCCGTATTAATACAAGATGTTTGAACTTCCACAAGTGTTTCCATTATTTTGTCCAATACCTGTATATCTGTTTCTAATAACTCAGGTCTTAAAGCTCAAACCGAAATTTGCATTGTAGAGGATTAAGATCAAAACTAGAAAATAGCGAAATAGAAGAGGAAATAAAATCTGAATTGTTTTGTGGACTATATATAAACTGATACTCTTCTGACACGCTATTGCTATTTTTTTTCCTGATATAAAAATCAAGCTTAGCCGACAACTTCTAGTCTTTAGAATTTTTTAATAATTTTTAAATTTATTCAACTTATCAAAAAATATTTTTAAACATTAAGAAAAATTATAATTTTTTATATTATTGTATTTGATTTTTTATTTTCTTTTATATCGCAAAAACTATTTTTGTACTACCTTCTCTGCCAGCTCTAAACAATTTACTTAAATAACATTTTATTATAAGAAAACTAACAACATTTCTTATAGTTTAAGTTGTCGGCTAACAATTTCATATCAAATTTATATTACAAAATAGCATTTTATCTAGAGTTTTTCGTCTCTTGCTGGGACCAAAAGGCCAGCTACATTTATTTATTTCATTTAATTTTACATTTAAGTGAAATCATGAAAATACGTGTTTTTAAATTTAGCTTTGATAAATTCATTAATAGTTAATACAGGCTCTTAGGCATTCCAAAACTACGTCGCTAACAAAGCATTCCAATTCCAGTGGACCACAATCAACAAATGCAGTATGTTCAAACCATAGCAGCAACCACAGCAAACGCCAATACTTTACTTTATATTTAATATTAACAATATTATGTGTCTGCCAAATACAAGAACAAATCCAAATTTATCACAGAGCAATCTCAATTGTCAGCCCTCACAAATAATGATAAAACAAAAAACTCCCTAAAAAAGGAATAAACAAAAAAAACTTCAGATTATTAGTTAAATACTGTTGCAATTATATCACAGTGATACTCTTAATCGGACAAAAATATGCCAATATTGAAAAAAAGGATAACTAGGCTAAAAATATCTATATCTGGCATCAAATCAATTGATGCACTAATAAACTAGCTAAAATCAGTGCTGCTAAATAATAAAGTAAAAATCGTACCACAAACATCAGATGACTACAAAATCGTAATTAAAATCTGGAAAGAACATTGAATTCCGTACGTAAAAATTAAAGCAGAAATTCAGTTTCAAAACAGTGCTTAGAAATTTACATCCATGAATTACGTCTAAAATTTTAAAAAGATGGACACGAAACTGTTAACATTTCCTATAAAACAAAGACGTAGAAAGTTATAGTTGCCACTACATACGTTGAGGATAATAAAAAGGGAATGTGGATATTGACAAACCACTTCACTCAGTCTTTAAATTCAAATCACCACCCATAGGAAGTGAACTTCCACAACATGCTAAATGCCACCGTTTTGAGCACATAAACATTTTCCACCGAACAGCGAGATAAGTAAAATACATAAGCAAGCACTCTACGTCTCAGTATCTACGACTAGAGAAGACCAATTATGTTCAGTGCCTTAACTGCCCTGGTAATTACTCTAATACCAGATTTATCAGGAGTTGAGACTAAACATGTTTTCTTTACTGAGAATGAAACAATTTGAGGATACACACCAGATACTGATACAACCAGGCACATCATATATCACTCAATAAATTATGCTCGTATATTAACAGGTCGAAACCAACACGATAAAATAACTTCAATGTAACAAACAAATACCATTCATAATTCGAACGATATGAAAGAATTCAGGAACAAATTCAAAATTAGCGAAATTACAAAAACAATCTTAGAGTTGAAAGAGCTGCGTGGAAATTGCTTTAAGATTTATCCTATTTGACCAATAGAAGGTAGATAAAATTATCTTATTACCAAAATCTGGGAAGCCCAAAGAAGAAGGTGCTTCGTGTATGTCAATAAGCTTATTGCCGATGTTTTCAAAAATTTTCAAGAAATTTTTATTTGAAAAAATAAGATCGATAATATCAGAAAATAATTTCAGAATTGAACATCAATTTAGATTTCGCAACCATCATGTCACAACTGAGCAGATTCACAGTGTAATAAGCAAAATCAACAAATTCAGAACAAAAAAGATACTGCAGTATTCATAGATCCGACTAAACATTCGATAATGTGTGACATGTTGGATTACTTCATAAAATTAAAAGTAAATTACTATCCCATATAAAGGGTTTTCGAATAAGAATGATATGATATTGAAATGAAATGTCAACCATGCTTAAAATGTTATAACTGCCACTAGTTATCATTTGTGACTAGTATACTTTGAAAATTCATCATGGTTAAATTCCCGCTTTAAGAACATTTGGTCGTTGTCCAAAAATATTGTGATCACTCAACGTGCTCTCCGCGAAACATATGGTGCACATAATCGCCCTTCTGTGTCTGCTATTCGTCAAATTATTGAAAAGTTTGAAAGGGCTTTTACTCTTTACCATGCGAAAATGCCAACAAGACGTCGAAATGCAAGAAATGTAGAGAGCATCGCTGCTGTAAAAGATGGCGTTGCAGAGACTCCAAATTTGTTGATTCCTCGTCGTACTCAAGAATTAAGGCTTAAAATAACTTGACGTAGTTTACGAAAAGATTTGGATTTACACCCATACAAGATTATGTTGCCCCAAGAACTAAAGTCACTGGACCATTGTAAAAACTGTGACTTCGCTACTTGGGCTTTAGGGAAAATTGAAACGGATCATAATTTTGGGCAAAAATGATCTTCTCAAATGAAGTTAAGTGGATATGTTAAACAAAATTGTCGTTTTTGGCGTGAAAACAATCCACAAAAGATCGTGGATCTTTTGTGGATTGTTTGCCTTTGCATTCGCAAAAGTTGCTGTATGGTGTGATTTAGGGCATGGTAGTATCATCGGATCATTGTTATTCAAAAAAAAAAAGGTAGGAAGTGCAGTTATAGTGACTGGTAAACGGTAACGATTTATGTTAACAAATTTTTTGTGGCCAACTTTAGATGAAATTGATTCGGAGGACATGTCACACTGCTAATGCCAGTATTGACGTATTGCAAGAAAAGTTTGGCGAAAGGATAATTGCAAGAAATGCAACTGTTAGTTGGCCTCCAAGAAGTTATGATTTAACTAGTTTAGATTACCTTTTGTGGGATTATCTAAAATCTATAGTTCATGCAAAGAACCACAAACGCTTCTTTCGTAACATTGGACTCGAGTTATTGTACAAAGTCATCGAAAACTGGGTTTATCAAATTTGTTCGCGTGCACGAAGTCGGGATGGACACTGAAATGATGTGTTATTCAAAACTTCAATCGTACCCATGAATAGATATTTTCAAGTAAAATATGGTGAAGCATTACGCCCTTGTATCAATCCCCAAACCATTTAGAGTACATACATCAGACTTGCCAAAAGCTAACCAAACTATGTTAGCAGGATTCGTGAATGACACAATTATCCTTGCACTACATCAAAACCCAGTCGTGACAGTTTAAATTATTCAAAAGTATAGATATGGCTTAAAACATGATGTAATAACAATATAGTTCAAAATAAATCTATGTAACTTTTACAAGGAAAGAAACTTGTTCACCAATACTATCAAATGGTCAACAAATATCATAGCTAATATAGCCTTGGGCTATAGTTGGACAAAAGGTTGATATGGAAGAAGAGAAAACAACTTAATTTGCAATTCTGCAACATGTACTGGCTTCTAGTAAGGCATTTGCAGCTATTAAACCAGTGTAGCCTTATGGGATTCAATTGTGAAGAACAACCTGTATCTTAAGTATTAACATCCTAAAGAAATATAAGTAACCTTGAACCTTGGCGCTTCGTAGTACATGTCGAACAATGTCATTAGCAGTAATCTCGGCATAGACACCATTAGTGAGACAACATATAAATTTAAAGTGAATTATCGGGACAGGATTAGCCTGCACCCCAATAGACTTGCTGAATGTTTGTGTTGCGATGACGACAACCCACGACGGCTCAAAAGGTTTGAACTTTCTGACTTAGCACATCGATTTGCTAGGTCAATGTGTAATTTAAATTTATTACATTAAGCCATCTGTTTTAGTAATGTGTACGTATATAAGTTGAAGCTATTTTAGTTTTCTTTAAAAAAGTATTCCATGAAGTACTGCTGACTAGTGTAAATTGATAATTTAAAACAGTGGTTTTGGTTAGTACTTTTGTTGCTACTAAAGTTTTTGTTTCATATTTTATCGCATAATAAATTACGTTTCCTGTAAAATTTTCTAAACTCCCTACAGATCGTCGAAATAAATTTAGTATTTTTTAAGTTGTGTTGTGGGAAAGTCGGAAAAACCTGATTGCAAGAGAAGTGATGAATTCGTCCGTGAATTGAAAGAGAAGATCGATCAAGATCCTAAGAGGAACATAACTGGCCTGGCAAAAGAAATGAACTGTGCGAGGTTGACGGTCAGTTTAGCAGTGCACCACAACCTGTAGAACAATTTTTTCGCCCTGAAGAACCTTGAAAAACTGTTGATGCTCAGGCAGTTAAAGGCCCAAACACAGCATTGGTTTCCTGTCATTTTCTTCGCACGAAAAGAACTTTACACAGGATAGGAGAGTAAATCACCAAAATTATCGCCTCTGAAGTGCCTACCTCCATGCATACACAGTTTTCCACCTCTGTGATGGTGCTGAGACTTGTGAGCAGCGAAAGATGATCGTGGCACCCTATTTTTTGAAGAAGGCCAGAAGGTGACCGCCTACAGCTATATCAACGGACACAATTGTCAAGCCTTGAATAGAGGAAGTGACCCCCGTCGGGAGTTCGAGTTCCAGCAAAACTCCGATATGCAACAATTTGTATTACAACGGGTCCTCTAACTTGCAACCAGCCTTCAGCTCCAACTGTGATTTCTTTGATTACTGTGTGTGGGGATGTTTGATGCGAAGGACAATAAAAGGGATCGTAGCACCAAGAACCTTATGGAGGTAATGACTCATACAGATAAGAAAGAAGTTCTGTTGGCCTGTAGCAGGTTTAGGTCTCTTGGCCGCCGATCGGTATTGAATAATACAATTTTCAATAGTATTTACTTTTAATTGTGTTAAGTTTCGTGTAAATAAATTTAATTTTTCTCATATTTTAAGTTTATTTTTATCGTTCATTCATTTTCCGGATTTTTCAAGTAGAGTTTTCAGTAGAGAAGTGATCTGTTGATTTTAAACGCGACTGTACAAACACCGATGGTCGCCCAAATTCGTCAATTGTTCCAGAAAATATAAAAAAAGTTTACAAAATAGTTTTGGACGATCGTAAATTGAAGTTTTGTGAGATAGCTGACACCTTAAAGATATCAGAAGGCAGTGTATTCACCATTTTACATGAACATTTGTCCATGAGAAAACCCTGTTCGAAGTGGGTACCGCGTTTGTTCGCAGTCGATCAAAAACAACAACGCGTCGACGCTTCATGAAACTGTTTGGAACTGTTTCAGCGCATTAAAAAGGATTTTTTTATGCGGTATATGACAATGAATAAAATATAAATCCATCACTACACTTCAGAGTCAAATCGGCAATCAGCTGAGTGGATATCAAAGGGCGAAAGCCACCCAAAGCGACCAAAAATGCAAATGTCAGCTGGTAAAGCTTTGGCCTCCGTATTTTGGGACGCGCACGGTATTTTATTCATCAATTGCCTTGAGAAAGAAAGAACTATCAATAGCAAATATTATATGGCGTTATTGGTGCGTTTTAAGGAAGATATTGTGAAAAAACTATCCCAAATAAAGAAGAAAAAAGCGATCTGTCACCAAGCCAACGCACCGTGTCACAAGTCAATCGCAACAATGGCAAAATTGCACGAATCTCACTTTCAATTGCTTCTTCATCTACCGTATTCTCCGGATCTGGCTCTCAGCGACTACTACCTGTTTGCAAACTTAAAAAGAATGCTCCAAGGAAAGAGATTTGTCTCTAATGAAGAAGTGATTGCCGAAACTGAAGCCTATTTTGAGGCCAAAAATAAATCGTTCTACAAAAAAAGGCATCGAAACGTTGGAATGAATATCGAATTTTGCCTAACGGTTGTTTTATTGGTCATCCTACGAGCTTATTGAGTGATGTGTTACTATTAATCTGTAAGACTTTCCGGACCGTTACCTGCACAACATGGTTTTCCCATTAGTGTACAAAGACAAAGACAAAGACTTGCTGCTTAATAACAAAACGCGCATATGTATCACATTGCAGTCGCTAAAAGGCATTCAACTTCAATTTGAAAATTAAAATTGATATTGAATCTAATTTATTCAATTAAATTTTTTTCCTCTTCTCTTTCTTGCGCAATTTAACGTTCAAATTTATTGAGTAATTGCAAGGTGTTATGTCTTATCCCATGGTTGGTCGTTGCTTAACAGAAGTACGTTCCTTCGCTTTGCAGTAGCCTTTAACAAGTTTATTCCGAACTTTCCAGACTCCCATACCCGGGCATCTTCGGGGGCGTGTCGGCCATCTCAACAGGACACTTCAAACTGCTGAACGGCTTCTCGAACTTGTTCTGGGGCTGGGGCGGCGAGGACGACGACATGTCGAACAGGATCCGCTACCACAAGCTGCACATCTCGCGCTACCCCATAACGGTGGCGCGATACACGATGCTCAACCACAAAAAGGACAAGCCCAGCCCGAACAGGTAGTAGCTCCGTCTCTCGCCTTGCCGAAGCTTGACGCTCCGTCGCCTTGCAGGTACGAGATCCTCAAGTCGGGCCAGAAGCGCTTCAACACGGACGGGCTGAACAGCCTGAAGTACAGCATCAAGGTCCTGAAGCGGCGCCGCCTCTACACCTGGCTGCTGGTGGAGCTCGACCCGCCCAGCTGATGGAGCCGGTTAAGTTTTCTGTGGAAAGGATGAGCCCGCGGTCCTTTCTAGTGATCACTTGCCAATAACGATCTCCTCGTCAACCTGTAGTGTAGCCTTCGTAGTGTTTAAGGTGACAGGAACGCCAACCAAAGACACCACGCTGCATTTCAAAATCAAAATGGAGCAAAATCCAAACCTGCAACTGCCGCGCGCTGCCCAGCGCAGCCGCCGACCACGTTGTTTTGTACGATTGACTCTGTACATACTCAAAAACTTCAGTGATAACGTTACTACTACTGTAATGCTCCCAATTAGTTTTTTACTAAGTCATACGCCAGGTATGGTCTGTTTTATCGCGATAATAGGCTAGTGAATTTTTACTCCTAGACTAGTGTTAGAAGTAGGTGGCAAACTTTATAACGATATTTAGTCTAGTTGCCAAAAGTGAAATTAGTTATGTATAAAAAAATTAGACATATCTAGTCGCCAATTTCGATTCCAGCTTCCTACGCAAATAGAAAACGAAAATGAGGGTGAGATACGTTGTATGTTACGCATTTATCGATAGTTTGTTTTAGTTAAGTGCCAACATTGTAGTAATAATTACACTTCACTTTGTTCAATAGGATGTAAGCTGAAAGGGTGCGTTATTTTGTACTTGGCTGTGATGTCACAGTTTGTTCAAGTCGTAAATAGCAAGAAATACATAGTTTAGTTCAATTTTTCTTGAGGTAAGCAATAAGATTTGTAAAAAGGGCTCATACAATATATAAGTGACTCTTCCACATAATTTGATAATCACAACTTTTTTAGTGACCCCCATCAATTTGTCATACCAAATAGCTTAGTTTGATGTTGGCCTACTTTGCTTTAGCCAAATTTTATTTAATATTTACATGTACTCATTTGTAGTATCCAAAAATTTATAAAAACCTTGAAAGTGTTTAAAAATGTCTAGGGTTATTTAAATCAACATGGTGCAATTGACACAAAATATTACATGATGGCATCAACAGCAATTGCACCAACTTCTTTATTTTATACACTTTGCTCGGCCCTAACTGAAGTAATTGAATTTTTAAACACCTTCAGGTGAGATTACTTTATAAGTGTACCTTCCAGGTTCCTAAAACTTACAAATGTGTTATTATTTTTAAAATAACACAACCACCGCCGTTTTGCAAAAAACATTGTACTGAATTGTGATAATAATAAAACGATTTTTATTATCACAGCGAGTGTGAATTCCCAAACCTAGCCTAAGCGCTGAAGTCGGCGCAGCAGACGCCGCAACTCGCCTCCACCATCCTGGCCACGACCTTCGGGAGGTTCTTCGCCGTGAATTTGGAGGTGCACAGCAGCAGTTTCTTGAAACGACTGTCGTTCAGTATCTGGTGCGTCAGCACCGCATTCCCGAACTGGGGGTTCTTGAGGCTTTCAAAAATGCCCTCCAAGCGTTCGCGCAAGCTCCTGTCGTGGTCGGTCTGAGCTTGAATCTGCCACGGGAGGGCCGCCGCCAGCACCGTCGAAAGAACCTCAAGAGGCATAAAGTAAACCTTCGCGGAATTATAAGAAGGCTGGAAACCGATCTCTACGTTAGAAAACTGTTCCATTAGAAGAGACCCTTGGGTTTTCGTTTCGCTTTCGTTGAAATCCCCCTCGTTGACATAAATTTCCTCCAGGAGTTTGGCGAATTCGACATCAAAATCGCTGCTTTTTCTCCCAAAAGTTTGCTCTTCAGATACTTCAATCGCGTCTTCTTCAAGTTGAGTCTCCGAAACGTAATCTTCAATTACAACACTTTCGCATCGATGAACAGTTTCGTCGACAACCTTGTTAAATAATGACTCAACATTCTGTACGGCCTGTTTGTGCTCGTGCTGTTTTTTAAATTCGATTTGCTTATCAATCGTTCGTTGTTCTATTAAACCCCTTATGAATGTTGTTCCAATAGATTCATCCCAACATACAAACTTTCCGAGAGCCAAAGCTAAAGCTTTAGCAAACCCTTTAACCGGATCGGCATCTTTGCAGAAATCTAAAAGAAGGGCGGTGTAGTTTACGGTATCTTCGTTAATTTTGTATAATTTAAATAACAGCTCCTTTATCAATTTTAACCGTAACATCTCATTTAGATTGCTCTTATCAAAATTTCCTTCAAACCAAAACCGCGCACGATACAAATGATAATCTTTTACCGTTTCTGTGGCATCAGGGTCGTTTTCTCGAAAGTAACTTCTGGTTTCCATTAACTCCTCTTCGGTAGGAAAGTCCACGGACAGGTTCATAATTATAAAATCCTTCCAGTCTACAAATTCTACGTTTCCAAAAATTTCCTTCGAAAGCAATGACACCAAAGATGGCTGTAGTTTTCTCCACAAGACTGGAACCATAGGCTCCGCGCCATCTTCACTGTTTTGGACGATCATGTCTTGAAGAAGAAATACAAATGCACGCTCAGGCATGGTTCCATCAGGTGCTAAATCCATTAGAATGTTTCTCAGAGTCTCTAACTGACTTATAGTGAAAACTCCAGGCAGCTTTGGTTCTGTAGGTGGTGGCGCTGGAAGTGGTAATGGTTCCGGAAATAGCAACACATTAGGATCTATATAAAATTTATCTCCTTCCAAGATCAGCTCAGGTTGCAACGGAGTTTCCGCTTCAACAGCCGCTGCTAAAACTTCGCACGCTGTATCGACGCTTTGGATTTCTCTGTTGTATCGTTCATAAATCTTATTATATAAATCGTGAAAAATCCGTTTAGAGCAATTCAGTACATCGTTAAGATCTTGTTCTCCTCGCTTAGCCAACATATTCAACCGAAGGTTTACTCTCAAATATTCACCTTCAAGAGCGCATCGCCACTCTTCTACTAATTGAGATCCGGCTTCTAGCACTACTGGATCAGGTTCTGCAAATTTAGGCAACTTTTTTTCACTCGCAGGCTTCTTACTAGATCCTTTGTCCTTTTTAGATTTATCCTTCTTATCTTTAGCTGTCCTTGGTTTAACTATAGACTCATAGTTTGTTACGGCACTATAGCTGATGCTTTTCCATTTAACTGCAGCTTTCGTTGCCACTTCCAGAACTTCAATCAAAGCTTTGTGGAACGGCGTATCGGTGGAATCAGATTCAGGAACCGTGAGAATGTAATTAACAGTTTCTTTTAAATTTTCTCTTATTGTGAGAGCGCTTTTATTAATATTACCATCGAAGCTGACGTTAGGACCTACTTCGATACGATTTAGACCAGTTTTGTGCATCACATATTCGTCACTTGGCATTTTCGTGATCACACCACAATAAAAGTCTGTTATAAACTGAAAAGTGTCACACGCTCGATCAATTTCAAGTTGCATTGCGGAAATGTAATTATTAATCAATTCTCCAACTTGAACGGGGGCCCAGCTTTCCTTAATGATCGTCTGACGTTCTTCTTCCGATTCTCGCATTCTCCTATCGCAGATTTCCCAAAGTTTTTCACGAAATTCCGCAATTCTGCAGTGAACTTCCGCTTTTAGTTCTACGTCGTCTCGCATGTCTGCGTCAATCTCGTTATATAATGTTTGGAACTGGCTGAGGTATGTTTGCTTATTATCCGGTCTTGCTATATACTCCTCAATATGATTTCTGACATAACTAAGGTAAGGCACAACGGCATTCAATATGATCCGTTTGATAAAAAACAGCTCTTTGATATCGCAAATATAGACATCTTCTGCATTTTCCCAGAGCGTAGCCAGAGCTAATTGTAAGTTTTCTGGAAAACGTATGTCAGCATATCGCCACTGTAATTCTCCAGCCTTTGGGGGAACATACGGTTCCTCATATATCTCTTCGACTTCCGGTTGAGGTTCTGGAATTTGCGTTTCTTTGTCTTCGCGAACCACGGGTTCTTTCTCCTCTTCCTTCTTTCCTTTACCTTTACCTTTCTCTTTTTTGTCAGACTTAGATTTTTTGTCGCTTTTATCCTTCTTACCACCTTTTTCTTTAGCTTCCGTCTCTTCCTTTCCCTTTCCTTTTTTCTTTGGGGGAGGTTTTTCTTTTTTCTCTCCTTTCTTCTTTGCTGTAGATTCTTTTCCTGGTGTCGCACTCTGTTGCTGTAAATTTGCTTCAACGAACAAAACCGTGTCTCCAAATAACTCCAATGATTGTTTGGCAGGTATAGAGAAATCGCCTATTACTAACTTCGCCAAGTGTTTAACGGTTGCCAATTCAAAACTCTTATAGAAAAACGCGTAATTGCAACCCTGATCCATGTAAAAGTTCTCTAACGGATCTGATTCAGTTTCATTTTCTAATTGCTCCCTTTGCTCATCTTTATACATGGCTCGAATATAAGCAGTCAAGTAAGTTTCATAAAATGGTTCTTCCCATGGCACCTCAGGGTCAGGCAAAATCTTGGATTTTCGCAGAATTGCATTCTTTTCTTCCTGCTCCCACTGCGATTCTCTGTAATCTAAATCTGCTATATTCCCAATACTCATAGATGAGTATAATTTTATTTCATCGGAAATTCCAGGGACTTTTATTCCCGTTTAAGGCTTCTTCTAAAAGGGCAGCTTGCCCCATCGTCGTAGGGAAATTAATTAATAACCCATCCGTCTACGCTCTTTAGTTCTTTCAAATATTCTATGAACATTGCTACGATCAAATTATCGGTAAGCTGCTCGCCTATATTCAAAACGTCATAAGCTATTTTTCCCAATTCGCCTTTAGAGCTCAAAACAATTTCCTCGCACGGAAACAATCTGGGGGTCTGACTTTCTTTCTCTGATACTTTGGGAATCATTAGCGCGCTATCTTCGACTGCTGGCTGCTTTCCTTTTTTACCTTTGCCTTTAGTTTTTTCTCCTTTTTGCGACTTTTTATCCTTCTTCGTATCCTTACTTTTGCCATCCTTTGCTTTGCCTTTCAACTCTTTCAAAGCTTGTTCCGTCTCTTGTACTAAAACTCTATCTATGTACTCCGTTCGAATCTCCTCGTTGAATGCGTCCAAACAAAAATTTATAGCTTGCTGCATTTCTATTACTTTAATTTTCTTCTGATCGAGGAGTTTTTGCAAAAGTGGTAGAATTGTTAAATCTGGGAGACTATTTACGCACGCCGCTATTGTAGGTTTTGGTATATCTGGTTTGGGTGGGGGTTTTGGCTTGGGATATTTAGTCAGTAGGACTCTATGCACGTTATGACCCAAAACATTCATGCCCAACTCTAACGGTAACAGATCTTCTTCATAATCCAACAGATCCTCCAATTTCCACGGCCACTCAAAATTGAAGTAATTTTCGAAATCTCGCTGATCTAAACTATTTTGTCTATCTATTTCTGCCTGATATATATCTTCCAATTCCTCTGGTATATCGTCTGCATCTTGTGCAATATCTTCCACCTCATCGAGTATATCAAATATTGGCTGCTGTTTGACAAACAAATTTTCCCATTCTTTTTGAACGCGTTGCACTACTTCTTCGCCAAATTTTCTCTTGTATTCTACATGCCTCATAGCTATATCTACGATATCATTCATTGCGTCCCAGCACATGTTGTAATGCCGCTCCGCTTTTAAGCGCATTTTTTCTGCGTATAGCCTTCTATGCAACTCGAGAGTCCTGTTCCGTTCGAAATAGTAGTTAAATTTCTGGTCGATTGTGCTCTTTTCTCTCAAGAAAACGTTTTCTAGAAACTCGGCCTCGCGCATCTTCATGGTTTCGTCGTCGATGAATTTGCGATTTTCAAGGATGGTTTGCTTCTGCTGGCGCACCTCGGACATCTTTGTGGTCATTTGCTTCTCGAATTCGGACTGCTTAAGCAGCTTTTGAGATATTAACTCCTCAAATTCTTTTTCCTGCTCGCGCAGAAGGTTCCCCCAGAGTTGCAACAGCAGCAGCTTCTGCTGGTGCAGCTTCAGTTCTTTCTCCGTAGCTTCCCTTTGGCGCTTTTGCTTGATTGTGTTTAGTATTTTCTTGGCCACTTTCGGGTCTTGAACAAACGATTCCATTTCAAGTGCAGCTTTTTGTTGTTCTACTAAGTCTTCGTAAGAACAATCTTCAAACTCTGGGAACCTCTCGTTTAGCTCGTCGCCCTTTTCTGGGATCTGCATTTCCAATTTTACTTTAACAAACTTGTCGTGGTACTTTATGCTATATTTATCCTGTATGTATTTTGAGTATTTCTCTCGCATAGCTGCGTAATCATCGAGCAAAGCTCTGTAGCGATGGAGACTCCAATCTTTAACGTCTTTACGTACAATTAAAGGCTCGCTAAAAGGGTGATCCGAGTTGCTGGTGGGATCGTGTAAAGTTTCCTTGACCGGAATAACGTCGAATCTGGTGTCGTTCGGAACCAACGCCTCATTGACCTTCTTTTTTGCAACATAATGCAGCTTGTCTTTGTCGTGCAACTCCAGGTACAGCTGATAAAATACCTTAACGGCTGAAGAACCGCTTCCGGTAGATATGTCATATAAATCATCTTCTGAACACGCAATCCCTTGAGCCTTCATCCAAAGGTTAAGCCGCTTCAGGTTGTTGAACGCTACGTTGTGGTTGTTTGTCGGCAGGATGGACACTAGCTGCTCTTGCGTGATGATGTTGTAGCTGTGCAAAATCCGAGCCAGTATAATGCCGTCCATCACGTCTGCAGAAAAAATATCCGGAGACATGTTTAGGACCAGTCCTATGCGGTTGGCTATCCATTTTTGAACGGCTTGCGTCATGGGCTCTGTCGAAGATACTCACTGAGTTTTGACATTGACATTTAAATTTATAAGTACAAATCAACCTTAAATTTGTTTATTTAAAGTATGTCATGGTTGTAACTATTTTTGAATTAAAAAAGTTTATATAAAGTTTGTAGCTTTTTTCATCTTTGTCTAGTTATTATTAACCACCATTATAAACAATAAAAAATAAAACGTTCTTTAATTGGTGTGAGAAGGCAGAAAAGCTATCTCATCTTGCCTCTAAGGTCATCAATATCATAAGAATCATCATTTTAAATCAAAAATATACGTATGTGGAATAAAACTTGACATATATTACCTCAAATTGTAATAATTCATTAACCATAAATGCTTCATCGATGTTTTTTGATAAAAATCAAATATGGTTTCCCTCTTTTCCAACTATAGTTTCCTATCACTTACCAGGTGTACGGGAAAGTCTTTACCGGTTTTTTGGAAGAAAAATGCATAATTTTCGATATAATGGAAACATTTATTTATTCAAAATATTGACCGTTTAATTCTGCACATCTTGCCCATCCTTCAGGCAATTTATGAATCCCATTCCAAAAAAATTGTTTTTCCTTTGAGGGAAACCATTCATCGATCCATTTTTTAACTCCTTCGAAATTGGCGAATTGGTGCTCTGCTAATGCAGAGCCCGTTGATGCAAAAAAGTGATAGTCGGACGGGGCAAGGTCTGGAGAGTACGGCGGGTGCAATAATATTTCCCACCCAAGCGCTTTCAATGCTTCCTTGACCGGTTTTGCTGTATGAGGCGGCGCGTTATCGTGCTGTAAAATCACTTTACCGTGTCTTCGGGCCCATTCTAGACGTTTTTCGATCATTGCATGGTTCAAGTTGATCATTTGCTGTCGGTAGCGATTACTATTAATTGTTTCACCAGATTTCAATAGTTCATAATACACCACCCCACTCTGGTCCCACCAAACACAGAGCATCGTTTTCCTGCCAAAGCGATTCGGTCTCGCGGTTGATGGGCCAGCTTCTCCAGGTGATGACCATGATTTTTTGCGCTTAGGGTTTTCGAAATAATTCTACTTTTAATCACCCGTCACTATTCGATGCAGAAATGACTTTCGATCAAACCTTTGAAGCAGCATTTCACAGACGATTTTTCGATTTTCCATTTGCCTGTCATTGAATTGATGTGGCACTCATCTTCCCATCTTTTGGATTTTTTCCATCGGTCGTAATCGGTCGCTAATAGTTTCTTGGGCCACATTTAACGCTTCTACCAATTGTTTTTGAGTTTGATTTGGGTCTTTCTCCAATAACTCCTACAGTTTCGCACCTTCAAACTTTTTCGGTTTGCCAGAACGTTCTTTGCCTTGCACATCAAAAACACCACTTTTGAATTGTCGAAACCACGCCTCACATGTTTTTATGGTTGGAGCATGCTCGCCGTATGTTTCAATTAGCAAACGATTACTTTCGGCGGCTTTTTTCTTTTGTTTAAATAAAAAAGTAGTGCATGGCGCAAATTCACGTTTTCTTGACATTTTTGAAGAGGTATAAATATATGACTGTTATACTTTCACAAAATATAACCTACGACGATGAAGCTTGATGTCTGTACAATAAAATAAACACGTGCCAAATCATAATATTGTATATTAAGCCTAGCGACACCTATTGGAAAAAAACGGTAAAGACTTTCCAGTACACCTGGTAAGTATCGTAGTAACTCCCTTAAAGAGGCCTCTTTGAGAATCTTTCAATATCGCATTATTAATTGCTTCAATAACTAAATCCCAATTTTTGTAACGAATCCCAGATATGCAAATTTTCAAAGGTGCAAAACTAAGTCAAAGATGAACATTGGCTAAATATGAGAGGTCTCTTACTTTTTCCCATCAAATGCTCTGTATTCAGCTTTGTTTTGTGTAATCTGGTATTATCATGATAGTAAATGATAGGAAACTTCGCACTCTTCCTTTTTACCCATTCCGGGATATGTCTTGAGGAATAACTTATAGACCTCTGTAATGACGATAGTCTTTTCTTGTAATAGATGCAAAAAAGCGATTCCATCTAAATCCATTGCCATAATCAAGATCCTCTTATTCTCCCTAAACTCTTGCATTGATTTTCGGTGAGCAACCTTACCCTCTCCTAGCCATTGAACCAACTTGTGTTTAGATAGAAGAGTACTCAACTTTTGTCAATGGTGAGAGTCCGCTTCAATAGCTGAGGCGACGATTGTACCAAAAGAGATTGTCTTGGCATATGTCGATTTAAACTTGCCTTTCCCCTTCTGTCAAATTTCGACCGATAAGTTTTCCAAATTTGTTGAGCAGACACAAATCCTCTAAAGACTAGTTTTGAGAACGTTAACGTGTAGGGCCAGCGCAACAACTGACCATGATCTTTTTTTGGCCCAACACGCTTTTATTCGCTCCAATCTTTAGTTTTTATCGAAAATCACGTGATAAGTCTCTCTCCTGGTCTCTTCAATTACAGTACGCACTTTGTTTGTCTCGGTCACCCATTTCCTTATGGTGTGGATAGAAAATCTCCTTAATGGCATACTTTTTGCAACAAATCATGAATGTATCCTAATAACTATCAGATTATGCATTTGATTTTGATGTAAGACAATTGATATTAGTCACTCATGCCAATACATTTTTATCAAAACTACCAGACATTATGATCACTTATATTTTGTACATTTGTTAACAAATGCAAACTCACATGTAGTAAGTTTCACCTCATTGGACATCTTAGACACTACTGTGTATGTCTATATTACGTTTAATGTATTAGACTATAGGTAACCCAAAATTGCCAGATCGTGCGTGGTAAAATATTAAGTAGTTTGTCTAACAGTTAAACGCAAGTTTCTATTGGGTAGTGGTTCTCGAGTTTGATTCTAATTTCGAACGACCATAACTTGATTTTACAATTCTATTTTGTATTGACGTATAAATATTATTACATAAAAGCATTGTTACCTAATCCAAGTCAAATACAAGTCTACCAATTTGTTCCACAGTATTACATTATACAGGGTCCTGCAGAAGAGTATTACGTTTTTCAAAATACTCTAACACAAATGTTTTCAAGCAAATTTTTATTTGTTCAAAGATTACATATATAATGCTGCTTAAGAAACAAAGCACAAATCAAAAGAATGTACTTCAGATGTGAAAAATGACGCCATCCAAGTGGAGGCCGTCCTTGCCCAGGAATTGTTGCAGGCGAGTGAAAAATTTTTCATGAACTTTTGTAGCGCATGAAATTGCTTAGATTTCTCGAGTTATGGCTTCCAAAAAGACTTTAAGAGTCTGTAGTTTTTCAATGTAAACCAGAGCTTTCAGGTAGCCCCATAAGAAATAATCACACAATGGATGATCCGATGATCGAGGTGGCCACTTCACATCCTCGCGCAATGAAAGTAGCCGCCCTGGAAAACGTTTCCTTAAGAAAACATGAATTCTCTTGAGATATGGCAAGAAACCCCATCTTGTTGAAACCAACTCTATCGAGGAAAATCCCATATCTTCTCATTTTCAAAGTAGGATCCGATAGTGCCAAATCGAGTTATTCCGCACCCAATATATTATTTTCCGACCAGTATCGGAAAAGGGGATGAGCAGATTCCGTCCCGAATCGAAAATTCGGGTATCCAGACGAAACCTATGTCAATCAAGTGTCCTGAGCAATATCATTTAAGAAACCAACCCGGTACGACCTTTCTAAACAAAGATATAGACCTTCTTCTTAATTTGCCTTCTTCTGTCGAAGATTGGCGATTCATCTGACAATCATCGTTCGCTGCTTTGAAAATTTGTGTTGAAGTGCAGCCAAACTATCTTCGAAGCCCTTTCACCATGAGTTTTGTGGTATTCCAACTGATCTTCTGCCTTGTATTTTTCCTTCTATTATTAGTCTAAGTAACTCATACTTCTCCCCTCTCATTACATGTCCCATATATCTCATTTTTCTCTCTTTAATCGTGATTAAGAGTTCAAAAGGTTTCCGCATTGGAGAAAACACCTCTTTATTTGTTATACTGTGAACCCAGGATATTTTTAGTATGCGCCTGTATAGGTACATTTCAAATGCCTCCAGTTTTTTTTCGGTTATTGGATCCAGAGTCCATCCATAAAGCAGAACAGAAAATATGTAACGCCTGACCATGCGCACTCTGAGCTCTAGTCTGAGTTCGCGCATTGTAAAGAATTGGTTCATATTTATAAATGCTTTCCTTGCTTGCTCAATTCGGGATCTAATTTCCCTGCTTGGGTCGCATTGGCTGTTAATACTTGTCCCCACATATTTAATCGTTTTCGCTTGTTTTATAATATTGCCATTTATTGTTAGATTATCATTTATGTTCCCTTTTGTGAAGACAAGCAGCTTAGTTTTAGGTATATTCATATGGAGACCATGGTCTTCACTATATTGTACTATGCGCTGCATCAGTAATTGAAATTCGCCTATGTTGTCTGTTATTATTACGGTGTCATCGGCATATCTAGTGTTGTTTATTATAGTACCGTTTACCTTTATACCTTCCACAATGTCATCTACAACTTCTTTGAAAATAGCTTCAGAGTAAGTGTTAAATAAAGTGACGACAAAACGTCTTGTCTAACTCCTTTTTTGATCACTGTAGTTTCTAATGTTTCGTTTTCAATTCTGACTTCTGCTGTTTGGTGCCAGTAGAGTTGTGATATAATTTTGATCTCCTCTTTATCGATACCAGTTTTGTTAAGGATTTTTGTAAGTTTATTGTGTTTTACAGAATCGAATGCTTTTTGATAATCGATGAAACAAGTATATACGTTTACGTTCATATCTCTGCACCTCTGTGTCAGCACGTTTAGCGAGAAGAGTGGTTTGCGAGTACCATAACCATTCCTGAACTCAAACTGTGTTCTATCAACTTGGGCGTCGCATTTTTTATAAATGCGTGTGTGTATAATTCTCAGAAAGATCTTAAGGACCTGTGACATCAGACTAATCGTTAGATATTCGTCGCAGGTTGACGCATTTGCCTTCTTCGGTATAGTTACAAATGTTAATTTTAGCCAGTCGGAAGGCATAATACTTGTTCTACGAATAGTATTAAATAACAAAGTTAGTATATCCAGCACCTTGCCCTCCTTATCAGTTATTAATTTAATTACCTCAGCGTGAATGTTATCTGGGTCAATCGCCTTTTTGTTCTTTTGTGCTTTGATTGCGTGAATTACCTCACCTTTAGTGATTTCTGGTCCTTTTTCATTTAGCTCGCTATCTATATCTGGCGGATTCTCTGGTCTGTTGTCATAGAAAATTTTTCTATATATTGGTTCTATCTATTGAGTTTATCTGTTATCCCTATGATTATTTAATAATTATCGTCTTTCAGGATTGTTACAAGAGGTTTTGTCGTTGATTTGTCATTTCTTTGACTTTTTTGTGTATATTGAATAGATTGTGTTTTTCGTGAAGGTTTTCTGTTTCTTTACATTTCTCGGAAATCCACGCTTCCTTTGCTTTCCTACATTTTTTGCGAATGGTTCTATTTAGTTCTTTATATTTCACGGGTATTATTTTGTTCCTTCTTCTTTCAGTCGTAAGTCTCAGTATTTCTGAGGTCATCCATTCTTTTCTTGTTTTCTCGCTTTCTCCATATCCGATTTCTTGTTCCTATATTTCTGTGATAGCTGATTTAAAGTCTATCCAGGTTTGTTCTACTTGTATCGGATTCAAGGTGACCACGTCTTTTAGCTTGTTCTCCAGCTTGTTTTCTATATCTTTTCTTATCTCATTATTTTTGAGTTTATCTAAATCAATAATCTTTTGGGGTTTTGGTCTTTTTATATTTTTAAAACGTCTCATCCTAAAATCTATCACGACTGGGTTGTGGTCACTATTAATATCCGCTCTCGGGTAAGTCTTTGCTGATTTTATATATTTCTTAAATTGTGGTGCGATCATGATAAAGTCGATTTGATTCCGAACAATTTTTTCCGACGTGTGTTAGAGGGAAGTCCACGTGTACAGTCTTCTTGGATGTAGTTTGAAGTTTGTGTTGGTTATTAAGAAGTTATTCTCTACACAAAATTGAGCTAATCGGTCACCTCGAGCATTTCTTTTTCCCAGGTCAAAAGCTCCAATCAATTCTCCATCAGCATCTGTTCCTATTTTGGCATTTAAATCACCAAGTATCACAGTTATTTCTCCTTTTTTCGTTAGGCGCAAGGCCTCATTTACATAACTGTAAAATTCTTCCAGTTCTGTATCTGGTCTTTCACCTGTAGGTGCGTATATTTGAATGATATTCATTGTTCTATATGTTGTTTTGAGCTTAATTAGCATAACGCGATCATTTACTGAAATAAAATCTATGACCAATTTTGCAATATCATTTGTAAGTATTATGGCTGTACCATATATATGTTCACGATCATGTTCTGAACCTCCTAAATAGCATATGTAACCGTTATTTGTTGGCTGCACTCATGTGTCCCGCCATCTCGTTTCACTGATACCCAAGATATCAATATTTAGTCTTTTTATTTATTCAGCAACATTATTTATTTTGCCAAGAGCAACTAGGCTTCTTAAATTCCATGTTGCCATTCTTACTATTCGTTTATAGATTTTAACATCTTTAGTATTATCTGACGGGGGGATTTTTAGCATCCTCTCCTCATCTAAGAGGTGCTCTAAACTGAGGGCCGTTTTAGTCATTTACATTCTTTGGAAAAATAGTAGTTCCGTTTCTTTTTTGTACCGCAGTGTAAAGACCTTTCTGCTATTATAGCTCCGTACTCTAGTATCCAGTATTGTGCCGTTTTGAAATCATTTTTTACCCTCCAAAACCTGATTATGATAAAACTGCTTCCTTTTAGCATGTCTTGTTTTTAGTAGTACCGCCCCTAACTTGGAGAACCGTCGTGTTCTGTGCTAGTTTTGGTCCGCCTCGGGTATTTTATTTTCCCGGTGCCCACTATCTTTAGTGAGCTTTCCCCTATCCGCCACCTGGTGAGGCGCTCGATGGAGGACTAGCAACCCCTCACGGGCCTTAGAACGTAGAAAAAATAGGCCATAGCGCCAGTACGGAGAGTCGTACAAAATGATCTCGGTGTCTACTGATAGGTGACAGTCTGCTTTAATAGGATTTATCGCAATCACAACCTAAAATTGAATCTGGCCTTAGCTACTGGACTTACACCTTGAGCTGACATAGTAGAACAACGAAATTCCGCACGATAACAAATGAGGATTTAAATAAGAGGCTAGAACCTCGCGACACCAAATTTGGTAGGTTTCAAAGGGTACCAAGAAAGCGATCTGAGATATAAGCTTTAGAACTTTTATGAAAAAAAAGTCATAGCGCCGGCTAGAAAAGACGTACAAAGATGATCTTAGTGTCTAATGATAGAGGACAGTCAGCTTTAATAAGATTTATTGCAATCAAAACTTAAAATTGATTCTACCATAAGCTACTGGTCTTAGAACATGACCTAGATAGAACTTTTAGTCTTATCTTATATTCCAATTAGAACTTTTTACAGTTTTTTTATGTGGGGAGGCTCAGCGTCCATAGGATTTTGCCCAGCCTCTTTTTGTTTATTTACAGCACCCGATAAGTGAAAATGAGTCTAGCCACTCGTTATCAGAATACAGTCATTTTCCAATTTCCCAGCATCGTTTCTGCAAAATTAAACCTTCATACATAGTTATTTTCCTTTAGTTCTTAAACTACCATAATTTTGTAAGTAGGGTTAAAGTACAAAATTCAGCAAACTAACCTGTTTGACATATGCAAAGCACGAACGTATTGTACCGCTGAACGGCGACGGTTGACCTGCATAACTCGTCAAATTATTTCAATGTTTTCTGATGTTCTAATGGTCCGATCAACACTCGAAATGTCCCAAGCCTCATTTAAAGTGAATACTAATATATAATTAAATAGGATTAAATAGATTTACCATTATTACAGACAAATACATAAATGCATTATGCTGACACCAGAAATATTCCTATTGACATAACTCCTTCCTCATTAGAGTGTAAAATAAGAGAAAACTATTTTTACAGCTTGCAATGGGTCGTTTTTTGGCTTTCTCTTCTGGTCTAGGTGTCTTCTGGAAGCGTATCCCATCAATCCGGTTACCATAATAATGGTTAAAATGATCTCCACGTACCAGTATCCTTTATTAGACTCTGTAATGCTCTGTACTTCCGGTATAATTAAAATATATTCGTTAATTGTAAGTCTTCCTCCAATTGAACTTTGGCCAGGGAGCACAAATTTTCTGATGCTTTCTTGATTACGGACAGCATGCAGGTGTCCAGGTTGAACAAAGACTTTGAGGAACAAATACAGGTATCTTTAATTTTTTGACCACATTCCTCCTTATTGCATATTTTCCAGGTTTTTATTAATAAACAGTGAGGTTTTAAAGGTATAATGGTTATAGAGTTTTGAGAATTTGGAAATAAGTGATGAAATTTATATTTGTATGTATATTAAGAAGAAAAATAAAGGTAGTAAACATTATTTTATTATCCTTGAATGAGACCTTAATTCGAGCAATTTTATAGAATGAAAAGATGTTGAAGTTTGTAATTTTTTTTTTCTATACATGTTTTAAATAACTTTCAACAAATCAGATTAGTGATGTAAACTAAGGTATTGTACAATGATCCCAATATGGCGAATATAATTGAATTTTCTGTATTATCTATATCTATAACATCTATATCTGTATTATCTATAAACCTTGTTGAATTTTGGCAATTAATTTTTATTTGTCCTAGTGCGTCCTGAAAAATGTAGATAATAAAGTGATGAAAATGTCGGCGCGCATCGTACATTTTGTGATTGGGTCCAGTTGTAACCCTTTCTTCCAGATATCCGCTTTCCAAGCTAACTTTCGATTTAAATGTAATCCCAAATATTTGGCACTATCCTCTTGTTAAATCTGAGCATCGTTTAGCGTGACTGGTGTGCGCGTTGCTCACCGTAGGGTGAACGTAACATGCACGGATTTATTATCGTTTGCTTTGATGCGCCAAAGTTTTAAGCAAACTTGAATTGTATCTAGATGGTTTTGGAGCAGACAAGAAACTGTTGTTGGATCACTGTGGGAAGCTAGGACCGCGTCTGCAAACGTTGCTACCATGCTTTGTCGTGTAGTTGGTAAAGTAAGTACAAAATCGGTCCCAAGACACTTCCCTGAGGTATTTCCGCGTTAATTGGGTATAGGGCTATTTGTGTGTCTTGTAGTTTTACTTGAAAGAGTTTGTCGTGTAAATACAACTTTGGAATTTGCAAGAATGAGGGTAATTTATTTTTAATTTTGAAAAGTAAGCTAATGTGTCCATCCTTGCCAAAGGCTTGATTTATATCTATGAAGACTGCAGAGCAATATTATTAAATTGTAAATAGCGATTCATTTTTGTGACCACTCGATGAACTTGTTCGATTGTGGCATGTCCTTCCCAAAAGCCGAACTGATGGTTTGGTATCAGATAATTATTAATTTCATTCTCTGCAAGAGTAATTTTTCAAACATTTTGCCCAGGATGAGTAGCAAGCTGATTAGTCTATACGACGCCAATTCTTCGGGTTTTTCGCGTGGTTTGGAAATCATAATGATCTGTGCAACTTTCCATTGCCCAGGGAATGTTTTTAATCTTAAGATTGCATTGAATATATAAGTTATTAGTCGAAGTCCTGTTCAGGCAGTTTCTTTAGTAGTTTTGGAATAATTAAGTCACAGCCCGCAGCTTTATTGGAATTCAACGTTTTTATTCTTGTTTCAACTTATACGACTTTGGTTTAATAAATGCTTTACTCAATGAATTCATGTATTGCTCTTTCTTCCTTTATGGAGAAGATTAGAGAGGAGGGTTAAAACTTTTTTTAAGTGATCAGTAAATTCTTCAGCTTTTTTACTGCATCTTTTCGCCTACTGTCTATTTGTTAATTCTATAGGTGGAATTCTTGTTTGTGTTCTTTTCATTTTTTAGTGGTTTAGTAGCATTCAGGAATGCTTTTAATTCTCTAGTAGGTGTATCAAGGTTTGTTTTGTCTCTGGAATGTTTGGTGTTTTTCCAAATTCTCACTTCTTCAGTATGCTTTTAATCTTAAAGTAATGTAATCAGAAATTTGACCTACAGTTTTTCGCATTTCTGGACGAAATATTGCTTGTTGCCAAAGTTTTTAAATATGTTCTTGTGTTGTGTGTGTTGTGTATTGTGTGTGTGTGTCTGTCTTAATTTCAGTAGATTTGAATTCTAGACTAGGACTTGAATGGGGTTTCAAGTTAGCTTGCTAGGTAGACAAGAAGTGTTTGGTAAATTGGCCGAGTCGTTTGGTCAGGTCAAAATCGGTCAAAGCGGTCTGAATCTAAACGTGAATTACAAAAATTTATGAGAATAAATGATTTGTTATCACGAGATTAAACATGAACATTTCTAAAATACCAGTTGGTAAAATAGAACTAGAAAAATTGAAGCACAGGGATTTTGGGTAATATAAGGTGTTCATAAAATGTTTGAAATTTAATTACCGGATAAGATCAGACTGAGACCAACAAAAAGGCAATGAAATTTTTTGATCCGAGGTCAAATAAATAAGTTCATAGCCGATTAAAAATAATTAAACGGCCAATCAGCGCTCGGAGCTTCCTGGTCGACTGCGAGCGACGGGCGCTTGCCGTAGTTTTGCCAGATACTAGAAGGCCGTGACCGAGCTCACGGTTACCTTCAGTTGACGTAGCGCAAAATTTAAGTACGAGTCAATTATTGTCTTGTAATGTTTATTTTAATCAGCTTTGTTTGGACTCGCCTCGTCCTTTGTAAAATAAGTTCTGGGACGAGAAGCAGTCAGGGCCGAGACGATGGACCGTATAATATATAATAGGATAAGGAAAGTCGTGCGATGTTCACACCAGATTTTTTATTTAATATGTGTAGGGATGTCTTCTATAATTTCGTATTTTGAATTCTCTGGAGTGGGGTTTCAGGTAGCTTGCTGGAAAGAAGTGTTGAAGTGTTCCACTGGGGCAAACAGGTCTTCTTCGGTTTTTAGTGGTATATTTATCCGAATTTGACTGTCAACCATTTCCCTAAAATCATCCCAGTTAGTTTTCTTGGTATGAAGCACAGCGGGTTTTTGGGGCTATTATAACGTGAGTACAGAAAGTAATAATTACGGATGAATGATCTGATGAGAGATCAGGGCATGATTTTGCTTGTAAATAATTATTCGCCATTGCCTTTATAACACAAAAATCCAACAGATCCGGTAGCTTATTGAGTCCGACGGCCAATATGCTGTTTCCCCAGTAGTTTTTGTCCAGTTACCCTAGAACCCTGTTTTTGATTTTTTGCGTTAGAGTAGCCGCCGGCTATAAATCGTTGTTCAATGGTTTTGAAGAATGTTTGATAGTCTTGTTTGGTCATGTTGTGCTGTGGGGAAATATTGTGCTGAGAAGGTTATTTCAGCTCTGTGTCCTGCAACTGAAATATTTGTGGCTTGAATATGGTCGTCCTGCAACTTTTCAATCATATGATAGTGAGTAGGTTAAGCATGGTGTACATTCTTTCCATAAATTTGACCATCATGACTTCAGGTTGTTCTTCTGGGTCTGGTTATTTTGATTTTGTAATTAAATGTTGGATGCAGGCGACCTGCGTTCACTATTAATAGTTGCCTTGTCTGCATAAGATACACTGGGCTGGACTAATTGCAATTTTTTGTGGTCTTAGTTGAATATTTGCTTTTTTAGATTTCTTTAGCGACCGTACATTCTCTACAGTTGGTTGAATGATTTCCTTAACAATTTGACATCCCTGTTTCTTGCTATTCTTTCGCAATTTTTTGTGTAATAATCTCCAGTGCATTTGACACATCTAGTTGGTATGTGACAAAAATTTTTGGAATATCCATATCGTTGGCAATTGAAGTATTTAACTGCTTTCCACTTCACATGGGGTGGGTTCAAATTTATTTTTGACTATCAGAAATTCAATAGATAACTTTATTGTTTTCTTTCTGTTCTATTTCGACGAAACACACTGGTAAAGTGCTTTTGGGCACTTTATGCTTTATGTTGTGTATGTTAAGAAGTTTGTGACTTATTTCCTTGATAAGTTCATTTAGATCAACGGTCGGGTGTATGTTTCTCAGCACTACTACAAATTTTTCATCTTTTTTGCACTGAAAAGAATGGAACTCTGTTTGCTTGTCTTGCAAAATCTTAATAATTTTTTTGTAGAGTTTTTGTAGAGTATTGTAGAGGCTTTCACCTGTCTCTTAACTTGGGTACTTCCTACTAGTTTTATCACGTAGTTATATATAACTTGTTCTTCTAGCAGATCTGTTAATAGTTTGAGGTTATTGACTCCATGTACAAAAATTGGTTGGGGTTTAATTATTTCTGTTTCAACTCATTTAGGTGTTTCTTGTTCGACAAGTAGTTGGAATCTGTTGGATACGTTTGGGTCTTTTTGTCTGCATTAGTATATCAGTTTCCATATTGGAAGTGTTGAGAGATACTAAGTTTTTACTTGTGCAGGCAGTTATGATGTTGATTGTGATGACATTTGCTAAAGTTGTGGCAACATTGGTTGAAATAGTGGTGGTATTGTGAGTGCTGGTTGAATGGTTGTTAATACATACCATTGTTTTGGATTGCTCTGGAACCATTTGTTAGCTAGTTGGGTATTGAGAACAATATCCCGGCGCGCCATGCATGGCGGCTGTATTTATTGGCATTCACTTGCAAACACTTACTTTGTTAAACCGAATTGTATCCTACTACGATTGGGTTGTTCCACTTGATCTTATGGTCAGCGCTTATCTCACTTTGACTTTACTTTACACTTAGCACTCTGACATGTTTTAGCGTAGGATAAAAGTTGTTGTCTTAGCTCTGCTGCAACAGCGGGGAGCCCGCTACAATATTCATTTTTCTTAAAAGCGACTGTGGCGGCAGAAACTGTAGGAGCGGCGGCGAGTAGCTGCGGACCAGGCGGCCTAGGCCGCATTGGTGACTGATGCGGGGCCCCACCAACATGCCGGCAGGTCGCAAGTTTTCTTCTTAAAACTGACAATAGATTTGACTATTTAGGTTTCTCTTAAAGATGTGTGATCTAATCAAAGCATTTCCAACTAACCCAGCCCAATCATTAACCGCAAATCGATACTGAAAGCAACATTTTGTAATTTCATGTGGATTTTAAAGTACCCATACATGTTCGTTGTAAAAGTTGTTTGTTCCATCCCGAGAGAAAGTTGGGCTGGGTTAAAATATTATTTTACGAGACTTATCATGTGTGTTTGTAGATCATAACCATCACCATCTGTCATGTGAGTTTTTACATTTATTTCAAGCTCTGTTGCACTCGCATTCAATTTTAATAAGTTTAATTTGCTTTGTAAGTAATCTTTATTCTCCGTTATAGGCCAGATTTTATTTGCGTATTCTATATCCTCTTCTATTATCTGATGATTTTATCATTATCCAGTAAACTACTAATAAAAATAGTAGGGGTGATAATATGCATCCTTGTCTGACCCCAGTTTCAATTGCAATATTCTCTGTTATCAATCCATTGTGCATTATATAGGTACTAGAGTTCTCATGCAGCATCTTTATTATTCTAACGTATTTTGCAGGTATTCCATATTCTTTTAGTATTTGCCACATATAATATAATAATAATTATACGGTCAACGCAAGCTCTACTTAATTTTCTCTTAATGTAGTCAATGTTGCTTCTTTTAATCTCTGTGACATAATTCTTGATAAGAGTTTCCTCGCTACGTTTGGAATAGTTATAGCTCTCTAATTGGCACATTCGGTTCTGCCTCTTTTTTTTAAATTTTAATAATCAGATCTATTGACCATTCTTTGGGGATTTCTTCTTCTTTCCATATTTTGTTCAGAAGCAGGTGTAAAATTTGAACGTATAATTCTACTGGTATATCATCGAGACCAGCCGTTTTGTATGGTTTTAGTAGCTTAATCGCTTGTTCTGTCTCTTTTTTTGTTATCTCGTTTATATTTATACTGAATTCTCTTATTATTTTATCTTTATTTCTATTTATTCCATCCTTAACATACATTTTGTTAGTATTCTCTCCATTTATTTATAATATCTGCTTGCGATTTAAGCACTATTCCCTTCTATTTTATCTTTAATATTATTTGTTGTTGCAGTTCTAACTTTTGCCATTTTACTTTTTGAATTATGTAAGTTTATTTTTTCTAGCTGCAGTCTCTGCTTGTATTAGTGATTCTTCTTGTTATGTCCTTTTGTTGTCTCTTGCACTTTTCTTTACTTGATTATCGATATTCCAGTATGTTTGCTCTAGTTCTTCTTTCTGATCTTGCGTGCTATTAATATTATCCGTTTTATTTTGTCTTTCCTCAGTTAATTTTTTCATATTTATGGTTATTCACGGTTTATCCTTTCTTAACTTTATTCCAATTATTTCTTCAACTGTATTATTTAACATATTTTTATATCTTTCTCACAAGTTTTGTATATTTAAATTTTCTAAACCTGCTTCTTGTCTTAGTTTTTCTTAGAGTGGCTCGTTATAAGCTCCTCTTATCTCTTCCTCTTCCAGTAGCTATAGCGTAATTTATCATATATTGTTGGTAACTCTTCATAGTACTCAACTTTTTTATATTGAAAAACTTTAGGGGCAAATGGGGCAAAACTGACCACTTTCGCTTTTAATTTATCGTAAAAATTCATTTGTTGATTTTTTCCTAGTAACTCATGCATACAAGGCTTTATTGAACTTTTAAATAGCTAAATGCAAAGCTAGAAAGCGTTATCTGACATATTTTTGCTGTTATGATTCTTTTTATGTTGACATGCAAAAAATCGGTTTCGCCACATGGGTGGGGTAAAACCGACCCATATATAAGTTAAATGCAAAGGTGTTTTTTTTTTTGTTAAAGTTGTATTTTAAAACATAGGAAAAGTAATTTTGAAGTATGTTATGTTACTTAAAGCTAGATAGTACAATTTTAAAAACTCTGACGGGAATTTAATTATTTATTTAGTTAATTATTATTTATTTGTTTAGCAGCTAATTATTGTAGCTATAACACTCGTCAAAATTAAATAAGCAGTTATTTTCATTTGTCAATTAAGGCACTCCAGAGAACAAAATTAAACAAAATTTATTGGCAACTTCAAGGTAATAACACAAGGTACACTAACACTATTTAAGAGAACAAAAATTGCAAATAAAATGAATCATTGTCTTCTTCACAATTCGTGCAAGCTTCATGTGCCCATCCATGGCATTTCGCACATTGAATTCAACTTTCTCTCTTCTTAGAATTGGCATAAAGTTCACTACAGAAAATACATGATTCATCATCGTTTTCTTCATCGCGTGTGTCATCAATAGCGTAGTTCTGAGAGATTTTTTCTTACGATCTTCTGTTAGTTTTAACTTCTTTTTTCCTTTGTCTTCATTTTTATTTTTTTTCATTGTTTTATCAAATAACTTTCTCTTACCAGCTTCTTTTCCTTTAATAACTTTTTTCATGTTTTTCTTCTCTCGCTTTCTGTTTTAATTCTTTTTCTTGTTTTAATTGTTTCTTGATCTTTTCCTCATTTTCTAACTCTCGTCTGTATGGTGATGAAGTTAGAACAGCTGTTTTTCCTTGCTTGTTCCCGCATTTCTTCTTTTTAGAGTGTGCAGTAATTTGCGGTGGAGGCATTAACATTTTAGGGGAGATTTTAAAATGGAAATAGTTTCCTAAAGAGATCTGATGGCCGCTTGCTCCTGGTGAGGGCTGCTCGCTGCTTGGTCCCGGTCGAGGCTGCTCCTCGCTTGGACCCAGTCTGAGCTGCTCGGCTTCTGTGGGTAATTGCCTTGCTGTTATTTCGACGGGGCGTACATATGCTCTGGAATAGCATTCCTATCAAAGGGATAAATTCCAGTCTTTTGAAATCCTTTGATGGCAGTTTGCATCACTGCTACTCTAATAAAAGCTCCATTTAAGAGTTTACCAATTTGATAAATGGGTGTTTTATTAGCCACTGTTTCACTTCTTGCTCATAAAATGTGCTCAGAGCGCACATGAACGAAACGTCTAATGGCTGAAGGTGGTGCGTGGTGTGTGGCGGAAAGCACAAAAGTGTGACATTGTTGTCGCGAGCTAACTGAATAAGCTCTAGACTCTTAATGTGGGACTCGTGTCCATCTAATATCAATAAAACCTTTTTTGGTTGCAGAGGGATTCGAAAATTATATCAACCGTCTAAACCACTTCACAAAGGAATCTTTATTGATCCGTCCTGTTTCGTGGTAGCAAACAAATGCTCCAGGAGGTGCCTCATCTAACAACATTTCGTTTTCTTTTTTTCGTGGAAAGACGAACATAGGTGGCATGAAGTTTCCAGCCGCACTCATACACATTTCAATAGTGACCAGAACACCACGCTTTGAGGAAGACAAGCACCCTACTTGTTTCTTCCCACGAAGTGCGAGGACCTTTGATGGTTTATTAGGAACCATCAAAATACCAGATTCATCAGATCACTTTCTTTAATCTGGTCTCAATTCTTTCTCCATTTCTTTCATTTTTTTATTTTGTTGTATCACTTTTTTTAAGATGTCGATTTTTATTTCTTAGTTGCATGTTCTCCTGTTTTATATTTATTATTTCCCTCTAGAATGTAGCCGTTTTCTTTTCCATTCTTTCGCTTCTATCATCTAATTTATCTAGTTTTACCTTTATCTCTTGTAATAGTTCTTGCTTCTTCAGTTCCGCATTTTTTTTGATTCGCAGAGTGTACTTCTTAACTTATCACTTAGCCCGCTTAAAAGCTTATGGTTGTTATTTCGCTTTATTTGCGTAATTACGCTATTTTGCTATTAGTAATTCACTATCACGTGTTTGTAGTGATTTAATTTCATGAACAACCACCACTTTTATTAGGTTAATTTGATTAATATTAGTAATATTCGCTTTATTTCGATACCCTTAAAAACACTTATCGCAGTAACCCAACCCCCATGAGGTTTGTAGATCATAAAATGGTAAAATGACGGTCATACCTGTCCTGTTAAATATATACAAAACTGGCTATTATGACCCAAGATTATTTGACGCTTACATTGATTTATTGCTGTGTGTTGTCCCATACTTGCTCTCTTCTAAGCAGGGCCGTTCTTGTTCTTTTAAAATCATAGTGTTAGGTTTATCGATGCCCTAGAAATTTTACTACTTTTCTGAGGAACACGTATTTTTTCAAGTAAATTTTAAAATTGAATTTACTTATTTTTTAAAAACGCGTTTTAGATTGGGAACGTGTTCTGAAAAAGATGTCGAAAATATGATCATATCGTCTATGTAGACAGACATATTTTGTTGACCGTGTAATGTGTAATATAGTACCCCAGACCATAATACAGCCGTCACTATAACTCGGGCGAAGGCAATCCATATCGTATGCTTCAGAGTGTCTTCGCCAGACAAATACGCGTCCAATGGTGGAGGAGAGGGTAAAGGGTGACTTATTACCAGTCCTCCAACGTCCAGTTCTTGTGGGCATTGCACCATTCACTTTGCCTCTGAGCATTTGTGTTTTTTATTAGGCAATAGCAACACACCTATGGATACTCATTTTAAGCAATTCTCGTCTCGCTATTTTCGATGGCCCCTGGGGAGTTTACGTGCTAATTAAGTTCTGTAGTCACTTTCTCGGTCATTGTTTTTTTTTTGCGAAGTTGCCATACGCATCAAGGCCCGGCGGTCCCTGTTTTGCAGGTTTATCTTTCGACCACTAGTATGTTTCGCCGATCCTATTTTATCGCGCACTGTGTATGCGGTCATGTCTTGTGTTACAATGTATAACGTCGATGATTGGTTATATATGTTCCATCTAGACGGGCACCATCAATTAGGCCTCTTTGAAACTCCGTCAGGCCGGACATACTGGTCACTCACCACACTTGCACAACGTCCACAACCACACTGCTTCACTCTACTATTAGTGCACAGTTTATACTGCCTGCAACAAGCAAAAGACACACTACTCAATGTTATCAGGCAAAATAAAGATATGTCCCACTTTTAACAGTGCTTTTATTATTTTGTCTAATACCCGTATATTGAATTCTATTTTAATTTATATCAAAACAATATCTACCCGTGCCTTCATGGAATCACCACAAAAAAAATTTTAAACTTTTAAAGACTAGATGTGTATATCTTTCACTTTAAATATGTTACTTTTAAAAAATAAAGTATGAAGTTAATTGCATAGATAGGTTTAAAAATCATCTCATCTCATGGAACCACCCTGTATAATCACCTCTTAATTAACAATATTTCCATTATGTTTTAAAGTACCTGATCAAATCCATTTATACAGTTTATTATTTAATAATTTAGAATTAATTAAATTATAATATCATAAGTGGAAAATTACAAAAAACTCAAGCTACCGAATTTCTTACGCACAGTTGGTAATAATAAAAATTGTCCACTTAAGTTCATTGACCCATGCGAGATGCCGGCGCCGCGACCGAGCCACAGCCGCAATTTTGAAAATGCTGTGGACCTCCAACATATGCCGCATTTGCGCCAGGATATCGGAGATATGCATACCGATCTTCGAGGAGGACGCAACGCCGTGCGTGGAGGCGAAGATCCGGCGCTGCCTGAACGCCAGCGTAAGTAGCAGGCAGGTTATGCGACGTTTACGAAACCGCCGACTTGCAGCTCTCGAAGGACGACTTGAAGCCCAAGCAGGTGTGCCAGGACTGCTTCATCAAGCTGACCGAGTTCTACAACTTCGTGGCTCTGTTCCACGAGTCCAACTACCGCTTCGAAACGCTGCTGTACCAGTCCACACAGGGCACGGCTGAGGGCTTGCAGGGCTGCGCCGGCCAGCGCAGCACCTCTCTGGGACTAACGGAAGGCGGCGGGACCGGCGTAGTACCAACGAAGACGGAAGATTTGGCCGACTGCTCCAATCTCGGCTTGATGATCGAGTACAAGGATGACATGCTACCCCTGGAAAACCTGGATGTGCAAGCGCGCGATTTTGCAGACCAGAACATCTTGAACGAAATCGTTGAGCAAGCTGCTGTCAACACTTCTGTTAACATAGATGTGCAGAATTTTGTCAATACGGGTGACAACCAAATATTTACTGGAGCATCGTCAAATATTAGTGCTGTAAAAAATCCTAGCTTCGGCAAACTTCGCAATCAGTTCTTAAGCATACAGGAAGTAGAAGTTTTAATTCCTAATGCTGGCTTTATTAAAGAGGAAAGTGAGTCGTATTTACCAAATACACAAACAAATAGTGATGTAAAACTGAAAAATAATAATGAAAAGAAAAATAGCAAATTATCTATTATTTCAGTGGAAACCATTCAAAAGCCTATAGAAAATGAGAAAGTTGTGAAAAATCAACCAAGCAAAGTTAAAAAGGTGTCAAATAGCAACAATAACAACAACTCTATGTATAAAACTCAGGACTTTGGTGATCCGAACATCTTAAACGACATTGCAAATCAAACTAGTGAAGTTGATATCGATAATATAGATGTGCAGAATTTAGTTACCACCAGTGAAATAATACGGAACCCGAGTATGGACAAAATTGATACTATTAGAAGAGTTTATTTGGATCTGGATCAAAATGTGCAAGAAAGTGCTGGTGTAATCAATAACTGTGATCAAAATAAAGGTTGTGGTGAACCTCTTGCTGGAAATGATGGCTTTTATAAAGAGAATGTAAATGAAGCTAAAGCTGACAAGAAGCGGAATAAACTAAATCTGATCTCTGTCACAACAATCTGCAAAATGATGGCGAAGCGACCGCAGATTGAAATTATACCACGAAGAAGGCATGGTAGGTATAAAGATGTGATACCTCTTAAAGCAAGGCTTGAAGAAAAACTTCAAACCACGAAGATGAAACGTTTTACATGTAGTTATTGTAAAAAGGCTTTTGGACGTCGGCAGCATATGAATGAGCACATGAAGAAGCACGAAAGCTCACGGCCCTACACATGCGATGTTTGTGGCAAGACATTTGCAGTGCAGTGGGACTTGACATCCCACAAACGCGTACACACCGATCTTTACAGCTGCCAGCACTGCGGGAAGTGCTTCAGTGCGCCCAGCAAGCTGGA
Organism: Sinelater perroti; assembly: GCA_036346155.1. Taxonomy (NCBI): domain Eukaryota; kingdom Metazoa; phylum Arthropoda; class Insecta; order Coleoptera; family Elateridae; genus Sinelater; species Sinelater perroti. Next base: position 5,165,446 of record JARFIY010000077.1, read on the forward strand.
GAGACATGTGCGCATCCATACAGGTGAGCGGCCGTTTGTGTGCGCTATTAAGGATTGTGGCCGCTCCTTCTCCGATAAGCGCAACCTCATTGGTCACCAAATTACGCACACTAACATCCGCAGGTTCACTTGCGATATCTGCAAGCGGTCGTACAAGACTAAGAGCCAGTTGAAGGACCACATGCAGGCACATAGTGAAAACCCAGCCTTCAGGTGTGAGGTCTGCAACAAGTCGTACAAATGGAAAACTAACCTCCTGATACATATGAAGAAGCACACCAACCAGGTGTGCAGCAAGTCTTCACTTTTAAGCAAGCACAAGCGGGAATGCAAAGTTGAGATTCCCTCCTGAAGGCCTTTTCCTTGAAGGCGGAGTCGCACTCAAGGGTACATGGATTCTTCAGTATATATAGTGCTTTCTTGGCCAAACCAAGTTGTAGTTTACCAGTTGATGGGTTACCAGCTTAAATGTACCTGTGAAGAACGAGTGAGCTTTGCTGCTATTTTGAGGTAAAAGTAGCCAAATAATATGATTTTGATTATTTTACAACCCTGCAATATTTTTTTATTGGCATCAGCTTAAATGAATTGCAAGGGTTGATTTGTTTTAAGATAAAATTTGCTCATTAACCACGCTCTTAGAGCAATTTTGGTTAAAACATATAATAATATAATATATACTTTGTTGAAGTTCACATTGATTTTATCAACATCTTTTGCAATAAAACATTCTTAATCACGAACTTACAAGATAAAAATATCAATTATCATGTTATAAAGATTTGTGGTAAAGTTGTCTTTAAACTTCTTTATCTGGTTTTAATCTTGTAGACTAAGGGTTTCCAAACTTTTTAAATGTTGTTCCACTCGGAAAGAACAAAATATAAATATATTATCTATGCATAGGTAATGAAATAAAAGAAATAATGGACTGCGGGACACAGCTGATATTCATTGTAAGGCTATATTAGTCTTTTTTATTTCTTTATTTGTATAAGTTTTTGAAGGAAAACACCTTAATAATATCCAATAAAACTAGAAAAAAATTGTCGTTGGTCTATGGTGGCAAATGATTTAGCTTTGTCAATTTCAATTGTAGGCTTGTAATCATGATCTATATTTACTCTTCATTGCTATTGTGGCTGAAAAGCCAATTTCACAAAGCTAAGATGTACTAAAGAGATCAACAATCTTATTGTCTTATTAGAACTTATATTAGTCTCATTGTTGACCAAAAATTGCTCGTTATCTTTTCTGAAATCATTTAAAAGATTTTTATCGAAAGACATTTTAACAAGTCCCTCCCTTTAGCAATCTTATATATTCCAGTTTTTTTGCAAAGTGACGCAGAGTTGGAGGGTTTTGAAAAAACCAGTACTCTGTAGATTTTCAACTTTAAATGGATTTATTTTTACAAGAACAGAGTTTAAGGTATACTATTTAAGTTACTTATTCAATCCTGTGCGCTTTTGTGGGATGTTACTTTTTAATTTGTTTAAATCATGGGGTTTGTCATGGTACACATGAGAGAGTAATGCATTTGTAGTATGCATTGTGGCACCATCCTGTTAACCCTTTCAGCCTTGGATTTTTTCAGATGTCCAGAAAAATATTTTTTGTACTGTATATTGTTTATTACTATCTCAAATACCTCTATACAAAATTTTGTTCAATTTGGTACTCACGTGAAGAAACTAGGAAGTGGTAGCAGTTGCCACCATTGGGCGCAGATGACATAAATTTAGAGACACTGATATTTCGATAGTCATCTTTATTTGTCACACAGCTATTATGATTTCATATGAAAACGTTTGAGACAGTTTCTATGTTTGCTGATGCAGAGATACTTGACATTTTTCACATTTGATACAGGTACGACCTCCACATGTCTAACTTGCAGCGTTGTTCATGTCCATCTATATGGGCTGGCCAATGGCCAATACCATCGAATCTTATATCAATCGCAGGAAGCGATTGCGGATTTAGACGCTCTCTTCAGATTGTTTGTGGAGAGGGGGCTGGAGGTTGAAGGCCGGCCACGCTTTGGAGTACCGACAGTGGAACAACCTAAGAAGGCCAATCCTTCCACAATTGACATGGTAAACTGCAACAAGTCCATGTGGAATTCATTCCCTTTCATTCTATTGTCACGTGTATATTCCAGCCACGAATTACACACTGCTAGATTGAAGTAGTGAAATATAACTCTGAGCGTCCATTTGCGGGATCGTATGAATGTACGGTATAGAGCTATAAGAAAATCACTCTTGTCCACACCATCCATTGAAACATTATACATACGAATGATAGATGGTCGCTTGACATTCACGTATTCTCTTGTTTTCTTATTCCATCGTCTCACGTCATCCTCCGGTTCAATAGCAATGAAGTTTGAAACCATATTGACAACTTTATTGTTATACCATCGAACTGCTGTTTTTCTGTTTTTAGCGGGCAATTTTGAAGCCTGTTTGTTCAAATAGTTCCTGCTGCAAAAATTCAATTTCGCAGAAGTTCTTGAAGTAATAATAATGATGTGAAATAGTTATCACAATAGAGCTTGTGTCCATTATGATAAGGTATCCTTTTTGAAAGATGAATTACTAGTCCATTTGTAGCTGAATAACTTTTCTGTGTTTCTTCAGGCAATGTAGAGGAACCTTAATAAATAACGGATTGATATATAATACCAGAAGCGCCATATAGCATGAATACTTTCACACCCCATGGATTAGGCTTTCCTCTCATATACTGTTTTATAGCAAGCTGTCCTTTGAATGGTATTATCGATTCATCTATACATAAGTTTTCCTCAAGATCCAATTGTTCGCATCGCTTTTCAAATGCCATAATTAGTAGGCGCACCTTCCAAAGCTTGTCAACTTTATTATGTTCAGCATGTTTATTCAATGTAATGATGCTATACATCAACTTATTGACGTCACTTAATGATTACTTTTTTGTGCATCTACCGCCGCTTCGGAAGGGTGGTGTATTGCTGATCGAGAAGAAGGGACAAAAGAAACTCTCAGCACACATTTTTAAATATTCTTGTACAATGGTATAATATAGTATTACAAATATTATTGTTTATATCATGTAGGACCGGAGAAATAATCTACCAGGTGTCTTTGTCATTTAAATAATCATCTATCTTATAATATGCCTTTTTTGCCAGTGATGACTTAATGTAGCCTTTAAATTTTTTCTCAGTCATATTTACAATTTCTTCTGGCAGCTTATTATAAAAACATACACAGTTTCCCATGAAGGATGTACTAACTTTCTTCTTCTTAAAGTGCCTTATTCATTATTGAACGTTGGCAACAATCGAGGCAAAATTTTGTCTATCTTTAGTATCTCTTATCAACTCATGTGTACTCATTTGGGTCCAATCTCTAATGTTCTTAAGCCAGAGCATCTCCTACTAACTTTATTAAGTCTAAATTTTGGTACAGCTAGCTTATCTTTATTTCTAATGCCATAAGAGTGAATTTCACAATTTTTTATAAAAATGGATAAATTTTTGCGTACATACATAATGTTTTCATAAATATATTGACTAGGCATAGTTAATATATTTTTTCCTTAAACAATTCCCTTAATGAGTCTTGACATCGTAATTATATATAGCTCTGATGGCTCTTTTTTGTAATATAAATACGCTCTCAACATCTGCTGCTCTACCTCAAAGCAATATACCATATGACATAATACTATGGAAGTAACTAAAATAGACAAGTCTTGCAGTAGCTACATCTGTTAACTGTTGAATCTTTCTGACTGCAAATACTGCTGAGCTGTCTACTGTTCAACTGTTGGACCCCACTGTAGCTGAGAATCAATAGTTATTCCCAGAAAAGTTGTCTTGTCTACATATTCTAGTATATTATTATCTAACAAAATATCATTTCTTATTTGTTTAACATTTGGCAAAGTAAATTTAACACATTTAGTTTTCTTTGCATTTAATACTAAATTGTTCGCTATGAACCAAGTTAGAATATGTTTGAGGGTGTCATTTACGTCGTCAGTTTTTGGATCCCTTGAAAAGAAGAGACGTATCATCAGCAAATAACACCACATTGGTCAAATATTGTACTGCATAAGGCAGATCATTTATATAAACCAAGAAAAGAAACGGGCCCAATATGGATCCTTGAGGGACACCCACTTTTACAAATGACCCTTTGGAGTTATGTCCATCTACTTGTACTACTTGGATTCTATTACTTAAGTAAGACTCAATTAAACTTAGAGCTTTGTCTCTTATACCATAGTATTTTAATTTTAAGAGTAATGTTTCATGGGCAACGCAATCGAATGCTTTCGAAAGATCACAGAAGACCCCTATTGTATCATCAAAATGTTCCCAAGCATTGAATATATGTTGAAGTAATTTTACACCTGCATCAATAGTTGAACGACATTTGGTGAAACCATACTGTTGCTCGTGTAGGATATTTTTTTAATTAAAATGTGATAGCAATTGTGTCAGAATTATTTTCTCAAAAATTTTACTAAGAACTGGTAACACTGAAACAGGTCTAAAGTTTCCTGGATCTTTTTTATCGCCTGATTTAAAAAGCGGAACTACTTTACTATGTTTCATTAAATCTGGAAACAATCCCTCATCAACACACATATTAAAAATAAAAGACAAGGCGCAAGAATATTAATAAATGACCGGGACACTGCAACTGACATGCCCCACAAGTCCTCTGAAGATTTTAATTTTAACATTTTGAATGTTTTAATTATTTCAGAGGTATGACGAAATTTAAAAAAAAAATTGAGTTATATGGTTTCACATTCTTTTTAAGCAATTCTTCTGCTATGATTGCAGATGAATTTAAATGTTTTAATTGGTATATTTGTAAAGAATTTTTCAAAAATTTGAGCTATTTCTACTGGGGTAGTAATAAGACCATTTTCGTTTTGAATATTTAGTTCTCGATCCTGCGGTTTAACTTTGCCTGTTTCAGTATTTATCACTTTCCATACTGTTTTAAGTTTACTATCAGATTTTTAAATTTTATTGCTTAAATAAATTGACTTTGCAGTTCTACAAACTTTTCTAAATGTTGATGAATATTTTCTTACATATTCTTTAAAACTACTGTTATGATTATAAGTTTTCATATCATATAATTCGAACAGCTTTTCCCTACTTTTCCTAATTTCTCGAGTGGCCCAGTCACTAAATTTGAATTCATTACCAAAATACATTCTGTTAATTGGAAACATCTTTTCAAATTCAGTACTAACGACGTTAAAAAAATATGAGTAACAGACATTTGGGTTCACGTTTTCTAAATGAGACAATTTGTTTAATAAGACTTCTTTATATTTTTGAATTCGGATTTCTGTTACTACCCTGTTTGTTCTTTTGATAGGTACATCAGTTTTATTGTATGGAAATGATATAGTTTGGCCACTGTGGTCAGACTTAGGACAATTGATTGCAGCTTTATCGGTATAGTGTCAGCTACAAAAACAATTATCAAGACAAGCAGCTGTGGCTTCAGTGATTCTAGTTGGTTCTAGAAATACATTACTTAAATTGAAAGATTTAAACAGATTAATTAACCTGGCGGTAAGCGTACTTTTTGTTAACAAATCTACGTTAAAATCGCCACACACTATTAAATGTTTTTTACTTTTATTGAGTAATGTCAATACATCCTCCATTACAGATTCAAAAACAGCAAAATTAGAGTCAAGAGGAATCCTGTATACGCATACAACAATATATTTCTCTAGCTCAACACATGATAATTCAATAATGCTTTCAACCGTAAGACTCACAACATCCTTTCGCTCTTTAGCTTTTATATTATTTTTAATAAAAATCAAGGAGCCTCCTCGTGTGGTTGTCTTACGATTGTAAGAACTAACTACATAATAATTCTTAAATGAAAACACCATTTTATAGTCCTTCAGCCAATGCTCAGTGACACAAAAGACATCATTTTGAAATTTTTCTAAAAATAATTCTACTTCCAACTCCTTGCCAGAGAAGCCTTGCAAGTTCTGATGAACTAATTTAATATAATTTTGCTTCTCCTTTGTCTTACTAATTAGTTTAAATCTAGACTCGTCTGAACTGTCCTTGTTAATATTTATAGCACTATTACCATTGCAAACGCTATCATTTATACAACTCTCCTCACGTATAACAGGATCATTCGTCTCTGAGATATATGGGAGGAGGTAGTCTTGCTCAATAGAAGACGACCTTCGGCTGATGTGATGATGAATCTCCTTTTTATTTATATCAGAGGCAATTAAAGTTCCAATCTCTCGTTTAAAAAATTTTGGCAGGTACATAGTATCTCTAGTCAATATGAAATTACTAATAAATTTATTAGTGTCAAAAAAAAAAAAATTTGTCATGATGACGAGTCATATTGTATATGAGTGTATTCAAGTAGTGAATACTATCATTTTGATTTTTTGTCAGGGTAGCAGAATAAGGAAATGCACATAGTATAACTTTATTCCCCCCTTTTGTCAGTAAGTGGTCAATACATTTTTTCAAATCTGTTTTACTTACTCTATGACTGTTTCCTATTAATATCACAATATTTGTTAAGGGGGTTAGTACCTTTAAATCCCTAAAAATACGGTATTTTTGAAAAAAAAAAATGTTAGAAAAAACAACTCAAGTAGATTGAAATTAACAGAAAAATTTAATCATACTTTAAAATACATTTTAAAATTATTTTAAAAAATTTTGACTTAAAAACCTCTTATGGGGAGGACAATCAACGTTGGAGAGATTTAAGAACAACTTGGCAGTTCGTACACTGTGCTGACCTTATGGGGATCTGAAACAATTGCACAAAGAAAGATTAGTTGATTTATAGTTGTAGTTTCATTGTGACACTGTTAATTTCTTTAATTTTTGGAAAAAATATTTTTTTCACTAGTTAAACATGAAGTATTAGACAAAACGCCCTTTTATAAGAATAAAATTGTAAATTTTTTTCTATTATGATTCTAACAAAATATTTTAGTGTCACAATGGAAATAATCATATTATTAACCTGCCCTGAAAATTTCATCAAATTCTGAGGGACGGTTTTTACATTATGATGTACGGAAGGTCCAAAAAGTGAAACTGAGATAATCGTGTTTTATCAAACTACAAGGTCATACGTGAGATCATGTCAATGAAAGTGCACTTGCCAGTCTGAATCAATTCCAGCTCCATACTGGGGACCTTCCTTATCAGTGTGGGACTTATCCTTTGCGGTCCTGGCCTCCTGGCCTTCTTCCTGGCCTCTTTCGTCCTTTCCTCTTGCCTAGTCAAGGATCTGTCCCAGCGCATTTTGTCAGCTTGTTTGGTGTAGTCATTTGCTTTGGAGCCAATCTGGATACCAAGTTCTTGCAATATCTTCAGAAGGGAGCTGTTGCCTTCATTAAAAGGCAAACTGCCACATAAGTGGCAATTTCCACAGTCGGGAAGCCACTGAAGTAGAGCTTTGGAGCTATCTTCCACACAATATTATTAAATGACTCATTCGGGTTCTGAGAAAACCTCCTACACACCTGGTCAAAAGACTTTCTTTTGTGAGCTCAGTGTAGACTGGTTTGATGGCCTCTTGTACTTCTACAGGAAATCGAGACGGATGCTTGAAATTTTGGAGCTTGTTTTCAGCGGCTGCTTTCATGTATTTGCACCAAGATTCAGAGCAGTAGAAATGCTGGGGATCTTCGTCTGTAGAAGACATGTGATAGAAAGTGGCCCATACAGCATTGTGCATGGCTTGGGCATCTTGGCAGTTGTCTCTTATAGCCTTTCCAAAATAGCTACATAATTGGGTTATTGTAGCTAAAGTTAGTTTTCCTTTCCTCCTAATTTCTTCTCTTTTCTAATGTTTCGTAGTCTGGTTCCTAGTCGTTTCTGCACATGACCAATATCTTCTTTCTTCGTCACTAGCTGATCTCCATATGGTTTGCTTGCTGTGACACCTTTATGGGTTTTGGAATCTCCGTCCCCAATGTAATTTAGATATTTCACACCAGAGAAAGCGACTGATCGTTGAAACATTTCGACTACAGCGTCTACTTCCATCTTGCCACTCGATCCACTGTGATTAATCTCACACACTTCTTTGTGCTCTTGTAGCCAATCTTCATGTTCTTCTTGTGGTTTCCCATCATCCCAGGAAAGACACATCTTGCAAAACAGTGACTTTATAACCACATCAATCACCTTTTTCGTGTAGAATCCGATGATCGACGCCATACCCATCAGTGAAGTGTGGCCTCTAGTCCTCCACGTACCATCGCCTGATACCGAAATGCCGGCATGATCTGACAATGGTGATGTCTCAGTCGTAATTTGGAGTTCCTGGAAGCTGCCTTCTTCATAAAATACTCTGCAACAGTCTTGCACGCATCACGGATCATTTTCACTAAGTCCCCGTAATGATTTCTCGCTAAAAACACCGGCAAGTCCATAAGCCCACAGAATGTTTGTAGTCCGCTATATCCAATTCCTATCACCCGCATAGCAAATTGGAATCTCCTATTGATTTCGTAGGATTTTCCAATGTAACGGCAGGAGGGATGTGATCTTCCAGGACATTCACACAAAATGTTTATTTTGAAGCCAAGCCCGCGAACAGCTGATTCAGAAAACTTCATTTCACCATCACACTCGCGACACTTGATGAGAGAAGTTAGGAATGACAAAAAAGTCCACAAATCAAGAATTCGGTATCCTTGAAAGTCTGTAATCTCGACACCCTCGGAGCCAGTACTAGTTCGCAGTTTTTCGCCGACGTAGAAAGGTCCGCGTTGTCTTCGGGCGTTTGATTTCTTCGTTTGCTCGGAGGCACACGTTTTTTCTTCGGAAGGTCTTCCTTATATTCCCCATGTCCTTTTGACCGATATAGACCCGGCCAGTCATTGTAATAAATACTTCCAAAGATATAACAACAATAAACAAGTCAGAGTCGAGGTTATATCGTTCACCGGTGAGAAAAACAAAGCATAAACAATCTGACGTTGTGCTTTTGTTTTCTCGCTGAGCTCATGCGTACCACGAAAACCACTGAGAAACTATATCGAAAAGGCCTCGCTCAATCCCATAGAGTAAAAGAGCACCAACACACCGCGTAAGAAAACAAGAGAAAAGCGCGCATCGAGAGCGCGCAGAGCGCATACGCAAGGCAGGGGGAACGAAGTCAGCTGGCAGCTGTCGTCCGCTTCGCTCGGAGCGTCTTCCCCCACCTTGCGCCACGTCACAAGCTCTCGCAGCGCCAAATTTGAACGTAGCGCGTTCGGGTTTGCGGCAAAGTATTCGTAAAGCGTAGCTCTTTCAAATAGAACAATAAAAAAAAACACGAAAATTTTAAGATTTTAAAGGTACTAACCCCCTTAACTGACTGATTTGAGTACTTTTTATTTTTGCTAAAATTTGCTTGAAAGATGCTTCTGGCAGACAATAGTTAGTAATATTGCTATTTCTATGGTGAAGTAATGGAGCTATACATCTACCTATTTGATCTGAGAACATAATTGTATGCATCTTTTCCGTACAAACAGTACTTAAGTCATTTGTTAATATTGGTCCTGTACTATGTAATGGTACCTCTGGTTTTGATACCTGTAGCTGTTTAACCAAATATATTTAGCATGTGCACTCATTGTTTTGTTTACTGACTAGGGAATCAAATCGATCTGCATTATAAGTACACTGCCCAATTAGTTAATCATGTTCATTTATTTGCTTCTGAGCCAGTTCAAATTTATTGCATACTTCCTTTAAAGATTTCTGTAGTTGATCAATTTCACACTGCAACATATCAATGTGAGAGTTATAAGAAGATTTATTTTGTTCCATTTGATTTGAATATAATTCTAGTTGGCCGAATAGAACAGAATTATCTTTCTTATGTATAGTATATAATTTAATAGGCCTGCAAAACTTTCATTTTCTTTGTGACTTTTTAATGAATTTATTTAGCTTACAATATTTTTTCAGCATTTATCTAAATATTAACGGCTACAGAAAGATTTACAATTGAAAACTGGACTTGAACCACACTCAACTAATTCGTCATACAAATTCTGAGTGTCCTGAGACTGTTGCACTATTTTCTCTTGCTGAAGTTGTGTTATTTGCTTATGGGCATCACTGAGTTCATGTTCAAGGTTATTTATCTGTGACACGGCCTGTTCATGAATGTTACTGCATTTTTCGAGACTCTCCACTTGTACTTGAAGTTGATTGCGTTGGTCTAAGGTATCCATATAATCAATGTGTAATTCTGTCAGTTCATTTTTCAACGCTTTGTATTTTTTCATGAAGATTGCCAATTCTTCTTCACCATCGTCTCGCTCTTGTAAGAGTCGGGCATTAAGATCTTTTGTGACCTTGAGTTCTTCTAAGGTCAGCCGCAGTTTAGTTTCCAGCTCCATTAATTTAGCCCCGCTACGGATTTGCAGATCTTCAATAAATTTTATTCTTGTGGCAGGTGTCCAGTACATACGCAATCTAGGAAACTGAATTATACCCATGAGTATATGCAAGGCAACAACTTTCTTTATTTCATGCTCATCGGTACTTATAATTTTTCCGTATTTATGAATCGCATACATATTGGTTTTTTCTGCCAATTCCCGAAAGATGTCATCTGTGCAGTACTCGGTGAAATATTGCAAAGGACTTTTTATTTCAATTCCGTCGGTCTCCTTATTGTTTGGAGCTGAATAATCCGTATTAGGGGTGGGGAATGATTTTTGGCTCTATGAAGCACGTTCTGCATTCGATTTCCCTTTTATATCCTATGAATTCACTAGTCTGGACTTTATCATTGAAAGAGGAACATCTGGGTCATAGCCGTCATCGTCTGAAGTGTTATCTGGCGAGTCCTCTTCGACATCCGAATCAGGGATTGAACTAATTGCGGCACGTGCTTCTCTGAGGGTAACTTCCTTCGCTATGTTGTTTATGTTTTTATAGAATTGCATAGGGGGAATGCCGTCCTCTACAAAAAACCAATATCCATATTTTATTCTAGGAATTGCGTACAGCAATTTCAAAGAGTCATGGCAGAGAATGTAAGCATGCAGAGTAGCATACGAACATCAATTATTACTTGCGCCACATTGTACTTTACGTTTCACTTTGAATTTATTGAATATCTTTGATATCTTGGAAATAATTGATACTAACTTAGCATGTTGCGCGTTCCATTATTGCACGCGTGAACAAATGCGTCCTGAAACAACACTCAAAGGGGAACCACTAACGGATAATATGTGAAAACGGGAAGGAATAGTTGAAATAAGGTCTGATGTCGGTAAAGTAGATACCTGAATATGATGGTGGTAATTGCCACCGTAAGGGCCGAAAGGATTAAAAATAAATATTTCTTATGTTTATTCGTCCATTTAAAATAGAAAAATCTATTTTATTTTTATTTTCTTCCAAAATCACTTACACATCAGTCTTCTTGTTCATTATATCCTACGTTATTAAACAATCTGCATTTCATGTGGATAATGTGAATAATAAATCTTTTAGTAAAATGGTTTTTAGTGGTTCATGACTCGAGCGCAACACTTATATCTTCAAGCAAACCGCGCAGGGCTTCGAATTAGTGGCTCTCTCATTCTTGTGATGTTTTCTAGCGTTCTTGCATGGCCTTGTAGCTTCTTATTTATTCACCTGAGGGATTGTGACTGAACCAACATTGGTGGTTAAAGTTAAAGTTAAAACACTAACCTGTGGAAACGGCGCTTTCCCGCAGATATCGGTTCCCTGCTGTTGGTCCTGGGGCTTCCAAAAAAAAGGATATAAGGATATGGATATAAAATAGGACAAGTTACCCCAATCTTCACAGCGGAGCCGAACGGCAGCGCCTTTTCTGGTGCAAAATGTTTCTTCGTCGAGTCAGATCAAAGAAAATGGACCGAGTTTTTACCGGCATAAATTTCAACCTCGAAAATCAGCCTTTAACAAAAAGCCTCTCAGAAAATTAAAACTTCTGCTGTCAATTAAAGCCGCCGGCGAACTCGGTTAAAAAATGCTCTCGTCTTACGGAAAATTTCTGTCACAAACTGAATTCAAAGAACGACGCCTGCGAGAACATAGCCAAAAGACCAAGCGCAAACAACAACGCGTACAAAACGGCGAAGCGCGAACAAAAAAGGCGAAGCGCGGCCCGCGTCCTATATATCGCAACGCGTGCTCTGACAAATTCGGCCGATACCTCGAAAATATGTACAAGGGGGAACCATAGTATAGCCGGTCCTAACTTAAAAATTCAAAATTAAAGGTAATTTTGAGATTGGCGCGAACAATTGGAGTTTTGAGGAAATAAAATTGCTGTAGTAGACTCACCACTTTGAACAAAGCTAATAAACGACGTCTATTGCTTCATTGTGACTGAATTTGCATTTTAGAAAAGAGGGAAAATCGCCTATCTCGTCCTCCTACAACCACTTACCGTGTACTACCTGTTCTAAAAACGTCTGAGTTTTGTCGGTTCTCTTATACCAGGTGTACCGGAAAGTCTTTACCGGTTTTTTTTTTTTGGAAAAAAATATATAATTTTCGATATAATGGAAAAATATATTTATTCAAAATATTGACCATTTAATTCTGCACATCTTGGCCATCTTTCAGGCAATTTATGAATCCCATTCCAAAAAATTGTTTTTCCTTTGAGGGAAACCATTCATCGATTCGTTTTTAACTTCTTCGAAATTGGCGAAGTGCTGCTCTGCTAATGCAATAGTCGGACGGAGCAAGGTCTGGAGAGTACGGCGGGTGCAATAATATTTCCCACCCAAGCGCTTTCAATCCTTCCTTGACCGGTTTTGCTGTATGAGGCGGCGCGTTATCGTGCTGTAAAATCACTTTACCATGTCTTCGGGCCAATTCTGCGTGTTTTTCGATCAATGCATGGTTCAAGTTGATCATTTGTTGTCGGTAGCGATCACTATTAACTGTTTCACCAAGTTTCAACAGTTCATAAATCACCACGCCACTCTGGTCCCACCAAACACAGAGCATTGTCTTGGACCAAAACGCTTTGGCCTTGCAGTTCATCGGCCAGTTTCTCCAGGTGATAACCATGATTTATTGCGTTTAGGGTTTTCGAAATAAATCTACTTTTCATCACCCGTCACTATTCGATGCAGAAATGATTTTCGATCAAACCTTTGAAGCAGCATTTCACAGACAATTTTTTAATTTTCCATTGCCTGTCATTAAATTGATGTGGCACCCATCTTCCCATCTTTTGGATTTTTTCCAGCGATCGTAATCGGTCACTAATAGTTTCTTGGGTCACATTTAACGCTTCTGCCAATTGTTTTTGAGTTTGTATTGGGTCTTCATCCAATAACTCCTGCAGTTTCGCATCTTCAAACTTTTTCGGTTTGCTAGAACGTTCTTTGTCTTGCACATCGAAAAGACCACTATTGAATTGTCGAAACCACGCCTCACATGTTTTTATGGTTGGAGCATGCTCGCCGTATGTTTCAACTAGCAAACGATGACTTTCAGCGGCTTTTTTCTTTTGATTAAATAAAAAAAGTAATGCATGCCGCAAATGCACGTTTTCAGGCACATAACTTGACATTTTTGAAGAGGTATAAATATATGACGGCGATACATTCACAAAATATAACCTACGACGTTGAAGCTTGATGTCTGTAAAATAAAATGAACACGTTTCAAATCATAATATTGTATATAAAGCCTAGCGACACCTATTGGAAAAAACCGGTAAAGACTTTCCCGTACACCTGGTATAATTATGCTGATTCTGAATTTTATAGTAAAGATGGTTACATTTGGACCTTGTAAAACTGCAGTTTAATTTGCTTAGCTTTTTGAAAATATCAGCTAAATATACGGATCATGTAAGCAGTAAAACAGGGGCAAATTCAAATTTGCCACCAAACATAGTTGGATCACTAAATATAACGAGACGAATTAAAGCATTCCCCCTTGATCAACACTTCTTCTCTATATAAAAGTAATTTATTATGATCCTGCCTATTTTGTTATATAAAATTATGAAAAATTACGAATTTGGGGCCTGATGTTTAATAAAATCAACTACCTAACTATTTTATAAGAAAACCACGAAGGCTTGAAGGTTTCTTGCCTTAGCATTTTTAAGTTATTTCCTAATCTAGCCCTCAGAGACCACACCTCTCTCCAGTAACGTGAAAGCCACACGGGTGCAAATCTGGTTTTCACGTTTTTAATTGTTTATACCTTCTTTTTATTTTAATTACTTATTATCTTATAATATATGATTTTTGGGTAAAATTGTCCCATGCAATTCAAATATTCTATAAACAAGACAATTTAATTGAATTATCACATTAAAGAACAGCGATTTTTACATAAACTTTTTTGAAAATACGTCTTTTACGGAAAAAAATGTATTTTAACTATTTTTATCTAGTGCTTAAAAAGTGATAATTTTAGAAAAGTTAAAAAAATCATTTCAAGTTCAGAAAGTGTATTTATTCACAAAAATTATTTTGAGGTGTATAAATAAGTTCTCAGCTTTTTTCTGCAAAATTAAAGTTTTATTTAAAAACAAACAAAAAAAAGCTTAAGTATCAAAGTATTCTCCGTTGGCATCGATGACATTTTGCCATATTTCGGGTAGCTTGCGAATTCCCTGGTGATAGAAGCTCACCGGCTTCGAGACGATAAAGTTATCTATGGATTTTCGGACTTCTTCTGTTTTGAAGTGCGTATCAGCCAAGTGATGCTGTAACGACCGGAATAAATGATAATCGGAAGGGGCCATGTCTGGGCTATACGCCGCATGTGGGGTAAGTTCCCAGCCTAACGCGTCTGCAGCTCATCCGTGTCGAAGGTTTGAGGGCGTCCAGTGCGTGGTTGATCTTCAAGACTAAACTCTCCTCCGTGAAATCTTTGGTACCACTTTTTGCACGTTGCATGACTTACATCATTCTCACCATATGTAGCACAAATCATTTCGGTGGCTTCAGCAGCGTTTTTCTTAAGATGAAACGCGAAGTGGATAGAAAATCGAATATGCTCTTTTGTGATTGCCATCGTGAGCACAGCTGATTATTGAGATTATGTGCATCAAACGCCAAATCGCATGGTGTTTCGAAAGACCAAATGTCATTGCTTTAAAACCGCAAGAGGGCGGACTAATACGTTACATGTAAACGGTGATTTGCGTCCTGTGAAATCTAAATCTGAGAACTTATTTATACATCTAATACATAGTACATACAGTAATGAATTAAATTGATGATTGACACTCTTATAAACAAAAATACAATATAAATATTAATTGACGTCATTAACTCTCCGTCTGTACACATAAATTTTGGGACACCGTCTGTACACAGGGTACAAAAGACCTGTTAAACTTTTTTCAAGAAAAAACGTTCAAAAAATTTGAAAAAATTCTAAAATACTTACTGATTTATTTTTATATCCTATAGTTTTTTTAGTGATTTACAATAAACAAAATTATTTATAGCAAATTAAATCGAAGGAAATCAGCAAAAATTAATTTTAATTAAATAAATCATAACTCGGCCAAATTTTATCGTAATCAAATTTTATTACAAGGTTTTACAGCTGAATAGATGTCCTTTTAGAAGAAAAAAATGTTGCTGTTTCCAAAATGTATGATTGTTTTAAGAATCGAAAACGATTTTCGGGTAACAGAAAATTTACAAAAACAATGTTACTTTGGTAATACAAAATAAATGCATTTACTCCTCCCTGATCGAACATACCGTAAAAAAATCGCATAGTCCAACGGTTTGTAATACGTGCAATTCTATTTGTTTTATATTACTGAGCCAATGTGTACCGGCTTTTGTTGAGTTGTAAAACATTACAATCTCTGGTTTATTAGTTTCACTATTTATCTTACCAGTATTATGTAAAGTAGATAACAATAACACAACTTTTTTTTTGGACTGTACGAAACTAAAGTAAGTTTATCATGAAAAGCAATTCGTGATATCGCAGAAGCGCAGCGAGTAAACGAAAAAGGAATTTGGGGTTTATTTTTACGTAAAGTACGTACAATTGTCAAAGAAAATTCAGACATTTTCATAGCTAAGGGGACTGACATAAACCAATTATCAGTCGTTATGTTTCTCTCGCTACCATGAATAGTCTACGATGATTTTTTAACATAGTATTCGGGCACGGAATCATTCGTGAATATTTTGCCAACATAAGGCTTGGCAATCAGCATGTAACTAGTTTGCACATCATTCATCATGACGATTTTGATGCCGTATTTATCGGACTTATTTGGAATATACATACGTGCGTGAAAACGGCCGCAAAAAGATAATAATTAATACTTTTGGCACTTGTCTATAAACAAATCCCATAGTTTTTTTATTGTGGCTAACCTATGCACTTCGAATCGCATGTTAGATAAAAAAAAACTCAAATCTTCTTTGAGGCATAGTACTTACATATTTTATCCAAAAATAAATAGTTCTATTATTGCAGACCACTAAAATATAACAAACTTAAGAACGCCTTCAATTAAATAATATCAATATGTTGCTGGTAACTAGCTCTTGTTGCTATAACCGGGTGTTACTCGTCGTTTGATTTATTGCTGGTGTATGATGAAGTTATGTAAGAAAGAGAACTAGTTTGTTTTTCTTTAGCAGAAACGAGACTAGCGTTAGTTTTTGTGTAAACATAAAGCGAGACGAGCCTACATCTGCTTTTGCTTTCAAAGAAACGGAAATTATTATTTTTAATTTCAACTAAATTTACAATCTGTTTCTATAAAACAATAAGTAAATGTTATGACAAGACTTACATTCTAAATAAATATAATCTAAGGTTGACATGGTAAGGATAATCCACTGATAATCCTCTTGCTTGTAGAAATTAGCCAAAAGATAGGTAATTCGTATAACAAACCAACAAGAACATTACAAACACAACGCGTGAAGTATTTAGTAGAGCGACAGTACTTAATTAAATCGATTTTCTAAATCCGATGGTTTAAAGCGTTTTAGTCTTCGTATTTCATCACTATCGTCCAATAGTTCGTTGGCTACCTCGTTAGGGTGTACCTTCAATCGATCACGATATTTAATATATTTTTGTTTAATTTCTTCCCGCACTGTTTTAATTTTAAAATCACTGTGTAACACAAAATTAGGCACATAGTAGGGAGCGTCAGCTATAGTTCTGAGCGTTTTATTTTGGAGTCGCTGCAAGATCTCGATATTGGAGATACTAGCAGTACCCCATAGTTGCAAGCCGTAAGTCCATATAGGTTTTAGAATAGACTTGTAGAGTAATAACTTGTTCTCGAGCGTAAGTTGGGATTGTCTACCTATCAGCCAGTACATTTGACGAAATTTGAGGCCCAGTTGTTTCCTTTTAGTAAATATGTGTTTACGCCACGTGAGTCGTCGGTCTAGATGGATTCCTAGGTATTTAACGTCTAGGGTTTGCGGAATTTCAATATTATTTAAGGTTACTGCTGGGCAAGTGCTTCTATTGGTAGTAAATGTGACGTGTGAGGATTTAGATTCATTAATTTGGATTATCCATTTGTGCAGCCAATTTTCAATTAGTGTGAGAGCTTGTTGCAAATTTTCAGATGCCATGATAGGATCAGTGTGCGACGCTAAGACTGCCGTATCATCAGCAAAAGTTGCCATTGTCGTGAGTGCTGTGGTTGGTATATCAGCTGTGAAGAGTAAGTGAGCACAGGTCCCAATACGCTACCCTGGGGAACGCCGGATTGGATAGGATGGAGATTCGAGTATTCGTCACACAGTTTGACCGTAAACCATCTGTATTCAAGAAAAGATCGCAAGACTTCATAGAAGTGATGTGGTAACACTTGCTTGAGTTTGTAGTATAAGCCTATGTGCCAAACCTTGTCAAAGGCTTGTTTGACATCGAGAAATACCGCAGAGCAGTAGCGTTTTCGTTCAAAATCATTGCTTACTTTTTTAACAATTCGATGTACTTGTTCGATGGTGCTATGGTGGGTTCGAAAGCCAAATTGATGGTTTGGTATAAGCTGTTCGTTTTCCAGTATTGACTTAAGTCGTTTAAGGAGTAGCTTTTCAAACACTTTAGACAGTACAGGCAATAAGCTGATAGGTCGGTAGGAGTCTATTACAGTTGGGGCTTTTCCTGGTTTCAGTATCATGGTGATTTGGGCTAATTTACAGGAGATGGGGAAGTATCTGAGACGAAGGATAGCGTTATATATATAGGTCAGGAGTTTGATGCATCTCGGGGTTATTTCTTGTAACACCTTGCCAGTGATGAGGTCCCAACCTGGTGCTTTCTTCGGATTAAGTTTGGAGGAGATCACGTTCTGGACTTCAGTAGATGTGAACTTCTTTACGGGTAAGTGCATTTGAAATGGCGCTTCAAGGAAGCTGTGGATATCAGCTTCTTCTGCAGCGGCTATTTGTGCCGGATATGGTTGGAAAACATTTGCAAGATGCTCAGCAAATGCAGTGGCCTTTGCTGCATTACTTCTTGTCCATTTGTCAGTTGCATCTTTAATTGGTGGCATAGGTTGTTGTGGGCATTTGAGCTTGCGTGTGGCCTTCAATAAGGAATAATCAGAGGCTTCCGTGGGAGATAGATTGCTGAGGTATTCTTGGATAGACTGATTTTTATGGTTAAGCAGTAATTGTTTAAGGTTTCTGGCAGCTTTGTTAAAGATTCTTTTATCTTCTGCTGTTCTTGTCAGTTGCCATCTTTTGCGTAGTTGCGTAGTTTTGTTGCTATCTGTTCTCTGATTACTATAGGACATGTGTCTTTTATTTGCGTTTTATTACTATTAGAAGTGGCTTGCCAGGCAGAATTTTGTATAGCACTTGTAAGCGCCTCAACCACATTATCTAGTTCTTGGGCAGATTTTAAGGATACATTGAGCTGGATCGACGCATCTAGGTGTCCTCGGAACATATCCCAGTTAGTAGCAGAGCTAAATAAAGAAGGTTGTCGTTGCTTGTGGATAATATCGGTGTGTATAGTGATTAGTACAGCAGAATGATCTGAAGAGAGATCGAACAATGATGCGGCTTTACAGTGTTTATTGTTAATATTCTTTATAATAGCAAAGTCTAGAGCGTCAGGTAATCTCCTCGGATCGGTTGGCCAATAGGTTGGTTCTCCCGTTGCGACGGAATTTAGGTTACTGCGTCTCATTGCATCCATCAGTTCTCTTCCCTTTGCTGTCGCAGTTCGTGAGCGCCAACTTGGATTTATAAAATTAAATTTTATGAAAGATAAGCGAGTAATGCTGATATAGCGCGGCGTCCTCGCAATTATCGCACCGGGCGATGTTGTCCGGTGACCTCAGCCGCCAGCTATTATCGCGTTCTCGCCTGTATTTATGTTTGCAAGCGGAAAGATTTATATGTTATAAAGTAACGGCTTTAAACTTACTTTTGTTTGCTGCTGCTTGAATCTCCAGTTTGTCAGTGTTTATTTACTGGTATTTGTTTCCTACCTTAATTTAATATTGATTATTTACCCACTAAAAATATTGAAACTGCGGAGCACTTTCACTGCGTGTCTCGTCGAACGTCAGACCAGTATAGTACGATAGTTTTTCTAAAAGTTTGGAAATAACTGGGACCAAGCTTATAGGACGATAGGAAGCTACATCTGTTGGATCTTTTCCTGGCTTACCAATCATTATGATTTGGGCAACTTTGAGACATTTTGGCCAATATTCAAGCCTCAGTATCGCATTATAAATGTAAATTAATTCGAAGAAATACCACTTGTGATAAAACAGTAATAAATCAGGTGTTTTGTCCCGGTCCGTACGCCATAATGCGAGTTTCAAAATTTGAGTTTTTGTTTTCTAGTTGTATATCTACAGAACTATTTTTAACTAATAACCAAATTAGTGATATATTTATTTTTTTAATAATATAAAATCGCACTGTATTTATTTGTAACAGAGCCGTGGTGGCTTAGTGGACAGATCGCTAGACTACGAAACCAAGAGTTGCGGGTTCGAATCCCGCTCTCGCCAATTCAATCGCTGACATTTTTACGACCCAGCTCGATTCAGGCTCCAATAAATGAGTACCTGGAGGTCAAACTCTGGGGTAATAATAGGCGGTCTATTACGGGGAACTATTATTATTATTATTTATTTGTAACACTATTTACGTTGCACCCCCACTGGTCGTTTTACTGCCGGCACTTAACTTACCTAACTGTTTCACTGCGTGATATTTAATTAATTCGGAACCAGTTCCAGGGTTTGCGGGAAGCGCCTGGAAGTAACTGAAATGTTTGTATTGTTCGAGCCTCCCGCGTGCACAAACACGATTCCTGGAAGGCATTAGGTCTGTCGCTCGACCGTGTCGTAATCGCTACAAGTCGTGTTTAGAAATTCGTTACAATTTTCAATTGATTGTGTAGGGGCGATCTATTGTTTAAAAAGTCCTAATTGGTCTGGTGAATAGAATGGTTCTAGTTGTTTATATTTTTGATTTTATAAATATTGGGTATCAAGGACGATAGCTGATAATTTTTTATTTTGAGCCTTTCTTATGTAGCAAAGTTCTTCTATCCATCTTTCAACATTTCATATATAATACTGTTATATCTTGCTTTTTCTGTGGTTAATTGTCTTGATTTTATTTTTCTCTTTATTTAATAAGCTTTTTTGTTTTATTTGTATTTTTATTGGGATTATTATGAGTGTTTCTTTGCGTGTATTTGTTTGTAAACTTTTGATGTAGTTCTTTTTGGTTTATATTTATCAGATTTGTGCTTATTGATTATATAATTATATGTGGATTATATGCATGGATTGTAGCAATGTAAGTTTTTTATGTATCTCTTTCTGTGCGTTCTTCTATTTTACTGTTAAAATCCCTCCTGATTGTTATAAGTTTGACATTTTTGTTTGCCTTATTTATTTGCAGTTTTATCTAATAATTCACAGAATTGGTCTATCTCTTCTTCAGAAATATTTTTTGTTAGTACGTGGATTTTAATTATAGCTATGTGTAGTTTATTTTGATTTCTAATGTTAGCCCTCAATTCCTACACCTCCGAAATTTTCCGTTGTTCCTACTCTCGGTCAAATAGACCCTTTGTAATTTCCAAACGCTTATACCTCAGCAATAAATTAACGTAAAATAATTTTTTTTATAAATCAAGTTCAGAATCTCAAGAATTCAAATATGTGGTGCAGAAGTCTCGAAACTTAATTAGTTTTTAGTTATAATGGAAAATATAAAAAACGTTTTAAAAAATGCATTTTTTTTCAAAATTAAATATCTCCATTTCATTTAACTTTGTAGGTAAGAAATGGAAGGATCTAGAGTTGTACTTTAAGATTATATAGGTCGTTTTTCCATTTTTTTCAAAAACTAATTTTTGGCGAAGTGAAAATCTTGAAATTTCGGCTTTTTACCGACATGCGTTTTTCAAGCATAGACTAAATTTGCACTTACAATACTCACATACTCACATACATACACACACACACACACACACACACCGCCACTATATATATATATATATATATATATATATATATATATATAATTTATATATATATATATATATATATATATATATATATATATATATACATTTTTTGCGACATATTCAGGGCACATTGGTCTTTTACATTTCAAACAAAAATAAAAAGTTTTTCGATTGACAGTGTAGGGACAGAGTGAGCAACGCTTTCGTTTATCCAATTTGTTTTCTTGTGGCATATCTCGAAAATCTTGTTCCTCAATTAGAAATCGTATATTTAGCAGGTCTAAGCGATGAAGTTGGCTTAACCAAAGACATACACAAGTTATAAATAAAATCTCGGCGTATCATTAGTGGCAACTAGCGAGTACAAAATATTTATTTTATTTTTATTAAGAGTGAATATTTACAATCTAAGTGAGTAATAAGCAAAGTAGAAGACTTGAGGGAGGTCCATCCTTTGATGTTACTCCCAAACAGGAGGCTTACGCCTGATTGGGCTGAAGTGTGACGTCATGGGGCCATTGGCGATGCAGTCTTCTTGTCACGGCTGATTCTTGGAATAGCTGATGAACGAGCTCGTTTTCGTGTCCCACGAGAGTGTGTTGGTAGGAAGTTGTTAGTCTATCGATTTCAATGGAGACATATGCGATTCCTAGGTCTTCGTGGAGGGTCTGGTTGGTAACGTACCAAGGGGCATTTGACATCAGACGGAGAGTCTTGGACTGGAAACGCTGCAAGATTTTAGTATTTAACGGCTTGGTGCAACCCCATAGTTTGATGTCGTAGGTCCAAGTTGGCTTCAGGATGGCGTTGTAGAGGAGAACTTTGTTTTTCAGGGATAACTGCGAATGCCTTCCAAGAAGCCAGTTCATTTCTTTTACTTTGATGTCCAGATGTTTTCTTTTTGCCTTTATGTGAGTTTCTGATCAAGATACATCCCTAAATATTTTCTAGTTCGACTGGTATAACTGTATTGTTAATGGTGACGGGTGAACATGTACTTTGCTTGTTTGTGAAGGTGATGTGGTGGACTTATCGTTGTTGACGGAAATTCTTCACTTGCTGCACTATTCCTGGAGTAGATTAAGGTGGTTCTGGAGGTTTTCAGATGCCATGAGAGATGAATTGTTAATAGATGTACAGTTGTGTTATATATAAGTATAAAATATGAGCATCGGCATTAGTTTGATCCAACATACCGTATAAAATTCGCAAGGTCCATTGTGATGTTCTGCACGTGACTATATAGTCATAACACTTTTTTATATAATATAAACTATTTCGGGTTTTTGTTTTTTACGGGACGTTTGATGCAAAGATGACAGCAAATGGACTATATTTTTCTTTTTCGGGTTATAAGAGTCATTTTGTCTCGTGAACAAAATTGAGCCTTTGTGTCACCGCTAGGGCGCATTTAGATGAAGCACGTATTTCAGATTTATTTTTTTAAGTTCCCACCATAAACAAATCAAAATTTTCGCGCATTTTTGGTACAAGTGGTAAGGATGTAAACCAGTTGTCTGTTGTCAACCGTCCGCTTCGTATTATATATGCTTTCACACAGTGTTTGTACATAATACGACGGAATGGCTTATTAATTGTACCAGCATACGGAATAGTGTAATGAGTCTCTGAGCCGTTGAATGATACAATTTTTAAGTCGTGTTTATCCGGCTTAGCTGGTAAATACATGTTAAAAGAACATCTTCCTCTAAATGACAAGAGTTGTTCATCGATCGTACAAGTATTGCCTGGTTCATAATTTTCACGGCAATTTCTTATAAATTTATTCCAAATTTCGCGACATAATGCAAACTTATCTGTCTCTCGACATTTATCCCGGGTATTTTAGTTATCATAGTGATTCCAATAGAAATTTAAATCTGAAACGCGGCATTGTTGCTCGAAATACGGTATAATAGTGTACTGACCACAAGTCTTTTATTACAGTGTGATTGAGTTTAAATAATCCCGCATAATAAAGCAACCCGAACAGTGCTTTTATTTCGACAGCGTCTGTATGTTTATGCTGTGCAATCGCCGTACTGTTGTTGGTGATTTTTCGATCGATTTCCTCATTTGTATGAGTAACAATGATTTCATCTGTATCATCCGAAAATAAAACAGACCATGCTTCCAACGGCGTTTTTACGTTCCGACCAAGTGATTTCGGAGCAGCAGCGTGTATAGTGTTATTGTTCGAGAAGCGTCGACTGTCTGTCTGTACTGCCATTCTTGTCATCCTTCCTCGTGGCTTGACGCATCTTCGCTCGACGAGCTGCCGGTTTGCACCTCGCACTCGCTTACGTCTTTCTCCGAAATACTAGAGTCGTCCGAATCCGTACCGTCACGTTCGGTTTCTAGTGCAGCTAGCACGAGTTTTCATAACGTCTACGAAATACAAACAAATAATTCTCCTATAAATAATACGAAACCCGCATAAATTACTTGCGCACACGTTTTCGAAAATTAAAAAGGGCCAAGGGGAGCGGTATTTCGCGGCGATCGCGAATCTGGCCGCCAAAAGTCTGCAGGTTGCGCCCCGTGGCCAGGAAAATAGCCCTTTTGCCGCGACACTTGCTAATTTAATTAATAGTTCCCTGTCCGTTGTAAAAACGAAGCCAAAACGTCGACAATACTGAAGTTAGGTTACGCAATGTCAGAATCAGAACAAACATTCTGTTACCGTTGCCAACATTAATCTAGGGAAAAATTAAAAATTACTGCCTGCGCTTCTTACAAGGCGCGAAGCGCCTCTTTGCACATCGCTCGAAAGCATCTCA
The DNA here is from genome assembly GCA_036346155.1 of Sinelater perroti. Classification (NCBI taxonomy): domain Eukaryota; kingdom Metazoa; phylum Arthropoda; class Insecta; order Coleoptera; family Elateridae; genus Sinelater; species Sinelater perroti. The sequence continues at coordinate 5,189,740 of JARFIY010000077.1, forward strand.
TGCATAGATGTACTTTACCATCTCACGACAAGGGTACCTCTTGTAATAACATCACCCAGTCACAAGCTAAGATTTTTTAATTAACAAATTTTAATAAGCAATCAGAATAATATACATTCTATGTATGAGCTTATATTATGTTATATAAGGCGCGAGTGGAAGTGGTTCCTGAGATCGTTTGCTTTTTATGTTGATAATATTGCGTCACTACATCGGCATTTCGTCAATTGCTTTTTACATTTCTGTGCTTTGGCAATTTTTCTGTTTCTTTTTTTTTCATGGTCAGTACAACCTGCTCCAGTATTCGCCTTAGTGTATGACTCGAGAAAAACCACGAAAAATTCAGCGTCAGGGTAGGTGACTTTGAACAGCAAGCTGCTCTCGGTGTTCTAACATTTACAATGCTACCTTAATCTTAAACTATTGCCTTACTTTAGCAGGCGCTTGAGCCCGCATTTTTAGTCAATTGGTCTTAGTGGTTTCTAACAAGACGCACACTTTGATTTTCTCTCGCGAGTCTGCAATTCTGAATATTATGTCTGTTGCGCAGACTCTAGCGAGCCGCAATTATTAATCCAAGTTGTTAGGCTGGCTACCGCAATTATGCCCACATTATACATATACGAGGTGCACTCACGTTATAACACTTTCGATTTTTTTCTCACAAACTAATTACAGGAAAACTGTGAAACTTGTATCACTTCTCGACGTAATCTCCCTGCAGTCGTACACATTTTTCACAAGTTGACGCCATGATTCCATGGCCGTTGCGAACGCTTCTTTAGGAGTGTGTTTTGCCCACTGGTCGACGCCTCTTATCTTATTTTGATATTAACCTTTTATCACGTGAATGTGGTTGCTTATCATCTAAGGTTGCGCCATCTGGCATTTTGTATGAAAATATAATTGATCAGTTGCGTGGTTTGAGCAGGCATTGGGAAAATTTCGTTTCATTTCTTGGTTATTGTTGCTGTATCGGGAGTTTCCTTTTCCCACCATCGCAATTTGGGACAACTTCTTACAGTACATTACATATATAATTATTGTTATAAATACAATGAGTAATATATAAATTTATATTACAGACGACCTATTTGCTGCAAGCAAGGACATTTTCTTAATTTTATCTAATTCTAGTGTCGTTTTTGAAAGTTGATCCAACCTTATCGATTTTAAATTGAATTAAATTGGTTTTGTATTCGATATTGGATAATTGGATATTGACTGTCACGGTCAAGTATACTGGTTCCCTGGGGTAACTCCGTTTCTAAATTAATATAATGTAAATCTTTCGCTGTGAACGAACACATAAATGGTACATTAACATAATTTTTTTTATAAAGTATATTTCGTTTTGCAATCTGTTTATACAACAATAAGCAAATTTTAGGTTAAGAGTTAAAGTGACATGAAGATTGGACCCATCGGTTTACAATACAGAAGTTACTTAAGAATAAGGTTAGAACAATAATAACTTAATTAGTTAAATCTATGAGGTAACTCGAGGGGTTTGTATCTATGTAACCTTTGAGTGTTTGCACTATTGTCAAGTAGATTCAGAGCTAGCTCATTAGAATGGTGTTTTAGATTGTTTAGTTATTTTTCACTGAACTTTGTTATAACATTTTTTACCGTGTCCACTTTTAAGTCCCGTAAAATGTCTGCGTTTCGAACAAAGTATGGGGCATCACACATAGCACGTCACATTACACTGAAATCTTTCTAACACTTGCACGTTGGAGTTGGCAGCTGTGCCGCACAGCTGAATACCGTAGGTCCAGATGGGTTTGAAGACTGTGTTGTAAACCAGGAGCTTGTTAGTTAGCGATAATTTGAATTTTCTACCAAGTGTTTACAAAATTTCATACCAAGCTGTTTGGGCCTTTTCCAAATGTGGGACTTCCACGTCAGTCCTTTATCGAGGTGCAGGCCTAGGTATTTAACCTCTGTCAATTGAGTTAGCAGAATATTGTTTACAAGGACTGCAGGTGATGTACCTTTGCATTTGGAAATGTTATTTGAAAAGATTTTGTTTCGTTTAACTTAACGCGTCATTTTTTGGTCCATTGTATTACTTCATTAGGCTCTGTTGTAGGAGATTTACGGCAACAATCGGATCTCTATGTTTCGCCATAAGTACTTTATCATCACTATAGGTAGCAGTAAATGTGTGGGGATTAATATAATATACTCCTTTTAATTGGTGTACTTATTTGTGACTATATTTTTATATACATTTTTTTTTCGGTAAGATCATGATATATCTTTCGTCATTTATACTTTCAATTAGTATTGCGCTGATATTGACATTGCGTTATTCTGCTTTTTTTTAAATTTAATTAGCAATCACAATATTAATACATTCTATGAGCTAATGTTTTGTACTATAACTGGGCTTGATTCCCAGTGGAGTCATCTCTTATTTAATGCTTTATGTAATAAAAAACCACCGTCAATATAATTTTCATTATCAATGTTGTATTTTGGGACGAAATAATCTTAAAGTTTTGGTTTGTCTATTTTTCGCAAATATCCATTATCGAAAATTGATACGGGGTACGGTGCCAACTCGAAACTTAAATAGGTTCGTAAATCTTGAGTGTTTTTTACAATCAAAGCGATCCTTTGAAAAATTAACGTTGGATTTATTACGATAGTATTGTCATCTAATTTTATTGATTTGGCGGCTTGTAACGGTAACACTTTGAATTCGAATGTGTGATGACAGTTAATACTATCATCCCCTTTGACACCAGAACTAATACTAAGTATTTGATCAGATGCCATAAAAGGATCGTGGTCCTCAAAAAAGGCTACGGGCTTACGTACATCTTCAGCATCTCTACTGATTCTTGTTGGTGTGGCGCACCCATGTGTTGCTCAGAACCTTTAAGACCAGGTTCTCATCTAGCGACCCAAAAATGACACGATTTTCTCGAATTTTTTTTCCATGGAAGAAAATAAATCCGGAACTCGATGTTTTTGGTACTTATTTAATAGGTCTTAAAGAATGGAAAAACATTTTTTATATTGAAAAATAATGTAATAATTATTGTTTATTTGTACTGAAACGTGGCAGCCCCAAAAAAAGTATCCAAATGGGCAGCACTGTAGCATTTGTAAATATGATCTGAAATAAGGAATCCAAAAACGTTTATGAAATATATTACATTTGTTGGAGGATGAACCTATAAAACCAACAAAAAGTAAAAAATTGAAAAAATGGCGGACATGCAAAGTTTAGTGTCGCGTTTTCGCGCTTTTTTTACTCTTCAAAGTGCTGTAAAAATATAAATAATAAAAAACTTAATTATTTTTTAGGTTTATCCTTCAGCAAATTTAATCTACTTTGAAATGATATATATATAGCGATATATCAGTAGTTTTTGAGATATCGTACCGCCCAGTTTGAAAAACGTGGTTTCGAGAAAAACGTGTTTAAAGTTTTCGGTACACGAACTGCTTGTGTTCGGAGCACGTGGTCGCCTAACACTACACGCTATAACCGTTGATATTAGTATATATAGAAGCACATATATAAAGTAATAGCGTATATTCCGACATCTGGTGACACTAGAGGTAGCTATATTTACCATGGTCACCCATGGTATGGTCGTAAAGGTGGGAAATTCAAAAATATTACGGAAAACGCCCAACTTTTTTACCTATAACTTTTTTAAAAAAATAATTTCGTACAAATAGTTTTGGGAATATATTCTACGGATAATTAGCTATGAAAAAATACAAAAAAATAAAATTCGGTTTTTTGAAACCTCTTGATGAGAACCTAGCCTTAAATGAAACACCTAAAATTGAAAAATGAAATCCGCTATTTACGTTACGACGGGCATCGTGAGTATTCATTTTGACACGACACTATCTGTTAAACTTCTTTCGTGTGTTAATCCGCCTCTTACTTTCATCAACCGCATTAATCCTATTTAAATAGACATGCCAGTTCATATTCCAGACCAATACTCATCTGTTATTCGGACTGTAAAATATCTTTTCCTGGTGAAATTATCATATTCGATTGGATCCATTTTTTCTTCGACATGTGTCATGTTGTGATAGTATAACTGGCACATTTCACCGTATCTGTAATGGTCACTTGAATAAAACAATGGAATCATATGTTTGACTCTCCAAGTGTAATTTCCAGTTACCGCTACGTTCACTCGTTATAAGATTGTTTGCAAGAGATACTATGATGAAGTACTGTAACCATAACTGTGCTACAGGGCCTTTTCTGTGTAGTTTGCGTAGCTCTGCGTAAAATTTATAAACGAATGTTTTAAAAGTATGATTATTGTCGCTCTGAGAACTTGCATTAAAATCACATAATAAAGCCTTTAATTCCTATTTTTCAGCACTTCGTATCTCCGCCCCATTGAATATTATATTGGCTAAAGCGTACTGGACGAGAATATGGGCTCGAGTGGCTTTGAAACCACTTCCGGCCATTCTAAATCTAATAGAGCCCACATAAGAAAGTAACATATGAAACCCGCCGAGCCTAATAATAAATGACAATAATTTATCGCAGCAAGGTATTATTTTGCGAGCTTTGATATAAAGTGGTAAATCAAATGTAATAAAACAGTGTTTTTGACCAAGCTTTTCACGTTTCTCGTCAGCTTCTAAAAGTAACGTATATATGGTATCTTAACTACTTGCGGGATTATCTATAATAGGTAGAATTTTTGATCTACTTATTGCATATTCTTCATTATTATTCAAAAGTTGCTTAAAACGTTTCCAGCCAATGAAGTTATTTGGTTTAACGTATTTTCCGAACAGTCATTGCAAGTGTTGTAATGAAATATTTATATTGTCTGATAGTTTATATCCGCTGATAATTTGTAAATTGTCTAAAATAATTTTACTCATCGGATCATGAGATTTTGTAAAATATTTTAGGTAATTTCCTAGCTGTTTAGCCGACGGCATTTTTTGGCAACGAGATATCGCACGACTATATAAAACGTTTTTCGGCGTTATATTTTCAATTCGTCCCATGACGTGCAGCGTATTTTTTCCGTTATTTCTTTGTGTATTATGATCAATATTGTCACCAACGACTTGTACTAATGATGTGCCTTTATCGAATTCATCCTCGTGCATCAGTACAGAAGCCTGCAGCAACCCGAACAGAATCCCAAGGCATTTAAAATTTGGATCCGAATTTATTATTTAAAGTAACTCCCACGTTAATCAAAAGTAGAGATAAAAAAGATCCCGGTCTAGTGGCTGCAATTATAGCATGAGCAATGGCTGTGACTTTTTCATTTAATTTATCAACAGATTTTTTATTGCTCAATATTATATCCTCTAGAAATAAACTAAGTGTGTCTGGAATATCTTTTTTGATATGTGTTTCTAACGAATCAGTGCTTGGATAATATTGTGTATCGAAAAACATTTTTCTTATATCTTCCAATATAATTTTAGATGCAACTTTTACAACTCCTTTTCTGAAGTCAGCCTGCTCTGCAGCTATTTAGCAGTTTAAGTATGTTTTGATGCGTTGATTGATTTCCAAGATAGAAATTGATATATTGGGACTGTTTATTTGTTGGCTGTGATGTTGAGTTACAATACAAGCTAATCGAAGAGACTTAGCCATTATCGCGCGATTTTATTACCAACGGTACTTAGCACATTTAAAATTATGTTATTTTGTTGAAAGAGTTGGTTAAAGAGGGCTTTAAATTCGTCTACAATTTGTTGGAAAATGAAGTCATGATTTCAGTGATTCGAGACTTTTTGGGGGTAGGTTAGATTAGATTAACATGATTGATGGGTTGTTGACTATTTTTTTGGCGATTTAGGAATGGACATTTTTTTGCTGTTATCTGGGGAGGACTTCTGTCTGTTGGTTGGTATTTCTTTTGTAGTTCTCGGTATACTGAGCATTTCTTGTAATTATCGGTGCGATCCTTCGCATAATGTTCATGTGGCCTCTGTGTCCCTAGTTATATCACAAGTTCTAGTATCGTGGGGTTCTCCGCACTTCACACATTCATATGGCCTGTTACAATATGTTCGTGACATCGTATGCATTGTACAATTTTGGCATTTTTTCTTGGCGAATCAAAACTGACGATTGAATTCTTGAGAACCCTATTGGGAATGGGTTTTTCGTACGTTTACTTTTATGTTTATAATGTTTCATATTTTATAATCTAACTATTTGATGGGCTTTTTTATATCTTCAGTTGGGGTACTATGGTGCACATGTTTTAGTATTACCTCGTATAGTCTGTCTTGTTTTATCTGATAGGAGTGGTATATAATATTGCTTTCAGACATATATGCAATTTTCTGTATGTCAGAACTTTTTACATTTATTTTAACTATATTATCATTTAGACGTTTTGTCGTATATTGTTCAATTTTTTCTATATCAGTAAGGCTTTTTATCATTTGTTCATAGTTAATCACATTTTGTATAAAATGGGCGGCGGCTTAGGAAAATTTTTTTGTATTAATTCTAGAATCATATATTTTCAAATTTTAACCAATACATTAGATACTTTAGCTGTAGTGCTATGTAAATTTATGGTTATCCACATTTTAAACTTATTTCAAACAAATCAGTTAGTCCTTGCATGTTGACCCATGGTATAATATGGTAATGTACCTTGAACCAGCATGTGTTGTACCTTGGGTCGATGATAAAAATGCGAAATTAGAACATATTTTGCAAATTTTTATTAGAAAACACAAAAGAATCAGAACATAATGAGATAGAAGTAAAAAATAACAAGTATTAAAAACTTAATTCACGTTATATCCGCTAAACTCAACATTAGACTGCAACTGCGTATCGTGACGTGCAGTTCCTTTTATTGTGTGCGGCTTGCGTACAATATCAGTGGGCAAAAATCATAAGTTTCGGTTGAATCATTAATAAACTTATTGGAATCTAAAATTATGCGTAAATATTTAAGTTCGTTATTATCCCTACAATTTATTATTTCGGCAACATTATAAGTAAAAGACTTTTTTCCTGCTACTTTCACTAAGACAAAGTTCCCTTTTTTATTTCACTTTCAGATAATTCGTATTATTTTTGGTCATTTAGAAATTCTTCTTCTTTAGCTAGCATGTCCTCGATTGTTTCTTCGTCACATGAACTTGACTCAATAAAAAAATATTTTCATTGACGGGATAAAGACCGCTAACCTCAAAACCTTTCTGGATGTTATATGGGGTAAATGCTCTGGGAAATGCCTTGCCCACAAGTTCAGCTATGTCGTATATCGTAATAGGCTGTCCAGGATTCATATTCATGCTTCGCTACGGGCGGTATTATAGTAGGTTTTCATTGCCCCAAAAACCATTCTATCGAGCGGTTGCATTTTGTGGCTGGTATGAGGATGAAACGTTATCATGAAAGTGTCATTTTTCTTACAGAAATCAATAGCATTGACATTCACATGGCTAGCGTGATTATCCAAAAGTAATATGACTGGATTTTCAACTGTTGGTTTCACATGATTATTAAAGTGTTCTAAATATTCCAAAAACAATCTTTCGTTTGACCAGTCGGACGGATTTGCACCTCCTACTGTTCCAATCGGGCAACCTTTTAGCATGTAGGGCTTGAAATTTACCCTCGAAAAGATCATCATTGGCGGAATATAATTTGCCGATTGCATTTATTGAGGCTATCAGAGTAACATTTTGGTCTCGTTCACCACAATTTTTGAAAAAAGAAGAGACGTTTGCCTTATTGAATGATGTAGATGTTGTAGGTTCAGGTTTACGTAGTGATGAATCTTGGTTTCTTCTAAGAAACTGTCTTAACCCAAGAAGTCGGACGGGACTTACCATTTGCAACTCCATACTGGTATTCTAAAATAAGAACTTCCATTTTAATCAAACCATAATGCAGGTGTGCAGCAGTGAGAAGATACGTTTTTAATGTAACTTCCTCTTCACTACTATGAACTTGTTTGACATTATTAATAGCAACATATGAAAATTCTGTGGCTTGCGATTTTCTGAAGGATTGCATGTGCCTAATTAGCGTTGTTTTTGAGATATTATAACATTTTGCTGCTTTCCTGATTGATAACTCTCCACTTATACATTTGTTCGCTGTTGCAATTAAGTCCCGAGAGTTTATACCTCGTCTCTTGATGCATAATTTAATTCGGGGCGTTTTGAAATAACGTCTGAAACAATAAAAACCGTTTCAGCGAACAGTTGATTGTACCTTCCGGTCCAATCAGTGACCCGAGGTACATAGCGGTGCAATTTCACCTATTACTTGCTTTCTGTCAGGTTATGCATTAAAAAAAATACATTCTCAATTATAAAGCCTAAACAACCAAACTCAATTGCAATAAATATATATTTATTTATATATATATATATATGTATAAACACTCCAATACACCACGCAATGATTCCATAAAAAGTTTGTCTAGCTGCCATCTACCGACGAGAGGTTAGGAGCACATATTTACCAAAACGAACAGAAATCTGCAGTGCAAATGTGTAAAAAAACCAACTGTCCCAAGGTACAGTTTGGTTCGAGGTACAACACTCTCCCCTATTGTTTTGGTGGTGTTAGGTTGGAGCCTCCACTTGTGGAAATATTTTCCCATTACTTATAGATCTGTCATTAGGGTCTCTTCTGACTGTTTGATAGAACTGCACCTTGTTGTTCAGTCATCAGCGTAGCCAAACTTTCTTGATCTTGTTTCTGACATATCTGCAATATACAGTCTAAAGAGGAGTGGAGCAAGGACTGATCCTTGTGGTAGCCCGTTCTTTAGTTTCCTTGGGGAGCTGATTGTCGGGTCCCATAGCTACTTGAAACACTTGTTCGTTTAGCATGCTGTCTACCAGTCGAGCTGTTAGTTTGAACATATATATGATATAACGTAAAGGTATTTTCATCCAGTATAGGTATATCTAAAAGGAAAACAATGTGTTCCTTAGTTATGTAATTTAATTTGATTCACATTGATTATGCTTAAGTGTAGGGTATTTAATGTAGGGAAGTGCTAATGATATATTAATTATCTCAAAGTTATTACTCATATTTTCGAAAACATTTGCATACTCTTGTAATGCGTTATTTAAGGAAATTTGTTTATTATAACTAGGAAACTCCCACTTGTGGGATAGTAAAAAGGCTAGTCCTAAGGACGGAGCCATACCACACGTAACTACTTTACTTAAAAAATTATCAACTAATTAAAATTTTTACTAAATTATTTTTTCTGTTTAATTTTATTGCGACCTGTTTATCACAAATTTGAAACACTAATTTGTTTCAACAGATTCTCCAACCCAAAAACGATGTGACAAAGTACATGCCATTTTGACGTCTTAAAAGTTAGCTTGACAGCACACAGTTAAGGTATATACTAATACTTGGAGAAGCAACTGACGTGACCAAAACGAATCTGTACCCCCACCTGTTCCTCCACTCTTGAAGGGCAAAATAACACATAGTTTCAAGCAGTCAACAGTATTTTTTGGTGTTTATTTTTATTACAATATTCGCTTAAAATTAAACCTACGTTAATTCATTCTAAAGCTAATCTATGAATTTATATACTAAATCTAACCTAAACATTTTCATATTTAGTTACATGCCATTTTGTAAAATTAAATGGTTTAATTTTTGCCTAATGGATACTATATTACTAATTGTAAGTATGTTTTGTATGCTATTTTTTTGCATAAGTGAAATTAAAATAAGTTTTATATATTAAAGTTATCAAGTCATGCGTGCGATTTGGTTTTCTAAACTCACAATTTATTGGATGATTTTTAAAAATTGAATAAGATTCAGAAAATATTTTTCGTTTCAGACATTGAATTAAAAACGAATCAATGTCCTTTTTACACAAATCATCTTTCTACAGTAGCGGACAAAAGTATTTTCGCATAATTTCTTTTTTTAATATCTCGTGACCCAGTCGATGAATCTGCACAAAAATTGGATTACAAGTGCAGTTTTTGACGGGCAACAAGATGCAGTTATTGCCGTCATTCAATTTTTGAAAAAATATTGCATTGCTATGACGTAATCATGACGCTGTTTTTTGCGGATTTTATTTCCTCGGACTATTTTTCCAGTACAATTCAATAACAGGAGTTGAGACATACCCATGGACTACGCATGTGAATTTTTCAAGTCTACGATTTTCTCCTTTGCACAGTTGCTGCAAAATCAATGCTGCAAATCAGATCTCAGCTCTCAGACAAGCTAGAGACCCGTCCAAAGGCTCAAATGATCCTTATGACATCCCAAACAATCCCTCAAAGTTTGGTAATGATTGGATAACATTTGATTTTCGGCATCGAAAGTCACTTTCCCATGTCTGACTTTGAGGGTGTACAACTTTATGAAAGAATTTTTGTAAAATATGATTCTTAAACAAAAATGAGCCGATACTATACGAGAATGGATTCCCAAAGTTTGGTGGGCACAGCATTTTTCTCCTCTTAGCGACAGTCGACCGAGGCGCGCCCGGTGCGGAAGTGCGCGCGCTGCATACACGACGCCTCTCCCTCCCCCTCCCTCTCCCGCGCAACAGAGGCCCAAATCTTGTCCCATTCATCTCAAATTGACTTTATAGATAGCTCAGAGAGGCTGGCTAACATTTCCACAAACTACCGTAACCTTGATCTTTGATCTTTGGTCTCTGATCTTTGATCTTTTCCCAATTTTGCCAGATATTCGTGAAAATATTGATGCACTTAATAGAATAACAAGATTTATTGACAATCAAGCCAAAATACAATCAATGGACAACATAAAAACACTACCAGGCCTAACAACAATCAATATCGGGTCGGGTAACCTTTCGAAGTGATGACAGCAGCACATCTCCTAGGCATTGACTCGATCAGATTGATCAGGGTCTCGGGAGGGATCTTCTGCCAGGCTTCCGTCAATATCTCGAACTTGTGCTGGGCATTCCTCGCCTTGTGCGGTCGAACGGCCCGATCACATACCTCCCAGAGGTACTCGATCGGGTTCAAGTCGGGCGATTGGGAGGGCCACTGCATCACCTGCAAGGAGTCGAATTAAGACTACCCAATCAGCAAATGTTCTCACCTTGAGGTTCTTGCGGGCGAAGTAGTCCTTGGCGTAGTTGGACGAATGCTTCGGATCATTGTCCTGTTGAAAGGACCATCCAACAGGACAATTGGCAAACGCCCACGGGAGCACCGTCTTGTCGAGGATCTCGACGTATTCTTCTTTCTTCATTATTCCCTCGATCCGGAAGGAGGGCCCACCTTCCCGCCGATGAAACAACTGTGGACCATGACGGAACCATCTCCATGTTTCACGGTGGGAACGAGGTTGGAGGAGCTGTTCCTCGTGTTGACGGGTCGACGGATGTACGAGGTGCCATCGGAGAACAACTCGAACTTGCTCTCATCCGTCCACAGAACGTTCTTCCACTGACGCACCGTCCAATTGAGATAAGCCTTAGCCCACCTGAATGAAAAGCATCAAATCCCACATCCAAATATGCAATAAAACGTACTTCACTCTCTCCTTCCTGTTGTTCTGCTTGATCAGCGGCTTCCGGGAGGGCTTGCGACCGTGTACATAGACCGCCTGCGGTGAGCACTCGCTGGACTGTCCGGACCGAGACGCTGTCCTGAGGGCGAGTCTCGTTGACACGGTCCGTGAGCCAAGGAGCAGCACGCCGGTTGTTCTCCTTGCTCTTGATGATCACCAGCCTCTTCTCCCTCACACTCAGCTTGGCCGGACGTCCCGATCTAGATATCCAACAATCATAACAACCAATGGGTAAAGACAATTTTCACCGTTTCTGAACCTCGGCAGTCCCTCGCTCACGATGCTTCTTCAAGATGTCCTGGACAGTTCGCGGCGGGAGGTTGGTCTGCTTGGCGATCTTGTTGCCGCTGAGACCACGAGCGTGCATGTCCACAATGACTTTGCGCAAGTCAGCACTGTATTCAGCATGATGAGACATCTTAGTGACAAGCACGAGATAAACACGAAGCAATAGACTCGGGTATCGGAGCACGAACAAGACAATCAACAACATCAATCACGACAAGAATGACGAAGGAAATTGCAACAAAAACACCAAAAAATGGTGATAATTGAGAGATGCCGAGTTCCTTTTATACTGCTGTTATCACGATTGCATCAGATTATGCAAATGTCTAGAAACATTCTTGCCTACTGTAAGTATTTTAGTCAACCTTTGCACTATTTTCCGAGGTTTTGAACTAATTTTGATTCATTTTGACGTTAAATTATGTTTTGCAATCGAAAATGAATATCAGACTGCGAATAAATGGGAGAAATAACTACAGATAGGCAATATTGGGGAAAGATCAAAGATCAGAGACCAAAGATCAAAGATCAAGGTTACGGTAGTTTGTGGAAATGTTAGCCAGCCTCTGAGCTATCTATAAAGTCAATTTGAGATGAATGGAACAATATTTGGGCCTCTGTTGGCGCGGGAGGGGGAGGGAGAGGCGCCGTGTATGCAGCGCGCGCACATCCGCATCGGGCGCGCCTCAGTTGGTCGACTGTCGCTAAGAGGAGAAAAATGCTGTGCCCACCAAACTTTGGGAATCCATTCTCGTATAGTATCGGCTCATTTTTGCTTAAGAATCATATTTTACAAAAATTCTCTCATAAAGTTGTACACCCTTAAAGTCAGACCATGGGAAAAAGTGACTTTTCGATGCCGAAAAATCAAATATTATCCAATCATTACCAAACTGAGGGATTGTTTGGGATGTCATAAGGATCATTTTGAGCCCTTGGACGGGCCTCTAGCTTGTCTGGGAGCTGAGATCTGGATTTGCAGCATTGATTTTGCAGCAACCGTGCTGCAAAGGAGAAAAATCGTAGAGACTTGAAAAAATTCACATGCGTAGTCCATGGGCATGTCTCGCAACTCCTGTTATTGAATTGTACTGGAAAAAATCGTCCGAGGAAATAAAAATCCGCAAAAAAACAGCGCCATGATTACGTCATAGCAATGCAATATTTTTTCAAAAATCGAATGACGGCAATAACTGCATCTTGTTGCCCGTCAAAAACTGCACTTGTAATCCAATTTTTGTGCAGATTCATCGACTGGCTCATGAGATATTAAAAAAAGAAATGATGCGCACATGCTTTTGTCCGCTACTGTATATTGCAGTTTGGAAAATCCTTGCACACATTTTTACAATTTTATATACATCGTCGCTTGCATAATTTACGAGGCGCATTCATAAAGTAAGGGCCGTTTGGTCACAGAAAAAAATGTACTCATAAGAAACAAATTTTATTGTCATATTTAGTTAGGTACAATCTTACTTTACTTCTACATAATCGCCGTTCACTTCTAAGCATTTTTCGTACCGCTGCACCAGCTTCTTTAACCCTCTGCATAGAAGCTTGCCGCCTGAGAGTTGAACCAGTTGACAACGGCGTTTTGAGTCCGTCTTCGGTTTCAAAACGTTGTCCACCCAGCCACCGTTTAAAATGCAAGAAGAGGAAGTAGTCGCTAGGTCAAGGTCGGACTGTACGGTGGTGGTCAAAGTTCCAACGAAAATCTTGAATTTTCTAATGGTTTTGGCAGCAGTGTGAGGAGCGCGTTATCGTGGAGGAGGATTATGCCAGATGACAGTTTCCGCGCGTTTGTTTTGATCGCACGTCTCAAGTGTTTGAGCGTTTCGCAGTACGTCAGCTGTAATTGTTGTCCCACGTTCCATGAAATCAACCAAAAGAACACCGTCTTCTCCCAAAACTGTAGCCATCAATTTTCGACTTGTGTACTGAGTTTGTTTAAACTTTTCGGTTTTGGTGAGGATGAGTGTCGCCACTGCATCGATTGCAGTTTTGTTTCTGGGTTGGCGTAGGATACCCACGTCAAGTCCCCAGTAACAATGTGAGAAACAAATCATCTCCATTTGTTGATAACGGGCCAAAACTTTGTCCACTAGACATTCTGTTGCTTTGTGGTGGTCGGTGAGCATTTTTGGTACCCTACCTTGCACCAATTTGCTGGGATGCTGAGGTTTTCTGTGACAATATTGTAAACAGTAGTGCGTCCAAGTTGAGGAAATTTGTCAGCCAGCCGGCCAATCGTCAATCGACGATCAGATCGCAGTGCTGGTCCACTTGTGAAACGATTTCATCAGTCTGGATACTGGGCCTGCTCCGCTCTTCGTCATGGACATTTGTTCGGCCATTTGTAAAATAACGGCACCATTGAACCTTTCCTTCACTCATAACTGTAGGTCCGTAAACCAGGCATAACTCCGATGAATTTCAGCAGCCGACGATCCTTTTGCAAAAGATCGAATCACAGAACGCACTTCACACTTGGCGGATCAACGATTTTCGGGCCATTGTTCTTGCATTCACTGACAACAATACAATTTCAGAATCAAAACAAATCGACGCTGTAGCTCGCAATGAGTCAGTAGATGGCGCTGCAGTGGTAAAATCCTGTGCCAAGTCACACTATTTATATACATGCAAACGGCCCTTACTTTATGAATGCGCCTCGTAATCCACCTCTTGAAACGAAGAAAGTGAAACGTTTTTTATTCTTATTGGAGGATGAGCAGTTGTGTTCGCCCAATTGCAATAATTATTCTTTTTAAACACTTTTTCTGGTGGGTGATGGTGGAAATTTACATTGTGTGCCTTTGTCAACACATTGTTTTGGTATTAGTACAGATATACAATGCTCTGATCTGGAGGGTTGTTGAAGAAAAGCAGTTTTCCTCAGAAACATCACATTTTTCCTGAAAGACGATAATAATAATTTTTAGATAATCAGAATCAGATTTTTTATTAAAACTTACACAAGCTATAGTAGGTTATATTTTCGTAAAGTGGTATGTCGTATTTAAAAAAATGGCTTCTTGCGAATTTTAATACCGGCATTAGCGTTACCGAAACACTTTTCAAATGTTGAATTATAAAGGAATTTTTCACTAATTTATCTGCATGTTCTAAGAAATAGGGTCCAATTTTATTTATGGCAATGACAAGCGTCGTGAACGGCTCAGCCTCGTCTGCAATTAACAAAAACATTTGTACTTACTTTATTTTTGCGACTGTCGTTTGTTTGAAACCCGCCGGTTTCAAAAATGTTTCATCCAGAAAGCCTAAGAATGTTTTTCAATGGCAGTAGCAAGTAAATAAATTCGGTTACGATGGACTTATAGCAATGCTTAGGATATTACGCTTTGGCTTCGCAGCGGGAGAGTATGGATTTTATTTACCCTTGGGTAGGGAGGAGGATGCTCTGCAGTTCGTGGCCATGCTACAAAAAACACCCGAAGATGTCAAGGGCACTAGTTGCGCCCTCAAGGGATTTCGGAAGGCGCGGAAGTAGTTCCAGGAGCTTTTCGATATTTACTCGCTGGAGTAGCTGAAAGAGGAATCCCCAACCCTGGGCGGAATTCTCGGTGACTCATCGGGGCTGCTCATGGTGGAGCTGAAGGCTGTCGGGTCGGTGGGGCTGGTCGTGGCCGAGGGAATGCTGGGCATCCCCTGTAGCTGGTGGGGTAATTTCCGGAGCAATTGCAGCACATTGCGGGTGTTTCGCGACTTTTGTCGCAGACGGTTGAGTGGTGACCCTCCGCGCACTTGACGTATCGCGGCGTCACAACGCAGTTACGTTAGGCATGCCCGAACTTTTGAACGGTGGCATTGCCCAACGAACTTCTTCTTGTGGGGCTGTTGCCCAAACAACCACTCTCATCACTTCGCTCACGTTGTAGATAGATTTCCCGGAACGGTCGGCCTCCACAAATATGAGCACCATCGGGCGCTTGTTTTTAGCACGCCGCATTCTTCACACTGAGCGCACTGGGATCCCCTGGTTTTCGAGGTCTTCGCGCACCAGTAAGTCATCCAGGGTCTCCGGCACACCGCGGATTACTACACGAAGCGGCTTCTCAGAGGGCAGCGCGTAGGTATGGAAAGGCACGCCATCCCTCTCCATCAGACGCGTCATACCTCTATATATAGCGGCAGGGGAATAAGATATTCCCACGCTATTGCGTGGCTCGGCATAGGAGACGGTTGATTGGGCGGTCAGAGCAGCACTCGCTACGACGCGCTCGGCCGATGTGATAAGCGGCCCTTAGTCAGCCCTATTAGCGGCAGATTCACACGCTGTGGTGCGCTCTGCCGGTGAGGTCATCGGCCCGGTATGCATGCCACTGACCCGACTAGTTCTCGCTACCGCTGGCGGCTGTGGCTGGTGCCTGACGGGGCTCCTTTGAAGTTTGGGGTGGCGGAGACGATGCTTTCGGGAGGGTGTTTTCCGAGGCGCGTTGTCTGCGGCTTTTCTCCGCTCCAGAAGTTTGATGAGGGTTCCCTGGTCCTCGTATGACATCTCGGCGCTGGCTTCTAGGATGGCAGTCACATTTTCATACTCTTCGCCCGGAAGCCTGCGGGACCGTGGCGGCATAAGGGCGGCACCCGCAGAGAACACTTGTTAATGCACTGTTCGGGCGAAAGCACTGCCACTGCTTTGCAATCGCAGAATACTATTGCACCGCACTTAACTTTACAGCACACATGGCGAAACGCGTCCGTCCGCGTGCATTGCTCAGCTTCGACTTTTTGTGATCCTGTACCCCCTGCCTCTCCTAAAAGCAGTTTGGAATTCCTCCAGCTGTGGTTCTATTATTTTTTGCAACCTCTTGTAGGATTTGCTTATATATTTTAGTTATTATACTGAATTATGTAGTTCCGCGGTAATTAGAGCACTCTTTATCTCCTTTTTTATATAAGGGTATAATTACTCCCAGTTCCCAGTCCGACAGTATTTTTCCGTTGTTCATTATTTCATTAAGAAAAATGTGGAGCGTTGTTGAAGAAAAGCAGAGTTTTCCTCAGAACAATTACATTTTTCCTGAAAGACGATAATAATAATTTCAGATAATCAAAATCAGATTATGTATTAAAACTTACACCAGCTACAGTTATTTTCGTAAAGTTATACCTTGTATTTAAAAAAAATGGCTTCTTGGGAATTTTAATACCGGCATTGTCGTTACCGTCCGTAGTTCCGAGGCTCAATATGGGTCTTCACAACATTGCTTTTTTTACAGGGTAGGTGTGTTAACCCTACGCCCAACCCCCCTCCTTTATCCGGGCTTGAGACCGGCAACAGTACTTACTGGGCTACTCGATCCACCCAGCAGTTACTGCAGGCGGAGTTAATGAATTTTAATAGTCATTAAAAACACCATTTTGACATCAATTATATGGACATGCGCAGTCTATGTCTCCTGCAGTTTGCATTTGCTAAGTTCGTAACCTAGAAATAGTGGCATACCAACTTAAACTGTTTAGTTTTCACTTTTTCTCAGGCCACCTTCCGTAGCTGTCAAAGTGACATTAAATTTTACTGCATATAATTTTTTCGTAAAAAACGATCAAGAGAGTTTCTATCGTTTATATTAACTACGTATTTTCTATAGCAAGAATAGTGCGGACACGCACAGAGAGAATTAAAATTAGTCGATTTTCAAACCCCAATTAGTACCCTTTAAAATTGAAGGCTAACTTTTTCCTTTTGCACACAGGCTTAGTATAGTAAAGCGGTCATGGTGACAAAATTTCATGGTCCTACGACGAATACCAAATATGTTTTTAATTATTTTACAAGTAGATAATAATTATATTTACTTACAATGATTTAGATATTAATGTGAACATTAAGATATTTCTCTCAAATGGTTTATTATCAATCAGAATTACAATTCTATGAGCTAATGTGCTTTCTAGTTTAAGTGCGAAATGATTATAGTACTATGACATGATCAGGTTCATTCCAATATGTTGGCTAGCTTCTCTTTAAACGTCTGTCGTTACATTTCTCTAAGAGTGGATGGAGCAGAATATTGCTATGGATTTCCATTTTTTCATTGTGGTTTACATTTCGTTCCTTAATAACATCTGTGACATAGGGCACTTCCACGTACAAGAATGCATTTGTAATTTTTGTAGTATTTTAAAATGACACCTTTGGATTACAGTTATATTACTCCATAAAGCCGTATAAATTTGATGGCAGTTTTACATAGTAGTAATTTGTTCTCTAGTGGTAAATGTAATTTTTTCTGATCAACCAGTACATATTTTTTGTTTGTAAATCCAGCTGTTTTCGCTTTTTCATTATGTCTTTCCAGTTTAGTCTGACAAGTGCCCATCGATTAACTTTAATGGCATAGACATACCACATTCCAATACAGCCAAATACAGTAGCAGCCTTGGCTATAACTTTCTTTAAAATTGAGCTTTTGACTTGAAATTGTAAAATGTAAACAAATTACTTATTAATGACTTTAAATATTTACATTTACACAGCTAATTATTGATTTTTACGATTTTTTTTAAATCAACATAAGTGCGAATTGTCGCCATAAGCAAGGAACAAATCGACAAATATCAAAACTACAACTTTAATACTTAGTTGCAAAATCCGTGGCGTTGATTACCGTTTGAATTCTACGCGGCATAAACTATAAGTTTGTCGATCGTAGACTGCCGGAACCTGGTCAAAGTTTTTGCTCGCATTTCGCATTGTGACACCTTTTAGGCTTCTCTCAAGCTCGTCCCACATATTTTCGATTGGATTCAAGTCCGGAGACTGCATAGCCACGGCGGAAGAGGGACTTTGTTGGCCTTGAACCGCTCCTGCAGGAGATGAGAGCGGTGTTTGGGATCATTGTCCTGCTGGAAAATAGCCGCGACTAGCCGTACTGGGCACATAGGGCCGCAAACATCTTCCATGATGTCTAGGTATATCTAGGCGTCCATAATTTTTTCAATGGGATGAACGGGGCCATTTCTTTAGCACGGAAAAATCCATGCATTGCGACAGAACCACCACCGTGCTTGACCGTCGGAAACTGATACTTTGGGTCATATTTTTGGCTCACAAGACGTCGAACGTAGGTCACACCATCCGTATTGAACAACATGAATTTCGATTCGTCGCTCCAAACGACTTTCTTCCACTGCTGAATGGTTCAGTTTTTTTGGGCCTTGCCCCATTCCAGCCGTGCCTTGCGATTCTTCAGCGAGCTCAATGGCTTCTTGGCAAGTCGGCGTCTATGCTGTCCTATCTGTCCAATCCAATATCGGACAGTGCAAAAAGGAATTCGGGCCTTCTGCAGTCGAGATTTCCGGAGAATATCGGCCGCAGTGAGGCTTCTCGAGATTCGAAGTATGAGATGGTCCGAGACCGACTTTGGATTTAACCGATCCATGGACCGTGTGCTTTTTCCAAACCTATTGAATAGTCCGTTCGGAGACGTTGTACATAGTCCCAAGCTGCTTGTAGTCACGCAGTCTAAGCGGCCGTGGACTATCGCGTTTAACTACTGCTGCCGGAGGCTAGGGCAGTTATTACGTGATGGCAATGGCTCAAAATGATCAAGTACATACCAAACTACAAAAATAAAATGATAAAACGGATGAAAAAGATTAAAAATGGTGATAATGAAAAAACAAAACATGGCGAACAGTTCAGCTTCCCTGATATTGCGCTGTCAGCTGCAACTTTTGTGATGAGAGTGTTCAATAACGCATCATGACAATGTGCGATGAACAAGTCTTTTGGACATTTCGTGCCCAAATTTCAAGCCAAAATCTTATTTTTAAAGAAAATTATAGCCAAAAAACCAAAACCGAACATGGCCAAGATTGCTACTGTACTATTTATTCAATAGAATTGTTATGACAATCGGTGCTCGGTTTTATGGCACTACACTGACATTTGCCCTCGGGAAAACCACGGAAAACTCGAGTCAGGACAGATTGTCTGGAGCGACAGAATCCTCTCAGATTCACAATATGAAATCGCTCTACTTAACTTACTGCTAGTTAAATATAATCCTAGTGGTGCTATTTGATAAACTTTGGCACCCCTTTCACTGTTACACCCTATGTTATTAAGAGTCCTTTTTCATTACATAACCTAAGTATCGTTTATATATGTTTGCACGCCTGCTTATACATACTAACTTAAAAGTTATATGTTGCTTAGTTCTGCTTAGTCTAACTACGGTTTTTTTTTTTGTACTCCTACCCAGATACAAACTGTATTATTCTAAAATTTAAAACTATACCACCTGAATACCTGATAGTTCGCACCGCACTCATTTGAGTCCGCAATATAAACGCCTTCGCTTAAACCTCTGTGATACCGCTGCTGCAAACTTAGAAAACGCCCTCCACAAGGTTCTCTGTCCCGTTAGGTTCGTAATATCCTGCATTGTTCGCGGCTACACTAGTCCGTCTTCGATAAACAACCTCTTCGCTCTTAATCGGTGCTGCTCTTCCAACGGGTAGTCCAGAACCACGTGTTGAGCGCCCTCTTCTTCTCCGCACTCGCACAATGTCGCATCCTCTTGCAGTTTGCATATTCTTGCGAGATAAAATCAAAAGTTTTAGTGACCCGTAATCAATTGCGCGGTGTTCCTGTTTATAAATTCATCAGCGGACTCGCTTACTGCCGGCGTAGGAACGAATGCTCTAGCCAAGGCCCCTGTAGTAGCCGCTTGTCACCTGTCGCTCCACCTTGCGTTCATCCGGGCCCGAATCCTTGTCTTTACCAGTGACCTCGGGACTGTACCGAAGTCCGGAAGGTCCTCCAGCTTCGTCGCCTCCTTTGTCAACTGGTCAGCCCGTTCGTTTCCTAGTATGCCCACATGTGCTTTGGTCCAGTGGAACGACAATCTCATAGAATCTGAAACCTCCTTGGCGAGCATCCAAACCTACAGCTGTAAACGAGTCTGCGCTCTCATTTCCGCTAGCGCCTGTAGAGCCGCTCTACTGTCTGAAACAACTGAGCACGCGCTGAAAATGTTCTTATTGCTATGGAAATATGCCAAGTACTCTCGTATTCCCACTAATTTGCACTGAAAAACCGAGCACTCGGTTGCAACACTGATCCGCCGATGATGGACTTTGTTCCCATTGCAGAAGACGGCATAGCCAGCTTCGGCGTTCCCGCTGTCTGTTTTAGAACCGCCATTGTATCTTCTGGTCATGAGGGCGGCCTTCTCTCTCCGATGGAAAAAGCGATTCCAACTGTGGGGTGCCCCAGGTCAACCTCCGACAAACGCGCTACCACTTTAGCCTAGCTTAATTGTAGCCTCAGTGGCTACCGTCCTATAAGCGCACGCTGCTTTAACCGTTAAGATAGGTTGTGCCGAGAGTAGCTGGCTACGCTGCTTTTAGACGAGCGGGGCACTCCCAAAAAGTGGCTTAAAAATAGCAATATGTGACCACAGAGTTCTCGTCATCAAAACATGCTTATTCTTATGTTTTTGAGGTCGTTGAACACGAATCCCATGGTATTTTTTTCGATAAAAATGGGGCGTTTATGTATAAAATGGGTTTTAGTGAAAATGAAAAATGTTTTTCGCGCTTTTTCACATTCAACTCGTATCTCCGGCAGTTTTTAATATTTATTTTTGAAATTGTAATCACGGCGTGAACTAAAAAACGCTCTATCCCACGACTTTTGTTGTACAGGGTGTCTGGTGGCAGATTTATATTTTCAAACTTAAATAAAAAACGTAATAATTGACACAAAGTTTTATTAAGAGCATTGAACGATAGAATAGAAATGCGGATTTCATTTTTTAAAGAGTATGTCATCCAAATGTCTTCCGTCGAGTTGCACACACTGTTCAAAACGAAGCCTTGTGTTCTGCGCCACACGCTGCAGTAAACTTGGTTCAATTGAGCTGATTTCTCGACGAATATTTTCCTTTAAAGCCACAAGAGATTGGGGATTGTCATTATAAACCCTCTCTTTGAGGTAGCCCCATAAAAAAAATCCATGGGAGTTAGATCGGGCGACCTCGGTGGCCATGGGATGTCCCCAAAGCGACTGATCAGTTTTTGGGGGAAATTTTCCTGAAGCAAATTCATCGAAGCTCTGGCTGTGTGTGCAGTCGCCCCATCCTGTTGAAACCACGTGTGTGAAGAGTACGATGGATGAGCTCGCAGGTTTGGCAAAAAGAAATCCGTAATCATGCGTCTATAATTTTCACCATTGACATTCGTCGCCTGACCTCGAGAATTTTGGAAAAAAAATGGTCCAATTATCCCATGTGTGGATAAGGCACACTAAACAGTTACCCTGGAGCAATGCAATGGTTTTTGATGTTTCAATCGAGGGTTGCGTGTTCTTGGAGACCAGTAACGGCAGTTTTGCTTGTTGACGTGGCCGTTTAAGTGAAAATGAGCCTCGTCGCTCCATAAAATGGGATTTACAGTGCGAAAACGCTCCAACATCGTTTCATAAAAATTTTTGCGTAAATCAAAGTCACTTTCTTTCAGTTCTTGAACGATTTGAATTTTAAAAGGATGGAACTTCAGATCCTTTCTTGAAATTTCATGAATAATCGCTCTTGGAAGTCCCAGTAAGGCTGCTCTTTTCCGTATTGAAAGTCACGGATTTTCACGTAAACTGCTTTCAACCAGTTCAATGTTTTCGGGAGTCCTTGAGGATCGACTGGGCCCTGGCCGTGGGGCATTCATAGCCGAGGCAGTTGCGCGGAATCTCTGCACCCACGAACGAATTAAATTTACTGAGAGGTCCATCACGTATTCGCCGAATACCGAACTTTGAACAAAATTGTCGACGGGCAATTACGTAAGAATCATTACTCTTAAAAAATGTCTCTACAGCGAACGCGCGATGCTCACTCGACCACTGCGACATCGTGACTGACAAATCCGCACGATCGGTGATTCCAACGGCGCCACCCTCACCCCGCACCGTTTATTACTTTTTGAAATAATCGTATTTAAAAATATAAATCTGCCACCAGACACCCTGTACTATCGCAAATGTTGTGTGTTGAAGTTTCGATTTTTGGGTAGGTAAGTATTAGGTATTAAAATATGATATATAAGGAAGTTTTCTACAAAGTTTCAGCTCTCTATCTCAAATAGAAAAAAAATGTGTTTTGGAAGTTTGACGTCGCGTCCGGGCGCGTGCGCTCGGTACGCGACGATCACATTGGGTGGCGTATACAGGTATATAAATGAGAGTAATTTTATGTGTTGATTTTACTATTTTACTTTATAAATAGCATTTATTAAATTGTATATTTTACGAATCATATGTATGAAGTTTAATTTGGATTTCATGGGAATTAAAACGACTTTTATTACAATAAAACTATTCGTTTATTTTTTGTATATTGTTATACGAATCATTACAATTACAAACATCACAGCATTTTAAATTAGAAACTATACAAGGGCAAATCACAGTTGAGCAAGAAATTTTCCCACTACAAGAACAAAAATATTTTTGCGACATTTCTAATGCAGTAGGTCCTTCTTAATAATTAAATGTCAATTTTTCACCGTCTATCAACCACCCAAACTTCGTTACATCTTCGGAAACACTCGTAGATTGATTTGCTTGCTTCCATTCGTTCAATTGCCAAAGAGCTCTCAAAATGTGTTTAAGTTTAGCTGGCTTGGATTGTAGAAGTTTATCGATGTTTGAATTTTTTTTTCGATTGCTTAATTATAACGTAACGAATTAATATCAGAGCGTACGGCTTTAGATTTTTTTGGCATTGTATAAATTCGCTATAAAAAAGCTTACGGGTTCTTCTACTTTATCCGTAGAAAATTCATTTATTTATTTAAAGGATGAGGTATTTTTTTCTATTTGACATAGAGAACTGAAACTTTGCAGAAAACTTTGTTATATATCATATTTTAATAGCTAATATTTACTCGAAAGTCATCATCACACAACTTTTGCGATAGTACATCAAAAGTCGTAAAATCGGTAAGTGCAACTTGTAAAATTCGCTACTTGACCAATAAACGCCCTGGAGATTTCGGATAGGGCTCGATTTTTAGTTCATGCAGCGAAGAATGTGTGATTAAAGTTTCAAAAAGAAATATTAAAACTGTCGGAGATACAGTGAGTTAAACGTAAAAAATCGTAAAAACATTTCTTTTTCATTTTTCACTAAAAAGCCATTTTATACATAGGCGCCCCATTTTTAGCTTACCTCACAGCCTTCCGCCCAGACTTCTGCCCTATATAATATTGCGGGCTGAACCGCGCCCTCATTCACGTGCCTTAGAGCTCTTCGGCCGAATCCGCAGCTTAGTCTGGCTGCCGTTCCTATTGTATGCTCGATTTTCCTACCCCTATAAGCTGCTAATCTAATATGCTGCTTCCATTTGAGTTTATCCTCGATTTCGACTCCTATGTACCCACCCAACTGCATCTTTGCAATATACTCTATTTATGTTTGATCCAAAAAAACAGCCATTCGAATTTCCCCGTGTTAAATTTTAATTTGTTCTCGTGGCCAAAATGCTCAGAGAGCCGAGTGCTTTATCAATCGTACTTTTTAATGCTTTATACTGCTCTGCCCGCGCGATGAGCAGTGTGTCGTCTGCAAACCCTATGAGTTCACTTCCTTTAGGGAGCCTATCGCGGAAAATACTTTATATAGGGCCTTACAATTGACGAGTCCAGAGCAAGATCTATGGGGGTATCCATGAGTTATTCGGCGTTTAACGGTATTTCACGGGCAATCTCTCGATTTGAGCTCCCAAATTATGCGCGGACATCATGCGTTATCGAACGCGCTCGCTATGTTCAGCGCGATTATGGCACAATACGCACCTTCGGCTCTTGCAATCTTGATTTGACCCAGGAGGTCCTCAATCGCGTCCAGCGTCGATATATTTTTCCGGAATCCAAACTGGCGCTTGTGGAATCCGCCAGTTTCTTACCAAGTGCTTAATTTTTATGCTGACGATCCTATCAATAGTTTTACCCACAACCGGGGCAAGCTAACTGGTCACAAGCTTGTTTGGTCGGTGAATTCTCCTTCCGTGGTTTTGGAATCAACCGAACGCTTTGGGTTTTCCAGCAACTTGGAAATACGCCATCTCGCAGACATCTGTCCACGAAACGCATTGGTTCGTATTCCAAGGCTTCAAATGCGACATCGGATGTGATTCCATCAGAACTGGGGGCTTTCTTTGGATGCATCCTCACCAACGCTTTCTTTATTTCGCCGAGACTGATATCGCAATCATCGCTGCGATTTCTCCCGTCGCACCTCTCGGACGCCCTGCTAATGTCTCACTGCCTCCCAGTGGGTATCGTGCTCCGGGAGACATAGCCTTATCAGGTGCTTGGTAGTTTACTCCAAGCCACGTAGCTCGGTAATCGGGGTCGTTGGCTCGAAAAATGGGTCACGCTCTGCGGTCAAAGCAAATGCAGCGCACGCATTCTCTGTGGAATACAGTCGTCGGCCTTGGTGACGTATCGCTCACCTCTTTTTTCCCCGCAGCCGCCCTTTAGGCGGCGGCGGCAGGTTTCTAGGAGGGTTCCGCAAGAAGTTTTACGGTGCACTTTCTCGGAGCTCAGCTATGTCCCGTTGTAGTTTTTGGATGAAAATCCCCAGATCAGCGTGGAAGAAATTGACAGTCGATTGGCATACCATTTCCTCCAGGTCGCTGGGTGTCTTTATGATGATGTAATTCGCAATTAGAAGTTATGAGGTACTCGTGGCTTTGCGATTTATTCGCAATGTCACAGAGCATTATTGTTGCACGTTCTAGCACATTATCTATCGAGCAGCATCCGTGAATAAATAAAAAAAAACTGAGAACAAAAAACTGCGTACAAAGAGGCAACGTACAAAGAAGACAAAGAACACCAAGGATGTGTTTGGCTCGGAACTTAGCTCCACCCACGAACAACCGCTTAGTTCCGATGCTCTAACGCAACCCGACACAGCCAACGTTGACATTGACATAACCAACTATAGCACGGCACCTGGGTCCAAGCCCCTAACCGTTTTGCTCTAGGAAGGCCTGACGTTGATATTCGGTTGCCATATAGGTGCTTCCTGGATGGCGGAATCTTGGTGCACCAGGTACGTTTAGCGCTTGCTACACATGCCCAGGATGGTGGTGATATCGAATCGGCAGGACATTAGCGCTGCCACCACTTCAAACGAAATTTGTCACTTTATCTGTGGCCGTCATGATGTTGGCGGCCTCCAGAAACGCAGAGGGGTCTACTTTGTCAAATAAAGCCCCTAGGGTGGCCCAGTCCCGGTGCTCGGGCTTCTTTGGTGATTCGTATTGCTTCGATTTGCGTTCGGGGGACTTGTGGGGTTTCTCCCTTGGTTGCCGATGCGTCCTTGGCTATAGGGTATCTGGCGGGGAACTGGCTTCAGGAATTTTGGGCATCCTCGAAAGCTGGCGGGATGGGAGCCCTGGCAGTTCGCGCACACCGCGGCTTCACTTCGGGGCTTCTTGCACTCCCCGGAGTGGCGATTCTGCCCGCATTTTACGCATTTAGGACCGGCGCGGCAGCAACGCTGAGCGTGGTCGAAGCGCTGGCGTCTGTGACATTGACTTATAAAGTTTGTCTTTTTATGCGGACGCTCCACCGTAACGTCCACATCAAAGACGCTGTTGATGTTGAACATGGCCTTTCCCGCATTATTTCGCTCCAACCAATACCAAGGAGGACGTTTTGGCTAAGGGTGTCCATCACGTAGAAAAACGCGGTGATCTCCCCTCCGACCATACCCGTAATTTGTCGGCCAAGGAATATTTCGGTTCCGTCCGTTAAGCGACCGCGTTAATAGGCTGGTGTGGACGTCCATCCGTGGCGCGCGCACCAGTCCGCGGTGTTTTTGCCGACGTAAGAGTTGACGGCTCCGGTGTCTACTAGCGCTTCGAAAATGTGACCGTGAATAATTATGCGGATGAATGGGAGTTTGTCTCCTAGGTCGTAGGCCGGGAGCTGGATCCGAATGACCCGACTCCTTGGGAGTTTTCCAGCGGGAATCTATGGCAATCTTTTGTGAACGTCCCGTCCTTGTCGCAAACCGAACAAAACCTCTTAGGGGTATTTTTGCACTGGCTTCGGATATAGACCCGCTGTTTACAACACCAGCAGTGATCGGCGCGGTTGTAGGGGGCGTTCACAACCGTGGTATTTTTCGCGTGATTCTTTTCGGCCTTTGCATCTCTCAGCGTTACTTCAAGTCGGTTACATCTTCGCGGCGCACGTAGAGTTTCAATTTGTTTCGCATATTGTATAACCCGTCTAACTGTTCTACGACCGTGTAATTGCCCCATCTTCTCATTAGTGTGGGCATTGCGGTACAGTAGCCCCGAAAAGATTCCCCCGCTCCTGCTTGCGTTCGTATATTTGACGACTTAAACGCTTGGTCTCCCCGACGGGCAGGAAATATTTCTGTAGCTGTCTCTCAGCCTCGTCCCAGGAGGTCAGTTCCGCGGCAAAATTCCGGTACTATTATAATGCGTCGTTGCGTAGTAGCTTCAGAAGTCCGTGCAACAATTTTGTTTTCGAAAACCCCTAAGTTATTCGGAGTTCTTCGACCTGTTCGAGAAAGACATAGAGATCCTTGCCGTCGATGTGGGAATTCTATTTTCGGATCTTATCCAGAATGATGCTCTCGGGAGAATCGTGGTTGTGCGGGGCGGAGGTTCGAAGGTTCGTTAGCTGGTCAGTCAGAATTGAACAAGTAGATAATTTCAAATACCTTGGAACGCTAATAAACAGGAGAAATGACAGAAGGGAAGAGATAGATCAAAAGATCATATTACAGTTACAAAATGATAATGAATAACAAAACAATAAGTAAGCAAACGAAGTTAAGACTATACAAAGTGGCAATTCGACCGGTAGTAACATACGCTGCAGAGAATGTGTGTGACAAAGAAAGATGAAGAAAAACTAAAAATTTTCGAAAGAAAGATAATAAGGAAGATATTCGGGGGATACAAAATAAATGAAGAGCAATACAGAAGATTAACAAATATCGAAGTAGAAACAATATTAGAACAGAAGAATATTGTAAGAGCAATGAAAGCAAAACGAATTAGATGGTACGGTCACATAAACCGAATGAGTGAGGAATCGATAGTTAAAAGGATAACAAAATGGAAACCATCAGCAAGATCAAGAGGAAGGCCAAAACTGGAATGGGAAGATACCTCACAAATTTTAAACGAAACTATTCACGTGACTTATTTCTCTGAAGACCATCAACAAAATAATCCGATTTATAAACATTAACCGCGAGGCCCTTGAGGTTTGTCCGACGGAAGCGCGGGAAGCTGGCGGAATCCCCTGAAGTCGGGTAAGCACGACGACCGATGTGGATGCCGGAGGCCGTGGAAATACGGCCGGAGCGGTTCGGAGACGGTGTAAACACCGTATGCTCGTATAAACACGAGGGGACTGTCAGCCGTGAAAGCACGAACTGAAGTCGGCCCAACCAGCTATTTTCCTCCGAATCGACTCTCCAGTTAGTAATTTTTCTCACGACCCGGAGGCTTGCTGCTGTAACTGTATGGCTTGAACCATGATGCCCCTGAAAGGTTGGCTCGCTGTCGGAATTTATTGCAGTCGAACTATAATCCACTAACAATAATGTAGGCAATAACCATTGTCCGCTTTGTCGGTTTGACCGCCCCAAATTTAGCGTTGAAGCCGCCGCCTATTATCATGTGGCGTCCTTCGAGTTCGTTAAGCACCCTTTTAAGACGGTCCTTAAGAAATTCCTCGGTGAGCGTATTTCTTGTACCGGCTGGAGGAAAGTACACAGACAGTAGATAAAGGTTGCCGCCTCATACCATAAATTTACTGACCGTGATCAAATCTCACGACAAATCCGCTAGCAAAAGCGCGCCGACTTTATTGTTTGCCATGACAATATCGCACTTTGGATTTTCCGTGGAATTGCACATTACACGCCAACTCTAGGTAAACCTCTAACTTTCGTTCCTATGTAATTGGGCGTCTGCGCGAACGCTAAGCTTATGTTATGTTTCTCGATAATTTCAACTAAATTTTCCGTTGCTGCTCTCCCTTTGTTTAAATTTAGCTGAACGTACTTATAGACACCAGCATTTACATTTATTGATATGGGCCTAATGTCCATAGTTGATTTCCTAGAGGATGGAGTGTTTTATTCTCATCATCGTGGGGCCGCTGGGAGATTTAGAGTCATGCCTCTTGTCATATGGGCGATCGCGTTTCTGCTCGTTGGCCCACGTGCAGACAATACATCTCTTAGAGGTGCTCTGGCAGTCCCTATACTTATGCTTTCCGGTGCATCTACCGCAGATCTGCTCTGGCTTCTTGCACTCTTTAGAACGGTGCCCGAAACCATAGGACTGAAAGCACTGTGTAAGGGCGAAGTAGATTTCGGCTTACACAGTCTTTCAGTCGAGATGGATACGCCTTTCTAGTAGTACTTTTCTAGCCTCTGGAGTGACCTCCATTACTACACTTACCTTCCCGCCGTTTCTATCTCTGAACCTGAATTTTTCGCGAACGTCGCTCTTAAATTTTTTTCGACGCCTATAGCCTTTACAATTTCCCTATTGTGTTCTATAAGCACATTTAGCAACTCATCTTTACTAAAGCTGCCCTCAGTTCTTGGCAGTACTATCCGTGGGTTATTTTTTTTAATCTTCGCGTTTTTTAAACGATCTCCTGCGTTAGTTGCCACATCCGCCCTAAGCTTTTCCGTGTGCTGGTGCCATCCCTACCGCTCACCCGATGCGTCCAAGTTCTTCAACTGGTTGGGTACGATTGAACTCTCCTCCACTTGTACAGATTGAGAGCAGTTAGGCACGTCTGATCGCTTTGAAGGCTCGATGCGAACTCCACGATTGCTACTGTACTTGGGGGGTGTATTGGAATGTGGTATGTTTATGCCATTAAGGTTAATTGATGGGTACTGATATTTTCTTAGCGTAAAAGTGAGTTGCACAGACTTGCAGCTCACCTAGATGGTTTTGCAATTGATCCCTGGCAAGGATCACCATGTCGTCTGTAAACGTTCCGATTGTAGTGTTAATAGTAGAGCAGATGTATAAAGCATATACAAAGGTGGTTCAACTACACTGTCTTGTGGAACTCTCGCTTTTATTTCATATATGTCTAGTCCCCCTTGATTTTCTATGTCCTCTATGTTTTTGGATTGAGTGAAATTAACAACTGGAGTACCTAAAGTGTCTTCGCAGTTATTTTTCTCTTTGTTGACTTTGGTCGACATATCTTCACAGATAAAGCTTCATCGCTTATAGCAACAATTTTTATTATTCTTGATTTTCTATAACCGCATCCTGTTCATCATTCGAAACAATTGAATCAGGAAATACCGAGTAGCAATAGCATCAGCAATCTCTAACGACGTAATTCTTGGCACTTTTTTCAAGTTTCTATAAAATACAAAAGGTGTTATTCCATCTTCATCTGCAACAATGCCGTTACTTTCGACAAATTTTAAAATTTTATCACGAACCGCGACATAGTCGCTATTTTTCACACACTTCACTTAAATTCTGCTGTCTTCTCTTACTAAGTCTTTAGGAAAAGTAACAAGACAACTATGTTTCTAAATAAATAAACCACATTCCTTTACTTTCAGATTGGTACAATTTTGAATTGTATTATTTCATGATCAGTTCTTCATTTAGTAGCAGTGGTTCATTTAAAATAAAAATATAATACATTTTTTACCAAATTGGTTCACCGTATATTTTTCTTCTGCTACACGCTCTACCAAAATTGGAAACAGCAAGTCTAATGAGTGTTCCTCTTTCCATAAAATACTATTTCTTTGGTACACCGTAGCTTTCTGAACTTTTTCGTTATTTTATTTTGTTTTCATTTATACAAAATATGAGTGCAGTCAATATATTTTAAATTATGATTCCGCGAATTTAAAATATCTTTCGATTTAAATATTTTATGATTGTGCAACAAATTACTATATTTATAATAACTGGAATTCTGTAATCGAAAACCGGCACCCTTTTGGCCTATTCTTTATTAATATTACGTTGTAAAAATACAAATCGCCGGTTGAAATATACAGGAATCTTCTAGCCGGCAGGTAATACAGGCCACAATAGATGATTTGCTTGCTATTATATTATAAGATACACTACACTTATCACACCATAACAAATTCTGCTATTATTTAATTTGTTTTGTTCTAGGGTGGAAACACTTAATTTTATATAGCTGATCCTTGTGTTTCTTGGACCAAATTGTTTCCATAAGATTCCTGTATATTTAAGCTCAACCTAAGCAACACCAAATAATTACAAAAAAGCTGTGCCATTTGATTTGAATAGTACACGCTTATAATACCTTTTTTTAAGAGGAGAAATCTTTGTAAGCATGCCCGTGCGAGGTGGTGTGCCGGATTCTTACTAGCTAAAATTTCCTTTTTCGCCAAGCATGTTCCACTCGGCACAGCTGAGACATCCGTCAGATGGAACTGCCTTAATCTGAACTATTAACTTTCTACAGGGGAGCTTATAGAAAGTTAATGAGATTATCATCCTGTCTGTCTGTCTGTATGTCTGGAGACTATAACTTCCGTTCTATTCAACGGAATCACTTCAAACTTGCCACACACACATCTTAGGTCAGTACCTTTCATGGGATTGATTATCGGTTAACGGCAACCGGAAGTGACCGTTACGATTTCGAAAATTCATTATATTCACATATGTTATGTAGCATATCATTCGACAGCATTTTTGACGCTGATCATTATGGAGACATTAATCAACATCTTAATTCCTTTTAAAAGTTTTTATCTTAATTTCATCGCACCGCTGTAGAAAGTTTCCTTTACGGTATTACACCGTTCTTGTTTTCATTTTCATGATGTTGTTTCCTTTCGTTTTTCGGGGGGTTACTTCCTCTTCTTGGTTTTTGGCGACTGGCCTCTTCCCTGGTTGTTGAAGTCCGGGCTTAGGTTACGGCATTTATTGAGACGCCTGGCGTTCAGCCGTCCGTAGCTAGAATTGCCCGCGGGTGCGCTGATTCCCGTGGCACCGCAGGGTGTCCCTGAGGGTGAGCTGTCCTTAGTTTCCCCTCTTGTCCTCGACTTTACTGGCATGGGTGACCCTGCCAGAAGACTGTAGTCTCCCGCCAGCATCGCTCTTGAAGTCATCAAGGGTACTTAGCCCCCCACCACGTCAAGGTTTCGCGGCTCTTTGGGGCGGGGGCGGCTTGTAATACTTATATTCTTTATTTTAATTGTTATTAAAGCTTTTAAAAAATTCATTTCCGCACTACATGTTTTAATTACAGATAAATTCGCATCTCAATTGATACAACTGGTGGCATCTACATAAATAGTACAAGTCGTCATATGAGATGTTCCTGAAATGAAAGTAAATAGAATGAAATACGTGTGATTTTAAGAATTTTTTATTTATAAAGATAGTTTATAGTGACTTAGCACATGTAATCCGAATGATAAAGCTAAGACTCTACCCCCTATATAATTTTATCTAAGACTTTCAAGTCACCCTAGTAGATTAGCAAGCATTTTTTGAATCTGATAGCTATTCATACTTGCTCGGGTTTTTTTTTTTACTTGACTTTTGTATAATAAGTTTTAACTCTTAATTAGAGGTGTCTAATTTAACCACACCTCAAAAAACATTTGCTCTTGTATTGACTCATGCAATCGTTTTTTTTTATTTTATTTTACAATAAATGAATATCAGTTAAGAATTATTAATTATTTTTGGGTAAAAAATCCAATTATCCAAAAAACTATATCAAAATCTGCAATACAGGTATCTCTTAACAGCAAGCAATACTCACTCAACAAGTAGTTGTGATGCAATGTCAGGTGTAGTTGACGAAAGCCGAGGTAGATAAGTTTCTTGTGATTAAAGTACAATTGCAAAGATGCCACACGAAAATGTGTAGAAAATTAGGGTATTATTAGACGTTGTAGTGCATATTCAAACATTTAACCATTGCCGAGTGAAACTTGCCGCATTGTTTAGACATGTAACCATCAAAAGCGCGATGTGATGTAAAAGCCTAAGACGCGTCAAGTCTTCCTTTTTTGTACCGGACGAGGAGACTAGCATTCAGACTGAATTTAGGTGATCAGGTAGAATAAGCGCATTGGGGTGTTACGAGTTGTGACTGATATTGTAACGATGCCGGTGTGTAACTGGACCACTGTAGACTATGTACATATGTAGCTGTTTTCTGTACATTTTTGTTAACTTGTTGAATATTTTTAGTAATAAATGCAATTTGCAGACACTGCTGTTTGGTTTTTATGAGAAACAAACAAAAATAACCTTGCATCCTTAAAATAGAATTTCCATTTTTTTAATTAGGGCTTTTAAGCTCTCCATTACTTTACTTAACCTTTACCCGCCAATAACTTTAATATAAAACATTTCATCCAACTAATTATAAAACATAATTGATAAAGTAATAAAGTGTTTATTATTTTGAAAGAAGATATGATTCATTTCATTTTAGTTTTATGTACCCTTACCTATTAATTATCAAAAACAAAATATACCTTTGCGAAAGCAACACTTGATTAATTTAAAAAAATTTAAGTCATCTAGCAAATAGCATCAAAATGTGTAAAACTTATTTGCATTAAGTAACGCGAATAAGTTACACAAGAAATATTATTAGTGGTATTCAAACTGTAGCTTACACATATGTAAATTCTCTAATGATTGTGCCCTCCATAATTTCCCTCACCGCTAGTTAAAAAGATGACAAGAGAAACAAAAAACCAAAGAAATTAAATTATGTCGAAACTAGAAGAAAGGGTAAATAGAAGATTGTTACCAAATACCAATTCAAGTACACACACAAAATCCAACAATATACAACAGCCATCCGTTAAATATTCCTCCAGCAATAAATCCACAGGACTCGCCCATATAAAATGCAGGAAATCAAAAAAGAAACTAGCAGACAACCAGCCAGCAGAGGATAAATCAAAAATTTCAAGGAAAAACCAATATTGCTTTAGAATTGGCAATGAGTACAACACGCTTTCAGAGATAAATATGGACGAAGGAAACGAAGAGGGCTGAACCTAGTCTCTATCAATTTTTATATCAGGCGTAGATAATATAAAACAATTATTCTCCTCACTTAATGAATTAGCCAAAGATGAATATACGTTAAAATCCTTAATACAATAAACAAGTCAAAGCATAACTCCTAGAAAGTGCAATATATACCAAAGGGTACAAACCATCTAATTTTGATACAGATATGACAAAAACGCCACTGAAACCGTCAAATTATGGAAGAAAAAGGTGGACAAGAAGTCTACATTGGATCGCTGGACAGTCATCTGCTAAGGCTTAATTCAGTATGGATAATACTTTTTGCAATCTTCATTAAATTAAATGTCCATTATAAAAAATATTTTTGTTTTGAAAAAATACAAGATGACCGAAAGATTGTTGAATACCGGAAGGATTCTGGGTGTTAATGAGAATAGAACCGGAAGACCACGTCAGTGACCACAGATGATAACATCTAAAAGGCGAAAAACATTTTGAAGAAATGCCCACATCAGTGAGAAATGCTTCAAAAGAACTTTAAATCAAGAGATCATTACTTATTCGGACCATCAGGCCAGAGATACAACTTTTCGCTTACAAAATATAGATCCATCAGCTATTGAGTGAGAAAGCTATCAAAAATCAATTTCAATTCACTCTGCTGTTAACACAAATGATCAAATCGGGACAAGTCGATTATAAAAAAATGTGGTTTTCTGACGAATGTCACTTCGAGTTGGAAAGTTTTGTAAATACTCAAAACTACCGGATATGGGGTTTAGAAAAACCGGAACTTACTGCAGTGTGCCCCCTACACTATTTGGTGCACCATAAGCTGCTATGGCATAATAGGAGCATATTTCTTAGCCAACACAATCACTGGTCAAATCTGTAAAAAGAAAATTTTGGATCTCTCTTTCAATTACAAAAGCATGCATTCTGGTTCATGTAAGATGGATGATATCTCAAAAATATTTGGTTTGAATGTCATAACGCTCGATGTAAATACAAAATCAGGTCAGCATATTCATCGGATCTGAATCCTTGTGACTATGCATTATGGGGTCTAACCAAGGATATCGTGTACCATCCCAGTCGAGGATCTCCAGAAAACTTCGATATTCTCAAAGAAAGGATCAGCGAAACAATAGATTCGATTTCAGAAGACTCAAGGCACAAAATTATGGACCACTTCTTGAATAGGTTGGGAGCGGTTACTAAGATCAAACGGTGCCATTTCGAGAACATTTTTATCTAGTCCAATCATGTGCCAATACAAATTACTAAGTTTCTATGAGATTTCTAATTTTTTTCCAACTAAACTTATGAGACACGTATATAAATGGCAATAAGCATGTAATAAAAAATGCACATTACTATAAATATATGGAATGCAAAACAACAAATGACAAAAATAGCAGTATTAATCCGCTTTAGTATCAAATAAAAACAGTATTTTATGTACTATAATAAATTATTTTAAAAATACATTAAATAATAAATTACAAACAATGGAAAGGAAATATCTAAGACTAGTGGTAAGGGTTATCGGAAAGGGTGAAGAAAATTGAAACATAACAACTACAATGGTTGGGACATATAACAAGGATGGACAAAGACAGACAGGTTAAGAAAATGTGGGAATTGAAAACAGGCACAAATAAACATAAGGAAGACCAAGGCTGTGGATAAATTAGTTCAACAGAGGGGATGAAGATGGTAAGAAGAGAAGACATTGGCGCATGACATGAAACAATGGACCGGACACGTCTTGCAAAGTAAGGAGTTTAAAATAATTAGTTTTATTATTAGACTTAAATAAGAATATGTATTTAAGTTTGATATGTACGTTAAGTTTTATAAATATGGCTTTACACCATTTGAGTAGAAAAGGCTTTCTTCTCGTAAATGGTACCAGCGCCATTTTCTGAATTTTCATTCAGGTCTTTTTGACAGACCATCTTCTCAGAATGCCAAGAATCTTTGCGTTAATTCTGAGATAGTATTGGGTAATATTAACAGAATGAATATTACCAGAGCGTATATTTACCATCTCTAAATGATGCCTTCTGTTCCGGAAGCTTTCACCATGGCAAACATTAGTTTGGAGGTGTTCTAAAAGTTCCTACAATGTCAAAGACAACTATCAGTACTATTTTTTAATAGTTCAGGGAGTAGTATTTAGCCCTTTATTCTTCTTCATTCTGTCTAGGCACTTGCTCCTATTGCTCTTACCTTTTCTTTCTTCTCTTTCTATTTCTCCCATTATTATGTGATCTGTTCTCCTATTTTTTCCAATGTCACCAAGTTCCTAAGTATTTTTCTACTTAATACGAGAACGTTTTGAAAAGTCTCACGCCTTTGCAATAACTTTATGGATAAAAAGGTTTACAAATGAGCTATATCTTCATATGTGTATATATCTTATATGCTTGGAATTCATGTTTGCTATCAAAAGGTGCTACATAATCACCATCCCTGTCTGTACATGCACACCAACACTAAACGTTTTTTCATTCCGTTGAAGAAGCAATCGGGCGTCTGCTCGTTCAAGAGAAATGGCAACAGATCCAGCAATATTCTTCTGCCTCAATTAGCAACAGCACAAATCAGTTCGTCTAATGCACTTGGTGCTGTTCATTTGTGAATGTCAGTAATCAGCCATGTAAAGTCCGACCATGCAAATTTATTGCAACTAAATTTTTCATTTTAAATTCGTTGTTCACCACTTAACTGCTCTGACATCCACACGTGTGTTACCATAGACAGCACCCATTGGTCGATCAATGACAAAGGGCAGACAACCCTCGGCCATTAGGAACTCGCTAACAGCGCGTTGCTTCAAGCGAATGTCCATGTCACTTGTCATTTTGATCTCTATAATAGGGCTACTTGGTATTGCAGAAAATCACTACTGGGTGTCTAGAAAATGATTTAGAAAATATTGTGATATCTATTTCGTACGTCTCGAAGCAATCATTACAAGATCTATGGGCTAGGAGGCAAAAATTTTCTTTATTACTTTTCTATTTTTATCATTGCACAGGTAGAAAAAGAATACCAAGATTAATTTTTTTTGCAATAAATGCATGTATTGTTTTCTATGATTTTTATTATTTTTAAAAAGTTACCGAAGCAACCATAACCAGTGAAAAAGTGGCTTCAATACCTATTTACTCCCCGTGGTTTTTTATCACCCATACCCTAGTTGAATTATTGGTGTTTTATAATACTGAGGCCATTTTGATGACTACCAGCCTTTGCATACTTTCCAACATGTTTCTAAATTTTTGTAGTTCTAGAGCGATTTTGTTTCGTATTAGGGTTGTATTTAATATCATTCAGCTGGCAACAAAACAAAATGTCCTCTTCCTTTCAGTTTTAGGTCTTAAAATTCGGTATTTATTGTTCTAGGTTTGTTCTAGTGCCTTCTTCATTATCTTCTCATTGCGTATTTATTCTTACCTATGCGTCTAGATATTTTAAGTTTTTATTCTTTTCTATTCTTACATCATTCATATTTACGTAAATATTGCATAAGGTACCCCTTATTGTTACAGATTCCGTTTTATGTGATGCACTTTAACCCCCATTCGTCCATTCATTTGCTTACAGTCAGCATACAATAGTGCTGTCTTTGAATGCTACTATTGTCACGTATATTATCGATGTACCTCCTGGTAGGAGCTCCAATATAAGGATGGTGCATGTTCGCATTTTTTCTTCACTCAATTATTTATATTTTGACATCCTTTTAATCCATGATTCTAAAAAAATGCTATTCTATAACTATTGTGCGTCACTTAGCTTCTATGTTTTCCTTTTTATATTGCCAATTGCAATCTACAGGTACTGGACAAAATAATGAAAACATCTTGCATTAATACGGTGTTGGTCCACCTTTAGCATGCAATGCAGCTTGAATTCTGGACGAAATAGACAATACAAGTCCTGAATAATGTAGAGCGGAATTTGAAGCCATTATTCATGCAGCACAGCCTGCAGCTCAGGTAGAGATGAAGCAGGTGAAAATCTACATCAAACCCTTTTTTCCAAAACAACCCACAAAGGTTCGATGGTATTCAGATCTAGAGACCAGGGAAGACCTCATCAGCATGGTCTTAAAATCATTCCTGAACGGGACAGTGATATGAATAGGGGTATTATCATTCTGAAATATGGAATTCCCGTCTGAAAATAAAGTTTGCACTATTGGGTGGAGCTGGTTACCCAAGAGTTCTCTATACACTGCTGCTGGGACCCGACCGTGGAATGTGACAAGGGGAGCTGAGGAATAACATGATATAAGGCCCCAGATCATATAAAGTCGCCACCACGTTTGTCAATTCATATCGTATGTTCGTCAGACAAATACGCGTCCAATGATGGGAAGAAAGTCCTCCAACGTCCAGTTTTTGTGGGCATTGCACAATGCACGTCGCCTTGAATCATTCGTGTCTGTCATTAGGGGCTTGGCAATAGCATATTTTATGTGGTTCCCGTCTCATTGTTTTTGATGATACTGAGGTATTTAGGTGCTGATTAAGTTCTATAGTCACTTTCTCGTCCCAGCGGTCCCGATCCCTATCAACCACTATTATGCGTCGCTGACCCTATTTTACCGTGCAGTCTGTATGCGGTCATGACTTTCGAGACTGTGTCTTATATTACACCATATAACGTCGCTTTTTTACTCACCGATGCTCTAGCTAGACTGGCACCAACAATTAGACCTCTTTGAAACTTCGTCAGATCGGACAGGCTGGTCACTCACCTGCACGCCTGCACAACGTCCACAGCCACATTGCATTACTCTAATATTAGTGCACATTCCATACTACCTGCAACAAACAAGAGACGCTTAATTTACGCAGTGCCCAGTGTTACCAGGCACAGTGAAAATATGTCCCACTTTTGACAAACGTTTTCACTATTTTGTCCAATACCTGTATATCTGCGGAAAAAGAAAATATGGTATTACAATGAGAGGAAATTCGGAAATTCCATACAAGAAGTTAACAAAATATGAAGAGGTCAAAAGATAACACGTAGTTAGTTGAACAGTTAATAGAGATCTTAATAAGTGCATGCGAAAAGATCCATACTTAATATTCCTATAAACACTGATCTAAACTAATTAAAAGGTCAAAATAAAATTATTACTTAGGTATTTTCGCATATTTTTAGGATCTATTCAAAATGCCCATTTTAGCTTCTACACAAGCCTTGAAACTTTTGAGCTGATTACGTATGTCGGCTTACTTTTATCCACAAAATATGTTGAGGTTGTCCGTTCAAATCCACTATTTAAGGTTTTTATCCACGATGTACGTCTTCATCCCGGCTTTCGTTTTCCTTCAATTTTGCTTTGTAGAAATTCGTACATTTCGTATCGCATAACGTGGCCAGAGCAGTTAAATTTTCTTTGTTTGTTTTTTTCCCTATACGCTGTAATAGTGTAGTGTTAGGTGTGTGATATATCCATAATATTCGGAGTGCCCTTATGTAGCACCAGTATTCCAAGGATTCTAAACGCCTTATAGTATTCTTGTTGAAGGTACGAGCTTCTGCCATATATAATACCGGGAAGTTGTAACATTTAAAAACACGTGTTCTTACTTTCAGACTTAACCTTGAATTATATAAGACTATTTTCCACTTGTTAAACACATTTCATTTTTCATTAAATAAACAATTTTGTCTTTTCGTTATAGGGGTACTCCGTTAGCGTATAGTTGTTTTGTTTACTAGTAACCGTTACTTTCGTTTTCTTAGCATTTAGCTTCATAGCACAGTTTGCACTGCAATCGACTACTTTATCTATTAATCTTTTTAGACCTTCTTCGTGCTATACGTACGGTATTATCTGTATATTTAAGATTATTGATCGATTGAAATTCCTCCATCTCTAGAGCTTCTTAAAAAAGTTCCTCCGAGTAAGTATTAAACAGGAGTTGTAAAAGCACACATCCTTGTCTTACTCCCCGTTTAATTTCAATTGTAACGGATGTTTTACCATCTACTTTTACCGCCGCTCCTTGATTCCAATATAAATTTTGTATAATTCTTAAATCTTTTGCCATTCAAGTTTGCTTATTATAGGATGGTCATCAACTTTCCATATTTTACTTTGTTTTCACCACACCTTCTAAAGCACCCTGTTGAGATACAAAAGTATTGGTCCAGTTTTGCAAAGATAATGTCGATCACTCCATCATAACAAACTTCTTACCAAACCAGATTCCAGATTTCTTGAATCCCTGGCACTAGCTGAGACTAGCATACACCCTGTCATTTTGTTTGGCCAAGTATAGCTCTACTGTAAACATTTTTCATCGGGTATTCAGCGAATAAATGTTTTTAACATTTATAAGCAAATATCCCATATATCTTGTAAGCAAGAAATCTTAGGGCATTATGTAATAATGCGTGATAGCAAAGTTTTAAAAATTTTGATCCCCAAAGTCAAATTTTTGTTTATATTTCATTCAAACTTAATCTAGTCGTTCGAATCTCTAAGGATTATTCATATTCAGTCTCATCAGACAATTTTATGGTCCATTATACAGTTGTAAAAATAAAACTTTCTTCTCTGTTAATGCTACAGCAGCAATAGGGATCTCCGTATCACCCCACTCCATCGTTAAACAATAGAAATATCTTGACGAAAAGAAAAAGGTATTTTCAATATTAACATTGTAATCGCAACGTATGTTAAAATCTTAGATTACACAAAATATATTTGACTTAACACTATTTATGGGAATACAAGGTATATAATAGCACACATAGTGCAGCATCTATCCTTGACACAAATTCATCTTCCTCTGTCCTCTGCTATTCTTTTGTTTGGATGTTTATGTTTATGTTTATGCAAATGTATACAAAT
The DNA here is from genome assembly GCA_036346155.1 of Sinelater perroti. Taxonomy (NCBI): domain Eukaryota; kingdom Metazoa; phylum Arthropoda; class Insecta; order Coleoptera; family Elateridae; genus Sinelater; species Sinelater perroti. Next base: position 5,230,554 of record JARFIY010000077.1, read on the forward strand.
CAAGTCAGGGCCCTTCTGCTTCTATTTACATTAATTTTTCGTTATGTTTTCATTGTTAGTGCACACATCCTTCCTCCTCTGAACTACCAATATGGGATACTTTAGGCGTTCGTCTTATATCTTTGCGTACAGAAGTAACAGACAACTATATTAGCGCATATTTTATGCGACTCATTTCTCTTCTTCACTATACCCCACTTTATTACATCTGAAACTCTATGTTAAAGTATTTAACGCGTTATATGTTTTACCTTCCTTAACCCCTCCCTTTCAGACCTTTTCCTTTGAATGTTCTATTTTTCCCATGTTGCTAGTCGCCCATCAAGTGCCTCCCCAGGCAGGTGACGGATAGGAGAATGCCTACTGAATATAGTAGGTACAGGGGAAAATCAAATACCCTGGGCGGACCAAAACTAGCAATAGCGCCTGTCTCGGAGTGAGCGGCTGTAAAAAATAGATGGAAGTGAGAACGGGCTTTTACCTTTGGTGTGACGGCGAATAAAATTTCTATTAAAGAAAACAACGGTGCCAACCATAGTCCTAGTCAGATGAATTACTGAACGCTTCTCAACTCGTCTTGCCAGTGTGTTCATGATATGACAACATTCAATTACTGGGCCTCAGTCTCCAGCAGCCGGAAAGTCGATGGACACATGCAACAGCATGATTACACCCATCCATGGAAAGGGTAAAGAGGGTGATAAGAATCCCCGGAGTCTAAACAATAGTCATTATAGTAAAACTGTGTTATGGGTAGGAAGTGAAAACGTTAGAACATTAAGAACAGACGGATCGAATAGGAAAAATTGTTAGTGCAATGAAGCGAATAGACGAAGGAGTTATCACTCTCAAATTAAGAAACATACTATTATACAAAGGAAATGAAAGTGAAAGTCGAAATGGAGAAGGCACATCGTTTACAAAATTTTACACCAACATCAGATCGAGTAGCATACGTGACTCTCGAGCTGAATAAAACAAAAACAATCAAAATAATGCGTATATATGCGCCGATAACATCTCACAAGGATCAAGTAATAGAAGAATTATATGACCATGTTAGGAACGCATTATTAAACAAATTAAACAAAACGTATCATACACGCCAGCCCCTTAAGAAGAAATCATCAAGAGTCATCAGGTGAGTCCTTTTTGGTTTCTTTTGCTGCTCGCTTTCCGGCCCCGTTGCCCGGACCTGCTGCGCTACCGCCCCTGCTGCTCGCTGCCTGGTTCCGCCACCGGCCCCGCTGCTTGCGCTGCTGCACCTAGCTCGCGCCCCGGCTTCGCTGCGCCAGCTCGCTGCCTCAGCTCACTGCCCGTTTCAGCGCGTACATTAAGTTGTAGGTTAAGTTCTTGTACATTAGCTAAGTAGGTTAAGTTAGCTAGGGTTGATAGGTTAGCATAAGGTAGGTTAAGTTCTGTAAGGTTGTAAATATAATTCTAATTCGTAAGTTGGAGCCGACGCCCGAATCACCACCGCCCGGGGCCCGACCTGGTAATAACTTTTTAAACAGCCGCAAAAATATTATAGATGTATCTAAGTACCTTAAATCGTTTCGACATAGGAAGTGATCACTAGCTTGTAAGAGCAAAAATAATAATTAACGTCTAAAAGGAACGACTACAGCGATTAAAAAAGAGAAATACGGATATTAAATACAAAACTTAGAAGATAAAAAAGAAGAATTTGAAAACGCAGCAACACAATAGAAATACTAAATAAAGAAATTGTAAATGCTATCTCACATGGAATTAAATTAACAATGACAAACAGAAACTCACAAAAGATGATACCAAACAATAAAATGAAACAATTTCTAGCAGAAAAGAAACAAATGATATTTGAAGATAAAAAGAATAGTGGGATATATGTATCTCTGTGCGGGACAAATTAAAGAAAATAGAGTCAGAAAACAAAAAGAGAATATTAAAAGACCAAAACTAGGTAAAAAACAAATTCACACTTTAAGAAATAACACTGGAGATATCATAAGTAACAGAAAGGAAGTTTTGAAAATACTAGAACAATTCTGTAAGGAACTGTATGACTCAAAAATCGAAGAATAGAATTAATTATAAGAAATTACTGAGAAATAGCCAAAGAATCTAAAACGTAGGATAGAAATACCAGAAATAGAAGTACACGAAGTGAAGAATGCACTAAAACAAATGAAGAATAATAAAGCGCATGGAAAAGACGGAATTGTGGTAGAACTAATAAAACAACTGAGAGAAAATAATTCATTTATTAATAAATATTTGAAGTACAATACCAGTAGACTGGAATGACTCCGCAGTAACTAATTATTTAAAAAGGGGGATAACACACGACTTTAGAATTATAGACCAATAAGTTTACTATCAGTGTTATATAAATTAATGACAAAAATACTAACCAATAGATTATCCGCTAAACTAGACGAATGTCAGTCAAAAACTCAGGCAAAATTTAGAAAGGGATTAGAACAAGAGATCATTTATTTACAATGAAACTGTTAATCGAAAAATCAAATAAATTCCTATTCATTTGACTTTCATATATTTTGAAAAAGCTTTTGATTCGGTAGAGATATGGGCAGTAATAGAATCTCCCAAAAACTATAAAATAGACACAAATCCCTTTACAACGCGGATTCCGTCTAAGCGATTGTCGATCACCAAAACTTTTTACTTTGATACTAGAGTGCTTATTTAAAATTGCAACTGGAAAAATATAGTACTTAACACAAAAAGTAAAAACTTAAATCACCCAAGATACTCGGTTGACATTATTCTTATCTCTAATTACAAAAATGACTTGGACTGCATGCTAAATGATGTGAATGAAAAAGCAGCGAAAATTGGCCTGAAAATGAATTTAGACAAGAATAAGACGATGGAAGAAGGCCACAACAAAAAAATAAAAGTAGAAGATATAAATATTTAAAATGTAAATTAAAAAAATTTGGAACAAAATCTGCCTTGAACAAGAGAATCAGGTAACAGAAATAAAACGAAGATGCCGGTTGTCATGAGTAGCTTTGGAAGACTAAGCTTCATTCTGACCTCAAAAAATATAGCACATTTAAAAACGAAGGTTTTCAATTAATGCGTAATGAACATTATGACTTATGGAAGTGAAAGTTGATCTTTGATGAAGACCCACTTAGAAAAGATTTTATTTTGAACAACATTAAAATTTTCTCTGCAGTTTCGCCTGCTATCGTATCTTGAATTAGTGATTTTATATAAAGCTTCTCCTCTTGAATAAATTATCTGCTATTAATTCTTTACAGGTTTTACCATTTACAAGAAACACTACCTTCATTTAGCCTTAGCTAACATCCCAGCTTGATTTATTGTTATTGTTGAAAGCATATGCATTTGCCTTCTAATAGTCAGATAGATCTTGTTTACCTTCAATCCAGATTGGAACTAACGTCTCTCTTGGTCCATAAACTTTACTCTTTTTGTGTCTTCTTCAATGTTTCAGAGTTCACGAGTTAAGACATAAAAGAATGTATTGGGCCTAAAAATGGAAGAATTGTAGCTGGAGAGTTCTAACTCTTGTTTCATAATCCAGTTAGTTGGCAGATTTTAACTCTCTTACTCTCCAATTCTTTAATCTTCCCTAGTTTTATGTTGTAGAACCCAAGACTCTAACTCAGTAATTTAATGAAAGCCCTGCATATACACACTTCAATTAGGTATGACCGAAATCTTACCGTTTTTATAGTTCACCCTAAAATAACCCAGTTATAGATCAAACATCTCTGAACTCTGAAGATCTTTGAAGTATTGGTCGTTTTTGGTTGATCTAAAAGTGAACCATCACTTGCATACTTTTTAGTGAAATTACCTCAATGCCTAGAGAGACTCTCTTTAATATAACAGTTTGAGTCAGATCAGTCTGCCACCCTTCAACAAAACTGCAGTTTCGAGTCTTTTCTTTTGTACCTTGAATTTCGTTTATTCCAACCTTTAACTACAGTTGTTCTGCAATTCTCACTTTTGTACTACCACTTTTTGATTTCTTCGAAACAGACATGTCAGACTTCTTAGACTATATTAACTTCATTTTCTTTTATTTAGAGCTGACAATCAGAATACTATTGAAATTTAATGAAGATTCGATGTGTAACTGATCAATAACTGGGACTAGAATAACCTTGGGATCTTACACAGCCATATTATTCTAGGCCAACTCATTTTCAAAGCTATGCCCTTTCCAAACTCCCCCCACCCCACCCTTCCCCCAGAGCTGACGTTACCACCAACCACTTACCTGTCAGCAAAGACTAACTTAGGTCCTATTTATTACACAAAAATGTACTAATTTATGGTTATTAACTCAGCATCATCCTGTAACTTCTACTCTCACTATTCTTGATGATTCATTAATCATTTGATCTCCATAGCTACTTCTTTCTATTCAGTTGCAGCAGATGTATTTTCTTACTTTCTGAACACACCTATATCAAAACAAAACTATAAGACTGACTATAGCATACATATTGCCATTTGCAGATGATAGTAATGAAGTCAAATTCTTGTAAATACTCAAGTGGAACTGTAAGTACAAAGCTGTAGCCACAAAAATGCACATTACGAGTTAGCGACTTTAATAAATTATAAAATCTACAAAGATCAACAGTTTGTAACTTACGAGCATAAATTAAGTATGTCTCCTGAATAAAACTCATACAGCTATGATCACGCAGAACATGGCCTTGAAACATGCCGAGGAACTGACACTCGACTCGGCAATATAAAAGAAACTGGCACTATTGAGCTCCTAACTATGGTTTCTATTTTACGAAACTGTACTGCGCTATGTCAAAATAAACGGCAATCCTTTGAAAAAGTGTAAAATTTGTACATTATGAAATGTAATACTTTGTTCCTCCCTTTAATAATAGGCGTCAAACAGAAGTGTGTTGACGAAAACGAATAAATAATTTCATCACAAGTTTCACCACAAATTGAATTTCAATGGTATACAAAATTTCGATCGCCCATTCACTCACTCACCCTGTTATTGCAGGCCATCCATTTTTTTTATTTTACAATTTTATACGTTAAAATCTTGTACGCTTACAAAGTAGGAACACTGATTTAAGTTTTATACCAACAAACATACAAAATCTCCAACGAGGGGGCACTAGAAGCTGCTTATTTCAAAACATCTCGTCAACATCAAAAGGCGGCACAATCGACTAGCTGCCGTCACCTCAAACCAAAACCAAACGTAAATTTAATTTGTTGCAGTTCAAACTAGGTAACTCAAAAGTAACTAAACCGCGTTCGTCTATTCGGCCACCCTCAGCTTCTCCAAACCGGATACAACCTGCACCTCCGGTATGGCGATTTGGCTCAGGTCGACGTCCTTGCTGTTCTCGGCGATTATGCTCTCCAGCGACTTCGCCTTCTTCAGCTGCACGAGGTCGTCCCCGACCACCTCCTGCACGGTCTGCTCCAGCACGTCGCGCACCAGACCAAGCGCCTCGCTCGGGTCGTTGTTCTCGGATCTGGTACGTTGCCGCTCCTCGCGCTTCGAGACGCTGTAGGGCTTATAGCGCACGTGCGGCGTGGTCGGCCGCAGTTGGAACCCGATGGACACGTTGCTCACGTACCGCGTGTTGATGGTCAGCATGTTGTAGATGGGCTTCTGCTGCATCTCCTTCAGGTACTCTTGCCGGGAGTTCGTGAACGTGGCCAGCATCCCCAGCTCGTGTAGGGCGCTGTCTAGCTGGTTCAGGCGGGGGGCGGCTCGCAGCTGCGGACAGAGCGGTGCATTAGACGTGCGCCTCAGCTTCGGAAATTAGGTTACGCACGCAGCGGACAAAGCCTTAACCTAGCAACCTACAGCGAGCGAGTACTCGCTAGGCGCGGCAGCGCAACTCACCTCTAATTCTAGATCATCACATTGCATTGTGTGCCGTTTGTACTACTAAGTAACAGTAATAAGGATAGAATTAAATATAGGCAATGTTTACATTCAGCGACCTTCCAGCTGGATTAACGAAAACATTCGATTAGCTCGCTCGCACAACAACAAAGATAGAGGCATGCAGTCATGCACGGCTTAGATAAGGATGTCGCTCGCCATAAGTCGGGTTTACATTGAAAAACATTATTGGGGCATGTCGCGGTTACACCGGAACAAACTGGAACAGATAAGGATTTGTCCACAATAATACTAATTATTTATATCTAAAATCAAAAGGAAACTGAATACTACTGTATCTTATCCATTTCAGCAATATTTATAATACGACAAGTGCTATTGCATAAAATTATTTTAATGAAAATAAGGAACTATATACAGAGTGAGTACTCAAATTTTGAGTACGAAGGTATACTTTATTTTAAACAGAACATCGTAAATTTTAACATATTTTTGAATTGGATGTAAAATCTTACCACGATTTGTTTTCAAAAGTAATTTGCCTTTTATCTTTTTCAGTATCTTATTAAAAACAAGTTGGTTACACTTTGCAGTAATAATGAAACATGTACAGGGTGTTTAAAAGATATTAATCATTTAAAAATTATCATTCCGTAACGGCGCAGTAATTCTTTGGCTTGTATTTGTTATTATTATATCTTATCATTTTATCTCTTTCGATTTTTATATCAGACATAAAAATGCACGCAATTTATGAGTGTAAGTGTTCAGTAGGAAATACTGTACGCCATTTATTTGTAATTCAACCTATTCAATTAAATTTTCTGAAAAAATGAGTGACTCAAATCTCTATAGTTCTATATTTATTATGTTATAACTGCGGGTAAAAGGGTACTCAAGTGGATTTAAACAGAAAATTACTTATCTAATCCTAAAGCCTCTTTACTTTTTCGAGTGTGAGGCTAGTTTTTTTGGAGTTCATTCTGGAAGCATTTTCCATGCTTTTCTCCATCCTTTCCTATCTTGCGCTAATGCTCTTGATTCTTCCCATTTTATACCTCTCTTTTCTACCGCTTTTTGAATTTCTCCGTTTCATGTTTTTCTAGGTCTGCCTTGGGATTTCTTTTTCTGCGTTATTGTTTCATACGCTCGTCTCATTGTTCTTTCTTCACTCATTCGTTTTAGATGTCCATGCCATCTTATTTATCCTTTCTCTATGACTGTTTCTATAGGCTTTACGTTCAGGTTTTCTCTGTATGTTGTATTTCTGATTATGTCGATAATCTTATTACCCTTTATTTTTCTCAGGAATCTCATTTTCGTACTATTTATCTTGCGTTACTAGCTTTCCGTTGTTACCCACGATTCCGCTTTATATATTGTTATGGGTACTGTTGCTTTTTTGTATATTTGTATTTTTAACTCTTCTAGTATTTATTTATTTCTTATTAAGTTATTTTTAATACTGTTATATAGTATTCCGGGTACTCCTTATCTTTATTTTATTTCCTCATCTATTCGTCCATTTTGTGGATTTATGGATCCTAGATATTTGTATGTGTTCACTTGTTCCAACGTTTCTTCTTCCAATCGTATTATATATCTTCTCTACTTATAATCATTATTTTTGTTTTGGTACTGTCGATTTCCATATTAATATTTCTTAGCTGCCTTTGTAATATTTCTAAATTTTTATTCACGCTTTTTTTGTTCCTCGCTATTATTACAGTGTCGTCGGCGCAGCATATCCCCAACAATTTTATGTTCTCCATTTTCCAGCTTTCTACTTGGTGTTTTGTTACCTTTTTTTACCTCGTTCATAGCTTTGTCAATGACTAAAGAGAATAATATTGGGCTTAATGTGCAACCTTGCCTCAACCCTATAGTTGTTTCAAATATTTTCGATTCTTTATGTAATGCTCTTACATAATTTTTTTGTATCTTTTTTTTTTAATTTTTATCTTCTGCCAGTTCAGCATTAGTTGCTATTCATGGTACAGTTAATTGGAGTAGTCAGTGTGTATTGCACTAGTGGTGCTTATTTGCACCTCTCACTGGATTTAAGTGTCGCATGTCACTTGTTTGTGTTCACCGGCACTGCTTTTAATATGTTTTTGAAGAATTATTCATTCACTGTCTCTAATTGCTAGTAGGTTAACTGGTAACTTCCGTTTCAGTCTTGTATGTATTGATTTTGCGCCTAATCCATAGTGTGTTGCACTACTGCACTGGTTGAGGTTGTCATGGAATTTCCTGGATGTATTAGTATGAATTCCTGTATAGTTGGAATGCCCATCTCCCTATGTAATTGCGTGTTTCTTACGAACCGTTCGGCATTTGTGATGATACGGAGCACTTTGTTTTGTAAGATTTGTAATTTATTCAGGTTCGTTTTAGATGTTGTGCCCCAGACGCTGCAGCCATAGGTGAATATTGGCCGGATTATTGCCGTGTAGATAAGTATTCCACATTTAATCTTAAGTGATGATTTTCTATTTAAGATTGTATACAGCCTGCCGAGTCTTGTGTGCGATTCCGTTAGTTTTTTGTTAATATGGAAGCTCCATGTTAATCTGCTGTCCAAATATAGACCAAGATATTTAATGACTTATCTTTAGGGTTCCATGGTATTGGGGTATTATCAATAGTTATGTTGGGTGGATCTGTAGGTCTTCGGAGGGTAAAAATTTTACATTCGCATTTGGTAGCGTTTATTTTAATACACCAACGTTTGAACCACGAATTTAGTTTATCTATACCTTCTTGGAGATTTTCTTTTGCTTTATGTATGTCAGCATTTTGGACTACTATCGCTGTGTCGTCGGCATACATCGCAAGGTCGTTATCGGGAATGGTTGGAATGTCTGACATAAAGGTGTTAAATAGGATTGGGCCCAGAATTGAGCCTTGTGGGACTCCTGATTTTATATGTCGTGCGGAGGACAAGTAAGATCCTACTCTTACTTGGAAGCTTCTGTCAGTTAAAAACGATCGTATAATTTGCAGCAGGTATGAGGGAACTCCTATTTTTAACAATTTATATATTAGCCCGCCTGTCTAGACTCGATCAAAGGCTTACTCAACATCAACAAATGCAATAAGAGTATGAATCTTATTTTCAAACCCTCATTCAATAGTTTCTACAAGTCTTAGTACCTGGTGGTTGGTAGAGTGGGAATTTCTGAACCCAAATTACATTGGAGGTATAACGTTGCGATCCTCTAAAAATTTAGTCAAACGTCTGTGGATGACTAGCTCAAAAACCTTGGATATTGTTTATAGCAGGCTTATTGTCTATACGCTGTTGGATCGCTATGTTTTTTGCCAAGTTTGGGAAACATCAGAATGTAGGCTTGTTTCCAGGCGTTTGGAAAATATTTTATTCTCAAGCACGCCTTAAAAATTGCTGTTAGGTAAGCTACTGATTTTGGGGAAGGTTTTTTAATACGATGTTGGGTATCATGTCATTTCCCGGGGCTTTTTTGATTTTTAGTTTATTGATGTACTTTCTGATTTCTGCTGGCGAAACTGGGTCTGTTAGTGTAATATTATTGTTGTCAATGATATTAACTTTTGCTTTACTTGTTCAATATGGCCCATGTTGTTTTGCTCAAAGGTGGTAGTAAATACTTGCTCTAAATGAGCAGCAAACACTTTACCTCTGTGTATGCTTGACCATCTACTCGATGTTTTGGTATTATCTGAGGTTGCCGAAGGGTTGGGTCCCTTGGATCTAAGTTTTCTATATAGTGATTATAAGATTAAAGTTTATGTTTGCCTAATTTTTTCTTCACTATTCTAATTAATTGGTTTAGTCGAGATTTAATTGCAGGATCCCTTGTTCTTTGCCACAATCTTCTTATTCTGTGTTTTACTTTGATTAGGTTAAATATCTCAGGTTGGGGGGGGGGGAGGTATTGGAATATCTACGTGATCGATTTGTGGTAGTGGCATTGCGTAACGTTTTCTTTGAAGTTTTCAATAGCGTTGTCAATGTCAGCATATGAAGTTCGATTAACTGGGAATGTCAGTGATTCTTTAATTGATGCTTGGAATACGTTCCAGTCTATTGGGCCATTTAGTTTGGGAATTTTAGCGCATTGTTGGATTGTAAAGCCTAGAGTTATAATTATTGGCAGGTGATCTGAATCAAGTTCAGTAATGAATATGTCAGGGGAATGATCTATTCGGTATGGATAATACGTGTATTTTGTGGATGCGGCTATATTGTATTGCTAATTCTGACGCAAGGTTCTCAAGTTTGGTACCATTGGGGTTTGTTTTCCTGCAACCCCAGTTGCTGTTCTTGCAGTTAAGGTCACGAATTAGAATAGTAGGCTCAGAGCTTGTAAATATTTTTTGTAGTTCAATCCTTTTGAGTTGTTTATTTGGTGGTTTATATCCTGATATTATTTTTATCGTAGAGTTGTCTGCTGTTTTTATTTTTATTGCTATTGCTTCTATATTGCTGACACCCTGAAGTCATGAGGTGCAATTAAAAGGTTATTCTTAGCAATTATTGCCGCTCAACCCCCGCCTTTTCCAGTTTCTCTGTCTTTTCTGAAGATTCGGTATCCTAGTATCGTAAATTTTTCATTAGGAATTAGGTGTGTTTCGGTGACAGAGATAATGTCAATGTTATGTCTTGTAATGAATGATATAAATGTTGATCTTTGATTTTTTTAGCCCATCTGCATTCCAGTTGGCTAGTGTTGACTTTTATAGTTATCTCTGATTATTTTTCGCCATTGAAGAGCATTGGAATTATTGACATTATTGCGGTTTTAATTTGATCGATATAAGGTGTTAATAGTTGTAGAACAGTGTGGATGATATTTGTGATAGTAGGGTTAAGGTTTGTTGCTTGTCGAGTGTCATTTGTATTATTGGTCATGTTTCCCGTTATGAATGCATTAGGGTTGGTTGATTTGATTCTAGCGAAGTTCTGTGCCGATTGGTAACGTTGGGGGGGTGTTTCGATTGAAAGATTTAATATAGGGATATCCTCCATAATTGGCAGTATGTTCCCCTCCGCAGTTGACGCATCCTGGTTTGATTTCTTTGGATTTTTGACACTGGCTGTAATGATGGTGTTCCTTACATTTGACACAGCGCGGTGGGAGATGGCAGTAGTTTTTAGTGTGCCCCACACGTTGACAGTTGGTGCATTGTGGAGTTTCGCTACTTTTACGTCGTGGCACTACAAGAACTACGCAATGTAATAATCTGTTTAAGTTGAATATTCCTTTGGCTCCTTCGGTTTTTTGAAGTTCTATTGCAATAAGGGGTATAGGGATTTTCTTTGCGTTTAGTAGTCTGGTTGCCTTAATTACTGAGTATTTTAACTGCATTAATTCTGCATAGATTTCATTCTCAGTGATAGAGAGAGATAGGGACATTTCTTATTATTGCCGAAATATTTGCATTTTCTGGAGATTGATATGTAAAATAACTTACTTTGTTTCGATCATAGAATTTGATAAGTGCTCTATAATCATCAGGTATGTTTAGATTAATCCTTAGTTGAATACTTTTGTAGGTTGTGGAAAAATCATCTATTTTAATACTTCTTTAATGTCTTTAATTATGTTCTAGTGATGCGTGCCGTTAGGTAGAAATATGGGTGGAACTTTTGGTTTTTCTGTAGAGATTGGGTCTTGGCTTCGGTGCTGGGATTTGCTAGAGTTATCTTGGAATTTTCTGATGTACTCTGTAAGTTATAAAATTGGTTTACCGTAAGTAGGGTATCGTTATTAAACATATAATGGTGATGATAAGCAACGCTTTTTACTTTCCTTATCCTATAATAAGGAAAGTAATGTAATCGGCGGAAATTCGACCTACCCAGTTTTTCACATCTCTGGACTAAATATCGCCTCAGGATACCACGCTATCGCGTAGATAGCGGCTGGAGGTCGCGCACTTGCCCTCTTCAATCAAGTTATGTGGGATCGCGTTAATAAATTTAAAAATTTTAAAAATCTTGTTATTAAAAACTCAAATCACAAGTGAACACAGTGTCCGATCGGTACGGGTGCTCAAATCGGACCAATTTTTTTTGTATCATGGTATAGGCATTGTATACTTCTGACTATATTTTGTTGTACTCCTCTTTCTATTAGTACTTTTCAAATGTCTTCCCCGATGACTCGGTCAAAAGCTTTCTCTATGAAACATAGATGTAGGTTATTTGCCTCTCTAATTATTTTTTCAATTAGTTATCTTATTATGAAAATGGCGTCCTGTACCTCTCTATTTGGTCTAAAACCATATTGACTGCTTGTATATTCCAGCGTCTTAATTCTTTTTTTCTTAATTCTTGCAAATATTTTTGCAACCGTGCTAAGTAGTGTAATTCCTCTGTAGTTCTAGCAATTCTTTATCCCTTTTTTTGCATATTGGGATCATTATCCTATTTGCCAATCTTTCCGATGCTTATCCTTTTCATTACTTTATGAAATTAAGTTTCTTATAAAATATCTGGCTGCTTTTATCATCTCTGTGGTTATTTGGTTATGTTACAAGGCTTTTTCTGCTTTTCCCTTCTGTTTTGCTTCTTTTATTTCCTCTTTTGCGATGTCTTCTTGTTTATGGTTTTGTTCCTGTTTATTCTATTTTCTTTTTGTATTTCTGTTCTTGGTTATCTTGTCTACATCTTTTCCTTTTAATAGCTTTGTAAAATATTATCGCCAGCTCGCCATTATTTCTTCCTCTTTTATTATTATATCTCCATTTTCGCCCTTGTGTTAATCAGCGTCATTGTTACCCATTTTCAGACTTCCCATTGTGCCGTAAAACAATTTTTGAGTTTCTTTATATATCTTCGTCATTTTATACCCAAATTCTGTCTAATATTTACGTTTTTCTTTCTTCGCTTTACTTCTCTTTTTTCTGCCATAGTCATTTTGTTTCTCTGTACTCAAGCATTTTTCCATTTTTTTACTGCTGCTTTTACTCTGCCTTTCCAACAATTTGTTTTTTTTGTTTTTATATTCGCTATTTTTGTAAATCTGCACTTTTCTCGGCCGATTGTAATGTCGCGTTTTTGAAATTTTTTCATATTGTTTCTATTTATTCTTCCTTATCTATTATTCTTATTTTTTCTTCTAGTTTTTTGATTTACTTTCTTTTCATTTAGTCCATGGTATTTTATTTGTTGTTTATTTTTCTTTTGTATTCTTGTTTCTCTTTAGTTCTTGTATTTTTAGTCGTTTCCTATTTCCGGTTCTTTTATTTTAATATTTTTAATGTTTTTCTTTATTTGCTTATTAAATGTAAAATAGTCCAGTATTGACTTTTTATATCGGCTCTTTCGTTCCCTGGTTATTTTATGTATTTCTTTGTACACGAAATTTATGTTTCCTATTATTAATTCGTTCTCTATGCAGAATTCTAGTATTTTATCTTCATTTAATGTTGTAATTCTTTCTTCTTTCTCCTAATTTTTTCAGGCATCATTCAAAACCTTCATTCTTCTATTCAGATCCCCCATTATTATACCTCTTTTAATGTAATTATTAATTACTTGCTGTATTTCATCTACATATTTTCTCTTGGGCCCATATGCTACTACTACCATAATCTTCTTCTCCGGTTTTATTTTTGATTTCTAGTGCTAGTATTTTTTTATTTATGTATTGCTCCTTTCTATATCTTTCACTTTTTCTTTTAGTATGTGTGCCACTCCCGCTTTTGCATCTTACTGTTGTCCTATTCCCAACCAATACATTTAGTATTCATTTGGTAATTTTTGTACTTCTTTGTCCTTTTTTGTTTATGTTTTTCCTATGCAGTATATTTTTGCCTTTAATAGTTCCTGTGTTATTTATTTCCATTTACATTCAACGTTGCTATTTTAACTATGTCATGGTGTTTGTCTGCTCCTGTTTTGTCACTACTTTTCTACAATCTTCTCTTTTTCTATTATTAGCTTTGCGCTTGTTCTTATTCGTCATCTGTTGTGCCATCGCATATCCCATTCATTTTAGTTTTCTTTTATTTCTTTTGTTTCCATTTATAGCCTTTTTATTTGCTCGGTTCGTTGACATATTATCTGTGTAGAGTATTATCTTGCCTTCTTTGGTTTTCTCTATATTTGTTTTTTTTTAGAAAATTGTTAGATACTCCTGTAACCTCTTACTGTGCTTATATGAATCTAGCTTACTTTATATCTCATACATTCTTTCCTTCCACTTCCACAGAGAATTATGCCTGGCAAATAACCACCTCGGCTTCGGCTGCAAATTGTGGCAAAATTTTCGGTTATAATTTCATCGATAACAAGTCAGATTTCTTTCTTGAGATCGTCAACTGCTTGTGGATTGCTAATATAAATCTTAGATTTCAGGCAATCCCAAAAAATCGCCTGGTGTTAAATCATAAATGTTGCTGGCCAGCTGATATTCGTGAAATTACACGACCAGGATAATGTTCGTGCAATAAATCGACTGTTGCTCGATCTGTATGGCAAATAACGCCATCTTGCTAGTAGCACATCTATTCCAGATCCATGTTGATCTATTGCTACCAAAAAGCTGAGTTATTATGTAACAGTAATGATTGTTATTCACAGTTACAGCATTTTTAGTGTCATCTCGGAAGAAATATTGATCTATCACGCCACCTGCCCACGTCACACCACATCAAACAATAATTAGATGGGAGTGGGTTTGCTTTTCATGAGTTAAACGAGGATTTTTCGAATCCCAAATGTGACAGTTTAGTTTGTATACAATTCACTTCATTAATTCAATTAATAAATTATCGATGGTGAGAATAATCAGCTGAATTTTATACGAATGTAGGTGCAGGTCTTTAGTGAGTATTTAGTGTAGGGAGCTTCTTGAAATATTTATTATGCACGCACGATGCCGAGTGCATTTTTTTAGATTTGCAGCGTTATTTTGACTAATTATTCACAGAACGTTACCGCCACGCTGACATGAGTTGTTGCGTCTATTACCTAACCAGTTTAATCAAATTTATTTTTGGTCTTCCTAACGTCTGTCTCCTCTAAATATTCACTTATAGCTCAATGTTTTTTTCTTCCTATATTTACTAATCGGAAAAATTGTAAACGATATTTGTTAAAGTATCGAAGTTTCCGACCGCAAAACAAACAAGAAGCACAGAGTTTTATTTAGGCTACGTTTTATTCATTTTTCTAATAACTTCAAAGCTAATTTTACATGCTGTTTATCGAGGTATTAAGTGGCATAAAGTGGGTTTGCCCAATCGCAGTCCCTATTTACAATTAACATAATATATAACGCGTTATATTTAACAATTTCAAATTAGCATGTATCTCAAAATTATTGTAGTAGCTCCAGCAGGTCGTATTTTAACGAATTTTTACCCCCACCCCCGTAACTGTCCCGAAATGTCACGGTTAAACGGCGAATATAATGCCTTCAATACAAGCGTCTATGGTGGAACCATAGACACCATGGGCACCGTGGGGGTGCTTGTCCATGTGTGAAGACTCGAACAATGCGGAAATATCTAGATGTTTTCCAGATGGTTCCCGTAGGTCTCAGAACCGGTTCTGAAACCAGTTATAAAGTATTATTTTACGTCGGTAATGTTTTTGTTGTGTATATAAATAATTTAATATCCTGCAAGTAAAATAATTAAGTAATTTTAATAAATTTAATGTGTCTTATTCACCAATGTTGAGAGCAAAATCGTTACAATTGATGTCAGGTGGGGTTTTCGCATTCGTAACCTGAGTGGTGGACACATTAAAATAAATAAATTAATTAAAGTGAAGCTTTTCTTTCTTAAAGCTGTCGACCTCAAATATAAGTTGGAGGAAAAGGATTTAGAAGTTTCTTGAAAAGAGGATCGTATTGCTGCTTTATTGGACGCTGATGAAGATCCAGGAAGTTTCGGAAGGATTATCTGATATGAACGCTATGCTAAACGGGTTGAAAGTAAATTCGAACTCGAATATAAATAATGCCAAGCAGATTTGAGCTCAGACATAGTTGGCCTAAAAGAAAAATTTTTGCAGAACACTGAACAATAAAATGAATCTAGTCGGAGCAGAAATTAATGAAGTATAGATAGCAGAGGACAAGAAAATTTATGCACTTGAAGTTAAAATAAACGAAACTGAAGATAGGCTCAGTGGTGCGACCAAAATAATTTCTAGTAGCGTGTCTGGCGAGTCTAATGAGGGCGGCCAAGGAAGTCGGCAGGTACAGGCGTCATTCTTGAACGCTGATATGATGAAGACTAAAGTCCAACTCCCAACATTTTCTTTGGACAAATTATTAAAAACAGTTTAAAACAACTGCTACTGAACGGTTGGTCAGAAACTGAAAAGGCGATTGCTTTAATTGTTGCTCTGCGTGGCGATACTTCGATATACTACAGACTATATCCATTAAGGAGCAAGAAAATTGCCGTCAAACGCCTCTCAATACGTTACGGTTGTGCTTATCCGAGAGAGGTTTACCGCTTTAGAATTGTATAAAAAATCGGACATTGACGGCATTAATGATTGAGAAGCCCAACAAGCATTGAGATTGGCTAGACCAAAAACATCATGCACGCAATGGAATTTGAAGTTGTCAAACAGGCGTCCAAGAAGTATGGTAATGTAAGAGAATTGGCTGCAGATATTGAGGAACTAAAGAAGACACCCGTGCAGAATTTAGCAAAGATACTGAGAAAAGGAAAATGCGATTATGCTGTCGGAATTGCAGTCAGATGGGCTTCTTGGGCTTCCTCAGCAGGAAAACGAAAGCCGGTTAACGAGAACGATCCACTGTTGATTTTTAATTCCAATAGTGTTTATATCGATGGTAGAATAAATGGAAAATTGTCTGCTCTTCTATTGGATAAGGCGGTATGAAAGCTACTGCGAAACCCGCAGTTATAGAGACATCCGAACGTTTTATGGCAAGCAACTGGAAACTTTGGACAACAACCGGGGCTTCAGCAAGGATTTATGAAGAAATATAAGCCCAAATAACCATCTAACGCTACCTTTCAACATCGTATACTGGTAGCCGCAATTGAAGACGTCATCATCCACGGAATGGACATTTTTTTTAATGCAAAGTGGGCTTAGACCAGGGGGTACTGAAGATAAAGGAGAAGAAGTAGTTTTCCACGATTGAGACGGAGTCGTGGCAAGAGTGAGAGTAGCTCATGGCACTATCCTCTCAGAACGGAGTGTGAATTGGTAGTAGATGTAGTTTTGGATTGCGATCTTCCAAAAATAAGAATCATTCTGATCAATCCAAATGAAGACTAGGAAAAAGGCGGAAAGGAAATACTGGTATAAACTAACTGTATAGTACCCTTCCGCGTGATTAACAATAATGGGTATCCTTGGACGCTCATCAAGTCGACAGCATCTAGGCAGCTTCAAGTCTCACTGCGGATAAACTAAAATCAGTGATCGCCACATACTGCAGTCCCGACCAGCAAACAAAGAAACGTATTCCAATACGACAAGGGTTTAAAGGGCAAGACAAATATTCTGCATCACAAAATAGACAGCAGAAATTTTACTCCCATTCGACGGAATGGCATGATTGAAACTTCAACAAGTCTATGGGTTTCGCCAGTGGTGCTAGTTAAGAAAAAAGATGGGGACTACCGTCGGCTTAATAATGTCACAAAAAAAGATAATTACCTAAAACCACACAATTAGATTTAAAGATCTGGTACTGGTAAGTCGAAATGGATCCCAAAGACAAAAAACAGATAACTTTTTTATTGGGTCTGGGCTATGGCAATTTACGGCGATGCTATTTGGACTTGGACCTTTGAAATATTAATGGAGACAGTGCTTAAATATGCCTGGTGTATTTAGATGGCATAATAGTAACTGGAAAATCGTTCGAGATACTTGTGAAAAACTTAGAGCAGCCATGAAAAGCTGAAAAGCGCTATTCTGAAATTAAGTCCAAAAAAGTACTTTCCCTTTAAGAATAAAATGAACTATCTCGGACATGTAACCACTGATGAGGGTATAGCAGCTGCTTCAGGAAATGTCAAAAGCGTTAAAGAATGGCCAGGGGCCAGGGCACGGAGTGAAGAGATGTCGTTCCAAGGCATCATGCACAGTAGACAATTGTCAGAGACCTCATCACACTTTACTGCATGGCACATCACCGAAAAAAAGACGACAAAGTTGCAAACAAGAAGAGGGTGGAGGCGCTAAATGCACTATCTAGGTGCACCATACATGTCGTAATTTTCCAAATTGCAGTCATTAAGCTATATGGACCACTTGGGAAAGTTGTCGTGAATGCTTTTCTTGACGACACTTTCAGCGTTACGCTAATTGGCGCTGAATTGGCAAACAAAGTTGAACTTGACGGAGTCATCGACTTTCTCCGATTACGGTAGACCGACAGCAGCCTCCAAAAAGATGATGATTCCTGCTATGTGGTTTTCTGGATTGAATCCTACAATAGCAATAAAAGGTTCGAGGTAAAAAAAAACAAAACAATCTAGAATTTTAAGTTGCCTGCCCAGTGAGACGAATTTAAGATCATCCAAAGGTACAAGCACCTGCCGATTAAGATAATTAATTATCTGCCAGGTGCAAGGCCGTTGATTTTGGTTGGGCAAATCCACATCCACCTGATTGCGGCTAGAGATATTGTCGAATGTGGGAATACACTCCTACACTAACGCTCTCAAAACTGTCATGGGTCATGCATGAGACAGGTGCCGGGAAACCGGGGGATGATTCCCTCTTTTCTTGTGTTTACGAGATAGATGACGACCTACTTTATCACCCAGTGAAGTAGTCCTTTGCACTGGAAAGTGTTGCAATAATACTCGTACTAGCTTTCCGTTTTGTGAACACATCAAAAGTGAAGCCAAAATGAAAGAAATCACTAGACGAGTGGGTGATCTTTGAGAAACCCGTCTACTTTGAAGAAAGGAGCCTGAGAAGCTGCCTCGCCGTAATGTGGCATATCAGCGCCTGTTAAGCGTAGAGAGGAAGCTTAACAGGAACCTTGATCTCTCGAATGGTGCAAAACCTTGATAAGACCTCCCACACAAGCTTAATCCGGAGGAGCTGTCGGTGCCCAGTGACGTTGAGTGATACCTGCCATATTTCGATAGCAGCATCCGAACAAACAGGGGAAAATTAGAATTGTCTTCGACGCAGCCAGCCGAGCTAATGGGATGAGCCTCAATAATTATCTGTTGATGGTCCCAGGTCTCTTGAGATGGCTGCCAGGAATTCTGTTTCAATTTCGAGAGAGAAAGGTCGCTTTTGGAGACATCACTGAAATGTTCAACCAAATTCGGATTAGGGAGCAGGACTGTCCAGCCCAGCGTTTTCTGTATCGTTCCACAGCCGAGATGAGATGTCCGTGTACTAATTTATGATTTTTTGCTCGTGTCTTTTTTCTTTTGCGTGCAATACGTGAAAACGCAATTGCGCTGGAGTTCGGTGACAATAATTTCCAAGCACTAAATAGATGATTATTTGGGACTTGTGGGCGCGAACGAAAAACCAGTCAGCTGATCAAACATGGGAAATCAGTAATTCAAATTTGCGCCTGGAAAAGGTAAAGTATGCAAAGATATGTGTTGGGTGGTTGGAAGTCCCCATCTGAAAGGGCCTTGGGACTTTACTGGATTCCAGAGAAAGATAAGCTTACGGTTCTAGCAAACCTCAGTCACGCTGTAAAGGGCATTGTCCACAGTGGAGAATGTACTCCGGTTGGTAATGCCGGTATGAAACCCTCTTAGGTTCTTGGTATATTACTAATAAAAACCAAGATCCTGCTTCAAGATTTGTGGAAACTGAAAATATGGTGGAATGATAAACTACCAGGCACAGTGGAAAGGAAGTAGATTCTGTGAACTCTTGATTTGCCAAAACTTCTGAACATTCGTTTCTGGACGAACTCTATGACCACTTAAGAAGTGTATTCGTTTAAAGCCCGAAAATTTAGCAATTTGTAGTTTATCGAGTAGATGAGATCCAGGAAGTCACAAATATTTCCGACTGGAGATGAGTCCCTACAAAGAAAAATCCGGCGGACGAGAGTACAAGAAAGGGAAAGCAGACTTGGACGAGCATTACCGTTGATGGAACGATCAGTTGTCTGAATAGAAATGGTCGGAGGAGCCCAGGTGTGAAATTGAGCGACCCTTGTCTAATTCCATGAAGCTAGGGAGAGTTTGTTGCGGTTGCTGTAGAGATACCTAAGTTTTGTTTGTCGGGAGTGGACCGTTTCTAGAAGTACATGTGCTGAAGTCGAGGAACTGCTTTTGCTCCGAGGTTTCTAGAGATTCTCAGAAGTCGTAAGAAGAGAATTTCAGTAGACACCAAGCTGACAATTCAAACCGCTGAGAATCTGTTGTTTTTAAAGCCTAGTGAGAAGACTACCCAGAGGAAATAGAACAAATCCTTTGTTCTAGCTCTCTTCAGTACTAGACGGTGATGGGTGTCACAGAATAAAATCTCGTTTGACAAGAGCTTCGGATGAGAATTCAAGGTTCTTCATAATTCTCCATCCGAAGAACCGACTCACTAGGTTGCTAATTAAGGCAGGTTTGTAAGTTTAAGAACGTGGAGGGACAAACTCCAGAGATGGGTACACTGCCGAGCTTCAAGTCCGATTCTCAACCAAGGCGTTTACGATGTGTGGTATGGACTTTGGCCCTATGGAGGTGACAATCGGAAGCGGAGAGAAAAGATATAGCGTTCTCTTCACATGTCTAACTAACCGAGCTGTTCATTTAGAACTCGCCCATTTTTTTACGACGGATAGCTGCATCGTGGCCATTAGAAGAATAACTCCACGGAGAAAGTTAGCTGTCACAAATTCACACTGACAATGGGATAAACCTGCGGAGTCCCGACAAAGAATTGAGAAAGTGCCTTCAGAAGTTGGACCCTAACAAGCTCGAGGATGAAATGTCTGTTAAAGGTATTCCGTGACATTTCATATCTTTCTCTGCGTTTCATGCGGGCGGAAATTGGGAGAGACATGTCCGATCCATTAAGTCGGCCATGATGACCATCCTGAAGTCCAGAACGCGCATAGAGGCTATAGCGAACAATAGACCGCTGAGAGAGGTGCCCGTATATGTGGATTTTCAAGCAGGCCTTGACTCCATTCCATTTTCTAATTGGGAGCTCAAGCAGTAAGCGGCCGCCGGACGAATTGAACCAGGCTGATCTAGACTTACAAAGGTTATGGAGGAAATTCCAGGCATTTGCGGGCATGTTCTGGAGGCGTTGACTAAAGGAGTTTCTTCCTACTCTGTAACGCCGTACTAAATGTCACCGAATCAAACCGTTAGTGGACACAAGAGATTTGGTAGTCGTCCTTGACGAAAGTCTGAGAAGGGGGGCGTTTCTTGGGGTACGTAACTGAAGTGTTTCCGGGAAAGGATGGCACTGTACAAGTAACGGAAGTTAAGATGGCACGGAACTTATAGGAGACCAGCGGCTAAGTTGGGTAAACTGGACTTCAAGACTTCGAAACTAATCAAGATTACAGATTCTCAGAGAAATCGGGGGAAAGTATGTTCTGAATACTTGTAAACACATTATTTGAATTATTATGTACTTTTTCTTATTTCCGTTTATAAAAATCAAGAGTTGGTTTCAGGCTTTTTTGGAAGAAATAGGTCTTATTTGGCAGTTTTTTTGTCTGTCATATTTTTACAAAAAGTAATTTCTCTCCTGAAAACGTTTATTTTCTACATTTCCGAAGTACTTAGCCTGTCGCGTTTGTGGAACAAGGAACTCTGGAGCTGCTCCAGCTGTGGGTGGTCATACCTCTATGTACTCACTATTGACGAATTTTAAAATTACCTTCTGAGTTTATCGAAAGCGTGAGTATAATCAGGCATTTCATTTGGTTAGCATCTGAACTCGTAGTCTTTCCGTGCTTCATACCACTTGGTTCTTTAAAGTTATCAAACCACTTTTTGCTTTCCTTAAATCCAGCTTTGTTTTCTGTTGAGGTCTCGGCCTCGGCCTTCTCGCAGATTAAATTCTCGATCACAGTTATCACATGGTAGTTACTTCTTAATCCACACAAAAAGTAACATAGCCGTTGCTTTGATACTATCGTGATTCTTGTAACTCCACCTTAAAAAATGATCTAAGCACACTCGTACAGTAAGTTATTCGTAATCCAAGGTTTGACTCTACTTGCAAAAAAAAGACAAACATGGTAGGTACTGTAAGTAATCTGAGATTATGAAAAATGTCGAATGCTTATCGAACTATGAAATAACAGTCCAAATTTCAACACAAACAAACACGTATTTCTATAAGAACGTCACAAACAGGACTGAATGAAAATCCGACATTTCATATAGAGCGAACTGTACATGAATTACATTAAAGTCAGTCATATCTATGAAGTTCAAATGTAGATAATAAATTCAAACAAGCTAAGTAGTTTTCCTTGTTTTTATCTACGAGTACAAATTTCCTGTACATGGAAGTGAGATTCTCGTACACTAAGAACATAATCGTAAAGTGGGGGCCGTTCCTGAAAAACACGGGCATAAAGCCCTTCCACAGCGCAAGCACGCCTTCTTTCGTCACGACCTTGATCCACACATCCACAATGCCCCTGTACTCCGGCCTCCCTTTCACGACCGCCATGTTCTGTAGCCTGAAATTTCATTTGGCAGCACCACTTAAACCGCCCATCAATTACTCACCTCGTTTTTGCTATGTCCGGGGGCAGCACGCACATAGAGTTCACCAAAGCTGAAAAAATGCTCGCCAGCACGTAGCACGCGTTATCACTGGCTATCTCTAAAACGTTGAGTTAATTCGCATTGATTGTTTTTAGTGGTTATGGTGAATGCTTGCCAGCGTCATACCGTACTTGATCATAAGCTGCTTGGCTTGACTGTAGCTGACAAGCTGCGAAATGTTGACGATGACGGATCGAAGCACCGTGGGGTAAAGACCTCTATACAACACCGTAAAACCTTCCTCCCTAGAAATTCTCTTGATTGCGTTAAATACACTGGTGTAATTCCTTTTCTTGTCCGAGGGTAAGTTTCCATCTGCTGCCATCCTCGTGAGGGCTACATCGGCTGGAAGACCGGCCATACCACCCATGATACCAGACACAACACCGCAGAGACATTTAATCAGTATATTGGGAGGTATTCCTTCTCTACGAAAAAATATATTAGATAAAGCAAAATTATTAAATCATACAAAAGTTGTACTCAGTAAAGTAATCGATCAATGTTTGGAAAGCACCTAGACGTACTCCCGTGTACGTTGCTTGTCGTAGAAGGCTTGCAGATAATCCATTGTAAAGCCCAAAAATTCCTTCTTGGCGAACTATTTCCGTGATGAGTTTCTTAATGGATACTGTTGGTGTCTTTTTCCCCTCTTCAAATACTTGAATACGAGTTTTCAGAAGTTCTAGGGGGTAAGACACTAAGCTTGCTCCCATACTGCATATAAGGAAATCAATCAAATTACGTTTCAATGTCGTACAAGATGTGGTTATGTAGATACTAAACCGTCATACCCAGAGATGGACGCTATCGCAAATTTGGCAGAATTTGGGAGGTCTTTCGAATCGACCATCGCAGAAACGTCAAAAGTGATAAGCCGAAACAAAATCAAGCGCGCGATAGCGAATAAACAAAGTTAAATGTCATTCGATTGCAGACTTTCCCTTATATAAATTAGTTCCGTGCGAAAGATGGTCAAAATCGGCATAAACGGCTTCGGGCGCATCGGCAGAATGGTGCTGAAGTGCTGCATAGAGAAGGGGCTGGAGGTAAGGCTGAACATGACGTGTCGCACGCTCCAAAATCCAGCTGTGCTGTTTAAATTCAGAAATGCAGTAGTGTTACTCCTGCCTCGCAGGTCGTGGCTGTCAACGACCCTTTCATAAGCCCAGAACACATGGCGTACTTACTGAAGTACGACTCGACCTTCGGCAGATACGCTGGAGACGTCAAGACGCTTGGCACTTGCCTAATGGTTAACGGTAAGGTTTTAAAACATAAGAAACCCAATACGGAACAACTGTCTTTTTAGGAAACCGCATAGAGACCTCTGCCGAAAAAGACCCGAAGAAGATACCCTGGGCAAAAAGCTGCACCGACTACGTCGTGGAAGCAACCGGTGTTTTCACCTGTTGCGATAAAGCTTCTGTAAGTATTTGTAATATTAAACTGTATCCCTATAAAAATCAGCCTTTTTATTAGCTTCACCTAGAAGCAGGTGCAAAGAGGGTAATCATAACGGCCCCTTCCAACGATGCCCCATGTTTGTTATGGGCGTAAACCATGACTGCTATGAAACGGACATGCAAGTGGTTTCAACTACTAGCTGCACCACTAACTGTTTGGCCCGTTAGCGAAGATAATTCACGACAATTTCGAAATAGTGGAGGGGTTGATGACGACCGTCCACGCGTTCACGCCATCGCAAAAAACCTTAGACGGCCCGTCGGGGAAAGTGTTGGAGAGAAGGTAGAGGGGCCCTGCAAAACATCATTCCCTGCACGACTGGAGCCGCAAAGTCGAATAGGCAAAGTGATTCCCGACTTGGAAGGGAAAGTTACCGGTTTGGCCTTCAGAGTTCCTGTACCAAACGGATCTCTGCTCGACCTAACTATTAAGTAATAGTATTTTTTCACTTGGCCGCGAATTGACCAAAATCGCCGTTTTGTTGTAGGGTTGGAAAAGAAGCTCCCTATGACCTCATAAAGAGCCGAATAAAGCAAGCGGCCGAGGGCTACATGAAAGGCATCGTGGGCTACACCGAGGACGAGATTGTATCGTCAGATGTCATAGGAGACTCCAGATCTTGTATATTCGATGCCAAAGCCGGGGTGCCTCTTAGCAAATGTTTCATAAAGTTGGTTGCTTGGTATGACAACGAATATGGCTACGCCAATCGAGTGGCAGATTTTATCAACTACATGTCGTCTAGGGAAGGCTGCGAATAATGCTTTTTATATTTTAAATTGGTGTACCAATCAAAATACCGAATGTTCGTAGATATTTTTGTGTACTAATTTTTTATTATACATGTATACAACGAGAAATGCAAGAGAAGATTTATTGAAGGACGAATTTTAGTTCTTATATGATTAATTGACTAAGCATTGAGTAGCATAACTATCAGATTAAGAACATACAAAAAATCAACATGGGTACTTATGAAAGTAAGAAAATAAAACTGAAAATAAGCGTGAATTGTATCATAAAATTTTCTCTAAAAGATTTTTATACAAATTTAAAAAAATAAAAATATGCATACAAAAATATAAAATACAAATAAAGCCCAAAGGCTGAAAATTGAGAGAGGGGGGAGGAGAGAGAGAAAGAGACTTATCTTACAGTTGTTTCAAAGCAAAAAGCTAGTTCGTGTCGAAACTACGAAGGCGTGCTGAAAAGTAATGCCTTTAATTTTTTATTCTGTTCTCAATATCGGTGGAAGTATTACATGTCTTGCATATTACTCGGTTGACTTTCCCGCTTTGCTTGACGCAGATTGCAACCCTCTGCCGCTAGAGAGCTCCGAATTGTGGCGGTGTGTAACTTAACTATGTCGGTGCAATGCTGTAATCGAGTTTCTAACCGTAGATAACGTGCCTCTAATTGAAAACCATAGAAGAATGAAAGCTGTGTACTGTGATGATTGTATGAACATTAGTAGTATGCGACGTTGGGTTGTTGGTGCTCGTAATGAAGGAAACGGTGGTGCTAACCTTAACGTCTGTGACAAAGCTCGGAGTGGACGACCGCGTACGGCAACCGACGAGACTCATCGGAATCGGGTTGATGAACTCATCAGAGAAAATCCTCGGATAACACAGACATAGCTTTCAGGTAAGTGTGGCATATCACGAGAGCGTGTACAGGCCATGATTGCAGAACTGCGGCACAGAAAACTGTGTGCACGGTGGGTATCTCGAATGCTCACTCCGGACATGAAACAGAGGAGATCAGACATCTATCAAAAATTTCTTTTATGTTTGGAGTGTGAGGGTGATGGGTTCCTTAACAACATTGTGACAGGTGTTGAAAGCTGGGTTCACTATTTTGATCCCGAAAACAAGAGAGCATCAATGCAGTTCTGCCACAAAGGATCACCGACGCCAAAAAAGTTCAAGGCAGGCAAAATTATGCTTACAGTGTTCTGGGATGTTCAAAGTGTGGAGCATTTGGAATTCATTCCTAAAGGCATCATCATAAACTCTGCAAAGTAGTGCGAGATCTTCAGTAAATTGAAAGCACGAATTTGAAGAGTTCGTCCACACATAGAGCACCCTCTCCATTAGCATGACAGTGCCAGACCATACACGAGCGCTGCGACATCTGCAACACTGTCATCGATCATCCTCCATACAGTCCCGACTTGGCCCCATTCGATTTTCATCTGTTTGCCAAAACTTAAAGAACACCTTCGGGGAGTAAACTTTGATAGTGATAAAGCGGTGCAAACAGAGGTGATCGTATATTCTACAGTGAAATCAACAAACTGGTCTAGAAATGTCAGTGACTATGTATAGAATAAAGATGTAGAATGTTAATAAAGTTTGTTTTATTTAAAAAGCTTTAAGAGTTGTTACATAAAAAAATTCGAAATCATTACTTTTCAGTATTATATGTGGGTTTCCACGCTTCTTTTGGCGGAAAACTGCTCTTTTCTTTCAATTTTTGTCATGTGAGAGGTGACCTATTTTAGAAAGAAGCGAACGAACAAAACGCCGGCCGTAGTAGTCCAAAATGGCTTAGTGACACACTCATAAATAGAATGACATTTTATCTATGGACAATAGTCCGGTGTAGTTTGAAGAAAATATTTCACTAAACTAAGCTTTAGATCCTTTCTAACCCAAGTAGGATAATCCACTGCCCTTCACGAAATTCCCGTATCTTAAATTCTAAAAGAGGTCTATTTGTAATCAATAGATTTTCATCTGTTGAGATTAATTTGGACTGTTCAAATAAACATGGTTTGTATCTGTTCAAAGAATATGGTATTTTCTTTTTGGTTTATTACCCAAATGGGTTTTCCGTTTTTTGTTTCCATATGTCCCTATCTAACCAGTCTCCTTCTTCCAGACTTTTTTCTTCCAATTATCTTTCTTATATATGTTTCCCAATTTAAGGCTGGTCGCCCTCTTCCTCTTTTATCTCTTAAAGACCAATCTGTAATCTTCCTTGGTCATCTATCTTCAAACATTTGTTTTACGTAATCCTACGAACGTAGTGCTCGATTTTCTAAACTCTTAATGGTTGACTAAGTTACTTCCATCTTTTCCATATTACTTCTGTTCTCATCCTATCCCTTCTGGTAGTTTTTAGACATCTTCTTAAGTATTCCAATTCTACTACTCTAATATTATCTCGAACATATTTCATCACTGGCTACAATTCTGCTCCATAGAGTGTGATATTTTCTACTATATTATGGAACATAATTTTCTTTGGGCCTATACTTAAGTTGTCACTCCATAGTGGTCCGTGTAGATTATTTGTTGTTGTTTTTCCATCGTTATTCTTTTGGAGATATCCTTCTCATACTTGCCATCTGAGCTTATAATTGTTCTAAGTAACTGAAATTGTTGCAGGGTTCAATATCCTGTCCGTTAACACTTAACTTCCTTGTCGCTCTTTCCACACGTATGTATTCTGTTTTTTAATATTTAATCCTCCTTATTCAAATTCTTCTTTAAGTTTTTTTAACATAAATTCTACCATATCTTCCTCGTCCTGTGTTATTTATTTTAAAACCCATTCCTGCATTTTGTATACCATGTTCAGGTGTCTTTCTCTCTCTCTCTTCTATATATATATATATATATATATATATATATATATATATATATATATATATATATATATATATATATATATATATATATATATGAATATAAACAGTCATCTTAAATATATGTAATAATGTAATGATAATGATATAATGATAATGATGTAATGATAATGATAAGAGCGGGGATAGACGACACTCTCGTTTCAACCCCTTGTTGTTGTGATTGCCTTTGTCACTTTATTTCCAATTCTGATCACTCTTTTAATCTGTGTAGATCTTGAAAAAGCTTATGATAACATACCTAGATGTACGATATGGCAGGTGATCAGAGAAATAGGAATAAGACAAAAATTGATAAACCTGATAAAAAGAATATACAAAAATAAACAAACAAAGATCAAGAATAAGGTTTGAAACTCATAAAATGGCGTTGACTGATAATTTCTGTAAAAATTGAAAATGGGCAAAAGTGGTCTAAATCAATACAAATTGGTTTATGGAAGCATATATGGATTAAAATGGATCTAAACTGAAACAAAAAGGCTTATGATGGCATATATGAATTGAAATTAAATAAAAAAGAAATTTTCAATCCTTATATACAAATTTTCTGAACTTATATTACATTTACATAATACTTATCAAAATTTAGAAAACTGGACCCCCAGTTCGATCCATTATACAATTAATAATAACTAAATATATTTACAAATTGGGAAAAAAAAATTCAGATTGCAAGACTAACAAAATAAAATAGAAGGGGTTCTGGACTCCCAGGTCACTCAAGAAATCTATAAATTTACAATTTGGATTTAAATATAAACCGAACCTAACCTAACCTAAATAATGTGCACAAAACTATTATTGTTGATTATCGCTGCATTGATGGTAGAAACGTAAGAGGATTTCATGGTTGTTGCAAGTTGGTTTGTTGCAGTGTTCACAGGAGTTCTTAGTGTTCTTTGGCAGTTTCAGACGAATTGCATCAAGGATCTTCATACCGTTTGCTGTCTGTTGGTGGAGCATTTTCAATTGCGAGTTGCTGATACTAGGAGAATTTCAAATTGATTTTCAATTTTTTGGCTAGTTTACACATGGTTTTTCAAACATCCTTCAGCCAAGCAGTTCGGGCTCTACGTTTAAGTTAACGTTGGACAAGTTGGAGTAATAATAGTTTTAGAACAGTCCTTTTAGGAGGTTGATTATTTTGAAGCCAGAGTGGGCGTTTCTGCTTATAGAGTCATCTAGGAAGGAGCCAATCTTCATAGGCCATTTGTGAGTTCTATCTATCAGAAACGATCTTTTATGCTCTAGTCAGCAACGTCGACCCCAGATTTAAGGTATTGTAGGCTGATACCATGAGAGACATTCTATCGGGATTGTCTTCTTTAGGAATGGCTTTGTCTCGATGTACGGTAGACATTACGACTATATCTTTCTTCTGGCGGTATGAGACGGGGACCATATTCTCAAGCTCAGAAAAAAGGAACTTGGAAGGGTTCTCATCCCTTCCTCTCTTTGTTATCATCTCCTCCGAAATTTCCTGCCGTGACTTCCTAATTGTGCCCACAATTGACAGCTGTCTATCCATCAGATCTTTTAAAGTCCCATGCTTGCAAAGAAATTGTCACAACAAAATGTCCTCCCAGATCCATAGTAAAGTTCGACCAAAACTTTTACGTTTTCAACGTACTAAGGCATTTCTAAGATGTATTTTGATGCCGTATCTGTCACCGTCCACACTTTTAAGACATATTGTCCTGGATTGACCTTCATAAAAACTTTTATTATTGCCTGCCTTCTTATAGAAAGTAATTAAAGTTTCGTTAACAGTTAGATTCTCTTCATGGTAATACAATTTTCCAATTTTTCTGCTGACGGTATCGAAGACGTAGGGTACCGGCTTAGATCTGGTCAAAGACGATCCTTTGACATCACGAAAGGGTAAAATATTGACCATTAATTGATTTTATGGTCCAAAGTATATAGGCTTGGCCTTTATCATTGTGGTGCGCGCCAGACCACAAGAGAATCCCGAAGAAAATTTTTGGTTTTGCAACGTCCACTTTCAATCAACGTTTTGGGGATGGCTTTGATTAGAAGTTTGTATAATTTGGTGGCCATAATCACTGGCAAAGTTGTAAATTCTTTAAAGAGCGTTATCATAAAAAAAGAGGTAAGAAACCTCAGAGACGATTAAGTCCTCTGTGACCAAATCATACGTATCCGGCCTTCTCTTGTAGTTGCAGTGATCCAATGTTTTTACCTTGTTGTTTGGTGGTGTTTTGTTCTATATTTTCCTAGAACGATCTTATTCTATTCTTCCGGTTCATCCTCAGGCTGAAATTTCTCCAGCACAGGTGGTTAATCCTCATCAGATGAAGCATCTTCCAGCTCCATCCAATCTTCCGGCTGCTCATTTGCCGCAACTTCTGGAAAAAGTTCGGAGTCTTCCCCAGTTAAGATTTTGGCCTTCAGGAACTTCTAACTGCTCATCTGCATTCTTTTCAATCGGAGGTAGGCGTTGGTGGTTGACGTTTCGGGAAGTTTTAACAAGCAACAAGAAAATTACGCACAGTTCAGAATTCTTCAGTGACTAAAAGAAATAAATAGCTGATTAGGCTGAGTTAATGAAGTGTGTTAGTTTAGATGATATGTAATAATGTCCGACAATATTAAAAAAAACTTTTAGCATATATTAATTATTCATAGAATAATGAACAGAAAGGTTTTGGACATTCGAAGCAGTTTATTACCATATATTAACAGTAAATACCATATTGACCTTGGAACAGCTGCCAAAACTAGTCCGTAATGTAATATTATTTAAAATGCATATTTTCAATCTTCTTTTTATTATTTTTGACACAATTTGATAAAACGTATTACTAGATTCTATTGATGACAATAAAAATCTATCTCTATGAGATACGAAATAGCAAGAGTAAAAATCTAGACCAGAAACATTTCTCAAATTTTGGATCACTTGGAATAAAGCCTGACCTTCAATATTATTCGACTTTCTAATAGAGACTTTGGGTTCTAAGAGTTTTGCATGAGCCTCAGGGCTCTATATATATGGTATAAAGTCTATATTTTCAACGAACTTAAAAAGTTCGTTACTGAATTCTATATGTCTGTCGGTCTGTCGGTCTGTCGGTCTGTCGATCTGTCGGTCTGTCGGTCTGTCGGTCTGTCGGTCCGTCGGTCTGTCGGTCTGTCGGTCTGTCTGTCGCTGTCACAAAATTATGGATTTTTTAAAATTTGAAAATAGATTCTTATAGGAAATTTTACGCTGATTTCAAAACCGAAATCAAAAAGTTTCTATCTCGAATAGGTTTCGAGATATTCGGCTTCGAATTTCGGGAAAATTTTCGACATTGCGATTTTAAATGTGATTCTTATAGGAAATTTTACGCTGAATTCGAAAATTAAGAAAAAATTCTATGTCGAATAATTTTCCAGATATTCGATTTCGAATTTTCCCCGAAATTCGAAATCGAAATCGAAAGGTTTTTTTAAGTTCGTTCTGGGATTGCTTACAGAGCAATCTCTTCGCCGGCCCCATGTTTTTTCTTGAAGTCACAACTCAGTACACCTATATAAGAAATCACACGCAGAATCTTTCTATATGCTATGACATTTTTATACTCTCGTATTTCCTGAATCCCGATATTTTTTCCTGTGAGAGGAAAGCCAGAGTGATGAAGAGGATATATTTATTACAGAGATAACTTGACAATATTGATGTGGTTTTTTTTGTGGTGATGAAAAAAATAATGAAATTGGAGTTTCCCCCTCAACAAGCCTTCAACATCCCATGAACCTGATTTTGAAGAAAAAGATGATCAACCGCTCAGATTGAACCAGTAGGAGTTAAGTGATCTCATTCGAGACCTTGACTTGTCACAAGAGAATGCGGAACTTCTAGTCTAAAAGTTACAGCAATGGAATCTTCTTCAACAATGATGTTAGAGTCTCCAAGTACAGACAACGTCAATGTCCTGAAACCACCAATTGATTCTCTGTAGATCCAACCACCTGGTAGTTTCGGATGTAACTGTCATTAAAAAGAACGATCACACTTTTAATGTTGTCAGGATATGTAATTAATATTTACCGTTTTCTCTTAACCCTTTAAAATGAAAAACTTTGACCTATTGTATATCACAGAAACTAAAGCTAACAAAAATTTTTCTTTGTCATAATCGTTTTTTTAACTCAAAATTAGTGAATTGTCTCATGAAGTGAAGAAAACATAAAACAATTTTTTTGTGGCCGTGGAATCTGTATGAAGGAATAAAGACGTTTACTTTGACCAGGTTAGTTAAGAGTTAGATGTCGGTGAATGAGCATGTAATGTGTAATCATTGCATTTGGAATGAGTGAGTGATTGGAGCAACGAATGCTTATTAAATTATGTTGCTAAAGTTGGAACAATTATCCACAGAAATTATTTAGACGATGATTCTGGAAGTTTTCGGAAACGACATGAGTGCATTATGAATAAAGGCACGAAACAAACGATTAAGAGATGACAAGTAATCTGCTGAAAGCAGACTAGCAATAAGCAGAACACCGAAAAACGTTAAACATATACAGACTACAATCAACAAGGGTCGGCGACAGTCCTAAAACCAGTAAATTATTTGAGAATTCCGAAAACTAAAGTGAGTCAAATTTTAGCGGAATATCTTAGTATAAAATGGCAAAATGTTTTCACGACTACTATTAATTATTCTCATACTGCAAATGATAATGATTTGCTTGAAATTGCCACCAATTAATCAGATTTCCACAAAAAAGTTATAAGCGGAGATGAAAGGCCAATCAATAAACCAGAGCTTCATCGTCTCAATGAATTTGCTATGTCCGAAGAAATGTGTATGGCATTCCAAGGTGTTTATTCTAAAAGTAAATGTTTCTTGTAGCTTATACCATTTTATTGTAATTATATTTTTTTGGGTTATATGACTCGATAATCTCAAAACAGGTATTATATTATATATTACGTATTTATTTCAGTGTTATTGAAATTATAAGGAAAATAGATGTAATTGTGCTTTTGATATGCACTAGTTTTTTGAATTTGTATAAAATCAAATTACAAACTTCTGAGATATTCAAAAAAGCAATTTTATTAAAGACCAGTGTATTAAAACGTGCCCGGGCCCTAAGACCCAGCAGACCGGGTAACTCTATCTTCTATCACCAACCCTCCTGATGGACCTGAGTCTGGTAAAGGATCAAAAGTTTAAGTCGACAGCGAAGTTTAAAGGTTGAGACAACACAGGTTCTTTAGGAGCAAACACAGCCTTGTTTTCAAAGTCGGAGACTGAGACTTCTGAGATAGCTGGAATAAAGACAGGCAGAAAAATAACACCAACTGTATTTTAGCCAAGTTCTACCTATTATTATAAAAGAAACATTTTTTTACTAATTTTGACTGTATTTAAAAGATTTATTGATTAAAATAATAAATAATCACATGAAAGCTGCTCTATCTACAGGGTGGTATCCAAAAGTAGTAGGACTGATTTTTAAAAAACAAAATTATTGAACTTTTGGTACATCGACTTAATACTCTTCAAAATAGGCCCCTTGGGCAGCCACACACTTCTGGTGGCGAGCCTTCCAGGTCGCGAAGGCCTTCTGGAAGTCGTCCTCCGGGATGCTGTTCAGCGCCCTCGTCGTTGCCGCTTGGACTGCTTCCACCGAGTCGAAACGATGCCCCTTGAGCTGCCTCTTGATCCGGGGAAACAGGAAGGAGCCCGGCGGTGCCACATCAGGGCTGTAGGGGGGGTGAGGCAACGTGGAAACGCCGAATTTGGCCAGGAGATCCCTCACAATCCACGCGCCGTGGTACGGGCGTTGTCATGGTGGAGCTTCCACTTCCCCACCAGGTCTGGTCGCACGCGTGTGATTCGATTTCGCAGCCGTGTGAGCACTTCCACGTAAAATCTTGCATTTACAGTCTGTCCAGGAGGTACAAACTCCTTATGGACAATGCCATGACGGTCAAAAAATGCAATCAACATCGATTTCACTTTCGATTTCGATATTCTGGCCTTCTTTTTACGAGGTGATTGTGCGGTGTGCCACTCTTCGCTCTTACGTTTTGTTTCCGGGTCGGATTGGAAGACCCAGGTTTCATCTCCGGTGATGACATTATCGAGAAAATGTTCGTCTTCTTCCAAACAGTTCATTATTTCTTGGGAAATCTCAACACGCAGTTCTTTTTGCTTGTCACTCAACGCTTTCGGAACCATTTTCGCGCACACTTTTCTCATTAAGAAATCCTCTGTGATGATGCGTTGGACTGTCCCGTACGAAAGATTCAGCTCATCACTAATTAATTTAATGTCGGTCAGAGTTCAAAAGTTGCTTAACTTTCAGCACATTGTCGTCCGTTCGCGAGGTTGACGGACGTCCGGCGCGTTGGTCGTCCTCGACGAGCTCCCTCCCCTCCCGAAACAACTTGTGCCACTCAAATATCGAGGAACGGCTCATGGTATCCTTCTTGTAGGCCTGCGTAAGCATGTCCTTGGTTTCGCTCTCTGATTTTCCAAGTTTTTAGCAAAACTCCAAATTTCGCTCCATCGCAACTGACGACGAGGCGTCACAACAGGAGGTCACTAAAACAGTGGTCCACACTCAACTAACGCACACAGGCGACTGCCGCAGGTCGAAACCTGTTCCCAAGGCTCCCCTCCATAACGTCCGGCCTTGCAGACCCCCCTATCGCTCCGCGCGCGAAAAAAGACAGTCCTACAACTTCTGGATACAACCCTGTAATAACTGATGTTAATAGTAATGTTAATCGATTATATTTGCTAGATTTACTTGTGCTTCTACTACCATTTTCATTTTCGAGCTGCTTGACTTGTTATAGGTCTAAAGAAACTAAGATACTGTTTAATTTCTTCTTCAATTTTTGAGACTATATGCAATCCTTCCAATAAACTTCTTTTCGCTTTTAAGAGAGTTTTATTAGACACTTTCGCTAAAAGTCATCGTGTAAGTAACAACATTTAGCGTTAAACTCTCTAACTTGTCCAATATCCCTTCCTTTTTATTATAATTTGTCATATGCAGAAATATCTCGCTGTAGTATGTATGAAGACAATCATTCTGTAGTTTAGAGCATCTTTACCCCTACGCTAGGCTGAAAACTATTTCGTTTTTATAGTTCCAATGGTGATTTTGTATTTTTTTAAGTAACCGATAGATTCCACAACTTTTAATCTTATAGATTTCTTCTTGAGCGTCTCTTAAAACGCAAGTAGCTCTCAAATTTCGTGATATCTGTAAGATTAGTTTTTATGTCTTTTAAGTCTCCATATTTTGTAGTCTTGTACAATCATGAAATATGTGACGTTTTCAATGTTGTAGCTCCAAACAATTTTTTAATTTCTGTGTTGGGTTGTGCGAATTTGGCTTGATTTTTGTTGATAACTATCTAAGGTTAGTATTGAACATACGCAATGAACAGTTTTTTATGGTTTTTTTTTGTTGCCTTTTGTTTTTCTGTTTATTGTGCGTGTAAACGTAATCGATGGTCGTTCAAATAAGGTGTCTCTAATAATCGAATATTTTTGGTTTATATCTGTGGTAGCCATATAGTCCTCTTTAAAATACATGTGGGATTTGTCGTAATTTTTTTTATATTATTTGTTAATTGGTTTAGAAAAAAGCTATCTCTCTTAGCATTTACCTTTATTACCATATGTGTAAATCTTTGTAGTGAGATGTCCTTGATTTATACAAAGTGTCTGTCAATACTTTACAAAACCTATAAATGCTTTTATCAGCAACCATCGCTAATGATATAAAGCATTTTTTCAGTTTGTAGCAATGCTTTGATGGTCCATCTTTTTATGTTAAAGAGAATTTGCTTACAAACCTATTATATATTTCACAATAGTTAATCCACATTGAGGAGCAATACTAACCATCAATCAAATTGCCCTGAAAATGCTTTTTCCCTTTCTGCACAATATTTTGCTTTCGATCAGTTAGATAGTTTATATTTCCAAAAATTTCACTGTTAGAATTTTTCTTTTTTTGAGCTTAAGCATAATTTACTTTCTTTTGCCTTAATAATCATTTTGTTGACAGGTATTGCATTCAAAACTTTTAAAAGTAAAATATTGGTGCCGAGAAGCAAACTTATTTTACATAATCCCACTCGGATTCATTTTGTCGTTCCATCAATAGATGGAACTATTCGGGATTTTGGTTTTCACCATTACATGCTACGTACTTTATTAGAAAAATGCTAGCTCATTCAATTCTGAATGTATTACCAAAGTAGTAATCCTTGTAAGTACAGTTTAGTAAGCAGCGTGGACAAAAATACAATTTTGAAATCTGTACCTCACAGTTGAAATTAATAATCAGTAAAAAGAGTATATAAGTTTATATTTCAATTTCAAACCATTATTAAAGCTCAGAGGTAAGGTGATTAATTACTTTTTACGACTCCACAATAGAAGGGTGATTATGGTTTCGTTGCAACTTTATAAAATTTCAGCGTTTGCTTCTCTTAATTAAAGGTTCTTTTACTAATGAACGGAATTCAATGCTTTCAGTACTTAGTGAAGCTTTATCGCTGTTGTGGAAATATAGCAAACTCATGTAACTGCATAAACTACACAAATATTTTGAATGCGATCTATTCAAAAGCTGTCACACGAAGTATTTGTGTCTCTACTGCCATTAGTAGCACAGATCTACAGTATGCTCTTGTTTTTGTAGAAGCCAATCTACAGATCAGTTGTTAAAAATTTTATAGTTGCTATAGTAATGATTGTATTTAAATAAGATGCTACTTCATGCAAGAATTATTCAATTTAATAATTAAGATCTTCTAGGAATAAAATAAATATAAACGTTCCTGTAATATTTCTTATATTCTATAAAAAAACCAAACGAAAGCAGTTATAAAGCAAATTAAAATAAATGTTATTGTTGTAAATTCGATTAGTCGCAACTACAATTCACCTTTAAGTGAGGGGATGACGTTTGATGTTATCTTGCTGATTGTCTTTAATCTAACTTTCTTAGAAGTCCCAACTTCATTAATTTTGGTACCCAATGGAGATGTACTTGCTTTTGAACTTTTGGTAGTCCTTACTACGCGTCATAGCAAAATTTCTTTATTACCAATATGCTCTTGAGAACATTTGAAGAAATTTACACTCAACAAGGCTGCTCCATTTTGATGTTGAAGCAGCTGCTCCTTGGAGGGACATGCATTAGGTTCTTTACAAATGGTTTTGGTTTGATATTTCAAACCTTCTCTCTAGTGTGCTGCCTGCTTGTACTACATCCATGGATCAGCTTCTTGATCATTTCTAAGTACATGTCTACAACTGTGTCGCTATCTGAAACTAGAGTAATTTGATTTACAGGGTTTACTAGCCAATACCTGTCCCCGGGAGAAGATCTTTACCGGGCCCCTAAGGTATTGTTTTCACGCCAGCGGTTGAGGCCCGGACTGAGATGCGTACGGACCCGGTTTCCATTCCCTGAGTTTTCTGATACCTGGCGGGTGGCCTACTCAGTCACTAAAAATAATTGAGTACCTGCCCTCGCTCGAACAAGGGGCAATAATGGCGGTTGTCTAAGCGTGGGGCTTGCTACATCATTCCACCCCAAGAGGGTGCGCGACGACCCCCGGCAGAGAAGGCAAACACATGAGAGCCTTCACCTCCCAGTTCGTAGGTCGTGCTTTTACTCAGGGAGTTAGAGCCGTGGAAAAAATATTGTTTTCTATATCTTTATGAGTTAATAGGTGTGCAACTCGGCTTTGGTCAAGTTCAACTTTATTGAGAAGATACTTGTTACAAACATTAATGATCGAAACATTCGCCATTAATATCTATGATCTTTTGCCATTTATCGGGTAAATGATGAATGCCTTCGCGATAGAAACTTGGTGATTTCGAAGCAAAATAGTCATCGAACCATTTTGCGCATCTTTCGTGAACTGTTGGTCTTTCAAATATGACGACATCGATCTGAATAAGTAATCAGAAAGAGCCAAGTCTGGAGAATACGCCTCATGTTGCACAAATTTCCAGTCTAAGGTGAAGATGAGTTCCTGGATTGGTTTTGCTTTATGTAGACGAACATTGTCATGCAACAATATCATTTTCAGCTTTCCTTGACCCATAAATGGTCTTTTTTCCTCCAGAACATCACTTAAATTGATCAATTGGGTCTGGTAACGTTCAGCTGCAACAGCTTGACCAGGTTCCAGAAGTTCGTAGTAAATGACTCCTTTGTAATCCCAGCAGACACACGGTAACATTTTTTTTGCAACTGATGTTGATGGCTAGCCTGGAACAACTCATGCTTTTCTGCGTTTAGGATTGTCGAACAAAATCTCTTTTATCACCCGTCATGATTTTGTAAAAAAAATTCTTTCTTTTGCATGTCAACTCTTCGGTTTTTGTTTTCTTCCATCAGTTTATGAGGAACCCGTTTTCCTTCCCTCTGTATTTTCCTATGCATGCAATTGAAGTGGTATTGCTTGGCGAGTAACTCCTAACTATTCCGCAAGCTGTTCTTGGGTTTGACATGGATTTTCATCCAGTAAAACTTAAAGTTCTTTGTCTTCAAATTTTTTACTGCACCGGGACGTGGATCGTCTTCATGACTAAAATTTCCATCACGAAATCTTGCAAACCACTTTTTTACTGTTGAATGGCTCATAGAATGTTCATCCAAAGCCGAATTAATCAATTTCATAGCTTGATCATCATTTTTGTTTCATTTGAAAACAAAATAGGTTACAATGGCGTAAATGTTGCTCATCGACATCCATCTCTTATAAAATTGTTACATACGGAATAACAGTTTATAAATGACTGAAATGTCATAAAAACAGCAATGGCTAAGCTACATATATCCAAAATGACGGGCTAATTGGATCAGCTAACTTCAGAGCCGAGTTTTACTTTCACACCTATTGTTATTTTAATATAAAGGTAGCTTTCAAGTTTCACAACTTGTATAATAGTTTGCCGCAGGTGGTACACATATGCGATTTGTCTCGAAAATATTCAATCAATGTTAATATAATAAAAGGAGGTTGTCTGGCCGCTAGGTAACCTGGTAGCCGATGGAAGCGGACTTTAATCCACGTATGTTGGTAAGGAAGACTTTATTAGTTGTATCAGTTTTCAGTTGAGAGTTAGGCGCTGGTGATTTGGCGCATTTAGTATATTATCGTCGTATTTGCAATGACTGAGCGAGTAGAGCAGCCAAATCTGTATCAAAATGTATGCGAGGCTGAAACATTCGGCCATAGAAGCTATTCAGATGATTCAAAAGGTTTTCAAGAACAACATAATCAGTCTAGTAGTACAAATAAAGGTTTTGAACAAGCGATACTGAAATGGTTGGGAATCAATTAAACGTGATCCGCGCATTAAAAGACCAGCAACAAGCAGAAAATGTTGAAAGTATATAGAAGGTATATAGAAGATATATTATAGTGCGGTTCAGATTTGCTATCTTGCGACATCAGGCGGTTCACAAAATTTAAATAACATTTGAAAGAGGAACGATGCTGAACCCTCGAAGAGATTTAGGCCAATACAACGATACGGCTATTTGCGATTCCAATATAGGATTCTGGCGAATTTTTTGAACAGTGGCAATGTCTGTTTTTAAAATAGCTAGCCAATGTTAACACGATGTAACCTGAAAACCGATGAAAGTGGGCTGTAACGCGCATGAGTGAATAAGGACGACTTTACTGGCCAGGAGTTAAATGTTGATGATTGAGCACATGTTGCGTGTGATCGTCGAATTTGCAACGACTGAGCAAAAAAATTATATTAAATCTGCTAAAAAGATTTTATATTTTGACAGATCAGTATGAGCAGAACACCGAAAAATGTTAAACATGTATGGACTACAATCAGCAAGGATCAGCGACAGTCCTAAAAGCAGAAAATTACATGCAAATTCCAAAAACCTAAGCGAATCAAATTTTGGTGGAAATCGTGGCTACTATTAATTACCATCATACTGCAATTGGTAATGATGTCCACAAAAAAATTATAAATAGAGATGAAATGTAAATTTATTGGTTACGATCAGAAAACGAGAGCGTCATTGTCTCAATGGAAATTTTCTGATTTGCTATGTCCGAAGAAGTGTGTGTGGAATTCCAAAGTGCTTATTTTAAAAGTGACAGGCCACATAAATATTTGTTGTAACTTGTACCATTTTATTGATTTTTTTTAATTATATGGCGCGATAATTTCGGAATAGATCACATGGAAGTTTAGACTTTTTTTCTCCTGCGAAAGCGTAAGGAAAAACGATTTTGCCTTGATATTAATCAGTTTTTTATATAAAATAGAATTACAAACTTCTGAGGCATTATTTAAAAAAAATAGCAACGTTGTTAATATAAAAAAAATCTCCCCCTTTTCCTTGGGGATCTGAGAGTTACAAAGTCTGGTAAAGGACTAGAAGGCCAGGTCGGTGGTAAAGTTTTAAGACTGATCTCCCAGGTGGTGCTACACCAGTCCTCTAGGTGCAAACACAGCCGAGAATCTAGGACTTCTGGGAAACTTAATTAAATACAGGTGAAAAAATGACATTGAGTGACATCACTTTCATCATCATCACCCAGCCTTTCTTGTCCAATGCTGGAAATAGGCCTCCTCTTAGAGGGTGTTTGGCATTAAAACGCCACGCTTGCCAGGCGTGTTGGCGAGTTGGATAGGAAAGGTATAAAGGAGGGGTGGGTTTATTTATGTATTTGTTGGAATTGCAGGTTAGGACATGATTTCTCCGGTATTTAAGGATGGGAGTTAGTCATGGCTCACATAAGGCAGGGGCGCATCCCTGAAGTAGACTCGACTGCGTCGGGATCACGGAGTGCGTCTACCTGCTACCTTACTTAAAAGTAAATTATAACTTTACCAACTGTATTTTAGCCATCATGAACTGTATTGACATAAATGAGGTCAGCGTTGTTGATGATTCCTAATATTTTTGCTAACAGTTCTCTTGTGATTCCAGTTGAAATTATTTTTAGGGTTGATTAAAATATAAAGTAGGATATTTAACATAGTATATTACATCTTTTGGCATATGGATTTTGAAAATTAGATAGATGATCCCTCTATTAAATAATAATGTGAAGTTTTTTGTTTGTTTGTTCTTTATGCGGGAATTTAACTTCTCTAAGTTGAGAGAACCCTTTATTCTGGACTTGCCACATGTGAGTTCATGGTCTTGCCCCCATCACTGCAACAGCTCTGGTTCTTAAAAATTCGAAATAAAACCCCATGGCCTGCAACACCATCAAAGAGAGATTTATTTATTTTTTATAGTCGTTCTTCGAGACTCTTTATTCATCTGTGCAATGGAGCACGGTTCATATATTGGTTGGAAATATGCATTCTAATCAACGGGTGCAAATCTAGACTAAAATATAGAATTCGTATATAAATCTATCTACTTTATTTTAATAATCTTTTTAAAAAAATAAATCCTTTAATTTATAGTAGTAATTATACAGTCAAAGCTACACCAGCTAAACAATAACTTAATAGTGATTTAGATCACTCCCTACATAACTGATCTTTCGATTGTACTATCCATTTCTTCTATGTACAAATAAGAACGTGTATTATGGGAAGACAAATATTTTACATATTGTTAATATAGAGGGAGAAATATTTTTGCTCATTTTGACAGTGTTTTGAAAAGGTTAAGACAGTAACCACGTGACATGAGTACTGCTGACTTGATGAAGTTATTAGTAATCTCATGAAAATTTTTTGCCTAATAACTGATGTTTATCCAACCATATCTGCTCCATCAAAATTCAGATACTGCTTCATTTTCTCCTTAAATTTTGTGTCTGTTAACAGTGCTTCCAGTATAAATTGAATGGTAAGAAGTTTTGTAAAGAGTTTTCTAATAAAAACAATATAATTTTTAAGCGAAATAAAATAAAAACTATTCTAGATACAGCCAAATTTTTATATTATTTTGAAGCATAGTATATTACATTACGTTTTGAATCATTTGAGTATCCATCGCGACTTCGTGTACTTTGATGACTTTGTGCAATAGCTCGGGTCTAATGTCACGAATGCTCACTCTTAATGGGTTCAATGGTTTGTGGTTTGCATACACAGTTACATTTCTTGAAATCATCCTTTCACCAAACTTTTCTTGCAAACGTCAATAGTATGACATGTGGCACAGTCTTGTTGGAACCACGTGTCCTCCAAATGAATCTCATCTACATTTAGTCACAAAAATCTGTTAACATCAATCGGTACCATTTACCAGTCACTGTAACTGCATCTCCTATTTCGTTTTGAAGAAGAATGATTTGATGATGGCAACATGCCATAAACGACACCTTTTACGGATACAAAGACTTTTGGTGAATCTCTTGTAGATTGTTTTATGCCAAAAATGACAATTTAATTTGTTTATATATCAACTTAACCAGAATAGACTTCATCTAAGAAGATATATTTTGCCCAAAATTTCAAGTTGCTCTAAAGCCCCAACATCAAATTGCGACACTTACGATGGTCCAGTGGCTTCGGTTGTTGGTCAACATAATTTTATACCGGTGGAAACCCAAATCTTTTCGCAAAATATGCCAGGTTGTTCTTGAGCACAACCAGGAATCGATAAATTTAGAGCCTCTGCAACACTATCTCTTACAGCAGCAACGTTTTCTTCATTTCTTGTAGTTCGTCGTTGGTATTTTCGGATCGTTAAGATTAAAATTCTTTTCAAATTTTTCAACGATTCGACGAATTTTTGGACAATAATCAAACGTTTTTGAAGGGTATATTTAGCCACGACGAATTGTCAGAGTATACTAAACACAAATGACATCTAGTGGCGGCAGTTATAATATTTCAAGCATGGTTGACATTTCATTTCAAAATTGTCTTTCTTACTAGAAGACTCAAAGAGACTTATAGTGATGATTCGAATATTATGGTGCTGCTCAGTTCTACGAATATTCTCCTGTACAAATAAAGTTCTTTGCTAAGTTGATAACCGGTTCAAAGCCTTTACTTATCCGATACAGCTTTTGTGGTGTATCTCAAATCATTAAAAAGCTTTTATTTTAGTGCGTGTGGTGTATTAAAGAGGATTGAGAAAAAAGTATGCATCGTTGTCTAGTATGGGGTTCAGTTTATAATTTCATAAGATTTTTTTTATTTACCTGTAGCATAATAAGCCTTTTACAAACTCTTGGTCAGATGAATAAGATGTTGAAACTACTCACTAGATTCTTTTCCCAAAAGTCATTCTATAAGTGACCAAATATTTTGTTAATGAATTCTCCGGCTTCTGTGATACCTTTCCTTATTATATACATACTTCTTTACCATGCGTCTTTCCTTGCCAATTATCAATATTGCACCGTTTTTACATCTTCTAATACATCTTTTTTCCATCTCGATCTTGTCATTTCTTTCTTGCTATATGTCCGATCCGTTTCAGTCTTTGACCTTTCACCGTTGGTTATTATTATATTTAGGTTAATTGTATAATTCTTATTTGTTCTTCTCCCCCAGTTATTTTCTATCTTCTTACCTCCATAAACTTTCCTTAAGATTTTCTTCCCTTAACATTTACATTTGGTTGTCCCTAATGTTCACACGTCACTAGCACAAGTACCTAAATATAAGAGTGTAAGTTATGCATTCTTTCTTTATTCGCTTCATTATACTCGTGATCCGTCCGTACCATATACCTTGTTTTTTTCATTTATTTTAACCCAATACTCTGTGCTGCTTCGTTCAATTTCAAAATTGTCGCTTTTAATTCTGTCTTCCTCCTTGCCAAGGTTGCTAAATAATCGGAAAATACGACGCTGATGCTTATTATGGTACACTAAAGCCGTTCTAGCTAGCTCTGCTTCCTAATGACATAATTTAGTGCAAAGTTGAAAAGTATGGGTGATAGTGGGTCGCCCTTCCTTGTGCACTTTAAATTTTTTTATATAATATTTCCTATTCTTACCATATTGTAGGATTGCTTCTGCGTTAATCTTACTAGTTTCAAGAGTTTTTCCTTTGCACTAAGTTTATTTAATACTTTATATAATTCCTTTCTGTTCTTAGTGTTAAAGACTTGTCTGAAGTCTAAAAAGACCGTGTATGTTTCTTTCCCATGTTCAGAACTTTCCGCTTGTATTTCTCTTAAACCGAATATTTGATCTATCGCTGATTTTCTTTTACTTAAGACGGCCTGGTATACACCCATCTCATTCTCTATTTTTGTTTTTAAATGTGTGGCCAAGATTTTATACGCAACATTTCTGTAATTCCCGCTGATTTATCTCCTTTTCAATAAATCGACAGGGGCACTGCTTTGTTCCAT
This sequence comes from Sinelater perroti, assembly GCA_036346155.1. Classification (NCBI taxonomy): domain Eukaryota; kingdom Metazoa; phylum Arthropoda; class Insecta; order Coleoptera; family Elateridae; genus Sinelater; species Sinelater perroti. The sequence continues at coordinate 5,274,611 of JARFIY010000077.1, forward strand.
TGCTGGACCAAATAGTTGGTGGTTCTCAACGTTATCTTGTTTGTAGTTATCTTCAATTACAACGTGTTCTTCGGTCACTTCATTGTAATGCTTTTATATTTAGTAACTGATGAAAATATTCCTTTCATAACTCTAGTATGACTTCTTGTCCTTCTACTAGTTCTCCATTGTTGTTTTTATAACATGTTGTTTTTGGTTGATATGTTTCCTCTCTTTTTTAGTTATTGGTACAGATTTCTTATTTAATTATTCTAATAAGTGTCTATTTGACTTTCAAAGTGAGCACATTTGCTACGCCCTGTTATCTTTTGAAGTTCCGCGTGTCGAACTATCTATTGATAACCCGCATCATACCACTTCAAAGCTGTACGTACAATTGAAATCTATTACTGTGACAGAAGTATATGTTAACTCACGTTTCCAATGGAAAACAACTACGTCACCGGGCCTTCGGGTGAACCAGTAGCCTTTGAAAATTACGGTTTTACTTTCAGTATTCCTAATGCACAATCAACAACAAAATAATTACAATAGCCAATCTAATCCACAGCTCGTATATCCCACGCGTTATCAAGCATAACAGTTATCTACCTTTTTAATTAGTCCGTAACCACTACTTTTTTTCAGGTGGTGCAAAATAGTATACACTAACAAATAATGAATATTGCAACCAATAATTTCAATCCCGAAGACTTCGATACGCACGTAAATGCAAATTTAATCGGAGAATTGGACACAGATACTAGCAGCTTTGATGGCACGCAAGATAACTTGACAAAACCAAAACATGTTTGGGAAACAATTACAAAACGGAAAAGAGACAACCCAGATCTGGGCTTTAATCGCCAACAACCCATTCCTACGAGTACGTCAAACGAATACGAGGTCCTCTCACAAATTCAATTCGATAATGCTAGTCAAGAGCAAGCACCTAATAATCAATAAACTAAAAAAGTAAAACCACCACCGTTTTATATCCACGGAGTAAACAACTAAAATGAAATGATTAATAATATTAATAAAATCCTAGAGGACAAACAATATTACACAACAGCCTTACCAAATGATAAAATTAAAATCAATGCTAATACAACAGACTCATACAGAAAACTTACCAAACACCTTAAAGATGAAAATATATATTTCATCATACGTACCAGCTAAAAGAACAACGTGCATACAGGGTGGCTATTCGAAACCTTTACCACTAACATATATACCAGCGTTAGAAATAATAAAAGAACTTGTACGTAACATTGTTAACATCCGTCATAGAGTGATCAAACGGCCTTTATTACTGTTCATGATAGACCTAGATCCTAAATAACAAAATAAGTCAGTTTTCTATGTAAAACATCTAAGTAATAATAAACACACCATAACTCAGTGTACCCGCTTTCAAGAACGAAAGCATATTATAATAAACTATTTATTTGTTTTAAATGCGGTGGTAGTCACGCAACCCATCTATGCAAAAACACTTTAGTCATTTGTACTTTATGCAGTGAACAACACCCTGTTAATTCCAAGGGTTGCTCTGTACACCAAGACATCCAGAAAGCCAGAAACTTAACATTCAGAGGATTCACAAACAAAACCAGACCATGCCAGTGGCCACCAAACATAACCGAATTTCCACCACTTGCAAAACAAAATGTTAACTTGAATTCAGAAGCCATGAACCATCCTTATCGCAAACCTCCTTATCGCAACTACCAGACAGAAGACCTACTCATACATCCAACGAACAGCAAACATGCATCAATCAAATGTTATCTATCTTTTTAATGGAACCTAAAGCAATGTTTTCGCAGTTTATTAGGCAAAACAGCATGGTTTTAAACATGCTCTTCACTGTTATAACTAAATTAGCTTAATAATGGCGAACTCCTTCCGTCTAGCGCTCTGGAATGCCAATGGCATATCAAACTACATACCTGAAATAGTAACATTTTTACAACTACAAGATATCGACGTGTTACTCGTTTCGGAAACCCATACAACCGCTAGAACGGTAATCAAAATTTCGCGCTATTCTATATCTCTCTCCAACCATCCAGATTGCACGGCACATGGCAATGGCCATTTTTTTCAGTTTTTAGGTACCTTCTAATGGCCTATGTTTTTTTGTTGAAGAGAATTTGCATACAAATATGCTAAATATTTCACACTGTCTAATCTGCACCATCCTTTAATGCTAGAAGATGCAAAAAGAGATTTTTTTACGAGTTTAAGCTCTACTTCTGTACTTAGCACAGAATGGATTCACATTTCTTTTTTGTTATATTTATTTAAACTTTAACATTTTCTCTGGTTGTTTTTTAATGATCCATGTTCTTAAATTTATTTTTAATTTTATTCGGGAGTTCCTATTTTACTTTCGAATAGGAAAGACATATCTTGGGGTTAAAAGTGCAAGTGTTGGCCGCGCGATAACCCGCGAAATCGGGCTTTATTTATTGCTACACATATTTCTAAATTTTAAATTTAACGCTGCGTGGTAAATTAATCCTATATAACTGAACGAAGCCGCAGCAAAGAGGCCTTTATGGCCTACTACCAGCCTCCGGGAGGGGTGCAACCCCCCCAAATACCACCACTAATGCAACCATCAGTATGGACACCGGACCAAACCTAGATCTTCCACAGCCAATTCCACCAAACATCAGGTAATTTTCCACTTCAAATGCAACAAACTCAAACATTTTACCCCCAAACCTTTTATCAAACCCAACAAAACACTCATTCCAACGCACCCCCGCAGCCACCAAAAAAACACTAATAACTGGACCACAGTTTCCTATAAAAGAAATAGAAATCTAGATGAAGTGGAAATCAAAAATAAACACCCTAAAGAGAACGAATATTGGCTTAGCCCACCCTCAACATCAAATCGCTACTCCAATCTAAACATGGAAGGTGACGATGCACAACATGAATCAAACGCTGATAACACTAACGAGAAAATCTCAAAACCTCCCTCCATTTTTGTAAATCGTGTACTAACTATTGCACCGCTAATACAACTGCTAGAAGAAAAAGTCAAACAACAATACGATGTTAAAGCTCTAGTCAATAACCAAGTAAAAATTAAGCCCAAAACACCTGAATATTACATAATAATAACAAAAGCTCTGACTGAAAAGGGAACGGAATTTCACACTTATAAACTAAAAGAAGAGAGAAATTATAAAGTGGTGCAAAAAATCTACACCACTCCATCAGCTGTAAAGATACCAAAGATGAAATTGAAAAATTAGGGCACGAGGTCACAAACATTTGTAATATAAAACAACTTGAAACTAAATTGCCTCTCCCAATGTTTTATGTCGAGCTTAAACCAGCCCCTAACTATAAAAGCATTTTTGAGGTAGAATACTTGCAGCAATGCAAAATAAGTTTGAACCCCCACGGGCAAAAAGAATTATTCCACAATGTGTACGCTGTCAGCGTTACGGACACACAAGGAACATCTGCCAGCTACCCGCTAGATGTGTAAAATGTGCAGGCGATCACCTCACGGAACAATGTCATAGAAAAGAAAAATCCGCTGCGTCCTGTGTAAAGGAAACCATTCTGCGAATTACAAAGGATGTACTATATATAAACAGTTACAAAGTAAACATTTTCCAACCCTTCGACAAAAACAGTACATACCACCCCCACAAATTAGACAATACCAACAAATACAACCGGGACTATCGTATTCACAAATAGCTTCAGTACAACAACAAAACTCTGAACCTGCTGTAAATCTCCCACAAACAAATACTAGCCATCCAAACCAACAAGCAAACGACATATGAGAATTAAAAAACATAATGTTAAAGCTATCAGAACAAATAGGAACAGTATTAAACCTATTAACAGCAGTCATTGCAAAAATTAAATAGTGGACAGACACTTACAGCTTGCCCAATGGAACGCCAACGGCGTATCACAGCACGTTGAAGAATTAAAACTATTTATTACTAGTCACAACATTGATGTGTTACTTATTTCGGAAACACATCTTACTGATCGGAGTTTTATCAAAATCCCAAATTATGCGGTTTATACCACGAACCATCCGGCGAGCATCTCGTGGCGGGTCTGCCATAATAATCAGAAACACAATCAAGCACCATCAACTAGAAAGCCGCAGTAGCGATTTTCTCCAAGCAACAAGTGTGTCAATTGAGGATCAAATATAACCCCTCAATCTCTAAGCGGCATATTTCCCCCCTAAACATGCTGTTAAAGAAGAACAATTTACAAACTATTTCAAAACCCTTGGACAACGATTCATTGCGGGCGCCGATTACAATGCCAAGCACACTGACTGGGGTTCCAGAATTACAACGACAAAGGGACGCGAACTAAACAAAACTCTGGAACACAATAACTTGCGGCACCTATCCACGGGAGAACCCACATATTGGCCCACGGACCCAAACAAATTTCCTGATTTGGTGGACTTCTGCATAACAAAAGGAATTCATCCAGTCATGCCAATATAAAACCTGCTTTGAAATTTCCTCTGACCATTCCCGAATCCTAATCACCCTGACCACTAAACCCCTCAAAAAAGAAACAACCCCTAAATTAAGCAATAACCGTACAAATTGGAACACCTTTCGGTATGTCGTAAATGTTGAACTAACCTTAAATATTCCACTGAAATCTCCTGAAAACATTGACGCTGCAGTCAAATTATTCAATGATGTCATTCAGCGGGCATGTTGGAAGGCCACGCCAATTATACCCGATACAGTCACAATTCCTGATTGCCCCTCAATTATTAAACAAAAAATTCTAGATAAAAGAAGACTTCGAAGAAACTGGCAAAGGCTGCGTACACCTGAAAGCAAACTACTACTCAACAGAGCAACTCGAGAGCTACAAGATCTCCTTAATAAAAACAAAAGCGATTGCATAGAAACATTCCTTAAAGACTTATCACCCACGGAAGCGACGGATTATTCCCTGTGGAAGACAACAAAAAACTGAAACAACTAAAAAGATTCTCTCCGCCCATCCGTAACCTCCAGGGCAGCTGGGCAAAAAGCGATAAGGAGAAGGCAAACGTATTTGCTGTACACTTAACATCTGTGTTCCAGCCACATCCTTCAGAAAATCTCCCCTAAGAAGAAGACAACCTCACTCAAACACTGTTTCAACCGTACCAACTTGAGCCGCCTATTAAAAAATTCAAAGCTGCTGAAGTTCATGAAGTCATTAGCACACTCAACCCTAAAAAGGCTCCGGGGTATGATTTAATAAATGGTAAAATACTCAAAGAGCTACCTGCCATCGGTACACAGTACTTAACTCAGTTATATAATGCAGTCCTTCAGAATGGTTATTTTCCATTTCAATGGAAAGTGGCACAGATTATACTCATCGCAAAGCCTAATAAACCCTCCAACGACCCAAAGTCCTATCGACCGATAAGCTTTCTGTCTGTAGTAGCTGAAGTTTTCGAAAAGCTCTTAGTACAAAGACTAATCTCAATTATTGATGACAAAGAGCTACTACCATCCCACCAGTTTGGTTTCCGAAAGTTGTACTCAACAACTGAACAAATCCATCGGGTAGTTCAAACAATCAATCAATCCTTTAAAGACAAGCACTACTGCTCTGCTGCGTTCCTAGATATATCACAGGCATTTGATAAAGTGTGGCATACGGGACTCCTATGCAAACTAAGAACACTCCTCCCCCTACTACTTCTACTACTTCCTAATCCTGCGATCCTATCTCCTTAATCGGTACTTACTGGTCAAATACGAAACTGCAACCACAAATCTTTTTTCGATCAACGCTGGTGTTCTCGGACCACTGCTCTATCTCTTATACACAGCAGACCGCCAGACAATACCAGAAATCACAACAGCTATATTTGCGGATGACACCGCGGTTCTGGCTACTGACAGAGATCCAGTCGCAGCCTCACAAAAACTTCAAGCCAATTTAACTGCAACTGACAAATGGTTAACAAGCTGGAGAATCAAAATAAACGAGTCTAAGTCAACTCAAGTAACCTTTACCCTGCGCAGAGATACGTGTCCCCCGGTTCAGATAAAGAACAATCCTTTACCGCAAAAAGAAGAAGTGAAGTACCTTGGGTTACATCTTGACAGAAGGCTAACATGGCGCAAGCATATCTTCAGTAAGCGCAAGCAGCTGGGTTTAATTTTAACCAAGATGCACTGGCTATTGGGGAGTAAGTCGAAGTTATCATTAAGCAATAAACTCCTTTTATACAAGGTAATTCTCAAACCCGCCTGGAGCTACGGGATTCAACTTTGGGGAACATCTGCCAACTCTAACTTAGAAATCCTAGAACGCTTCCAATTTAAAGTACTGCGCATGATTGTGAACGCGCCCTGGTTTGTGTCAAACACGGCTATCCGTAACGATCTTCATATGCCTTCAGTGAAAGAAGAAGTCAGCCGTTTCAATGCTAAATACAGTGACCGTCTTAGTGCACACCCCAACACATTAGTAATGGATCTTATAGTTCCCCAAAATCGCAATCGAAGACTCCAAAAATATATACCAAATGACTTGCCCACTAGATTCCCTACTTAATCAATATTAAGTTTTGCGTTAGTTTTAAGATCTAGTTTACAAGTTTACTTTTATACCCAAAAACTCAAAACTCATCTAGATGACAATTGTACAGAAGCATCCTACTGGGGATGCTTCTACATGTCCAAATAATCTATCACAGAATTTACTAAATGCAACTTGTGCAGATTTTAAATAAATTGGGATTTCAATAAAAAAAAATGTATTCGGGTACTTGGCATCAGTGCAACGGTAACACAGCTATTTTTCTGGCCCATAAAACGTGCGTCTAATATTATCCGAAACCAGGGCATCTAAAAATTTAACGGCATTACTTGCTCGAAAACTACGCACGAGCTCCGTTGCGTAACATATTCGCCACGCTATTTTTTAAAAAATGATAAAAAGATACTATCAGTTACCTACAGACATGATTTATTAACTCTTCAGGATTACAAATGACCCACGTCGTATCAAATCCGCGTACGTAAAAACCTGATAACCGTAATATAAGATACTCTTCACATTGCTCAACAATCGCGCAACAGTACCTAAATGCTATGAATTAGAATAAATAAACTCCATAAGCACATCGGGAATGATAACAGTTAAAAGATGTGCTTGCACGAATCCATTTACACAGGAAGACAATCTTAACTAACGAACTACAATCTTAAGTAAACCGTGTAAAAAATACATGAAAGTTAGCATTTTAATCCCTGAGTAATCAGTTGGGTTTTGTCTGAAACACTTCTTTTCTTGTATTTTTTGTACCCGCTCGTAACCACTACAAATCACACTTGTCACTCCTATTAATTACATGTAACTACATCATTTTTGGTGTTTTTCTGTTTACATGTGTCGTTAGGCAACAAAATGCCTTTATCACTAAGCAAAAGCGTACAAACTTACACTATAGTCAAAAATACTACACGTCGAATCACATTAAGCAAAGTATTGAAGGGTCGGCCCAGCCAGAACCAAACCACGTTACAGAGAAGTACAAAATGCTAGGCAGTGAAAATGATGTGCAGAAGCCGCAAACTAACATAATACCTTAGTGATCAATCTTGCCCTCCCCTTTAAATACCAAACGAGCCCTGCAATTTATGCGTTCTGCCCCACTGAAGGCTGCAAGTAAAAATACCCCTTAATTTGTACTTTCAACTCAAACGAACTAAGTTGTTCCCGTTTAGCGCACATTCTCTCTAGCTACACTAGACCTACAGCTACACTTCCTAGAAGCAACAATTAATGGTACCGCGTCGCAGTTAGCTCTAAGTACGCCGAAATACTGAAGAGTGCTCTACATCTCCAGCTGGAACTGCTCGGAGTCGTCGGTGGTGCCGTTGTGCTTGATGTGGTTGTGGTTCTGGTAGCGGTTATTCGTCCTCTTGCCTGGCTTTCCCTTCGGCGGCGAGGCTCTCACCAGCTCGTCGGGGATGTCCCACTTGGGAGGGGTCTTCGATATGGGCGAGTTGCGCAAGTTCATCAGGAAGTTCCTTTCATAGACAATTTTTGTACCTAAAACAAAACAAAACTTTAACGCTGTAATTTTTCCTAATTTGCCTACAAAGCTAAACCCTCAAGATAACATATGTTGCATGTTCCTTCAAAGATACTTGTCTAATTTCTAAGGAGTCTCAGTTCTTTACTGGAATTTAGTTGATAAAGAGTTGCCCTTGTATTTATATTACACTTCTTACATTTTGGCTTCCTATCCATGGTAAGTTACATCATAAGCTTGGATGTAGGTGATTGGGTTTCAGTGAGAGATTTAAGGCTCTATTGGTTGAAAATAAAGTTACCATAATAACTAGTTACGTTTTAAACGAAATGTGACCAATTAACAATATAATCCTTTATCCACCACTACCAATTGTCCACAAATCGTCATAGTGGCCGCCGATTGTTTGCCTCGAAAAAATAAGAAGAAGGAAAAAAGAAAAATTGTTGATTAGCTAATTGTAGTCGTCTAGATAGTTGGATAGCGGTCATACTCGGTCAAATGTTAGTTTATGGGTAACAACATCAATACAGTGCATCTCTGAAAATATTCAAATGCGACATCCTTTTTTTGAATAAAAATGTAAATGGTGCCACAAATAAGACGAGAATGAAACTTACTACGTAGCTATTGCAAAAGACCTTTTGGGAGGATAAATATTCAGTAAGGCAAATACAGTTACTTCTTTTAACGAGAACTTTAAAATATTTTTTTGCAGATTTAACGATGCCCAAAAACAAAACAGACGTAAAATTGCAAAATTCATAATATGTAATAGCAATCCTGACGTAAAATTGGAATGTGGCATCAAGCCAATTCATAACCAACATTTTTGGCTGGCCACCACTTTTTCTGGTAATTGTTATCGCAACGAAATATATATCGCACCGGAGTCAATAAATTCAGACATGTTGTAAGGCGTTACAGAACGCATTCCAAGATATTTAAAGATGCTTTGATAGCAGAAACGCTGATTCATCGCTCGCCAAAAACACCCGGGCATTTAATTTATTTTCATTCAGTGTCAGAGTTTTAGTGCGATTGGAACTCAACACGATTTTATATTACACAATAATAAGTACAGATTACAATTTGTGGTGCAGAAGATAAATGTCATAATAAATTAAACCGAGAAATGGAAAGGTCCGATACTACATCTTCCACTTTCTTCTTTCTATGTTGCACGATTATCACCTTTTTCGAAAGAAGTTATCATGTTGTTTACTTTATCTTGAACAAATTCCAAGTCAATCTTCAAACGGCCCCTTTATGACCAGAAACATTAAAGAACCACAAAGGGAGCATTACCTGTCACTTAAGGACAGAAACCCTTCTTCCGTGATCACCAGGATCTAAGTCGAAATAAACTGGGTCGTTTAAGGTAGAGCTCTACATTTGATAATTGTTAAATTAATACGAACTTTATTTAGGAAAACCTTTGTAAGCACCTTCAAGGAACCAGATAGTTAATGGGAATTAAACTGTTTTTTACAGCTCGAACGTCTGTGGAGAGATATTAAGCTTACGGTGGGGATGGGGATGGGATATCAGAAATTGTGCTATGACTTCTTAGTCGATTATTACACTTACAAAAAGCACCACGGCCTTATCTAATAGAATGTCACGAAACATATTTAAATAACACCAATACAAGTCAATAACAAGTAAGTGGTTATGCAAAATACTAATGAAAGGGAACCTTGATCTTGCCAGATCAAAGCAATAATACTTCAAGTACTTTGTTTATACGACACTTATGATAACAAATGCACCGCTATATATAAATAAACACCGTGGCCTGAAGCCGAGTGTGTCACCAGGTTTGGCCAATTACCAAGCCCTCAGGTAGATTTTGCTGCAACCGATTAGAACTGCTAAGAAATAGATGCGGCGCCACAGATACGTCGTAAAAATGCGACGGGAAGCGTTTCAATCATTCAAGCCATTAAGAGTGACCTAATTCATATTTTTCATGAAAAGAGCTCTCACAGATATTCTAAATGATAGTAAAGCAAATCAGCGCAGTCAGAAACGTTTTGAGTCATTGTCAATTAAATCATGGAGTGTTTTCGACAATTAAAAATATATTAGGAACTAAATCTTGGTTGTCGCTTCACTATCGTTAGGCAGTTTTGTCTAACTGCAGTGTATTATTGGTTGCTTATCCCCTATTTTCTAAATCTGTAAGTTTTACAAGTAACTTTCATATAGTATTTTTCCTAGTTGGTATTATTTCAAGTTTTCATGAAACGTTCAACTCCAAAACTCTATTGTATCCCTTTTAGAGTCATTTTGAATGACGTTCTTAACTATAAAGACCTCATAAAAAAATACTTGACGATACTTGAAAAATTTCTATTCAATCTTTTTACATCAACACTGTTTAAGGTATCTTTATTAAGCCCAAATGCATGGTTGAGTTTAAACTGAAGACGCAATATAAAAAGTAGTATCGTCATTGATGACCATTTAATTTCCAAAACTGAAATAATCCAAAGATACAGAATTAGCACTAGTTACCCTTCAATATGGGATGCAACTGATAAAGGCCGATTTTTGTATTTCTTTAGAACGGTGCTAGAAAATTTGTAAAACGGACCAACATCTACTGGAAACGACACTCTCAATGTTCATTAAAGATGAAGATAAATTTAATTTTGCCTTGTGAGATTTGGCAATAAATTTTGAGTACATTATTACTTGCTAATGGCACAAAAAAATACGAATCTCAAAGAAAGTTGGTCTGGCCCAGTTCAAAATTCGAGAAGAAGATGACGAACTCATTTTGCGTAGCACCTCCTACGTGGGAAGAATCATGCAAAGCCAAAACCGAAAAACTCTTTGAACATGACGTCTGTGCTGTTAGGCGACGAATCTTTTCGCACATCGCCGTTGCGTTCCAAAACCATGCTGTGCACGTCGAATGCCGACACCTCGCCGGACCTTCTCCAACCGCGCTGCGTCAGACAAACTCGATCCGGAAAGCGTTGATAAGCGCACTATCTAATCGCAAACTACGCCTCGGCCGGCGAACACCGCAATGATTCAAACCACCAGATGCGCAGCCTGGGCGGCGATAAACACGCCGGTTTCGTGTTCAAGGCTGCCTCCACGAGCCACGCGTGGGGCTTGTTTTCGTGGCCGTGATCATCCGATTGTGCCGCTTCGCATAACTGTTGCGTCACGGTGTAACGAACTCGCCGACATACTAGAAGAACGTCGCAAAATGTAGGACATCAATCTTCCCCTTTCGGCACGGCTCAACCTTCCTAAAATAAAGGTGGTAGGGTGTAATTGCGAACACTGACGACTGCAGCTTTAAAAGCCTAATGACGCATGGGTATCTTGGAAGTGGCCAAAAGTTTTATAAAAAAATATGTAGTGCGATCATAAATTTCTTACACTGCGTATACTATGATGTATCACAGCATGCAGATTTACATGGCTAGGAATTATTCAGTTTACCTGTATATGTGTGGTTCCTACTAGACGAACCAAATTGAAAAACGCACTTATATGAAGTTTTTGAGCGGCACGCGTAATCATGTAATGTAATCAAATATTTATTCAAGATGACACCCGCTTACTAATTCCTGGGAAAGTTCCGAAAAATATTGACAAAGTTGATAATTTTATCCATGAAGATTGTGGCCTAATAAACAATAGGCTTTCTAATATAGTTGGAATGATTTGAGAAGTCCAGGCATTCTTGCTTTAATATTTTTTCTCTTTTACACTTACTACTTAATGCTATGGTCTTTCTATTCTTTGGAGTGTGAGGCAGTTGGAATTAGGCCACTATATTTTTCTGCTTTTTGTTTCACTTCATGTCATCTAATGTTATGTTTTTCCTCTGCTCCTTTCACTTCTTCTATACACGTTCTCCTCGGTCTTCTTTTCTTCTTCTTTTTATAAGGTTTTGCTTCCAACACTCTTCTTACCGTATTCTCTTTCCCCATCCTCACTACGTGTCCGAACCATCTCACTTTTCCTTCCTCTACTGTATCTTGTATTGGTTTTGTTTTTATTTGAATTTTACTTATCTGATTCCATGTTTTTACTTCCTTCAGTATTTCTTTTTTGACAGAAAGCTGTTTTTATTGCGTTGAAGTCCTAATTTTATCCCACGTGTTTTCTCTTTTCTACTTACAATCAGCGTTTTCGTTTCGAGTTTGTTGATTTTCAGATTAATCGATTTTAAGCTGTTATTATAAAAAATCCAAATTTTTTTAACTTATAAAGCCCTATTTTATGTTATCTTACTTGCTTTTTTGCCTTTTTGATAGCTTCATCCACAACTATTGTGATTAGTAGAGCCTGTCTTACTCCCTTTTTTGCTTCAAATATTCGTGACTTCTCATGTTTCAATCTGGCAAAGTTCTTAGTTTGTCCATATTATTTATTTTTCTTATTTATTTGTTATTACTTTCTCGTATTCCCAATATATCTGTCCTATTTACTCTACTACAAGCTTTCTTTACGTCGACTAAACGGAGCTTCAATTATTAAGTGGCGAAACGAAGCGGAGTGACTTACTAACTTCATGTTGTCCGTCCGTCCGAGCAATAACTCGAGAACGGCTGGGAATTTCCAAATCGGCAGGTGACCAAAAAGGCTTGTTTGCTAGTGATTTTCAAACTGATTGGTCAAAGGTCTACTAGAGGGTTCTCAAATTTGGGAGACTGCTTCGCCACTTCGCTATGCGTTGCAAGCTTTGCAGGTTTATTTACCGTACTTTTAAATTTGCGTCTGTCTGTGACACATGATCACAATTTCTAGATGAACTTTTATATATTTCTATAAGATGATAAGCATAATCCAGCTTTTATATCTACAATATTCGCAAGCTACAAAAATTCCCTATAATGTCTCTTTGTTTTCGATAAAACCAATCCTACTACTTCTTCAAAGCTTTAGCTGTTCTTGAGAAATTTGTATAATTGTCGATGTGTTCGTAAAAGAAATATATTAAAAATTTAAATAAAGTAACTCCGAGTTAGTGGTAGTACCTACATAAAATAGAGATTGCATGTTTTAAAAACCAGCTGACCCTTAATCGCAAACTAGAAGCTATGGGTAATGGTTTTGCTTTCATACTGATAGATCGCATGGGTTTACAGTTCTTACTTTTTCATTAAAAGTGTTACAATTGATTATTCTTGTCCATGAATAAAGATTATGTCGTCCACTTTTTCCAATTGATGGTATTTTTTGGTATTCAGGCGTTTTAAATTTCTTAACCAAAGTGCCTGCAACCAAGAAAAGCTCCAGAAAGCTCTTAATACAATTGAAAAATTATTGTGGAGTGACTTCCAACTGCCTTCTATTCTCAAGTAGAGGTAGCAAATTCAATAAAGATGATTTAATTCTAAGATAAAATGGAAATTGTACCAAATAGTACTTCAACCTGTTTTCCTATTCAATTTTGTTCAAAAAGGCATCGATAGGTCACAAATCGGGGAAGAAGATAAACCAAAAATTTGATTTGAAAATTCATTAAATTATCCTTCAACTAATATCTCAATAAATTCACAGTATGGACTAAAAAAAAACTTTCTGCAGTGAACAAGGACAGAAACTAACACAATAAAGGTTTTATTAGAAGATGCTAAAGAATCATTAGTAGGTACAACCCTTCAGTGAATTTTGACTTTCATGTTCGTCTGTTAATAATTAAAAAATCAATAGAACAAATTAAATGTTTTTGAAAAGAAAACAGAAATAATATTTGTACACGCCTCACGACAAGCAATAAAAAAGAGATTGTTCTGAAAAGGCTATATCGAGATTAAAAAACTGTTGCAAAGTTTCCTGTTTTCAGTATTGTTTGTAGATGCATCTGCTGTTCTTCTATTGGAGCGAACGTTCACACCAGACCCTTCCTTTAAGATTTCAAAACAAATTAAAATGCTTTTCGTACAATCGTCTAGGTCCAACTGAAATTTCATTTGAAAAATTGTAATAAAACGCAACTTATTGCTTGGGCTCACATTTAGCGGTTGTACCTCCTTATACAATTGCAAAAACGATTGTTGTCTCCAGAAATCAAATTATTTCTAACATATAAATGCGTAACGTTGTTGGTTTTCGGGTTGTTAGGCCATGGTCAGAGAGAGAGACATTTCGGAAGAAAATCTTAAAATAAAATTGTTGGCCCTTGAGCTTTCGCTTTGATACTCGTTATGCGTGTGGTGGGATTGTGATGGGGGAAGCGTTGTTGACATCATAGGGTTAGTTGCTGACGTAATCGGGCCATCTACTAATGTAAATCGGGTTGTTACAGGTAACATCTCAGTACTTGTTAACGTCATTCGCTTTTTCACTACATGTTCGGTTTATTGTTCGCCCCCCGAGACCAGTAAACCAAGATTTAGAAAATAGAATCCGTCGTCCATGTGCACATTATTTTTATATTTGTAAACTTGCGTATCATCTTTGTGTAATCTGGGGTAGTTCCTACAATTAGACAAAACTTTCGGGGTCGGGATTTTCCAAAGCATCTTCAGCAACAGCTGATTTTTCGGGTTCTTTGAAGTGTAGGTCACGATGGTGTTCTTTTATTCCATAGTCCATAGTCCAAATCTTTCGTATTGTCTTCTTTATGAAACAGTCCATATTTTATGACCTGCCAGTATCATTTTAGACAGAATTGACTGGGTAAACTGCTCAATTTTTTCGCCGTATTGCATCATGCATATGTATATCTTTCGCTCATTTACTTCATGCTTTATCCGACGATTCCATTGCTTAGTCATTAACAAAACAGACACCATCAGGTAAGAGACTCCGTGAACGACGGTATAATGAATTAAAGTCTAGAATAAAACATACGGAATAGAAAAAGTTATCCCTCTCACCCCTCTGAAAATCTGATTATTTTAAATTATGGCAACAAGCCATACGAAGATTATTAAAGTATTTAAAAAATTCATTTCCGGCATGTTATTTAAAGACTAAGCTATCCCTTTTCGGGAAATTTGGTTGCAAACTATTAATTTTTGTTAAATTTTTCTCGATAAAGCTTAAAAGAATAAAGTAATCTACATTAAAAGCAAATGTAAAAAATTACAAACAATGGATTCTAAAGCATCCTTTAACTGTAGAGATCTACAAGCAACTCCAAAGCCCAAAATCTACGTTTCCGATTTAAAATTCTGTAGCAACATCAGAAATTTCTACAGGTAATAGTTCCCTATCAGTTGGTCAGATTTTTTAAAATTTACAATTACTTCTCGTATCTGTGCTTTTAATAGTCTCATCGTACAATTTTATTTAAGTTTCAATGATGTTAGGTTTAACAATACTTTTACGATCATTTTTGATCTAGATAATTTGCTTTGGAAACTACAAGAAAAGTGTAATGGCTCCTTAGCCTGTTTTCACACCTCAAAGTGCTTCTGACATATCTTGGACAATATATGGGCGTCGTGATGTACTAATAGAGGGCTTAGCGGACTGCTAATTAACTTCAGAATTTGAATAGTCAAATAAAAGACTAAGAATTGAAGTGTTCGTAATTGGAATAATTGCAGTTAAAATAGAACTTCTAAAAAAAGTTGTCACTTTTATGGTATATATGTGGAATCTGCAATTCGCCAAGTGTAGATAATAAAATTTATTCGAATGTCACTTTTTAAAATTCAAATAATTTGAATTATTAGGATATTCGAATAAATATTTCAATTATTATTCGCAGTCTCAGGCCTACCTCTGATAGCTATATATTATTATATAGACCGAGTATTTTGATAAACGAATATATCGTTAAGAAAAACCTTAAAGTGATCGAGAGGCACACATTTTAGGTATATATCCTCCTGAAAGTTGTAGTATCCTTACAGTTGGTGTTTCATTCAATGCGTGGTTATAGCATTGTACTCAAATATTTAGCTAACATGCAGATAGAAGTGATGTGCCTCCTTGAGAATTGTGGAGAGTCCATAGATTTTTTAGAGCAACGTATCTGGCGTTATTCTTATTCGGGCGGGTGTTTAAATCGCGTAGAATTCGTATATAGCGTTGTATTCTGATTGAAACAGTACATATCTTTAATTTGAACAATTTCAAATTGTCGTTATCAAAAAATGGTTTATTTTTTCTAGTAAAATTATAATGCTGTAAAGGTTCTGGTAAAAGGAAATAATCTAGTTCTAGATAGGTTATACATGAATTGTAAAAATATTGCTCAAGCCAGAGTCTGAGCGACTTTAAATGATATTTCCCTACAAAAAAAGATTACTTTCGTTGGAGGGGGGCGGTCGTAATATAATATCAAAATCTATTAATGGTACTAGATAGTAACTAGAGCAGTCAAAAAGAATTATGAAGAAACCTTATTAAAAGAATTGCTTATTTTTGTATCACCGAATTTAGATTCTGATCATTTGCCATTATTCTGACATTGAATGAAAGGATGATTAAGGAAGAAGCTTTACCACATTAAATAATAAAATCACTAATTGGAGAAATTAAAATATTAGATATATTTCCAATATAAAAGAACACAGAAAATTAGGGAACTGACGTAGAAAAAAAATTGCTGAAAGAATATGTCAATACTTGGAGAATCCAACAGTAAAAGTAATATTGAATAGTAAGACACTCAAACTCAAAGACAAATGCAAAAGATTAAAGTAGAATATAAGGTTTCGCACTTGCAAAATCTAAACAGCAGTTTGAAAAACGAGTTATTGATTTTAGAGAACAAGAAAAAACTGTTTCTTAAAAGGCCGAGAATTATGATATCGTTTAAAAATTGATGAGCAGTTTAGATTCAGGCGGAAATATGCTACCGTTGATCGGGTATATTGGATCACGGACGAGTAGAGAGGCTTTAAAAGAAATGCACGTGTACTCTGCTGTCTTTCGATGTTCCTTAAACCTTCAAGGGGTTATACTACCCAGCAAATTTTTTTTTCATTTTTTTTTGGCTTAAATGATGTATAAACTATCCAAGAACGATATGCAAATGCTATTTTGAAAGGGAAAATTCAAAAAACTACTTTTATCATGATAAATCCGAGAGCACCTAAACGTTTAAAAAGACCGCTCACGTGCGTGCTGCCTTATACATGTATTATAGCTTGTCGGTAACTTTTGTCGGTAAAATCGATTTAATTCAATCAAAATCAAAAAAATCTTGGAGGTCGAGGCAAGTTGACTGGTAAATTAATAGATGAACTGAGTGTGTATTATGGTTTTGCTATACGTCGAAATACTGATTCAGGGGAAAACATGCGCAAGGAAATTTATGCTACATTGTATCACAAAATATCTACCGATGCAAAGCCTCAGCACGACAAGTGTCCAGTAGGAGAAGATTCTTGGTGTTCATGGCAAAGAGCAGAAGCCTCGAATATTTTTGATATTTATGCTCATAAACCGGCCATGACAAAGCAAGTTTTCGATGCTGTACAGAAAATCTATCAAGATTTGACAAGAGACGATCTTCTTTCCCGTTGTCTTGGAGGATTCACTCAAAACGCTAATGAAAGCCTAAATGCCGTCGTTTGGGCTATTGCACCGAAAGCAGTTTCCAGTGGGAAAGCAGTGGTTGACATCGCCACTGACATCGCTGTCATAACCTACAACGATGGTTTTCGAGGACTTTTAATGACATGAGCACACTTCAGCTGAGGATCAGTTCAGAATTATACAATTTTATCATGGAAACCGATGAACATCGAGTAAAAGCCGCAAACCGCTCATCATCGAAACACCGAAAAAGCGTTCGAAAGGACCTTACATCTCTCAGAAAAGAAGCAGAAGAGCAAAATGAATGCTTGGAAGGGCAGTTATACGGTGCTGGGATAGCAGAGTAAAGGTAAAAAAATTGACAAGCCGATATTTAAAAAATTTCATGTAGTAAATACGTTTTGAAACTTTAAACGCGTTTTGTCAAAACTACATTTTCAAAACTGCGTACACCGTAACTCAGTCAATTTTCGTCGGATTCACTTGAAATTTTAACTGTAACTTGTTAGATAGATTATCTAGGGAAGTACACACGATTTTTAAGATTAATAAATAATTGGGATTGTTATAAACAATTTAAGATAGATTTTTAGTGAAAAAACGAAAAAAAAAGTTCAAACTGCCGCCATGTTGCGAATTTTTGATAAAAATGAATAATCGTGTGTACTTCCCTGGCAAAACTCCTGTAGATTAACGCAAAAAAATTTTATTTGCTCTAGGTGCTGTTTGGAGAAAGTTCTGATGTACGCAGATTGGCTCCTCGTAAAAAATCCATGTTCGGTTTATCACTTGTCAAGACGCCATTTTGTATAAAAAGTTACAATAAAAAAATTTTTCAAATACCTTAAAACATGTTTAATAAAGCCTCAAAATTTCATTTTGATCCATTGAATAGTTTCCGAGAAAAAAATTCCCAAAAAAAACGGTCATTTTTCGGTGCGCCTGGGTAGTATAACCCCTCAATAAAATTTGCCGTAAGGGCTTGACCTGAATAAATTGAATAAAAGCAGTACATTTCTGATGGAATTTTTCGCATTAAACGGAAAGATAAATATTTGGACCTCAACACAATTCAGCCTAACCTACCACAGGGCAATGTATTGGAACTAGTCTACATCTGTTTTACACCAATGGTACTCCAAAGGCGCGAGAAATCGCAATAGTTGCCTTCACTGATTACACAGCCTTACTTACAGGCAAGTCAAAACATAGAAAATTTTGCAAAAAAATTACGACAGAGTTATTGGTTGATCTAATAAAAAATGAAATTAAATGTCAATCATAGCTTCCCTCGGTATGAATGTCACTATTAAAAACTCGGCTAAATAGAAAGTACGATTATGAATAAACTTGACATTAAATATAAACAAGGCTATTGGCATATGGGCAGACATTCTAGGTAGCCAGTACAATACAAAATTCTCAACTATGGCCAGATTTTAAGACCTAGCTGGCTATATGATACACAACTCTAGAGTTGTACCATTGAGTCTAATTTTAAGATCATATAAAGGTCCCCGGATAAAGTACTATGGAGCATGATAAGTGCTCCGTGGTATGTACATGTGAAAGGCTCTCCGACACCTGGACAATCAACACCTCATCCACTAGTGTATGTAATTTAAAACACGGTGCTTTAACGAGAGTGATTTAAACTTAGAATATGTACGGGGAAACTAACGGTTAGTCATTTTTGATCAATTTTAATAGATAAATATGGTACTAGTGTTACAAAAAAATCACCGATTACTCTACTTGTAAAGAATATCAGATAAGCGTTGCAAAACATCCTCCACTCAAATCACAAGATCGTCCGTATCGCTCTGCACTCATTATCAGCCCCAACAAAGGACAACGCTTTCGTGCTCGGACCGAACCAGCAAACGCCTTATAAAAAAGGTGAAACCGCGCCGCGTAAATTTGCGTCAATTAGCAAGTGACCTTGCGCTTCACCTCTGCGTGAGCCGAAAGTGATGTCCATGCCGGCTGCATTCTTATCGCCACGGACAGACACCTGGATGACCTTCGACGCGTTTCAATATTTGCGATGGTTATTGGCCGATTTTCAAAGCGCTGTTGCTTTCCCATGCAAGAAAAGTTACATTAGTAATCGTTCGAATTCGACATAGACATCTGGAAGACATTTTCAATATCACTGGCCTAATTAGGAGCACGAAGTCAAGAACATCATTAAAAATGGGAGTTTTTTACTGTTCAACAAGGAAAAAATTAATTTTTGCTGGAACCCCTTAATATCCCCATTATGTAATTCGTTAAAAATTCCGATAAAAATCTCTTATCAACAAATCAAATTTATTAAACGCTCGAGATTCGGTGCAAATTGAAGGTCACTTTCTGTCACGACGCATTACAGATTTTGCACTGTACCAAACTAAAAAAATATCTCCTTTTTTAAAACCATTTGTGTGTATTACAGACAAACTCAATAATTATTTAAAATTGTAAGAATATTCGTATCTTCAGATTACAGGAAAAACTCAAATATTTACTCGTTCCTCGGAAAATTACCATTGCAGATTGTGTTTGCGCAAAACCTTCCAAAAACCATCAACTTGAAACAAAAACGCAAATTATATTTCAAAAACATAAAAACAAATGAATTTTCAGCATTTCTGGGTAATTTTTTAATTTTATGGGGCGGAACTTCCTTGCATCCGAATGAGTGGTAATGAAGTTGGATGCGACTATAAATGCCCAGTTAAAACGTTCGACTGGTCGTAAACTTGAGTTTATTTAAAAAAATTTACGTTCTTTAACTTGCAGTTATTATTGAGAAATATTTTAATTTAACATTAATTAAATATTCAAGCACGACCAGAATACCACAGGATGAGAAATCGAAATCAGTGAAAGTTTTGCATCACGATTTTTGAAAAAATCACCACCAGAGAGCTTACCTCCAGGTGTGGTGGAATACAAAGTGCCTCCGGGGGTCGACGAGTACGAGCCGTTGATGTCCGAGGGGTCGGAGATGAGGATCCTCCGGGGGATCGCCTTGTTCTCGGACGTCGACCGGTTCAGCGGTGAAGCCATCTCCAGTAAGCCCAACCGTAGCTTTGCAACCAAAATGCGAGTTTGCTTTCGGCACGACCAAAAGGCGCGGAATCGCAGGCGAATTTCACCTCCGCAGCCCAACCAGCTGAGTAAAAGCACTGATAGCGCCGCGGTGCGCCCGTCAAAATATACTCTTTTGCGGCGCAATACCCCCGCCCGGCGCCCTCCAGCGCCGCCGCTCGGCGTGGCGACGCCGGGAAGCTCGGCGGCGCTCCATGCGTCCGCACACGTAGCTCTATCTGCGCGGCCGTGGCTGTTTATGGCAGGTTTTGAATTTTAAATGCTGTTTTCGAACTCATGCCTGCGGTTGCGTCGAGCGCATTTATAGCGCATTGTTTATACACTGCGGCCGGCCTGAGGCGCTACGTCAAAGATTGCATCGCGTGTGCTGGCCTTGTTCTAACCCACAATAAAATTTTAGTCTAGTAATAGCGTAAAAAGGCGCCCGGTTGATAATTAATAGCCTTGACCTGCACAATCGCCTTTGCTAATGTACAGTGTTCGCTTGAAAAGTTTTAACATGAAAGAAACACAAAAGTCGACTGTTCTTTTTCCAACTTAATATTTGATCTAACTAAAACCGCCTTAATTGTAAACAAAAACATTATGCTCATTTAATAAGTAAGTTGCAGTCTAAAAGTGAGCTCAATCAGAGAAACTTTAAAAAGATTATCATCTAATTAAACTTTTAATCATCTTTCATTAACGTATAATAAATTTTTGAAAACCTTTATATTGTAATGGAAGTAACATATCAGAAGCATATGTCCCAGGGAGGTCTGCAGAGTCTGTACTATGCTTGGTGGTAGGACGGATAGAAAGATCCCTGGACAACAAAATGTCCACCCTAGCTGTACTTATCGACAACGCGACCTTCAATAGTATTGATATAGCCTTTCAACATCGAAGGGTAAATGACACCTTACGAGAGTGGAGTCTACAACTTCTCTATCACAGAGTTGTACATTAAAGGCACAATATGTAAAGACTGTCCCCAGGAAGGTATACTGTTACCCCTACTATGGAATCTAGTAGTAGACAGTCTTTTTGAACGACTCAATGGCAAAGGGTTCTACACACTAGCTTATGTCGATGACATATCTATCTTCTATCTTGCTCACCGGTAAGTGCGAACAAGTATTTTGCAACTTGATGCAACTAGCGCTTAGAATGACTGAGGAGTGGTGTATAGAACTAACATTATCATTCAATCTTTCCAACACAAAAATGATACTATTTACGAAAATAAGGCCGAAGTCGATAGGGTGTCTAGACTGGTCCAAACATTTCTTACCTTTTCAGATTAAGTCAAGTATCCAGGAGTCATGCTTGACAAAAAGCTGAATTGGGGCATATAGTGGTTAAAACTAAAAAAGCGTGCCTAGCATTTTGGCAATGCCGCCGTGAAATGTGCAAACTTTGGATGTTCTTCACCAAAGGCTGTCCTATGGTTCCATACTGCCATAATTAGACCTATGCTGTGCTATAGTGCACTAGTCTGGATACTTAAAACCAAACAGACCACTGCATCAACCAAGATCTTACACATTTAAAGACCGGTACCTATGAGTCACGGGAGTAAGGCATTCCATCCCAACGGAAGCATGCCTGAGTCTCCCTCCACTAAATATCCTTATAGAGGAGGCAGTAAGGTCAGTTCTAAAACTGCAGACGAAGGGAGCTTTGAATGACAAAGGAGCAAAGGAAAGACACCATCAGATTCTAAGGGGAAAGGGGTCGTACAACACATTTCTTTTTTGGAAGCAAAAATAAATTTTCTTTTGCGCATTTATAAATTTACAAAGTTCTATAGAATCTTTCTGAATGCTAAAAAAGCAACCGAACCAAATATAACAATCTTGACAGATGGGCCTGAAACGAATAGATGCTAATGCTTTCACGGCCGGTGTTATCGTTCATCGTGTGTTAGTTCTCCGGTTATAAGCCCGAGGTCGTAGTTTAGACACCCCCCAACACCATCCCTATCATGCTCGCACAAGTATAAAAGTGAAAACGCACGGGACAGTCACCCGAGAACCAACCACACCACACCATAATACCAGCCTTGAAAGTCTTCGCATCTATTTGATGCGCCTTTACGGTGAGGAGGTTTACAAGTCTGTAAGACAACTCGAGAACTTAGGCAATAAGAAAATCCAGCTACTGTCTAGCCTTGCCTTTTTACTAAGTTATCGAGATCAAAAGGTACTTACGAAGTATTTACAGGTCAAACACCACCTGCGCACTCCCCAAGCCCAACGAATTTATCGGAAAACGGAAACTGCCTTAGTCAGAGAATAAGTACACGCCACTAGGAAAACCATCGCTCTGTGTTCACTAGAGCTGGTAAAAGTTCATGTCAGCTTAGCTAGCAGAATCTATAAAGATAACTGGAATACTGTAAAAAGCATCACTTTCCATTCTGCGGAGAAAAACGGAGCGGCTGCTATCGTTAGACAATCTTCTAATTTTCAACGTTTACAGAAAAAAGCGCTCTACACAACTGAATCATAAGCAAACTGTAATAAACCTTTCCAAACACGAGCTTAGCCGAGAAGCCATCAATGGTGAAAAGGTGAAAAGTTTGCCGTAACACTTAAATTTATTCCGGTAGAGGACATTATAGCTAACATAGAAGCAGCCATATGGAACCTTCCAACAGACGAAGCAGAGGAAGTACGAGTTGAGACTTCACGTATCTTGCGCCGTGCTAAGCCACCTAAGATGAACTTATCCAGGGAGGAATTAAATGCTCTACGTGAACTGAAGAATGATGACACCATAATTGTCTTACCAACAGATAAGGGTAATGGCACAGTTGTGCTAGCACGGAAGGAGTACAAGAAGAAGGTAACCAAATTGCTCGATACGAACACTTACACCGTGCTCCAACGCGATCCCACATCGCGGTTACTACGTGACATGAGCAAACTGGTAAAGGTTTCCTCTCTGGATGACATCACCAAAAAGAGACTAATAAACATCAGATGCGCTAATATATGGGCTCTCAAAATACACAAGGATGATGTACCGCTGCGACCCATTGTTAGTGCCATCGATGGTCCTACCTACAAGTTGATCAAATGCTTATCCAGTCTATTACAACCGTACATTGGACATACCAACAGTTACATCAAAGACTCCGAACATGTCAACCAGCTTCAAGACATTCAGCTTTAGGAGGGAGATCTAATGGTTAGCTTCGATGTAACTTTCCTGTTTACTAAAGTGCCGATTCAAGACGCCTGGATCACCTGAAGAAAATTTTTCCCAACGATATCTTACAGCTATTTCAGCAGTGCCTTACGTCCAGTTACTTTGTTTGGCAGGGCGTATATTACGAACAAAAAGACGGAGTAGCAATGGGTAGCCTACCTAGCCCTGTAATCTCCAATTGCTACGTGGAGAAATTTGAAGAGATCACCATCAATACAGTACCTTTAAAACCCGCGATATGGCTAAGATACATCGATGACACTTTTGTGATATGGAGACACAGAAAGTAGACCCTACCACAATTTTTTATACACTTGAATTCTATACACCCAAGCATACAGTTTACCATGTAATTGGAATGAAAAGATAGGATTGCTTTCTTAGACATACAGGTGTTGAGATCGGAGAATGGACATTTACAACACAACGTGTACAGAAAACCCACGTATACGGACAGATACCTTTATAAGTAGTCGAATAACCACCCAAGGCAAAAAAGATCGGTTGTGAAAACATTGTTAGATCGAGCACGACGTATATACCAACCACAGTTTTTGGATAAAGAACTAAAACATTTAGAACAAGCCTTACAAGGAAATGACGGAGATAAATAGAGCAATTTAAACCTAACAAATTCTCATGAGAAACACAATCAAAATCGGCTACAGTAGGAAAGCTTTTTTACCTTACATCAACAGGGTTGCGGACCGGATAGAAAAATTCTCAATAAACATTAGGTGGAAATATAATACCACCACCAAGATACGGGATTTGCTTAGACCAGCCAAAGATACAAGAAACCGACAGGATACACCAGGGGTATACTGCAAAGCTTACTTATGTGAGCAAGTCTACATTGAAACTACGGGACGAACGATTACCACTAGGATAAAGGAACACAAACCTCATCTACGCCTTAATTAACCCGATAAATCAGCAGTTGCTGGACATGCTTTGACAAATCCTAATCACAAGATAGATTTCGGGCAGACGCAAGTTTTATCCAATTGTAGGAATTATTACCCGAGATTATACAGAGATTTATAAATATAAAAGTAATTTAACAGGGGCGACGGATTCAATCTACCTAAATCTTGGTTTATCGCTCTCAGGGGGCAAAAAACAGACCGCAATACGGTGAAAGAGCGAATGACGTCAGAAAATGCCAAAATTATTACAATTAGGCTCCAATGACAACGAAAAAGGTTCCACTTTCTTTGTTTTAAGAGGTGTATTAAAATATACGGGCGACGATGTATATAAAATTGTAAAAATGTGTTAAAGGCTTTTCCAAATTGTTATACATAAAGATGATTTGTGTAAAAAGAACAGCGATTCGTTTTTAATTAAATGTCTGAAACAAAAAATATTTTCTAAATCTTATTCAATTTTTAAAAGTCATCCAATAAATTGTGAGTTTGGAAAATCGAATCACCCGCACGATTTAATAACTTTAGTATTTAAAGGTTATTTTAATTTAATATTATACACTTACGGCCAACAGTAGACTGTATCGTAATTTTAAATTTAAACAAAGCAACTTCAAACAAAAGGCAAAGCTGAAACACTCACCTTTTTTGGAAGCTGCGCTCTCCAGCATAAATCGGTTCCTTGTGCTGTAATCTTGGGGAATCCACGAAGAGGAAGTAAGGGTGTGGGTGAAAAGATAGGACAAGTTACCGCAATCTTCATAGCGGAGCCGATCGGAAGCGTCTTTCCTGGCGTGTGTCCTCCAACTGGTGTGTCCGAGTTTGCGACTAGGTTTTTCTTGGTTTCTCGCCGGGCCAGATACAAGGAAACCGAACCGAGACTTTTCGCCGGCAAAATTTCAACTCCCGAAATGCAATCGGGAAACAAAACGATCTCCGGGAAGAGGATAATCTGTTTGGCAAAATATCGAATTCCACAACAAAATTATAACAAAACGGCCACGCGGAAATGGAAACTTCTGCCTCTAATCAAAAACTCCAGCGATCTCTTGGTCAAAATGGCCTCAGCCACGGAAAATTTAAAGCCGGTCGGCCGCTTTCTAAACCATTACAACTTAAATTCAAAAACGAAGCAAGCGAAAGAGCCAAGGAAGGGCGCGGTCGGACCGCCCCGCTTATATATATCCGCGCACGCGGGCAAATTGGCCGGCGCTATCTCAAATCAAATGTAAAGCTCGTGTACAGACGGGAGCCAAAAGACGGCTGGCCCTAATTTAAAATCCAAATAAAAATAATTGGAGATTGGCGGGAACAATTACCATGCAACACATACATAGTAATAAGGCATCTGTCAGGCAAAAATTAAACCATTTAATTTTATATAATGGTATGTAACTAAATTTGAAAATGTTTAGGTTAGATTTAGTAGATACATTTGTAAACTAACTTTAGAATTATTTAAGGAAAGTTTAATGCTAAGCGAATATTGTAATAAAAATAAATAAATACCAAAAAGTGCTGTTTAAATGCTTAAAACTGTGTATTGTTTTGCCCTTCTAGAGTGGCGTAAAAGGTGAGGGTACAGGCTCGTTTTGGTTAGTTGCTTCTTCAGGTAAGAGTATATACTACGATTATAGTATTAGGCAAACAAACCACATTTTTGCAAATGTAATCGTTGAAAGGAGCATTAAGAATAAAACAACGAGAATTGCTAGCGACAGCAGAACTGCTTTAGTGGCATTGAACAGCTGCAAAGTTGTATCTAGAATAATCCTCCAGTGTCAGATTACTCTTGATCAAGTCGCGACAAATATGGTCCTGGAACTTGTTTGTGTTAAAGAGCATTCTGATGATTATTACTCAGACCTCCTGGCAATAGACGTGAAAGAGATCCGATCCAAGCGGAAGGCAAGTGGAAAGTGAATAGACTCCATGCGGACAAAACAACAATGGAAACCTTCCGGAAATTGAAATGAAACCTTTTGCCACATCCGTCGTTCAGTTTTAATTTGACAAGTGATTTTTATCTGTTCAGAAGGCGCAAATTAAACTTGCAAGGCATGCGGTTCGAGAGTGGATACGCCGCTAACCAAAAGCCTTTCTGAAAAGGGCATTAGGATGTTTCCAGAATGTTGCTGTGCCGCTAAGTGGGTAGATATATTTCCATTAATCACTGCCTCCGCGAAAACATGCGCGTAAATACTTGTCCATGAAATCTCCTTTCGCTACGGTATGATACAACGAATGATAACAATAGAGGTTAATTTGTCAGTGTCGTGAAGTAGAAAATCGCCTATTGCCTGAGTATCACATAAACTTTTACACCCAGAAACTAATTCGGCCAAAGAGAAGAACCGTAACTTAGAAATACAAGTTATCATTCGGTTAACAATAAATATTGCTCGGTTGCACAATATAGGCGAATAAGTAGGAGTTCCAACCCGGAGGTCTAGTTTTGGCAAACACACATACCTCCAGCAGCTTAAGGAACGCCACAATTCCCAAATTCGTTCTATTTTAAGATAAGTCGTACAAAAATGCCTCACTATTTATGCGTGCTAATGCCCTAAGAAACCTTATTTTTGATGAATTCCACCTATTCCAACTTCATGAATGCTGTCCACTCGATGCATAGCTTTATCAGTAGAGTCACGCCTCTCTCTGATTAGATGACGAGAACGATCTTCCAAAGTTAAACAAAAATGAGCCCAATCCTATAAGAATTCTATAGATTAATTCCTGAGCCATAGATATGTTTGGAAGTGGGACAATATTACAAAATAAACAATATATAAATAATTTTTTCTAATTATGCCCATTATTACTCTGTTTACCTCGGTAGTCTGAAGTATTATGTCTTACCCACTTCTAGCTGATCTCATACAAAATAAGGGAATATCTTATTCTAACACTGTTTTAGATTAAAGACCCTTACAAAGTACTCTAATTCTTCTCTTATCCAACTTTATATCTGTTTTTAGATTATAATCTGTAAACGCAGTAGGAAATTTATTTAGATGCTCTCTATTTTATGAAAGCTTTTTTTTTAGTCATCAATACTGCCACTGTGGCTCCAATGAGTCTATTGTGCTTTATAAATTTATTTTCTAACTTAAAGCTACGGATCACAGAAGTGCAACTTGAACCCGCTTGACTCCAATGTGTGATTGAGGATCAAGGCCTTAAATCACTTACCTATCGCGGAGCCTTAGTACAAGCTTAGTTCTTCAAAGTAGTTTTTAGACGATAACTGCTCTGTTAGTGCACCAAAAAGTTTTTTGAACACCGCTCCTAACTCGATATTGCGTCTTGATGGCGTTAATAACTCTTTCGTTTTTCGTGTTTGTAACGGCTGCACCTTGGTGTATTCCACTACTTAAAAATAACCCACATCTCCAAAGACTTGTACGCAATCTTTGAGAAGGACAGTTGTATGGCAAACAACAACGGCAGAACGCTGCTCGACTACGTTCAACCCCGTGATCTGATAGTGCTAAGCCTTCCTGAGCCCACTCACTACTGCCTCACTTGTCACCCAGAGGTTCGTGACATCACCATCTTTAAGGATATCTTCATGCAGCACACTGTTGATAATGTGAGTGAGCTTGACAACAAGCACAACCTTGTTCTTATTATATTGGGGGTACTTGAAGAGGTGGATGACGTCTCCTTCCGCTTCTTAGGTCTATGGCCGACTTTTGCCACCTACTAGAAAGAATCTACAGAACCGATCCTCATTATCCACTCCAACGAAGACCTGGAGGAAGCAGTACACCATCTCACAGCTTCGCCACTAATCTCGTCCGCACTGGAGGCCAATGCGACCTTCTGCTTCCAGGGTTTACGGAGCGGATTCATATGAAGAACCGTACGGTTCTCCGAATCGTGTTCTGCAGGCTTTCCCGAAGCAGGTACTTTCTGAATTTTTTTAAAGTGGCGGATGTCGCAATCCTTCTCAAACCGGCAAGTTTTCTTAAGACAATCGTCCTATAAATTTCCCGCTGATTCTAGGGAAATTGGTAGAGTATGTAATCAATCTACTGCTATCTAAGTGTAGCAGTTGAAGACTGTTAAATGATTCCTGAGTATCAGTTTGGATTCCGTTCGACTACTCCTCACTTGACTCCTGAATAGTGAAAATATTGAAAATCTTTCAAAAGAATTAGCTTCATCTTCACGATGGCTTTAGCGTTCATTTCGCTTCCAATGTTCCAGTTGATCTTTGATATTTGATCTTTCCCCTTTGGCCGTTCTGGATCAAACTCGGTGGTGTAAAGTGATCAGTGTTTTCCAAGGCTTGGTGTTATTTCTGATAATTAACTTTTATGTATAAGATATACGGACTACTCGCTCTCTACGACGATGGTCCAGTATGAAGGCGACACAACGGTGCTGACAAGCTCTCGATGGCTTTCCCTAGTGGTCCAGTGTGTCTAGGAGGACATTTAATAAATTGATGCAGCGCGTGGACGATATCAAATAATGCCGATAAAAGTATAGCCGTCCTATTTTCCACAAAAACCCGATTTAGTTGGCGACCATACAGGACGAAGGTCAGATTCTTCGACTAAAAGATACCCTGGAGTAAAGAGGAATGACCCTTGATGGGAAACTCACCTAGAAGTCTTATGTGTGAAAGTAAACCCAGCCCATTGGGCTTTGGCTCCCTCTTTTATCCCGGGAACCGTCTGTTCTTTCGCAACAAAATGACGATTTATAAAACTATTATCCGATGATCATGCTGTGCGCTTGCTTCGTGCATTGCGCGAAGACACACGTCAATTAGCTTCAAGTGGTCCCTAACTGAGTCTTCAGGACCATCTTTGGCACGCCATGGTTCGTAAGAGACATAGTTTTCGTTGCAAAGCCGACGTGCCAAGCATCCAGGAATTCATCTCTTAGTGCGCTAAACAGCTGAAAAAATGAATTAGAACTCAGGGACCTTCAATACACGCGTATGTTGCACCAGCCCGTCCGATAGAATTTCAAAAATTTTCTTGGCTTTATGGGCTTTGACTTTTTCTTTAGCTTGTCACTCCTGGCCACCTTTTCGGCCTTTTCATCGATGACTTTTTTCCATTATCGCTGAGTGCTTCACAATCTCTTCTTAGTGCTAAGTTGCCACAGTCAATACGTCTTTGATAGGTATTTATAACCCACTAATACAATTCGCATGATTTTTGAATCAAATTTCCCACGTTCGGCTTTGCAAACCAGCATATACGTGTCAATGTTAATTCTGTGTAGATGGCCGATGTCGGGCTTTTGGCCAGTCAAACTTTGTATGATGTGCGGTTACCAAATCGCATGCAGAGCGTACGGTTTGGCTCACATGCCGCACAGCAATTTATTGTGCGATTTGATTATTTAATCTGGCCATTGGTTTGCGGTACTTGCGGCACTGTTACATCTTGGTGAACTAAATTTTGGCGTAGAAGAGTTTTCATTTTCTGGGGCACAAGTCGAACCATATGTCTATACTCTTCGACCACAGCCAAAATATCCCCTGTTGCGTCAATTACTTCGGCCTTCGTTTGCATCAGCACTAAAAACAGTATACCACTGTAGTCGGTAAACACCGCCGTGTACGTCACGCCACCAAACGTTTGGCCAAACACTTTGTCGGTCGGCATAAATGTTGCCTGGTTCTTCCACCTACGACTCGAAAAAAAAAACAACCAAAGACGCAATATCCCCAAAACTCTTTTGGGTTCTGGGTACTGCTAGGAAATTTTTACGTGCATATTCGCAACACATTCACCTGTCGCTACGCATTTTATGTTATTGATATGTAGCCAAGTTACTCGTGCCAATCAATTAAACTAACCGCGTCACAAGCGCTTCTGGCTTTCCGCAGACACAAAAATACGGTCAAAAATGTCACTTTTATTCTTGTAGCTTGTGCTAACTAAGTTTTTAATTACTGTATTTCGTTGTTGACGTACATATACCAGCCTTTGGAGTTTGTGGCCACTTCTTTGCCCATTGGCGCACTTACTGAAAATAAGTTTCGTTTTTAGCTCTATTGGTCACTTTAGTCACTGGACACTTCGACTTACCATTACATGTGCTAGTAAGGCTATGTTATCGTCGCCCTCCTCATTGATAGCCAAATATTTCATTTTGTTTAGCATTTCTTCTTTCAACAGTATTAACAGAAGCACGTCTATCGTTTTTTTTTCCGGACGTCTATACTATAGAAAGTGGTTCTGATGTTTTGTGGTGGCCGACGGCATCGTGTAGATAGATCACCTTGTAAGTGATCTGATTTTTACAGGACGGTCAGCCAAGATCCCTCTACATGCTCCTTAATGGGCCCAGTCGATATCGGTACCTGGAAAATTTCTTGTGAAAAAGAAGATTGACATTTTGTTCTTCTGTTCATAGGTAGTGGACAGCCGTTTCTATATTTCGGCATTGTCTTCATGTTTATTACTTGGCGCACGATCGACGTTTTAAGCGCGTACTCAATTATAAAAGGCGTGCTATTGCTTTACTTGTTCCAAGCCTGCTTGGTCGGGACGATATTACCACTTACGTTATCTCAGCCTTCTACCACATCCAGCACATCATTTAACTGAAATTTTTATATAGAAAAATCTGAAGCATTAAACTTAAAAATCACGATCTTGTCTGTTGAGACTTTTGGCCGCCAAACTCAACACTGTTCACTTGTCAACATAAAATCACAAACTAAACTTGCCAAACACATAAAACTGCAAATAACAATCATTAATAAAATTAACTGAGTTAATTTAATAGAATAATACTTGGTCCACACCTGTTTACTTTCGCGATAGTATTGAAAACTGGCAGCTGGTTGAATAGAAATTAATCATTAACAGTTAAAAAGCCTTGTTTGAGGCTAAAAATAATGTATTCCGATAGATGGGAGACTCGAAATGCTCTATGAACTAAAAATAAATGTTAGATTAGTGGATACAGATGTTTTTGCAGGACCGGCAACGAAAGTGTCGGGGGCACGCTGACGCTAAAAAAACTGTAAAGGTTATTTGCCGTCATCACCTGCAAAACACTGCGTTCAGTTACCTCAAAGCGAATACTCTACATATATTTAACATTTATTTACATAATTTTCTTTAACTGATAAACGTTTATTCCACAGTCTCCAGCTGCCTAAGTTCTATAAGTCTACATCCTGAATATTTTGTTGAACTGTAGGAGCTTTGTGAACGCGATAATTGTCTCGTATCTGAAAGATCATAGCAATTTTTCGTATGGTACACCTTCAACATTTTATAGTTTTTTCAACTAACTTTTAAAATTTATAGTTCTTCTTCGTTTCACATATTCATGTACATGAAATATCAACAAGTGCTAATCGATAGCTATTCTGGAAAGGACAGCGAACAGTGTGAATATTTTTCTCGGTTACATTGGTTCTTGGGTAATTTTTATTTTCAACTTCTTCTCGTCCCGCCAAAAACTGAAACTCAGATACTTAAGGATTTTCAAGGATATTGTCCTCAAACGTTTTCTCAAAATGTTGGACGATTTTATATCCTTGGTTGTGAGAAACTTGATAATATTTCGTTGTGGAATGGACGAGGACAAATTTTGCTCTGATATTTTGATACTACCAGGTATTCTATGGGGAAAATTTCTTCTTAAGGCATTCCTACCTACAACATTCCAAAGTCGCGCCCCTCTTTGTTTAGCTCAAAGTGTGCAAAAAAGAAATTTTATTTGCTTATGTAGTAAATACAAAATTTTACTTGTCATTCTATAGGGTACATTTGACATATTTCTATATTAGTTTGGTTTTTCTTCCTATCTTTAAAATGTCCCTTCTGGAATCCAAGCACTAAGTGTAGGGTTGGAAAAATACGTCTTTTTGATAACTTATAATCATTGGTGTACCTATGCAGAATTTGTGAAAGAATACAGATAATAATTTGTCGTCCATGTCAATGTTACATTTATTTATATTGTAAAAAGATCTGATTTGAAATAGTTTGTTTTTACCAAGGACACATTTTCTTTTGTTTAGATGCATAGAGAACCAGAGTGTCGTTTAACTGAGATCCACATACACTGGAATGTATTCGTCGGTGTTCAGTTTTTAGAGAGACCTTTAGAATTTCTTTTTTTTATATGGCATCCACTGGTGATAGTTTATGGTCGTTTAAAAGTTTTTCTAAAAGTTTTTAAATACTATACCAGTTATAAAATAAAAGCTGGGGAAACTAATCTATCTACACTATCTTTAAGGCTACTTCTAACGTTGAAAGGCTCATCAGCTGTTTGTTCACATAAATCTCCATGATTAGAAGGCAACTTCTTTAGAAATATATTAAAGCGTATAATTTAATCCCGTATTTAGTCAACTTACTCGACGTGTACTACTGGAACGAGTATCTACCTCTAAACACTTCTGATATCTTCTCAATTATGTTATATTGATAATAAGTATGAGCTACTTTTCACAAAATTTGTACACAATGGCTCTGACGTGCCAATTTATCGATTTTCTTTTCCTCAATAATCAATTTTGTTGTTAAAGTGCAAATAGCAACGAAATTTTGTGTGATAAGTTGTTTTTAAATACTTTAGCTAAATATTGGAAGTTCAAAAAGGATTTTATTTGAGTTTCTGAAATTTCTTTATAATTGGATGAACTTTGCCAATTTGAATGCCAGACTGGTCTAAGCGGTTGAAGCGCGGCAGAGGCAGACGCGGGTTCAATTTTCGGAGTTCTCTGATGCCTGGCGGGTGGCCTACTCAGTTACCAAATTTAACTGAGTACCTGCGGTCGTCTAAGGCGCGGTGTTTGCCACATCGCCCCGCATCAGAAATGGTGCGCGACGACTGGGCAGAGAAAGCGAACATATGAGAGTCTTAACCTCATCACATTGCCAATTTGAAGATGTTTGTCTACTTTTTATTTCAGTGTAGTTGGTGACGCGAGATATTTTTGTATCACTGAAATAAAAGAAAATCTTCGAAAGTTCTGCAGAATTTACAAATGGTGGGTAAACGCGTTTAAGAGTAAGTTTTTTTGTAGCCTCTGGACTTTTTGACTGTTCAACCATTGACTTCTTCAGTATTTTTAGCTATGGAACCTTCGCTAATTACAGCAACTTCAGATTTGGTATTGTTATTCTTGTCATGCATTATATATTTAGTCTTCACTTTTAAATCATTTAAAACGTTTTATGTCCTGTTTATGTTATATTATACTAATGGATGTATAATCTCACTTCCAGTATTGATATTTTTAAGAACAAATTCTTACTAATTTTGAAATTTCAACAAAAACACTAAACGCGCTGTGAAAAGTAGAGTGCCATACCCCAGAGCTTGTTATGTATAATAACTAACACTGACTAAAACGATCGACTGATAGCGATATTTGTTCTATACTAAAGAGAAGATAATTATTGGTATTTCATTTAAAAAGGCGGCCAATCAAAGGGAAATGGTAGCATACCGCGTTCCACATTTAATATGAAGGGGTAACATTATTTATTTTTTCCATTTTGCTTTTAATTGAATTTGTCGCTCAGGTTCTTAAACAATGTAATCTTGAAGTTAAATACAATTTGTAGCTCCGATTGTTCTTCCACATATTTGTATTTTACATTCTCCGACAAAAACATCATAACCATGTAAATAGAATAGCAGGGAATTCTTTGTCAGTTTTAACCCATAAACTCAACTTGTAGCAGAATGGTTAACCTCTTAGGGCAATGACTTTTTTTATTTAACTGGCGCACAAAACGCTGGGAGCTGATTTGGCTACGTTTGTGCTAAATTGAGACTAACAAAATTACATTTTTTAAAATATACAAAAATATTGTTAGTTCTTGAGGAGGGCCTGCCAAAAGTTTCTCTTGATATTAATACTTTTAGTTAAACTGACCTTATAAAGGGGTTTCCAACAAGAATGTTATAACTTAAAATGTTATACTGCCACTAGTTGTAATTTGTGTTTAGTATACTCTGACAATTAATCATGGTTAAATACACGTTTGGTTATTATTCAAAAATTTCATAAAAATAGACGTTTTTTGTGAACACTCAAAGTGTCCTTCGCGAAGCCTAGGGTCCACAACACCTGTGCTTATTGTTCATAGAATCGTTGAAAAATTTGAAAGGGATTTTATTCTTCACGATATGAAAATACCAACAAGTCGTCGAAATTCAAGAAATGCAGAGAACATTGCTATGGCAGGAGATAGAGTTGCAGATGCTCAAAATTGATCGTTTGCCTCGTTGTGCTGAAAATTAGAGCTTACATCAGTATGAGATTGTGTTAACCCAAGAACTGAAGCTACGATCATCGTAAGCGCCGTGACTTTGCTGTTTCGGTTTTAGAGTAACTTGAAACAAATCATAATTTTGGACAAAAATTATCTTCTAGGATGAATTTCTGGTTAAGTGTGAAGACAAACATAACAGATTCACGAGAAGCCCTTTTTTCATCCGCAAAAAGCCATTGATTGTATAGTGCGATTTATGGGATAGTGGCATCAACGAACCATTCCTTTTTCCAAAACCATTTGGGAGATGCAGTTACAGTGAATGTTGAGTGATAACAATTGGTCTTAACAGATTTTTGTGGCCAAATTTGTATGCAATTGATTTAGAGGACATGTGGTTTTAACAAAACGGTCTCACATGCTACATTGATAATGCCATTATTAATGTACTGCAAGGAAAGTTTGTTGAAAGGATAAATTTAAGAAATGCAACTGTTACTTGACTCCCAAGAAGTTGTGATTTAACTCCTTTAGATTATTTTTAGTGGAGTTATTTGAAATCCATGTTCTATGCAAACAAACCAAAAACTCTTGATATTGAACATCAAACGTTGAATTCGTGACATTATGGCCAAGTTATTGCACAAAGTCATTTAAAACTGGATTCGTCAAATTTTCTCGTATGCACCAAGTCGATGATGTTATTCAGAACATAATGTGATAGAATATGCTTCAAAATAATATAAAAACAATTTATAATGATAGACAAAGCTTCTATCACAACTAAAGTAATAAAATGAATATTCTATGCCGTTTTGGAAGAAAACAAATATAATTTACTCGACCGATGAATAAAGACTCGATTGTTTTAAACATCAAAAAATTTTGTCTTTCAGTAGCCTTTAATAAAACTCTTTTGCCTAATTTTTTGGTTATTTTATTTAAATTTTACCTGCTTAAAACGAGATGAAGAGGTGAGATTTTAACTGTTCTACCAGTTTTAGTAATTCAAGAAACAAAATTCAGCAAGTTATAACATGGGAACGAAAGTAGGATATATATTAATGTTAATGTAATAATCCCTTACTGATTAACTATAGCAAAACAAACCATTAATTTTCATTTATATGTAAATTGGGTTAAATTCCCAGTTAAATTATATAGCACTATATAAAATTAAGTAAATTAAGAAATTAAAAGAGAAAGTGCAATGCAAAGTTACACATCTATGTTACCTGCAGAGCCGTATGAATTTATTTAATATTTTAGAAATGAGAAAAAAACGCAAAACATAAAGAAATTATTAGATATAATGAAAGAGTGGTCCAAATTAAAAACAACATTTAAAATTTCCACTCTGTTTTTGCAACATCATTAACGATTTTCTTATTAGTAGATACGAAACTCCAAACAAATAGCAATTGTAAATTACAATAATTTTATTTAAATTTAAATTTGGTGTTTACTTTGGGCCATTCTTTAGGTTGAAATTTTGAGAAAATTTGGTTTTTTGCCTTATTTTACTTATATTGATATATTTCCGGGGGTTTTCTCGGGAAACACCTAAACAAAATGGGGCTGAAGCTATGAGTTGCAGGCAATGCGGAAGGGAAGCAAAGACAGCCATCCATTTCTTGTAAGAGTATGAGTACTCACAGGAGGCGTATTATTTAATGAAAACCAATAATCGATCCAAAAGGAACACAGAAGCTATCCAGTAAGAGACTTGCAAAGACTGGCATAAGGAATAAGAATACTGAAAAAAGTGTTGTAAAGAAAATGAGAGAAGCACAATAAGTTTGTGAAGCTACAGTGCTACCGAAGGCAAGAATCGACAGATCTCAACGAAAAAATTGTTGACTTGAAATATACGTAAAAATATTGTTACTTAAACATATATATTTAAAAATAATGCATTTTCATTCTTTGATATTTTTAAAGACCTATAAAACTAACTCAACTCTACAAATATTGGTATCGACAGATTTTTAAGATACAAAGTGATTCAAATATGTCCGGAACTCATTTTTGTACAAAGAAACCAAATTGCGAAACACCTACTTACACATGTCAAGTCTTCAACATACTCCTCTCAGGAGTCAACACTTTTTTTTCAACGTTCTGGAAGCATCCTGATGTTTTTTTTCAAAAGAGGCTTTTGGTTGGCGATGTATCCACTGCCGAACGGTCTGGATTAGGGCATCGTTATCAGCATGCCTTGCAAATCTGGTTTGAGCCTTCCGAACAGGTAGAAATCACTTGAATTGTAAGGCGAGTATGGCAGAAAGTTCCATTTTAATTTAGGAAGGATTTCATTTGTTGTCTTGGCTGTATGGGGGTGTGCATTGTCTTTAAGGAAGGCTACTCGATTTTCCACCCGTCTTTCGCTTGGATCAGATCTTTTCCTTCACGCCTCTTGTCAGGAGGTTTGAATAATAAGCTGCATCGACTGTTCTGGAATCCGTCGGAAAGTCTACATAAATAAACCCCTGCTAGTTCCAGAAGAACGTTGCCACCACTTTTCCTGTCGAACGGCCCCTCCGCGTTTTCTTGGGTTTAAGAGAACTGGTATGCCGCCACTCGTGTGATGACTGTTAAAACTCGGGAATGAAGTAGTGCCCCCACGTTTCATCGATGGTCACTATAGACTTTAAAATGCAACCTTTAAACTGCTATGGGAAATGACTGGCAGCTTGTATTTTAACATTCTGTTTACGTGCATTCACTTTGCTATAGAGCAGGTGATTTTTTATCATGTCTTCTACATTATTAACACTGATAGACAGGAATTTCTCCAAGTTCCTTGATAGTGCTGCGCCTATTCTCACGAATATGCGCGTCTGCACGGTCAATCTTTAGCTCGCGGCTCACGATCATGCGGTTCATTCTCCATGCGCTCTCTACTCTCTCTGATGCACTTACATCACTCAAACACACGAGTCTGTGAGAGACACTCCTCCCCATACTGTTGTTGGAGTCTGTGGTAAATGTCAGCGGACGAGGCGTTTTCTCCACCGAGGAATTTGATCACAATGCGTTGATCTACTATACATTCTGTTCGCTCTTCACTCTTGCAACTCTCAAACAGGACTGAACAGGTTCTAACGCGAGCAGGAGGAACGGATGGAGGTTGTGGCTGCACTCTCTAATGGTCGCACAGGTGCCGCGCAGTGCGGCTCGTTTACACACAAATCAGTCCCGGTCATATTTGAACCACCTGTAAAATTATTGATAAACAAGTACATAGTTGTGGATATAGCAAAACCTTTTAGTCACAATTAGATTACTTATTTATATAAAAGTGTGCAGTAAAATAACTTTCAGAATAAACAACACTTTTGTCTCTGATACTGACATTTTAGGCATCTTATGGTGGGCAGTGCTGAGCACGGTCTGTTGTTAAAAGAAAAACTTCAAGTCAATACTATTGTACTAGGCCACTTAGGGTTCAAGCAATAAGAGATGCTTTTACTTGTTGTATAATAAAAAAACTTAAGCTAAACTTGCTTACAAATGTTTTAACATTTAATCAAACCTACGGATCTGCTATAGTTCGTCTAACGTTGATATACTGCAGAGATTCCAGTCTAAAAGTTTGACGCTCGTAGATATTACGTGGTATGTGTCAAATCAAACACTACATCGCGATCTGAAAGTACCGTATATTAGAGAGATCATCACCAAATACGCTGATAACCACATATGTAATACGAAACTCAATTAAATACGACTATACAACCGCTAGCGGATAATATCCACTAAAAACTATGGCAGCCTAGACCACACCGCTGGGTGTTATTCTTTCCATGCCACATTAGCTTATAGAATATCTGCATGCGTATGTATGTGTTATAATAAATGAGACAAAAAAATTTAATCAAGATGAGATGACATAATGTGTCGAATAGATGCTTAGACAATATCTAAAATCATATAGACAAGGTCGAAGATGGTCGTCTAATTGGAAACAAAATTGTAGAAGTACCAAAAAAGTATTAGAAGAGACTTTTTAAAATTCTATTGGCATATTTAGGATGTACTTGTAATGAGTAATAAGTAAATTATTTGTACGTGACCTATCTCGAAAGTATCGAACAATATAATACAAAAAATCTATGTGCTGTACAAGAGAAAAAAATCGTTGTAAGCACCATGAAATTATTTATTATATATTTCTCCCACCTTTATTTCTACTGCTCACTCTGCAAAATTCTGCATTGGTATAATAAATAATTGCCTCTCTTCTCTATCAAATCTACTTTATTACTAGTAGTTTAAAGGAAGTAATTAGCAACTACAACCCGATGATCCTCCTACTTTGATACAGCAGCCACAACATGTTTCATGCCAGGACTTTTAATTTGACTTTACATACTTTAGTTTTTGGAATCTCCAGCACATGAGTTATCGAACTGGCAATCGCCAGAATTTACAGAATAGAGAAAAACCCTCTTACTAGTTTCAATACGGAATTGTAAAGCAACCGAAGGTCGGTTACAAATATTTAGTCGCAAACATAATGTGAACAAACAAGTGGCGCGCTTTTGCCATAGAAGCCTACATTCTCCAAAAACGGGTTTGTAGCCACTGTGTAACGTGTGTTTCCTATTCGATTCCAAATTCCCCCCTTTTCAAGCAAATTGGAGTCGAAAGCTTCTGCATAGTGATTGTGTCACAGTTAGCAGCTTAGTGTCGCAAATGGGGATCATCGGGCCTTAAATTTTCAGGCAGCTGTAGTCCGTTGTAAGCGACATGTCAGAATTTTTTGTCCAAACCCTTGAAATACCTGGATTGGAGATTACCTGGTGTTAGTAGGACAGGGCCATGGTCCATACAGCGTGAGCATTAATGCAAGTTGCGAGGAAAATGCTTCTCGGATGATTTTTTTCTGTAGAGAATTATCCTAACCATTGTCCTGAAGGAGGCAATCCGCTCCGAAATTTACCCCCAGAAATGCTCAAAATAGATATGCAAAACTTCACTTGCAGAAATGTTTGGATAATGACGTACATAGATTGCTCAAAACCATTCTCCAAATCACATAAAAATAAAACTTTCCACGTATAGGTTGCGATGTGAAAATATATTTTTTTGTATCTCGAGTACTATTTTTTTAATTCACCATCAAAACCTGAAAGAGAATTTTGCCGCACCTTGTAGCTCGTACACGTTCAACATTATTCGATGCTCTGCTAGTATTCAAGAATGTGGATCACTTTTAACAGATTTTCGGGTCGTTTGTACCTTTATTTGTGCTGCACTTATTGTATTGCTCCTGATAGCCCTCTGAAACCCCAACTGATCTCGTATGTGTATTATATTTCAATCCATTGCCAGATTACATTGTGGCTTTCTTATACTTATTAACATTGGTTCGATGTTTTCGTAACAGATCTCTAGCAATCATGGACTTGATACGAAGTAAATTTAGCAATTGTAGTTTTTCAGAGCAAAACTTTAGTTTTAGGTATTTATAGCGTCAGTTCTTACAGTCATCGTTTCTCCAGCTTCCTAGGTCTGTTGGTCGGTAAGAGGATTGCAAACTATGTAGCGTCGCTTTTTATGGTTGGAATCTTCAGGTCGTTAGACAAGATTTTATTCATGGCGTACTACAAAGTAGCGGCTACCATACGTCTCTGTAATATTTTCGTACAATAATTTTGTCAACCATATAGTTGTAGCAGATCGAAATGGATTTATAAGTTTTCGGTTGCTACGTGTGGTTTTCATAAATTAATAAAATAGCAGTGTCATTTGTGAAAGTAGCAATAACTGTATTGTTGTTAGTGGAAGCTTCACATCAGATAAAGTTGAGGGCTCAATAGATTACCTTGTGGAACACCTACTCGATAGTATCTTGTTATATAACGTTATTAATTTTTTACTTCTTATTGATTCCTTTAATTAAGTATTATTAAGTATAGTTGATTTGGAAAGTTTGTCTTAATTTTGTGGACCAAAGCTTCGTGCCAGATTCTGTAGCATGCTTTCTTTATATCTTAAGGGTGGTTCAAATTGAATTTTAGGTTTTGGTTTGCATGCTATTTGCATTCTGTAAACATTGGAAGCTTGCATTTGTACAGTTGGTATATAAACGTATGGAAAAGTCGTTATGACACCGTATACTGTACCACATCAATATCATTCAAGTTTCCTATGAATATAGACGATCAATTACGATTACGTGAAAGAAACTTTGATCATTGTTTGGGCGCAATATGTGAGAAGTGAGCGTGCAATTCATGGTGTAGTGCAAAAGTTTGAAATAGGTGGTATGTTTATTGACAGAACCAGGATATTGCTATCAATGCAATAATCGTTCATGTGATACAACTGCTCGAGTAAGTGATATTGTGCATAAAAAAACAAGCAACGTCAATTTGTCACCATTCACAGTAAAGAAATTTTTATACAGCACTAGGCAACGCATTTTAACAAAATATCTGCGTTTACAGGCGTATAAAATCCAATTGACCCAATAACTTAAAGAAACGGACCACCAGAAACGCCATACATTTGTGAAGTGGGTTTTAGAGAACACCAATTGATACTAATTGTTTCTTTAAATTGCTTTGGGAATTGCTAGAATTGTCGCATCTGGGATAGTAAAAATCCATATGCTAATCACGAAAAACCAATGCATCTGCAAAATTCACTATTAGGTGTGAATTGTGGGTTAGAGGAATCATTGGCCCTTATTTATTTTATAATGAAGCTGGCAATGCTGTTACTGTAAACAACTCTTTTTTTTATAAAACCAATTATTTAACTTTTAATTTCATGTGGTTTCAACAAGATGGAGCCATATATCACACAGGACGTAAAACACTCACTTTACGTCAAATCAAACATCCCAGTCGTGTTATCTCGCAGAGAGGTAACTTCTTATTAGCTACATAGGTTTTCCTATCTAACTCCTGTTTGAAAAATGAGTTTATATTAGCAAATTTGTACGATTCTAAGGCTAAAATAGAACAATAAATTGTTGTAATAGAGCCCTATTTGAGAAAGCTTTGGTAAAAGGATGGTCAAATGTCAACCGAATCATGGGGCATTAGATCGACATCATATTTCATACTTTACACTGATAGCAACAAAATATTTGTGTTTTACGCAAGAGAAACGTCCTAAAGTTTAATTTGGATCACCTATCTACATTCCTACTGTCTACATACTCTAGTATTTTGGTGACAATATGTTAGTTTTATTGCATTGTAGGATGATATTCTAAGAAAATTAAATTGACAAAGGTTGAATTATTTGCTAAAAATTCGGTGTTTTTGAAATATCTTTAGGGGAAACTTTTTGAACATTTCTGACATAGGCAACAGACAGAGAAATAAATCGGGAGACTTTTTGGGCTTAGCATTGTAGATTATTTCATTGACTAATGACGTAAAATGTTGTGAATTGTAGTTACCAAACTTTTCTGAAAAGGTAACGCAATATTTCGCCACCTAATAGATCAGCGATTAACCTGTTTACAACCAGGACCGGCGAAAATAGAAATATTTCGCGATCTGGCTGGCGGCTGAGACAGAAATAAAAGCCAATGTAGATCGTATTTTATTTATTAACCCTAATGTTATGTAACTATAATTTTTAGTTATTGTGACATCTGCTGCTGCTGCTTTGTTAGAAAATTTGATTTTAAGAGAAGAGGAGCTGAAAACATGCAAGAAACGACTAACAATTTAATAATTTACAGCTGATAGAGGGATATTTTTTATGTTCTATTTACTTGAGGCAATAATTATATTTCTCGTGTGAATACCAGAGTGGTATCAAAAGATCTATTAGTTTATCATTTTATAAAGGGGGTACACTGTTTTTTTATCAAAAATAGGGCATTTATTGTGACAAAAGTATTGTCCATCGCTAGCCAGTACCTTTTCCCATCTTTCTGGTAGTATACGGATACCGCGTCGGAAGAACGCTTCATCTTTTGAGGCTATCCACAAACCAACCTAATTTTTGGTATCTTCATATGATGTGAAGAACTGCTCAGACAGGCCATGTGCCATGGTGTGTTTCCAAATAGGTTTTGACCGGCGCCGCAGCATGTGGACGAGTATTATCACGCAGGAGAATAATTTTGCCGTGTCTGGAGTAGTGGGCGCGTTTTTCCTTGAGTAGTCGGCTTAATCTCATCAATTGTGTTTGGTAGAGAGCTCCAATAATGTTTAGTTCGGTTGGACAACTCATAATACAGGACACCAAGCTGATTCCACCAAATACACAACATGAGCTTTTTCAATGAATATTTGGCTTGGCTGTCGATGTTGAAGCACGGCCACGTGGTCCCCGTGATTTCATCTTTTTTGGGTTATCGTAGTGAATTCATTTTTCATTTCCAGTGACTATACGATGCAAAAAACCCTTTCGTTTATGCTTGGCAAGCAGTATTTCACATGGGCAAAATTGGCGTTCAACGTTTCTCGGCTTCAGTTTATATGGAACCCAATTTTCTTGCTTTTGAATTATTTCCGACGATTTTAAGCGATGTGAAATTGCTTGTTGAGTCACTTCTAATGCAAGTGCAAGTTATTTCTGTGTTTGGCACAAATCTTCATTCAATTATGTTTCGAATTCCGCGTCTTCGTACACTTTTGGCATTCCGCTACGTTCTTTGTCTTTGACGTCAAACTCATCGTTCTCATGAAACCGCTTACGATAACTTAAAGCAGCCTCACCATTTGCTTCTACAAGCAATCGATGCGCCTCAGCTGCAGATTTCATCAAATTAAAGAAGTAAATCAAAAGTTCCTGCAAATGACGCTTATTCAGCTCACAACTCAACATTTTCGCATGAAAAAAATTATATAATGCTGATACAAAATCTTTTAAAAATATGGTGTAGCCAGATGTCCAACCTTACGATATTGACGTTTTACATCTGACTATTTCAACCACAATTTATTGGTGCGGTCATCTTTTGCCAAACGGCTGAGACTTATTTGTACTCCCTATATCTTTCAACAAAAATTACGTTTACGGGAAAAATAATATCAAATTTTTTACTTAAGTTTCTTAAATACTCCAAAAATTAAAACATTTGCACATCCTCTTCATGTATGCGATTATCCTAAAGAGCAAATTTTTCCTTAAACACATCGTTTTATTTCCCAATATAAGAATACTTGTGCAGCACCCCCAAAGAAAATATTAAGTTTGTTAAGAAAGCTGAATATGTCCATCATATAGTCAAGCTTAGTCATTTATATATCATTCAATGAAGACTCTACTAGACTGAACTTTTGCTCTGGCGGAAACTGCTTTACTCCTTTCCTCAGTTCGAATAGATGTCAAAAACCCTTTCTCCTGGTAACCAGCTCATTTTTCCATAAAAAATTATTACTTCAGAAGATTAGTAAAATGAGTCTATACTTTCACATAATGTGTTGAAAAGTTTGAAATTTATAGTTCGATTGCGCCATTTATCACCATGTTAACTCAGTAAAAAGTTAAAAATTAGGTTCTTTTGGTGGAATACATAAAAAGTGGACAATATTTTTTAGTGTGTAATTAAATGTCTGTATTATTGCAACTATTCCTAACCGACGTCATGATCCTAGCACCGTCCGTACACACTTCGACACACTGTTCTCTTCTAACATAAGTCCTGTGGTTGAAAACAGCCATTAAAAGTATTAAATACTTTCAATTGACCACTAAGTAAATTAAAGCAACCGTGCAGTTCTTCCCCTAAGTCTTCACTATACCTCACGAAGCAAAGTAGGATACAAATGTCACTTGATTCATCAAGTTGAGCCGTAAAGCATTTTTACAACTAAATTTTCAATATCGGGGGCTATCTCAAAAATTTAATAAATTTAAGTATTCAGGAGGTGTAGGGGACGACCCAAATTTCTCGTACAAC
The DNA here is from genome assembly GCA_036346155.1 of Sinelater perroti. Taxonomy (NCBI): domain Eukaryota; kingdom Metazoa; phylum Arthropoda; class Insecta; order Coleoptera; family Elateridae; genus Sinelater; species Sinelater perroti. The sequence continues at coordinate 5,319,467 of JARFIY010000077.1, forward strand.
AGCTAATGTGAAGCTTTACTAATTCCTCACCAATGGTAGGGGTTTTTCGGTTTAACCTTTGAAGCCCAACTAAATAAAGTGCTTGAAGCAACGATTTGCTGACTAGTCGTCTTCGTTTTCATTTGACTTTTCTGAATTTTCATCTGGTCACGTAATTTTTAAAAAATCCAGTGACTTATCATTCGACAAACATACTACACCCGGCCGTGGCGATAGTTCACTGTCACAAACTACTATGAACAAAGTTCAAAATAGACCTTATTATGATGCTTAACCAAGTTTTTGTTTCTCTGTTTTGTTTGTATTTCACATGCCGGGCTATCAAAATATTTTCTTTAAAGTGCAAGGTATTTGACATACTTTCGCTACCATACTTTCCTTCTGAATATTCCTTGCTCCTACTAAAGAAAATTTATAGATTTTGATGTTTAACTTTCTTTGTCTCTATTTGATAGATTTCGAGTGTTCTTAAAGAAATAACCTGTTTTCGAGTGCGATAAAATATGAATTTTTGTGACTTGCTATTACCAGGTGGGCTGGCGCAATGCTGGCTTTCGGCGGCGGTGCACTTAGCTTATATTGCAAGCATTTTTAGCGATTGTTAGAACAAACAGACATTTGGAAGACATACTTTGTTGGTTGCAGCTGCGAGCTTCTCGTTAGAGCACTAGAAATGGTTCATTAGTCGGACAACATCACGTGGGTTTTTGGTCCCTCCGGCAGTTAGCCACGCGGGCGACGGACCATATAGACATTTCAGCCTTCGATGTGGTTGGTTGCTTAAGAATGGAAATGTTCCAAATTGTCCAGGTGGTTCTGGCGGCAGTTAGTCGTACATGGGCGACGAACTGTCTGAGCTTTGAAATTGTTTTAACGGCGTCTCGAAGTATTAAAGTGGCGTTGTTCGGAACAGAAGGCTTTCTGAGCTGAGCTAAGTCAGATGAGAGTCCATGTTCAAATAAACTTAGTTATTAAGTAATAAAGTATTACAAATTGTCTTAAAACTCTCTTCTATTCGACTCCATCCTTACGATATACTAGTCGGGTGATTTTTTCACGGATTGACAGAGAATTTCGTAGATCGATATTGGCTTGCAGACCATCTTACAGTATGATAGTTTAGCTATCTAGGGAAACTTATTTTCCGGTTCAGCTATAGTCACATTTGTCGAACTTTTATATTTTTTTAAATAAAATGAATAACTTTTATAGTAAATACTTAGGTTGATCACAGTCAACCTACCACTTGGCTAAAAAATGTTTAATTAGTTAATCAATACTTTACAACTTCTGGCAGATTTTTTTAATGTCTACACTTGGAGAGAGAGAGAGAGCGCGTATACTTTTTTTGCGCTCAGAGTATGTCTTCCTTAATGGATCTATGTTCATTGCAGCCTATGGCTTATTGTGATTACCTTAATTAAATAAATTCACAACAATCTGTAATTAAGGTCCCCTGAAGCAGCAGATACAGGTCCTTAACAGGGTGTGTCTGGTAATCTTCCGGTTCCAGAATTGGTTTCCCGAATATATGTTGCCTTTTCCTACACAACGGACAGGATGTGTAAGGCTGTTTCTGGTTCCTTCTTACAAAGTCACCATTGAATTTTCCATCAATTTTCCAGAGGTGTTCTTTACAGTCGCATGTCTGTAAGAAATTGCGGTTATCTTTAGCTGTGGCCTACTTAGGTTAAGGAGTTCTGCAGCTCTTTGGCAAGGTCCCTTATTGAAGGTTTTGCTGAAATAATGTCCTGGTTGGTTCTTCCAGTACTTCGATGGAAGTGCGTGTCCTCTCCTTAATAAAGCTTCGGAGGCTTTGTGAAATTCTAATGCAGGTTCTGTCCTATATAAGCCTCACTAGATCCCTGTGGCCAGTTCATCGGCTTTTCGTTGCCGTAGAAAACGCAATGCCATGCCCATAACAGTTTTACCGTGTTAGTTATGCCAGTGCATTCAGTTTGTTGATGCATTCCCATACCAGTCTAGATGATGCTTTTGTGCTTGATAAAGCCTTTAAAACTGCCTGGCTATCTGATATAATATATTGCTCCTATAAGCCCTATTGCTATTTTCACGCACACACTGTAGTATGGCGTATATTTCTGTCTGAAAGACAGAAGCGTACTGACCCAGGGAAAAGCTGAGCTCTACCCTGGTAGCCTCAGCATATATTCCAGCTCGGGTACCCAGCTCGATTTTAGAACCATCTGTGTACCAGATTAGGCTACCAGGTAGCGTATACTAGTAATTAATGGATTAGGTGTAATAAGTAGTTTACGTGTTAAAATCAACCCTTGTGAAGAGTTTTCAGTATATCCTGTTGTCTTTATTTCTTATCTCTTATGTTACTTGTGGCCTATTGGTGGAATATTTGCGGTTATAATATCTTTTCCGCGAAATAGTACTTTGTGCAGGTTTACACCGATTTAGTTTGGCAAATTTGTCTAAATCAAACAGGAAACCATAATTTGAACATATCATGAGATATCTACTGCCATGAGAATGCTATTTATTAACCCTACGTTTACTCTGGATTGTAGAGCATTTTACAAAATTTTGCAATCCGTGTTATCATCGTTGACGTTTCCTATTGTGTTGACATATTTACCAATAAACCGAGCCCAATTCAAATATTTACTTATAGCTTTGTTTTTATTTTCCTCGTTTTAAACCTACTATGAATGGATATGTAATATGTATGAAATATGGAAAACACATTCAAAATAACGTTTCTATGAATAAAGGGGTTATTGTTCAAAAGTTAAAAAACCTTGACCTGCAATCTTTTGATATATTGCTAAGGTTATTTATCTTACACGGTTTTGCTTCAGACAAATAATATATTTGAGAAGATAGATATGAAGACAAAATTGTGGACTTTCATTGATTTCATAAAAAATTATCTAGGAATTTTCTCTCACATATAATTGTAATTTTAGGAGTTGGGCTAACGATCTGTTCCAGTATTTTTACTTTACTTATTATAACACAAGGGATTCCTCGCCGAAAGATATTTTTGGCGTCCTAGACTGACAATTTTTCACCCGCCTTTTTTTCAAATTTTTGCAAGATGGGAACGTATAAATTTTTAATTGGATGGGAAACGTGGAACAATTTAACTTAGCGCCCATTCATAATGGACGTAAGCATAAGCCGACCATAAGAAGTACGTAATAGATAAAGCTGAATCAGTTCACAATGCACTCCAGTAATTTTTACGTAAGAAATACCTAAAGTTGAAATCGGTTTAACTTTACGTATCTTCGACGTACATTTTCAATAATTTTTAATTTTTCCCTAGATTAATGTTGGCAACAGAACAGAATGTCTATTTTTATTCTAAAATTGCATAATCTAATTTTAGTATTGGCAACATTTTGGCTTCATTTTTACAACGGATAGGGAACTATTAATTAAATTAGTAAATATGCGTCTGTTCCTACAGCATAAAAGGAATACGCGGCCGCCCGACCGGTCTGCAAGAAGCGAGAACGGCCCCGACGGGCGTGCACGAACGCACGGACCTCGTGTAAATCAAGCGCTTAGAACACGGCACATTAAACATGTCGGCCGTCTTTGTTTACTACGCACAAATCTCCTCGTGTAAATCAAGGGCGTAGGGCAACGCCATATTACGTTTGCTTACTTTTTGTTCAAATATTGACAGATTGACTGATCACTTTGCTAAAATGAACTTGATAGAATGATAATGTCTATTGGAATTCTACCAAATTAGTGGTTAGCGATTGTTAATGACATCTTACATTTACAAATTTCTGGCGATATCTACTTTGTTCTGCACCATTACAATCCCAATTCGAAGGACACCTTATGAAACCTTGCAAAGGATTGCACTAGTATTTCAGCCGATGTTTCTGTAGTAATTATATCGGAAGAATAGCACAATTTGTTTTTCCTGATTATGCAATATACCCTAGTTATTTGTTGAAAAATTTGTATCAACTAGTTAATAAAAGTTTGATCTGCTGATAACTTTGCAGGATGTTTTAGTGAAGGTCTTCGGACTTTCTTAACATTGGTATCCCTTCTAGGGAAAGCAGAACAAAGCTCCTTGACAATTACCGCGTTCAGTCAGATGTTAACAATTCCTTCGACAATTCCTCATTACTAGTTGACCGAACAAGAATTTTCATTTTTCAAGTTTGAATTTTCTAAACTTTATTAGATCTGCTTTTTTATTGGAAAAACTAAATTTATTAAAACATTATTATAAAAATGATCTTCTTTTCCAACCAGGATGTGTTATCTTGATAACTTTGTGCTTTATTCTATCTTAGTTTAAATTTATAGAGGTAATTCTGCTAATTGTTTAATTACATATGTCATTATTGCGTCCAATCGTTCTGTTAATGCGTGTTGAATCCATACATCAAATACGATGAGACGTGTATTTCGGAGAGTCATTCTACAAGAACAACGTTGCAGTGGTAATCTAAAATCTTGCTCCAAAATATCGCAAAGATAACATGATGTACACAGATCACCATGCATCATCTCCTCTCCACGATGCTTGCCAAATAAACTCGAATGGGCAAAACACTAACTTTGAGCGATCGTCGGGCATAGACTTGTTTTAGATCCCACTTAACTATTGTTGCGCGCAATAGCCGCTAAAACTGCTTGCAAGGTCTTTGGAAAAGAATGTTACGTTACTGGAATATTATGTATTTTTAGAAAAATTGTATTGAGTTGTCTTAGATAGTTAAAATCTTACACTGAAACGATTGAAGAGCATTCCAATAGATTATAGCTTGGTTTTTTGCTCTTATTTGTTAATTTAAATACTTACTTCTCCAATTAATTTATTGTCTAACCAAAACTAGTCAAAACACTTTCGTTGACAACAAGAGATATGGTACATATCGTATCATCAGTTATGTGTACTTGTATTTGGTTGGGGTTTTAAATACTGCCTCAAGTTGCTTAACAAAAATATCCTCTTTCTCTTTATCAGATCTAACTCGTATAACCTTAGGTAGGTGTCTTAAAAACTAAAATCATGTAGTTGGTCGTTATAGTCGCTTTGCGGATTTCTGTATCGAGTGGTCATCTTTAGATAATTTTATTATAGTAGAATGGTCTGAAAATCAATCAGATATCATCATTAATAATGGTAAGGCTCTAACGCCCCGCGTGGGAGCACGGCCTGCGAATTGAGAGGTTAAGGCTCTCATATGTCCGTCTTTACTGCCCGATTGTCGCGCGTCATCTCTCATGCGGGCCGATGTGGCAAGCACCGCGTCTTAGACGATCGCCATTATTACCACTTGCTCGAGCGAGCGCAGGTACTCAATTATTTCAATGACTGTGCAGGTCACCCGCCAGGCATCAGAGAGTACCGGGAATAGAACCCAGGTCTGTCCGCATCGCAGTCCGCGCCTCAACCGCTTAGACCAGTATGGCAGGTATCAACATTATAGCTAAGACTTAATTTTTCAAGACTACGTATTTTAAGTTGCTATTCAATCTGCCTGTCAAATTGTTTTAATTTTATAACTCTTTAAACCAACATCGCTTTTACTATCGCCTAAAATTGATAAAATTGAATCTCACGCGATTATTAAATTCTTCCTGAAAGAAGGTTTAATGCAAAAAAATTATGCAAAGTCTATAATTATTATGAGGATTCTTCTCCTTTGTATTCAACAATTAAAAAACAGGTCGGTAAGTTTAAACGTGCTCGCATCAGTCTTGAAGATGATTTCTGTGACAGACATCCGAAAATGCAACACCAGAAATTATTAAACAATTACACGATATGGTATTAGATAATCGGCGAATTAAGGTGCGTGAAATTTTTGAAGCTGAAGCATTTTAAAAATCGAGCAGGATATATTTTGCATGAAGAACTCCATTTCAAAAGGCTTTGTGCGAGGTGTGTACTGAGCTTGTTTACAGAAGAATAAAAACGTATTAGAATGACTATTGAAGCAAGTTGTTTAGCTCTAAAGAAGATAAAGTTTGTTCCATCCGCAGGGCAGATTGCACCGATCTTTTAAGATGCTAAAGGCATTTTATTAATTGATTATCTTGAATATGGTAAAACAATAACTAGAAAATATTGTGAATTTTTTAACAACTCGGCTTGTAGAAGAAAAAATCAGTTTTCACAAACATAATGTGCCTGTTTGCAAATGTACTTTAGCAATGTAAATATTGAGAGATATACACTTGAGAACAATACATTCGACTTACTAGCTGCACGCGCATTTTCGTCTCTTCTTTCAGTCTAAGGAATATAAAAACAAAAACATTAACGTGCAAAAAGTATATTATTGACAATATATACAGTTTTATAATTTGCTTAATTGGAACGCATGCGACGATGATTGGCACAGTACTGCAATCCGGAATTCGAGTATTATCCGAATTTGATTAATGATTTGCAAGCCGCACGCGGAGACAGTTGCATTGTTGAGAGAGAACCTCAGTCAGAGGGCTGTGGCAATCTCGGTCATTCACTGCCAGAATATGTATACCGAAACGTTGGACGTCCGACAAGGAGACGATCAAAGCTTTCAACGGAGAGGGACGATTGGTCCCTCGTTTCAATATCCCTCAGAAATCGATATACGGCTGAAGTTGCAGTCAAGCAAGAGCTAGCGCTTGGACAGTGAAAAGAAGATTAAAGACAGTCAACCCAAAAAAGGCAGCTACAGATCCCAAGCAAACAGCAGTCCAAAAACCAAGGCAACTAGAATTTACTCGCAAAAATCTCGATTGGAACCTAGGCTATTGGAGTCAAAAATTATTTACCAGGATATGCCTACATGGCAACGATAGGAGATGTCGGGTCTATAGAAGGCCAGGGAAGCGATTTGCTCATTGCTGTATTCAAGAAACTGGCGCATATGGGGTGGCTCTTGCATGTTCTAAGCGGGCATTACCATGTACGAAGAAACTGAGTTGGTTTTCGTGCCTAGTAGATGACGCGGATGAGGTTTAACGGCGGACCGCTATATCAGGGACATTCTGGAGGATCATGTTTCGTTTGCGGGATTTGTTGGTCAGGATTTTATACTAATACACGATGCCGTACCGTGCAAATGACCACTAGCTACCTGGCTGACGTCGGTATACCGATAATGGACTGGCCTCTGTGTAGCCCAGACTAGAATCCAATTGAACATGTTTGGGATGAGCTAGCGAAGTCCGGGCCAATCTTGCCACAAAGACATGATGGAACAGAGGACTTAATGAAGTAAGCAACCTCAGAAAGGAAAAGTTATCCAATCCACAAGCTGAAAGAGCAATTAGTCAGGAACACCATGTATTGAAAAATTATTATATTAATTTCAACTCGAATTTATTTATTTCTTTCATTGAACCCTCTTTTGTCAATTATGTTTACAGAATATTTTGTCAGAACAGGTTCAATTCATAAAGTGGTATCATTTGAGCCACAGTTTTAAGCTTTAAACATACATTTAATTGTATTGAAATACTATGGTGCATAATAGTTTTGAAAATCCGAAAATGTTGCTGAGTCGATTATTTTATTCTCAACTGTATATTACGGATTGTTAGAACACCGCCCTTATTCTCTAGATTTGGCTCCATCCGACATATCTATTCCGAAATCTAAAACTGTTCATCTCCGGTTAACGTTTTCCTTCTAATCAAGAAAAGGTTGCAACTGTAGATAGGTATTTTTCTAACCTTTAGAATGGGCTCAGCAGGTTCAAGCACTTGGCTCTGTCCTCTAGCCGGCACGCTCGAGTTCGAGTCTCGCTCAACCCATGGGTGTGTGTGAATGTCCTATTATTAAGTGCATGTTAGTGGGCACAATAAGCCCTTGAGGCTGCAGTGCCGTAAGTGCCAAAAAAAAATTGAGAAGTATCATTACCAAGATAAAAAAAATTTATTTTGGATTCAGGGGATTTTACTGTATTAAAAAATTATAAATTTATTTTAATTGTTAGGCCAAGAATTTTTCAGACTTTTTTCGTATAAGGTTTAAAGGTTTTACACGTATTACATATTAGTAGAGACATAAAAATGCAAGATAAAATTTTAGAAGAATGTAGAAACTAAACGCTATTATTTAAACAAACGGTATGACGCAAATTGCGTCCTGTTGAAAGTCAAACAATCTATTAACTTGCGGTTGGCTCCATTTTGCGCAGGCTTCTCTCACTATACCATTTTCGATTAAAAAATTACCATTTTTTTCTGTTTTTTTTCCAATTAGCATTAAAATCTATAACTCGCACCCCGGCTCATCAAGATGAATCTAAAGCCCCCAACCGTTAAAATCGGTTGCTTCTTCGATTCACAGCGTGTGTTTTTCCTTGACGCTTTAACAATATGTATGTGGTAGTTGTTCATTTATTTATTTTTTTTTAAAATAGACACTTCTGTTCCATTGCTCTTTCCGAAATTGTATAAATTTTTAGCGGTTGGTTTTCTATAATTTATCTTTTTTCAGATATAATTTTGACGCATTTATATAGTAAGTACCAAAAATAATGGTGTTAGACCATCTGATGTAAACTTTTTTTAAATTAAAGTGAAAACCAGTTACACACAAATTTAGTATTGATAATTTTTTTACTTATTAATTCCAAATACAAACAAAACACTGTAAAAAGTTTATATAACACTCAATAACAGTTTGAAACTTTCTGAAACTACTTTGAGCCTACGTTTATTAACGTTAATCGAGCAAATGTAGGACAAAGTTGTTTTTCTAGATAATGCTTTTTGTTAACTTAAATAAACATGTAAAAACATAATGTGGCCTGAGTGCGAGCTCAATGTCAGTTCCTAAAAAATACACTGGCGGCCAGCAAACCTGCTGCTGGGCACGTCCGCCCACTTTATTTTGGTGGAGGGCGCAAATATGTGGCACGACTGGAATAAATTCGTCCGGTTCTAATTATAACTTATTGTTCTTCAGCTCAGCTGCGGAATATTACGTTTTCTGTAAAGTAATTGCTATTGTAAATATGTATTTATTTAATTAGTTTTCTTCATTTAAATGTATACCTTGAGGTGTTAGTTTTTCTAATTTATAATTTCCGTTCACTAATTTTGTTTAGAATTGTTGGTAGGTTTACTTTAGTTTTGATATTTTTTCCAAAAGTAATTATAATCTAAGATATAAACTTCCAAGAAATTTTAAACAAATTGTTTTTTAATGAGATGGATGCATAATAATTGTCAAACAGAAATATCGAATACAACTTGCAAGATCAGCTTTGGCTCGGTTAGCTGAAGTCTAAAAATAGAAATATTATAAAATCCACTAATATTAAATTTGTGTATTTGTCTTTTCTTGGATTTGTTTATGCCTTTTAGGTTTTAACTGAAAGACTGGTAGGTCAATATCGAACCAAAGCTTTTGTAATATGGGGTATGGAAACGAATATTAAAAGTGGCTGTCGTAAGCATAATTTTTCGTTAGAACAGTTTAACAGACTGCTGATTTAGACATATTACTGGCAGAAAAGATATCATGACGAGCTTGATTATATATAAATGCAAAACTATGATAGAAATAAACTTTAAAATACTGAGCTGATGCAATAATAAATATTTTTAAAATTAATTTTCAACATTAATTCATCCATGATAAAGAAGACATAAACAAAAAGTGTGACTGTGACTTCAAAAGTCATTTCTCAGAAATGTCATAAGTAACGCTCCTTATTTGGAAAGAACAATACTGTGGCTAAGCTTCAGCAAAAAAAGAATTTTTGATAAAATTCATAAACAAAGGTTTGTCCGGAAAGTAAAGCAATTAGTCCGAACGGCGCGTTCCTCCTGGCCGCAGCGCAGGACCGAATGAGTTACATTCACGCTTCGAAGCTTAGTCTGCTCTGAGCTCTAGGTGTATCAGAATAGCTGTTTCAATACTAAGGTAAGGTGAAAAGTTCTCAGTTTGACACAGAGATGGTGCTGCAATCGGCAAACAATTATTTCCTGCTTGGGTGCATGTGTCATTAGTTCGTATGGCTAGTTTCAACTTGTTCGCTCAAGTAGGTTGTTTACACGAATTTTTTTAGTAGATATGTTGCATGTTTTTTTGTTAAAATGGATAAACTTGAATATCGTGCGGTTATAAAATTCTTCGTTTTGAATGGATTAACCCCTAAGGAAATTCATCCGAAGTTGACAAAAGTTTACGGGCACTCTGCTCCTTCCATGTCAACTGTTAAAAAGTGGGCAGCTGAATTTAAACGTGGTCGCACATCCCTCGAAGATGACACACGTGAAGGACGGTCAAAAACCGCAATCAAACCAGAAACCATCGAAAAGTACATGATATCGTGTTGGACGATAGGCGAGTGAAGGTGAGTGAGATAGCTGAGGCTGTGGGGATATCGGAAGAAAGGGTGCGAAACATCTTGCACGAAGAATTAGGGATGCGAAAGCTCTGCGATGGGTGCCGCATTTGCTGAATTCCGATCAAAAGCTAATGCGCAAACGATTTTTGCAGCAATCTTTGGACCGATTCAACAGGGATCCGACCGATTTTGTGCGGCGATTTGTCACCATGGATGAGACATGGGTCCACCACTACACGCCAGAAACGAAACAGCAGTCCAAGCAGTGGGTGGAAGCCCCACCGGCTTCAGCGCCAAAGAAATCGAAGTTGATCACATCTGTCGGAAAAGTGGCCAGCGTGTTTTGGGATACGAAAGGGATCCTGTTAATTGATTATCTTCCAAAATTCAGAACAATTACAGGCGAATATTACTCCAACCTTCTTGACCAACTGGATGCCAAAATTCGAGAGAAGAAACCTGGCTTGAAGAAGAAAAAAATCATCTTTCACCAGACCATGGGAAAACTGCAGGATTTGGGGTATGATTTGCTCGGCTATCCCGCCTATTCTCCTGATTTGGCACCCTCAGACTTCCATCTGTTCCCAAACTTAAAAAAATTTGTTTGTGGGAAGCGGTTCGCATTCAATGAAGAATATTTTCACAATCTTCCAGATTCTCACTTCCGACTAGGAATACTGATGTTGGAGAGGCGCTGGATCAAGTGTGTTGATGTCAAGGGAGATTATGTAGAAAAATAAAATCATTTTTTAACTGAAAGTCGCAGTCTTTCATTGTCAGGCCGAGAACTTTTCACCTTACCCTCGTAAACCTCTGTCACGACGGGCAATGGAGAAAACTATTGAACAACGTTACGCGATCAAGTTCTGTGCTAAACGGAACAACAGCCTCGCCGGAACCCACCAAATAATTTAGGCAGCCTTCGCGGACTTTGTTCTCTCGTATTCTCAAGTTTCCAGGTGATTGAAGTTGTTTAAAAATGACCGGGACGAGGTGGAAAATAACCCCCGCTCTAAACGGCCGTCAACCAGCAAAAGCGACAAAAAGGTGTCTCGTGTTCGTAATCTTGATCTTTTACAGGTAAATACCGATCGTCGAATGAGTGTTCGAATGATAGCAGAAACTCGCAGTATCCCAAAAACTACCGTGTACGAAATTGTTACTGACAATTTGAACATGCACAAAGTGTGTGCTAAGTTGGTTTTAAAATTGTTCACTGATAACCACAAAAAGAACACTCGCAAGTGAACTTTTGGAACGTTTCCAAAGGTAATCTGATTTTTTGGATAATGTCATTACTTCCCAAGGATCAAGTCCGCTCTTAAAGGAACCCGTTTTGGAACCATTGAAGAGATCCAAACCATTATGACAAAGATTCTAAACGAGGATTCGTATCGTGGATAAAAAAGTTGTTGACAAAAGTGTGTGGATTTCCAAGAGGAGTACTTTGAAGAATTTTAAGCTTTTGTAAAAAAATGTATTTAATTCTGTAAAGCTATTGCATCCTACATCCTTTATAATTTGCTGTATGTGTTCCATCCTTATTTTTCCCTCGGGACTTTTTTTTGCTAACTCTTTCAATTCATTTTATTTTCATTCTTTCTTTGGTAATATCTCATTTGGTCTTCATTTATCACTTGTTTCAATTGTCTAGCTTTTGCAACCATACAACGCAGTGCTCCAAATATACGTTTTAGAGAGATGTTTGATATAAGCAGATGTTTTATCTTAGAGAAAGTTCTTCTGCCAGTTGAGTTCTGTGGCTCTTTTATTTTCTGTCTGCTGCCGAAATATTAGAATATCTTAACCTTTTTATTCTTTCGTTTACCACTTTTTTTTTGTTTACCTATATATACGCTGTCTAAAAACGATTATTTTTGTTTTTGCTTTATTTAGTTTCATTTTCTTTAGTATGCGCTACACCTCTTTTAATGGTTCTCTTAGTTCTTCTTCACTTTTTACTAGAATAGTGCATTATCTCAATTTTTTACCTTGTACTATCATTCTTGCATTAATATCATTATTCACTTCGTTAAAGGCATTTCCTATGTATACATATATGTCTTGTCTCACTCCTATTTTGATGTTAGTTTTTGACTGGCTTTTCCCGCGTCTAATTATTACTGGGTTTTTTTTGTACAGAATGTAAATTATTCTTTTATCACCGTATCTTACTCCAATCGATTTAAGAGTCTTAAACAGCGTCTGCCAGGCCACATTATCCAAATCCTTTTTAATATCTACGAACGAAGTATAAGTTTGTCTTTTGGTTAGACTCTTTTTCCTAAAATTTTCCGAAAATCAAATTGATTGTCTTTCAGGGTCTTCTTTATTTTATTTCCTATTCGACTCTGAACTATATGCATATTTCTTATTGTTACCTTTCTTGGTATTACTATCATGATGCTTTTCTAAAATTTAATGGAATTTTTTTAGATATTTAATAACCTTTGCTAGTAATTCATCTATTCCCCGAACTTTTTTATTTTTTAGTTCTTACTTTGCTCTTTCAGACTCGTCTCTTACGATCGAGTCTCTTTTTCTTCTTATTTTTTTACGTTACCACCTTCTATGCCTCTATCTTATTGCTTTGCACTTATTTCCAACATACTGCTCTTCAACTGTTCTAGCTTTTCGATTTCTTCTATTCCTCTATATTTTATAGTTTCCTTGTTCTTGTTTACCAAGTGCGTCCTTATACTTTTGACGTTTTATAAATGTTAGTAAATATATATTTTGTCCTTATTTTTGGGCCTACCATTGTATTTTCAGCTTTTATTGCAGTTTGTTTTAAGCTATCCTATAGATTTTTACTAATTCTTTTTGTTGTTTCTTCTGATATGATTTCTCCTTTCACTACTTTCTCCAATTTTTGTTATACGTTGTCGTTTTTTAACTTTGCAGTATTTTAACCATCTACTTTGTTAAGCCTCTTTTTAAACGCCAGTTTTGTTTTTGTCATAAAAAAAATTGTTGCTGTCTATGTCTATTTGATTTTTAAACTTTTGTTTTGCTATAACATAATCAATTTTATATGTGTCTCTATTTCGTGGCGTGGCTCAAGTATACCTTCTTTACATGTGACATTAAAAGAGAGTTTATTACTTCAGTAGTCATATTACTGTGATCATCTGTGTTTACTATCTTCTTGGTATCTTTTTTAATATATTTATTTTTAATTTTAGATTTTAAGTTTTTTTGGTTTTTAGACATGTTTTTACATTACATGTTCTGATGTTTGTGGTACACTTATCTCTGGTTCTGACACATAGATCTTATCTAGTTGTCTGTTTTACCTCCGAATTCTTCAATTTGGGAAAATTTTATCATATTGTTGCTTGTATGCGGCCGGTTTCCTCTAAATACTAATAACTATTCGGCCATGAAAACTTTTTCTGTTTAATTTTTCTACAAATGAGATTATACCGCCAGTACTGGGTCCTCAAAGTCTCGTTTGTCTAAAACAAGGACTACTAACTTAAAACTGAGTTGATTTTTGAGTAAAAGAACATAGAAGTGCTACATCATTACTTCTTGTTCCCTTTTGAAAAAAAAACTCAAGCATTTGCGGTTTTTATAATTGATGAAATATCTATAGGGTTCTTACTTCACGCAGCACACTTTCAATTGACGTTGTGAGATTGCACACTAATCAAGATTTTTATATTTGCATTTTATATATTTTTTTTAAATTTGAATATTTGAAATTATTTTTATGGACATTATTTTTTAAATACTTTCCACTTTTTGGAGAAAGGATGACTTGGAAACGTTTGCCTTTAAATTTCAGTGCTGGAATATCATTGGTAAAATATAACCTTATAATCTGCCACAACCAAAAAATATACAACCGATTTAGTTCGTTCATCCCTAAAAATCCTAAAAAAATTACAAGATCGTTCAGGTTTGTAAAAGTGGATATAAAAATTTTGGTGTAGAAAACTGTTATCTGATCTTTATTTTTTTGGTAATACCGCATTATCGATCGGATAGATCGGATTTTTAATGTGGTTTTTTATTTGAAAAATTATATTTCGAATAAAAACAAACAGCCCAAATTAAAACTGACCAAAGTGTTAAGCGTGTAAATTTTTTTTATTGAAATCCCAATTTATTTACAATCTGCACAAGTTGCATTTAGTAAATTCTGTGATAGATTATGGACATGTAGAAGCATCCCCAGTAGGATGCTTCTGTATAATTGTCATCTAGATGAGTTTTGAGTTTTTGGGTATAAAAGTAAACTTATAAACTAGGTCTTAAAACTAAAATAAAACTAACGCAAGACTTTATATTGATTAAGTAGGGAATCTAGTGGGCAAGTCATTTGGTATATATTTTTGGAGTCTTCGATTGCGATTTTGAGGAACTATAAGATCCATTACTAATGTGTTGGAGTGTGCACTAAGACGGTCACTGTATTTAGCACTGAAACGGCTGACTTCTTCTTTCACTGAAGGCATATGAAGATCGTTACGGATAGCCGTGTTTGACACGAACCAGGGCGCATTCACAAACATGCGCAGCACTTTAAATTGGAAGCGTTCTAGGATTTCTAAGTTAGAGTTGGCAGATGTTCCCCAAAGTTGAATCCCGTAGCCCCATGCGGGTTTGAGAATTACCTTGTATGAAAGGAGTTTATTGCTTAATGATAACTTCGACTTATGCCCCAGTAGCCAGTCCATCTTGGTTAAAATTAAACCCAGCTGCTTGGGCTTACTGAAGATATGCTTGCGCCATGTTAGCCTTTTGTCAAGATGTAACCCAAGGTACTTTACTTCTTCTTTTTGCATCTCTGCGCAGGGTAAAGGTTACTTGAGTTGACTTAGACTCGTTTATTTTGATTCTCCAGTTTGTTAACCGTTTGTCAATTGCAGTTAAATTGGCTTGAAGTTTTTGTGAGGCTGCGACTGGGTCTCTGTCAGTAGCCAGAACCGCGGTGTCATCCGCAAATGTAGCTGTTGTGATTTCTGGTATTGTCGGGAGGTCTGCTGTGTATAACAGATAGAGCAGTGGTCCGAGAACACTGTCTTGGGGTACACCAGCGTTGATCGGAAGAAGATTTGTGGTTGCAGTTTCATATTTAACCAGAAAATACCGATTAAGGAGATAGGATTGCATATTAGGAAGTAGTTTAGGGGGAGGAGTGTTCTTAGTTTGCATGGTCCCGTATGCCACACTTTATCAAGCGTGTAATTTAGGAAACATTTTTGAATATATTCATTACAGAATGATAACACTGAAATTAACAGGAGCTTGAAAGGTATTTCAATTGTTTAGGCATTTATGGGGGCTGCTACATTCTGGAATCATCCTGGTAGGCGGGTGGCGGAGGCGGTAGAGGATGCTACAGCGCACTGGTGAGGGGGATTAGTATATTTTCTAGATAGATGCAACAGACATAAGGACATCCTTATAAACTGCTACAATGTATGAGCGACTTGGAATATTTACGTCTTGGCAAAGTCTTAATTTCGAGAATGCAAGATATCCTTTAAAGCTCTACTATAACGGCGTGCAAGTTGAAGAACTTCTTACCCTTGTCGCTCCGTTCAATTAATCTCAATAAACACGAATGTCAGTGAAGCCTCTTTCGGGGCTAAGGACAAGAATGTCGTGTTCTAGAAGTTCAGTCTTTAGTCCTCCGTCATATGCTCCCGCATGTCACATATGACGATGAGCTTTTCCCATAATTTGCTTCCAGTAAATGATATGCTGCTGAATCTTTGCTTCCGACAAGAAGCAAGTTGGTCAGCGGTAGTCTTGAGACGTTACATGGTAGATGTAAATTACCGCACTCTATATTTTTGGCTTTTAGAAATGGTGTTTCTCAGAGTAGGCCAAGCATCTTTTTTGAATGAAGAATGCTATCATGGACACATTCACTTGACGCTGGATGTGATGGCGCTTGCAAGCATGTTCGAACCCTTCGTTGTTCGATGGGGTTGGCAATTTTTCGCGCTAAGAATTTCTTTCTCGTAGCGAAAGGGGAATACTGCTAAGCTTCTGTTAGTAATCAAATTAAATTCATGTTGCCTGTAGCGAATACTCATTAAAGACCTACACCTCTGCGGGTCTAAAACTCAACTTACACAAAAACTTAAGTTTGCTGCCCATTTTCACCGTCAAAAAATTGTCAATTAGATTTTAAAGAATCGTTCTCAGTTTGACAAAAAACAAAAAAAAATCACATTTGAGGTTTAAAAAATCCTCACATAATTCATGACAAATAAATGCCAATAAAGGCCAAATTTTGGGTAGGTAGTCCTGATAGGCCCCACTTCTTCAAAGATAACGCTGGAAATGTAACTGTGAAGGAAGATTGATGCTCCTACATAACGAATAATTTTTTTAACATCAACTGGACAACATTGAAAATAATGTAGTACCAGCAAGACGACGCCACCCGCCATATAGCTCAACAACAACAGTCAACTTACTACATGAATAGTGTCTTGTTTGCGTAATTTTACGAAATGCCAGTATTAATTGGCTAGCAAGGTCTACACGAGCAACTGGCAAACAGTTGATGACATTAAGAACGAAATCCGACTTGCTATTGATGAAATTGTTGAAAACGTCTAAAATTTTGTGAAAAGAACCAGGATTTTCAACCGAAGCCGAGGCGGATATTTGTCAATTTTGGTACTCCAATTTTCAAATCGATTTAACAGTCCATTTATTTAAAATTTAAATTGGACTATGAATTTGGGCCTGACATCATCTCTAATTATTCCATTCCACAAGGGACGGATGTGTCTAGATCTTTAATGTTGTAGATTTCGTATTTTGATAGTTTAATGTATCTTTGATTAGTGTATAGTATTTCAGTATAATCATTACACCAATTTCAAATTTTTTTTAAAAATACTAGACTTTTGTGCATGTTAGAATAAACCATTGACATTCCATACTCATGTTTTCAGTAACTGCGCCTTTGGTCTCTTTTTCGTATTATTCGTTGTGCTTATTAATATCATTTTAACGTTGTCGCTATCTTATCTGGAAAAAATGTTGTTGGTGGTGATTTTACCACCTAACCAATAATTGTTTGTTTTAAGGGGATCTTCTCGTATTCGACCAAAAAAATCGATATTTTGGAATTTTTTTGTAGGAGAACCATTAAAGATAGAGACTTATACATTTTTCATTTGAAACTACATTAAAAAAATTACATGAAAATTTTTTTGTTTTTTTCGGCACGTAATTCCCTGTAGGTGGCGCTCCAAAAAAAATGGGTTTTCCGACAGGTTTTACGTACAGGATAAAACCGGTCCAAATGCTCTGAAACATAAAAATCAAGAACCAAATTAAAGCTTATATATTTTTCTATAAGATAGACCTCTACGAACTCAAAATATTGAAAAATAACAATTTGGCGGGCTTCTGAAGCCAAAAATGACAGTTTTGACGACTTTTTTGGGCTAAAAGCAGCTGTAAAAAAACCAAGCCTCGCACAGTATTGATCGAGGTCTATCTTATAGAGTTTCGAATTACGAACAAAATGAGTCCTTATAGATCAAAATCGGATGTTGTTCAAAAATTATTTTGTACGCCAAGTTTAAAAAAGTGAAACCAAGAAAAACGCGTTTGAAAAAAAATTTTTTTGCTGTCTATTTTGTAATTTTGGGTTTCGGTTTGAGGTTAGAGTTAGGAGTGACAGTGATAAAGCGCGCTGTGCATAAAAGTTGATTAAAGACAGTAATTACGGCTAATAAATTTAGAGAAGTGGGCGTAAAAGTGAGTAGAACACAGGATAAACCAACAGTAATCCAAAACAAGCTGAGGGTGCGACACCGGGCGTGCAGTTATCGCGCGGTACGCGACGAAGTAACGCGATTAACGTTGTAAACAAAACAGAGCCGTAGCTTTGTGAGGTGGGACTTGATAATAATAAAGTGCGCCGAAAGTACGAAATTTCATATAAACACAAGCAGCTAATAAACAAAGAACACGTGAGCGCGGGAAAGTTGGTGGTACTAGACGAATGATAAAACGCGATACGGTAATATAAATAATAACAGACAGATACGTGGTAAGAGAAATTTGTGAGAAACGCGAAATAACCGTTAAGCTCTACCACATATAAATATATAAAGTGCGAAATAAAGTGAAAACAAACATGGCAGAAGATGAACCCCCTACACTCACAGATGTAATGAATAAGCTAATACAGATGGATAAAAAAATAGACAGCATGGGTTTGCAACTAAGACATCAAGGAGATGAAACAAAAGAGCTGAAGCTAATAATTAAACAACAAGACATGCAAATACAATGGCTGGAAAAGGAAACGAGGAATAGGAACCTAGTGATATTTGGAATACAAGAGCAAAGTAACGAAAATATTGAAACATTAAGAGACATGGTAATAGAACTAATCAAAAGTATCAAAGTTCAGCTGGAAAAAAACGAAATAGATATGATAAACATAATAGGAGACCCTAAGAAAGGAGAAACCAGACCAGTCAAGGTAGGGCTGACTACAAAAATGAAGGAGATTGAAATAATGAAAAACAAGAAAAACTTGAAAGGAACTGAGATAAGAATTCAAGAAGACCTCGATAAAAAAAACCAGAGATATCAGAAGAAAACTAACACCACATCTAATAGAAGCCAGAAAACAAGGAAACAGAGCTACAATAATAGATGATACACTGATCGTAAACGGTGAAATGGGAGGATCTGCAAGAAGAAGAAGAAGAAGAAGAACACGACGGAAAAAAAGAAACAAAAAAAAATGAGCAGAAAGAGGTCAAAAAAGAGGAAGATCTACCGACGAAGAGATAGAAAATGAAACCATAGGAAGAAAAAATTTAGGAGCAATACCCAAACGAAACAAATATTGGACGCAGAGTCTATTGGCACCAATAAAAAAACCGGAAGGAGTCATAGGGAAAACAAACCCAAAAGTTAAAATAATGGAAAAACAGGAGGATGAAAAAGACCAGCTCAACAATACCATCAGAAACATCGAAACCATAAGTAGTGGTGAGTTCAACTAAAAACTAAGAGAAATCCTAAGAACTGGTCCAAAAAACTCGTAAGACAGAAAGCTGAAGGATCGACAAAAGATAACGACAATGGCGACGAAAAAGGCAAAATCTTAGTACAGAGGAAAACAAAAAAAGAAAAGGAAAAACAAGAAGAAAGTGAAAATAAGCACGTGGAACGTCAGAACAATGTTGGAAATCGGAAAAATGAAAGAAATAGCATATGAATTAAAGAGGTATCAAATAGATATTGCAGCCCTACAAGAGATTAGATGGGGAGGAAAAGGAAGAATAGATGAAAATGATTTCACAATTATATACTCAGGGGCTGAAAAGCAGGGAATGCATGGAGTCGGGTTTATAGTAACAAAAACAATGAGAGAGAAAATCATAGAAACAAGACTAATTAATGAAATAATGGCCTATATTAGATTAGAAGGAACCCCAACAAAGATGTCGATATTGAATATATACGCACACACAGAAACACATAATGATGAAGGGAAAAATAAATTCTACGAGAACCTAGAAGAAAGAATAGAGAAGATACCAAAGGAGGACCTAATTATAGTGCTGGGAGACTGCAATGCACATATCGGTAAAGAGAAGATAATAAGTCAAGTTGCATCAATTTTCGTTCAGTAGATCCCGAGAAATCTCAATTTTTTCCGGCTTGTCAAATTTGAATGCGCGCGATCGCTTTCCGGGCGGCCGCTCCACCCGCGGGAAAGAGAGTTCCCCCACCACCGCACCACTTCTCCTTCGCTCGTGCGTCCACGCGGCCGCTCTCTAAAATTGCAGGTTCTTCAGATGCGCTTTTGAGGTACTTATTATTATCGAATCGACTACAAATTTGATATGGTTGTAGAGGAAGTCTTCAAGAACAGGCAGCTTTTTGCAAAATTGCCGTACGACAATTATTGTGTAAATAGGGGTCGATTTACTAAAGTAGCTGTTTTTACTTTTTCGAAATTTGCGCGAAAACTTATTTATATTTTTTGACAAATATTTAATTTTAAAAAGGTGTTGGAAAACCCTATAATTTGAGCCCCAGAAGACATTTCTAGGATAATTACAAAATGAGTAATTGAACATCAAAAAATCGCTTTTTCGCGGTTTTATTTTTGTGCAAAAAGTTATCAACCGATTTTAATGATCCAAAAATAATTTTATTCGTCTTTTCAAGCGCTATAACACTATATTTTTTGTTTTTTACTAAATGTTTTTTTTCGTGTCTAAAAGTCAAAAAAACCCTTTTTTCGCACCTTTTTGAATTTTTTTCGCAATGATGCTACAATCGGATTTTGTCCAAAAAATTTTCATTCGATTCGTACGATTTTTCTCCTAATTATTAATTTAAGAAAGTGCCGCAACTAATTATTTTAAAAAATCACTCATTTTTTGCTACCTCGCCTGGACTATTAGTACTAATGAAGGAGCTAGGTATACCGACCAAATTAAAGAGGCTTATAATGATGACGCTTGAAAAAAACAGAGTCAGTGTAAAGACCCAAAAAGGACAGACTGGTGAATTTATAATAGACAAAGGGGTGAAACAAGGAGATGCGCTTTCGGCCACACTTTTTAATATGTGTATAGAATATATAACGCGGGGAATAAATAAAGGCACAGTAAGGACAGGGGGCACACAACTGTTAGCATATGCAGATGACCTAGTACTGATTGCCAAAGGAAGAGATATATTAAGGAATATGACCGAAGAGCTAATAACAGAGGGACAAAAAGTCGGTCTAAGAATAAACGAAGACAAAACAAAAATCATGAGAACGGGAAGTAATGCCGCAAAAGGATCCCTAAAAATAAGAAATCATTAATACAAAGAAGTCGACAAATTTAAATACTTAGGGATTATGGTGTCAAGAGATGGAGAAAGGGAAACAGAGATAACGGATAAGATAATATCAGCAAACAGGGCCTTCTATGCTAATAAGGAATAATTGAAAAGTAACTACATTTCAAAAAAAACCAAAATAAGAATCTATAACACTCTGATAAGACCAATAGTAATGTACGGGGCGGAAACAATGTCATTAACGAATAAAGAAGAGGAAAAACTAAGGATAATGGAAAGAAAAATACACAGAACTATACTAGGACCAATTAAAAACATAGAAAACGAATATAGAACAAGGATGAACTACGAAATAGCACAGGAGATTGAAGTGGACATAGTTAAAAAAATAAAACAACAGAGAGTAAAATGGCTGGGGCACGTATTAAGGGCTGACCCGCAGGAAACTACGAACATAATCATGAACTGGACACCAGCCGGGAAAAGAAAGAAAGGAAGGCCTAAATCAAAATGGATGGACGAAGTAAAACATGATCTACTAAAGATAGGAATGGGAATGGACGAAATAAGGAGAAAGGTCGGGGACAGAAAAGGGTGGAACAAAATATTCCAGCAGATAAGATGAAAACCGGACGGGCTGATCCACCGCAAAGGATTTCGAAAGCTTCCTTAGAAGCGGCGATACCCCTGCAAGGGGTGTTAAGCCATTCATTCATTCATTTTGTAAAAAACGAATGTAATAACTAGACTTACATTTTTTAATCGATCCCTGGACCATACAGTAGACCTTCATATTGCTCCCATGTAGCCTGAAGCTCCTGATCACGTTTCCTCTTGTCAATTTTGCCCTGTTTGCTGGATTCAGTACTTCGGCGCGCGGACTGTTTTTTGCGCGCAGCGTCAGTTTGATGCTCATGCACTTCAGCATCATCAAAAGTGTAGATACACCTTCGTTGAAGACACTACCAGCAATCCACGAAGCAATCTTCAGTATCTCCCGACCGATGTAAGCGTGTTTTGGTGCCAGTTGCCACAAGCAAGAGTTGTAGCACTCATTATTATTTTGATTGTTTTTCCCAGGCACCTTTGCAACAACTCGTTATCGGTCAGGAAGGTGTTCACTTCCTTGGCGACGGTTTGAACATTCGGGTCCAGGGGTGGGGTGTGTTCGAAGACCTCGCCAGCTGAGGTGTGCTGCATGTACTTGCACCACTTGATGTTGCAATGCTGGTGCTGTGGGAGCTCGTCGGTGGAGATTTTGTGGTAGAATCAACCCAAATCTCGTTCTTCATGTTTTCCAGAGAATCTGGGTGACGCTGAATTGCCAGAGCGTAGAAAGTAGACATTTCTCTGGTAATTTTATCAGTAAAATTTTTTTCATGTAATAATAATAACAATAAATTTTGACCTGGAGACCCTTTTATTCAAATGTGCGTTGTCATACAATATCATGTTACTCGTATAACGCACAAAAACCGGTCCCGCGCGCAGCACCTGGCATGACGCCGATACATATAGTTATATATAGAACTATATCTCGAAAACCATATTTTCTTTTCGAATTGTTTTAGGAGGGTAATCTTGAGATGATAACGAACACATTTCGGCAAAAAAATCGATTTTTTTAAAGTCGAATACGAGAAGGTCCCCTTAATTTGTTTTTAATGTTTAGATGTTATTTGTGAACTAACAGAACTATAGGTGCTAGTCATCCAGCTCAAAAATGATATTTTTTTATTTTATTACGTACTATATAGATTATTTAAATGTAAATATAAATTTGATATATACAACATCAAGTGCAGACGTTATCACAGAGCTCTTGATAATGAGAGCGCGCAGCAACACAATCTTGCACTTCAGTAGGCACTGCATGAATTTCATAATTAAGTAAACACATAGCTTTAAAAAATATTCTTGAACAGAAGTGCACTTATACATTTCAGTTATTTTGGCCTAATTCTGTCAATCAAAAAGTTGTTCTTCAGTAGGAAACATATGATTTTTAAAAGCGCAACGTTGTAGAAAACGTTAAATCAACAATTCTTTATTACCCCTTCTTTTATTTTATACATAAATAAAAGACGTTAAAAATTTTGTAAAATAATTTACATAACATTTTTAAAAAATAAAGTTATGTATGTTTGTTTTAGAAAAGGGGTAATTTTTGTTGAGGTTACAGATACCAAATGATAAATTTGTTAAAAATGAGAACTTTTAGACGACTCAAGCAAAATTTGTTTACAAATATGCATACTTATTATATATTTTATTAACTTACCAAACGCTATGTGTGGCACAAGTAAGTTAAGTCATCACAAAAAATAAAATGAGTGGTGAATATACAAAATTAAGAAACAAATTAAAATAAAAAAGAAGACATGGCGGACATACATAAATAATAAAGCAAATATAAATTACGAACATAAAGAATAACAGAAAAAGCAAAACAAAAATCAGAAGGATTTTGAACTTGGACTAAAAAAAGATAGTAATGAAAACCAAAAATGATTTTGCAAAATACGCGGGGAGCGATAAAATGATAAAAATAAATAAAAAGAAATACTAACAGATGAAAACATGACCATAAACCGTTGGAAAGCATATTTTCAAAATTTGTGAAATACAGAAAATTAAATAAAAGCGCAAAAGTTTATAAATATAACAATAATGAAGCAGACGATGTAATCATAGAAGAAAAGAACAATAAAAAGGTTAAAAAACAAAAAAGCTTCTGGTTAAGCTAAAATTGCAGCAGATAAATTAAAGGGTGAAAATGTAACGCAACTTTTGTTAGAAATATACATCAAAGTTTGGTACAAATAAAAGACAACGAAAGATTGGGATCTGAACCTTATAGTAACAATTCACAAAAAGGTTGATAATAAAAACTGTAATACAGCCAAGGAATGATGTTGTTAAACATAGTAACAAAGATATATAAACAACTGTTAGAGAAGAAGTTGAGACAAACAATAGATCCGATAATAATAGAAGTAGAGAGTGGGTTTGGGAGAACTAGAAATATTTAAAACTACATATTTGTATTAAAAAAACATTGTATGTAAAAAATGACCATAGAAGAAATACTTGGCGTTTTTAGATATGTTACCAAAGTATTAGCACGTCTGTATAAACGAAAAGTAAATAATACGATAATAAAAACAATTAAAAACCATCTAAAAGCATAATCAGCAAGAATATGAATTATAATGCATTCTAGTCAAGGAAGGAGTTAGAGAAGGAGGTGGACTAAGTCCTTTACTATTTATACATTCTTGGATGACAAAATTAGAGAAACGAAAAAAGGCGCAATCCTTATACATAGGTCACCACAACTTAGAAAAATAGAGATTACAGAACGCGTATTTGCAATGATGTACTACTGATAGCGGAAAACGAACAAATTTTACAGTACAATCTCAACATCTGAAACGACACGCTAACCAAGTACGAAATTACGACTATTAAAAATAAAACTAAAGAGGTGATTATACAAAAAGAAAACAGTTCGACGACACAGAAATAGAAAAATTTAGAGATTTTCATAATTTAGGTGTTGTGTTACATGAGTAAGTACCGAAGGAAGAACTAAATACAGAACACAGAAAGTCATTAGGGTATATTATGTTATAAACACACAAAATGGTCGTTACAAAATAATATATAGACCAATAGTCATTTATGGATGCGAAACTTGGCTATTTAATCATCAAGAAAAACGTAAGCTTAAGGCACTAGAAATTAAAACTTAAGAAGAGTTAAGAACGTTACTAGGAGTGATAGAGTAAGAGCTGAACGAATTAGAGAAGAACTACAAAAGAATCACTTGGAACTTATATTGAATATATTTACGTCTATAACTTTTGATTCAACTTTTTGAAAGATTTCACCCTTGAAACTATCAAAAATTATGGTACAAAACTGTTTGCTGTTAGATTTACGACACTTGTGTAAGTTAATAAACAAAATGAACGTTTATAAGTTTAGCTTGACTAAGCTGATACTTTTAGGTAGCTCTGCTTTCATTAACCCAGTGACGCACTGTTGCATTGCTAATTGGCACTTTTATTGCAGTCTCGTTCTACGTAAATAGCTACTTGAATTTTTTTGAAATGCAGCAAAAAATCTATTGTTTCAGTTACCTTCAACTGAGTTATTTGAAGATGGAACTACAATAATAAAGAACTGTAGGTCAGTTTTAATTACACAAATTACACCTGCGTTAATTATCCATAATAAATTTTGTTAAATAATGAATTTTTATATTGTATAATGTTGTTTGTCTATTAATGGTACTTCTAACCATAAACTTTTATTATATAAAAGGTGTCCCAAAATTAACGCAAGATTGAATCATAAAGTACATAGGATAGGGTTATTTATGGAATAACACATAGGGCAAATGGCCTCCAAGGCTTTGCATACACATACGCACTCGTTTGTCGAAATTTTCTATGGCCATTCTTCATAAATGTGGCTGAATTTCGTTGATGCAACGTTGAATCTCCTCCTTTAATGCACGCGTGGTTGTGGGCTTGTTGACATAGACCTGTGATTTTAAATAATTCCATAAAAAGAAATCTAATGGTGTTAAATCACACGATCTAGGGGGCCAATTCTGATCACCGAAACGAGAGAGTACATGACCTGGAAATGTCTCATGCAGTAATTGAAGTGTTTCACGGGCTGTATGGCATGTGGCACCGTCTTGTTGAAACCACATATTGGCCACATCAATATTATCCAATTTCGGAAAAAATAACTTCGTTATCATGTCGCGATATCGAACACCAGTAACAGTCACTGCTTGGCCAGCCTCATTTTCAAAAAAGTATGGTCCAATTATGCCTCCAGCCCAAAATCCACACCAAACAGTGACACGTTGTGGATGCATTTGTTTTTCGACAATCACATGTGGGTTCTCAGAACCCAAAAAGCGGCAATTTTGGCGACTAACAAACCCATCAAGGTGAAAATGTGCTTCGTCGCTTAGGATGATTTTGCTCGAAAAATCAACATCCATTTGTTGATGCTCAATAATCCATTCAACAAGCTCTCTTCGCTGTACATGGTCATTATCCTTCAGTTGTTGTATTAATTGAATTTTATAAGCATGGAGACACAGATCTTTAGTGAGTATACGCTGTAGAGAGCTTCTTGAAATTTGCAATTCTTGTCCACGACACCGAATTGAGGTTCCTGGATTGTCACCGACACTCTCACGCCCTGCCTCGATGTTGACATTTGAACGGCTTGTTTTTGGACGACCAGTGTGTTTGACGTCTCCAACGGATCCTGTCTCTCGGAATTTTTCAATTAATCTCTTCACAGTTGACGAAATTAAAACACTATTCCGATCATATTTTGTATGAAATTTTCGAACAGCGGCCGCCAAGCTTTCATTATTTTTGAAATATTGTTCAATAATGAAGACACGTTGTTCTATCGTGTAACGCTCCATTTTTACTAACCCTAAACTGTCAGCTGTCGATTTGTTTTTGTTTTAGGGTTGTCAACACTTTACTGCATAAATGGCGGCAAATTTAAATCTTGCGTTAATTCTGGGACACCCTTTATATTATTTTATACCAGTTTTTAGTGCAATTCGGTCACATACGAAATAATATCACAGAAAATTGATTAATCATTTTTTCCTTGGGGCATAATTCGAAACTACTAATTTTTTTACAAAGGTAGAGGATGCTATCACAAAATGTTGACAAAAAATTACAGGTTTCCTGTTATAGAATTATTTTGCCCACTGCCGGTCGCTGCTCTCTGTGGCATTATCTGGCATTTCTACTATGGAAAACATATACGAACGCCGTTCTAGCCGGGTCATATCCACGCTGCACGGTGGTTGACCGACAACTGATTTAACATTGCGCTCTGTGCAATTACAGAACCTCAAAGAGACGTCTTGTGTTGTAGACACTCACTATGAGTGCACCTTAAAAAAAAATAGTTACCATGGTTTATGCCCCAACCCTTGCATTTTTAAGTGTTGAAACAAATTAAATACACAATCTAAAAAGCATTCACAAAGAGAAGCAAGGTGGGAACGTGGAACAATGTTCTATAGATATCCCGGGCTTTTATACATATAAATTTTCATTATAAAATTATTATGGTCGAGTGATCTAAGGCGCTGCGTTCAGATCGCAGTCCACTCTGTGGGCGTGGGTTCGAATCTATCCCACAAAAAACTGAAAACAGCAATAGGCAGCCGAATGGACAAACCGTGCGCAATAGGCTTCTATTTTTAGATGTATAAAAGTCTAAAAGAACGTATAAGAAAAATCATTATAAGAATAAGGTTGTTATTTAAAGAATACGGAAATGCTTAAATCGTTTATCAAAAAAATAGATAAATTTGTATAATACGAGGTGAGTTCGAGTTCTAGAGTCTCCAATTTTTTCTCAGCAGAGAGTAGGTAGAAAAATGCGGTTAATTTAAAAGATGCTGGTAATATTTCTGAACTTGCAATAAAAATGGCAGCACCCTACAACGTATACAGGTCGAATTACCGCCACTGCAATAAGTTGTTTTGAATACTTCAAATGGCGACGTTTGGTGTTCAAGAACAAAGTGTAATCATCAGTTTTCTCCTGTTGCGTGGTGAATCGTCGATCGAGTGGGACATGCGGTGAAGGCATTATGGATGTTAAAAATGTGTGAAAGTTTAAAGAAAGTCGAGAGCTGTGTGACAATGAACCGAAGCAGCCTCGGCCACGAAACATCTGGACTGAAACCGTGATTGCGCGAGTGAAGCAAGTTGTTATGAAAATCGTCGATTAGATATGCGTGATATCGCTTTTAAACTTGGCAGGATCTGGGGAATCCATGATAACCTAAAAATGCCAAAAGTTTCTTGAAGGTGGGTTCCACGAATACTGACCGATGAACATAAGGCTGCGCAAGCAGCAATGTCTGAGGATATGTTGACACGTGCGTCCGCCATGAATTTCCGACCATAACGGACACTCTTCCTGTCTGCTTATTTTCCAATCGAGTCACTGTTGCATCAACAATTAACTTAATGAAAAATGTGTACGTTTACAACAAAATTACGTTGAGAGGTAACAGAAGTTTCAACTTTCTTGGATAAGTATTTATCCAGGAAAATCTTGTAGACTTTAGAACTTCAACGCGCCTCGTAGAAAATACAAAAGAAATACAAAGCTACTGCCTAAAACAGAAATGCAACAGAGGACAAAAATTATCCGAATTAAACGAGAATATTCGCATACTCCACATTTTTTTAGTTTTCCTACGACCTACAGCTGTCACTTAAATTCAATAAGTAGTTTTAAAAATCATCATATAATAGAAATTTTTTTAACTCCATTTATTGAACAGTCTGTCTATAGTTAAGACAGTAAGTTCGTATTATAATAACATAAACTGACAAGCAGGGATCGTTCCAGTGTACGCCCTTCTGTAATTTCTTAGCCTACGCTTATTTGTATACTACTACTTACAGCTAGAAAAATATACGCTAGTTAAACCTATATGGCGATTCTGATGATTTGTATTTCTTTAAAAATCGCAGTTTATTTGTTTTGTCCATGAGTTTACTCACAAATTTGTTAGAATGCACCTCTACTCGGTTACTATATGTTCCAGTAATTGTTTTGTCAACGCTAGTTGTTTTTTTCAATTGTCCAGCCTCCATGTAATCCCCAGCTGTTTCATTTTGATAAATATATGCCTTTGCCATGTCAGTCTATCATCTAGGTGTAATCAAAGATATTTTGCATTATCCGAGTGCTTGAGTTGTTGCTCATTTAAGTATACTAATGAACAGTTCTCTCTCTTCATAGTAAATGTTACATATACTAATTTATCTTCGTTGGCCTAAACCCTTTGTTTCTATAACTACACTTGGATCTTACTAAGGTTCATTTGCAAAGTTTTGTTACTCTAGAATGGTTTAGATGTGAGGCTAGAATGGCGGTATTATCGCTAAATATAGTTACGATTGTTAACCTGGTCGTTGAAAGATCGGCTGTAAATATTAAGTACAAAACTTTGCCTAAGTACACTCTCTTGTGGAACCCCTAATGATATGTTTAGTTTCGTATATTATTATATTTCAAGGTCACTGTTTGGATGTATCGTACTGTTTCTTCTAGGGCCAAGTTTTGAAAACCCTTGACGTTTCGTTCACAAATGGAACGGACATCAGAAAAAGATCCTCTAAAAATTAAGTTGCTATGAGGTACCCTTTCACTTTTGTACTTATGCCCGCGTGGTAGGGTGGTGATAGAAAATCGTTGTTGACCTCACCGGGTTAGCTGCTGACATAAATCGACTTAAGATTATTTTTGTATATATAAATTTCCACCCTTTTTGTAGAATCTCTCAAAGGGTACAAAACAGACCGTCATGCAGCGAAAAAGCAAGTGACGTCATCAAATGGCAAGATGTTACCTGCAACAGCCAGATTTACATCATCAGTTAGCTCCGTTACTTCAGCAACTAACCCGGTGACGTCAGCAACGCCTCTTTTCACTACCGTTCCTATCACACGCACATGAGCATAAAACAGAAAGCGTGCGAGGACAGTAATTTTGAAAGATTTTCTTGTAAAGATGTTCGCTGCAGTTGTGGACGAAATTTCAAGAGCTTCCAAGCTCCGACTGCCGCCTAGCAACCCGAGAACCATCAATATGATGCATCAAGGTACTTTTATTTGTTGTGCAACATATTATTATTAAATTCTCGCAATAAGGAGCGTAAAACTGTCTGAAACATTAAGAATACCACAGTTTGATAATAACACTCTCAAGAAGATTTAAGTGTATGAGTAGAACAAACAATTTTTGGAAATACAAGAAGCAGTTTAAAATAAAGAACACGAGTTCTTCCGAAGTCCAGCATGATTAAGAGAAATATTCGTATTATCCATAGCCTTTTCGAGGACGGCAAACAATTAACGGCTGCTGAAATTGTCTTTGTCAACTTTTATAAAGAAAACTCGTATAGTGTTGGAAAAGATGCAAATTTCCAATCTTGCTTCACGACAAATTGAAGATTTGTTGTGGCTTACACCGGAACACCCTTCCTGTGGTCCAGACTTATTGTTCTACAGTTATAGTTTGTTTGCACCACAAAAATTTGATGACGATGTTGCTTTCGAGGCTGCTGTGAGCATCCTAACTTTACGATAGCGAAATAAAAAAACTACCTATATAATCTAATTCAAAGGATTATGTAAAAAAAATAACTGTGTATCTTTAAAATGCTTCAATACAAAAAATTCCGATTTATACTTGATTCACTCGCCTATTAAAAGCTTCTACAAAGGCAGCTTTGATATCATTTTCTGTGCTCAATATTCCTCTATTTTCCAAGGTGTTGTTTAATATGATTCGAGAAAAATTCTTTGACACTCTGAATTCTTTTTAATTTTTACTTTCTGGAAAAAACTTTTTTTTGGGTTATGTAAATAACTTAGTCCTGGTCATTCGTATTATTATGACAGCTACTAAGTTAGTAAACCATGTCGTCCAGTTGTTTGCCAAAGTAAATCTCCACTTAAACATTGTGAAATGTACGTGATTTTTATTAGTGTCGTCCCATTCCAATAAAAGTGCTTTGTCTTCAAGTCACCTTTCCGTGTGGAGGGAAAACCCATTATACAGTTGACGTATCTTGACTAAATTTTGCGTATCTATAATTCTTCTATAATTTTCTACCTCAAAATAGATTGTTGCCTTTTAGAAATCGAAAATAACTAAACAGGTATTAAACGACATCGATTGACTCTATTAAGTCCCCTTCTTTCCACAACAACTTTTATTTTACTCCAACTATAGTACATTACTGCAATTATTGTTTGTGACTGTTTTTACTGGCTGTCGCTTGACATCCAACGGATCATAAAGAATAAACACAAAGAAACAGAATCACAAGAGTGATACAAGAAAACAAAGTGAGATATAACTAAAAAACAAATTTTAAGTGACCAAAAAACATAGAAAAGCTAAACATATAAAAATGAATAAAAATGAAGAAGGCAAATAAAGATGACATAAAACAATAATAAAATTAGTTGAAACGAACATATATGTAGTACCTGTTGCAAGACAAAAACAAAATTGAGAAATAATAATACTAACTTTGTATTTGTCTAGGCCAGAAGCTCCTGGACGCGCAGAGAGGTGTGGCCAGAGGCGCTGTCGCGGTGCTGTTGCCAGGATGAGGTCATTTCCTTTCCAAGTGCGTATGATCATGTTTCTTAATTTGTCGAGCACTTGCACGTAATAGGTAGCGTTGATCGTCTGCCCTTGGGATACAAATTCTTTGGCATCAAAGAAAACAATGAGCATGGTTTTCACTTTCGATTTGCTCATTCTTGCCTTCTTGGGACGAGGGGACTCCGAGGTGTGCAATTTGGAACTTAGGTGCTTCGTTCGGGTCGTTCTCGAAGGCTCATGTTTCGTCTCCGGTAATGATCTTCTTCTTCTTCTTCTTAGCCCGTTTCGGTCCATAACTGGACGAAGGCCTCCTTCATTGACTTCCACTTGGTCCTATTTTGAGCTTCCTGTATCCATTTCAATCCGGCCACTTTTTTTTATATCGTTGTACGATCTATTGGCTGGTCTTCCTCTGTTTCTTCTATATTCCCACGGCCGCCACTGAAGCATTGTTTTTGTCCATCTAGTTTCTTGTGTTCTGGCAAGGTGTCCGGCCCAACTCCATTTCAAATTTGCTATTGCTTCAATAACATTTGTCACTTTTGTTTTCTCCCTAATCCATACATAAGTTTTTCTGTCACGTAGTGATATGCCTAGCATTTTTCGTTCCATTGCTCTTTGAGTGGTTGTTAATTTGTGCAAGTGGGTTTTTGTTAGGGTCCAGTTTTCGCTTCCGTGGGTCATTACAGGTAAGATGCATTTATCAAAAACTTTCGTCTTAAGATGTTGGGCAATATTTTTGGAGTTCAGAATAAAACTAAGTTTACCATAGGCTATCCATGCTAACCGAGATCTTCTTTTGATTTCTGTTATTTGGCTGTCACGATCAATCCTGAGTGTTTGTCCTAAGTATATGTATTCACTAACATTTTCAATCGTTACATTTCCAACTTTTAATGTTTCGTCTATGTCCTGATGTTCTGGCATCATTGTTTTTGTTTTGTTTAAATTCATTTTCAGACCGATCTTTTCTGCTTGTTGTTTTAAGTCTTGTACCATATACTGTACGTCGTTTTGGTTCGTAGCAATGATAACGATATCATCTGCATACAGTAGGTGGTTTATTTTTCTGCCATTTATGTTTACCCCATAGTTTTCCCATTTAATTTTTCGAAACATATCTTCTAACACTAGGTGAACAGTTTAGGAGACAGACAATCGCCTTGCCGAACCCCGCGTTTTAACTCAACCGGTTTTGTTTCATCGTGTAATTTGTAGGTAGCAGTAGTTTTATTGCTGATGTTGTTCAAGAGATTTATGTATCTTTGGTCAATTCTACCGCTTTTAAGTGCTTCTGTAATTGCCCATGTTTCTACCGAGTCGAAGGCCTTTTCAAAGTCTATGAAAGCCAGGTAAAGAGGTATGGTTATATTCATTGGTTTTTTAATTAATAGTTTCATTGTAAATAGGTGATCTCTGGTTCAATAGCCTTTTCTAAATCCGGCTTGAGTGTCTGATTGGTATGCGTCCAGTTTGATGGTTAATCGATTTGTTATTATTTTTGTCATTAGCTTGTATAATACTGATAACAAACTTATCGGTCTGTAATTCTCTAATCGCGTGTGATCTCCTTTTTGTGTAGAAGAATGACAATGGAATCGTTCCAATCTTGCGGTATAGCTGCTTGGACAGACATTTGTTTAGCATATTTACTATTTTTCGTTTTAATTTTTGTCCACCCCATTTGATCAGTTCTATTACGACGCCGTTTTCCCAGGTGATTTATTTGCTTTCATTTGCTTTAGTGCGTTCTCTAGTTCGTATTTTCTATATCGGGCAATTCTTCAGAACCAACATTTTGGATTTTGGCAGTTTCTTTACGGGTTTCTTGGGTGTTTTCGATTCTTATTACTTTCGATTCATATAGTTCTTTATAGAATTCCTGTACTATTTTTAGTATTTCATCTTTATCTCTTATTATGTCCCCATTTCTGTTTCGTAATGCACATATTTGTTTTTCCCGAATGTTGGTCGTAGTATCTTCATTGCTCCATTTTGCTGAATTATTTTATTTATTTTCTTCTTGTCTTTTGATTCTGTTTTCTTTGATTTTTCGTCTAATAGTCTTACATAAGTTGCCGTATTCTGTTGTATTTCTTTTATTTTCACTAACTAGTTGTCTTCTTTTCTTAAAAGTTGTTGTATTTCGTTTTGAGTTGGGGATTTTCCATTTACTTTCTTTGTTATTTTTGTTATTTTGGTCCCATGGGAGATAGCATCTAAGATTTCGTTGTGCAATGTTTCAATTTTATTATCATTATTTCGTTGTTCGAGATTGTTTAGTTTATTTTCGACTGCTTGTTGATATTCCTCCTTCTTGTTTTCTATGTCCTGTATTTTAATATCGGTGTCATTCTTTTAAATCTTTTAGGCGTTCCATCTTTGTGTTAATTATTACTTTCGCTCTTACGAGTCGATGGTCGCTTCCTACATCGAAACGATTTAAGGTAGATACGTCATGAATGATGTTTTTATTGTTACTTAGGATGAAATCAATTTCATTTTTTACTTTGCCATTCGGACTTATCCAGGTCCATCGCCTATTTGGTTTTTTCTTGAAGAATATATTCATTGCATATAATTTATTTTCATTTAAGAATTCAATTAATTTGTCCCCTCTTTCGTTTCGATGTCCTAATCCATGTTTTCCCCAATATTCCTCTTCTGTTTTCTCTACACCTAATTTTGCATTAAAATCTCCCATGAGTATACTGTATTGTTTTTTTCCTTTGACAGGTTCGTTTAAGGCGATTCTAATGTGGTCGTAAAACTCTTCTATTTCTTCTTCTTCATGAGATGTTGTAGGAGCATTATTTGAATTATTTTTAATACACTTGTTTTGTTCAGTTGGAATATTATATATTTTACACGATCTGATATGGCTGTAAAGTTTTGTATGCGATGTGCATGTATCTTCCGAATTATAAAGCATACTCCATTCAAACTTTCGTCGTATTTTCCTTTGTTTAATAGTATATTGCCGGAATTTAGTGTTAACTATGTTTCTCCTTTTCTTTTTGTTTCACTGAGACCTATTATATCCCAGTTAATTGTTTCCAATTCGTTTTCTAGTTCTGTTATGCGGTCTTGTACTCGTAATGTTCTTATGTTTTGAGTTCCTATCCATAGTTTTGTGGTTTTCGTGGTTTTCTGGTGATGGCTTTCGTTTAGACTCCGGAGATTCTTAGCACCCTCTTTGCCGTTCCATCGATGGTCGCCACCTTTTTGCTGTTTAATCCCATCGGTTTTCCGGCTGCCGGAGACTGAGGGCCGGTACTTGTTTTGCATTTCTTCATGAAGGGTTTTTTAGCCTTTAGAACCCCACGTTGGCAAGACGGGTTGGGGAGCGTTCAGTACTCTAACTTACTAAGACTTTGGTAGCCGCCGTTGACTATGTTAGTTCATCCGCCGCCTTTCCATAAGGAGAAAGCCTGTTCCTGCTTTCCCAAAATTGAGCCATTAGGTCTGTCATTCGGAAATTGCCTTCTGTGTGGTTTTGGTCCGCCCCGGGTATTTTATTTCCCCGGTACCCACTATATCTAGTGAGCGTTCCCCTATCCGCCACCTGGGGAGGCGCCCAGTTGAGGATCCACCAACCCCGCTGGGTCCGGTTTTGATATTGTCCAAAAAATCAGGTTTCCTTTGCACACGTTCCAAAAGTTCACTCGCGATGGTCACTCGAGTGTTGTTGTGGTTGTTAGTCAACAATTTTGAGACCAACTTGGCACAAACTCTTCGCATGTGCAAATTGTCGGTAACAATTTCGTACACAGTGGTTTTTGAAATACTGAGAGTCTTTGCTATCATTCAAATACTCATTCGATGATCGGTATTAAAAATATCACAAACACGAGACACATTTTTGTCACGTTTGCTGGTTGTTGGTCCTTCAAAGCGGGGGTTATCTTTTACCTCGTCTCGATAATTTTTAAACAACTTCAAGCGCCTGGAATCTTGAGAATACCAGACAGCAGAATCCCTGTAGGCTGCCTGAATCATTTTGTGAGTTTCAGCGAGGCTTTGGTTCAGTTTAGTACAGAACTTGATTGTTCGATATTTTACTTCGTTGCGCTTTGTGACACAGGTACTAACAGCAGATTCACGAAAATGTGAAGCTAAGAGTCCTGCCGCTTAACCCAACCAGTCCGAACGCCCTGCTCCTTTTAGATGCAGCGCGTTCGGACAAATTTCATTACTTTCTTGACAAACGCTGTATGTCTTAGTAGTAAAGCTCTTATATTTTACTAATTACAGGTTTTTATAAGAGCTATGGGTTTGTTCAAATATTTATCAGTAATTCTGGTTTGAAATTGGCTGTAAATGTTTTGAAGAAAAATATATAGAATGCCCATTATAATTTGAGTTTGTCTTTATTAATATAATCGTAGAATAAAAGAACGGTTAGATCAGAAAACAAAGATGTGACCTATTTAAAATTTAATTAATGTAAGGTCGCCATAACAACGATATGACAAGGATTTTACAAATTTATTATCAGACCTCGTATATTGCTCTCAAATATTTGACGTACTTTGTATCTAATAAAAAAGCTATTAGCTTCTTCCAAGCCATAATATACCTAAAATATTTTAGAATAATTTAACTAAAATGGATGCTCGCTTAATTAAATCCAGTTTTTGTTTCTATGTAACAGAGTAACCTTGGCCTCCATGGGACTGTGTTAAGCCACTGCAACGATATCATTAAGCGTAACAGGTTAAATTATTGTTACATAAGCGATAAGCCGATGTATAAATAGTTAATTGGCAAATAATTGGTCTCGGCCGAGGTAATTTGATGCTACAAATAAATAAATAATCTTAAAGTCGCACAATTGCATAACACTGACGCAAACAATTCTTATTCAGCAGTAATTATGCCTTTGTTAGTTATTTCAAATTTAAGTCAACAATTTTAATTAAATAATAATTTTTAAAGACTTTATATTAGTAATATGCCTATAGCAGTCACGAGTGGGAAAGAACAAGTGCACCATTGTTAGTTATACTGGAAATTTTTTTATTATAAACTCATTTTATTAGCAATCAGAATAAATACAGTAATTTTATGAGCTAATTTTATCTTATTAAACTGTTTGATAAAAGTCATGAGGAGAAAGCACCCACTGGCGAATTTTCTACTTTAGTTCATTACGTCTATTGACCACTTTTTCCTTAATCTTCTGGTTTCGGGTTCCTGGACTAGGACGTTGACTGTTATATTCAGGTGATGAGATGCTAAAATCGTTGTGGATGGTTGTATTTGACACAAACCAGTAAGCATTGGATGTCATCCTCAAGGTCTTGGACTGGAAGCGTTGTATTATTTCTATTGTTGATTTGCTGGCCATCCCATAATTCATTACCGTAGGTCTAGATGGGACAAATTATGCTTTTGTAGATTAACAGTTTGTTGTCTGTTGCAAGTGCTGAGTTTCTTCCAAGGAGTCAATACAATTTCTTTAGGTATAAGTCCATTTCTTTTCTTTTTTTTTTCTTATATGAGATCTCCATGTCAAGCGTTTATCGAGGTGCTGACCTAGATATCTGACTTCCTTTACCTGAGGGATTGGGGTATTGTTTAGGTAGACTTGCGGACACGCTGAGTGTTCCGTTGTAAACGTGACTTGGACCGACTTATCTACGTTACCCTTACTTTCCACTTGTTTAGCCACTTTTTGAGCTAGTTTAAATGTTCTTGGAGTAGTTCGATTGCTGCGTTCGGGTCTTCATTGCACAACAGGATTGCTGTGTCATCAGCAAACGTCCCTGTACTTGTTTACTCTGTGATAGGAAGATCACTTGTATATAACAGGTATTTAGAGGCCCGAGCACACTACGCTGAGAGACACCCGCATTAATTCTATATATCTGGGAGGTGTCGTAACCGAGTTTGGTTTGGAAGAATCGTTTGTCCAGGTAGGAGCGCAAAAGCAGGTAGTAATGGTATGGGAGTAGTTTTTTTATTTTGTACAATAAACCTCTTTGCCAAACTTTATCAAATGCACAACTCACGTCTAAGAACACAGTACAACAGCAAGTTTTGTCCTCAGGTGCACCGCGTATTATGTGTTAATCGACGGCATCGTTGCATTGTTGAATGCTGGGATCGGAATCCAAACTGGTGATCTGGTAGCCATTTACATTAAAGTTTACTTTTATTAATGCGTTTTAATATTAATTTTTCAAGAGATTATTGGAAGTAAAGTAATAGGTCGGTAGGATTTTATTAGGGTGGGAAGTTTAAGGATTAAGATAATTTGGGCAAATTTGAGTAATGGTAGCCAGTATGAAAGACACAGTATTTTATTGAACAGGATTTGAAAATAAAGTCCTTTCTCAGATAAGTGCTTTAATATAATTCCTGTTGTAAGGTCATGTCCTGGAGATTTTTTGTTGGGAAGTAATTTTATTTGGGTTTTAATTTCGGGAATAGTAAAACTCTTTTTTGGGTGATAATTGCAATGGAGTTTCTAGATAATGTTCAATCTCCTGGCCTGGTTCATTAGAATTAGGTTTAAAGGTAGTTTGAAAGTGCAGTGCGAAGTATTCAGTCTTTTTTTATCATTTTTCGCCCATAATCCTGTTGCATCTTGTAGTGGTGGTATGTGCTCTTTGGGACGTTTGATCTCTCTAATTGCCCTCCATATTAACTGATCTTGTACAGAAAGAGTCGGAAAGTTTCATTGCGAATCTGTTAAAGTTTTCTTCTTAGTTTTTTTTTTATTCATTTAGTTAAATATAATTTTGTCTTCAATGTTGCAACTACGTTGCCGGGCTGCCCTTGCTCTTCTTTTTTTCCTTACTATTTCCATTATTTCAGTTGGGATATTAGGTGTATTGATTTTGTGGTTGGTTTTATATTACTGAGAGTAGGTGTGGGTTCTTTGTAAAGTATAGTTGCATTTACTGAGACTACTACAGGGGTATGATCAGATGAAATGTCGTACCTGGGAACAATGTCCATGTAGTTTGAGGATATACCATGGGTGACAAAGAAGTCAAGCAGATCTGGTGTTTTATTGGGGTCAGTTGGCCAATATGTCGGGCTGCCGGTTGATAAAAAACTCTAATTGTTATCTGTCATGAGTTTGTATAGTTCTCTACCTTTTGTAGTTGTTAAACGCGAGCCCCAGTATGTATTTTTAGCATTATAGTCGCCACCTGCTCAGAATCTGGGTTCTAGTTGTTAAAAATAGGGTTGGAACATTTGTTTGATTATGTTGTGGCGTGGCCGGCAATAGGCGACGAAAATTACTATTGGCATTGGAAGTTTTTCTACTGGTATTATGGTATCTTGTAACTAGTCTGTTTTAAATCTTGGTAATTCACGATGTTCGATAGTATTGCGAATTATTATAGCAGATCCACCATGGGCTGCGTCGTCAGGGTTTCTGTATGATATATGGTAAAATGGGGTATTTTTAAATGTGATCTTGTGGTATAATGGGTTTCTGAGATTAACAAAATATCTATGCTATTAGCATGTAGAAAAGTTTCAACTTCTAACTTCCGTTGAAGCAGCCCGTTGGCATTCCAAAACGCAATTTTTAGAAATTTAGCCATTAGCTGATTAATTTATCGATCACTGTAGTCAGCATGTTTAGTATCATGCTATTTTGCTGTAATAGTTGATTGAACATGGTTTTAAATTCATCGAGGAATTCTTTAAGACTAACGTCTTCGGATGGTTTTGTACTATTTGCGAATAGGAGGGACGTGAAAGGTTTGGTCGGATGATAGTGTCCTGCTTTTTTAAGGGCTTTTTATCATCGTTTGGAGTAGTGTGGTGTAGGTGTTTTAGAACTACTCTGTATTGGCGATCTTCCTTTATCTGGTATGCGCGATATATAATTTGATTTTCCTACATATGTTTGATCATGCTACGGTACATGTCAGGGTAGCTGCGGTAAATTTGATGATGTTATTGTGCAAACTTTTGGTTGATTATTGTTCCTCTTCAGCAACGGAAAGTACATTTTTTGTCATTTTGTGGAAATCTAGAAAACCATGAACGAAAATGGGCGGGGCTTAGGTGTAGTTGTTTGTTGCCGTTGTTTATTAGTCTCATCGCTTGTTTCATTCTCTGGGCTTAGGGCTGCGTATCTATTTGCATGGATTAGTGTTTCTTTTCCACTGACCGTTTGTGTATTTGACTTGTCTAATCGTTTTCGTTTAGTGACCCTTTACCAATCATTAGCAGGATTAGTTTCCATTTTTTCTTCATTATCTTCATAATAATCATTTGAGGTGTTGTTATTTTGTATTAGTTGAGATGAAGACTTTGCACTCAAGTGAGATGTACAAAGTTGTGTCTGTAGTATCTGAGGAAATTGTTGGTATTGTGAGGACAGTAACGCTGAATTAGGAGGCGGTTGATATGTATATTGGGCTTGGTGGTACATGTTTGGAGAATGGATAATAGGTGGGAACAGTGATGGTTGTAATAACATAAAATTTCCGTTAATTTGCTGCTGATTATAAGTATTAAATGCGCCGTTATAGTCGTTGCCGGCCGGCAGCATTTTAATTTATGTAATATGAATTATATTATAGTTGAAGTCTTTAAATAATTAATTTAAGGATCACTTACAGTTTATTTAATTTTTAAAGTTAATATTACAAGTTGACCTCAAGTCGCTTTATCGCTCGCAGACGTCTTTATTCCACGAATGTACAATGCGAACTTATACTGGAGATTTAAGAGATTATTTATGTGTGGCTTTTATAACATAATTGAGTTTTGTGACTTTTATAGTATTTTACATGTTAAAAAATTGAACAGACCAAATAGTGGATTTTTCAAAATCAATAAATCTAAAAAAATTGGTACATCGTATTATAGAGCAATTCGTTGGTATTTGAATCTGTAACAGACAACTATATATGTGCATAGTAAGGACTTATACTAAGGAAAATTTAAAATATCTATATGTGAAATATTAAAACTTATTATAAAACAGACAGATTACAAATAATGTAAAAAGAACAGCACAGAAGAATGATTTGAATGGGCCAAAAGATGTAAATTACAAAAAGCTTTAATTTATTAAAATAGCAAGTCATGTGTTGCTTCTCTCTTCTTCTTCTTCTTCTAGTTTCAAGTGTAGTGATCTGTTATTTCCAATTTTTTAATCTTGATTTTGCGAAGTTGAGACCCAGCTATACTTTCACCTTTTAGGGGGCATAACAAGTTATCTGTTAGTTCTGGTTTATTGTCTCGTGGTATTTTGAAAGCCTGTTGATCAATGTTTTGGTAATGTGGTCGTTCCAGTCTCTTATTTTTCTTAATATTTTTATTTCTGTCGTTCGAAGCATCCTTTCGTGGTCGATATCTGCTTAGTTTCTACTGCGTACGAACGAATGCAGGTTGGATAATATGTTCATGTTCCTGTTTTTCATGTGACGTTTTACAAACATTCCAATAATCAAAATAAAAACCAGACAATTTTTGTCGCTTGAGACGTCGATGCCTAGGAATTTAAAGGACATTACTTATTTTATGATTTTGCACTTGATGGCTAATTTACGTCTAGTTATTTTTTTTAGAAATTACTATGAACTCTCGGATAGAAGTCTTGTAAGAATGGAGATTATCTTCATTGTTCAATATTATGACGGTATCATCTATATAGCAAACGACTATCAATTATTTATATCCGCTACGTTTATTTTTTTACTATTTTAGTTACATATGTAGATCAGTTCATTCGTGTTTGAGAAGTCAATTTGGTTCAGGAAATTTCTTATTTTTTAACTTTCTTATTATATGCCATTCAGTTTCTTCTGTAATCGTTACTTCTTTATGGTTATGAATTATGTGCTATCTTGTCTTCAAATGTGTCAATATCTTCTTTCTTGTACAGGTTTTTGAAGTAATCTATCTATGTTTCTCATTTATTACTTGCATTTATATGTATCCGTTAACGCCTTGTTTTTTCTACTTAGCACTCTTTATATTTTTCTTTAAGCATAAATAAATCGCTTTAATTTCAAGTTTTTTTCTTTTGTGAATTTACTTTATTAGTTTTTCTTTACTATATATACAGTTGCATTAACTTTGTTTATTATTATATTATTAACAAGCTATTTTACTGCCCTATTGTTCGAATATTTGATATATATTACCATTTTTTAACTAGTGTTTTTACTCGAAATCTGAGCTATGAATTAGTGTCCTGTTGCGTTGTGGTTTATCTTTCTAATTCCCAAGCCTTTCCTTTTTCATCTCACTTCTATGTTATCATTTGTCATAATGGTGTTTGTTTTGATATTATGCAATAGCCTATTTAAATATACGATTTATGTGCTTTCATGTACTAACAACTCAATATTTATTTTATACATATGTTTATCTCCCAAATTTGAGAACCTTCTAGTCTAGCTGACCTTTCACCAATCAGTTTCAGAATCACTAGCAAATAAGCCTTTTTGGTCACCTGTCGATTGGTGAAAACAGAATTTGGAAATTCCCAGCCGTTCTCGAGTTATTGCTCGGACGGACGGACGGACAACATGAAGTTAGTAAGTGACTTTTCTTCGCTTCGCCACTTAATAATGAAGCTTTCGTGTTGCACCAATTAATTTTATGTTGCGGTTTGTTTGTAGAAAACTTCACTAATATTTTTTCACTGTTATTTATTTGATCTTCTTTAAAGAGTAGTTTTATTTCATCTAGTGACACATTACCTACTCCTCATGTCTCTCATTAATTCTCCAATTATTAAGATCTTTTTATTTGGAACTTTCTAAATTTCTAACTGTTGTATTTCATAGAATGATTCTATTTCTGCCTTATTTGTATTGGGAGCATATATAATTACAGATATGAGCTTATCTTTTTTGTTTAAGTATATTGTTGCCTTCGTGTTTCTTTCATTGATATAGCATACGTCTTTTATATTGCGTTTAATTTGTTGTTAACTAATAGTCACACACCTACTGTTACCTTTTCATGCTTCTCTCGGTCATTGTACAATAGTACATAGTCTTGATACCTTGCCTTTCATCTTAGTTTCAGATATTACACAGAAGTCGATGATATATTCTTTTAATTCCAATAATACCTATTGATCTTTTCCATTACATGTTATAATGTTTTAGCAACCATATCTAATAGTATTCTTTTGCTATTGTTGTTTTTTTTACTTATCGGTTTGAATTTATTTTTGTCCATATTTTGGCCGGCACCGTTCCAAAGCTGATGTTTGGTTCTGTGACTAAAGTTTATGTATCGTCTGCAATAGCTTACTAACCTAGTTGGAGTAGAATTTTTGTCGACTTTCTCTAGTTAGGTATGCAAGGTTCTACTTGAGAGGGTTATCTCGTGTAGCATGTGTTTTTTATCACTTACGGTCGGCCTTGGTATGAAAAGAGACTAATGTTTCCGGTTAAGCAATTATATTGCGCAGTATTGAGTGAACTCCTTCAAATGTAATATCTCTCCTACTCCCTCAATCTCCCCGAATTTTACAAGTTTATAAAAAGTTGCGATATGATTTGGTAAAGAGTCAACTGATATCATTAGTATACATACAAAAAGAGGTAAAAACATCATTCACCTTATGATAATAAAATAATTGAATAGAAAATCTTAGCAATTGCTCTTTTTCTGATCAGAACTATAGTTTTTAGCAGAATCTTAATTATTTTACAAAACTCAAAAAAAACAACAATAAAGAATAAAATAATCCTTCGGTTACAAAGTCATTAGCAAGCAAAAAGAGATACGCTCTGTATTTTGAAGCGCTGCGTTAAAAATGTAGAAGCAGGTTTTTAGAACGTTTAAAACTATATGTTGTGGTTAGTGTGGTCAAACTGCTGGATTCACTTCTAATAAGGGGTAATACACGATTATCTAAGGTACGTTGCTTGCCCCATCGCCCTCAACTAGAAGTAGTGTGCAAGTCTTAATCTCTCAATTTGTAGGCAATACTTTTACGCGGAGCATTTGAACCTCACCAATATTATTGTAAAATGTATAATTTAAATAGAAAAACATTTTATGGTTTAAAGAAAATTTAAAAAAATTCTTTAAATAGGCATAAATTAGTTTGTATTTTGTTTTAATTAGAAGAAATAATCACTTAAGATCGCAGTTTATTAGAGAAAGAAATTTTATATTACTTTCACACTTAATATTTACTTGACATTAATTTGATTGTCATTGCTAGTCCAGAATTTTGTTCAAAATGACTATACAGGATAGGCAAAAAGAAACTATGCATTAAAAATTTAGTTTTCTCTTGTATCGTTTCTTCTCTTCGTAGCCCAGCTAAAAATTATTGAATGAAATCTGGATTTCTTGGGGTCAACCAACGTCTTGCAAAATGTTGTTCCAACTAACTACATACACATAATAAGATCAAAATGGAGTGATGCACCATTCCGCA
This sequence comes from Sinelater perroti, assembly GCA_036346155.1. Lineage (NCBI taxonomy): Eukaryota > Metazoa > Arthropoda > Insecta > Coleoptera > Elateridae > Sinelater > Sinelater perroti. The sequence continues at coordinate 5,363,180 of JARFIY010000077.1, forward strand.
TGAAAATAAGTGTTATCCCAGACAGATACCTTGGGCCACATATAATCTTCAGCCATCTGAATGTAGAAGTTTGCATTTGCAAGATATGAGCCCTTTGCTACCGTTACCTGTACTATTGACGCAAGAAATATGAAATCCTATTTATTGTCGTCTAGTTAAGGATTGTTTTTATCATGACTCCGGCGATACTGTAAGTTCTACATAGCATATATTTTTCTCTCATTTTTTGTAATTTTGTGTGAAGTTGTAGAACACAATTTGTCATTTAGAATAGTAAACACCATATTTTCAATAAGCAGAATTCTTTAGATTTATTTTGCTGTTGCATTTTGATTTAACTCTAGTACAAATACATAATGCTTGTAATTCTTTTATTATATCCAAGAAGCTAAACATATACGTCCTATTGTTTTTATAGTATAAATAATATAATCTTCTTTACAACTACCGTTACAGTTGTGCCTTCATTACTTGTTTTAAAACTAGGTATTTAATTGCGGCTTTGTTTTTTAAAGTACAAGTACAAGTGAGCTCCAATGGCAAAAAGACTTCGTCAAAATTGTCAAGAAAACTTGGATATAGCTGACCCTGCTGGCAGAATTCAGTATGAGCAACATTCTAGGATTACAGGTGAAAATCGATCAACGGCCCCTAAAATGGAAGAAGTTTAAAGAACATTTAAATAGTGTAGAAGGCGGAATAACAAGAACAGGGAAGATTGTTCTCCAGAGTCGGTTTAGTAGATAGATCTCTAACTTGACAAAGCCAAGTTAGTCATTACTGAAATAGAACGTCGGTGGTCTTAGGCGTGAATCAAATCTAGCGTATTGTAAATTAATAACGGCTTCTCTGTGCTGAAATGTAACTGCAAAGTTGAAGTGTGACTTCACAAATCTATGAGCAGATTTGTCTAAAGGGTAGAGTTTACTGCTGCAAAATATTGAAATTTTCTGTGAAGTCCAAATTATTTATAGAAATGTATAATAGTTTTCTATAATTAATAATACACACCTTTTTAGCAGACATATTCTTTAAAATGCCTTAAAAAATTAAGTTTTAAAGTTGATATAAAGAAAGAGTAATGTTGATCCATATGAAAATGTAAATCGTTATTATTAGCGCAGTGAAACAAAGTTGATAGAATCTATTAAACAATTATACCAGAAAACAGAAAATATAGTTAGAAAGGACAACCGAGAGACCGAAAAATTCAAAACTACTCAGAGAGTTAGACAAAGAGGCAACCTTAGCCCATTGCTTTTTATTATATTTATGGACGAAATTATAGGAAATGTTAGCAGTAAAAGTAAAAAGATGATGTGGGGCATTACAAATTGAAACCGGTAGAAGTGGGCGATGGCATATTTGCAGACAACGTCGCAATAATGGTTAATACAGAAAGAAGTCTGCAATTCGATGTTAACATATGGACGGAAGAGCTGGAAAGCAAAAAAATGAAAATCAGTATTAACAAGACAAAAGTAGTAGTGATGCCAAACAACAGGAAAAAAAGCGTAAGCAATCAACAATCAGATAGAATTACGACAATGACAAAAATGTTCCATGGTATCAATAAAGAATTTATTAATAAAAAAATAAATCAGTAATAAAACAAACATGGCAGTCTATAAAACCAGATACTAACATATATATACAAGATATATACAAGAAAATTTAGGTCCTAGAGTTAAAATATCTGAGAAGAGTAGTAAAAGTAACGATAATGGACAAAATAAGGAAGTATATGGAGAAGGTCCAGTTACGGTGGTTGGGACATAAAAAGAATACCTGAGGAAAGGCAAATTAGACAAGTATAGGAAGCGAAGAAAGAAAGGCAGTCCAAGAATGACTGGGTGAAGCTGCCTTCTTCTAGCGTCTTTAAACTTAACTCTAAATTTTTCTTTAGAAAGCCTCATAATCAGTCTATTAAAACCACTAATTGAATCTTGCTTTCAAGTATTACAAATAGTAAGATCAATGGCAATCCGATGTGCAGATTTTTTGTCTAAGTCGTAATTTATTTTAGTTGCTGTGATAAAGTATTCCATCAGATTTTTCTCTAGTCCTGAGGTACTAAGAAAGTTTTGCAATACCTTCAATTTTTATAAGATTGTAAGACATTGTCTACTACATTCTACGCACTCCTAAATCTCTCAAAACTAGTCGACCTAATTTTCCAAGTTTTATCAGAGATCTAGCCTCACTCGCTATGGAAATTAAAAGGTCCTTCCATAAAAAATTGTTTTGGCCTTTAATATGTATGTAAGCCAAAAAATAAAAATCTGTCAATTACGAAGCTATTGAAGCAGCTGAATGTTCCGTTTATAACTTATTGAACGTCTTGTAAAACCATAAAGAACGGAATGCTATTTGATCGTCGCTTAAGGTACGGGGCACCAATATAGAATAAACCTTTCTCAGTTCAAGAAATATATGAACGGCCAGTTCAGGAAAACCCAAACGCTTTTCTATCTGGTGACAGGCCACAAACATATTTTTTACGACTATTTCAATCTTGTCATATTATCACTTCTGAAGATGCTCAGTCTTTCTTAAAAAGAACCATCTAAAGATAAAAAAGTTTCTTTACAAGTACTGTGATTAAATACAAGGTGGTTCATATGTGACTGGGACTGATTTCAAAAAAGTCTTCACCATACTCTCCTCCGGAGTGTACACATTTTTTCCAACGTTCTAAAAGCATCCTGATGCCCTTCTCAAAAAAGGCTTTTGATTGACGCTCTATGCACAAACCGTATGCCTTGCAAAACTGTCTTGAGCCTTCTGAACAAGTAGAAATCACTTGGGGCCAAATCGGGATTATACAGCGAATGTGACAGAAGGTTCCATTTCAATTTCCGCAGGATTTTCATTGTTGTTTTGGCCTTATGGAAGCGTGCATTGTCTTGAAGAAAAGCTGCCCGCTTTTCACGCCTCCTTCCGCTTGGACCGGATTTTTTCTTGCATGTTCATTAGAAAGAGGTTTGAATAATAAGCTGCATTGACTGTTATGGCTTCCGTCAGAACGTCTACCTAGATAACTCTCTGCCAGTCCCAGAAGAACGTTGCTATGATTTTTACTGCCAAATGGCTTCACCGCGCTCTCTTGGGTTTGGGAGGACTGATATGATGTCATTCGCGTGGTGACTGCTGAGACTCGGGAATGAAGTTGTGCAGTACACTTACGTTTCATTGTTGATAACTAAAGACTTTAAAAATGCACCACCTTCGTCTTCAAACTGTTGTAGAAGAAATATATACCATCATGTTGTGTAGTAGACATCCATTTACAAACCAAATTTTATGCACATCTTTGGTATCACTCTTTTGAAGTCAAAGACCTGATAACTTCTTTTTTATTTTTTAAAAGTTTGTCAGTAAGAGAGCAAATGATTGGACCAAAATGTAATCCAATGGTGCCAAATTAGAACTATAGGTTGTGTGGTATAAGAATACGATTCCATCGAATTCCTCCAATTTTTGCCACAACCTTTGGGTGTATGTGGTCTGGCGTTATTCAGCCAGCAATTCCACCATGTGCAACGCGTGTCTTTTTGATCTTTTACAATAGATCCTGCAGCTTGGCATCTACATTGATTTGATGTGTTCGGATTAAGAATGTATTATTGATATACTGTTTGTAAAAAATTAATTCAGTGGTCAACTTACCCTTGCTTCAATGTGTAAGGCACTTCTCTAAACAATCTTATGCAAAAGACGGTTTATTATCCTTGAAGATGATCCAAGCTCCTGTAATAACTGTTGGATGCTTACAGTTGAATGTTTTAACAACTTAAAAGATAGGTTTTTAATTTAGTAAAAAGCCCATCCAAATTAAAGTCGTGCATTTGAAAATGGTTGTCACCGCAAATAAATTTGTTAGGCCACTTTTGATAGGCCGCACATAGGATCCGATATTGTATTTTGGAATTTATTTTTGTAGGTTATTTGAACCGCATCAATAACACTTCTCTTTAATTATATATCTAAAAAAATCTAAATTTCAATATTTGGTTCAGTCGTATTATCTAAATTTAGTTCAAATTTTAAGAAATAAAATACACTAAAACAGAATATTTTCAAAAAATTTTGATATTGATATTAAAATAATAAAACTAACTATTCATGCATAGTGGTTGTAACTAATAAAAAAATTATATGTCTAAGAGATGTTTAATGTGTGCACGAGTGCTCCGATGTTTCTGATGTATCCTAAAAAAACATGGTATTTTTGTTTATATGCGTAGGCAGCCTGAAAAGTTTTGAGTCCCAAAGTGAAGAAACCGTACAAACTTTGAAAGATACCTGTAAACGTTTTAGCCATTTTTGACGCTTAGTTGTTGTTGACAATCGTTTGTATCAATCGATGTCAGTACTTTTGTGGAAATAGAAAAAATCGAATACCGTGCCATAATTAAGTACTTGAATTTGAAAGGCAATACACCCACGCAAATTAAAGCCGAGTTAAACGCCATTTATGGGGACCCTGCCCCATCATTTGCCACCGTGAAAAAATGAGCAGCTAAATTTAAACGTGGTCGTACTAACTTGGCTGATGATAAGCGTTCGGGACGGCTAACAACTGCAACCTCCACCGATAACATCGAAAAAGTTTACCATATGGTACTGGACGACCGTCGAATCAAGGTTAGAGAGGTATCAAAGGCTGTAGGTATATCAAAAGAATGCATTTGTCGCATGTTGACTGAACAATTGGGTATAAGAAAGCTGTTGGATTCCTTGCTTGCTCACTTTAAACCACACATTTAATCGAATGAATATTTTCAAGGTTTTGATAGACCACCCAGCATATTTACCAGGTCTGGCCCTCAGAGACTATTTTCTGTTTCCTAAGCTTAAAGTTTGACTCGCAGGACAGAGATTTTTATCAAACGAGAAGGTTGTCACAACTGTAAACGCTTCTTTTACAGAACAAAATGCCAACTACTATTTGGTCGGGTTAAAGAGGTTGAAGCATCTCTGGAAAAAGTTTATCCGCTTAAAAGGAGACTGTGTTGAAAAATAAACTCCCACATATTTTTACTAAAAACGTAGTTGGAGCCTCCAAGTGATCGATCTGAGCCACAAGTGCGCAGCGTTCGATAGAATATCACGATAAATAAAATACGTTTCAATTAAATAAAATAAAGTTTTAAAAATAACCGATAAAGAAAAATAAAACGCAAACACAAAAAGAGGAAGAAGAAAGTCAAACTTCCTACAAGAGCAAATGATAAAACGAAAATGAACTGGACAAAATATTGCAAATGCTATAGAACTTACAGGTAAAGTAACAAAAATGAAAAAAGAGAAAGCAAAGCAAAACAAGGAATTAATAAAAAAAATGATAAAACTAGGCGAAAAGAACGAAAATAAAGGTATAAGGAAAGAAACTAAAATTATAATAAAGAAGCTGCAAGGTGTAAACGCAAGAATAAAACAATTTGAAAAGAAAAGAAAACAAGAAAATATTGTGATAACGAAAGTAAATATGGCCTCAACTAATGAAAACAACTTAGTAGAATAATAGAAAATTTCTAAAACAAATTTTGAAAGTAGATGTACAATTAAAAACGGATCACAAACTTAGACAAGTATTTGTTTATTAGAAATGAACAACATACATGATAAGGAAAAAGTCACTCAAAACGAATATTCGCAAACAAAGACCTGACAAGACAAGAATGGAAATTGGAAAGAATATCAGAATAAAAACAAAAAATGAAAAAAAAAAAGAAAATTTGGATATAAGAAGTTTATAGAAGACAAGCAATGGATATGAAATAACCGAAGGGAGCTATAAAGGGAAACCTGAACCCTAACCAGTTTAATAAGAAAAAATCCAAAGAACTGAATATGACAAGAAAGAAGAATTGATGATAAAAAAGATATGAGAAAGGTGATACACGTAACAAAAGATAGAGGTGCAAAACAGGCAAAAGGATAAAATCAATGATTGTTGAAAGTTGGCAAATTGAAACATTAGAAGTTTGAATATAAAGGAAATAAAAGTATACGAAGAATTGCTAGCAATAACCAAAATTAACAAAAAGGGACAGAAAACAAAACTAGAAGAGGATAATTTTCCTGGCATATGAGAAAGTTTTCAAAGAACAAAAAACAGAGGTCGGTGTTGAATGGATACTAAGCAAAGAATGGACAAAGAGACTAAGAAATACAATACAAATATATGAAAAGACAATAAAGCTACAAATGACAGAGAATAAAAAGAAGGTAACAATCATCATAATCTATGGCTTAGAAGAAAATAAAAAAAACAAAAATCTGGTGTGAACATCACACGACCTTCCTTATCCTATTATTATATATTATACCGTGTCCATCGTCTCGGCCCTGCGCTGCTCTCGTCCCGGAACTTGTTATTTTAAAAAAGGACGAGGCGCGAGTCTAACACTCGAAAGCTGATTAAAATAAACAGTACAAGACAATAATTGACTCGTACTTAAAATTTTGCTACGTCACTGAAGGTAACCGTGCGAGCTCGGCCGCACGGCCTTCGCCATTATCGCCTGCGTGCTCTCTCCTAGCGACCAAGCGCTCCCCCCCGTCCTCCCGCAGTCGGCGTGGTAGCTCTCCGAGCGCGCTGTGATTGGTCCGTTTAATTACTTTTTAATCGGCTATAACTTCTTTATTTGACCTCCGATCAAAAAATTTCATTATAAGTTTTTGTTCGTCTCGGTTTGATCTATCCGGTAATATAAATTTCCCGAAACATTTTATGAACACCCGGTATATTAAAAATCCTGAGCTTCAATTTTTTTTCGAGTTTCTATTTTACCAACTTTTATTTTAAATTCATGTTTATCTCATGATAACAAATCATTTTTATTCTAATAAATTTTTTGTATCTTCAACCGTTTAGATTCGCGACCGCTTTGCGACCGATTTTGGGACCTTGCGACCAAACGGCTCAGCCGATTTTTACCAAAAGCTTCGCACTGCGTCCCCTACCTACAGGTAACTTGCATACCAAATTGCAAGTCTCTAGCTTTTACGGTTCTCGAGATATCCTGTTTACTGACAGACCGAGACACACACACACACACACGCGCACGCGCGCGCGCGCGCACACACACACACACACACACACGAACCAATGGCTAAAACCAACATTTTTGGTGTCCTGAGGCTATATTTCGTCCAGAAATGTGAAAAACTGGGTAGGTCAAATTTCCGCCGATTACATTACTTTCCTTATTATAGGATAAGGAAAGTAAAAATCAAAAATAAATTCTAAGACAAACAAGAACAACAGAAAATAGTATCGGACAAGCGGTTCTGATAGAATACTTCAACAGAAAAGTTGAAAAAGAAAACCAATAGTCCCAAGAAATTATAATTATGCGAGGAGGAGAAATAAAAAACAACAACGGTGGTAGATTAATACAATTTTGTATCGAAACCATTTGATAATTTGCAATACCTCCTTTGTACATAAGGACATCCATAAGTTTGCAAGGGAAGGCTAAAAATAGACAAAAAGCAATTATAAACTATATAATAGTGGAAAAGGCAAATCGAAATAGAATAATAAATGCCAGAGTCAAGAGAGGGATAGAGATTTACAGCGACTACTACCTAGTGATAAGAAAAGTGAAAGAACTAAAAAATGCACAAATATTAATTAGAGATAACCAGGCCAAATCAAAAATGAAACATTTAACAAAAGGACAAATAAACTTAAAAACGAAGAAATAGCGATAAAATATAAAGATCGAATCCAAACTGAGGTTAAAAAAGTCAAAACAAAATACAAATACTTACGGTAGAGCAAAGCTGGCAAATGTTAAAAATATCTTTATAAATGCAGCACGTATAAAATGCGAAATAAAAATGACAAAAACAAACACCATAGTGGAATCGAGAGATCAAAGAACAGGCTAATTTAAAGAAAAATAATGGAAGAATACTTAAGCAAGAAGCCGACACAAGCGTATGAAAAATAGAAGGAACAAAGAAAGCTCGTTGAGAAAAAGCTAATGACTACAAAACAAAAGACATTGGAGGACTTTGGTAAAAAGGTAGAAAATAAAAACAAAGGAAATCAAAAGTTATTCTACGATGTCCTAAAAGTATTAAGGACAGAAAAACGACAAAGTTATATATTTGTAAATAATAAAAAAAGACCAATGTTAACAGAGAAAACAAATGTAATAGAGAGGTGGAAAGACTATTTTGAGGATTTACTAGACCCCACGACAAGTAAACAGAAAATGAAGGAAAAATAGGGTTTGAATAGGACTGAGTGTGAGAACAAGAGCAAGAAGAATCGGAGACGATAACAATAAATGAGGTAATTGCGGCATTTAAAAAAATTAAAACAGGCTGCGGGCTAAGATAATATAAGGCCCGAGATGATAAAATCTATGGAAACATGTTTTAATGGAAACATTCAAAAATTCATGGGACGTGAGGTCAATTCCCAAGGACTGGAAATCAAAGGTAATAAATGTTTAAAAATGGCGATCACAAGGAATTTCAAAACTACAGAGAGGTAACATTGCTTAACGTGACGGAAAAGGTATACAAAAAGTCTCAAAAAGTAACCTAACGAAGAAAATAGAACAAGAACTGCTAGTCACGGAGTAGTTTTAGGAAAGGACACATATCAGCCATAAAAAGTTTATATATAAATTAAACCAAAAGGGTGTTAGAAGACATGGTTTAGAATCTGAAGAATTTAGTAACAATTAAAGCCTCAGACAAAGTAGCCCACTAAGTCCGGCTCTGTTTATAGTAGTAATGGACAGTGTTATCTCAACAGATTGAGACTTCACATACGGCCTAACAATAAAAATGGGTGAACATCTCGATATGTGCTTCCACAGATGACCTTGCATTTTTTTTCAGTTTAGAAGAGAACTAATTAGCAACTTAATTATGCGGAATGATTGTCAACGGGGAAAAACATAAAGATAAACGCAGATAAATGTAAAATCTTGATAATATCAAATAAAGATAGAATCACAAACATATAGATCACTGGGAGAAGAGTACAGCAGGTAAATTCATTAAAATATTTGGAATGTACACTGGAATCGAAGAGAAAAGTAGACGGAAATAAATTAAAAAATAGAAGCTACAGCAAAATTATTCTACGCACCAAATACATGTGCCATAGTCAAGAAGTAAATAACAGTATAAACAAAAATAAAGATATTTAAAACGATTTACAGACCAGACTTGCTGTAGGGTTCTGAATCTTGCGTTCTGACAAAAAAATTGAAAATACGAATATAATCTATGGAGATAAAATACCTCAGAAGAGTGAAGGGAGTTACTAGAGCTAACAAGACAAGAAAAGATTGGGGCCAGAACCGGAATAAAAATAATTGACTGAAATCAGCTGAAATGGCTAGGATATCGATTAAACTAAGACCGACAAGTGAAAAGAAATAAAATTAATGCCCAAGCGTAAAAGGAAGCGATCAAAAGAAACATGGGAGAAAACGATAATGGAAATGTTGAGGCAGAAGAAAATCGCAAGGCAAGAAACAATAGCGGAAACTTGTATATAATGGTAAGATTCTTTTTTATACTATATACAGGGTGATTCTAAATATATGCGATAAACTTTAAGGGCTGATTCCTGGGTTATTTTGATCATAAAAGTTCATATGAATAAATGTCTGAAACGGCTTAGTTTTAATGTTATAGGATGTTTAATAATAAATTAATTGTAAAAGTTTGTATAGTATAACTTACAACACCCAATATTATAGTTGAGTCAGCAAGAAACAATCATTTTGAATTTGAATTTGAAAAAAAATCATTCCTGACATCTGTCACGCAAAATCGGACTCTGGAATGGATCAGACAAGGCAGCTGAAATGATTTTTACCATTCATAATGCCACGCCACGGAAGATCACCTAGTCCATCTAGGACACCTTCAAATCACCCCTCACGTCCGCTGGAATCTGAATCTCAGCCATTTTACTGAAAAGGATTGACAACAGGAAAAAAAGGAGGACCCATGTGCCCCAAAGGACCTACAAAGGAGAACTTTTCCATTCCAAAGGAAGATCTTTGCAAACCAAAGATAAACCTCACAAAACGAAAACTACGAGGGGAATCTTCCAACCTACCCAGAAGTGAGGATAGTGGAAACAATGGATCAACAATAGAACCACAACCTGGTCTATTACATGGTAGAAGAGGAAACACATCTAGTACCAGTTTCAATACCTCCTATTCTAATCTGAAGACTCACTCGAGGAGAACAGAGATCAACGTTGGATATTCAGCGACGGTTCCAGAGAGTGTTTTGACATCATCGACACAGCTTCATCAATTAAAGATCATAATGAGTTAAAATCTAGCAAAGTTGACTGGTTTCGCAACAGATGTTCTTCAAATTTCCGAAACCTAACTTTCCTCTTCAATGACGTTCTGAGCACTTGCCCTAACTGTTCGAAGAGGTTCAGAAGTTGAAAAAGATGCAATAGTTACAGAATAAAAATGCACAAGAAAGAAAACGAATCTCAGTCATCCACACTTACTCCACAAGATAACTCAATTCAAAATTTTACTAACAAAATTACAAAATTAAAAAAAAATGTCGCACTTTAAAGGGATTTCTGAAAGGAGCCAGATATAGGCGAGCGGGGCTTCCTTAAAAAGTGGCTTAGAAATAGCAATATGTGACCACGGAGTTCTAGTCTATAAAATGGCTTTTTAGTGAAAAATAAAGAAAACATTTTTTCAGGCTTTTTCAAGTTTAACTTGCGGTATCTCCGGCAGTTTTCAATATTTCTTTTTGAAATTTTACTCACATATTCTTCGTAGAATGGGCTAAAAAGCGAGCCCTACCCGAAATCTTTAGGGCGTTTATTGCTCAAGTAGTAAATTTTACAAGTTGCACTTACCGATTTTACTTACTTCTTATGAACTAACGCAAAAGTTGTGTGATGACGTCTCGATTTTCGGGTAAGTAAGTATTCTTCTTCTTCTGCTTGTGCCGTATCCTCATTGGACGTTGGCGATCAGTCTGGCCCTCTGCCATCCTGATTTTTCTTGGGAATATAATGAGGTAGTTTCCCGTTGCTTTCCTCATCGCAGTGTTACAGCCGGGTGTATCAAAATTTGATAGCCACCTGTTACCGAAGTCATTCTTCTGCAGCCTTGACTCATTAATGACACAGCTGCTTCCTATGCCATGCTAGTTTTGGTCCGCCCCTGGTATTTCATTTCCCAGGTACCACCCATATCTGGGAGGCATTCCCCTATCCGCCATATGGGGAGGCGCCCGATGGGGGACTAGCAACCCCACAAGGGGTAAGTAAGTATTAGGTATCAAAATATGATATATAAGGAAGTTTTCTGCAAAGTTTCAGCTTTCTATGTCAAATAGAAAAAAAATATGCGTGTTGGAATTTTGATGCCGCATTCGGGCGCGTGCGCTCAGTACACAAGTATATACAAGCGTATAAATAAGAGTATTATGCAATAATAATTAAAAATCATATTTAAACAATATGCAATTATGTTTTGTTTTGTTTATTTCTTGTTGTATAAAAAAATACCTCATCGTTTAAAACGTTGATTTTTATGTGTTGATTTTACTATTTTACATTATATATAGCATTTCTTAAATTGTATACATTTTACTAATCATAAGTACAAAATCGTAATTGGATTTTATGAGAATTAATATGACTTTTATTACAATAAAACGATTCGTTTATTTTTTATATATTGTTATACGAATCATTATAATTACAAAAATCACAGCACTTTACAGTTGAGCAAGAATTTTTCCCACTACAAGAAGAAAAATATTTTTGCAACGTTTCTAATGCAGTAGGTCCTTCATAATAATCAAATGTCAATTTTTCACCGTCTATCAACCACCCAAACTTCGTTACATCTTCGGAAACAATCATAGATTGACTTGCTTGCTTCCATTCGTTCAATTGCCAAAAAGCTCTCAAACTATGTTTAAATGCAACTGGTTTGTATGGCGGAATTTTATCGATGTTTGAATTTTTTCAATTGCTAAATTATAATGTAACGAATTAAGATTAGAGCCTTTACGGCTTTAATTTTTTTTTGGGATCATATGAAGTCGCTATAAAAAAGCTAAGGGTTTCTTCGAGTTTATCCATAACAAATCTGGTGTGAACATCACACGACTTTCCTTATTTTATTATTATATATTATACCGGGAACTTGTTATTTTAAAAAAGGACGAGGCGCGAGTCCAACACTCGAAAGCTGATTAAAATAAACAGTACAAGACAATAATTGACACGTACTTAAAGTTTTGCTACGTCACTGAAGGTAACCGTGCGAGCTCGGCCGCACGACCTTCCCCATTATCGCCTGCGTGCTCTCTCCTAGCGGCCAAGCGCTCCCCCCCGTCCTCCCGCAGTCGGCCAGGAAGCTCTCCGAGCGCTCTGTGATTGGTCCGTTTAATTAATTTTTAATCGACTATAACTTATTTATTTGACCTCGGATCAAAAAATTTCATTGTAATTTTTTGTTCGTCTCAGTCTGATCTCAACGCGCCAAACTCTCAACGTTTCAAACGATGAGATATTTTTATATACAGCCAGAAATAAAAAAAATATGGTTACATATTGTTTAAATACAATTTTTAATTAACATTGCCGCACAATACTTTCATTTATACGCTTGTATACAGCCGCCGATCTGATCCGTGCGTACCGAACGCGCGCCCCCGGCGTCAAAATTCCAACACGCATATTTTTTTTCTATTTGACATAGAAAGCTGAAACTTTGCAGAAAACTTCCTTATATATATATGTATATATATATATATATATATATATATATATATATATATATATATATATATATAGATAAAATCGGTAAATGAAAATTTTAAAATTCGCTATTTTAGCAATAAACACCCTAGAGATTTCGCATAAGGCTCGTTTTTTAGCTCATAACGCGAAGAATATGTGATTTAAATTTCAAAAAGAAATATTAAAAACTGCCGGAGATATAGCGAGTTAAACTTGAAAAAATGTTTTCTTTATTTTTCACTAAAAAACCATTTTATACATAGGCGCCTTATTTTTAGCAAAAAAATACCATCGGATTCATGTTGAACGACCTCGAAAACATAAGAATAAACATGTTTTAGCGACTAGAACCACCGTGGTCACTATAGGGTCATTTTAGGTGTGTGCCCCGCTCGCCTAATACCAAGCAGCAACAACATTTAAACTCTTAATTGACGCATGCTTGAAACAAAATGATTTCAACTCTTTGGAGAATATCTTAACTTTTGCATACGGGGCCTTTCAAATACCAATCAAATCTCAATTGTCCTTGTGCAACTCTGTCAAGAAGAACATTAATTCTCTAGAAGTTTTTGAAAGCAATCCTGCCGAAAATAAAAGTACCGATGACAAAAAAAACTATTTTCAAAAAGCGAGTGGAATCAAAAGGGATCCCGCCAATTTCTTCGCAATTTAATAATATTTTCCTGGAATTAAGATAATTAAAGAACTCGACCAGAACGGCTCACCATTAGTCGACAGTGCTTTTACAAAATGTTTTGTCAAAAAGAGGAAGAAGCTAGACAGACTATTCCATCGCCTTAAAGATATGAACATAGATTATTTTCTTCTAAGAAATTGTCTCGCGATTCCTAAACTCACATACTTTTTACGAATAGTCCCCTTATGGAGATATTTAAATCACATCGAGAAAATTGACAAAAACATCAAATCTACGTTGGAAGGAATTATTAACAACTACCTCGATCATGATAGTTGGACTTTGTCTTCCCTTCCACTAAGATCAAGTGGTCTTGAAATTAGTATATATAGTAAAACATGGGGCCAGCGAAGAGATTGCTCTGTAAGCAATCCCAGAACGAACTTAAAAAAACTTTTCGATTTCGATTTCGAAATCGAATATCTGGAAAATTATTCGACATAGAATTTTTTTGACTTCATTTTCGAATTCAGCGTAAAATTTTCTATAAGAATCATATTTTCAAATTTTAAAAAATCTCAAAGTTTGTGACAGACCGACAGACAGACAGAATTCAGTAACGAACTTTTTAAGTTCGTTGAAAAGTACCAGACATTGCTTTACCGGCATTCCTCAGTTCACAAGGTTCATGAATAATGTTCTCAAAATTTACTCAGATGAGATCCTGGTTGCTGATTATGCCGAAGCAGCGGAAGTATGGTTAAATCAGAATCATTTTTTACCAACAATCAAATCCTCAAAAAATTGGGACAACATCCAAATATTAACGGTCAACGAAAAATTAATTTCTAAAAACCCAAATTTGAAAACAAGAATTATAGCATCTGATAAACTAGAATCAAATCACTGGCTTAACTTACTCCCTTTTAGAAGCATTGGAATCTTATTGGATAACAATTCTTTCCGTATTTCTGTCACACTTGGTATTGGTACTAATATATGTCATCTCCATCAATGCGTCTATGGTGAAGCCGTGAAAGGGAATGGAATCCATAATCTAAGCTACTCAAAAGTGGTGGAGGTCACTCCCGACACCAAGAACTGAACAATATCATCTGTCAAGCTCTAAAATCTGCAAAGATCCCATCAGTTCTAGAACCAACTCGCCTTCATAGAAACGATGGAAGAGACCAGATGGAATGACTTTCATTTCTTGGGAAAAGAGCCAACTTCTTGCTCCTTCCTGTTCTGATATTAACTTTAAAGCGGCTGGTTTAGTGGCATCAAAAGTAGCTTTTGAAAAAGATTAACGAATACAGAAGACTTGTGAGGAACAACCATATTTTTATCCCTTTCGTAGTAGAAACTCTGGGTCCTTGGGGTAAAGAAACCGTTGATTTTATTGACGCATTAGGATTGAGAATTTGGACAGTGACTGGAGAATCTAAATCTACCATATATCTGAAACAGAGGATTAGTACGGACGTTTAGAGAGGAAACGCAGCTTCAGTGGTGAACACATTCTCATCTTAACTATCAATGGATGAACTTTTTATATTTTATAATTCGAGTATTTCTTTTAATTCAAGTGCTTAAATTATTAATTCTGTTATCAAATTTTTGAGTAAATGTTCGATAATAAAGTTTATCAATATTCAAATAAGCAGACATCGAATAAATGTCAGCTACGGTATACGTTTGTTGTTATTCTTTAATTTTAAAGTAAAAATATTTATTAGTTATTTCAATAATGTTGTGTCAAGGCATTGGTTTATTAAAGTTTATTATTATTATTCTTCAAAATAAATTACACAAATGCTGCTATATGCATTTTGTTTACAGCTTTGTCAATGGATGCAACAAAATCCTCAATTTTTGGCGCAATTATTCTATATCGACGAGGCTACTTTCTCTAGAAGCTCTATTATTAATTTGCATAATAATCATATATGGGCCGAAGAAAACCCACACGAAACATTGGTTGTCAGTCATCAACACCAATTCTCAGCTAATGTGTGGGCCAGAATTGTTAGAGATCCCTTGATAGGCCCACATTTTTTGCCGATGGGGTTAAATGGAGAACTATACCTCCATTTTCTTGAAGAGCCACTGTTGTTATCAATTAAGATTACAAATGTATTTTATGCATGATGGTGCTTCGGCACATTTCAGTTTAGTTGCTCGCGAGTTTTTGGACGGTGCATAACCAAATCGGTGGATAGAGCGAGGGGGTCCACAACCGTGCCCTCTTTGGTCTCCAGACTTAAATTCTTTATATTTTCTTGTCTGGGGTGACCTAAATCACTAGTTTATACGACTCTCATCGACAATGTTGAACTCAAAAATGGCATTGTTGCATCATTTGAGACAATTCAAAACAACCTCGGTATTTTGAACGTGTTTGCCATTCAGTACGACGGAGAACAGAAGCCTGTATTGCAGTTGGCGGCGATCATTTTCAAAAATTCTGTAAGTTTATTTTGTTTACCCTTTATTATATAAACTCTTAATATGTTATTAAACATCCTGCAACTTTAAAACTAAACCGTTGTTGAGATTTATTTATATAAACTTTTGTGATTAAAATAACCCCAGGAAGCAGCCCTTAAAGCTTGTCACATATATTTAGAATCACCCTGTATAGACATAAAAATACAGAAATTATTTAGCAGTAGAGCTACTTCAAGTTCCACAAGGTAATAAAAAATGTCAAAATTATAAATCTACTGGCTAATTTCTACAGCTTATCGTTATAGCGTCTGATAATTAATAAGCTGTTTATTAACAAAATAAATAAAAACCGATTTTCTGGTGACTAATGCCCATTCAAAGTAAAGTAATAGGAAGGCTAAACCCTCAGTTAATTGTTTATTTCCGTCAAATACTAATTGTTTTCAAAGTATTCTTTACTATTCGAGCTATACAAAAATGACGAGTTCTGTCACATTTTGCTATAAATCTTTATTAAAACAGAAAATAACAATAAAAATGCACAACTTTAACTCTTTTTAGCTGTTTATAATAATTATCAAGCCTGTTTTGGTCTTACTTTAAAAGTAAAAATAAGCAACGATTTGAAATTGTTTTGGTTTACCGCGCCCAACACGTGTTTCACAGGCACACACATCTATTTGTATACATTGTTGATGTAAGCAATTGCAAAATATAAATGTTTGGCTTTATTTTGTTTTATGTAGTAAATATATAAATACATATGTAAAAAATATTTTCTTATTAAAAGTAGCACAAAATAACAAACTATTTAAACACTTTATTTTTCTTTGAATTTTCTGTGAATATTTTCTCCGAAGAGCACACAACTGTTTGTTTAGAAATAATACAACCATGTGTTGACATCCTGATTTTTATGGAACGGTTATTTCTTTTTTACGTGTAGAATATGTATAGTATATTGTATATATATATATATATATATATATATATATATATATATATATATATATATATATATATATATATATATGATCCGGACTTTTAGGTTGGTACACTCTTGTTTGACATTCGTGTGAAGTTTGAGCGGAATACGTCCATTAGTGTGTTTGGCAGCCATTTATTTAGGACGCGAAAAGTTTGTCTGGAGATTTTTACTATGGAAAAAAATTGATCAACGAGTTTGCTTGAAAATATTTGCTTGCAAAAAAATTTTACCAATTCAGTTTACGCGCGCGGATAAATGGACCAGTCTGAGTCCAATTTGATCAGATGGTATGCGTATAATATTTCAGTAGATTCAGTCAACCTGAAAACTCTCAAATAGTTTTTTTTCTATTTTTCTAAATACATTTTAATTAAGTAAGAATTAATTATTTTTTTTTGGTAACTTTCGATTGCATTTTCCCAACGTTTTTTTTTTATTTAACTTTTCTAACAACACTGTTTTACCACAAACGTTGTTGTTTTTGTTACATTTTTTGTAAGTAGCTAGGTAGTGCATAATTCCGTGGTTTTGTCTATCGTTAGCTATTGTTAAATTATTACATTTTTGGATCTTTTCGGCTTACTTAGAAGTAAAGATATAATTTATTCTTTATATAATTGATCCAAGCCTATATTTGCTGCCTGGTAGTTACAGATGTCGGTGAAAGCAGTAAAAGAGTAAAAGTTCTTAGTTTTTAATCCCAGTCTCACTGAAGCGTGTTTTAAAGACATATTTGGTTTTGAAACAGCTCATGTTCTATAAATTGACTATTGGTAGATTAAAGGCTTTTAGTAGTCTCAACTACAACTGTAACACAAAAAGACATAAAATAAGTTTGGTAGTATTCTGGTTTTTTTACAAAAAAAATAAACGTGATTTGCAGACATTTCCCAGTAAGGTGTGCTTTTGAGAACATACTCTTATTATACTATAAGATGAGTTCATTATAAACGAATACCATTTATATCTCAGAAATTCTCTCATTTTGAAAGAGTTTCCAATTAGATTTGAAAGAGAATTCTCTACAAACGTTTTACTAAAATAGTCCGCTTAAAAAAACATTTAATTTGAAGCTTTTCTAACGGACGCATCGACCAATCTTGGTGTCTATTGTTTGATTTTATTTATCTTTTCAACAAGGTGTTGAACGTACACATTGACAGTCTAGTCAAATTTTTACCGGATCCGGAAGTTTGGAGGTATTTGCACATAAAGTATTTTAAAGAAAGGAGTGGCTCGTACTGAAAGAAGGAGAAGGCAAGAGAAGATGAGAAGAGGAAGAGTAAAGGATCACTACTGAAATATTTTGGAACCACTGGAAATGAATCTATGAGTTGTGAGAGCATAAGTTTCATCGTAGCAGAAAACAAAGAAACATGTGGTAGTTTTAAAACCGCGGTAGATTCGCCAAGTCCTACTGACGAAGTTGAACCAGTGACGGCATCAGAATCAGTTTCGGAAACTGAGAATTTGGAATCTAAACTGAAGGTGAGAGTGAAGAATTATCGAAACTTGTGGACTTGAAAAATATTGGACAGTGGCCCACGAACATCTCAGATCACCTCCGTATGTCCCTCATACGTCAAGGTTCCGTTATGGTTCAACACATAAACTGTAACTTTGCTGAAGTTACTAGGCCTGGTGTTTCTACGAAAGGTTTCACCAGAAAACTGACTCGGAACTAGTTTTTCCAGAAGTTACCAAACGGCGAGAAGATGCATTTCCTGGATGGTGTATTCTCCTTCCAATCTTTATTATTTTGCTTTTGCTGCAGATTTTTTGGAACTGTTACTGGTCCTGCATCGGATTTAATTCTGAAAATGATTTAGCAATAGTGGAAACTTAATCCTAAACTGGAAGAACATGAGTCCAGCGCTGCTCATGTTGGATATTCTACGCAATAGAAATGCTTAGAAATTAGGATTCTCCGTGGATCACAAGAAGCTATCCGAAGTGAGAAGCAGAAGTGGAGAAATCTGTTGTACCAAATTTGGTAATCATTAAGTTCTTAGCGAAGCAAACTTGGCCTTAAAGGGGCATCGAGAATACGGCGATCTCAGTGATGGTCACAAAGGAAATTTCCTGGAATTGGTTCATTCGTCAGCAAAATGTGATCCAATGCTACGAGAACATTACACGAAAGTCAAGCTTAGAAAGAAGAATGCGATCTCTTATATGTCGCCGCTGCTTCAAAACGAATTCATCAACCGATCAGTTTGGAAATAATTTATCCAGCAAGTAAAGGAAACCAAATACTTTTGGTCATTTTTGACAATACATCAGATATATCCCACAATGATTAAACTAGCCAGGTGTTACGTTACGTGAGGATTGACGGGCCAAAAGTTAGTGTAGTCGAATCGTTCGTCGATTTCATCGAAACCAAGAGAAAGACTGCTAAAGAACTGGCGCAGTCGATAGTAGAGAAAATTTGGACAGATGGATTCGACATTCAAAACTGTAAATGTCAAGCTTATGACAATGCAGCTGTAATGGCCGGCGTACATACCAGAGTCTAAACACATACAAATTCATATTGTCTGCCCAAAGCATTCTTTAAACTTACTTGGAATTTATGCTGCTTCTGTCGCTGTGGATTCTTTTAGGTTTTTTGGAACTGTTGAGCAAGTCTTTGTATTTTTTTCATCTTAAACCCATCGATGGGACGTACCTACTGTTGCAATTATACAATGAGTAAATCGTTTGGTAGAAACTTGCTGGAGCGCAAGGTATGAAGCTGTCAACATAATAAAAAAAATTCTCAAAAATTCTGAACGTCCTGGATCATCTCACGGATACTTCCGAAAGCACAACTACGCGGTCGGATGCGGGTCTGCTGCTGAAAGCTGCAGTCATTCCCTTTTGTGTTACCTCAGTCTTTGGGGTCAAGTTCTCTGCGAAATTAACGGTACTCAAAGTTACTTGTAGACCAAAGGTTTTGAAACGTTCTTGAAGGACAACCAACGGATTTAGTTTTGTCAAAAATTTATGTGAAGAATTTGGAATCGAAATTGAGCCTCCTCGAAAGAAAAGCGTAAGCAAAATTTTGGTGACGGATAGAAGGATGTCGATTTGACGTCTTTTTTGCGTCTTTTGATAAGATACTGAAGGAAATCACTTCCAAATTTCAGCAGCCCCAAAATATAGATGACAAATTTTACTTTTTGAAACCTTTGAAGCTTTTGGATACCGAGTATATCTGCGACCTGGGCAACGTACCTGATGACATCGACAAGGGCGAGTTCCAGGCAGAACGAAGGCGGCTTCGATAATTTGTCAATGTATCGCAGGAGCAGAACAAAGTTGTTGAAGGAGACCGCTTCAATTTCTGCAGTTTATTCAATAGTTTCTTTCAACCTTGATGTTTGTGCTCCAAATATTGCTATAATGTTGCGATTGTTCTTGACCGTCGGAATAAGTGTTTCCGGTTGTGAGAGACGTTTCTTCAAATTGAAATTAATCAAAAACTCAGAACAACTATGAGTCAACTCAGATTGCCAAACCTCGCGGTACTGTCAATGGAGCAGGAAATTATTAATTAGTATGACTTTGATGTTATTAGAATTCGCTTCTCACAAAACTCAAAGAGTTTCATTGTAAATATGCTGTGTTATTTTTGTTTTAGTTTTATGGAATAAACGATTCAGATGTAGACTTAAATGTGCGTTTCATTTTTACTACTTCACTACTTTTTGGCACAGGAATTGGGCGGCACTTTCAGAGTCCGCCTTGGGCACCACTAACGGCAGTTTCGCCACTGATTATGTAGTATACTATTCTTGGAAAAAAGGTCCATAAAGATCAAAAAAACCGGTATAAAAGGTGAAAACTTTTTTTCGGAACTAATAAAAATGTTACGTTTGACACAACTTCTACATACCACCAATTTTTTTATTTAATTATTATTGAGATGTTAAAACATTTTTTTTGCTTTAAAAAAAGTGACTTTCGTATCCTACGCACTTAAAAAAAATAGCTGTCATACCATCTAATCCAAATTTGACTCGGACTGGTCCATTTAAACCGCGCGCGTAAACTGAATCGGTAATTTTTTTTTTCTAGGTTGGTACACTCTTCTTTGACACTCGTGTAAAGTTTGAGTGGCGTACATCAATTAGTGTGTGTTTAGTAGCCATTTGTTTACGACGCGAAAAGTTTGTTTGGCGATTTTTACTATGGAAACAAAAATTGAACAACGAGTTTGCTTATAATTTTGTGTTTTCAATGGAATTACGGCTACAGAATCATTGAAAATGTTGCAGAAGCGTTTTGGGGAGTCTACTTTATCGAGAACGCAAGTATTTGAATGGTATAAAGCATTCAGTAAGGGTCGTGAGGTCGTAGAAAATTGCCTCATGCGAGTCGTCCATCCACCTCTGTTAACGACGATAACATCAAAAAGTGAAGGAAATTGTGCTCGAAAATCGTCGTGTTGGCATTAGAGAGAGCACAGGCTCTCAACATCTCTTATGGATCGACTCAATACATTTTGGTTGATGTTTTGGGTATGAAGCGCATCGCCGCCAGACTCCTACCGAAAGACCTGAACTTTTTTTGCAAAAAGAACGTCGAGCAGAGGTCGCAAAAGAGATGCTTGCCAACGTAGCTGATGATCCTACATTTTTCAAACGCATCATTACTGGTGACGAGACGTGGGTTTATGAATATGACATCGAAATTACAAAACAATCTAGCGAATGGCACGCCAAAAATAAGCCAAAACCGAAAAAAACGTCAGTCGGTCGAAAGTCAAGGTAATACTCATCGTTTTCTTCGATTACCGTGGTGTGGTTCACCATAAATTTGTTCGAGGGTCAAATGGTCAATAAGGAATACTACTT
Organism: Sinelater perroti; assembly: GCA_036346155.1. Taxonomy (NCBI): domain Eukaryota; kingdom Metazoa; phylum Arthropoda; class Insecta; order Coleoptera; family Elateridae; genus Sinelater; species Sinelater perroti. Next base: position 5,384,890 of record JARFIY010000077.1, read on the forward strand.
GGCCGCTTTGAGGCGTCTACGTGAAGCAATTTGTCATAAACGGCCGGATTTGTGGGTAGAAATTTCATGGATAATGCGCCGTCACATTCCAAATTGATTGTGACTGAATTTTTGGCCAAACACGAAACAAAAGTCATCGCTCAGCCACCGTATTTGCCAGATTTGGCTCCCTGTGCCTTTTTTCTGTTTTCGAAACCCAAATTGAGGCCGTTAAAAGAAATTCGCTGAAGGAATTAAAGGCCATCCCGGCCGAGGCCTATAAGGACAATTGAATTAACCGTTGGCATGCTTGTATTGGCTCAAAAGGAGCCTATTTTGAAGGCGATAATAAAGATATCTATTAAAATACATAAAAAATGTTGTTTTTAAACCAGTCCGGGTCAAATTTGATCAGAGTAGTATTAACCACAACTGCATTGTCGAACATAAAAATACATATAATTTTGAAATCTATAATAATGTAACTTCATAGAAGAACTTGATATTTTTGGTCAAATAGTGCTCACATGTTTTCCAAATTTCATTTGTTATTTTAAGCCACTTTTGAATATTTTTCTTTAATACACAATATTCTTTAAATATGTCTTATGTCGGTGTATAATTACTACATAAATGATAATGTATACAAGTAACAGTGTTACTATAAGGCACATCTTAGTGGGACACGTTACGCTAAAATCTTGGTAAAACTAGTTAAAATCTATTTTATATTTTAATTTTTTAAATCTTTGTTTTTGTTTTTGCCCTTGAGGCAATTCAAAAAATACCAAAACAGACTTGACAATTATTACAAACTCCTCAGAATAATTAAAGTTTTGTATATTTACTGGTTAAACCTGTATTTTCAATAGTGACAAACATAACAATTTTAGCAAATTGCTTATAGCAAAAGGAAACAGGTTTTGTCATTATTGTATAGCTTAGACAATAAACAATACTTTAAAAGCAATTAGTGTTTAATGAAATAAACACAATTAGTTAGGTTTTAGGCATCCTTTTACTTTGTATTAGTCAGCAAAATAATCACCTTTTATTTGTTTTAAAAGGAGATAGCCTGCTAATTATTAAAAACTAAAACGATAAGCTATATAAATTAGCTATTATATATTACTTCTAAGTTTTTCTCTATGTTTATTGTCGTTTAGCCATTATATAATATTTGTTATTAGTGGTATTAGTTCATAAAGTTAGGTGGTGGTGTCAACCGCCTTCAAATGCAGCCTAGATCCGGATAGCCGTCTGTAGTGAATCGAGAAGTTTTACAAAACATAATCACCCAGCAGTTATCATAGAAGCTTGGGCCATCTCCAAGTCAATAGACGGTACAGAGAAGTGCTTCACGCTGAACACAAGAGCACTGGGTTAACGTATGCAGACAATTGGTCTAGAATCTCCCTCCTTTTTAGCTTTCAAGAGAGCGAAAAGCTTTTTGAGATCGACGTTAAAACAAGAAAAATGGCAGGCCTTACACTTTTATTAATTGAGAGCCCTTCTTTTGATGACATGTTCAGATGTTTGCTAATTCTAAAGCCAGGAAAAGGACGTTTTTTAATTACTAGTTTTCAAATAAAACCGACGTTTGTTTTTATTTTTCCTTATTGTTGTGTAAATACATTTAAAAATTGTGTTCAAGTGTATGTATGTAACGAAAATTGAAAAATTAAAATAAATGTTTCGTCTAAACAATCGACTTGGTAATTTTTTGATGTTTTAAGGCAGTAAAAAATTGAGTACAAGACGAGTGAAAAATTACCAGCCCAGGGCGTTAAAAACCTTAATCAGAACCTGTATTCAGGGTTACCGAAATTGGAAATCCACATATCAAACTAAACTGAAGCTCGAACAAATCATTAGCACAAATTCAATCACAAATTTGCACAATTTGGAGGCAAATATTTCTTGTTTGTTCGTTACACATATCACGAACAACCTACCCAGCTTTAAGGGGAATGTAAAATCACTGACGATACCCGTGTGGGTTGCTAGTTCTCCATCGGCCGCCCCCTTAGGTGGCGGAAAGGGGAATGCCCACCAGATATGATGAGTATCGACGAAATAAAATACCCGGGGCAAACCAAAAGCAGACATCGAAAAGTAAAACACCTTTTAAAACATGTACGTGAAGCGCAAAAACGATGGCCCAGCAGAAAAAGTTACACAATGCAATAGGAGGAATAAAAACAATGAATATCAAATTTATAAAAGTAAGCGAAATGAGATAGCCAGGCTCAGGACATCTACATTAAACATCAACGATTATAAAGTATACTACTCGGGAACAACCAACGGAGAACATCAACATGTAGTAGAAGTGAGTGTAGAAAGAAACATTGCAAGATATGTAACAAACTTTGTGCCTATATCGAAGGAGATATTATTACTCCAAATATCAAGTAGCCCCATCCCAGTATGGTTTTTTTTATGGTAAGGCTCTACGCCCCGCGTGGGAGCACGGCCTGCGAACTGAGAGGTTATCACGTTTTCTCTGCCCGGTCGTCGCGCACCATCTCTGATGGGGCGATGTGACACCGCGCCTAAGACGACCGCCATTATTACCCCTTCCTCGAATTAGCGCAGGTATTCAATTATTTTCAGTGACTGAGTAGACCATCCGTCAGACATCAGAAAGCTCCAGGAATGGAACCCGGGTCCGTCAGCATCGCAGCCTGTCCCTCAATCACAAGACCACGCTGGCACACCATCCCAGTATACATCATCCAAATATATGCCCCGACTATTAATTATACGAGGTGGGTTCAAGTTATGACACCTAAATTTTTTTTCATGGCTGGGAACAGATAGAAACATGCGGTTTGTTGTAAAATACGCACGCACTCTTTGTGAATGCGTGACAGACTCCAGAGACAGAGGCGAGAGCGAGGCTGTTCTTGATACTTAAAACGGTGACGTTTTCATTGCAAGAACAGCGTGTAATCATTCGTTTTCTCCATTTGCATGGTGTGACAGCGATTAAAGTCCATCTCCAGTTGAGTAAGACATGTGGTGATGGTGTTATGGATGTGTCTAATCTGCGTTTGTGGGTACGACAGTTTAAAGGAGGCAGAACGGCGTGTGACAACAAACCAAGACAATTTCGGCCTCGCATAAGTCGGTCTGACGACATGATCAAGCGAGTGGAGAAACTTGTTCTGAAGGATCGCCGAATGAATGTGGAACACGTCGCTTTTAAAGTTGTCATTTCCGTGAGATCTGTGCACACATTCCTGCATGGAATCCTAAAAATGCAAAAAGTGTCCTCCAGGTGGGTGCCACGAATGCTGACAAGTGATTTCTCATGCTCCTTACTCACCTGACCTGGCTCCTTCCAACGATGAAAGACATTGTTCATGGTCGCAAATTTACTAGTCGTTCAGCTATTGCATCAGCGACTTTCTAGTGGTCAAAGAAGATTCCTAAATGAGTGTTCGCAGCGGCCATGAAATCATGGCGTTGACGTTGTAAAAAATGTGTGCGGCTGCACATTACGGCGAGAAGTGACACAAGTTTCACAATTTTCAGTTTGTGAGGAAAAAATCAGAAGTGTTATAACTTGAATTTTAAAATTTGACTCGTAGACATTAGAAATATTGAATAAACTCCCCAAACAAGATTGTACAATAATAAGGAGAGACTTCAATACGAAAGTGATCAAAGAACGAACTGGAGAATATATTGAAGCACATGGGCTAGGTGAAAAAAATAAAAAGGGAGAAAGACCAAGTATCTTTGCAGCAGAACCATCTTATAGTACTAAATGCCTTTTTTGAATTTCCACCAAGAAGGCTGTATACCTGGAGATCCAACAGACAACCCACGCACAATTGTTAGGAATCAAATATACTACATTCTTAATAATAAAATTAAGTATTAACACAAGATGTGACATGCGAGAAATAAAAGAGCAAAATGTAAAACAAATAGAGCATGAGTTATCGGGAAAATTTATAGCATCAGAAAATACGACTAATTTAGAAGATAACATAACGCTATTAAACGATACAATGAAAAAAATTAAATAAGAACGTTGAAAAAAGTGAAAAACAAAAAAACGTGGATGACTAGTAAAATCTTACAACTAATAGAAAAGAAAGGAAACTGTAAGAACGTAGATACCAAACAACAGGATACAGAAAATTATAAGACAAAAGATACGAGAAGCCAAAGAAAAATATATCAGAGAGAAATGTGAAGAGACGGAAACTCTCCAAAAGAAACACGACAATTTCAGTGTACATCGAAAAATAAAGAAAGCCACTGAATAGTATAAAACAAAAACACCACATAAAATTATAAACAATGAAGGAAAGATAGTAATTGGCAGGAAAGAAATCAAGAACATCTGAAACGATATATTGAACAACTTTTTCAAGATGAAAGGCCAGAACCACCTGAAATAGAAGCAGAAACTAGTCTAAATATTTTAGCTGCAGAAGTAAGAACTATAATAAAACAAATAAAAGATGGCAAGGCTCCAGGTTCAGATAATTTCCAAGCCGAACTGTTAAAACTAATGGACAACGAGAAAATAAAATAGTTAACCAATATATTTAATCTTATATACAGCACGGGTTCTATCCCATGACAATGGCTTAAGCTGGAGTTCAAAAAAGTCGAGAGCCAAAAAATGCGAAGAATATAGAACAATAAGCCTTATGAGGCACCTATTAAAAATATTCTTAAAAATCATACACAGAACAATTTACAAAACCTGCGAAGAACAAATAGCACCCACGCAATTTGGATTTAGAGGCGAAGTCGGATCAGAAAAGCTTTATTCAGTGTACAAGTTCTATTCCAGAGATGCAGAAATATGAACTGTGAGATGCATGTCTGTTTCGTAGACTACAGAAAAGCGTTCGATAGGGTCCATCATCACAAACCGATAAAATTCTGAAAAATGCGGGTATAGATGACAAAGACCTAAGGATAATAATAAACTTATATTGGAATCAGATAGCCAGTGTAAGAGTGGAAGAAGACCGGACAGAGACGGTTAAGGTTTTGCATGGAATGACCAGTGGGACCCTCTCTAGAAGTTAAATGTTAAATAGAAAAGAACAGAAGTGTATTCTTTAAAATGTCAGCAGTATTTAAAAGTCGAAAACTAATCATGAATACAAAACTCGGAATGCTGCGCTGCTATGTGGGTTCAGAATCTTTTAAAATCACGGTTGCGACATGTCCAATTTTTCTAAAAGAACAGATGACATCTGGCTGGAATCGACTTTTAAAATAATTTCAAAAAAGTCTCGCGATAAAATATTTAATGAACATCGAACAATTGGCTTAATAGGTTATGCCTTAAAGACTTTTCCAATTTGGTTTGCGGAATAATTTAGAAACACAAAAGGCTCTTTTCAGTATCCAGGTTTTAATGCAACGCTGTAAGGGCGTTGATAATAAATGTATATTCGTGAATTATAGATTATAAAAAGGTGTTCGATAAAGCAAGACAAAGAATTATAGAAATTCTAGTCTGCGCATCATCAAAAATTTTTGTTGGCACCAAACAGCTGACATCAAAGTAGGGCAAAATTTTTCCAAAAATTTTTAAACGTGCTGTGAAACAAGAACGTATTCTACCACCATAGCTTTTTAATCTTTGTTCAAAGGCGTCTTTTAAAAACGATTCAATGATTCCTTGTACGGTAGTAAGATCAAGATGTCAGCGACACTGTGCTTATAGCCAACAACGCAGAAGAATTATAATTATAGACAACGTAATAGACGTATCCAATGAATAGAGACTGAAGCCCAATCAAAATAAGACCGTATAGCCTTTAGCAAAAAAGAAACAATTAATAGATCTATTACGACTTACAGCATAAATCTAGCCGACAATATAACATATCTAAGGTGCAATTTAAATGAAAACTGGGATATGAGCAAAAAAATTAGAAATCAAATAGAACAACCGAGATCAGTGTTCTTAAAATGAAAAAGATAGCAAGCAGAAATTTAAATTTACAACTAAAAATTAGATTAGTAAAATGTTGCACATTCTCGATTCTTCTGTATGGTTCTAAAAAATGAACATTGACCTATACTCTGCTTAAAAGATTGGAATCATTTGAAATGTCACAAGTAGCTAACCAGCAGTACGTAGTTGCTGCTAATAATCAAGTCAAAGTCCAACCTAAATCCTATGATCTCTATAGACTAATCGTTAAAGCCCTATCTCAAAAAAAAAATACTGAAAATCACACTTACAAACTAAAAGAAGAAAGAAGTTACCGAGTAGTACTGAAAAACATGCACTTCTCTGTTAATACAGAGGAAATTAAAGCTGAAATAGAGAAACTAAATCATACGGTAGTAAACATTTGGAATATCAAACATTACAGAACAAAATTACCTCTGTCAATGTTCTTCATAGATCTTAAACCAGCCCCGCACAATAAAGATATATTTAACATAGAATTTTTGCAGCAATGTAAAATTAAATTTGAACCACCCAAACAAAAACGAGACACTCCACAGTGCGCAAAATTTCAAAGATATGGACACACAAAAAACTTTTGTTATCAAAAACCAAGGTGCGTAAAATATGCTGGCGACCATGCAATAGAAGACCACCGTAAAGAGAGGTCTCGAGCTCAATCTATGATACTAAGCATCCAAATGGAACCGCTCATGGAGGTACTGCAATTATCATCAAAAATTCAATAAAACACCACGAAACAAGCAAATACTCTGAAGTTTTTCTACAAGCAACCAGTGTATCAATTGACGACTGGATTGGCCCTCTTACTATCTCATCATTATACTGTCCTCCAAGGCACGCTATCAAGAAGGAACAGTTTTATAATACACTAGGTAATCGTTTTCTTGCAGGAGGTGATTATAACGCAAAAAACACACAGTGGAGCTCCAGATTGACAACCCCAAAAGGAAGAGAGCTTATGAAGGCTATTGAAAGCAATAATTTAAATTGCTTATCCACTGGTCAACCTATTTACTGTCCGACAGACACAAACAAGATACCTTTTGTGTAATAAAAGGCATACCTTTTAATATAATACAAGCAGAATCTTGCTCTGGATTTGTCTTCAGACCATTCGCCTATCTTAATAAAGATAACTACCGGTATAATAAAAAGAGCAAAACAACCATCACTAAATAATAAGCGCACTAACTGAGGAATTAAAACGATTGGTGGTCTCCAACATAGACCTAAATATACCTTTAAAAGACAGTAAGGACATCGAAGAAGCAGTAGAGCAGTTCAATCAGGTATGTACAAGCAGCCTGGAAATCAACACCACCAACAACCTATGACAAGGAATAATTGCAAGACTATCCCATGATCATAAATCAAACAATCGCGGAAAAAAGAAAAATCAGAAGACAATGGCAAAACAAAAGAACACCCAAAAATAAAAGACTCCTTAAACAGAGCAACACGACAACTCCAAGAACTGATAAATAATAATTAAAACCAAAAAATACAAGGCTACCTTGAACACCTAACACCAACTGAAGCTAGCGACTACTCGCTGTGGAAGGCTACAAGAAATCTAAAACAACCAATAAAAATACAACCACAAATCAGAATATTCCAAAACGGATGGGCCAGAAGCAATAAAGAAAAGGTAATAACCTTTGCTGAACATCTAACTAAAGTTTTTCAACCTAACCCGCCATAACTCGGCCAGGACGATGACAAAGAAATCCAACAGTATTTGGAATCACCTTACCAGCTTGAATATCCTATTAAACCTTTCAAAATCAAGGAAATAGAAAAGATCATTAGAACCAATCTAAACCCTAAAAAACCCCCGGTTACGATCTGATCACCGGTAAAATATTAAAAGAACTTCTACAAAAGGGAATTAAAAGCATCACGGAAATCTTTCCAGACCAATGGAAGGTTGCCTTAATGATACTTATGGGGGGGGGGCCTACCCTGAGATGTTCAAAAAATCGAAAAAAATTTTATTTCATTTTTCAATAGCTTGAACTGTCAAGAATGTTGTCCTGAAACCGTTTTATGATATTCAAACTCGTTACAAAGTTACAGCGAAATATCGGTCAACGGTCTGAGGAGTAGCATGGAATACAATATCACAATTATATTGGTGACGGTGATAGTAAGACATTTAAAGCTTTATTGGACTGTAATCCATATGAAGATGTTACGATTACAAAAAAGGAATGCATCGGACACGTACAAAAACGCATGGGAACCCGTTTGCGAAATGTAAAAAAGAATATAAAAGGTCTTGGGGGCAAAGGATATTTGATGAATAAATTGATAAATGAGTTAACTATTTATTACGGATAATTAGAAGAAACAAAAACAGCAAGGAAGCAACGAAAGACGCTATTTGGGCATCATTTTTTCACAAAATTTCGACAGACAAACATCCACAACACGTTCTTTGTGATTTGTCTTGGTGTTCTTGGCTCCAGGCAAAAGAGAAAGATGAACTGCAAAATTATAAACATTCCAACCCTTTACCTCAAAAAGTGCAAGACGCAATTCGACCAGTTTATACGGATCTTATTGTTGAAAAGATGCGAAGGAGGCTTCACACAGAACTCCAATGAAAGTTTAAACGCACTTATTTGGCCAAACGCTCCGAAAACAAAGTTCTGTGGTAAGCATACAATTGACTTTGCTGCTAATGCAGCTACTGCTACATTCAATGATGGCTACGACAGCGTTCTTATGATGATGCAATGTATGGACTTAACCACTGGAACAAACTGCTACGTATATTGCCAAAATTTGGACGAGAAACGAGTGGCAAAGGCGGAAGTGAAAAATTTTGCAAGCAGTAAAGGAGCGCGCCAGAAGCTACTGGCGGCCAAAAAAGCTACTAAAGACAGCTTCCACGAAGTCTAAGGGGACGTGTATGGTGTAGGGATAGCTGACTAATCATATGGTAAAGAATCAAAACATTATTTACAAGTACTATAACTTTAAAGATAACTTAAAACTTTAAACGCGTTTTTCTGGAAACAACATTTTTTTAGCTCATAGTCACCAAATCTCTGAACCTATTTATCGAATCTACTTCTTCTTAAGTGACGTAGGATTTTTTCGATACTTTAATTATTTGATTTTTGGTGCACAATTGAATTCAATCTTTTTGTCGAAAAATTACGTTTTTTTTAAAAAACGCCGCCATTTTTCTAATTTTTCGAATTTCAAAAAAATCCTACGTCACTTTGTAGCCACAAGTCTATGAATAAAGGTTCTTTCATTCAAATTTTATCTTGTTTGAGTACTTCTCGAAGGTGACCACCAGCCGGCAATGACAAAGATGCGGTGCTCGACTTAGCCGATGATTATGGATCTCCTATATAAGATTTTTTAATGAAAAAAATTGTTTAATATAGTTGAAATAATACTCTACAACATATAAAAACTGGGGTTGTTTTCATTTATATTTCTGGGAGAAAAAAAATCGTAAAACTTTGCCTATTTTTAGCGCGTTCAGGGTAGGGTCCCCCCTTATCCCAAAACCTGGGAAGCCACTAGAAGATCCAACATCGTACAGGCCCATCAGCCTATTACCTGTCCTCTCAAAAGTTTTGAAAAAGCTATTATTAGAAAGATTAAAGCCATGCTTGAACGAAAACAATGTCATCCCCGATCATCAGTTTGGATTCAGACAAAAACACGCGACAACTGAACAGGTCCACAGAGTTACGAAGATAAGGTAGGATCTGGAAGACCACACTGCTCGACTGCCTTTATTGATATTACACAGGCTTTTGACAAAGTGTGGCATACTGGGCTACTGTTCAAACTACGAAAAATATTTCCTCTCAACTATTTTCTTATCCTGCAACAGCAAGGTGACCACACAAACCTGTACCCAATTACATCTGGTGTCCCTCAAGGTAGTGTCCTGGGCCCCATCTTGTACCTTATATATACCGCCGATCTTCATACCACGCCAGACGTACTAACGGCAACGTTTGCTGACGATACTGCCATATTATCTTCGCATACAAACCCGCAAATAACCCCCAAACTCTCCAAAATACCTTGGATGAAATACAGTACTGGGTAGCTAAGTGGAGAATAAAAACCAATACAGCTAAGTCAGTTCATATTACGTTTACTACTAGAAAACAAACGTGTCCATCAGTCCACCTAAACAAACGTCAACCACCACAAGTAAACGAAGTCAAATCCCTAGGGATGCATCTAGACAGAAGGCTAAATTGGCGCAACCACATATTTACTAAAAGGAAACAACTAGGTCTAAAATTGACAAAACTATACTGGATAATAGGCAGAAAATCCAAGCTGACACTTAAAAACAATATGTTAGTCTATAAAACCATTCTAAAACCTATATGGACGTACGACATTCAACTGTGGGGAGCAGCCGCAAATTCAAACATTGAAATACTGGAACGATTCCAATCAAAAGTGCTATGCGTAATAACCGATACTCCCTGGTACGTACCAAACAACGTTATTAGAAGTGATCTCAACATATCCACAGTTAAGGATGAAATAAGACAATTTAGTGTTAAATATAGTGACAGATTAAACTCACATTCAAATACACTAGCAATAGATCTTATGAGCCAACCAATTAGAAATAGGAGGCTTAAATGCTTCACGCCAAACGACCTAGTAGATAGGTACCGAGCTACTGTAATTAGTATATAAGTTAGTTAAGGATAGATTTAAGTTACTTACTCCTTGCCAACATAACTAAGTAATTACTTATTATACAAGGGGGATTACTAATGAGTGGTCTCCAGCAAGTCAATATTTTATATGAACGCCTACACTTTTGATTATTGTATACAAATGTACAGATTTCAAAATAAACAGGAGTTAAACAAAAAAAAATACGAAATGTGCATATATAAAGGGCATAAGTTAGATGGAAACAAAAAGGCACTGAATCACGGGAAAATCAGTTGAAGTTATCCAAACAATAAAATATGTAACCTAGAGTGCGTTACATATGTAATCCGATACTCCGAAAGGTACAACGTCTCATACCTAATCATATAAGGCAAAAACTAAGAAAAGAAGTAAAAAAAGAACTCTTAGCTGAAAAACTTTCAATGGATATCAAGCTTGAGCGCTATAATCAATCAAATTTAAAAATTGATTATGATTACGATTGCGTATCTGGAAAATAAACACTTCATCCGCAACGCAGCATTTTGCTTTTCGCGATCAAATCAAAGAACCACGAGCAAAATTCTTTATTTGCAAACACAATAGCCACTTTAGGTCCCAGATAATTATACGTCAAACCTTTCGCTGGGACAAAGGCAGTGGAAATAGCAACGGTGATAATCAGCGCGATTATTTTCTAATCTATCGCATTCAATTCGCAATATCGAGCGGCTTGCGCTCGTTTCTTTATGCTGCGACCGTCCGCAAATTGAAAATCCGCAGCCACGCTTCATTGGCATTATTTAGCTGTAAACAAATCCACGCCTCATTTTTTGCGCGCGAGCTAATTGCACTTCTCCGCAAACGATTTCGCGAATTGGATCAAGGATCTTGTGACACGATACGCCATAAACTGTAAACATACGAGGGCTGATTTTTAGGTAACTGAACTAGGACTAGGCGATTACGTTTTGCTATTAGAGTTAATTATAGGCGCTCGTTATGATTCTAAATTGCGGTTCTTGTGAATTCAACTAATTAGAACGGCAAGCTTGTTTTCTGTGCAGTTTATCTGAGGCACTCCAATTTTTTGTTAAAATTAACTCGGAACACAATGATAATTATTGTAAACAATAATTTTACGCAGGATTTATCAAATTAAGAGTACCTTTATGGGTAAATAAACACTAATTCGCAATAGAATTTTTTATTAAAATTTGTGGTTGCGGGTGTGGCAGGTATAAATAGAAAATATTTTTAATGACCTTCTCTTCAATGTTGCAATTCTACGATAAAAAATTAAAACATTTTCTACGTGACTACGTGACTGTTAATTCCAGTTTTTATAAAAATTTTGACATCCTTGAGTTGTCGAAAAATAAAATTGCGTTATTAGCAATTTGGTAAAATTCAACTTTGCGTGTTCTCTTAAAAATGAAATAGAACTTCAAATAGTTATTGGAAAGAAATTTTTTAATTTTAAGATAGCTTTTCAACAATTCGTCGACGTTGGAAACAGTCAAAAAACAATTTAATAAATTAATCTGACATATATATTATGTATATATATATATATATATATATATATATATATATATATATATATATATATATATATATATGTAGTACTACGAGGTGCGTTCAAGTTCTAAGGTCTCCAATTTTTTTTCTGAAAAAGTACTTACCCAAGAAAGTTGAAACTTCTGTTACTTCTCATCGTAATCTCCGTCTAGACATACACATTTTTCACAGCGTCTTCGCTATGATTCCATGGCTACTGAAAACACTTCATTAGGGATGTGGTTTGCCACTGGAAAATGAAAGGCCACGGGCAGTGTCTTCCATGGTCGGAAATTCATGGCGGTATCACTTGTATCATGACACATTACCACCCGTACAGCCTTGTGCTCGTCGGTCAGCAGTTGTGGAACCCACCTTGAAGAAATTTTCAGCATTTTCAGGTCATCGTGCAAAATAGACTGCACAGATCCTACGGAAATGCCAAGTTTAGAGGCGATATCCCGCACACTTAATCAACGGTCTTCCATAACAACTTTCTCCACTCGCACAATAATGGTATCGGTCCGACTAGTTCGTGTCTGAGAATATTTTGGTTTATTATCACACAACTATCGACTTGCTTTAATCTTTCGCACACATAAACGCACATTTTTAACATCTATAACGCCTTTACCGCATGTCTCACTGAATCGACAGTAAAGATGGGCGTTTCGTCACGCAAGAGGAGAAAACGGATGATTACACGTTGTTCTTAAACATTAAACGTCTCAATTTGAGGTATACAAAACAACACTCACTGCAATGGTAGTAATTCGACCTGTATACATTGTATGGGCCTGTGCCATCTATGTTTCAAATTCCAAAATATATACTTACTCTCAGTGCTGAGAAAATATTTGGGGACCTTAGAACTTCAACGCACTTTGTAGTGTGTTGGGATAGGCGACGAGCTGGTGGTGGTAGCGCGTGCTCTTTATATAGGGTGGAAACAGCAATAAAAAGAGCAACCTAGATTCTGTAAATATTTTAATATTCCATCGCACAAAACAATGCTTGCCATTTAGTCACCAACCAGTTTTGAAGATGATATCATTTACATGTTTGCGCGCACAAACAATACACTACAGCTGCATCAGCTTCAAATTTCGCATTGCTTATCTAGTCATTTTTACGAGTACTGCTGCGTTTGTGTTGCGACTAGTATCCTTGAATTCATCAATAGTGTGCGGCCTGCGTTGAAAGACTTCGGCCTTAGGAGTCCCTATAGAAAGAAATCGTAAGGTCATAGAATGTTAGCATGTAATGAGATGAGGCAGCCTGGAAAGATTTGTCTCAAAACATTTCGAGGTGTGCACCATCTTGTTGCAACCATTGTGGTTCATTTTCATGTTCGTTGAGTGTGGGCTTCAGGAAACTATGTAATATCTCAACATAGCTGATAGATGTAACAATTACCGTGCATTCTGCTTCCTCAAAAAAATACGGCTTTATGATGTAACAGCTGAGTGTGAAGGAGTGGCTTAGGGAGTTGTGAAGAATTTTGTGGGGTCCAATACCGAAAATTCTTTTTAGAGACGCAGCTCAATAAATGAAATGGGCTACACTGCTGAGCACAATATCAACTGGAACATTTGCCAATATGTTCTCACAAGTAAACCCACCAGGGCGTACCAGTCACATACTTTAAGTGCCTGGACTACCATCAGTTTCTATGGATAGAACGTGAGATCGCAGTGTAGAATTCTCCGTACGCTTCGGTTACATATTCCCAAAACAACAGCATGCTTAGCAGCAGAATTTTATAGCGATGTGACAACAGCCTGTCTCATTGCTACGATATTCTCGGGTGTCCGAACGCTACAAGGTCTATCGGGTAATTTCAGTTTTAATGTTGGCTTAGTCTATTGGAAATTGTATACCCACAACATTATGGTTTTCTTGATCGGAACTCTTCCGTGATGACCTCCTTCGAAATGTATATGAAATAGCCGTTGCGTCACAATCACAGAATCACCATTTTATAAATACAAAATAACACAAATGCACGGTGTTTATTACTTCACGCCATGATGGGCATTAAAATGGACTGCCTTGTGCCTAAAATATTAAGGCATCATCTTTTTCGACTATTGATAATATGCTGATATAGTTCATGGCTATTCTTTGTTGCGCTCGTAATCTACCGTATCTATCCAGATCAAAGACAAGAAAGGTTTTTGATACTAATTTTAATTTAGTCCATATATGTTTTCTCCATGTTATCCTTTTATCCAAATCAACCCCCGAGTGTTTGGAGCTTTCTGCTACAAGAATTTCTTGGTTAATAAGTAAAATAGAAGAGCAGGTGCCCTTTCTTGCACCTAAGGTTGAATTGGCCGATTTGGACTCATTAATTTTAATTTACCATTTTTAGCCGTATTTGTAATATACATATGCAGGGTGTAGGTAAGTCCAAGTAAAAGGCTAATACTGTGGCATCGTTGACAAATGCATTTATCAATGTTTCTCTTGCAGAAGACAGGTCGGAAGTAAATAGGAGGTACAGTAGTGGACCCAACACACTTCCTTGGGGAACACCAGCGTGTTTCGAAATAAATTTGTATAACAATCCCCATGTTTGACAAGTTTGTCAATAAGACAGTAGAGAATGCTTGTGAGAGATCGTTAAATATAGCTGAACAACATATTTTCTCCTCAAAATCTTTAAAAATTATATCAACTACCCTATGAATTTATTCGATGGTAAATTGAAACTGCTAAAGCAAGCATTGTCGGGAGTTGATTGTCAGTTAGCTTGGCCAACGACTTTATTAAAATGCTCTTCTATGAGATTATGTTCTGATTTTAAGAGATATCTAACCCGACACTCGAATAGGGTACAGAAAATGAGGAAGAAAAAGAGATATCTGGCAATAACAATTATTCTATTAGGCCTTTAAATACCAATTTTTGGTTTCATTATTTACAAACAGATCTTTTTAATTATTTGCACTTGCGATCCTAAGTAATTATAGCGGACGAGGAATCGACTGATAAGTCTAGACAATAATCTGTCTTCTGATTATTCGAGCTAATTCCTTTAAATACACAAAAATCAAGCAGATCAGAGAGTTTAGGTAGGTCTTACGGCCAATTACTGGCTCGCCGGTGAATTGATTCTCTCTACCATTATCAAGTTTCTATCTTTGGTCAAAATTAACTTGGCATTCTATCATACGGGTTTAGCATTAAATTTGCCAGCTGATATAAACCTAATGCCCAAAAGATAGAAATAGTTTTCATATTGTTCTTTTTTATTATTGTGGTGTGGTAGACAATATACTTTTGAGATTGCAATTTGTCCAACCCAGTCTTTTATTAACACATTTTTAACTGAAAGGTAAGCTTTTTGTAGTTTATAGTCCTTTATAGAGCTCATAAAAGTGCTGTACCTGCAAGGACTCCGTCATCAAGATGTTGCATTACATACACTGTATATGAAATATGTTTGAGAGAAAAAATAATAATTCATCTGCCTTTGGTAACACCCCACTCGACTATTTTTAAGGTGTTCATCTACGAGGGATTTCCCGTAAACAGGTATTTTTGGCGTCCTAGATTGACAATTTTTCACCCGCCTTCTCTTACATTTTTACAAGGTGGGAACGTGGAACACTTTATTTACAAATGATAACAGTGGGATAAGTCGCTGCGGTAACCTTACGAAAGTAAGATATGCAGAACGATCCTAAAGATAGACAACCCAACGTACGCTCAGAGCTGAGCCACGCTACATTTCATATCAGCTGTCTTAGTTTACTTTCTATTGAGATGTATAGTATATTACTAATTTTTAAGGGTTGTTAATTATTTCTGTTCGTTCCATTAAACTTTTTAACATTTTCTTTAACTCATTTGTGCTATCTGACTGGTTATGTGCTTATTGGTGCTGCAACTGTATTGTAGCATTGGAATGTATAAAGTTACCATTATTTAAGTAAGATTTGGTCATACATGTTTGTAATATGCTGAGTAGGTAGTCAGGGTTGCTTGGGTCTGAGTGAGCAAAACGTTCTTTCTTGTAATTTTTTATAAACAAAACAACTCCGATAACTGGCTGGGTGGTTCCTACTACAATTAATATATTTTACGTCATTATTTCCTATTATTGGCAGTTAAAAGTTAAGTGGTTGTGAGCGCATCTGACGCATCCTGTTTCAGAAGTTTTTCATGTGGTCATATTACTGCTAAATAGCACAATGGGGATGTTTTGGGAGGAAAGGTTTAATTCTAACCACTAACCTCGTGATATACTATATATGTTATCATTTTTCAGTTCAACGTAAATTACGTCATTCTATTGTTGTAATTCTCTGTTTAACGTTCCAGATGTTGGACACATTATGCCTCTGAATCTTAAATTTATACTTTACTTCTTTTACATTAGTAGTCGGATGTAGGTTTCTAATTGCTTCTCTGAAAGATCTTTTCTTTGGTTTCTTTGAAATTCTGTTCGTTTGTCTGCTAGGGCTTTAATTATAACTGTGTATTTGTTCTAGGTTTTTGGCGAGGTTCTCATTTTAGTCCATATTTATTTTTGGCTTTTGATTTGAGTAGTTAAAGTAAGGATTTGATTGTTTTGACTCTTGATACAAAAATTAGAGATCCTTATTAAGAGTGCTTTGTGCAAGCTGTTTACTAAAGTGTCTCTGTTAAAAATCTGAAATAAAACAAAACCCAAAAAGTTTTTAAAAGTATTGTGCAGTATAAGACCTAAAATAAAGGTGTAAGATTCACTGTGGATAATAATTATAGAGAAAACAATTAAATAACGTAAAATTGGTTAAGTTATAGTTAAATAATTAATATAAGTTTTGAAAAATTTAGAAACAGATAAAATACAAGGCCCTCTGTGTCGACAAGCCTGTGGCTTTTTGGACAGTACCATAAGATAAAAGTAATATCAATATAAATACACATATTTTGTATATTTTAGAATTTAATGAACAGGTCAGGACTCAATTTAATTATATTAAACATGGGAGAAGTAACTTTAAAAGATATTATGAGTTAATTGTTGCAAATGAAAGAAAAAATAGACGAGACAAATAGAAAAAAATACAAAAAGGGAACTAGGTGATATCATAAACTACCAAACAGAAAGAATAGAAAAATTAGAATCCGAATTAAGGAAATGAAATATAATAATTTTTGGTATCTCAGAAGATAACGAAAACTTAATAGTTTTAAAAGAAAAATTTCTAAATGAAATAGTGAGAAGAATGAGGATACAAATTAATGATATGATAGAAGCAAGGAAAAAGAGATTAAAGGCAATAATAATAAAATATAAACTATTAGTAAACGAAAAAGAGTGGAAAATAGAAGAATTAGAGGGACAAAGCGCAGAACCAAACGAAATAGTAGCATTAAAAGAAAAGGAAGAAAACAAGGAGAAAAACAGGTTTATAGATGACGAAAAATAAACTCCCTCAAAGGGGCTGTACCAAATAAGAAAAACTGGACACAAGCAATGCTAGCACCTCTGAGAGAAGAAACACCACGGATAGAGAAAGTTGATTTAAACAAAACGCTCAGGAACATCACAAAAACGAGATGATAACAACACGCGCCAATTAACTAGCAAGAAATCAGACAGAGCACTACGACGGAAAGCAATGAAAAAGATCAAATATTTCAGATTATGAAAATAATAAACTAAATAAAAATCAAAAACTACCAAAAACAATAATAAATATTATGACAAACAGATATATATATATATATATATATATATATATATATATATATATATATATAAATTTAAGCAAAAACGAATAAAGAAGAAAAAATCAGCAAAAGAAACAATTCAAATGGAAAATAGATTACAAGAACAAGGCAAAAACCAAACATAAAAATAATAGATAGAAAAAATATGAAGATAACGGAAGTGAATGAGAAAATAGAAGAAAAAGAAAACCAAATAGTCAAGAAAGAGTTGACATTTCTAAATATAAAAACCTGAAATACACAAAGAATGGGAAATAAATGCAATACTACCGATTTATAAAACAGGAGAACGATCCGACTGCAACGATTATATTGTCTCCCATAATATTCAGTCTACAAAAGAATTATAGAGAAGAAGTTAAGAGACAAATTATTAAATCAATTAGAAGATGAACAGAGAGAATATTGGGAAGCAAAACAAACCACGGATCACATTTATGTGCTAAGGAAGCTAATAGATCTAACACTCAAAATAGGAACAAACTTATATTTAACTTTTATCGATCTAAAGCCAGCATTTGACACAGTAAACTGGAACATAATATGAAAAAGTTTAAAAGAAAGAGGAATTGAGAACAAACTAATAGAAGTTATCAAAAGTGTCTACAACAATGTAAAAAATGTAATACAAATAATGAGAGAAACATCAAAAGAATTTAAAATAAAAAGAGAGTAAAACAAGGAGACTCTCTGAACCCACTGCTATTTTTAATCTATATAGACCAAATTTATAAGGAAGTAAAGAAGAAGTCACATAAGATACAAACAGGACACCTCAATATGAAGCCAATCAAAATAGAAGCCTTACTATACGCAGACGATATCGCATTAATATCGGATACAAGGACAAAAACGCAGAAACAAGTTGATATGTGGCATAACGAGATAAAGAAAATGAGAATGGAAATCAATCATCACCAAGACAAAAGTAATGGTTGTTGGGAATGAAAATGAAGAAACAGCAAACATAAAAATAAATTGCAGTGGACACACACACAAAGAAGTATCGACAATAGAGAATTTAGGTTCTATCATAACAAATGATGGAAATCTGGAAACAGAAATCTCACACAAAATAAATAAATCAACCAAAATCTACTCAATACTACTAATACACTAAACAAAACGATTTTAGAAAAAAGGGAAATCACTACAGAAACAAAGAAAATAATACTTTAGTCATATTATGCAATTTAGAAGCACTACCCACCCAACAAAAGCATGAAAAGAAATTACGAGCCATAGAGATGAAGGTACTACGAAAAATATTAGGTATAACAAAATTTAATTCATGAAGAATAGAGAGAATTTGCGAGAAAACTAAACAAGAAAAAATTGAAAAGAAAGAAAAAGAAGCGAGTGTACTAGTTTGGACATAAAACGCAAATGAATAAAAGAAAACAAAACAATACATAGAAACAAAAGGCAGTAACATGAGCGAAATTGGTAGACCAAGAAAAAATTGGGAAAAGCAAATAGAAGAACTCGTGGTAAAACGAAAGAAGAACTACGAAAAATGGCTCAAAACACACAGAAATAAAAGGACTGGCCGAACTTCCAATACCCGACGCCCTAACAGGCAAAAAAATGAAAAAAAAAAAAGATACAAAGATTTGTGGGGATTTTGATTCCATCTTCGGAAGAAATTGGAATTTTTTTGCATTTGAGGTATCATTATTTAGTAATTATAAACGGTTTGTAGGTTTGTTCTGTTGAGGTGCTTTCTCATTGATTTTCTTCCGGCTACATTTTCTATTTTCAACTAATGTCTATATTAAATCTTGATTTGCTTGTGATAAATGAGGCCGATTATACAAAATACTGTTTTGGCAAGATAGATTTGTAGCTAGAACACTGCTGTTTGGCAGTTGCACGATATCATTTGTAGAAAACGGCGCGAGTGAATTGTTTATTCGCTGTTATATAGGCTGATAGTTTGGTGGTAAAAATTGCGGTTGATAACTTTCTTCGAATTGCATAGAACAAATTTATTGTTACACTTTATTTTGCCGTTCGATGTCAGTGCACTCACTATGAGTGTTTACCTACGAGCATCAAATGACAAACAGCCGTTAGCTGATAAAGCGCCCGGGTTTCGAGTAGATAGAATTTTAAAACATAAAAAGTTGGCGAGAAAACTTTCTTTTTATTTTATAGAACAAACGATAACAAAAAACATGTTTGGTTTTGTTAAAGGTTTTCTTTGATATAGTTAGTTATGCTATGGCGGATAGTTAAATCTCCTTTGCAGAATCTATGCTAGTGTTATTTTTCTAATTCTATATAGTAGTAAAGTTCAAATATCTTGGATATGAGAGGTAACAGACTTATTGATATGAGCTGGACACTTGGCGAGATTTTTAAAGCTGAGCGATCATGGCTATTAGTACAATTTTGGCTGAGTAGGAAAGTGAAAAGTAGCAAGCATTGTTGCATTTAAAATGCTTCACTGTTTCACTAATAATATCATAATCAAAAATTTTACATGAGCTGCTTCATTTTATGTGTCTATATACCTCTGCATGCAGAACCGGTAACAACGGTAAAGATAATTCGCTAGATAAGTCAAGATGTTTCTCTATTTCTGAATTACAATTCAGATCATTACCTGGTAAAAAGGTAAAAATTTGTGAGAGGCGCTCTCTGAAGTTTGTTGCTTTTCCTTCATTGAATTGGGCTCAAATTCCATCTGGTTTTCTTAGGGGTAGTATTAAAGTAGTAGACTTTTTAAACATTTTCCAAATAGAATGGTCTTCTAGCGATAGCTAACAAATGTAGTACCAAAATAATGGATTTTTGTTTTCCTGGATAGCATTATAAAGGCGGTAGGTTAAACTGTTTATGATGCTCTTGTCTGAAGAATTTTTGAACCTTCGCCATACAGAACGAGCTTTTTTTTACTACTATAGGGTAATGCAAATTTAACTTTACGATTTAAATTATGCGCCATTTGCATTTTGTGAACATTGGAAGTTTATATTTGTACAGTTGGTGTCTAAAGGCATGGTAAAATTCAACAAGATCAAAATCATATTTTATACGTAACTGCTTTGTCTATACTTTACACATATAGCAACAAAATTCGGATTGTTCCAATATTTTCTGTTTTATTCAGGAAAAAATACTAAAGTTTAATTTGGATCACCCTATAGTTGTATAGTGATTACTATATCTATCATATACTATTCTGAACTAGAAGAGAATAAATGTTTTTCTTTGAAATGTTTGGCTGTTGGTGTATACTATATCTTTACTGTCATCTATTTTTATCTGCCATCCATTGGCAACAAACGTATTTGTTATTGAATATGGTAAATGACGGCGATTTATCTCCTGCGATACTAACAGCAAAAAACTAGTTGTTGTCTTTCTTAGGCCACTTACAATACTACACCTGAGAGAAAAACAATCGACTCAGCAATATGCTCGCGTTTTTGAAGAATGTGTATTCACTCCAATAGCATTCCAATTGCAGTTCAGTGTACTGTTTGAAAGCTTAAAAACTGTGGTTTCAAATGATACTACTTTGATTGGAATCAGACCTGTTCTGACAAAGTTGTGGACCTAAGAATATGTTTAACACAAAAGAGTTAAAAGAGAAAAGGTGGTTATGAAAGGAAAAAAGTAAAATCCTTAGTTGAAATTAATTTAATAATCTTTTCAATACACGGTGTTGGCATCTCTACTTCTAACTGCACTTTCCAAGCGATTACGCATGGATCGGATTACTTTTTCTATGCTGTCTTGAGGAACTTCTTCTCAATATTTGATCAACGCCGCTCTCATTTCCATCTCGCTTCCTAACTCAAGATTTCTGTCTCTGACTCTTCTCTTAAGCTCGTCCAAAACATGCTCAATTGGATTTAAATCTGAGCTATACGGAGGCCAGTTAATTTTCGGTATACCGATGTCAGCCAGGTAGGTAGTGGTTACTCGCGCGGTGTGCCATCGCGCATTATCATGAAGTCCACCAACAAATCCCGCAAAGGGAACAACATGTTTCACCAGAATGTCCCTGATGTAGCGGTCTGCCGTTAAACCTCCACCGCGTCTTCCGCAGGCACTAAAACCAACTCAGTTTCTTCGCACATGGTAATGCCTGCTTAGAACATGCAAGAGCCACCTCATATGCGATAGTTTCTTGAATACAGCAATGAGAAAATCGCTCCCCTGGCCTTCTATAGACTCTATGTTTTCTATTGTTGCCATGTAGGCACATCCTAGACTCGTCGGTGAATAATACCTGACTCCAAGGTCCCAATCGAGATGTTCACGAGCAAATTCCAGTGGTCTTTGCTTCTGAACTGCAGTCAGCTTGGGACCCGCAGCTGCCTTTTTTGGGGTTAGATTGGCTGACTTCAGTCTTGTTCTCGCTGTCCAAGCGCTAGAAATCATACCTCTGACCGCACTCAGCTCTTACTTAAGGTCAACACCAGTCATATGTCGATTGCTTGTGGGATATTGAGACGAGAAATCGATCGTCTGTCTCCGTTGTAACCGGTTTTCCGGTACCGACGCCACACTCTCGGCACAACTGATTGACTCAGATTAGTCGATTTGCCACGGCCCTCTAAGGTTCTCTCTCAACAATGCAACTGCCTGTGCTGCTTCGGCTGTTTGGTATCCATTTTTTTCCAAATCACTCGAGCATTTAAATCACTTACTTACGTCAACTTCGGATAAGTGACTGAGGTGAATTATCGTAATAAGCGTATTGTAGGCCAATCACAGCCGTCGGGCACATGCGTTTCATTTAGCAAGATTCGTAAAACCCCGTTCGTGATGCACATTTTTTTGAATGCTTCATCCGATTAATGCAGTAGCAACAAGTTTTTTAAAGCTCAATAATAAAGATACTCCTTGCACGTTAATGTTTTTATTTTTATTTTCCTTAGACTGAAACGGGAGACGAAAATGCGCTTGCAGCTAGTGAACCGATTGTTTTGCTCTAAAGTGTATAACAAGGTTATTTACTTTAATTGTAATTCATTTAAAGTGGTTTCCAACAGTTTAAAATATCTATTAATTGAAAAGAGGTCTGTTATTTGCTACAAGCTAGAGCCCTTTAATTGGAATATCGTGTCTCTTTCTAAAGTTAAAAAAGTTATGACTGGTTCTGGCATATTATTTTTAAATGGAGTTTCTCATCACATATTTCAGCATAATAAGCAATACTTCCTTATGTGAAAGTCTATACGCCATTTTTCCAATGAGTTTAAACACTATTGAATGATATTATTTTACAAGTAGTTGGAATAATTAAGTTTTTATACAGTATGCAACTTTTTATTCGATATTTTCCTTTGAGATGATCGAGAAATGTAGTCTTTGGAATTTGACATCTACTTACTCCTCCATACAAATACGCTTTTTCATTGATCTAATTTTTTTTTAACAATATTTGCTGTAGCTCCCTCATCTTTTTGGTGGTGATGAACAATTTTAGGTAAGCTATAAAAAATCGCAGATTTTATAGATCCATTATATATAGAATAAATATGATTAGAGATTTATGTATACAACTGAATTATAAACATATGTTAATATTTATATTGAGAATGTTTACTTACCTAAAACTAAGAAAACAGTAGACTTGAGATAAGAGAAAATTTTTTATGAGTAATAAAAAACAAAATTGTTAATTGAATCATTTGTTATAACCGACAACTGAAACTTAACAGCTTAATAGCTTAGCTAACCTAATAAAATGTTTAATTCTGTGGTGATAATATACTAGATCTTCCAGTATGAGGCTCTTGTATGCCGCGTTCTTTATTACTCTGCATCTTTTCTTGCCCCAATTCACTGTTTTTCACTCAATTAGGCATCGGGTCATTAATTGAGAGAACACATTACAGAGAACTTATTGTAAGTCCTTCTTTTATACCCATGATTTTTTATAATAGAAAACTTAATTTGTGTCTAAAAGACAATAATATAGTTTTAAACAGTAATATAGTTTTTGCTTTTGTACAACTGTATATATAAATAATTCACATCCACTCAGAAAAGTTAGTGACGTTAGTACGAAGACAATAACAAATTGCTGGAGAATAATCTATAGATGGATATACCAATTTAATAACTACAATTGACTGATATTTGTTAAATAATACTCATTTTCGAGCACTAGCTCTCGGTACATTTTACTGCGAAGTGAAAATTTAAAGTAATTTGTTGCTATCGAAATCTTCACATTTAAGCATGCACAGGACAATAGTCTCGTGAAGGAGTGTTTCAAAAGGTACGTAGATTTGGAAAATATTGATTATTATCATTTTTAGCATTTCCATATATCTCACTGCTGTTCTTGTAAAAATGAATAATATCCGATACATCAAGGCTAGTGCAGGTCTAGATTTCTGCAATGTTAAGATCACAAATAATAGTTCAGACAAGAAGTTTTCTAGTTTCATAACAGAGTAGCTCCACTTTTAGCTAAGATCGTAATTCAGTCGACTCAACGATATGATCAATAATAAATTTTATATCGCTTACTTATGTTATAGACAGCCAGCGTGGCCCCGTGGTTGATGGGCGGGCTGCGATGCTGACGTTTCCGGGTTCAATTCTCGGTGCTCTCTGATGCCTGGCGGGTAGCCTACTCAGTCACTAAAAATAATTGAGTACCTGCGTTCATTCGAACAAGGGGTAATAATGGCGGTCGTCTTAGGCGCGGTGCTTGCCACACCGCCCCGCGCCAGAGATGGTGCGCAACGACCGGGCAGAGAGAGCGAACGTATGAGAGCCTTAACCTCTCAGTTCGCAGGCCGTGCTCCCACGCGGGGCGTAGGGCCTTACCATTATTATTACTTATGTTATAAGTAGAATGTAACGATAATATGGATAATTGTTCGAGTTGTTCAACATGTCAAAGGAAAAGTAGAGATGAAGAAGTTAATTTTGATTCTCCAAAAATATATAGTAACAAGGGGTTGCCCGCCAAAATATATTGTTGGCATCCTAGGCTGACAATTTTGCACCCGCTATCCCTCAAATTTTGCATCCGCTATTCCTCAAATTTTTGCAAGCTGCAAACGTATAAATTTTTTATTGGATTGGCTTTTTTTTGGATCAGAAATGTGGAGCAATTTAACTTACCACCCATCCATGATGCATAAGCTGCCCATAAGAAATGCGTAATACGTAAAGGTGAATCAATGCAAAGCTTATGCTCTCGTTTATAATGCACTCCCGTAATTTTTACGTTTCACGTACATTTGCAGTGATTTTTAATTTGTTTTGATTCTGAGATTGTATAACCTAACTTTTGTATTGTCATAATTTTGGCTTCGTTTTTATAACGGATGGGCAACTATTAATTAAGTTAGTAAATATGCATCTGTTCCTACACCATAAAAGGGATAACAGGTACAAAGGCAACATAATTATGCAGAAAGCCTGAAAGGACATTGCTGCCGCTACTGTGTTTTGGGCATGCGCAACTTTCAAATGTTTACATAAGGGTTACGTACATTATATGACATTATACGTATTTCTTATAAGTGGCTCCATTATAAATGGGCGCTTACAATCAAAACTCCGCTCGGTGAAAGCAAACCAAACGGCCGTGGCAGATGCGCTTTTTGCGTTCGGCATTACAACAAGGAGCTCGTCACGTAAAATAAGCGCTCAGAGCGCGTACGCAAAATTTCATATGAGCCGTCTTTACTTCTTTTCCGGTCAGATGTATAAGCTGTTTACTACGCACGGACTTTTTCGTATAAATCAAGATCTAAAACCACATCACATTTCTTTGTTTACTTTCTATTTAAATGTATAGATAGATTATTAGGGTATGTAAAAACGTATTGTTTGTTTTAAAAATGTCATATAAGCATAAAACTATATTCTAGCGTTGTTTATCAATAAACAACTGCTATAACATATAGAGAGTTGGATCTGAGTGCGATTTGCGTGTAGACAAGGTAGATTAGCTTTCAAGCTATTGTCGATTCTACCGAAAGACCTGTGGTGGAATAAAATTTTCTTTCACTTATTTCTGTTCTGTAGAGAAGCTGGACGTTTTATAAAGAGCTAGCACTGGCAGACTTCACAAAGACTATTAGAATGGAATTGGCCAATCGTCATAAAATGAAAAATCGTCAAAGTTAAGTGGCGGTGTATCATCAAGTCGACATTTTCCGAAGAAAATCCCAGCTACAGCATCTAAAGTAAGCGCAACAAAATGTTAGTGTGTATGGTGTGACAGGAAAAAGACGACATGGAAAAGACTAAAAAAACAAGATGGTGCTGAAAAAAAGAGTAATGATTTTTGATTAAATAAATGATGATCCAACAATTTACATATTTACGCTATAGGTAGTAACCAATATATCTTTTTTGAAGTAATAAATCATTTTATTTTACAAAACAACGTGTTTTAATTAATTTTATAAAAAATACAAATGCAAAGGACCAAAAAGACAAGGGGGGCAAACCTTGCGAGCAAATTCAATGACTAGATTTCTTTCACGTGGCTTTCCACGTTTCGGCCGTAATAAAAATCCAGTTCTTGGTAAGGTAGCGTTTGCTAATGACCGCGCTCTGGCGGCAGCTTTCAGATGCAAATCCGAAAAGCGCCACGCGGTATGTGGCAAATGCCACGGCTCAAGCGGCGCGCCGTCATTTCGCAAATATTTAAAAAACCGATCCGGTGCTAACCGGTCGGCGTAGCACGCGACGCTCGCGAAAAATGTTTGCCTTTTCATTTAATGAAGAATTCCAGCAGCCGTACGCAATTCGCGGCACGCAGGCCGCCGCCGGAAAGTGCAACTGCGCGGACAAATAGCTGGAATTGCCCGATAAAGTTGCACAAGGAGGGCAAGCAAAGCGCGGCTCATTTGCATAAATATTAGAAAGCCGCGCTTGTTTGCTGTTATTAATACTGCGCTGGCATAAAGCAATCAGGAACACGCGACAAAATAGCGGAGCAATTCTCTTGTACGGCATGCCGTCGCTAATTGAGGGAATGTCGTTCTTCGGCTGACGTTCGTGATTTCATCAATTATTCAAAAACAACGTTATAAGCACATTAAATGTATATGCTGCCAACAATAACAAAGGCAGTTCTATGAATTCCTTTTCCTTCTAGATGTTTGTTCAAGTTAACAAAAAGAGTCACGGATAGTCAATTTAAGTTTTAGGGGCGATGTATCAGCGACTACAGAATATCTATATAAAATAAATGTAACAATGTGTTGCAGAATGTATGCTGACAGAAAAAAAATGAGAGTCGGAAAATACTCATTTGCTGGTTATTTATGACATAACAAAATTTTAAAAGAAATTACTACATTAATATAGACAATCACTCCTTCAGAAAAACATCAAAACCGTAACACAGTACGACTTTTTTAAGGAGAACTTTCGCTCACTGAAACCTCTCTTCTCTATCACTCATGAGTACTATAGGTCATATGATCTCCCATTTCTCGAAGTCTGGTGATGTTCCCAATGTCTTCGCCTCGCTTCTTATTTTTTTCCACGAGGTTTGATTAAAAGAGAGCTTCACATTTGAACATCTCCCCATCCCCTTGTCTTGATTTTAGAATTTTTACCGATTGTGGGGTCCCTAGTTCTGTTCATTCAGTTGCTCTTACCGGCATTCCGACCTGGTCGCTGATTTGGGATATTGAACAATTATCTGCTTACTATCGTGAGTAGTCTACCCTAACACCAACCCCACCGACTGGTACTAGGGTATCCGAAGCTTCAGTACCGTAAAATCTTCACTATTAAATCCTTCCATTAAGTTTTCAACGAACTTAAAAAGTTCGTTACTGAATTCTATATGTCTGTCGGTCTGTCGGTCTATCGGTCTGTCGGTCTGTCGGTCTGTCGGTCTGTCGGTCTGTCTGTCTGTCGGTCTGTCGGTCTGTCGGTCTGTCGGTCTGTCGGTCTGTCGGTCTGTCGGTCTGTCGGTCTGTCGGTCTGTCGGTCTGTCGGTCTGTCGGTCTGTCGGTCTGTCGGTCTGTCGGTCTGTCGGTCTGTCGGTCTGTCGGTCTGTCGGTCTGTCGGTCTGTCGGTCTGTCGGTCTGTCGGTCTGTCGGTCTGTCGGTCTGTCGGTCTGTCGGTCTGTCGGTCTGTCGGTCTGTCGGTCTGTCGGTCTGTCGGTCTGTCGGTCTGTCGGTCTGTCGGTCTGTCGGTCTGTCGGTCTGTCGGTCTGTCGGTCTGTCGGTCTGTCGGTCTGTCGGTCTGTCGGTCTGTCGGTCTGTCGGTCTGTCGGTCTGTCGGTCTGTCGGTCTGTCGGTCTGTCGGTCTGTCGGTCTGTCTGTCGCTGTCACAAAATTATGGATTTTTGAAAATTTTAAAATGGATTCTTTAGGAAATTTTACGCTGATTTCAAAATCGAAATAAAAAAGTTTCTATCCCTAATAGTTTTCGAGATATTCGACTTCGAATTTCGGGAAAATTTTGACATTGCGATTTTATGAGTAATTCTTAAAGAAAATTTTACGCTGATTTCAATAATGAAATCGAAAAAATTCTATGTCGAATAGTTTTCGAGATATTCGACTTCGAATTTCGGGAAAATTTTCGACATTACGATTTTAAATGTGATTCTTATACGAAATTTTATGCTGAATTCGAAAATGAAGAAAAAATTCTATGTCGAATAATTTTCCAGATATATTCGATTTCGAATTTTCCCGAAATTCGAAATCGAAATGGAAAGGTTTTTTTAAGTTCGTTCTGGGATTGCTTACAGAGCAATCTCTTCGCCGGCCCCATGTTTTCTTTCTAGAGTTGTTTACACTCGTGTCCTTGCCAGTCCATAATTTTATGCAATTCAGGAAGAAAAGAAAAAATAAAAAGGTCTTTAGTCCTTTTTATGTAATAACTTCGGGGCCTAAAGTGAAAAAGATTTGGTCAAGAGAAACTAGACAGGAAAAATGAAAGTCAAAGAGCACCTTGAAAACGGCCCTCTGTTACCACAAGTTGCAACAACTTGTAGATTAAAGGTCCAATCCTGTTAGTTTGCGGAAACTAAACCTCTTATACTCCAGCAAATCAGAAAGGGTTATTTTATCTGCCATTTAGGGGAGCACCCAAATCGGACTGCAAGTGTTTTTACATGGAAACAAAATATAAATCCAAGTCAGGAGAATATTAAGAATTAAGTCAGTCTAAACCAAGTGCATTCAAGTAACATTCTACTACTATAAAATTAAAAAAATATATTACCATGTTTTTAGACTTAACAAAAGATGGAAGCAGACTGGTCTTTTTGTAACAAATAATGCTATATCTATAATTATCAACCTAAAATAAGACAAGTGCGTGCTAAATCTATATGAAATTCAGTTGAAGTCACAAAGAATATATCACCTATAAAATGAAACATACAAAAGCAATAATAATGGTAATAATGGTAAGGCTCTAACGCCCCGCGTGGGAGCACGGTCTGCGATCTGAGAGGTTAAGGCTCTCATACGTTCGCTCTCTGCCCGGTCGTCGCGCACCATCTCTGATGCGGGGCGATGTGGCAAGCACCGCACCTTAGACGACCGCCGTTATTACCCCTTGTTCGAATGAACGCAGGTACTCAATTATTTTTAGTGACTGAGTAGGCCACCCGCCAGGCATCAGAGAGCACCGGGAATTGAACTCGGGTCCGTCAGCATCGCAGCCCGCCCCTCAACCACGGGACCACGCTGGCAGTTATACAAAAGCAATTCATGCAAAAATTCTAGTTACACTACCATAACAGAATAGGTGATAAATAACTTACATACAAAGATAAGTCATATTTAGATGCGAAGGCTTTCACGGCCGGTGTTGTGATGCATCGTGTGGTTGGTACTCGGATTATAAGGCCGTGGTCGGAGTTCAGAAACTCTTAACGTTTCGTCCACAACTGCGGCGGACATCTTCAGAAGAAAATCTTCTAAAAATGCTGAACATGCTTTGGAAAATCTTAACCACGAGATAGAATTCGGGCAAAACCAAGTTTTGTGCAACTGCAGGAATTACTACCCGAAATTATACAGAGAGGCGGTAGAAATTTGTAAATATAAAAATAATTTTAAGAGGGAAGACGGATTTTACGAGGGTGATCCCAAAAATAAGGTCTCCAAAACGCTAGAGCCGCAGGGAAATTTTTCGTGTGGCTGTTGGCCACATTGTTGTGTTTGCTGCTTTCTTTGCACTCAAGCAAACCATCGTTTAGCCTGCGGGGACGCTCAGTTTTGGCTCAGCAGCCGTTTGTAATGGAACTCCCACTTGCCGCTATCGCTAGGTTCTTAGTTTACACAGTTATTCGGTATTTGAACGCAAAAGGCGTTGAACCCATCGAAATTTATTGTCAAGTGACGGAAGTATATGGATGTCAAAAACGTGAAAATTTACGACCAAGAAAAAAGCGGGAGACTGTCAATTCCTGACGAGACAGCCTCGAAAGGTGAACAAATCACGCTTAAAGATCAGAGGATTACCCTCGATGATCTCTACACTTTGGTTCCTGACTGACTGAAAAGTTGAAATATCGGAAAGTAGGAGCACGATGGGTCCCGTGCATGCTTACAGAAGACCACCAACAGCAACGCGTTGACTCTTCTCACAAATTTCTTTAACGTTATGCAGATGAAAATTATCCTCCTCCCCTATAATCCGTATTTGGCATCTAGTGACTATCACTTGCTTCCTAAGTTGAAAAAACGTTTAGCCGGAACACGCTTCACCGACGATGACCGGGTGAAAGAAGCGGTCCAACGCTTACTCAATGATATAGCGGCGAGCTAACATGACACAAGCATACAGAAACTGCCACAACATCTACAAAAATGCATCGACCGAAATAGCGACTGTGTAGAAAAATAGAAGAATATTCAGGCTTTAAAATGATGTATCAATTATTAAAAATTATTAAACTTTTTTCTATTTCTAAAAAGTAGGAGATTTTATTTTTGGGATTACCCTCGTAGTACAAAGTGTTAATAATCTCCAACCGGGTGTTAAGCAAATGGGGGTTGTAATAAGCTTTAGAAGAGAGCAATATTTTATTCATAAGTTGACTTTTGAAATTGAGCATGCTTAAATAGCGAAAAACTTGAAATAATTCTTCGCGTTCGTAGAAATGCAAGTTTGATACTACATCTTTATTAAACATGTTGTTCTTCTTCCGTGAAATGTTTGTGTATAATAATAAAAGCACTACCTTCTGATATCTTCAGAGTGTCAACTATCTCTCTCAACTTCACTTTGCGGTTGTCCATAATGATTTTTAGGAGCTTTTCGATGTTTTCTGTAATAACTGCCTCATTTGGACGTCTAGGGCGCTCAGCATAATTTGTGCCTGTACGACCGCGATTGAAGTTAGCAAACCAATGTTTAATCGTTGTTTCGGATGAAGCAGAATCCGGGTAATATTTGTCAAGCCATTACTTTGCTTGAACGGTATTTTTTTCATTAAAAAGCAATAATAAATCAACACACTTAAAGCACCGTAACTCGGTAACAGATTGACCAAATGTCATGAAATTTTGACTGCAATCTTTTGAAGGTTAGCACTATTTAAATATCGTACCGATATTTCGCTATCTAGTGGTCAGACCCGAGACTTATTGAGTGATGTGTTATATATAAATGTGCAAGCGGTGGCATCTAAGTAGTGAACTAAAAAACTATTTTATCTATATAATAATTTGGTCACGTTTCTAACACCTGCAATCCAGCACCTGGGTACTAAAATTAAGTATCTATAGGCAATGATGATTATATTTTGAAAAACAAACATCACACAGAAAATTATAGTACATTTTATTTAAAGTGAAGTATCCTATATCGTATGCATATGCAATATCTGAAGCACCCTACAAGATATGTTACTTAAAACGTAGCATATACACGTATATAATTTTTCATATGCAACATGCAACGTATAAAATAATTCATGCATATGACAAGGGAAGCCATTCTTTATAAAAACAAGTTTTTTGAACAAGAATATTATTATTAAAATTAAGTAAAACTGCTTTATCACTTAAAATGTCATTGTATTTTCGGAATGTATGGCGCCATCAGACAAAAATAAACGCAGTTTGCTACTATACTAAATACACTCGACATCATTGTAGTAACTCCTCCATATTTTACAGTCTCATGAGAATTAATTGATCGGTTGGATGTCTTCTTGCATAGGTTCGGCTGGTATTACTAATTTGTAAAAAAAATAACAGTCCACCAAAAGACATACGACCGAGAAAGCATTTTTGTTGTCCGATTCTATTTTCCGTGGAAGTGTCTTGGCGGTACGTTTATCAGGGATCCTTAACAGCTTTTCATACAACGTTTGGAAGGTCTTAATAAAACGGATTTTGTCAGTATTAAAGTAATAATTTGATTTAATGTTGACAATTTGAACGCACTTATAGCTTCTCGCGATCAGCACGGCCTATGATACGCCCACGGATAAAATCACCTGAATATTTGCATCCAGCTAAACGTAGCATGGTCCAAACAGCATGAAACTATCTACACATTTTTAAGAATATTATTTAGTTGCAAGTTATTTTATATTCTCACAGAATTTAATTTACTACTTTAAATTACCAATATTAACTTAATGTCTGACTTACTTTGACATTGTAGTGTAACAAATTATACGTCATATTATAACATATATTATACAAGAAATACATGACAAAGTAAAACGTACAACATAACATGTATGTTGTATTAGTACAAAGTCTCTTAAACAAATAACATAACTATAATACATCTCTAACAAAAATGAAAAGGGTGTAAACTCAAATTTGCAAATACCGAAAAAACGTAAAAAAATGTTTTGGTTACAAATCAAACTCGTGCTTTGTTTTGGTCTGAAGTACTTGCGTAGCAAATTTGGTGTTAATCAGCGCTTCAGTTTTTGAGTTATCGTGATGACAGATACAAAGACGAGATTGTAACGTCATTAACTACCTCTTAAGCGTTAGCACGCTTTCCGTAGTTAATAAACATACAAATAAATTTTTGTACAGAAAAACGTTGATAAATTGTACTTAATTTATATTATTATAAATGCTTAAAAAAGCAAAAGAATAACTTAGTAGTAAGACTAAGAAAAAGAAATAATAAATAACAATGGGGAAAAAGCTAATTGAGATATGCATAGAATACAACTACAAATAATAAATTCATTCTTTGTCTGCAAAGAAATTTATAAAGACACACACAGCGAAAAATAGAAAATCCATAATAAATGCAAATTTTAAAACAGAAGTGCAATTTATGGTAGTGGCCATTACTTGGCGTTAACTAAAATTTGTGCCACATTTAGAAAATAATAATCTCAACAGACCAACAAGACTAGATAAAAATATAAAAACAAGAACATGAGCATATTAAAAACATACTTAAAATTTGCTAAAAAAATGTTAGAGCTATAAAGAAGAACGGAAAACCATACAGAAATTTACATATAAAAATGTATATAAAAGAGGTGATGCTAGAAATCATTTTAAGAAGCAAGCAAACCAGGAGAATACGAAAAAGAACGCAAAAATAATGAGTTGTGGACAAAATGCTGCTAATACGCAGAACAATATCCTCGAAAGTGTAAAAATCAATAAGATAGTTAAAAATTTGATAGTAAACCTAACACACATACCATTAAAAAACGGACAAATTATTTTAAAGGCTTACTCGAAGAAAGACAACCACAATTTTTAGAATAAACGACTTTAAAGACACAGATATGATAAGCATAAAATTAGATGCTATACAAATAGTGGAAGCCATTCGAAAAACTATGGCATAGAAGTAATACCTACAATCGTTAGAATGTGCTCTAACATATTTATGAATCGAATAGAACATGAGATAGAAAACAGACAATTCGAATTTAAGATAAGACAGTATATTTACGACGAAAATGGCAGCAAAGAAATCACGGAACAGATATAGCACTAATTGATCTAGAAAAAATATATTTGATAATTAGAGTAATATTGGACAGAAACATCACAAAGCAAAGAAGAAGGAGAGTATATAAAACAATGGTAGAGATTATCAAGGGGGCAAAAGCGTGGGATGTTAATAGCAAAGGTAAAAACTGCAAGATATGCGAAGAAGTTGTTGTAAGGCGAGACTCGACAGAGTGAGAAATGAGACAATGAAATTAAAGATAAAAGAAAATAAAAATACTACCAAAGAAAACGCTGGCAGCTGACTGCGGGGAAACGATGACAGCTATAAAACACCCTCAGTTCTTATTAAATTATCAGAAAGTTAATTTTACAAAACAATTCGTTTGCAGTTTATCGAAATTTTAATCTGCGCGGGCCGATAAGCGAACCAATTCCTGTTCGAATCACGCGTGTAATGATAAAAGCCGATAACTGAAAATTCTTATGCCCTGCGCCTGCCTGCTTCGGCCGATGATAACGCGGAGCTCACCCCGCGAATACAAATGAGTCAATGAGCTCCTGCATTGCATCACTTCCAACACGTACGCCAATGCAAAGAAGAATATTGAACCCTCATTTGAAATGCAAATCCGCCATTCGTCACCTTTGTTGCTGACGGAGATAAATGTAAGCGCCGCGCTGTTAAAAGGCGACGTCAATCGGGCGCGCACTTTTTCTCCTTTTTGCCGAGATTGCTGAAGGCAAACATGGAGATGTTTTGCAATTCGTACAATGCAATCCGCACAATTGTTTTGATAACATTTGTATCTCAGCGATAACTTCTTTGTGAAAGAAATTCTATGCCTTTTATGTTTTTTAAGTTGCTGGCTTTGATTATTTATTACTGAGTTGGATTAGAATAATTCTTAACTACGCAGTACAGCAATAGAATATTTTTGGGTTGTTTCAGGATTAAAAAACTGTTTATAGTACATGGGAACAAAATTTAGCAAAACGTCTTCAACTATCTTTAAAAAATTCTTTATGAGAATTTGTTTGTGGTGTTTTGCAAATGACATAATTTGACTGATTTGAAGGAACAAAGAATTTATATTGTGTTTTGTGCTTTGAACGGAGTTCTGAAAAACCTAACAGACATAAACAAGTTTGTTAATAACACTATGAGGCAGGCTTAAACCATAAGTTCTGAAACTGGCGAAGTATCATTGAAGATATTTGTGATATCACCGATGTAAACTTTATCAAGAGAATTATTTATTGTTAATTGATTACACCCTAACAATGCGTTTGTTCACTCATAACCAGAGCACGACAAATGCCATTTTGCCATATTTTTTCCTAAGGCAAACTATTACTCAGGATTAGGTATTTAGGCGTTTTGGGGGGATATAAAGACCGTAGACCCCTTTGTTTATGTCATAACTGCCATAAGTTCCATATTTGAACAATTTTCTGGTAAAGTGCCATATTTGATAATAACTGCTGTATTATTTTGTTATATTTTATGGAACTTAAAGAACTTAAAACAAGAATTAATTATTATTTGCTAGTCAATAACACCGTGTCTTCTTTCCTTCGGTTTGGAATGTTACCTTATTTTGTCTGAACAGCAATCCTTCGGAGTCTTTAACCTAAAATAGGCTACCGAGATGTACCCATAACCTGCTGAACCTTTGCTAGAATTACAGGCAAGTGCACAAGTCGGTCAAACTGTTTTGCGGTGTTAAGTGCATTTAATTTTAATAAGAATACCGAAATTACCGCTTCCTAAAGATTTTCCTTTTTGGGGGGGTAAGGGGTAATAAAGGCTGGTGACGCTCAATAGATTTCCTCTCTCAACCAAATTCCAACCTCTACCTTTACGCAGTGCTCTCTATTAACAGTGACGAAGAAATGGCGCCCCAGCATCAGCGGAACAACCGTACCTACCACTGAGGAAGAGGAAAAATACTCTTCCCCCACGCGAACACCGGCGAAAGTGGCCAGCCCCACAATGGCAATCAGGGACGTGGGCCAATAATCTGCTAATTCCTTAAATACCTATATTATTACTGAAACTAAAAGAAACAGCCGGACGGACAAACTGTTGACGACTTTTGGCCTGAAGAGAATAGGTACAAGCTGGATATATAAGGTATTAGCAAGTCAGGTAGAACAAGTTCGGAGAGTTGAAAACGCCCAATGGATTGACATTCCTCTATTCTGGAAGACCAAACAAAAACTACTAACACTTATACGGAATAGGATTACTTTTAAGCCGAGAAATGACACGATGTCTGATAGAGTGGAAGCTAGTATCAGAGAGAATCACAGCCCGACTACAAGGAAAATAAGGAATGTTAGCATAATGCAGTGTTATACACCTACAAACGTAGCAGACATTGAAACCAAATAACAATTCTGTACCCAAATACAAAACACAATAGATAAAATAAAAAAGAAAGACATCATCCTGATAATGGAGGATCTAAATGCGCAAGTGGGTAAAAATAACACAGACCAAATAATGGGCAAACGGGGTTTAGGCAATAAAAATGAAAATCGGGAATTCCTCATAGACTGGAGCGCCGAAAATAAAATGATAATAGGAAGAACGTTATTTCCACACAAATAAATCCACAAAGTGTCATGGATCTTTCCAGATCAGAGAACACAGAACCATTTTGTCATACAAAAAAGATTGAGAAGCTCGTTGTTAGACGTACGAAACAAAAGAGGAGCTAATATAGGCAGCACCACCTCATGATAACAAGCATAATAATTAAAATCAAAGCAGCAAAACAGAAATTTACACAAAAAAGTAGAAAATATGACCTTAACAAGCTAAAAGGAAACGCAAAGAAAACTGAATTAAGAATTTAATTAAGAAACAGATTCCAAAAATTACAAAATCTAGAAGATGCAAGCATAGAAGACCACTGGTCGAAAATTAAAGATATATATATATATATATTCTTCTTCTTCTTTGTCGATCGCTTATACCCTAAGGTGTCGGGTCCTCTATCCATTTTCGAAATCTCTTCCTGTCCCTAGCGATTTGTTTAGCTTCTGCCATGCTTTTCCCCCTCCTTTCCACTTCCTTCCTGATAGTTTCCATCCATGTTTGCCTTGGCCTTCCTCTTCCTCTTTTTCCTTCTCTTCTTGCCTCTAATACCCTTCTTGGCAGCCTTTCTTCGCCCATTCGTGTCACGTGCCCAAACCACATTAGTTGTCTTTTCTGTAGTGTTTCCACTAGCGGTTCTAGGTCTAACTCCTCTCTTGTTGTGATGTTCCTCACTCTGTCCCTCTTTGTTCTTCCGACTATACGTCGCAGGTACTTCATTTCCGCAGCCATTAATTTACTTTTGCTCTTGTCTTGTAGCGGTATGCTTTCTATTCCGTATGTTAATGTAGGTAAGTATATTATTTTATACAGGTGGAGCTTAGTCTCTTTGCTCAGCTCTTTCTTGTTGATTAATGTTGAGTTGATCTGATAGTATACTCTAGTCGCCTTGGAGATCCGGTTCCTTAATTCATTTGTTACTGTTCCATCTTGGCTTATTATTACTCCAAGGTACTCATAGCTCTCCACTTGTTCCAATTGCTCTCCTTCACATCTTACGTTCAGGTTTCTTTGTTCTTCATCTGTGTTCTTACTTATTCTCATTATTTTGCTTTTCTTCGCGTTTATTGTCATTCCTTTTATTTTAATTTCGTTGTTCCAATTATTTATTGCTTGTTATAGTTTCCTTTGGCTATCGGCTACGAATAGTATATCATCTGCGAAGACGAGGCTTTGTATATTGATTGCCCCCATGTTCCAGTGTCCTAGTTTAGTGTTCAGGTTTGGGTTCCTGCTGTTCTTAACTATTTAATTCATCATGATAATGAATAGTAGTGGACTGAGGGAGTCTCCCTGTTTTATCCCCCTCTCCATCAAGAATTGCCCTGATTCTTGTCCTTGTATTCTTACTATTCCTTTCGTTCTTCCGTATAGTCGTTTTGTGGTTTCTACAAGTTTTCTCGGGACGTCAGTTCTTTCCATTGAATTCCACAGGGTTGCTCTTGGTACCGTGTCGAAGGCTGCTAGGAGGTCTATGAATGCCAGGTGTAGCTCTTTGTTTCCTTCAAGTGTCTTTTCTATTACTGTGCGAAGCGTAAATATGTGGTCTTGAGTCTGTCTGCCTTTTCTGTATGCAGCTTGTTCCTCTAATAGCTCTAAGGAGGGTAAGGGGTGGCGCCAACATCCAGTCACCCAAATGTCAACCCCACCTGCACGTGGTACCCTCTGCTAGAAAACGAACGGGGCTCTGACGACCCAGCATCGGGGGGTATAACCTGATACCAGTTGTCCTGAGGTAACGGGGCCCTCGTCGTCGGTCTAATCATCCATACGAGGTATACAGATTCAGAGAAACACAGAAAGCCTCGGACATGGACGGAAAGATGGAAAACGACCTAAACGTGCACAAAGGACAAGAATTGGAATATGGAACGTGACAGGACTAAATGGGGAAGAGACAGAGTTAGTTGAAGAAATGGAGAGATATAAAGTTAAAATCCTAGGACTTTCAGAAATCAAAAAGAAAGGAATCAAAG
Source organism: Sinelater perroti (assembly GCA_036346155.1). Classification (NCBI taxonomy): domain Eukaryota; kingdom Metazoa; phylum Arthropoda; class Insecta; order Coleoptera; family Elateridae; genus Sinelater; species Sinelater perroti. Next base: position 5,423,227 of record JARFIY010000077.1, read on the forward strand.
AACAAACACTCGAAAAAGGATACAAATTGTTCTACTCTGGAGTTCAGTTAGGAACAAGAGCAAAGGAGGGAGTAGGAGTGATAATTAGCGAAGACCTAACCGGAAAGGTGATAGGATGGGAAGGTATCAGTTCAAGAATAATGACAATAGATGTCAAGCTAGAAGAAAAAACTACATTCATACAGATTTATGCACCAATAGAAAATGACAACATACTGGGAAAAGAAGAGTTCTACACAAGCCTACAAGTGCTCGACAAAGCTAGAGACAGAAGCAGACACACATTTATACTTGGAGACTGGAACGCCCGAGTGGGAAAGAACCCAGACAAAGGACATGGAGTTCTAGGAAGATACTGTACAGACAGAGTGTTAAACGACAATGGCAATAGGATGATAGACTTCTGCATAAGTAACGAAATGCTAATAGGAAATAGTTTCTTCAATTATAAACTAATACATAAAATAACTTTCATTGCAGAAAACAGAGAGGCCAAAAGTGAAATAGACTACTTCATATACACAAAGGGAGCAAAGCACGCAGTATTAGACGTGAAGGTCATCCGAGGGGCAGAAATCCATTCAAATCACAAACTAGTAATAGCGGACACGAGATTCTATGTAAGAAAGGAAGTAGCGAAGAAAGGCTACGAGAAAATAGAAATAACTGAATTAAGAAAGCCCGAGAAAAAAGCAGAATACGCACAAGAAGTAGGGCGCAGATTACTAGAACACGAACAACAAGAGCACCATCATGAGGTAGAATGGAACGTGGAAGAGAGATGGACAAGACTTAAGGAAGTAATACTTGAGACAGCAACAACAATCTGTGGGAAAAGCAAAATATCACCTCGATACCAACGCACGAAATGGTGGAATGAGGAAGTAAAAAGGATAGTAATGGAAAAGAAAACAACTTGGAAGAGATAGGCAACATTATATAACAAGGAGAAATGAGGCAAAGGAGGTAGTGAAGAGGGCCAAAGAGGAAGCTTGGGAAGAGTTTGGTAGAGAGATGGAGCACAAATTCAAAGACAACAAAAACAACAAAAAGAACTTCTGGAAAACAGTTAAAGGCCTAAGGGGAATGCACAAACAAAAGGTGTGGAGTATTAGGAACGAAGAAGGAGAAGTCGTTACAGAACTACCACAAATATTAGAAACATGGAAGAGACATTACAGCACAAAATTCAAAGCACCAAACGTACAAGAACAATACAACCCCATCAGAGTAGAACAAGAAGAACAAGAAGAGACAGAAAACGAAACAATAACTTTGGAAGAAACAGAAGAAGCAATAGCACACATGAAAGTAGGAAAATCTGCACGAAAAGACGGAATAAGCCCTGAACTAATCAAATACGGAGGGGAGTGTATAAAGAAATGAACACACAAGATATGCCAGCAAGTATACGAAGGAGAAGGAATGCCGAGGGATTGGGAAGAAAACATAATAGTACCAATCCACAAAAAATGTAACACAAACGACTGTGGAAACTACAGAGCAATATGCCTGGCATCCTGCGTACAAAAGATCTACACCAGGATACTAGAAAAAAAGATAAGGCATCACATTGAAGACGAGCTATATATATATATATATATATTCAGAAACACAAAATAAGACTGGATGACAAAACAAATCTGAGACCTAATACAAGCAAGAACAGACCGAAAAAGATAGATGGAGAAATTAGCAAGGAGAGCGGAAAAGACAGAAAAAGAAGGAAATATAAAAGAAGTATACAACATAACTAGAATACTATCACCAAGAAAACTCCTAAAAAATAGACTGATAAGGAACAAAGAAGGACAGCTCCTAACCAAAAAAATGAACAAATTGAACGATGGAGAGAATACTTCGCAGAAATACTAAGTCAAACAGAAGAACCAGTTGAAGAAAACAATAACAAGAACAGGAACCCGGGATAATAGCTGGAGAAGCACAGAGGAAACAATAAGAATCGGGGCACCTTCAAGATTAAAAGTCAGACAAGCAATTCAAAACCAAAAAAAATGGGAAATCGGCAGGAATCGACAAGATCTCACCAGAAATCCTGAAACAAAAAACAGAAATAACGGTGGATATACTACACCCACTGTTTGTCAAGATATGGCAAAGCAACACAATACCTGAAGAATGGAAAATTGACTCCTAGTAAAAATTTCAAAGAAAGGAGATATTACCAATTGTAAAAATTGGAGAGGAATTACCCTACTCTTTGCATAGACCAAATAAATACACTGCGCATCATAATAGAACAGAGCGCAGAATTTGTAATCAACTTATATTAACTATTTGTAGGCTTTGAAAAGGCGTTTGACCTTGTAAACAGGAACAAAATGTGGGAAACAATGTGAAAATATGGAATACCTACAAACATATTAAATTTGATAATGCAAACATATGAAGGATACACGTGTCAAGTAATACACGAGGGTAAATTATCGAAACCTATACAAGTGCAAACAGTAGTCAAACAGGGCTGTATCCTATCCCCAATAATGTTCCTAATGGTCACAGACGAAGTACTGGGCAAAGCAGTATAAAGTGAGAAAACGTAATAAACTGGAATCTCACAGAAGAACTAAAAGACCTGGACTTCGCATATGATATCTGCCTACTGTCCCACGCCCACAAGTACATACAACAAAAACTAAATAGAATAGCGAAAAGAGAAAGAACCGCTGGCTTAAAGATCAATAGCACAAAAACCAAATCACTTAGAACAAACATTACTAACGAAGCTTTTATCTAAATAACAATGAAATAGAAGATCACATATCTGTGCAGTGTAATGATGAGTACAAGCGAAACAGAAGAGGACGTCAGATCAAGCATACAAAAAGCAAATGCAGCTTTCATACAACTCTACGCAATATAGAAAACTACAGAAATATCAATAAAGACTAAACTCAAAATTTCCAAATTAATTTAAAATTCGTTCTATTGTATGGCAGTAAAACGTAAAAAATCACAAAGAGTGTCACAACAAGCCTCCAAGTTTTTATAAACAAATGTCTCAGAAAAATATATAAAATTTACTGGCCAAACACCATCACAAATGGTGACCTATGGGAAAAAGCACAAGAAACACCTCTAAATGCTCAAATAAAAAACGAAAGTGGAACCGGATCAGGTACACGCTAAGTAAAGATTCAACAGAAATTAAAAGACAAGCACTGAATTGGAATCCACAAGGCAAACGCCAAAGAGGACGGTCCAAAATGAACTGGAGAAAAACGATAGAGGTAGAGATCAGAAAACTGGGAAAACGTGGAAAGAAATACAAGAAATAGCCAAGAACAGAGTCAGATGGCGTTGTTTCATAGAAGCCCTATGTTCCGAAGCATTATGAAAGGAATAAGTCAGTAAGTCAAATATTTATCTTTTAAGACGTGGATACTAGATGATCGGAACTTTAAAGTGGAGAATGAAAGAATATGTTGCAGGCTCTGTCTGAAATTAGTATTTTATTTTATATTTTATGGTGGACTTCGCAGATGATATCTGCCTACTGTCCACATCCCCAAACACATGCAACAAAAACTAAATAGAATAGCGGCAAAAGGGGAAGAATCGCTGACTTAAAGCTCAACAGCACAAAAATCAAATCACTTAGAACAAATACCACTTACAAACGGAACTTTTATCTAAATAACAATGAAATAGAAGAGCTAAACTAATTCACATATCTGGGCCGTGTAGTAACGAGTACAAGCGTAACGGAAGAGGACGTCAAAGCACGCATACAAAAAGCAAATGCAGCCTTCATACAACTCTACCCAATATGGAAAACAACAGAAATATCAATAAAGACTAAACTCAACATTTTTAAAATAAATGTAAAATTTGTTCTATTGTATGGCAGTGAACGTATGGCATATTGTATAACTTTTTGTTTAGCCTACACTATGCAGGTCGATCTATTTTTTATTTTAACAGACTTAAAAAAAAGGTGCTAAGGTGTAGGATAAATTAGGTAATTTCTGTATTATTTATGAGCAGGGAAAAAAGAAAATAATATTTAGTTTCAAAATGGTCAGTTACAGTCATAGGCGGATTTCGAAGGCTAGCCCTGCTAATTTTACACTACCTCTTGTCAACTCTGTTTAATTGCTAACCACTCACAATGGTTTATTTTTAATTCAAATTAAAAAAAATAGAAAGTCATGCAGTACAGGGTTCAGTGGATCAATCTAAGATTGCGAGAACCAACAAACAAGCATTGCTGAAGTAAATGGAACACACTCGGAGCAGAAAACTTTCAAGAAAGACCTATTCTAGCCCTTCTCCAGGATGGAATCACGTTAAAAAAACTGAAAAGTCCCCTTTGAAATTTTTTGAAGAAGTGCACACTTCCAAGAGTCAGATCGTTGCAGCGCGTCGTGCTTGAAATCTACCACAAAGTAAGCAAAATGTGGAAGTTCGTTGTAACCTTAACTTCATTCTTGCCTGGTTTATGGTCCATAAATCACCACTTGCGTCACAAACCCAATCCAAACAAAATCTTAATCATTTTTGTAGAGTCTTGCAGCAATCAGGAGAAAAACAAGAGATTTCAGGTGGTCGGCCAACTTGAAAGCCATGCCAAATATGTGATAGTAGCTAAGAACTTTGTGAAAAACCAAGAGATGCGACAGCAATTTATATTTGTAGTAGAGAATTTTAAATGAATTCCTGTCGCTCTTACTAAACTCCAAACTGCTGACGTTACCCTAACGACAGACGTTAAAATAAAAAGAATGGAGGTGCTCGAATGACCTAAGGGGTGGTAGATTAAAAATAAGATAAAGGCTGTGCTGAAGCACAAGGTGGGATAGAAACTCCTTACTGGTGTTATGGCGGAGACTAGAACAGTCGACCTTGGGAATACTCTGGCTATGAAATTTCCCCCGGCAACGTTGAACGACGTACAACGGTCCTTTTAGGAATTAAAATATCTTTTAAATATACAATAGTATTTCATTTATTGTAATGTCGATTTAATATTTTAAACCTAACGACGATAAGGACAGGGCCTTCATTATGTAACGCAAACGATAAACAATCCATTATAAAAAACTACGCCAGATAGAATTTCAATTTTTTATTATTATTATTATTATGATAAATAAATGGAATTCAGTGTAATATGTTTTTAAAATGACTGCCTTCACTAGAGACAGTCATTTCAAACCTTTTTCAAAAACTCTCAATTGCGGCTTCTCTGATGTCTGCAGAAATAGCCAAACGTCTTCTGTGATGCGATTCTTGAGTTCGTCGATAGATAACCCCATAAGAAGAAATTACTCGATGCCACTTTCTACTTTGGGGGGGGGGTCCAAATTTATAATCTTCTTTCCAAAGACTTCTGTGAGGATGTCAACGATGCTCTAAGTCCAATGGGCGGTGGCTCCATCTTGCTGTATTGGTTGACCTGTCTTTTGCCACTCACGATTGGAATGAATTTCTCGAGAACTTCTGTGCGATAAACTTCTTCATTCACATATTTTGTGAGAAACAGTGGGCTGACAATTCCATAGTGGAAAATTGCATACCATACACTAACTTTTTCTGAGTTCAATCGACAAACTTTGCCAATATTGACTTGGTTAGAGGCGTTTTCAATTGAATCTTATACTAAAATATATTCAATTTATTGTTGGGGATGGTGTGCATAGAGCCCACACTTACACCGAGTTGAGAGGCTAAAGTTGTGGGCTCTTATTCATAAAGATCTCAAACTTGTTCTACAGTTTTAGGAGTGGTCGCAGTGACTGGTCTGCCGGTTCTTAACAAATTGTCATCCAGTACACTTCTTGTCTTCTCAAACTTTCCAATCAACTTATTATAACATGGTAAAATAGACAATTTAATTATAGGGCAAATTTTATTATGGCATTTTTTATCTTGCTATTGTAGACAGAAAAGGTAGTGTGGTTGTCAAATTTGGCCTTGAAGGCAGTTAACGCTCAACTAGCACTTTGTTCCCTCTCGTAAAAGACGTAAAGACCCTTTCTTTGGCTGAATTCAAGTATCCTTGAGTCTCAAACACAGTATAGCTGATTAACGCAGATTATTACAAGGTGGTTGAAATACGGCCGGAACTGTTTTCTTTACAAAAAGCCAAATTGCCAAACACTTTTTTTGGCGCACTTACAGGCACTGCAGCCTCAAGGGCTTATTGTGCCCACTAACATGCACTTATTCTAGGACATTCACACATACCCATGGGTTGAGCGAAACTCGAACTGGCGCGCGCCGGCTAGAGGACAGAGCCAACTGGTTGAACCATCTGAGCCACCGCGTCCGCAATGGTTGGTCTTAGCTGACGCCATATTCACTGTTGACCTACAATGTAAACAAAACCCCAAACATTGACTTAGCTACAACTAACGTCAAACGTAGAATTGGTTGAATAGTTTGAGCATGGTAATAAAAATTTTTGCGTGACATAATGAATATAGATTACCCTTTGAAAACAGAAGATAAGTTCCATATTTGCTATGCTGGTAAAATAATTAACCATGTTTTATTTTTTAGTTCCATTCTCTAGAGTACCTTCTTATCCTAGCTAAAAATAAAAAAAGCTGTCCTGAAGCATATATATTAAACAGAATAAAGGAATGTATTGCAATAAACGGTTTCTGGGAAATCGAAAACCACCAGTATGTTTTGAATGTAAGATTATGCCAACGTGGTCCACTTAAGTCAGAAATTAGTTTCAGACAGAGTATATCATGAAAATGATAGAGGTAGAAATTAAAAATGTATCACATTTTTTGGTGATCAAAAATGCAAACAGTGATAAATTTCCTTTTTAAATATTATTTAGTTTAGGTTTCGTAATGTTGGAATTTTTAGTTATTTTAATAAATATTTTATGGTGTAGCTGAATGAAGTTGTAAATCACAACGAAACAGAAACTTACTTAAAATTTCTGGGAAAACGTAGGTGTAAAAACAAAAACATACTGATACCACGTTACGCAGAAATTAAAACAAAATAATAATGAGAATAACATTTTAAATACATACAAAACAGACAATTGTAATAACATGCATAACAAACAACTATATAAATATAAATTCACAATTACAAAAATTATTGCAATTGATACTTGAATAAATAGTGAAAGAACTATAGAGTCTACCAATTAAAGAAATTTAAAAACACTTTAGGCATGGGAATTGTTGTTTTAAATTATTTTCTTATTCGCATTTCTTTTTGATGCAGTTAGGCCCACAAAAGCGCAGACATTTCAAATGGGATAGTGTACACGTGTATCATAAACCAATGCATTCAATGAAAAACATCTTAATAAACTTTTATTTGGCGTGAAGAAAATTGTACTTTTTTACAATGAGTGTTTGCATTTGAGGCAGTGCTCCTGTGTCACCACTCCAAAACCCACATGTTTTTAACTTCGAGCGAAAGCGGAGAAAGCAAAACTCGAAAGCAAAAGCTATGGTTGAACTACTCAAGTGAGAAAAAGTGACACGCAACGACTATCTGCAAAAAATTAAAGATATCAAATCGTTAAGCTCGCCTAAAATTATCCAAAAATCACGTCACAATAAATCGACGTTTAGATGTTCATTGCATATTAATACAACCGTGAAAGCAGAGAAAGCTTTAGAAAAAAGAAAAACAGTGGAATCAATATATTGGATTAGTCATCAATTTTTTGGCATCGATCCAATCGAAAATGCCTGAGCCTATATTAAGCGCATACTAAGGAGTAAATGTATTTAACTATCTAAAAATTATCCCAACGGATTTGGGAACTACAGCGTTCGCTTCCCGTTTCTTTCGCTGTAAAGCTATCGTCAATATGGAGATACTTTACTATGTGGTACTAAATAATAATGGTAATTTGACATCTTACTAAGTCAGAGCATCTACGTTTTAAGTGACGCAACAGATAGGGATAGAATTAATTGGGATATTGCGATTTACCGAAACGGATATTCAAAATTTACAAATAATACAGCCAAGTTATCGTTTATTCTTCAATTATTGTCATATTGCCATCCATAATTTACATCTATGTATACATTTAAACAGAAAGTAAACAAAGAAATGTGGCGTAGTCTTAACTCTTGATTTACACGTAGAGGTTCGTGTGTAGTAAACAAAGACAGCCTATAAATTTGAACGGAAAATAAACAAGAAGCTCGGCTCTCGTTTCTTACCGAATGGCCGAGCGGCCGCAGTTATCATCGGGCCGCTGCATTACCGAACGCAAAAAGCGCGTCTACCACGACCATTTGATTTGTTTCCGCCGAGCGTAGCTTCGATTGTAACTTAAATTATTCCACATTTCCGCTCCAGGGAAAAAGCCAATCCCGGGAAAAAAGCCGGTCCATTTAATAATTTATATGTTTCCATTGCAAAAATTTGAAAAATTGTTAGCCTAGGACGCAAAAACACCTTTTTGGGAGCATCCCCTAGTGTATAACAAGTGCACGTGTGCTTAGATACAATGTAGGCAGGGTAGCGCAGCCTCTGGGCAATACCCCTGTGTTCGATCCCCGACTGACCCAAGTTCTGACAAAATCTATAAATAACATAAGCTGGCTAAAATACACAGGTTTAAATGATTTGGAAAGAATAAAACAATAAATACAAAATTAAAAAATATATATTTATCACAAGAGATACCACTTAAAATTTCAAAAAAAATAGTACACTTATAAATAGGCTAATTGGCCTAATCTGGTTCTGATAGCGGAGGCGCCAGTACCGATAATACAACAACACGCAGCAAGATTGAAGAATGACGAAAATAAAAGTGAGACAGTATGTGCAGTATAAAAAAGGGTCAATTAACTGAAGGATTAGAATAATTCATCAGTAATACTGAGAATTGAGATAAAAGTAAGAAGTAGAATAAGTAATAGAAAGAAATCATATGCATTGAAATTAAAAAAAAGATTATTAAGAAGAAGCCAAGGAGTAGTAATAACGTTAAAAACAAAGTGATGGTGGAAGAATAAAAAATTCAAGCAAAATCGAGAAATATTATAAGTATAAAATGAAGAAAATGATATGAGGCGGTATGTCATATCAAAACATATACGAGAGAGAAATAATCAGCTGGTGATAGGAAGCTTAATATTTGCACAAGATATACAATAGAATACGAAATATTAAAAGCATAATAGAAATATAACAAAAAAGGTAATTGATTAACGTGGAAAGTTAAAGAAATATATACCTGATAACGGAAAAATGGAAACAAAAAAGAAAGAAGAAAATATAGAAGAAGCGGGAAACGTTAAAAAACTTGGAAATTGCAACAGAAACATGCCAAATAAAAAAATAGATACGCGTATTAAAATAACAAAATGGTAAAACATGGAGAAATACATAAGGTTAAGAAAAACAAAAGACGGAAAGTTATCCAATATAAAAGAAATCGCGATAAAAATAATAAGACCAAAAAATAGCATGGAAAACTTTGGGAATAGAACCAGAGGAAACATTGAGAAAAATACGCCAACTGGAATAACAGAAGGTAAAGTAAGAATAGCTACTGATAGTAGAAAAAATGCAAATCCGATAGAAAAAATAAAATAATCTCAGAATTAGTAACGTGTGATAGGGAACAAATAAAAGAACGGACAAAGAAATATGTAGTAAAGCATGGATACATAAAAACACTCACAAAATAAAAAATAAAACATAATAATAACATTATATAGGAAAGGGAACACCAATAAATGTGAAAATTACAAGATCCTATGTTTAATATCAGCTGTACTAAAAATACACATAAAAATTAAGATCAGTAGTAGACAGAATATTAAAAAAAAAAGTAACTTTTAGACTAGAAAGACAGACACGCGACAACTTACATATTACAAGAATGATAATTAAAGAAAACATAGAAAAAGCTTCGTTTAACATTTGTAGATGATATAAAATCTGCATTTGACAATTTATTAAGAAAATGCTATAAAAAATTAAAGAAATGTAGGATAAAAATCTAAGTTTTAACCTTTCTTCTCTGAGAAGCCTTGGCGTTGGAAATTGATAGCCCTTCAAGCGCTTCTAAAGTGGCGGAAACTTAGGTAACCCAGGTGATCAGAGAGTCCTGAACATTCCAAGAATGGCGGTGATATCATTCTTGCAGGACACCAGCCCCGCAACCACTTCAAGAAAGTTTGTAGCGTTCTGGGTGACCGCCACATTGGAAGCTTCCAGAAACGCAGAGGAGTTTACATTCTGGAAAACTAGCGATGGTGACACAGTCTTAGTGTTTTGGCTGCGTCTGAGTGCTCTGCGGTGGAGCTGACTGCGGTCATAGATCAGCAGGAGCATTTCCCTTGGCGGAATGTCGTCTGGTGGGGTGGCGGCTTAGAAAATGCACGGTATTCCCAAAAACGGACTGGGTAAAAACCCTGGTAGTTCGTACAGGTGGCGGGCTCATTCCGGGGCTTCTTAAACTCCTCGGAGTGATGGTTTTCCCCACACTTTACGCACTTTGGGGTGGCACGACAGCAATACTGCATGTGCCCAAAGCGCTCTAAATAGTGGTATTGGATAACTATTTTCTTCTTGCGTGTTGAAGACACCGCGCACACTGGAAATGGTCTTGCCCTTGTCACTTTGCTCAAATTCCAGGAACATGAGCTCCATTAGACAGCGGTAAGGACCTTCCTCATCTTCCGCACCGTGAGGATGGGGTATTGTTGTTAAGGAGCTTCTGCTTTAACTCCTCCCCGACTATGTGCTCCGGAACGTCTCTCATTACGGTTCAGAGGCCTGTTTGCCCTAGGCAAGTGGTGCTCGATAGTAGTCGTCAGTTTTAGCAGTATGGATAGACAATTCATTTGCTACATTCTTTGCCTTCAGAAAGCCTATCTTCTGTTTGTGAATAGCTTTGCGCACGGAAGCCAGAGCTCTCTTACCCGGAGAGAGATAGCTCTTTCGAGTTAGCTATTGCATCTGGGCGTAGGCTGGAAACTTCAAACGTCCCAGCATCTTCTTCAAGGTCAAAAGCCATAACCCATTGCACAACGAACGAGAGTATCTCTTGTGCAACACCGTGATACTAACTAAAGAAATAGTAATGAGAGGTACCTTAGGAAGGAGGGGATGCGGTGGCTCAGATGGTTCAACCAGTGGCTCTGTCCTCTAGCCGGCGCGCTCGAGTTCGAGTCTTGCTCAACTCATGGATGTGTGTGAATGTCCTAGCATTTAAGTGCATGTTAGTGGGCACAATAAGCCCTTGTGGCTGGAGTGCCTCTAAGTGCGCCCAAAAAAAACCTTAGTGAGGAAATCTCACAACACTCAGAAGTCGCATTCCTTTCCCTTTACCTCACGGCGCTTAAAAAATAAATTCTTGTTTACATTTGATTTGCCTTCATATTATTGCCTTCTAATTATCAAAAAATAGGCCCCAATTTTGCAACAGAAATACTCATCAATAAATAGTAAATTGAGGTATATGCGAGTTAAAGAAAATGAAAAATGTTTGTGTCAAATTCGCAACCGATTAAATTTTGCAAAACACTTCTACTTTTTGGTTCGGTTTTACAGTTGATGTGCTAAAACTCATTTAATTGTCCAAAGATTTAATTTTACAAAGAAAGTTAAATTAAAATTTCCTCAAAACTGGGTTTAAGAATATAAGACATATATAATCTTAAAAAGTTAATTAATTATACATATATATTTAAGAAATATTTAAACAGTTTATAGAAATCAGTGTTTTTCTTATACAATCGGCATATATCACATTAAAAGCTTCAACAAAAATTTTCCTGCAGAACCAGCCACAATAAAAATTCAGGCAAATTCCATTGCTAACAAATTTGACTTCTAAATAGGTGCATCCTTATGACGCACCCATTATAATAAATAAATATGCAAATGCCAAGCAAATTGAAAAATAAAGCAAATGAGCAGATGAAATTCATCGGATGTCATAAGAATAGAGAATAATGTTATAAGCTACATCCAACATAAATTCCATGCAACCGTTTTCTTTAAAAAGAACCTAAATTTCTATTTGTTGATCTGGTGACAATGATTAGGTTTATTGTGTTTCTAATGTAACTTTTTATCCTAAAGTGAAATATGTAATCAAAGTTTTTGTACAATGTTTTTTTTTGGTATTGAATTTTCAGAAACAGATCTTGTTTGAAAACAGTATTTTAAATTGGGCACAGACAGTTTGCAATTATAAAAGCATTAATTTGTGCTTTTAAAAATAAATAGTAAAATAACCGAATGATTCAGGCACCATCATGTCGCTACATGGCGCCAGATATCTGTCTGTGCGTCCACATATAAACATATAAACAAGCCAATATTTTTCAGGCATTCTCCCAGTAAGGCTATTTTATCTGCTGTGTTATATCTAAAGTGCACGTAATTTGTGTTAGATATAGATTAAATACGTGAAGAAAGTGTGAAAGATAACTTTTGTTATAAATATGCGGAAACGTTACATTTAAAGATCAACGGAGAATTATAACTCTCCTGGTTAAAAAATGTTATGAACTAAATTTTGGCTGCAATGTGGGTGACCAGAATAAGAGCTGGACTCCTCATACAAGCTGTTTATCTTGTGTTGGCCGTCTGACAGATTAGGCCAATGGTTTTCGTCATATGAACTTTGCTATTCCCATAGTGTGGCGCAAACCGTGAGATCATTAATCAGACTGCTATTTTTGTATGACAGAAATGAAAGACATTAATGGTAAATCCAAAAACAAAGTAAATTACTCAAATTTGCCATCTGTTATGAGACCTATACATCACGGTGAAGAGTTTCCCGTACCACATCCTCCTATGCATCTAGTTGTAGAAGATAAATCAGAAGCTGCTATGGAAGTTTCTCTGTGATGGATCTCCTAGGTCATGAACATAAATTAACAGAGTAGAGACTGTTCATAGATGCATCGAAAATTAGTTTGAAAGTGGTATTCTTGTAAAATGGCAAAGGTTTCCTTCTTTTCCAATAGCTTATGCAACTACCATAAAGCAACTCTATGAAACTATAAAAATCCTGTTGGAAAAAATTCAGTAATAATGCAAGTATCGTTGGACCATATGTTGCGAGCTAAAAGTCGTTGCATTGTTAATGAGTTTGCAGCACGGCTATATTAAATTTTGTTACTTTTCATGCGAATGAAATAGTAGGAACAAGAAAAATCATTACCTATATTTAAAAAAAATGGTCAAAACGTGAATCATTGATACCTGGAGAGAAAAATGTATATTTTTCATTAGTCAGGATTGTGTGTTTGATTTTTGCGGAGTAAAGACGTGTTGCGATCGAGCTCGTAAATAAGAAAGCGCACAAGCCAAACGTGATAACCGGTCGTCGCGAACATGCGAGGCCGGTTGTGATAAGACAAGGTAAATATAAAATTAAAATATTAAATATTAAATTGTAAATACGAAACCCGAGAAATAATCGACATGGATCCGTATACGCGACCAGCGACACCAGGAGAAGCACTACTGGCACAACAAAATCAAGCCTTATTTCAGGAAAATCAATCTAGAAGTCAGAATGAACAAGCATTATACAATGCCTGGATTTGTGAACGTACAGAAAGAGAAAACTTTCAGCTGCCTTAAATAATATGCAAGGCCAGATAAACATGCTCCGGGAGCAATTATCAATGCAGAGCAGACAAAATAATAAGCAACAAGAAGTATTTAACCAGGGCGACGAAAACAACGCCAGCAAGAATAAGCCATCTGTCTCAATAAATTACGAAACTGATGAAGAGGAATTAGCCAAAGAAGTTGGCTGGATAACAGCCACTAAAAGAAAAACAAGAAAATAAAAGCAAGCGACTCACCAGGTTCTACTCAAGACCAGCCAACAACCAGCAAACCGATACAACAAAATAAAGAAAAGAAAACACCCAACCCACCACCAATTATTGTAAGCAATGTCACAAATTATGACTTACTTTACAACCAATTACAAAGTAATAAAATACTGTTCAAGGTAACAGCTCTGAATAATGATCAAATAAAAATCAATGCTGAAAATCGTGAAGAGTTTAGCAAAACAATACAATGTCTTGTAGATTTGAACCTACAGTGGCATTCATACGAGGACAAACAAAGCAGAGACATAAAAGTAATGGCAAGAGGACTACCAGCAAGTTCTCCCCAGAAAAATTATTGCAGAGCTGAATAACTGCAAACTAAAGTGTGTTAGCGCCACAAACATACTAAAAAGAAAAATTTGAGAACAAAATGGCGAAAATGAAGTGAGGAAGAAGCCGCTCCCACTATTCATGCTATCCTTCCACCACGAAGCAGATATCAAAGTTATATACGGAATCAAAAGCATATTAGGAGCAAAAGTGAGAATTGAACCCCTCAAAAACGAAACTGGTACCACAATGTAAGCGGTGTCAATTACACGGACATACGCAAAAGTTCTGCCGCAGAGAGCCGAGATGCGTGAAATGCGCAGGAAAACACATAACTGCAGAATGTAGTAAACTAAAAGAAACAAAGCCAAAATGTGCAAATTGCAGCGAGGAGCACCCGGCTAGCTATCGAGGATGTGTCAGCGAAAACGTTCCAAGAACGAAGAAATAAAACAACACAAGGAAAACATAAGGAGCCGAATATAACGAAACCTGTTAAATCCTACCCACAAGTCAACAGTGAGAAAACATACGCCCAAAGCGTTAAAAACCCGAACAACAGACCGAACTGAGAACTCCAGAAGCCTCCACTAACCAATTGCTCCTCACGCTCATAGCAAAACTAGACCGGCAAGAAAAGATGCTTGAATCGTTTTCGGAAGACTTCAGAAGCTAGAGAATAGCAACAGAGCAGCTGCCTCAACCAGCAAAATGACCAACAAAGATATTAGGATTGCAACTTGGAATGCTAATGGAATCAGGCAGCAGCAACCTGACCTGCAAGCATTCTTAGAACAACAAAAATAGATGTGTGCCTCATATCTGAAACCCACCTTGTTAGAGATTCTTTTATTAATTTCAGAGGATACAAGTTTTATCACACTATCCATCCATCGAACACAGCTAGGGTGGGAGTGCGGTAATAATTAGGGATAACATTACTCACTATGAAGAAATGGGTCTTGAACTAGAAGAAAACCAAGTAACAGCTGTAACAATTAACCCTAGAGGGCAAAAGATTACCCTAGCTGCAATATATTGTCCTCCGAGACATAATCAGAAAAAGAAAGCTACCTCAACGTGTTAAACAGTCTAGGGAAAGGTTTATAATAGGTGGCGATTTTAACGCCAAAAACACAAGATGGGGATCGAGATTGACCACTACCAAAGGCAAGGAGTTACACGAAGCAGCTGCTGAACTGGGGTGCAACTACTTGACAACAGGTAAACCAACATATTGGCCTGCCGATCCAGATAAGATTCCAGACTTGCTGGATTTCTTTATATCAAGGAAAGTATCGATCAACTACGTAACAATAGAAGAAAATTTTGACTTGGACTCTGACCATTCGCCAGTAGTTCTAACTCTGAGTGAAAACATAATTAGAAAAGAACATAATCCAACACTGGTCAATAAAAGAACAGACTGGAATGGATTTAAGGAAGAACTGAGCAATCGCATTCAGTTAAATGTACCACTCAGAACAATAAATCAACTGGAACAGGAAGCTGAAAGATTTGTCACTAACATACAACAGTCTGCCTGGAATAATACCCCAGAAATCAAGAGAAAACACAGGAATTAACTACCCTAGAGAAATCAAGGAGTTGGTAGCTGAAAACGAAAACTTAGAAAAAGTGGCAACAGACTAGAACACCTGCCAACAAAATAGACTAAACAATATAACTCAAAGACTGAGAAGAGAAATTTTGGAAATCAAGAACGAATCCATAAACCATTATTTACGAGAGCTAACCAATAACAAAGAAACGGACTATTCTCTTTGAAGTCCACTAAAACTGAAACGACCATGTATACATAGTCCGCCAATAAGAACTGCAAATGGTAGCTGGGCACGCGATAACCAACAAAAGCTGAAGCGTTCGCCAACCACCTTGAACAAACCTTTCAATCAAACGAAACTCAGATTAACCAAGATTTGCCAGAAAATGAAGGCGAAGATAGCATGATAGATTTGGTAACACCCAGGAAACTACGAAGACAATCAAGACTGACATCAACCCAAAGAAAGCTCCAGGCTATGACCTGATTACTGGGAAATTCTCAAACATCTTCCTAGAAAAGGAATTGTTAAGCTCACCAACTTGATCAACGCAGCGATTAGATTAAAGCATGTACCGGACGCTTGGAAAATGGCTGAAGTCATTATGATTCCAAAACCGGGAAAACCACCAAATGAAGTGAAATCATACCGACCAATCTCACTGTTGCCGGTAATTTCTAAACTATTTGAAAACTGATATTAAAAGACTAAAGCCAATAATTGAAAGTAAAACCTAATACCTACACATCAATTCAGGTTTAGGAACAACCATTCAACGATCGATCAAGTCCACAGAATTACCGACATAATCGAGAAAGCCTATGAAGGAAAAAGATATGCTCGGCCATATTTTTAGACATAGCCCAAGCATTCGACAAAGTTTGGTATGAAGGCTTAATATATAAACTTAAAAGTTATTACCTAAAAATTGCGGAAATACTAGAATCCTATATTTCAGGAAGAATGTTTCAGGTTAAACAAGAAGACGAATATTCCAGCATGAGAGAAATCAAAGCAGGGTACCCCAAGGTAGCGTATTGGGACCAATTCTCTACCTGCTATATACCTACGACATCCCACAAACAGAAGACGTCACCATCGCCACATTTGCGGACGATACGGCGATATTAGCTATCGGCGACAACAGTGAAGAGGCAGCTAGGAAAATACAGCAAGCAAGTAACAGCATAAATACTTGGACTAAAAAGTGGCGAATAACAATCAATGAAAGTAAATCGGTACATGTTGATTTTGCTTATAAGCACCGTGAACATATACCAATAACAATAAACAATACCAATATACCATACAGCAATAATGCAAAGTACCTTGGGATGACCCTGGACGCACAACTCCGGTGGAAGGAACACGTGAAAAAGAAAAGAATAGAGCTTGACCTAAAATACAGGAAAATGTATTGGTTAATTGGAAGAAAATCCCAACTATCCATACATAACAAGATACTACTGTATAAACAAGTATTAAAGCCCATATGGACCTACGGATCGAGCTTTGGGGATGTGCCGCAAAAATCATATAAATAAAATACAAGTTTTTCAGAACAAAGTTCTCAGAAGCATCGTGGATGCACCATGGTACTTCCGGAATGACCATCTACATAGGGACTTACAAATCCCTACAGTCATGGATGAGATCAAAAAGTTTGCAGGAAAACATGAAGAGAGACTCCACTCACACGTGAACACCGAAGTACTGCAACTTCTGAACAATGCTGATCTGGAACGAAGGCTTAGAAGAATCAAGCCCTTCGAGCTCGTGCAGTGAAGTGAAAATAGTGCAAAAGCAGAGTAAAGTGCTAAAAACACTTGAAAATTGTGTAATCCTCTTAAGAGACTAAGTTAAGACCGAAGGGACTTTTTAGACAAGTATTTAGTTTTAAGCTACTGTAGAGAAAAATTGAAGGTTAGTCAGAAATGACTAGTGTCAATAAAAATCAATAAAAAAAAAAAAATTAGTCAACTCTGACAAGATTATTCTACCTCCTTTTCATATAGTTAGGACTAGGCAAAAGTCCCCCATGTAAGCTCAAAAAAGCAATTTTTGTAGGTGTCCAAATACGATATTAGATTAAAGATGCAAAATTCAAAGATCTATTAAGTGAAGTCGAAAAATCAGCGTGAAAAGCATCACGCATACATGTGTAAATATACATATTTCTTTCCCATTTAATCTAGGTGGCACAAAAAAACTGTGGGCGATGGAGCCAAATCACTTACATATTTGAATTCGGTATGATATATTGTATTAGAATCAGGTATTTTTCCTCGTGTACCAGAAAACAGCCTAAATTTTGCATCCCAGTGCAATTCTTACAATTTTAAATATTGGTCTTAGTTACCATAATATTTTTCACTTTTTAATACAGTTTTTTTGATACTTTTTATTGAACGTTAATTAAATCTACTTAAATTTTTAATGAGTTAGCCTTGTGCATCGAAGCAGAGCAGAAGTGCATGCGCTGACTTCACCTGCGTTATCGTGGCGATGCAGCTGCAGGCTTGCATAAGGTCAGGCCTTTTTAATTTTAAATTTTTCAGTTACTTATTAATATAAGTAAGCAACTTGCAAGCTATTAACATGGCATTTAACAACAGCAATATCTATCATCTACTTATCAATTGATGCCTCAGCCGTATTTTGGAGTCACGCCAGTATATAGTTAGGTAACACCCCAATCTCTATTCCATATTTATATAATAACCAACTATATATATCTAATATACAAATCCCGAATGTACTAACTGAGATACCTATCCAAGCACCTAATATTACTACACCAATGCAAACAAATACAGTGCCGATCAATAACTCAACAAATAATATGAGCAAGCCTGATTATGAAATTGATAATGAATCTTCTTCTGCAACTCAAAATAATGAAATGGCAAAGCCAAAGAGTGGGGGCTATAAAAAGGCGGAGAACATCAAATCACCCAACACAGCGCGATACAGAGCGTGTCTCGCAAGATAACAGATACTTGTCCTCTCTAATCTTAATGAAGATATTACTGACAACACAAATAATGCACAACAACAAACTAGGGTTCCTAAACCACCACCAATATTTGTACACGGTGTCACGGGCTGATAATGTAGTTAAAATAGCCCCTAATACCGCTGACACATATCGTAAACTGATCACATTTATGAAAGACTCTAAAGTAATATATCACACATAACAGATGAAGGAAAATAAAGCATATCAAGTGGTAATCCGCAATCTACAACACACTGTAACCACAGAAGAAATAGCTGAGTCATTAGAGGAGAAGGGATTCAAAGTGAGAACTATGACAAACATTAAGCACATAATTGAAAACTCCTCTCCCAATGTTCCTTATGGACTTGGAATTTGCAGTAAATAATAAGGAGATTTATAATCTACAGTACTTAAATAATCAAGTAATAAAGGTTGAACCGCCACACAGAAATACAACCTATTGTACAGTGCATGAGGTGTAAACAATACAACCACGCCAAAGCGTATTGTAATCGTTCGTACGTATGCGTAAAATGTGGAGCTTTTCATGACACTAAAACCTGCAAGAAGACCAAAGAAACTCCAGCCAGATGCGCATTATGCGGTGGAAATCATCCGGAAAATTATCGAGGTTGTACTGTACATAAAGAACTTCAAAACAAATTAAGATCAACCATGCACTCAAAAAATCGTCATACACATATAAATACATCTCAAAAACAACCATATCAAAGCAAAACAACACTACAATCACCGTATACTCGGCTTACATATAGTCAGGCTGCGTAGAGAGACTCAGAGTAAGTACAAAATCAGGATGTAACATTACAAAAGTCCCTAGAACAATTTAAAGTCATGTTTGCTCAATTAATGCAACAAAACAACATGGTAATAAATATGTTGTCCACAGTTATAAGTAAACTAGTCCAATAATGTCTAAATCGTTACGTATATATCTTTATGGAATGCTAATGGCATCCGATCAAAAATATATGAAGTCGAGTCGTTTTTAAAACTAAATTAAATAAATATATTACTTATAACTGAAACACACTTTACTGACAAATCTTACTTAAGAATTCCCTATTATACTTGTTATCATACGGAGCATCCTGACAGTACAGCTCATGGAGGCACAGCTATTCTAATAAGGAGTTCAATTGTCCATCATGAATTAGAAAAGCATGAAAAACCATTTCTACAAAGAACCACTATTCAAGTTTGCAAATTACCAAATCCGATCACAATATCAGCTGTATACTGTCCAACAAAACATAAAATCACCATAGAAGACCTTAAACCATTCTTTCAGTCACTTGGTAGCAATTTTATATGTAGTGGAGACTACAACTGAAATATACATACTGGGGTTCACGACTAATCCACAAGGGGTCGTGTACTATATAAACTTTTACATGAAAAAAACTATGGTTATCTATCACCTGGGGAGCCTACATATTGGCCCACGGACCCTGATAAGGTGCCAGACTTATTGGACTTTTTTGTAACACATGGTATTTCATCTAACTATATGAGTATAACTAGTAGCTTTGACCTGTCATCTGACCATACGCCAGTCATCTCCACAATAAGCACCACGATTATCAAAAGACAACCTACGCCATCACTGTACAACACAAAAACAGACTGGGAGGCATATAGATGTTTTCTGCAAGGGAACTTACAAACCAGTATCAATCTACATACCCCTCAAGAAATCGAGGATGCGACGAACCACTTTATCATAACTGTGCAATATGCAGCTTGGCACTCAACGCTGAAGAGTACAAATATGATACGTGAGGATGGAAATATTCCCAAAACAATACTTGAGCTAATACGGTTAAAGCGTCAAGGCAAAATCCAAATGGCACAGAACACACAATCCTGATAAAAACATATATAACAGGTTAACCAACACCATAAAGAAAAAAATTAAAATGTTGAAGAAAGAAACTTTTCAACACTACTTACCTACACTGTCCCGAGCAGATAATAGCATCTGGAAAATTTCTACAGTAAATAAGATGTCACAGACCGTGTATCCGCCAATAAGAAAACAAAATAATGAATGGGCAAGAACAGACCAGGAAAAGGGTTCGTGCAACATTTTACTGAAGTCTTTACTCCCCATTGCAGTGAACCAGATGATGAGATTCAAACCTTTCTTCAGGCACACCTACAATTGTCACTGTCCATCAAAATCTTTACTTATACGGAGGTTCTTGAAGAAATTAGGTATTTAAACAGTAAGAAAGCCCCTGGTCACGGCTTAATAACGGCAAAGGTGCTTATTGAACTACCCAAAAACGGCGTACTGTTTTTACGAAATCTTTTTAACTCTATACTGCGACTTTATTATTGGCGATCATCACTAAAATTTGCTCAAATTATTCTAACATTAAAACCTGGAAAACCCGCTGAAGAAGTTTCATCTAACAGGCCCATAAGTTTATTGCCTCTGTTGTCTAAACTACTAGAAAAGCTTATAATTAGAAGATTATATAATACCTATATATGGGAAAATTGCGTCCCTGACTATCAATTTGGATTTAGGAGGTACCACTCTACCATACAACAATGTCATCGAGTTGTAAACATTATTAACACGGCTCTCGATTCTAAATCCTATTATCCAGCAGTATTTATTGATATAAAACAAGCTTTTGATAAAGTGTGGTATGATGGCATACTGTACAAGATCCAGAACTTGCTTCTTAGTGAATACTACCTTCTTTTTACATCTTACTTGTCAGATCGCTACTTTCAAATAAAATACGGACAAGAGTATTCTAACCTCCACCCAATCAAATCTGGAGTGCCACAAGGAAGCGTCCTTGAACCTTTGGTTTATATATTATACACTGCAGATATACCTACATCAGATACATACAATGCAACTTTTACTGACGACACTGTCCTCCTCTCTAGCCACACCAATCCTAACACAGCCTCCTTAAAACTGCAAAACCACTTAACTATCCTACAGACCTGGCTAAATAAATGGCGAACCAAAGTAAACGAAACGAAAAGCACTCATGTTAACTTTACTCAAAATCGTGCAGAGTGCCCACCAGTGTACCTGAATAATACACCTATCCCACAAGTAAATGAGGCCCGTTACCTAAGTCATCACTTAGATAAACGACTCACTTGGAAGTTCCATATACAGGGTGTCTGGTGGCAGATTTATATTTTTAAATACGATTATTTCAAAAAGTAATAAACGGTGCGGGGTGAGGGTGGCGCCGTTGGAATCACCGATCGTGCGGATTTGTCAGTCACGATGTCGCAGTGGTCGAGTGAGCATCGCGCGTTCGCTGTAGAGACATTTTTTAAGAGTAATGATTCTTACGTAATTGCCCGTCGACAATTTTGTTCAAAGTTCGGTAATCGGCGAATACGTGATGGACCGAGTGTAAATTTAATTCGTTCGTGGGTGCAGAGACTGCCTCGGCTATGAATGCCCCACGGCCAGGGCCCAGTGGATCTTCAAGGACTCCCGAAAACATTGAACTGGTTGAAAGCAGTTTACGTGAAAATCCGCAACTTTCAATACGGAAAAGAGAAGCCTTACTGGGACTTCCAAGAGCGATTATTCATGAAATTTCCGGAAAGGATCTGAAATTCCATCCTTTTAAAATTCAAATCGTTCAAGAACTGAAAGAAAGTGACTTTGATTTACGCAAAATTTTTTGAAACGATGTTGGAGCGTTTTCGCACTGTAAATCCATTTTTGGAGCGACGAGCTCATTTCACTTAAACGGCCACGTCAACAAGCAAAACTGCCGTTACTGGTCTCAAGAACCCGCAACCCTCGATTGAAACAAAACCATTGCATTGCTCCAGGGTAACTGTTTGGTGTGCCTTATCCATGGAAATTCCATTTTTTCCAAAATTCGAGGTCAGGCGACGAATGTCAATGGTGAAAATTATCGACGCATGATTACGGAAATTTTTTGCCAAACCTGCGAGCTCATCCATCGTACTCTTCACACACGTGGTTTCACAGTATAGGGCGACTACACACAAGCAGAGCTTCGATGAATGTTTTCCAAAACTGATCAGTCGCTTTGGGACATCCCATGGCCACCGAAGTCACCGATCTAACTCCCATGGATTTTTTGGGCTACCTCAAGAGAGGTTTATAATGACATCCCAATCTCGTGGCTTTAAAGGAAAATATTCGTCGATGAAATCAGCTCAACTGAACCAAGTTTACTGCAGCGTGTGGCGCAGAACACAAGGCTTCGTTTTGAACATGTGCAACTCGACGGAAAACATTTGGATGACATACTCTTTAAAAATGAAATGATTTCTGTTCTATCGTTCAATGCTCTTAATAAAACTTTGTGTCAATTATTACGTTTTTTATTTAAGTTTGAAAATATAAATCTGCCACCAGACACCCTGTACTAAAGAAGAGAAAGAAAATTTATTTGTGAATCAAAAAAATTTACTGGTCGTTAGGCCGAAGATCATGTCTCTCTCTCGAAAACAAGCTGCTTCTATATAAAGTCGTGATTAAGCCCATTTAGACTTACGGCATTGAACTCTGGGGTTGTTTCTGCAAGTCAAATGTCAATATTATCCAACAGTCCAAAATTCTACGAATGCTTGCAAATCCCCGTGGTATGTCAGCAATTTGACATTGCATAATGACCTTAACTTAACAAGGGTAGATGATGAACGCACGGTAAGGAGTAAGAGTCACTTCCTACGACTTCAAGTCTACCCAAATAGTCTTGCCTCCAACCTGCATCAGGACCCCCTCCAAGAAGACTAAAAAAGAAGAAATCTACAAGGAGGAAAGCTCTGATGAATCGGGATAACATTGATGGATGGATTTCCTCTCACGTCTGATCACATTAACTCATAGAACATATATTGTATTTATACTTAGTTCTGATTGTTAATTGCTAGTAAACCAATAAAAAATATTTAATGATACACCTAAGATAGTTTTACTGGTTTTAACATTTTTTGGGAAAAGTATTTGTAACTTGGTTTGACCATGACATTTCCAATATCATGCCTATGTTCGAAAATAAAAGACGGATACAGAAAAATATTCAAAAAATGTAGAAACTTCGACTCAAAGATTACTATATAAGGAATTATATATGTATCCCTATAAAGTTCAGTTGGTCTAACAGACTTTTAACGAAGACTGCAATTCAAATCTAAGAAATGGTCAAAAGTGATGACGGATTTATTTAAAAACTGCTGTTGGTTGATAAAGCTCACTTTCGTCTTAAGGACTTTGTAAATAAACAAAATATTTGATTTGGGGTACCGAAAACCCAAAACTCGTGCATCAGCGTGAGCTGAATTCTCTCAAAGTCACTGTTTCATATACGGTGACTTCAGAAAAAATAATCGGACTTTATATTTTGAGGACAGTAATGAGAATGCCCTGCCAGTTATCGAAAACTCGCTCTCAAAAATGTTAGAAACTGTGATTTGTTCAGCTATTGAGAACTTACCTAACTAATGGGGGTAACAAGATAAAACAGCTGCTCATACAGCATTTTTGACGAAAGAATAATTTCACGCAATTGCAATTTTGAGTGGTCCACATGTTCGCCCGATTTTATGTCTCCTAATTTCTTTCTGTGCAGTTATTTAAAAGATCGTATGTATGCCAATAAACCTAGAAATATTCAACAGCTCAAAATTCGGGACATAGACGAAAACACACTGGCTAGTATAATGCAAAATGTTATCAAGAGAGCCAGTGCTCTGTGAAAAAGAAAACGGAGGTCATTTGCGCAATATAATTTTCAAACTCTAGAAAAACAAACCCCTAATAGGTCAGCTTATTGTACAGAAAAATTAATGGGAATATTAAAAAAGTAGAAAAGTTGTTCCTTGTTCAAATTTTAGCTTGACTTATAATCCACACAGTATTATCAAATGATGTTTTGTCATTAGCGATAGTGTTAAGCTAAATGCATCTTTTTACTCGTTTAATGTCCCTCATAAGTTAATAAATTGAATTGAACATAATTATCATTAGATTTGGCTTTATTGACGTTAATACTGAAAGCATGCGTTTGATCGTTCTCTGCCGTTCTATCAATGTCATCCGAATAGAGGATGTAATTTAATTTTCCCAGCTCAAAACAATCCTTGCCTTTGTATAACCTAAAGCTTCTTTTTTTTTTTGCCAGTTTTACCAAAGTCTTTACTACACTATTAATCTTGAGAAAAAGGATAATAATCATATTAAGACATCATCTTTTTGACTACAAATGCAAAGGCTGCCCTGTTCTACGTTTATAAAACGTAGAAAGTAAATAGGTTAATGACCTTCCAGTTAAAAGCATTTACTGATAAGCATCTCCAGGAAACCATAAACATTTAAAAATACAACAAGGTTTTTGATAAAAATTTATAAAAAAAAGTCAGTGCTGAATATAACTGCAGATATCTAAGAATAACCATCCCATCGGTCAAAGATATATATTACCCCAGGTGTTCCATGTTTTTGCAGGAATAACTAAATAAACTAACTATAAGTTGATCTATTAAAAAGATTTAATCTCTTATCCGATCTAATTCTAAAAGTTTAAAGAAATTTTTGTTATGATTGGTATTAAAATAAAAAATACCTAAGTGCAAGTAATGATTTTGGCCACTCTTATAAGCCATTGCGGAGTCGAGTACGAGCAGTGTTACAGTGCAGACGTTCCTTGGCCTGCCTGATATCAGTGCGATACGCTTGACCCTAAAGCTATCCGTAGATAATATTATGAGGAAATCAAAACTGAACTAGCTAGTCAGGTGCCTGTGACAAAGGTAACACGATTGTACACCAGAGATAGAAAACCTCTACCAGTTTGTGCACTAGAGCTAATCAATAACGAGCAAGCGAAACGTATATATTCACTAAAAGCAATTTTTCACTCCGTAGTTACTGTTGAAGCTAGAAGAAAATCCAAGAATATACCTCAGTGTTACAGATGTCAACAGTATGGCCATACTAAAAATTATTGCAGTCTAAAACCAGTTTGCTTAAAATGTGCTGGTAATCATCTACATTCCGAATGTCAAAAGAGGCCAAACGAACCACCAAAGTGTGCTAACTGTGGAGGCAACCACAGCGCAAACTATCGTGGCTGTTCACACCATATTACACTACTAAAACAACGGACTCGAGCCCAACCTAGAAACTCGTACATCAATAACACACAGACCTTTGCAGATAAGCTTAAAAGCGGACTCGCCCAGAACAACAATATTACCTCCTCATCCACTCCATCAGCATTACCCGACAATCTCATTCAAACTCTCCTTAATCTTATTACGCCGTACCTTAGCCAAATTAAAACGTTCATTATTAGCACTCTCTTACCAATGCTTATCAATGGACCTTAACCAAAGCAAACCAATACAAAGTTTAACCATCCTTAACTGGAATGCAAATGGAATCAACAATCAGCGCTCTCTATTTATTGCCTTTTAGCGAGATACAATGTGGACATCGCCTGCATATCAGAAACGCATCTTGATGAGACCATAAAATTTCGAATCCCAGGTTATCATATCTATCGCAAGGATCGAAACTCCAGAGTAGCAGCTGGTGGCGTAGCGATCATTATTAAAACGAAATATGAACACATTCAACTTCCAGAAATTGTTAACTTAAAATTGAATTTACCTCAATAAGGGTTAAACTCGATGATCAGAGTAGTGTAATAATTGCTTGTGTCTACAGGCAGCCAAACACAAGAATTGCTGAGGAAGATATAAAAGAATTTTTGACACTACTGAATCAGTACTAGTTTTAGGAGATATGAATTCCAAAATACCCTGTGGGGATGCAGAGCCACAAACCCCGAAGGTATTAAACTGGAAAATCTTGCCATAGCAAACACCTTCCAAATTTTGGCACCAGATGATTACACCTATTACCCGTACCGAGAAGACCACCAGCCTGACATACTCGATATTGTTCTCCTGAAAACTTTGGTAAACCTATCTTTCAAAGTGTCATTCCAGAACTAAATTCTGATCATCTCCCAGTACTGGTGTCATTCACCAACACATTAATCATTAAACAATCTACTCCAAAATTAATTAATGGCAAAATCGATTGGAACGTATTTCAAACTCAGCTCAATAGTAAACTCCACTGCCCAACACGATTACTAACAACCAAAGACATTGATGCGGCCGTGGACCACTTTACATCAACAATTCAAGATAGTGCTAAATTAGCTTGTACAACCACTAGATGGACTCATCCGACAAATTACAATTATCCCCAGATACATCATTAACTTAATCAAAACAAAAGCCAGCTTCGGCGTGAATGGCAGAGAAACAGGAACCTCAACTTAAAAATAAATTAAACAACCTAACGCACCAAATTAAAAGAGAACTGGACAGCCTACGAATTAATACATATCAAAACACATAGCAGATTTCAGCCCAGGAGATTGGGGCCTTTGGAAAACAACTAGAAAATTCTAAATCAAAAGAAGAATTGCCAACGCTATCATCTGTATCTGATAATGTCACTTACACTTCCGACTCCGAAAAAGCAGCTGCCTTTGCTGATCATCTTGAAAACACATTCACACCTGCAATTACCTGCACGCCTACTCACAACCACAATCATAAACGATATTGAACGAAGGGTGCCAATTCCAGATGAAATTCAACCAACTTCACCTAACGAACTGAAGGATATTATCGAAAAGCTCCCCGAAAGGAAATCTCCTGGCCACGACTTGATCACCAATACAATTCTTAAACACCTCACATTGATGGCTATAGCTTATCTATGTACTACCTACAATGCCTGCATGAGACTAGGGTACTTTCCAGAGTCCTGGAAACTTGCGCACATTCTAATGTTCAGAAAACCAGGAAAAACAAAAACAAAATAAGCAGTTACAGACCCATAAGTCTGTTAACGTCGTTATCAAAAATTCTTGAAAAATTGCTTACAACCGCTTGCTAGAACACATTGAAAATCTCAACATCTTGCCTAAATTTCAATTTGGCTTTAGAAAAGGCCATTCAACAAGCCATCAACTACAAAGAATCAGCGAGCTTATCGAACTCGGATTTCATAACAAACATTACACTACAGCAGTTTTTCTTGACATAGCACAGGCATTCGACAAGGTGTGGATCGAAGGCCTTAAAAAGATCCTAGACATAGCCATGCCTGTATACCTTAAAGCACTTATTTTCTCCTTTCTAGACAATAGAACCTTTGCAGTTAAAGTTAACACAACACTGTCCGAAACCAAAATGTGTCGAGCAGGAGTCCCACAAGGAAGCATTCTGGGCCCAGTGCTTTTCAACATATTTACTTCTGACCTACCTGAGCTTAATGCAACAATTGCTACCTTTGCGGACGACACTGCCGTATTTACCCAAGCGGACAATCTTATTGAAGCAATTGCGATGCTGCAGAATGCAATTAACAAGTTATCTTCCTGGTACAAACTCTGGAACATCACCATAAACCCCGACAAATGCCAAGCGAAAATCTTCACTTTGCGAAGAATCAATAATCCTCCTTGTTTACGCATTGACAATACCGCAATTTGTTGGAATCCGAATGATGGTGCAATCAAATACCTAGGGGTATATCTCGATACCCGTTTAAGTTGGAAATACCACATAAACCAAAAACTTACCAAAGGATACACTAGATTAAAGCAGCTATACCCGCTCATTAATCGCAAGTCTAGTCTCAAAATTAAATGCACAGTTTTATTGTATAAAACCTTACTACGACCTCTTATATTATACGCACCACCAGTGTGGTGCAATACATCGAAAACACAAAAATTCAACGCTTTCAAAACAAGGTGTTAAGAATTGCTGTAAACGCACCGTGGTATATACGTAACACTCAGCTACACGAAGAGCTAGGCATCCTACCCGTCGATCAGTTTGCTAAAAGACGTGCGGAAAAATTAATCTTAAACTCAAGTGCGTGTAGTGGCGCGGTTCATTATGAACTCTTTAAAACGAACATTCATACCAGGCTTCAACGCAAATTACCCCAGGATATAGTGCTAACAAATCCTATTAACGAATAAGCCAATACCAACAAGTTAAATTATTGTGACCATTATTTTGTCACACAAGTTTTGTTTAGTGTTATATTAACATTTCTATTACCAATGCTATGTATAACAAAAATGTTTGTTGATCTGGCAATATTTTAAATTAAAAAAAATCATTGCAATTTTGCTCAATTTAAAAGTACTTCCTCCAATAAACATATTGAATATGCTATTGATATTACATCTGTGTTTTTGCATTACTTCTAAAAAAATTTGTAAAAAACTTCATTAAACTCGGCTATAAATGTGAGAATACTAGCAAATCTCTTCGGTTTACTTTAGTTTAAAAGACTATAATGCAATGTATAACAATACTGCTAAAGTGTTGTCGGTCTAGCTGTATTTATTTAAGTGTTGAGATATGAGCTATCGTCTGATAATGAGTAATACATAAATAATGAGAAAATATGCATACTCTGATAGGGATGTTTTTAATTCTATATTTTACTAACACCGATCAGAGAAGGATTAATAAAAGTTTACCACATTATCAAAATTACTCTATGGTACCAACAAATTTACTTTTCTACTGTGACCAAAAAAAAGTCTTATCTTCAGCAAGCGATATCATTAAAACCTAGATTACATGTTCTTCATCACTTGTCATAAACCAACCTCTTGTTACGTAAAATCAAATAATTCCTAAGAAAATAATCTACTATGGAAAGGAAGAAATAAAGATTAAACATTGCGAAAGCATTGCCAAATACACCACTCTATAAACTATTAGCTAAGTAAATTAGTTCCTACAAATAAATTCAGTAATCTTATAATACAGAAGTAAATGAGAAGAAAGAAAAGGATGGTGTTACTGATGATGGTACAAATGTATCTTTACCATGTTGAAATATGCTAACCCTTGCTTGTTCAGTACATTCTATTGATGTAATGGTGAACCCAGAAGCTCAGCTTGATTTTTGGATAGATTAAGGTCTCTAACCAAGTTGTTTAACTTGTTTTGTGAGATCATATAGGGTTCATTGACGATACAGGGATTGAAATCATTATCTTTGTCTTAACCTCTTCTTGTTCTAGACATATAATTGAGAAGGAAGAAAGACCGCAGAAGCTCATGCATGATGTTTGAGATAAACGATTAGGTATCTCTAACCATATTTGGTACGCAGAAAGTAACAACCCTTTAAGTGATCCTGCTATTTCCTCCAAATCGTTGGTACAGCAAAGGGCATTTGATGAATGGGAATCTCTAAGCCATGTTTCTAGGTTATCTATTTTTTCGTAGATATAATATACATGCATCATAGAGTACAAAATATTTTGAACGTACACTATAAACACAACTGAACGACAATTACTGAAGTATGCACAATATACAGTTCACATTACTGCAAGAAAGCCAATAATAAGTCGGGACGATGATGTAGTTGCTTTCAACTGTTAACATTTGTTTAATAATACATTGCTGCCAACTTTGTGGGGTAAAACTAGAATTATATTGGGCAGGGCGACAACTTATAAACAGACTGAAAAACCTGCCCCTAAGCACAAATCACCTAATATTCAATACCAAATTTTTGAAAATATCCTCTGATCTTGTGGTGATGGCGAAATAATAAAACTCTAGAAAAATAAAGTAATGCGTATAAACATATTCAATATAGCTCTCTAATGGTCTGCTCAGTCATAGTCAGGAAGTAGAATCATTTCTTACTAATCAAAAAATTAACATTATGTTAATCTCGGAAATCTACGTAACAAATAGAAGCCATACAAAAATGCACAAATAGACCATTTATTTTACCAACACAGAGCGGGAGTTTACGGAGACTCAGCAATTATTATCAAAGAAAGCATACGGCACTACGGTTACCAAATACGAACAACACATACTATAAGTAACTGTTGCAGCAGTGAAAGACAGTAATGAAACAATAATGCTATTAGCAATATACTGTCCTAGATATTTAATGATTAAAAAAAGCTAAAGTCCTTTGGACCCAAATTTATAGCTGGAGGAAACTTTAATGCTGAAAACCAGTGGGGTTTCAGACTTGCAGACTTCAGACCCTTCGTGCAACACAACTTTATCGGACTATGATGAGCAATAATCTCCTACCGCTCTCATCAACGAACCCCAACATATGTATCCATGAATAGAAACAAAATGCCTGTTATAATAGACTTTTGTATCGTAAAAGGTATCTCAAAAAACTTCTCTTTAGACCATATCCCTTTCTGCAAGAGCCGTCTTATTTATTGAGGTTGGCTATCATTCTGGCATAACTCTATCTATCTCTTACCTTGTGTATCAAATTTGCTCTGTTTGGTCCGGACCAACTCCTCAAATTACTCATCCAGAAAGTTTTTCTTGGCCACGACCCCTCTTTCCTTCAATTTTTCCTTCTATGATATATTGGAGCGTTATGTATTTATCGTGGCGCATCACGTGTCCTAAGTACGCCAATTTACGAACTTTCACAGTCGATTCTAATTCCATTTCTTTTCCTAATCGATGGAGAACTTCTTCGTTCGTAATTCTCTGTGTCCAGACAATTCTCAACATTTTCCTATAGGTCCACATCTCAAAGACGTTTTACCATATCCGTCTCGAGTGTCCACTTTTCGCATGCATAAAGGAATGTTGATCATACAAAACACTTTAAAAACCGGAGTCTTAAGCCAGTGTTGAGCGAGCGATTGCAAAGAATTTTCCTACGTATATTAAAAGCTGCTCTTGCTAATTCGATCCTCCTTTTAATCTCAGTACTACTATCTATACGGTAGTTATATTGTCTTATTTGTTTAATTCTATGGTTACTCCTATTAATATTTAAATTAAGATTATCGCTACCTAAAATCATGACCTTTATTTTTTATGTATTAATAGTTAATCCCGTCTTTATATTTTCTTCTATTAGGCAGTTTAATAAGGATTATAAATCTTCTTCGCTCTCAACAATTAAATCTGTGTTGTTAGCATAGCGTATGTTGTTCAATAACAAATAATGGAGACAAGACACATCCTTGTCTCGTTTCTCTGCTGATCTGAACTTCATCGGCTAGCTCACTGTCTACTTTAATTTTGCAGTTCGGTTCTAATAAGGTTCTGCATAATTCTTATATCCTTCCCATGGAGACCGAGCTCCCGTAGAATGTAAATCAATTTGGTGCTGGACTTTGTCGAATGCTTTTTCATAGGCTATATAGCAGAAATGCAGGTCTTGTCGCATATCTAGGCATTTTTTTGCGAAAACTGTTAGACTTAGTAGGGCTTTTCTAGTTCTCATCCGGGCTCCGAAGCCAAACTGTGTGTTGCTTAAGCTGTTTAGATTCATACCACGTTCTAACATTCCATGTTCCTATCCTAATTATTTGTTTGGTCAAGTCAAACCCGGGGATTTTTTGCACCTTCTGGTCACTTAAGACTGCCAGAGACTGAGGGCCGTTTGATTAACTCCGTTTACCATAATGATTGTGCTAGGTACCATTGATTGATATTTTAATGGAATCAATGAGGTGATTTCCCTCTTGCCTTTCTCATCGCAGTAATAGAACCGGGTGAATCTACATGTGATAGCCGCTCCTGACTCTCTGGGATTAAGCTGTGTCGAAGCCCATCTTCTCCACCTTAATCCAGTACTGACTCAACTGCTGCCCGATGCCAGCTAGTTTTGGTCCTCCCCAAATATTTTTATATTATATTATATCTGGTAGGCATTTCCTAATCCGCCACCTAGAGAGGCGCCCGATGGGGGACTAGC
The DNA here is from genome assembly GCA_036346155.1 of Sinelater perroti. Lineage (NCBI taxonomy): Eukaryota > Metazoa > Arthropoda > Insecta > Coleoptera > Elateridae > Sinelater > Sinelater perroti. The sequence goes on from JARFIY010000077.1 coordinate 5,455,723, forward strand.
AACCCCACACAGGTTAGACCATATAACATTCCTTAAAATATCGAATTAGAAGTTTTCGATTAACAATAACACTGACTGGAAGATGTTTTCATGCATTCTAGTAACATACCTAAATGAATGCTTTCCATTAAAAATAGAAAACGATGTAGACACGCAGCTATAGAATACGTCACAACAAGCTCTTAAAGCTTTAGTCCAATTAAGTAAGTCAGAAGAACACAAAACTGTCCCATTTCTGTCGAAGAAAAGATTAAAGCAAAGCGAAGATTAAGGAAGCGTTGGTAAGTTATAAGAGATTCTAGACCAGATAAATTGCAAATGAGCTATCAAACAGTCAAAAAATATGGAATCAAGAGATTTCTAAAAATTGTCTCGGTCATAGATGTAACTTATACATAGTTTTTAAAATTTGTGAAAATATAAAGCATCCTTAAGTTACAAACACTTCAGGAAGCTAGACAGGAGCTAGACAAAGATCTTGGCAATGTTTTTAAACCATTTATAATAAAGATTTGCATATATCAATAATCGATACTCACTACTAAGCAGATCTCCTAATCAACTCTTGTAAGATATCTGAAGTCGACCGGGTAATCAACACCGATTTAAATCCCAAACAAGCTGCGAGTTTCGACTTAATAACAAGAAGAACATTGAAACACCTAGCATATGAAGGCATTAAAATGGTCACCAAAGTCTTTAATGCCATATTAAAAATGGGCTACTTTCCCTCCTAACATTTTTACCGTCCCATAAGTTTCTTATTGCCGAATTTACGTGAGAAGCTTTTCTTAGTCGAGGGTAAGGAATGGTGTTAACATCTAGCCATCTAAATGTCAACCATACCTGCACGTGGTATCCTCTATTGGATAATTAACGAAGCCCTGATCAACGAGCATCGGGAGGTATAACCTGATATCAGTTATCCCAAAGTAACGAGGCCCTTCTCGTTGGGCCAATCACTCACAGAAGGTATTATAATTCAAAGTAATGTTTCGAGTCTCAGACATAGACTGAACAACAGACGACGACAGGCGATAAATAAGATACGATTTGGTACTTGAAACATTGCATCCCTTACAGGAAAAGAAAAGAAAATTATATAAACAAGACCAAGGAAAGGATGGATGGACAATATCGAAGAAAAAACGGGAAAAACCATAGAACAAATCCGAATCCTTTTCAGGAATAGACAAGAATATAAGAATTGGCTTAATACAATACCATAATGGTAAACTGGAAAAAGAAGAAGTAAAGTAAAATAAAGCCTTTCTTAGCCATGTTAAAATCCGCCCTAGAAGAAACGTTCCACCATTGATCAAGCTCAAAATAAAAAGTATGGCTCTGCTGCTCCCTTTTTGTCTCCGAGGTGTTAATTTACAAAATCAAAAATAGTCTAACTCATCCCTTCTGTTTTAGTTTTATCTGAAAGATAGATATTTACTACTGAAAGATTTATAACATGTACCTATTCAATCTGGAGTCCTACAAGAAAACGTCCTTAGCCCTATTTTGTACTTCCTAAACATAGCCAACCTCCAAAAAACTAGAAATCCAAAGATCGCTACTTTAGCCATATCCACATCTACTCAAAATCCTGCCCTGGAATCGCAATTTTTACAAAAACATCTTAACAAACTAGAAAAGTGGTTAATATTATGTTAAATAACGTTTCACTTGACCTAAAAATACCAACCATTCAAGAAAAAATCTCAAATGTCCTAGTCACAAGCTTTCTTATTAGGCCGCGTGTTAAAACCGAAATAGATTGATGCACTCAATTACGCCACCAAATCTAGCGCAGTGCAAATGAATTCATGTAGTCTTAAAATAATATTACAAATTGTAAACAATGTAAATTAAGTTGTAGAGGCTGACCACAGGGTCGGTGTCGTCTAAGTCAATATCTTATATAATGCATCTACTTATTTTCATTCGAGGGCAGATTGTGGAGTCAATAAAAATTTTATTACGGTTTACGCAATTCTTACAGTTCAACATATGTTAGTTTACCAAATTATTTTATATGGATTTTAATGGCCATTTCCCTAACCAAGGACGCTCATGCACTTACACGATAAGCCCTTGCCGCACAATTATTCTAATTTCACATTTTACGAGCAGTTTCAATTCTGGTTCTAAAAATTGAGCAACCGCTTGTGCTTTCATCCGTGTCGCCTTTGTCCGTATCCGAAAGTTTTGCTTTTTTATAAAAATATTGAATTCCCTTGCATTTTCGCTGCTTTTGAAAAACTTAGTACGAAGCAATTATATTAAGAAATTATGTACTTAGAAGTTAATAAAAACAGAACATCAGAAGAGCAGACCAAAATCTTTGTATAAAGAAGATAACAGATTGGACCCCAATAGAAGGGAGAAAGAAAGGAAGATCCCGAAGGTCATTTAGAGATGAAGTAAAGGAAGTAACAAAAAACAGATATGGAGACAAATAAATATACATGAATAATACGGTTGAGAGAAAGTGGTTTCTTGTGCTTGCTTTTGGTGGTACTCGTCTTCGTAGGTTAAAAAGCAATAGACTCTACAAATCATTTAAAAACTAATCAAGACAACCAAATATTTCCAAGAGATTTAATTTAAAACGTTTATATAGTTCACTTTCATTTTTCTTTTACAAAACCATGCGTGCTACATTTTACATCAAGTATAAAATTCAGTAGGCATTTAATACCGTTAAGTCTACATTACAGTAAATCTTCTTTGTCTGTAACGCAACTGATTAAATATTTAAACATAGTGTATTGGTCAATATGTTACACTCTGTAAACTTAACTTAAACATATATCGTCTAATATAGACAAAATGATTGATTCTTTATGTCCACAAACAAATCTACATTTTTAAATTCGAAGTGGATTTAATTTATTCCCCCATGACACTCCTCTCCTCCAAGGTCGTCAGTCTAACGGCTGATTTGTCGCAACTTTCCATGTTTGTCGCTCTAAATCCTTGTTTTTTATTTCTACGTAACTGCCACTGCCCGAGCTTTTTCCGCATCGATGGAGGCTATGTATACTTCTTTATCTTTGTTTAGCATTTTTTCTATTAATACTCTTAGGGCCAGTATGGCTTCTTTCGTACCTGTGTTTCTTTTAAAGCCAAATTAGTCTTTGTTCAGATTTTCTTCTATTCTCTTTTCTATTTTTTTTGAATTATTTATTCCTGAAGTTTTGTTATTTTTAAGGTCTTTGACCGCTTTATTGCATTCCGTTCTTAGGATATATAGATATTCATCTTCTATATTTTGCGTACTCAGCGGTTCATATAATCCTCTGTCGTCTTCGTTGTATAAATCTTCTAGATATTCCTTCCATAGTTTAACTATTTCTTTGTTTTTGGTTAGTATGCTTCCATTATTATCTTCCATGGATTTTTACTTTATTACTCTTGAACATATTTTTGACTTGTCTGTATGCTTTATCAAGTTTACCATTACTTATTTCTTGTTGTATCGTTTCACAGTTGTTCTTTATATATTGTTCTTTGGCTTTTTTGCATTCACGTTGAATTTTATTCCTTAATTCTTTAAATTTACTTTACCCTTGTTCTGTGTCGCTGTTTTCATATTTCCGACGTTTTTCTAACAATTTTATTATGTCATTTGTCATCCATTGTTTCATATGTTGCATTTTCTTTGTACCTAAAACGTTTTTTGTACTTTTTATTATGCCTTGTTCTATTTTATTCTAGCTAATTTCTATGTTATCACTTGGGTTGCTTAATTTATTTACTTCTTCTTTGATGTTCTCTTGTAAAGTCTTAAGTGTTCTTCCATCTTTTAAGTTTTCCAAGTTTCACGCTGTATTTTCTTTACTTTTCAATTTCTTTAGATTGATCCTAGATTTCATTATGACTATATTATGATCACTGTCAATATCTGGTCTTGTGTAGCTTTGTGCATCTTATATTTGGTTTTGAATCTCCATCTAACCATAATATAGTCTATTTGGTAGCGCTTTGTAAGCTGGCATCTTCCAAGTACATCTTCTTCTTTTGTGGTGCTGGAATAATGTTTGTAATTATCAGTTTATATTTAGCACAAAACTCAATTAGGTGTTCTCCGCGCACATTCTTTTTTCCTAATGCATATCCCACTATATTTTGTACTTCTTTCTCCCCGAGTACGGCGTTCTAGTCACCCATTATTATTAGATTTTCGTCTCCTTTCGTGTGTTTAATGAGCTTTTTAATATTTTCATACATTGCTTCTATTTTGTCTTCGTCATGGGCATATATACTTGGATTATTGTTGTGTTTGTAGGGTATGTTTTTAAGCATATCTTCATTAGTCTTTTATGGTACTGTGTGTACTCTATTACTGTTTTCCTAGGTCTTTATTCAAAATTATAACAACTCCTACCGTTCCATCTGACTTGGCTTACCCTGTAACTACCTGACCAAAAGTCTTGTGACGGCCATCTCATTTCACTAATACCTAGTGTTTCTATTTGGTTCGTTTCTATTTCGTAGTTTAAGTTCTCTAGTTTACCACATTTTAGTAGTTTCTTACATTCCAGCACGCGATTTTCATTACATGTTTATTTCTCGCCTTACATTCTTGAGTTGTCCCACCACGGAAATCCAACAAAGGGAGTATTTTACTTCCGGATGCCAATTTAACTTTCGAAGATGTAACATACATATGTACTGCATTAAAAGGGAATATTAATTAATTTGACGAAGTGATTTCCCGTTGGAGAGGCAGGCGTGTAAACAGCCGCTCTCGTGGATGCGGTGTGGGATCGATACCGATGCGGCTCGTAAGGACCAAAAAATGGAGAGGCAGGCGTGTAAATAGCCGCTCTCGTGGTGCGGTGTGGAAACGTAGTACGGCCCGTAGTGGAAGGTCAGCCGATAAGGCCAAAATCGTCCCTTAAACGGCCGCCGCGTTAGCGGATGGGGGCGGCTACCGATATCAACCAATGAATTGCCAAATCGCTCACCTGAATCGGCTTCGGCTTCGGCTTCGTCGGCGATTCCAAGGTGGCCACCTCTGCGTTGCGGATCTGGTATCTGCGGGATGTTGAGACACGACCAAATTGGCCGAGCTGCGATGCGTGAATATTTGCGGGGTGTTGAATATGAATGTATGCGGGTTAAGACACGACCGTAGTGGCCGCGCTGCGGGGCTTGAATGCGAATTTATGCGGACTGAGACACGACCGTAGTGGCCGCGCTGCGGGGCATGAATGCGAATGTATGCGGGGATGCGAAAGCCCATGCTGTTTGTGTGCGACGGCAAAACGTAGCTGATATCAAAGGCTCGCATGCCGCCGCGATATAAAGCGGTTCAAGGGCGAAAAGGCCGCCACACCACCCGTTTCCTTCTTCGTATTCATAGAATTACATTTTCCTAATTCTAGTTCTTTTAGTTATTCCGCTGATATTCGGTCGTCAGAGCCATGTTAGTTCTCTAGCAGAGTGCACCGAATGATCACAATCATCACTCTCACAGTTGAGGTTGACATTTGGTAGTAGTAGTAGTAGATATTGTACTATCCTTACACCCCTAGAGACCGTATATAAAAAATTGCTTTGCTTTTGGTAAAGCTTGTGCAAAATAAAATACTTATAATACATTTTTATATTACACATGCTTGTCTTTACATCATTCACGCTAAAGTCAATCCCAATACTCAATACGGAGTAGAATCAAAATCTCTAGTACTATTTTAAACTACTCGCGGATTATACAAAACGTTTAAGAGAGTGTTGATAATATTCTTTATCATTATTTTAATGATTATAAACTTCATTCTGATATATCTATCTGTAAATAAATTACACCACAAACTCGTTTCAATTTGAAGAGATAAGAGTGCAACGTTAAGAGTAGAAATTTTGTATATAGTAATTTAGCAGGATTGGCCAGTTCGTGTACGTGTCAGAGGCTGAAGAAAGCAAGTTTTTGTGAAAGTGAGTTATACCGGGCAAGGGATACCAAGCTCCATCTACAGAAAAGAGTTTAGTATTAAATACTAAGAGTGAGATAAAAATGTTACGAAGCACTTGCATTAATTAAGAATAAAAACAAAGAAGCTTACCCACATAAATTGCGACACAAAAAGTGGTATGGGTAATAAAAGAAAAAGGTCGGTGCTAAATACATCCCTTAAACCACAAAAGATCTTCCGAAGTAGTAAAACATGGACAACCAACTAAGGAAACAAAAAAAGGAACAATAAAAAATTTTTAGTGAATTCAAAATCAACCTTAAACAAGAAATGCTGAAAATACGAAGGGAAAGTAGGAGTGACGTTAAAGAGATAGAAAATGAGCTAGGAAATATAAAAACTGAAATAAGATGTAACGGCCAGGGAAATTAAGCGTATAATAAAAACTAACAATGATTGATCAAAGAAATAGAAAGTGCCTACAGTAAAATGCTAGAATTTGAAAATAATATAGAAAAAATAAGAATAAATAAAATAATTTAATGACAAAGGGGGTACAAATTAATGCAGATAATGAAGACAAAATCACAGAAGCAATGAAAAATATGTTAGAGAGAAATCTAGAAATACAGACTAAATTTAAAAAAGCACATAAAGTTGGAAAGGAAAGATGCACAACAGAAATGAGGGCTGGTCCAACACAAGTTAAAGGTGTTGGAGAAAAAATCGATTCTCAAAAGAAAAAATATATTTCTAAATGCAGAATTAACGAATATTAAAAGAGAAATGCGAAAATACGTAAGAGGTATAGCAAGAGAGGAAAAGAAAAAATATGCAACTGTAAAAATAGGTTATTATAGAATAGAAATCAATAAAAAAATGAGATAGAGTAAAAGGATCAAAAGCTTATTGAAATAACCAGGAAAAGAAATTGGAATGATGAAGGACTAAATAAAGTAAAACTATGAAACAAAATGGAATAAAGAGGAACATAAGGCCGAATTAAATCAAAACGTAATAAAAAGAGAACAAAAAAAGACAGACTCTCTAGTGTAAAGAGGTGATAAATCACCCACCCTAATACCCCTATCAATAAAACTGAAACGAAGAAGTTAAAGAAGAAAAGCAATGCTATTTTTCTTTTTTAATCGTTTCGTTATTAAATCCCAATACAAGGAAGTACTTAAATTATTTGCGAGCTTTCGGTCTCAAGCTGTTTAATATGTTAAACGTTAGCTGACTGTTTCCGTGAGGAATTTTAAAGCACATCAGTGACCATAGCTCTTAGTAGTGGTCTAATAATTACAATGCATGACCGCCCCTGTCTGGGCAGACCATATAACACCAGTGTCAATGAATCTTTGGTCATGCAAACAAATTCTCGAAACTTCATGCTGTTAAACCTTCCTTCTCTTTTGCTCACTAAACATTTTCATCTAAGTAAAGATTTCTGTATAATCTACCTGAATAGTAAATTTTAAGTATCATTGCATTGTAACATTTATCGGTCATTTACTAAATTTGGCTTAAATAAAAACATGCAGTTAGCTAGCACAAAATACATAAAAAAATTAAAATAAAAGCGTTGGGAATTTTTGGACAAAAGGGAGCTTAGGACCAAAAGTAGCCATAGTGGGAGGAGAAACGACGTAGTATTTCCAAATGTAGTTTTAGCGGGACAGAAGATTTATTAAAATGATCGAAAGTGCGAACTATTGAAACAAGAATGAACGAATCATAAAAAATTTAGTTTTAACAAACCAAATTATGATGAAATTTTACATTTTTTGATGAATAAAGTGCCAGTATATAATTGATGATCTCATTATCAAGTTTATAAAGTATTTAGGGGGGGTAAATATTTTTTATTTTTCTTATTGTTTAAGTTTTTACGCAAGCCGTGTATAACAAAATAAAATCAAATGCCAACTAATCTGCAGTTGCCCTCTGAAATAAAAAAAGCCGTCGCTGACGTTCTCAAAGACTAATGCGCATCTCCTCGCATCCGCCACGGATTATTTATTTATTTATTATCTGCGGTCAAGGCTGCGCGCCTGAGCACAATCCAAATGTTGGCAAATTTCGGCACATTGTTTAATTTGCGAGGCCCGCATTCCAACGCTTTTAGCGCCTGCGAGCCAAGTTCGGTTTTGTAGTCCACGGGCCCCCGGGCATTCAATGAACCGCCGCCGCGTTAAATAAACATCATTTTTACAAGAAACTGATTTGCATCGAATTCTGCAAGCTAACGCATGGATTATGTTAAATATCTTTTTGCTGGACGTTTTATTGCGTGCTTGTTCGTAGACGCAGAACGGTGGCTGCACATTTTTAAAGTTTCTTGTTGATACTACGAAAGAGAACACGAAAGTTTTGGGATATAAAGAATTCTTAAACTTCTTAAATTCTCGACAAATCTCAAACATCCGTAAAAAGGAATCTTATGACTAACGACGTTTTTTAAAATAAGAATAATTCGTTTCTCTGTTAGTAGCAGAACCTGATTAAGGTTGTTGGTATCCTAGGCTAACAATTTTTCACCCGCCTTTCCTCACACAGTTGCATTTTTGCTTTTTCAATTTTCCTTACATATATACAGGGTACGCCAAAAGTATTGAGACACGGAAGATTCCGAATATCTCTCTAAAAAGGAAATGTATACTTTATTTTTCACAAACAATCAACAATCAGTGCCCGTGATCACTTTTCGAGTCTGCCTCCTAGATTCTTGATGACATCACGGAGACGACGGGGGTACACATCCATCACGGCGCGAAGGTAGTTGACGTCGAGCTTATCTCACTCCTCGTGAAGGGATGTCTTGAGGGACTCCAAATTGGGATGGAATGAGCGCAGGCTTTCTCCTCCAAATATTCTCAAACGGCGTAAACGAGGAGGTTGAGGTCAAGGGAGGAGGCAGGCCGAGATAAACTCGGGGAGATTGGCCTAACACCAACAGAGGCTCCGTCTCCAATGGTCCGAGCCGAAGTGCGACTCGCTCCTAGTACTCCTTGTTGACTTTGACGCCGGGATCGGCGAAGAACAGAGGGGTCTTACCGGTAGAGCACACCGCGGCCCAAACCTTTACTTGTTCGGGATGAGCTGCCTTGTGAACGATTCTCCCTTTCTGATCAGTCTCCTCAGTGTCCTTGGCAAGCACAGCTTCTTGTCGGAGAAGATAGTGCAAAGGTGCTCTCCAGACCGCGTGTGGCAAGGAGGGCACGGCATTTCGTGAGGCGTGCCTCACGATTCCGTTCCGATAGGATGATTGTTTTTCTGACACGGTAAGGAAAAAGTTGCATCTTCTCATTGACGATTCTCCTGACTGAAGTTGAAGAGATCTTCAAGTGCTGACTCATCTTCCGAATCGAGCGATGAGGATTTCGACGTATCTACTCTCGGATGATCTTCACCTTCCGCGGAGTAACCGGTCTTCCACTTTTACGATCATTGATGTCAACAGTCTGTTTTTACATTTGGATAATCCGGTAGACAGTTGCTCGACCGATACGTAACAGCTTCGAGATGCCCTTGCACAAGACTTCTTGCATCTTCAGGTTCAAAATCGCTCTACGATGCTTTGTCGCGGTCACCATTGCCTTCAAACACAAAAAAGCACATGAAACTTTGAGGAAACATAGAAAAACAATAAAATAATTAAAGCACTTGAAATGCGCAAGCACGCTAATGGCATGGCGCGGAATGAGTTACTCGATACTTTTGGCGCATCCTGTACATTTTAACATAATGTTTACATACATTCACACATCAACAAATGTACATTTCATCTAAAAGCTTTTATTTAAAAAAACAGTTGTTTTCCTGACTGAAGAATTAAGAAACCTCTGGATTGTCATAAAAAAACTATAGAAATTCGCTTTTAACAAATAAAAGTGCAAGACTCGTGGTTTTTTATTATTTTAACGTTGATCTTAAACAGTTTTTGTTCTCCAATGCAATTAGTAATTGTCATACTTAGAAAAATTCTTAGAATGAGAACAGTATTGGAAAAAACCCATAATTTTAATAATGCTAAGAGTCTTTATGGTTCTAATTGTGTTTTTGGTTTGGTATCTTCTTTGTCAATACTTTTAACAATTCTTAAAAATACTGCTAAATTCACACATCCTTTCGGCAATGTTTTATCTAAATCAGAGACAGAGTTTTACAATAGCTGATTTTCCCTTTGATGTATTCTATAATTTTCATTTTGAGTGATTTGCCGTATAAATCCGAATTTCTTATGTATTCTTGTATAGATTGTTCTTTTTGTACTAAGGTGAGCTTCAGAACATCAATTGCAGCATAACATCACGAAAGATTTGTAATTTTCGTCTTTATTTTACCAAAAGGAATTTTAAATTTCCTCTTTCTCGTAATACCTGTTTTGTAGATTTCAAATTCACACAACAATTTGCTTAGTTTTCTAACCTTAAAAGTAACCTTCGTTTTCAAGAGTCTTTGTGAAAGTTTATAAGGATTATAAAGTACTGCATATAGTAATGACTTTTGTTATGTCTATACTTTTTCCTTGAAGCCCACTTACTACTCGAGACTTTACAAAAACATTATTCCAGAAACATACCATTAATACCATGATGATACTTATAATGGTATATAATAACAATGGTAAGGCTCTAACGCACCGCGTAGAAACACGGCCTGCAGACTGAGACTCATGTATCTGACTTTACTGCCCGGTCGTCGCGCACCAAGTCTGATCCGGGGCGATGTGGTAAGCACCGCGCCTTAGATGACCGCCATTATTACCCCTTGCTCGAGCGAGCGCAGGTACTTAATTATTTTCAATGATCGAATAGGCCACCCGCCAGGCATTAGAGAGCTCTATGAATGGAACGCGCCCCAACCGCTTAGACCGCTCTGGCGATATGATGACCCTTAAGTCTTTTCAACATCACATTCGCTTTATACTGTACGTACTTAACCTGGTCACTATCATGGCGCAATTTGTATAATGCCTGACTGGCATCAGAAGGGGTACTTCATCGGGCTGTGGACAAAATTTTTAAAAATAAGGAGTCTATTTTAGAATGAGACTGCAAAATAGCCCATCTAATAGTAGAAAAATATAAAAGTTACATATTTGTTGTTGTAAAAAAAAATTCAACGGGGTATTTGCTGTTTTCCATAGCTGCAAGAGCTAACTAGTTGTAAAGAGTACTCCGCTCGAGGGATAAATGTTACCAGAGGATTTACTTCTTTTATTCTAGCCTGAAGACCTTTGTAGCACCCAGACATGTTTCTGGCATTGACGGTGCTCTGTTCTCTACAGTTATTTAGCTCATCATTATAGAATTTGCTATATCTTCACCTTAATAGCCATAGTTAGGAACAAACGTCTAAAATCGCCCATTACAAATTCGCGTAGGCAGGACACAGCTAATTTGTGTGCGACACATCTGGCGTTGAGTCTACAATTATGGAATAATACTTAGCATTTACAGTCTCTTGGATAATTTTTGCCCCAACTTGATCTACTAACTGTATAATGAATTTATTGACAGTTGTACTTGATAGGCATCAAAGAACACCTCTTCCTTTATTATCATGTTGATACATGTTTGACCATAAAACCGAAATTTAAAATCAGTTCTACATAGCCAAGAAAGTTGCCATTTCTTACAATGCCTAATATTTCATAGACATAAATTAGCAGTCCACGGGAAGCTAAAAACTCCAACAACTCTTAAGAGAACATTTTTCCAACATTTATAAATTTTGAAATGCGCTCTCTGTGTTCAGAGTTATTGTTTGGGTTGTTTATTACACGGTTCTTTTTTCGATCACAAAACCTCTTAGTTGCCAAAACGCCGTTAATACGTAGAGTTTTCACGACGCACAAAATACTCGCCCGGTTGATCTTGAATAAATTTCGCCTAATGTATTCTCCATTAATTCATTTTTTCATAAAACAACTAACATGCACAAAATCTTCTTCAAATGGTATACTGCATTTCAGTTTTTTAAGTCAAAATCATCGTTTTGTTGAATGCCATTGTATGCCACCAACTCACAAAGTTTATTATTTACGCACCACCATGTCAAGTCATCGAATGATATAATTGGGTCTAACTCTTTGAGCTCCGTGAAGTTAAAGATTCTTGCAGATGTACGAGGTACATTCAAGTTACAACAACTCCAATTTTTTTCTCAGGAATGGGAACAGATAGAAGCATGCGGTTTGTTTCAAAATACGCGCGTACTCTTTGTAAATGCGTGATAGAAATGGCAGCACTGCACGGAACACAAAACTCTAGTGTTTTTGATAGTTAAAATGGCGACGTTTTCATTATAAGAACAGCGTGTAACCATTCGTTTTCTCCATTTGCGTGGTGATAGTGTTATGGATGTGTCTAATGTGCGTTTGTGGGTGCGACAGTTCAAAGAAGGCGGAACGTCGTGCAACAACAAACCAAGACAATCTCGGTCTTGCACCAGCCGGTCTGACGACATAATCAAGCGAATGGAGAAACTTATTTTGAAGGATCGCTAAATGAGTGTGGAACACATCGCCTCCAAAGACAATCGTGCAGGAAGACTTACAAATGCGAAAAGTGTCCTCCAGGTGGGTGCCACAAATGCTGACAACTTTGAACTGATTTTTCATGCTCCCTACTCACCTGCTCTGGCTCCTAGCGACTTTTGGCTGTTTCTAACGATGAAAGACACTGTCCGTGGTCGCATATTCACTAGTCGTGCCGTTATTAAATCGGCGATTTTCCAGTGGTCAAAGAAGACTCCTAAAGAAGCGTTCGCAGCGGACATGGAATCATGGAGTCGACGTTGAGATTACGTCGGGAAGTGACACAAGTTTCACAGTTTTTTGTGATTAGTTTGTGAGAAAAAAATCGGAGGTGTTATAACTTGAATGCACCTCGTATAGCAGCTGTACTACAATTTAGATTAAAAGTCACTGAAATCGATGGTGACGATTGCGATTAAAGTATACTACGTAAGAAAAGGGCGAAAAGGAAAAAAAGTTTTAGAATTTTCTTGATCATGGCATGCTGTTGTTGGTTTTCGTTCATTGTTCATCCTTTATGATAAATAAAAGGTGAATTAAACGACAATTTAATTCAAAACTAAACTTAATTCACAAGAACTTCACTGCTGGACAGTAATTATAAATCACAATACTATTAATGCAACCGGACATGCAACAAAAAGAAGGCAGATGGCAAACCTGCAAAATGCGCGCTTTGTAAAGGAGCACACCCCGCAAATTTCAAAGGATGCGAAGTATATTTAGAAATAATAAACAAAAGATTTCCAACACGAAATGGAATAGCACTAAATCGAGCAAATACACAAAGTGTGTTACCGCCACCACCACCACATTCAGAAATAATGGCTCCACAAAATATACAAACCCCACAAACCAAGCCAAGTGTGCAGTACGCTGATCAAGCAGTTACAAAACAAAACTAATATCCGGAATTTGGCCAACAAAACCCGGATAATAATATTATAACCCTTTTACAACAACAAAATGCGTACCTACTGCAACAAAATATACATCTACAGCAGCAAATAGAAAAACAACAACAATCTTTACTACAACTAACACAAGAAATCAGACAGCTCCGAGAGGAGATGAAGCATGCTCCCAAATCCAAAAAATATTGGCTCAATTATTCAAAATTGCTCTGTGGAACGCTAATGGCATCACGAACCACAAACATGAAGTAGAATTATTCTTAACTTTCAATAAGATCGATGTTTTGCTTATATCGGAATCACACTTAACAACAAATACCAGTTTTAAAATTCCACACTATATAATATACAATGCAGCACACCCGGATACAGAACGACAAGCTAGTGCGGGTGCAGCAATTATCATGAGAAACGGTATAAAACATAATGTGTTAGACAAAATCGAAGAAGCGTGTCTCCAGGCAGCAAGCATTGTTTTAGAAGACTGGCTCGGTCCTATAACCGTATCTGCAGCCTATTGCCCTCCAAACTACCCTGCAGATAAACAAATCTTTATAAATTACTTCACTCAGCTCGGACATAGATTTCTAGCGGGTGGTGACTATAATGCGAAGCATGTCAGCTGGGGATCCAGACTATCAGCCCCCGGGAGAGGTAAAATACTACACGCAGTAATTAACGAACTCCATCTGAACCATCTTTCCTCGTATAAACCAACATATTGGCCGACGGACCCCAACAAACTACCAGATTGCCTGGACTTCTTTGTCACTAAAGGGTTTACTCCAGGATCCCTAGATATTGAACCAAGTGATGACTTAGCATCTGATCACTATCCAGTGGTTGCAACCATCTATTCAGGTATAAAGAAAAGAGCAGAAGATACAACTTTACAACCGTAAAACAGATTGGGGTTACTTAAAGAACTAATTAACGACAAAACAAACCTAAGAGTCTCGCTCAAAACAACAGAAGAGTTGGAAACAGAAGTACAAAACTTTACCTCTCTAATACAAGAATCTACATGGGAAGCAACACCGGTGCAAAATAAATCTAAATCAAAAACAGTTGATTGTCCAATACACACCGCCAAAAATACTAGAAAAAGACGACTTCGACAGATTTGGCAATTATCAAGACATCCACAAGATAAAACAAATTTTAATCGTGCTGCAAGACAATTGAAGGAGTTGTTAAAAGAACTCAAGAACAGATCATTCCAAGAATACTTGGAAAGGCTAACACCAACAGTTGACACTGAATATGCTCTGTGGAAAGCAACAAAAATTAAAACAACCAAGAGAACATATACCACCCATCAGAATACCAAACAACGGCTGGGCGAAAACAGACAAGAAAAAGGCTGAAACTTTTGCCGGGTATCTAGAAAACGTATTTAAACCATTACCAAAGATTGACAATGTCGATGATAACGAAATTCAAAGATTCCTAGAAGAGCCTGAACAACATAGCGAACCTGTACCTTTAGCAACACGAAAAGAAGTAAAGGATGTAATTCTGCACGATCTGAATCCTAAGAAGGCCCCCGGTTACGACTCGATAACGGGTAAATTAATTAAGGAACTTCCTCGCAAGGGTATAATTATGCTAACACAGCTCATAACCGCTGTTTTCAGACTACAACATTTCCCAGCCCAATGGAAGACAGCAGAAATAATATTAATTAAAAAACCCGGCAAACCACCACAGGAGCCTTCATCTTATAGGCCGATTAGTTTGTTGCTAGTCTTATCTAAAATTGTTGAAAAGCTGTTAGCCAAGAGGTTAAATAAGATAGTCGCAGAGAGAAACCTGATACCTGATCACCAATTCGGGTTTAGACAGCAACATTCTACAATTGAACAGGTGCATCGTGTAGTTGATACCATTAATAAGACGTTTGAAAATAAAAATTATTGCGCCGCAGTATTCTTGGACATTAGCCAGGCTTTCGATCGGGTATGGCACCAGGGACTTCTCTATAAGCTCAGAAAGATACTTCAGGAAAAATTCTACATCCTCCTTAAATCATATCTAACTGAGAGGTACTTCCGAGTGAGATATGAAAGTGAAATAACAACACTGCACCCAATAACGTCTGGCGTGCCACAAGGTAGTATACTGGGTCCTTTATTGTACCTCTTATTCACTGCTGATCTTCCAACCAATAACGAAGCGCTCACAACCACATTCGCAGACGATACTGCCATATTAGCTGTACATAAAAGTCCAATTGAAGCAAGCAACATACTACAAAACAGTATTAATGAAATCCATAAATGGAGCCAGAAGTGAAGGATTAAAATAAACGAGGCTAAGTCCAACCACATTGTCTGCCGAGGCGATTCACCACAAGTAATTATACGAAATCAGTTTATACCTACCACAGACAGTGTAAAATACCTCGGTATACACTTAGACAAGGGATTGACCTGGCGTACACATATTTGGAAAAAACGCAAACAACTAGGTACTAAATTCTGAAACCATTATTGGCTGCTGGGACGACAGTCTCAACTTACACTTCAAAACAAATTACTTGCATACAATGTCATCTTCAGGCCAGTATGGACATATGGGCTACAGCTTTGGGGAACAACATCGAAATCGAACATCGCCATCATCGAGAGATTCCAGTCTAAAGTGCTGCGTGCTCTTGTAGACGCCCCATGGTTTGTAACAAATAAAGACATCTACAATGATCTGCAAGTGCTGACAGAAAATGAAACGATTGTGCAGTGCAGTGTTAAATACATTCAACGATTGGAAAACCATCCAAATGTACTGGCAGTAAATTTGCTTGATAACAGTGAACAGACAAAGAGACTTAAGCGTAAAACGCCACTCGATTTAGTTCATGACCGATAAATATCCTATTTTAGAGTTTAGTTAAGTTTACAAACAAATTTACATTAATTTTCATATAGAGATTATTGTTCATTGGAGCATATCTCTATTCAAGTTAATGTTGTCAATCCACATAAATGCTTATTGTTAATTTTGTAACAGATTGCATAATAAACAAAAAAAATTAATGCAACAATCAACGGTTACTATAACAACACTAATTTATTTGCACCACTGTTGTTCGCCGTATAACTTCTCCTATTCGAGTGTCAAGATTGCCCCTTTACTCCGCTTTATATAACATATAACGCGCGATTCTAGAACGAATCAGAATATTTTGTAATTTGAACTCAAAAGCACCGCTAGAAATGGCGCGGACGGTGATCGACCATTCTAGAAAGTTCCTGAATATGTTATTTCTGATATGCTATTTCTGTCATAATAAAAATTTATTAGACGTCGTTGAATGATGAATGTACGATTTCAAAGTTTAATAGTTATGACCCATTCAAAGTTTTTCTGATTAAGCTCACTTTTTCGTTCACCCAACCCAAAATTTTTGCGTCCTCCCAAATCCTGGCGCCCTAAGTCTCAGGTTGCTCCATCTGTGAGTTAATCAGGCCCTGAGAAGAGGTGAGAGTCTTTACCCACGTCAACTCATAGACATCATAGTACTGGTCAAAATTAAATTAGACACAATTAATTCTTATTTAAATAAGTGGGTGTTGCTCAAACAAAATAGAACTAAAATCTTTAAATCTATAAAGCAATAAAAAAGTGTAGGTAATCTAAAAATGTATTTTAAAAAATATTTTGCTAATTGAATTAAAAATAAAACTGAACTTTCGACGCCTATCTAGTTTTAAGTCCACCCTTGACATTCGGTTCCTAAGGACATTAAACTTGAGTTTCGAATGATACGAGTGATAATTGCTATCTCTGGTCATGAGATCAGCAATTATCTTTATTTAATATTTTATTCCTACGGTATTAGCAAATAGTTTATAAGCAGTAAATGTTTTTCAACCGACCTAATAATTTATTCTGCCTGGTTCAAGTAAGTCAACAATAATTAATTAATCAACGTATATTTCATATATTGTAATAAATGTACCCATTGTCTAATTAAGTAACACAACTTGTTGCATTTTCATTCTCGTAGCCCGTTACATTTGAGCCTCAGACCTCCGTAACTCTGTCGAACACACATGCCCTAATCTTCGAAATAGCGAGTCCCAAAGAGTGACGAACAGGAAACTAAACAAAAGTCTTAAAAGAAATCTAGGGTAAGTAAAAAATTAATACTGGGTAGGAAGAATAACAAGCTGCAGATATGATCAGTATGTCACAGTTATGAAAGACATATAAACATTAAAACCTCTAAGGCACCTCAACCAACGGTTATTTTTATAACATAAATTTAAAATGTTAGTCTGCCAACAGCACTTCTAAATACAAAAAATTGTAGACAACTGTATTTTCTAAACTCTTGAAAAGAAGCAAGTCAGACATTTGGTTTTTTTATTTTAATTAAGGGTAACAACATCAAGCACCCTACTGTAATAATTATGATGCATGTTCTAAAAAGAAACTCAGATCACTTACCTCCACCGATCGCCAAATTATAAAAAAACATTCATGAATACCTGAACCTCTCTTTAGGAACAACAAATTAGTCTCAAATGAAGGCCACAAGATGCCACCTAGCCAAGAAGAAGTAATCAACAAGACTAAATGGAGAATTCTTCATATTCCCTTATTCTGTGACATTGAAAATTACTCGAAGAAACAAAGATAACTAAAAAACCTTGGCCAAACATTACTTGGCAAGACCTCTCTCGGTTGTTATAAAAAACATATCTTCTTCCTTAAGTAAGAGACATATATAAGAAGAACTCGATTCTTACTATTTACCGATCATACCAATTATGAGACTTTTAAACCTATGACATAGTACGCATTGCTACTTACAATAATCGAGAACACATAAGAAATATTTAAAGTTATTAAAATTCACCACTCAATAGTTATCGTGGAGCCACAAAAAGTTAATAGTAAAACTTCCCAGCAGCCACAATGCGTAAGATGCGAATGTATCACGTTGGTGCAAAAATAAATACGTTTTTTTGTTGAAACTTTGTTGTTTAATTTTGGGAAAAACTTTTATTTAACTATATTTATATAACATACCATTTTAAAGAGCAAAGTTTGTTCTACTTATTTATGTAATTCGTTTTATTATAACTTTTGGTTTTGGTGTTTTAGGCTGTCGAAATAATGAGGGAAAGAAGGACTTCAAATTAATGCGTAAAGCAGCAGAAATTTCTCGCAATATTAACCAAGCATTTGGCCAGAGGACCATCAGTGAAAATACAACGCGAGAGATTTCAAACGAACTTAACAGTGACTCTTCAACAGTTGGTCGACATTTGAACCGAATGAGAAGACAAATGGGTGCCTCACGATCTAAACGAAAATAAAAAACTTTGACGTTACAAAGTCTGTTCTGCGCTTCTTTTTGGCAACAAAAATAATCCATCTTGATCGCATTGTGAATTAGATCCCATACGACAACCGACGGCGTTCAGCGCAGTGGCTGGACAGAAATAAAGCACCAAAGCACTTCCCCAAATCGAAGCAGCATGAAAAGAAGGTAATGGTTACTGTTTGGTAGTCGACACGTGGAGTCCTTCACTACAATTTCTTAAACCCTAGCGAAACCATCACAAGTATTACTAGACTTTGCCAACAAGATTAATTAATTGATTAGTCAACTGGAACCACCATAGTAAAAGGCACCAAAACCACACGAACTAAGAAATCTAGATTTTATTGAAGACAGCCACACTGATATTACGTCATTTTTGAATGTATGTGCAATTCAACGAATAGTGAGTTCTGATTTAACAGTTCAATGGAATCATATCAGTTCACATTTATAGCGATATGTGCAAACCAATCACCAGCTAAAGTCAATTTTATGTATGTATCTATGTACCAAAGAACAAACCCCTAATAGTTTTTTAAGTGCATTTAACAGAGCAACAAGCATTGTATATGTTTACAAAGAACTAGGAGCAGTGCAAACTATCTTAACAGTTACTCTTATGTAATAAGGTTTCAAGAAACCATTCTCAAATAAAATTATTTTGATTCTCTGAACAGCTTGGAAATAAGTCAAAATATATAACGAAAAAATATAAAATAATAATCGGTAGGTGTGAGTATTCTTAACTTTATTGGTTCATCATCGAGAATAATTAAGTTACAAGTTAATTCTTTTATAATAAGGATCGTTGTAACATCCTAAAATATAACACCACAAAAATGACAAACGCTTTTCTTTGAAAAAATAACTGAATGGGGATAATAAAATCCTAGAATACAATATAAAAGTTAGATGATACATGGCCGAAAAGCTGTTTCTTTGCCTCATTAGAGCAGAATTGCCGAATCTTAAGGAGCGATACCTTAACATTGAGAGGCTTAGAGCAGTTTACTGTGTAGTTCGTGAGAGCGTCACCTGTTGTATAAACATTTACGAAGTATGAGAAAATGTTTTATAAGAAACATTAAACTCTAGAGTCTTCTGTACATACTAAATAATTTTTATTTTTATCTTACTTATGGCGGCTAGTTAAGTAGTAAATTCTTTTTTAAAGAATATTTTTCTGCTTCATCAACGTAACGTAAAACATTTTAACTGAAATTTTTTTCTTTAACAACATAAGTGGCTCTGTGACGTTCTATATTTACACAGAGAGCAATGTTAAATCAGTTGTCAGTCAACCGCCGAGCAGGATGGATACGATCCAAGTAGAATAGTGTTCGTATATCAAAATAGTTGTTCTCAGTAGTAGAAGTGCCAGATAATGCCACAGAAAGTTGGTAGAAGCTGTCGAGAATAATATTCTTCCATCCCGAATAGTCGCGAGGTGAGTAAGAGGGTTTCAGCGAAGACACGAAGCAACCAGCGACCGGCAACAAATAGGACGACCTGTGAGTGTGTGGAATAACGTGTCATGTGCAGCAATCGATCGCCTCTCTCTCTTTATTCCCTTATCCTATGTCAAGTGGTGTCGGGTCTCCTCAAACGTCTGCGAGAGGACGCTCTATCCTGGGTTGTCTCCTTTGGCACTTGGGCTTCCTCTAGGTCTTTAGTGATTTTTGACCACCAAGTCATAGGTGGGCGGCCTCTTTTCTTATTCTTCTCGAGTATGTTTAGGGCAACTCCAATTACGTGGTCATTTTTGCGTCTCATCACATGTCCGTACCAGCGAAGACGGCGTTCAGTCAATTTTTCGACAATGGGGCTCTAATATGGTCGTTACAGATTTTATCTATTCTCGTTACGCCTCCCGCCCATCTCAGCATCTTCATTTCGTTAGTGCCCAGCACTCGCTATCACACAGCACAGCAGGTCTAACTGCCGTTTTATATACCTTTCCCTTTAGTTTTATAGGCATCCGTGAGTCACACAAGACACCAGTGAGAGTTCTCCCATTCAACCAGGCAATATTTATTCTATGGGCCACATCTACGTTAGCAACTTGAGTCAATATGCAGCCTAGGTATTTGAACGTAGGGACTTTTGGCACAGGTATTTGGTCTATAAAAAATACATTGATTATAGGGAACGTGATTCCGCTACAGCATCACTCTAGATATTCGGTTTTATTTCTGCTTACTCGTAAGCTAAATTTTTCAAGCGCAGCCACCCAGGTATTTAGTGTACTATATCATCAGCATATAATATTCACCATGGGAGTGAACCCTGAAAGTCCCTGGTAAGATAGTCTATCGACAGGTTAAAGAGAAGTGGGCCCAGGGCCGAACCCTAGTGAACTCCCACCTTCGCTTTAAATGTATCACTCATACTTATCAGGATCGTGATTCTAGTACATGTGTCTCTGTACTTATCTTGTATTAGGTTAACACAATGTTCTAAAATAAATTTAGCACGCAATGCTCCCCACACTAGTTCCCGGGAGACGCAATCGAATGCTTTTTTCAGATCAATAAAAGCCATGTGAAGATCTTGTTGGTTTATGCGATGTTTTTCCATCAGGATTCTAATAGCCTGGATATGATGGTAGAGCGCGATGCCGCAAATTCGAACTGATTTGGGAATATATCCAAGAGAGCCTTCAGCCGCTTCTTAATAATTCGCTCCCAAAGTTTGAGTGTATGGGAGGTCAATTCTGTGCCTTTGTAGTTCCCGCAATGAGCAACATCTCCCTTGGTTTTATAAAACGGCACTAAAATGCATTTTCCACGAATTTGGAATTCTTTTTGTTTCAAGAACAGTGTTAAAAGTTGAATAAGCCATTCCACTGCTACTGGGTCTAGAGTTTTTCATAGCTCGAATGAGATTTTATCAGGACCCATTGCTTTATGGTTCTTCATCTTTATTAGGGCGACCAAAGAGTTTTTTTTTAATGCCGATGATGTTCTTAACTTCATCACTCCACCATGAAGAATCTTTGTCATTTGAGTGTCCATCTTTAGTTACACCCAAAATGTTCTTTGCTGCCTCTTTGGCGTGCTTCCTTAGACCAGATATGATTTGCGTTAGCAGATGTTTTATCTAGGTTACTTTTTATGTAGCTTCTTAAGGTGTTTATCAAAATCTCCCCTATTGCACCACCCAATTTATTTTTTTTAATAGCCGTTATCCTTTCACAGCAATTTTGATAGGTTTGGGCAATTTGTAAACAACAACGAGAAGTCTATGCTGTGACGGGTATGACTTTGCAGTCCTTAAATTTGCCCTTAATTGCTTGATCTGGGAGCACAAAATCTATTTGGGATTTATTGCCCGCACAACTATAGGTAGCAAGATGATCAGGTTTCATTTTGAAAATTTTGTTGTATCTGTTCTAGCTACATGTTGGTTAAGGTCTCCTGCAATTATTTTAGTCTCACCAGGTGGTACTGTGAGAAGAAGATTATCCAAATCGTCCCAAAACTCCTCCTTTTCCTCATTTAAGCATCCAGTTTGAAAAGCATAAGCAGTTAGGATATTTTACTTGTCCATTGCGAGCTTAACAGCCATGAGGCGATCACTGGTTCTAGTAATGTTTATAACTCTGGTTTTGTAGTTGCTATCTAAGATTATGCGCACCTCATTGCGCTTAGTGGTCGTTCCGTGGTATATTAGCTGCTATCCTTTGTCCAAATCTTTGGATTTAGAGCCTCGCCATTTTGTTATTTGGATAGAGCATATTTGGATGTTACGTAGCTTAAGGATGTTACTAAGCTCCTGACCTCTGCCTGTCAAGGATCCCAAGTTCCAAGTAGCTAGTCTTAACCTATCCTGCAAACATGTGTTCTTGTCCAGGTGCTCGTCGCTTCGGGGGACGCCCTAGCATTTATGCAAATTCTTTTACTTTGCTTATTCATGTTTAGAGGAGAAGAATTGTTGGCTATATAGCTTGCCACCTGGAGCCAAGGTTGTCATCCTTTTGGAGGATGTGTGTGCTGCTGTTGACTTAATATGAATTCTTCCGCCGCCATCTCTTTTGCACGATCCAACTTAAACGGGCAGCTCTGTCTGCAGCCTCTATAACCACATTATGGTGAGCCCACAGTAAGGGTTTTATAACAGAGTAACCTTCTCCGGTCTCTTTGGTCTGCGGGAGCTATTTTATTTCGCTCCTACCATCCGCCACCTGGGGACATGTTCTCTAGGGTTAAGGCTCCCCCAAGAAAGTAATCGATAACCTGATAAAGACCATTAGAAGGTAGACGCTGCTTGAATTAGAGAGAGAAAATAGTATCAAGAAATGCACCATCCACAGGACTTTGTGGAACGATCTTCACCTGTGTAAAATTAAGTGGGTACCACATGCATTCACGAACGTTTCAAAGTGAATTTAATATACAACAAGCTGCAACCACTTAGCGCATTGGCAGCAGGAAAGAAATCTCTTCCTTTCAAGACTCATCGCCATCAATAAATTTTGGGACCAGGCGTATGAACTAGAGCTTAAACATCAGTCTGCAGAGTAGCGCTATGCAGGATCACCAAGAAAGCAAAAGTTCCGTCAGAATCCTTCTTCCGTGAAGTTGATGGTAATTGTCGCATATGACGCCAGAAGAGTGATGGTGTGCCAGTTCGTTCCACATGTCAGAACAGTGGCAGCAGCTTACTACAAGAACTTTCTACTAAGACAAGTATACAGTGTCATTAGGAAGAAACGTCCTGATCTTTTGGATAGTGCGATTATTTCCACGACAATACCAGACCGCATACAGCAGAATATGTAGGGCAGCTACCCCGGCGGTGGAGATGTCAAGTATCGGAGTATCCACCATACTCTTCCGGTCTTTCTCCGTGTGATTTTGACTTGATACGAAAAGTAAAGGAACCGTTACGTGTTAAACGTGCAATCACAGATGACCAAATTCACACATGGGGAGGAACATGGTAAAACCGATGGTATTTGGCATCTCTCACATTGTTAGCAGCGTGTTGTGAAAGTAAGAGGGGGCTACTTTAAGGGCCTTTATAACGGATATTTGTATAATTATTCTGTAACGTAAAACCTGTAATTCTATGTAAACTACCTTAATAAACAAGAGAAACACAATGTAGGCATGTTATTAAATGCCCGTGCATTTTGTCCATTCCTTGTCTTTCCATTTACATATTCAAATTTTCCACTCGCGCTCGTATTTTTGCAAAAAAATAGTTGCCATGACTTATGCTCCAACCGCCGTATTTGATTAATCAATGCAAACAAAGAATTGTAACATTTTTACCGCTAGCCACTTGTGACGTGCATTCACATTCAGCTACACTTTTGCGTCTTATTGTAAGTTCCAAAACTTAAATAGCTACTTGACGTGCTTCGAACTGGTTTTCTATGAACACTTCCAGTAACAATGCGAAAGCAATACGAAATAATATCCCGTATTATGTCATTGCTATTTCACAGCCAATTAAGGAATATTCTTAACATAAAGCATATTTTTGTAGAAATTCTCCCCATCATTTTTGCGTTTGACGTCACCCTCTTACGTTAAATATTTACATAATTATACTTGATTATCCATTTATTAGTAAATAATAGCAAAAACCTTGAACTAACAAATTGCTGTAAATGACTGTAATTATTTAGGTAAAATAATGTTACCAATTTTTTTTGTTTGTAAGCAATACTGCGCTTTGATTACGCCATTATTCCCACAAATATGCCAGCTCAATTACGTTTTGATAGACGCATGTAGTTTTTAAGTTATAGACATAACTGGTTTTTTGATTTTTATCTGTCGAAATTAGTTATTGTTCTTCGTAAGCCCAATTTTAACATTGTAAACAATGACGCGTTCTCACACATTTTCAAATTTATGTTGCGTATATTTATGCACGGCGTTTAAACAAAAGTCTTTTTTGTTATTTTGATTTACCGTCAAATTGAACTTTAGATTATACAATAACAAAGGGCACTTCAACTATAATTATCGCGATAATTCCAACAAGAATATAATAATGAAGAATGATAACATTTATAAAATTATTTGATTATTGTGGAAAGGTTATCAATATTACCAACAATATTTTGCAACTGAAAAGAGCGGAGTAATGCTATCTCTCATGAGCAAAACTACATATCTTGTTTTACAAAACAATGAACAAAAACTTATTACTTTAGTTTTATATTTAAACATCTACTTTACAAGGTGCGTTCAAATTATAACACCTCCGAATTTTTTTCTCGTAACTGAGAACAAATAGAAACATGCCATTTGTTTCAAAATACTCTTTGTCAATACGTGACAGAGATGGCAGTACTGCACGGCACACAAGACTAGAGGCAGGGGCGAGAGTGAGGACTGTTTTTGATACTTAAAAATTGCAACGTTTTCATTACAAGAACAGCGTGTAATCATTCGTTTTCTTCATTTGCGTGGTATGACACCGACTAAAATTCATCGCCAGTTGAATGAGACATGTGGTGATGGTGTTATGAATATGTCTAATGTGCGTTTGTGGGTGCGACAGTTCAAAGAAGGCAGAATATCGTGTGACAACAAACCAAGATAATCTCAGCCTCGCACCAGCCGGTCTGACGACATGATCAAGCAAGTAGAGAAACTTGTTTTGGAAGATTGCCCAATGAGTGTGAAACACATCTCCTCCAAAGTTGGTATTTCCGTGGAATCTGTGCACACAATCCTGCATGAAGACCTGAAAATGCGAAAAGTGTCCTCCAGATGGGTGTCACGAAAGTTGACAACTTTGAAGTGATTTATCATGCTCCCTACTCGCCTGAACTGGCTCCTAGTGACTTTTGGCTGTTTCCAACTATGAAAAACACTGTCCGTGGTCGCAAATTCACTAGTCGTGCCGCTATTGCATCAGCGATTTTTCAGTGGTCAAAAAGGACTCCTAAAGAGGCCATGGAATCACGGCGTCGACGTTGTAAAAAATGTTTACGGCTGCAGGGAGACTACGTCGATAAGTGACACAAGTTTCACAGTTTTCGTTGATTAGTTTGTGAGAAAAAAATCGAAAGTGTTATATCTTGAATCGTACTACTGCGAGAGTTGCTAATTTTATTTTTAGACTAACTATGTCTATGAATATTGTATGCTAGTGTTAACATAAAAATAAGTGATCTGGAATAACAAATTTGTTAATAAATTATAAATTTCAGTGTACCTAACATTTCCGAATTGTATTCTTTTGCAATTGGAGCATAGCATGAGCTCTCAAAAACGTTTGGATGAGATGAAGAAGATGATTAGGGACGACACATGTTTATTAGGTGCTGTAAAGCATGCTTAAAGAAATTTTACTGTGATCCTAAATCTTCCAGATATCATGGCCCGGTTCTACTATTGACAAGAACTGAGATTGTAAGAGACGTGTTAAAGGAAGATTGTCACGTCACCGATAAGGTTTGAACATTACTACTAAAGGTAGCCCACCAAAAGATACTTTTAGCGTCTTAGGCTGACGTATTTTCACCTGCCTTTCCTCAAATTTTTGCAAGGTGCGAACGTATAAATTTTTAATTGGATTGGCTTTTTTTCTGGATTGGAAACGTGGAACAATTTAACTTAGCGCCCCTTCATAATGGACGTAAGCATAAGAAGTACGTAACACGTAAAGTTGAATCAGTGCAAAGTTTATGCACTCGTTCATAATGCACTTCTGTAATTTTTACGTTTCACGTTCAAACATAAAAAATACCTGAAGTTGAAATCAGTTCATCTTCACATATTTTTTACGTTCATTTGCAGTAATTTTTAATTTTTTCCTAAATTAATGTTGGCAGCAGTAAAAGAATGTTTGTTTTGATTCTGAAATTGCATAACCTAACTTTAGTATTGTCGACATTTTGGCTTCGTTTCTACAGCGGATAGGGAACTATTAATTAAGTTAGTAAATATGCATCTGTTCCTACACCATAAAAGGGATAACAGGTACAAAGGCAACATAATTATGCAAAATGCATGGAAGGACATTGCTGCCGCTACTGTGTTTAGGCATGGGCAACTTTCAAATGTTTATATAAGGCTTACCTGCATTATGTGTATTTCTTATGAGCGACTTATGCTTATGACCATTATGAATGGGCATTTATAATAGAAATTTCGCTAGGCGGAAGCAAACCAAATGGCCGTGGCAGACGCACTTTTTGCATTTAGTAATCCAGCGGTAGCCCGGCCATTCGACAAGAGCGAAAGCAGCTCTGACGTGCGTGCACAAACCTTGTCGTGTAAATTAAGCCCTTGTTTACTTTCCGCTCAAATGTATAGGCTGTTTTTGTTTACTACGCACGGACCTCCTCGTGTAAAGCAAGAGCCTCGAATCACGCCATATTTTATTGTTTACTTTCTGTTCAAATACATAGATAGAAGATGTGAGTGAGTCATGCTTAAATGAATCTTTTTCTCCCGCTCCCAATATAACAACATTAGAACTGCATCGAAGCTCATAGCGCTGGTGTGTAAGTTGATTTGATATGGGTATTTATCCTTTTATAACCCTTTGTCAGTAGTAGTAGTAAATTAACTGGAAGTTTTTATTGTCATTTCAAATCGAATCTTCATTAGGGACAAATACTAAAGTACCCGATATTCTGCCCAATTCAACAAATTGCAATACCAGAACTAATTTCAGATCATCTCTCTGTACTCATAACGTTTGCAACCATTACACCATCCTTTAGACCCTCACCTCCACGTCAACTGGGAACTTCTTCAGAAGAACTTAGACTCGCAAATTAAAAATCGTACCCAAATAAACTGTACCAAACAAATTCATACGGAAATTCTAACTTTCACAGGTGCCGTAAAAAAACTCTGTAGAAAATGCAACTAAAGCTAAATAATTGAAAACCCAAATATTCCACTAAGTTACATACCAGATATAATCAAGCAAAAGAGCCAAACACGTAGACAATGACAAATAACTGAAAACTGTCGCATTAAAAATCAACTAAACAAACTAACACATCAAATTAAACGAGAAATGGGCAAATTTAGAAAATTCACTTACAGAAAAAATGTTGAACATATAGAACCAAATAGTACCAATCTGTGGTAAATTACCAGACTACAAGAAATAATACCAACAATTAAAACCACTAATGCTACGTACACATCTGATGAAGACAAATGTAACTTGTTCTCTGAACACCTTGGAACTACATTTATGCCCACTATTAATAAAAATAAACTTCATACGACACAAACGGTCTTATACATAAAAAATCACATGCCAATCCTAACCGACTTTGACAAACCCGCATCGCCATTTGAAGTAAAAGATTATATACGCTCATGGTCCGTTAAGAAAGCGCCAGGACATGGTCTAATACCCAACGTGATTCTGAAAAACCTAACCAAAAAGGCAATAGCCTAATTGGTCATGCTTTGCAATGCCTGCGAAGAATGGGTTATCTTTCTCCAACCTGGAAGCATACACTCATTCTAATGTTCCTTAAACCTGGGAAAAATAAATCTAATTGTGACTCCTACCGCCCTATAAGCCTTCTTCTTACCATATCCAAACTATTAAAACAAATTATTCTCAAGCGTGGATGCAGTATTGGATGAACATTAGATAATCCCAGCTACAGTTTGAATTATGACAAGGACATTCGGCTGTTCAACCACTACAGTGTCCGAGTACATATCGGACGTCATTGATGTGAAGGACAGACGATAGGGTTTTGTTTACATTTAATGACCATTCGATGAGATGTCTTCAGATCCGATCACATACACTGTTCCCGAACGGGTGTTTATTGTCTCGGCGTATTACTCAAATGGTAAATCGCCCACTATGGCTCTCAGAAAATTCCGAGCAGAGTTCGATCGGAACACAAAACTGACTCTGAAGACGACAACAATGTAAGTAAACAAAAATTAATTTCTCCCAAAATTTTCTAATCGATTATTTTTAAGGTTAATTGAAAAGTTTGAGCGAACCGGTAGTGTTCTCGACAACAACGACTCCAGAACTGGCCGACCAGTGACTGTTACCACACCTGAAAATGTGGAAAAAGTTAGGGAACACTTTGAGCAGTACCCAACAACCTCAACCAGAAAAGCGCCCCAACAACTGGCAAACACATCAGAACCGCTGCAAATTAGCCGAACATCAGTGCAAAACATACTCAAAAAGTTGAATACGTTTCCTTACAAGATACAAGTTCAACAACCACTCACTCAAGTGAATGTTGACCGGAGATTCGAGTTCGCCAATCACGCTTTGGCCTTAAAAGATGACAACACTTTGGACTCAAACACATCCATTTCACAGACGAGGCTTACTTTCACCTGGATGGCTATGTGAATAAGCAAAATTACCGATACTGGGGCATACAAAATCCACACCTGGCTGTAGTCAAGAGTCTTCACCCCCCAAAAAGTCAGTGTTTGGGCAGCCATATCATGGCGGGGCATTATTGGATCGTTTTTTCTCTCCAAATATGTAGATGAAAATGTCTACCGAGACCAAGTTCTCATTCCGTTTTTCGAAGGGCCGAAGAAAAAGAAAATGATTAACCAATACTGGTTCCAACAAGATGGCGCGACACCACACCGAACACAAGGTTTTAAAAATTATCATGGTTTAAATTTTGATTTAATCTTCATGATGTCTCAGGAAATTTGGATATGATCGCTGAAAAATTCGGTGTGCGAATTATCGGTATGGATGCGGAGAAGAAAACCGGAATGGAATTGATTGGCCTGCGTGTTCACCGGATCTCAATGTCTGCGACTTTCTCCTTTGGGGTTACCTCAAGGATAGAGTGTATCGCATTAACCCTAAGACCATCGACGAACTGAAACAACGAATCAGAGAAGAGTTTGCGACCATTGATCAAGATATGCGCCACAATGCAATTACCAGTTTTGAGGAAAGGCTTCACCGCGTCCTTGAAAATAATGGCTCATATTTTGAGAACCTTGTTCATTAAACCCTATGATCTCTACTAATGTATAGTCAATGAATTAAATTTTTATCTTTGTTAATTACCGAGAAATTAAATTTTACTTTATTTCCCGACTTATTGGCCACCCAGTTTATATATATAGTATTTAACTTCCAAATATCAACCTCACTTTTCTGCAGCACTAGTGCTCTAGTGATCAAGTATCGACGGAATAATCATATAAATATGATGACATAGTCGAAGAAAGAAATGTCTTCGGCCATAGGAATAACGCAAAGGGAAATAACCGCGTCATAGCCATTTTCCAAGAAAACTGATACACAGCAACTGTCATATCGCTCTGCAAACACCGAAAACATCGTCCGGTGACCGTTTAGGAACACCGCGTGCCGTTGCTTACCATATCGAATCATACCATTCGCTAATATTGATCACTATAAAAGATATGGATTTTATATTTGTATTTAGTATCATACATAGTATCGTCAAAGTGGTTGCGCGGTTGAGACCTGGGCTGCGATACGGACGGACCCGGGTTCCATTCCTGGAACCTGACAGGTGACCTACTCAGTAAAAATTCGAACAGGAGATCTAAGACGCGGTGCTTGCCACGACGACGTACGACGACCGGGCAGGAAGAGTGAACACATGAAAGCCTCAACATCTCAGTTTATAGGCCGTGCTCCCTCACGGGCCAATAGAGCTTTACCATCATTATTATTATCCCGCATAGAACTTTCTTAAATTAAATTTAACTTAATTGGAAAATCTAGAAATAGTAAGAATAGGAGAGGGGTGAAAATTTCCTCATTTCTTACCTTATTATCTTACCTGAAATGGTTTTATTTTAATGCTATTCACCCTTATACATTTTTACACACCCTTCATGAACTTTGCATTTCTTTTAGCGATCCTTGACTTACATTTCTGTTTTCCAGGGTCTCTTATGTTAATGCCCCCCCCCCCCTCCTGTTGCTTTTTAATCTGTTGAATGCTCGAACTGACATGTTAAAGCACCAATATATTTATCGATTGCAACTTATAATTTTCTTATCTTGCCAACTCTACCTTATCATTTATCTACATCTTGGACTAAAATATCTACTTTATTTCTCAGTCTTTTTTTCGTATGTCTTTATATCTGTTTCAGGTACACTAAATTATGCATGCTCTATAATATTATTCACCCTTATACAATTTTTACACACCCTGTATGAACTCTGTATTCCTTTTATTAATCCTTGACTTAGATTTCTGTTTTCTAAAGTTTTCTATAAGCACAAAAGTCGATGCTAATGATTGGTTTTGATATGTTAGCAATGACAAGGCTCCATGTGAGGATCAACGACTGTCTGTTTTGTTTTTCGGCTCGTTGAAATTGCATGATTTAAGGCACTTTGTATTGCTGCTATATCTATCGTCGTACAAACAGATTACTTGCTAATGATTTCATAACCGTGAACTTTGAAAGAAACGAAATCTTTTCCGAGGGGTATTTCCTCCTAATATGTGCTTCGACATCTGTTGTCGCAGTACCTGTGCAAAGTGCTGAAACTGCGCTATCACGTAGACGTCTGCCGTCGAACTAGTCGCTGGGGTTTGTACCTTGGCTTTAATAATCCCCGGCTTCTGAAAAGTTAACTTCATAATGAACTCAGCGAGTTCTGCAATTTTTGCTAGACTTACATCCCTATCAGCTGCAAGAATTTCTTGAATATTGGGTAGTAGCCTCCTCAGCCATAGAGTACGCAGCAAGACATCCAATGTCAATAAACCTGCAAGTCCTTGCAAGTATCGTAAGTGTTATGGTAGCCTTCGATCATCTATTTCTTCGAACAGACCTCGAGTTTGAGCATCGTATAGCGTTTATTTCTGAATTTCTTATTACAGAGAAACCTCTCAAGTTGAACACCTTCCTATCTTGTAAGTTGAACGATCAGTTCCCATGCTAAGGTGAACACCCATATATCTTTCAACATTAAAATATTTCATCGACCTATTGTTTATGCGTCAAGAAGAGTTCTATGTCCAGCGTGAAAAAAACTACCCAAGGTATACTCTATTGTTTTATAAAATCTCAACTACCCTTTTAACAAATTTTTATTTTCTATTTTTTACCTTATATTTCTATAAGTATAGCAATGTTTTCTTTGACTCAGTTGTTAACATTTCTGTATCTCCTAGAACTAAACTCTCTATAAGTTGAACAGTTTGTGGTTCAATCTATAAAATGTCTCATTCCTCTGCTGCTTATCGTGGTTCTAACGCTCCCGTAATGCCAAATTTTTCATTTAATCACGTCGGGGTCACCGCTTTAGCGGTTTGAGGAGATTGAGGCGTTCCGAGGAATAAACACAAAATTTCTTTATTGATGATAATTTCCAAAGGTATAAGATGGGTGATCTCATAAATTTCTGTTCGTTTAGAGCTCGTTTTGTCCCTGCCAAACGTCATAGGTCAGGTTTTACAGGATTTGAGGGAATAGAAAAAGCTGTTGGTCGGACGAAGTAGAAGTTGGAGTAGAAAGTAGGGGGAAGAATGTTGCTTAGGAAAGCAGGCAGCATTAGGTAATGAGACACTAATGGAGCTGACTAAGCAAGACTGTTGCTTAAAAACTCATTATCTTTAATGACTGCTAATATCCTTTTTACCATGACTCATAGTACGGCCGACTAGGACTGAAGGAGAAAATTTACATATGATAATATTTAAATTAAAATAGCCATTTACAATAGTTTATATACAAAATATATTCATATACATATATAACAGTGATTGCCACATTTTGATCACTTTTTTGGTACGCTAAATAATGACCACCATTTGTAATTTCGACATTGTCCAGTATCTTCTTTCTTATACAGGGTGTAGCAGAGCTCTCTCTATATAAAACTTATTTTTTTGTGTTGAGAAACCCACCTGACTTTGTAACCCATTGCATTTTGTAAGACTTGCAAAGTCCTAGAGCGATATTTGTAAATCCCAGCTTCCAGATATCCCCATAAAAAGATGGCACACGAAGCAATATGCGATGGCGAAGTAATTTTATTGTGTTAAGATATTAAGCGCCCAGGAAAGATCTCACGCAGCACTTAGATAAAAACGAAGGTATTGATGCAAAATTTACCGTATAATACGATGAAACAAGTGAAGAGCAGCGGCATTGATGTTTCCTCCTTCGCTGCTCGCTACAGAACTAGTTCTTCTAAAGCTTCGTACCTCCCAAAAAATCGGGGACCTAGGCCCAAAGCGAAAGTTGAAAACGCAAATCACGTTGTGCGACGACTACAAAGTCATTGTTCCAAAGTACACTTCAACAGCAAGGGCTCTCCAATCTTTTGTCCACAACATATTGGCTACCCAGTCTGCCTCTAAAAAAATTGCCAACTATCTATCTAATGAAATTGCTTCCCTCACTCTTGAACCATTCTTCGCTTCATAACCTTTCTTTGAAATTAGGGGAGGAGTTTTATTCCACCTTGAATATTGAAAGAGTCACTGCCACTTCTTAATCTGCTGTATTTTTTGTATTTTTACATTTTGCTTAGCATATTAAGCATTAGTTAGTTCTTCTTCCACTTTCCTCACAAACCTTATTATCCCTGTATTGATTCATAACTGCACGTTTTTACTAATTTCATTTTGTGAATTGTTTCTTATCATCTGCAGTCTTAAGCTAATTTTCTACCAACCTTTTATTTTGTTCTTTCTTACATTCTTCTTTCTTTACAGGAGATTTCTTCTATGAATTCTATAAAGTGCTGTTTAAAATGTATTTGTATAACACCATCTTACTTAAGCACTTTAAAAGAATATACCTCCCCTTATCATAAAATTGTGCGCTGGCATACAGGAAAATGAGTTAACAATAAAACAGAGAATTTGCTTGTGAAAATTGCAGTTTTTAATTCGCCCTCGTATGTGTTAGGCAAACGAAACGCCGTATCAGTATTTAAAAAGGCTTATTCTTGATGCCCTTTGAGAAACAATGCCTGGTCTGATAAGCTGACCTTTATTGCTCTTTAAATATCTGAAAAGAGTCGGTTCGCCGCCGCGTGATTTGCATACTTACATCGTTATTTGCCTAACGAATGTTGCATAACGCCGCCGTTTGGACGCAGTTCGGTATTACACTTTAAACTCGCGCGATAAGAAAAAACTAATTATGCAATGCAAATTAAAGCTGTTCGACAACTTGTTTATTGCATTTTCGGTTAGTTTTTGCAGCAGCTAATTTATGCGACAGCTTTTTGCAGTCGTCAATTTATCTAGAGATATTTACCTTATGGCGTACTTGTTTGAATGAATTATAAATAAAAAATATATACAACTACATCATATTTATAAAATTCCTCATTTAGATCATTTTTTAATTTTTTTTAATTGCATAATTTCGTACAGTTCATTGCTGCTTGAATTAATATATTGCAAACAGCATGGCTAATTTATATAAACATTTCACAATCACAATAGTCGCGAGGGCCGATAGATTGAACTATTGAGATTATTACTTATTTTCTCTAGTTACTTAAAATACTATACGTCGAAAAGGGTGCATGTCGGATAAAGATGAAAATTAATAATAATTAAAAATAGAAAGTATGGCCTGTAAACTAAACGGTCTTCCATATCCTTCGATAATCTTCTATATCCTCGCCTTCAGTTTCCAGTTGTCATGGTTCATCCCAGATGGGATGTGGCAAAATCAACACCTTAAATATGTTAAATGTATGATTACACTTTGCTCGAATTGGACCCCGGTGTTCAATTATTTTTAATGGCATCTGAAGCCCAGACTGGCGTAAGTTTTTTTATTATTATTGTAGTTTAATCAGCTCAGCATTGATTTTGCTATACATAATTCGGTTGTGAGTCTTAATTCTTAACTTATACTAACATTGTGAGAGTTAGAATTTCTCATATATTACATTGCACATTTATTCTATTTAATACATATATTGCTTGTTTATGAATGTTATGTATTTATTGACATAAGCCCTGTGGGAGTCTTCTTTTTAGTCTTTTATGTTTACCTTTTTGACCAAGGTTATACGTCAATGCACTGTCGCATTCACTTATATTATCAAAGAATTTGTTGCACTGTTTATTTATGTGATCGAGTAGAGGCGGTAAATTTAGTTCTTTGTGAATTTGGCCATTCCGCACAAACCATGGCGCATTCACTGAAATTCGAGCAACTTTGTTTTGCAGAACTTGTAATTTTATGTGGTGTGTATTACGTGCATTTCTCCATACAGGCACGCATACGTTAAAATAGGTCTTAGTATTGTTTTATATATTAGCATAATGCACTCTACCTGCAAATGTGATTTTAGATTTATCAGCAGGTATCCAGTCTGGCATAGCACTCACTTAGTTTTTTGTTCACATGGAAGCCCCATCCTAGACTGGTGTCTAGGTAGACGCCCAAATATTTGATTGCTGAATACTTGTTCAACTCAATCTTATTTTGGTTTAATTTTATGATTGGTAAGTTCTTTATTTGTTCTAGGGTAAAGATTTTTGCCTGTGTCTTTGTTACGTTGATTTTAATTTTCCAGTTGTTAAACCAGTTGTGCATCTCATCTAGGGCACTTTGTAGATAATTCACTGCTACTTGGAGGTTTTCACTTTGTGTTAAGATAGCAGTGTCATCCGCGAACATAGCCAAAGTAGCATTGTCAGTTGTTTGCAAGTCGTGCATGTAAATATTGAACAAGTTGGCTCCCGCCAATATTGGTCTTTTATTTGATACGAGTAGTATTCACTCTCACCGAGAATGTTCTGTCTTTTAAGAAGGACGAAATTATGTTAATCAGATAGTTTGGGAATTGCAGTCTTATTATTTTGTACCTAGTCCTAGGTGTCAGGCTTTGTCGAAGGCACTTTGTAGGTCGCTAAATGCTGCTACAGTGTATTTCTTATTCTCAAAGTTTGTCTCTATTAATTAGGTAATTCTCATTAACTGGTGTGTTGTCGAGTGCTTTCTTTTAAATCCTATTTGATGATGAGGTATGATATTACGTTCATTCACTATCTTTTGGATCGTCTCATGTACAACTTTTTCCAATAGTTTAGAGAGTGTTGAAAGTAAACTTATGGGCCTGTAACTTTCCGGACTGTATTTTTCTTAGCACTTTTATGGAATGGTAGTATGTGAGAATGTTTCCATTCATTAGGAAAGTATCTTATTCGAAGGCAGGCGTTAAATATATTTGTTAGGATGGCCAATGATTTTTTGGTGAGCTGTTTTAATGTACTATTTGTTATTTGATCTGGACCTGGCGATTTTTTGTTGGGTAGTTCTGAAATTTCTGAATTTCTGCTGGCGAAGTTGGTTCTATCTCTATGGGATGTTGACTATTGAAACTATTGTTTGTTTCAGTTACTTCTTGTTGCTGGTTTTGTACGGTGTTTGCGTCATTGGGTGTAAATACTTTTTCAAAGTGTTATGCTAGAAGATTAGCTTTGTCTTCGTCAGTTGAATATGCGTTGCCGTTGGCTGTTAGTGGGGAAATGATGTTAGGTTGCGTTAATAATTTTTTGGTAGCTTGCCACATCGTTGCGTCTCTTGGATGGAGCTATTCAATATATTTGTTATACAAATTATACCTGTAGTTGTCTAATTTTATCCTGACTTGGTGAGTGAGCTGATTATAAAACGTTTTAAGATGTGGTCGTCTGGTCCGTTGCCATTCACGTCTTTAGTTTAATTAAGTTGGCTATTTCGATTGCAGTATGGACACCATTGCGTTTTTTTTTGCTTCCAATGTGTTAGTGTTGGTTGTACACTTATTTTCACTGCTTGAGTATACTGGTTGACTGCCTCATCAATATCGCTAGTGGAATGAATTGGTCCAAAGTTTTTGATATTTTTGTCAAGCTCTCGTTGAAACATATTCCAGTTTATTTTGCCTTCAATTAATTTTGGTAATAAGGGTGTTTGCAGTAGTTCGCTATAGAAGTAGAGTGTTACCGGTAGGTGATCTGAATCAAGTTCATTCAAACTGTTTGGTAGATAGGTATTTGAAAGTTTTTAAATAAAACGACATCCAAGATAACCGTTTTATAATCTGTTCTATAGGGATAGTAAGTATATTCTTTAGGGGCTGATATTTGTATGTTGTGGTTCGTCAGTATTTGATTTAGCCTGGCACCATTCGGGTTATCAGCTCTACATCGCCAGAATTTTTGTTTGCAATTTAGATCCCCAATTAGCAATGTTGGTTTATTTGTGCAGAAAATTTTTGAAATGTCTTCTTCCAGAATCCGTTTAGTGGGTTGTTTATAAGCTGCATGAAGTATGATTTCAGTTTTATTTTTAAATATCAGGTTAACAGCTGCTGTTTCTAGGTTTTCAAGGTTTAGATCCGGTAACTGGTAGGGAGCTAATTTTTGTTTGATTGCAATTGCCACCCCTCCCGATGCTATCTGCGTTTCTCTATCCCTCCTATATACATTTTACCCTGGTAACTTGAAAATTTCCGTATTTATAAGATGTGTCTCGGTGATGCAAGTCACGTCAACGTTATGTCTAAACAAGAACTCAATAAATATACTGCGCTGTCTCTTTATGCCATCAGCGTTCCAATTTAGGACTGTTATATTAATAATTGTGAATTTTTTATTTGGATCCATAAGAGGAAAGCAATGGTATTAGTGTTGTTAGATAAGGCATAATTTTATCCAGGTGTGGTATTAATAGCTCAATTGCTTTTGATGCAATACTGGTTAGAAGGTCCTGTTCTTCATGTTTGGTTTCGTGATTTCCGTTAGGTTTTGTGGGTAATTTGGGAAAAGATCTGTTGTAGTCTTGTTGTTCATAGGAATTCAATTGTTAGATATTTTGACTTACAGCTACTTTTGTTGTAGCTGGTGAAATCCACGCTCGTGCTCTAGTTTGACTTAGATTTGAAGAGTTGTATTGCGGCTAACTTTCTCTTAATAATTGCATCCTTTGAAGTTCGCGGGATGCAGTTCTTTGCAATTCACGCATTGAGGGGGATCAGTAGGTTTTTTTGGGCATTTATTATATTCATGATTATTCGCGCACTTGACGCACCGTGGCTCCATTTGGCAATAATTCCGTGTATGTCCGTACAGTTGACATTTCTTACATTGGGGAATTTCTTTTGATTTTCTTTTTACTTCCACTTCAATGATACTATACTGGATTTTCTTTAAGTTTATAATTTTCTTTGCCGATGCGGTGTCTTCCAGGTCCATCGCGCATAGCGGTATGAGCTTTCTGTGTGTTATAAAGACGAGTAACTTTAGTTACAGAGTATTTCAGATTTATTAACTCTTCTAAAACTTTCTTATCAGTAATTGAAACTGGAAGGTTTCGGGTAATAACTGAAAAATTATTCTTTTCAGAGTCTTTAAATGTGTGGTAATTTAATTTGTTATCATTATAAAGTTTGGTGATTTTTCTGTAATTCTCAATAGTACTTAAATTAATTCTAAGTTTATCCCCCTCTTGGGCTGTATC
This sequence comes from Sinelater perroti, assembly GCA_036346155.1. Classification (NCBI taxonomy): domain Eukaryota; kingdom Metazoa; phylum Arthropoda; class Insecta; order Coleoptera; family Elateridae; genus Sinelater; species Sinelater perroti. Next base: position 5,493,852 of record JARFIY010000077.1, read on the forward strand.
AAATTTTCCTTTAACGTTTTCCTTAAGATCTTTTATAATTTCTTGGTGTTTTATATGTGAAGCTTAGTGTCGGAATATCGGTGGAATTTTTATTTTAGTTTCTTGAGTTGAGGTAGAAGGAATATTTTGTTCATTTTTGTGCATTTGCTCTACAGCTGCAGCGTATTTACCTTGATAAATTATGTTTGAAGCGCTCTAAATGTTGTCATTTGATAAGTAATATTTGTTAGCTGCGATTAGTATGGCGGGATCGAAGTAATACTTTTTATTTAGTGTGCCAGGTGGTGAAAGTTCGTTATTATTCCTCTTACCCATTTTGTTGAGATGAAGACCCCCCCCCCCCATGGGGGATTGTCTGTGGTACTGAGATATTTACGGGTTGCGGTTAATTAGAGTTTATTCGAAGTGATAACTACAACTATCGATAAACACTTGACCTCAGGTCAGCTCGCACTCGTTGTTTGATAATGCGGAGAAGGCGACCGCGGAACGGCCTTACGCTCCGAAAGTGAAACGGGCACTCGGCGTAAGTTAAGAATTACTCCCATATTTTTAAATAAATTGAATTTCTCTATTTTTGCACACTAATTGACATATTTTCTATTTAAGCTTATAGGAGTTTACAATCGTAAGGCTCTTGCGCTCCGCGTGGGAGCAACGTCTTCGATCTGGAAGGTTAAGGGTCTCTTCTGTCCATCAGTGTACCCAGTGGCAATCACCGCGCCTAAGACGACCGCCATCATTATCCCTTGCTCGAGTGAACGTAGGTACTCAATTATTTTTAATGACTGAGTAGGCCACTCGCCAGGCATCAGAGAGCACTGGATAATGGAATCCGGATCCGTCTGCACCGCAGCCCGCCTCTCAACCACGGGACCACGCTGGCGTTATAAGAGTATACAGGATGGACTAGAACTCAAGTGCAAGTTTTTCCTTTAACCCCCTCTTTGGCCTTGTTCTTTCTTTTTGTAAAACAATATATTTTTGAAAATTAATTTTTTTACAGGTTTTACCATATCTTAATGATGTATCCAATAAACAAAAAAATCCATCTGACCTTTGTTTATTTAAAACAACAAAATCGTGGAATTTTGCAACCATCAAAATACGATAAGTTGTACAATCCGGTGATTTGAAGAAATAGGCAACGATAATTATTGGAGCAGATCAGAAAATGACAGAGAACAAAAACTAACAAAGCGCATTAGCAAACTATGACTAATATGATAGCGTCAAAGAGTTGTTAAGTAATTAATAAACATTGCATATTTTATGAAATGAATATTTGAATTTATTTAGAAAGAAAGAAAACTTTTGGTCCACTCTGCAAAACCAAAAATGTAATATCTGTTATTAAAGCGCCAAGGAGAAACAAACGCTGTAAATGGAAGAAGCAACCGATTTTCGTCTTGAAGAGATGGGGGTGTGAGTTATAGTTTTGAATGCGATCTGAATTAACCATGGTCAGATAATAGGAGAAAAAGGGTGATCTTTCTTTTGACCGAAAGTGGTATTGCGGGAGAAGCGCGTGCAAAATGGCGCCAAACATTTTTCGGCTAATCTGATTAATCCTCGCCGCTGTAACCTAATTAAGTGCCGTGTGTCATTTATGCTCATAAGCATTGTGACAGTGTTTTGTGTGATAAAGCGGAACCATTCGTTTTTATAAAGCCAACGACAACTCTTCTATCATTTAAGGTTTGTAGATGTGTTCCATAAGATTGATTAAGTAATTTAGCCAAGCAAGAACAATTAACACGACCAGAGAATTACTGCCCTTACCATGAAAAGTATCACCGTAAAGCAACTGAGTATCGTGCAATTCATTAAGTTAACAAATTGTTTGACTTTAAATAAAACGCAATTTGCGTCATACTGTGTTCTTTGTAATTTCTTAATAATTATCAATTAATATTATTTTATTATTATAATCTGTACCTCTCCTACCGTTAGGTGTGGAGGATATTAATTAATAAATAATTTAATTTAATTATTACTGCCAAAGACATTGCCTACAAATAAGGTTATCCCAACGAATCGCACAAACATTAGAAACAAAAAATTTTTACAGCTCGTATTTTCAAAAGAAAATGTTCCTAAAATTCACATTTAGAAACTTGGTGTGCGAACATGTGCCATCACATGTTATGATATTTTATGTTTGTATAATAAATAATAAAACCAGTGGTCCCGTGGTTGAGGGGCGCGCTGCGATGCTGACGGACCTGGGTTCAATTCCCGGTGCTCTCTGATGCCTGGCGGGTGGCCTACTCAGTCACTAAAAATAATTGAGTACCTGCGTTCACGCGAACAAGGGGTAATAATGGCGGTCGTCTTAGGCGCGGTGCTTGCCACACCGCCCCGCATCAGAGATGATGCGCAATGACCGGGCAGAAAGAGCGAACGTATGAGAGCCTCTCAGTTCGCAGACCGTGCTCCCTCGCGAGGCCTAGACCCTTACCATTATTATTATTATTATTATTATTATAAATAATAAAATATGGCACCATATTCTTTTCATTGTACTTTATAATTTACAAAATTGTTCATTAATTACAAATTATGAGGTTATTAGTCTAAGTACATTTTTGTTTATTTGTCCACAGCAATTAATCATACAAGGCATATTAATACTTGCATCCTATTGCATAAGAACGTAATTAGCTAAATTTAAATATTTACTCTGCTGCTTTAATATATTAAATTCTACTACATCTAAGAAATTTCCGTTTTTGATAATTCGGTGGCCAAAAATAAATTTACACAACACAAATTAATATGTACAGCTCTGACGCATCTATCGGAAGATATGCATTTTTCTACAAAAAAATTAATCCTTTTAATGCCACATTGATTCTTGTTTTTTTTCGGTATGTAATTCTTCTTTCTTAAATGTATCCCTTCTCTTTTTTCCACTCTACTATATTTTGTACTACCTGTAGCCAATTATTTCCATATTTCTCTTTAATATCGTCTGCCTATCTCTTGGCTGATCTTCCCACCGTACGTTTGTGAAATCTTGGTCCCCATTTAAGAACGTGTTTTGTCTATTTTGTTTATTTTTGTTGGCTCTATGTCCTATTCATTCCCACTTAGCCCTCGTAGTTCTTTCTGTGACGTCTACTCTAGTTCGTTTTCCAATAGAGTAACCTGCTATGTTTGTATCAAGTAGGCAACAGTTTTAACATGTGCTATGAAATCCATTTTTAAACGGCAACTTCTATAGTGAATTTTCAAAGTCTGATCTCATCACCGATAATGTAAAATACAAAATTTAACACCTTAAAATATCATTATGGTTAATGTAAAAAGGCACATATACACTTATAAATCAAATTGTAATAATAATAATAATAATGGCAAGGCCCTACCCCCGCGTCGGAGCACGGCCAGCGAACTGAGAGGTTAAGGCTCTCATACGTTCGCTCTCTCTGCCCGGTCGTCGCGCACCATCTCTGATGCGGGGCGATGTGGCAAGCACCGCACCTTAGACGACCGTCATTATTACCCCTAAATCAAATTGTAACCATTGTAAAATACCTAATCTATGAGAGAATAATTATGTGAGTTGTGTCCTAACAAAAACTGTTTTCAACCTACCAGTGTTTGAGATTCTAGAGGCCACTTTTTGTAATAAAAACAGCCATACCAATAAATTACACAAAAAGTGTGTAAAATTATTTCAAAAAGATGTAAACAAACAAATATAAAGAATATAAAATAGGCAAAAACTAAACCTGATGATAATGTAAAATGCAAAAAGCTTATGTAGTAACTTATCGAGTCCTTTAATATTGCTAATAAGAACGAAAAAATCAAAAGATCCTCATAAAGAGCGTGTTCTGTTGTAATGGCAAATTTTTCCCAATCATATTTTAAAATGACATCCAATGATCTTTCCAGGTAACACGTAAAAGACTAACTTCTTTGATTTGAAACGCACATAATTTTTGGAAACTTCTGTTATGTTGATGAAGTCCTCGAGTTTTTATTGGTTACATCATCGATCTTATCTTCAACGAAATTAATCTTACTATTTGCTTGTCTGCGTTCATATTTATACATTTCGTCTTTACTTTGATCTCTTACATATCCTTAGACACACTGGAGAGGCAGGCGTGTAAATAGCCGCTCTCGTGGTGCGGTGTGGAAACGTAGTACGGCCCGTATTGGAAGGTCAGCCGATAAAGCCAAAATCGTCCCTTAAACGGCCGTCGCGTAAGCGGATGGGGGCGGCTACCGATATCAACCAATGAATTGCCAAATCGCTCACCTGAATCGGCTTCGGCTTCGTCGGCGATTCCAAGGTGGCCACCTCTGCGTTGCGGATCTGGTATCTGCGGGATGTTGAGACACGACCAAATTGGCCGAGCTGCGATGCGTGAATATTTGCGGGGTGTTGAGACACGACCAAATTGGCCGAGCTGCGATGCGTGAATTTATGCGGGTTAAGACACGACCGAACTGGCCGCGCTGCGGGGCGTGAATGTGTCGGCTGAGCAAAAGCCCATGCCGTTCTGTGTGCGATGGCAAAACGTGGCAGATATCAAAGGCCCGCATGCCGCCGCGATATAAAGCGGTTCAAGGGCGAAAAGGCCGCCACACCACACACTCTAGTTCGTTTGTTCTGACTTGAGTAGACAAATATTTCAGTTCTTTTTGTTTTATGTATCACGTAAACCAGACATTCCCCCATCTAAAACTTATTTTTTGTGAATATCTTAATAATAATAATAGTTCCCCGTAATAGGCCCCGAGGGCCTTTTGGGGTCGTAACAGGATGGGTCTGCTACAATCTAGAGCCTACGCTACACAAGGGCAGTAACGTCTTATTAAGATATAAATTTTTTGTAAGAGCTTATCTGAGATCGACTGAAAAAATTCACCTTTATAGAGAAACACTACCCTTAAGAAAAAATTAAAGAGCAAGGGTTGGTTATAAATAAAGGCCGGATTTGTAGCCAAAATAAAATATGAAATTAAGAAAAAAATAAAAACAGGCACTTTTCAGGCAAAAACAATCTGATTAATATCCTGAAGCAACAAAATAAAAATCTCTGATTTTTGGAAGTTTTATTTATACTATTTTTTATTTATACGTAAAGAGAATGCGCTACTATGTATTTCTTTAAATTATTTTTCGTAAAATTCGTTCTTCTGTCATTGAAAATGTGTTGTGAAAATGAACGTTCCACATCATAAGAAGTGATGGGCGCGTATTTAAAACAGGATACTTCTTTAGGCGACAAGCTATCCATTATTCCTATACTCTTTCCCTCAAGGAAATTTTTGATGTCGTTAATTTTTTTTCTACCTAGGTTTTATCCAGAACCATAACAATTTTTTGACGAATTTTTCCTTCCTTGACTCCCGGAAATTTCAATGGAGCTCGATTCACTAACTTCGTGTTCTCCGTGAGGGTAGAAATTGATCTTCCAATTGCTTGATTAAACCTGGAAGATGGCTAAAATGGGCTCCAATGTAGCCTAAATCAGCCACTACAGAATCAGAAGAAAACGCAGCTTTGGCATCTTTCAGAATTAGGCCTATGTCTTTGCACCCCGATTCTTCCTTTTCCTCGCACAAGTGATCTACAACCTGTGAAGAAAATAAAAACAATTAAGGTTTCGAAATAGACAGATCTAACATCTACTTAAAAAAGAATTTGAATGTGCACCTTTTTAATCTCTCCAAAATTCTTGTTGTAGTATAGAGCCGCCTCCAACCAAGTCCCCCAACGAGTGATGACGGAAGCTAGAGGAACGGAAGTCTCTGGAAGCATATTTTTAAATGTAGCGCCTATGGGGGGCTTTTAGAAAAACTTTCTTAACTGAAATTAGAGAATCCACATCCGAAAAAGATTTCTAATTTCTTCCACCACGCGATGCATGCCATGGGCTAAGCACGTTAAGTGTATCATTTTTTCATAAAAAAGCATTACAGATTTTCCTGGTTTTACCATGTAGGGAGTTGCATCTGTTACCAGCAGCAAAGGCGGTTGTCCCTGTCTTCAAAAGCCACAGAATTTCTGTTGAAATTAAAGGAGTAAATTAAATTTGTGTAGTTAGTTCTTTTGAAATCTGCTTACTTAATGCAGCTTTTACTGTACGGGTTATCGAGACATGATTTGCAGCATCCAAAAATGTTGATAAAATAAGACGAGGCTTTGTGCCATTTGGAGAAAGGCCATCAACCACAGCATTTACAACATATCGTCCAAAGACGTCCGTGCTCTCATCAACCGAAAGCCAAATAGGATTTTCACCTACTTCCCTCGGATGGATGCTATTACCTAAATTTTTGGAAAAAAATTGTATTTAGTACCATCTTTTATATTAAAACACGTTATCTATGTACTTACCGTGTTGTACATGTTTTCAAGGTAATTTTTCCGGAACGTCGATTCGTTCGGTATTGCTTTTGAGATATATTTTGCTAAAAAATTGCGAAAACTGATAGCTTGGACCATGGAATATTGGCATCTATCAACGCCACGCAAAGATCGTTTGAAAACGTATGCTTGTGCAATGATTTTTCTTGCATAGTAGTCAAAAGCGCTTGTGTTGGCCTTTTCCAAGTCCCTGCATCTTTAGCTCGTTTTAGATGCCCGGCCGAGCCTGAATGTTGATCTACGTAATTCTTTTTTTTTACATGCAACCTGAAATGTCAAACAAAATTAATGAAATGGTAACTTAATTAATTAATATGATGCTTGCGTATTTTAGAATATTCAGATACTGCAAGTGAAATTCAGAACTCAGAGGTTAAGGCTCTCATATGTTCGCTCTATGTGCCCGGTCGTCGCGCACCATCTCTGGTGCACCGCGCCTTGGACAACCGCCATTATTACTCCTTGTTCGAGTGAACGCAGGTACTCAATTATTTTTAGTGACTGAGTAAGCCACCCGCCAGGCTTCAGAGAGCACCGGGAATTGAACCCGGGTCCGTCCGCATCGCAGCCCGCGCCTCAACCACTGGACCACTCTGGCGGTCCTCTTTACTACATACTTTACAAAAAATAATTTTTCCGTCAGTTGTGTAGACATCATTTCCAGAAATCCATTGCCTCAGATATGAACTACGGTTTTCTTTAACTTTCGGAATTATTCGACAAAAAATATTACACAAAAGAATGCGAATAAAGAGAAAACAGAAATTTTCAACAGTCACTTAAATAAACCGCACTGCTTGACACAGAGTTGCACACACAAATATGGCAGAACGCAAAATGCGGGTTTCTGTTTGGAACAGATCGAGCGCTTCTTGGAAAAAATATTTACTTTATGAAGGCAGTGACTTTCGGATTCTCGGTTTTCCCGTCATTAGTGATTCACGCCTAAGAAGGCAGTAGAAAAGCGCGTGCTCGCTTGTGGACAATATACCTACTAGCCCGTTTTAAAATTCCGAGAAAAAATTTTATAACTTCAATTTTTTTACAATTGTCGCTAAATACCGAAAAAAAGAAATTATTGTTATAAATTATCAATTCAGGCAAATTTTAGGCAAAACCCTTCAAACAGGCAATTTTTGGCAAAATAGAATATCTGTAGAAGCATCCCCCCCTCTAAAAACGAATTTATAATTATAATAAATAATAAAATATCAATATCTATTAGAAAAACAAAAAAAGGCAAAATCAGCAAAATGCGGCCTTTATTTATAAATAAAACTTAAATCAGAGAGTCATGAAATCGATAACGTATAACACAGCTTTACAAAAGAGTACGTCAGTAAAAAATCTTCACATAACACAAGACATTAAGAAACAATTGATATTTATAATCTTCTAATTGTGAAAAAGCTACACGCTTCTCTAGACACTTGCAGCAAACAACAGATAATTAAATTACGTAAGTAACCACAAAAATATTTTGTAAATGTGTGAAATCCTCTGCAGAAATTATTAGGATTTTAAAAAGTGTTTGAAATGAAAACTAAACTGCACTCGTGTCCACGTGCTGGATTATCATGCTAGCCACACTTAATATACCTTAGGAGCACACGGTGAAACTAATAGTGCATTAAAAATCCATGCCAGTAACAAGGTAGTAATCGTACCTGTCTGAGAGTCCGAAGAACGTGCGTATTGCGTGTGTTATGTTGTGAACGATGTATGTATAAACGCCCGTGTTGATGTGATTCGATAAAGTCGGGTCATAATTGACTTTAACTTGATGTCACCTAAGGAGTAGTGACTTAGGGCGGGCCTCAAGTTGCACAAAGTGTAATTGCAAGACTATGACAAAAAATGTAAGAGAAAATGTTATTTAACGGATACAACGGCAAACGTTAACGGAAAACTATTCTTGCACAAGACCGGTATTTGGAATTAAGAACTAGAAGCACAGTACAGTAGTACAGCAAGGGACCTCAAGAAAAGACCTTCCACCAGCTTTCCAAGGTTTAAATTTCCAGGCATACCACGCTCGTCGATTGAAGAAATACGTTCTGTATGTCTGCAGTTCTGTAAAATACATGTTATTAACATCAGTCTACAAAAGAGTTCACCAACTTCTTTAGAATCCTCAAGGCAGTACTTTCTTACACCAAAACGTCACTTCCGATGAGAAATGGGTAATCCAGATACATATGATCAATGGCTCTAATCTTATACGTATAAAAGAGAAAGCCCCCACACACTAACTGACTGATTCATTAACGACCAGCCTAAACCGCGGAATCTAGAACCTTGAAACTTAGGGTTTTATTCTTTATATAACGTAAGGACGTACCAAGAACGATTTTTTCGTAATTCCCCCCGAGGGGGTCTAATGGGAGACCAAAATTTTAGGCTTTTTCGAAAACGGCTAGAGTTAGAAATGTGAAACTTAGCAGGAATGATCTTCGGCCAAATTGAAGAGGCCCGTGTTTCGGAAATTTTTGATCCGACCCCCCACAGGGGCTAAACTGGGGGTGAAAAGTTTTAGACAGACGATCATTTACTACCAAACCAGTATAAATCTTTGATATTTGGCATGAATAATATGTAGTTAAAATTAGAGAACCTTTATTTCAGGAAATTTTGATTGGGCCACTCAACGGGGCTAAATTGAGGGCCCAAAATTTCGGAGGGACGAAGGTTACTCTTTTACTTTGAAACCAGTAAAGATAGCCCTTTGATATTTGGCAGGAATAATCCATATTTAAAACAAAAGAACCCTTATTTCAATAAATTTCGATCCGACCCCTCCGAGGGGGTAATTTAGGGGTCCAAAATTTATACTTATAAAAGGGGCCCAAAACTTAAACTATGGAAGTGTATCGAGTTGGGTGTCGTTGGACGTGTTTCAAAATGTTATTAAGGGGTGCACTTCCTTAAAGAGCCGAAGGCGACCCGAGCCGGCCTGTGTGGTGTTAGATGGATTTTCCCGTTGTAGTTTGACGTCTCAATGGACGAGGCGTATTCGTGGTACATAGAATTCCTGAGGAACAGAGGGGGGAGGGTTAGTGGGTGCAAGTCCCACATTGTCCTGTGAATTATTTTTGAGCAGCAGGGCGTACGTTAGGCATTTCTCCTCCTTTATAAAAAAATAAATGGCAGTATCTGGGTTTGTTGTAACCTTATAATTATTATAATAATTATTTAATTTCTTTAAACAGAGGGATATTCTCCATCTATATACTTATTAAAGATATTTGGCAGGAATAATCTATAGTTAAAAAAAATTATTAATTGCGGATTCATGTTATTAATGGGTGCACTTCTTTAAATGAAAACGCAGCCCTGCAGGGCTAGACGGGGAAGGGGAGCCGAAGGCGACCCGAGCCGGCTAATCAGGTTATAAAGAAACTTCTGTCGTTTTGCAAAGAAAGTAATGCTGTGGTTGGTAGAGCTTTGAGGAAATTGTACAACGGGAATTCGTAGCTGTACGCAGAATAATTGGGCCAAGTACTATATATAACATAGATACAAAACTATTTTTATTCAAAAAATCACAACTGGTATCATCACGGAATCGAACAATTGTCTGAATGGTGATTAAACCTTCTTAAAGTTGGTGAATTGTATTTCGATAAATAAATACAACTTCGCGAAAGGTACTAAAATTATATTCCATCGTCAATGGAATATAAAATGTACTGACGTGGAACTCCTTCCCCACCAATGTCCGGGGCTTCTTTGCGGCCACTTCGGTTCAAATCGGTCTCGAGATTTTCCGATCAGGCTGATTTTTGACGTCTGGTCCTTAGTTGAATACTGAAAACGTTATGTCTCTATCTATCATAAGTTATAAGGAAGGACATATTGGAAGTTGGGTCCGTTAAAAACCCTGATTGCATTGTTGTAGGACATCCCACCTATGCCAGCTCGCAGATGTGAACCCGGTAGGCCATAGGCTTTCGAGTGATACCCCCTTTATGTCTTTAGGTTCAGTAGTTCTCGAGTTGAAAGTCGCGACCGACAGACAGACATCCGCACTGATTTCATAAGGCTTCCCTTTCAGGTATAGAGGCTTAAAAACAATACGGCCTTTTGTTGCAATCTAGTATGTTGCAGAGAACATTATGCTTGAAACAACCTCTCTTCACACAGTAAAATGCTTGTGCGTTATTTTGGAGATGCTAAATTTCTTACATCCTTCTGTCTTTGAAAAAGATACAGTCATTAATCAGACTTACTTGTATGTGATTATCTCACAATAGGGCATGCTCTTCTTTTTATAGATAATGCAGGTCTCCATCGAAAACGTTTGGGTTGTACTTGCAGAATGTCATCTTCCTCCTCAATTACTTCACGACTTGCGCACAGCACTGTATTTTTCGAAGTAATTTGATACTTTTATCCAAAATATGCCACATGGTTGATTGCATACGAATTTCTGAGAACGCCATGTTCCATATTAACATTCATGTGGATTTTTGTGATAAACCGCGCTAAGAACTGTGCGACACACTTTCTTAATTTGATAATTCATTGCACAATGTTGATCTTAAACTAAAAATAATTAATTGAAGTAACTCATTTTAGCCGAAGTTATACCATCTACTTTATTTTGTTCGTGACCTTTTTTACTTCTTAGTGACAAAAGTCGACACGTGTCACATCCTGCAATAATAAAATTGGGTTAAAAATTAATACAATGATGAAACAGCAGCTCATTAACTGAGCATGAAGTATCCATTCATTCAGCTTTGAAACACAATGTATGTTGCTACATTGTACCTCAAACCTATTTACAATTTCACGTTGTCAAATATGGATTCACTTCAACTAATTCTTGCATCTGAGTCTGATTAACAATTTAAAGTTATGTTGATCTTCAAGATCAAAATCTCTATTGAGGAAACAACTGAACCATTCATATATTGATGTGAGGACAATTCAGTGGTACTAAATTTAAACTATATAAACCGCAGTGTCCAAATAGCTTACTGAAAACGCTATAAAACTCAGTTACCATTTAAACACACAGTAGCATGTGGTTGTGAAACTAAATGAATAGACTAGCATCCCCATCACCAAATATATGGATCCAATTAGTGGATTTCATACAAAGTTGTTGAACTCAAGCTACCTTATTGCTTAACAACCACACTAATCAGTTCAACTTTCAATAAAGTTGGTAACGGCTTATGTTCTTAAAAGATGCAACTTGTTCTGTATAAAAAATTCCTTAAACTTATTTTTGTTTTATATTTAGAAAACTACATTAATAGCATATATCTTTACATATCACAATTACACACAGATGAATCTATATTATTTGAAGTTTTTCTTAGCTGTGTGTATCATCAACTAACCATCTTGCCCTGCATCCTTCAGACGGCGTGGCGGAGCACCCTGCTGCCAAAAGGACTTCATTAGCAATGTTCCTTATCATGCTGCAAAAATCAATTCAAAAGAGACAATAAAACAAGAACTAAAAGCTAGACTTTTATTGTCCAGCCTAACCACACATCCGGCCCAAATTATTTATTCTTTAGTCTCGGCCTCCTTCTTAAGCTTTTCCTCAAATTGTTCAAAATGGCTTTTAATTACTATGTCATGTGGCTCGTCCACCTGCTCGACCGCAATGACTTCGGGGATGTAGAACTGCAGCATGTTCTGCACTCCATTCTTCAGCGTAACTATGGAGCTTGGGCAACTCGAGCATGACCCTTGCATTTTCAATTTAACTATCCCGTCTTCGTACCCCATGAATAAGATATCACCTACAACATCACACTTATTCACCTTTATCAAAAATCTAACTCATAACCCTACCTCCATCTTCCTGTACAGTTGGCCTAATCCGAGTGTCCAACAGCTCTTTGATCATCTGAACTGTTTCACTATCGTCTTCATTAATTTCTATAATTACATCAAATTTAGCGCCTTCAAATTGACGTTACATACGCAACTAACGTGTATCTGAATTAGGTACGCCTTCATTTAGAATCGGCAAGCCGCTCGCAAAGAAATCCATAATCGTAGCAAAAATTTCTGGCTTTAACAGTTTCCACTCGACATCATCATCAACTTTGGTTACAGTTATGAAGTCAGGGCCTAAGAAAACGCTTTTTACGCCTTCGATACGGAACAACAATTTTCCTAAAGGCGAACAGTATGCCGACTGGCCAGTAGGAAAGTCCATGGTCTGGCCTGGTTCCAGAACATTTCTGCCAGGCAGAAACTTTAAGCTGTTTGGATTCGGAGTTTCCTGCGTTTGGACAAACATCGACAACGACGGTGTCGTAACTATGGGCCTGGCCTGAGCTGTAAGTTTGGATATTGGAGGTTGTCGAAGTTCTTGGTTAAAGAAACTAAAAATTTAGTGTTATTGCCGAGTATAATAGCTAAAGATGTTTGAGTGCTTACTTTTCAACTTTCAGCATGTTCAATCGAGACGTCGTGGCTGTGCCGCAGCATAATCGTAAAGTTTTGCGCCACATCTCAGTGCAGGTTATGTTATTAAATAATTTTGAGGTTACCTTGACTGAATGCACCGTTGCCAAATCCAATGCTCCAAATATACGTAAGATTGTGTATCATGTCGCTAGAGAGCACTAATAGTTAACGAACAATTCCAAAATAATAAACATTTTCTGGAAATAATAACTTTTAAAAATACATTTGCATTTAGCAAACAGAAAAAAGTAAATATTTTTTATTTAATTCAAGTTTAGAGTTGAATTTTGCAAGTGATGTAATAAGATAAAAGCGTGCATTGTTGGTTGCAACTGTTTGTTCCATCTTTTTGTTAGTATTGCTTTCCTTTTCCCCTTTATGGGCAGCATAGCTCTTAACCGATATAATTAGGGCAATTTTTCCTCTGGAGTATATACCAAAATCCTGGAAATTAATTAGAGTTACTTTTATAATAAAACCTGAAAGAACTGGACAAAATGAGAATAAAACTCTCAGATCAATTAGTTTGATATCTTTTCACTGAAAACTCTAGAAAAGCGTATCAAAGACGGTGTATTAATCACTTGACCTCTACATCAACACCAGTATGCATATAAAGCAAGAGTATCCACAGAAACAGCATTGCACAGACTTGTTACCAAAGTGGAGAACGCTCTAGAAAACAAAGAGGTACTTTTAGTTGCCCTGCTGGATATTGACGGAGCGTATGATAATATATCCTTAGATTCAATTATAACAGCGTTAAGAAATAAAGGACTCAACGAATAAAGCTGTAGGTGTAGACTATGCTTAAACAAGCGAAAATTTGCCTTCGTACAAGAAAGGCATACGGATTTCCCGTTATGTTCATGAAACTTATTAGGGTCTTATAACAAAATTTTATTAAAAAAAAAATTGAAGGGAATTAGTAATCAAAATGAAAGTTGACATAAGCGCGTAAAATTTAAGCGTCGGATACCGAAATAAATTTCGGCCACTGGTGGCCGGTCAAAATAGGTCTCGAGATTTTCCGATCAGGTTGAAATGTTGTGCTGTCTGGACTTGACTTATGGTCCTTAGTTGAATACTGAAAACGTTATGTCTCTATCTATAACGCAACAAAAATTGTAAGGCGTGACTGATTGAGTATGATCAGAAGATTGGTACATCCAGCTTGGAAGCTGCCTGATCAAAAGTTATAAATCTAGTTACAAATTGGATAGATGCAGAGAAACTAAACAAGTCCCTCAAAATCTACCATAAAAAATATTGGGGAACTGGGAACTCTTGGGCTCTGAGAAATAAAATTATCAGACAAGGCAAAGTATTTTGGATTTATTTTAGACTCATCTGGAATCAACACATCTAAAAAATCCAAAAAAAAAGGTGGAGGCACCACTAGTGTTAGCCAGACGAGCAAGACTCCATATTAATTATTAACCGAAGCAGACCTTGCAATGTATGCTGATGATACAGCAATCCTCACTCAATCATATAATATTAATACAACCACCAAAAAACTGCAAAACAGTGTTAATCAAATTAATCAATCAATGTTTTACAAAATGGTGTATAGAACTTAATGCTGAACTAAAATATTTACGCTCCATAGACCAGTGGACCGACCTAATAATGATAGGACGATGCCATAGAACCCAAAAGACAGTGCTGTAAAATATCTCGGACTCTTCCTAGATAGAAGATTAACCATACGCAAAGGTTAGACACGCTTTATCCCATATAGAAATCTTGTCTGAAACTTAAATACGGGGCTCTTATACACAACTATTATACGGCTTATCTTCACCTAGCCATTAAATGTCTGCGGAACTGCGAAACTAAATGTTCTTACCATTGATTAGTACCTAAAAACAGTGTCAAAATAATTTTACATTAATATCGATCAATGCGAAGATGCCATTTACTACAATCTTGCTAAACGATTGCTTCACACTAGACTTACACGTAAACTCTCCTCACCACTGACAATGAGTAACATCTAGTACGAACTGTAATTCTTTATGTTTGACACTTCGTCTAAAATGTACACGCATATTATGTTAAAACTTAACGTTAAGAACTATAATTATCTCTGTCATATGATGAGCTGACAATAATGTTAAAAAGAAGACAGATGAGCTTACGAAAAAATATGGGTATGGTGGACAAACATGACGTCCAGCATTATAACAGTAATAAGTAAGATAGAAAGTCTTGGTTGTTTGGGAATACTAATATAGAAACACCCATAGCGACAATGGAGACACTGCCAGACCCTTTTGATTTTGAAATCATGAAAGACGCAGAAGTGGCTTTTAATAGACTGTGGGGCATCTGAAAATTGGACATACAGAGTTAGATATACCGGTTATAAGAACAGACCATAGGATATTTGCTATACTAAAGTATACTAGCCAAAATAATTTAAGGACAAATTAGGCGAATCAATATATTCACGAACAGTCAAGCATCGCTGAAAGCATTAAAAAAAACCCCAAGGGTAACACAGAACTCGGTGCTTTGACAGAACCACAAGTTAATTGTTAGTATTAGAACACTATGGAATTGCAGGGAATGGGAAAGCTGCTAAGTTAGCACAAAAAGGATAATCAACGCTCTATATAGCCTTGAACCAGCTCTGGGATTACCTAAAAGTGCAATACGAAGAAGCTAGATGGAAAATGGGCCAGGAAATAACAAAAAATACTGGGAAAAAGATATGGAAAAAATTTTATAAAAGGACAATATCGTAAGCAGACTGAAGAACAGTTAGTACAAAGCAGGAATCGGCTACATGTTATAGATCTCCTCATCGGGCATTTTCTTAGAGGACACACTAACAACATATCTATATCATGGAAAGTTGTACAATGGACACCTGAGCTGCAGATAATGTGGCAGAAACAGAGACGACCATCCGCATATTGAGCGAGCTATTTATTGAAAACCAATGATGACAGAATATAGTAACTATCCAATAAGGAACTTGTACAGATTGGTACAAGAAACAAGAATACTTATAAAAGTACTCTAAAGAAAGTACTTTGAAGATGACAGGGCAACAAGTCCATAAACCTGTAATGCTACTGGAGACAGATCAAACGGCTCTCAACAAAAAAAGCAATTTCTGGCTATCTGTGAAACTAGTTATAATCTCAATCAATCTGGCATAATGTCCAATAGAGGACACACTTTAAAGCATCAGATCTATATACATGGAAAGTATGAAATACAATGGACATCGATTCTCGTCATGCATGCAGAATACCTATGTTGGCAGACCATAAATTATTTAGACGCCAAATCGTCATATTTGTGCGAGTCATTATTTTAAAGTTGAAAAGGCCTATCAAACATCATTACAGAACAATATGTGTAGATGTTGCCAAAGCATCTTATCTTGCAAAAATATGTTTTCAACATACTGGAGTCACACCATTATGAACAACTTTTCAACATGTGATTACGCAATTCTTTCTTTTTTTGACTATACCAATCACTCAATTTATCAGATTGTGATTTTTGTCTGAGAATTTCTAAAACATTAAATGTTTCAAACCAGATCTAAACAGCCATACAAAGAACTGTAAAGGAAATTAACTAGCAACTATTCTGTTAGAAGTAATAGAAAAAGCAGTCTATTGAGATGTGCCTGAATGGGCAAATATCTAAGAAACATTTTTGGTATTGTGACATAGAAAACATAAATCTTTCAGTTGTCACTATTGTCAATATGTTCAATAACTAAAGCCATAGTGTATGTCTGAAAATAACAGTTGAACAGTGGTCATCTTTCGCAAATATCCAAGATGCAACCATTTTCCTGGTAATCACAGGTAATTACATGAAAAAAAAATAGGAAACGCATGGGAAAGACGCATTAATTTAATAAATTGTAAACTTTACCTACCTTCCAACACAGAAGTACATCAATAGCGATTTTCCATTTGTTTGTTAGTGACGACAAATTGGCATCCGGATCTTAGCTCATCCTACTGATTCTTTTTTTTTTTAAATAAACGACACCACGTATGCATTTCAAAGGCTGAAATATTTTTCTAGTTAAAAAATGAATCACCAATCATACTATAAAACCAATAAGCAAATTCTTTACATGTTACAGCCTAGAGTGTTGACTTGCATAAATAATTTAATGAAAACTGTTGAAAATAGTAATTTATGCAGTTTTTTCTGTTAAAGTCAGCACCCGTTATTTTTTACTACCTTTTCCTATTACTAGTATTGCTGTCAATGTTTAATTTGTCTGTCTTTCTATGAACCAACAGTATTGTAATTCATCTTTAATTAATTAATACAATGGTCACATAATAATTCAATGTAAGTAAAATAGTTCAACCATAGAGACGGAGGAGATAAAGTGCCTGTAACATAAATTATATTTTCTCGTTGGATTTCTAAACTTATGCGTTAAGTAAGAACGAGAGTAGGGATCACCAGAGATTAACTTCAAACAAAAACCAATATCATTAACCATCAAAATATCATCATCACACCAAGGTCCGAATATTTCAACTGCAAAAGGAACGAAAGCTTATTCTTGTTCAGAAATATTTGTTTTTCTTCTTCAAAACCGCTAATTCCGTCACTGAACCAATCTTCTGAATTCAAAATAGGAAGGAGCCATTTTGTGACTGCATGTAATTTCCTATGAGGGTTTTTTCTTTTGATCAGGGCACCAAGGCCATACTATCAAGACAAAGTCCAGTAGGCTCAATGAATAAATGAATTAAAATGGAAAGTCTATTAGTTTTGAAATCCAAGAACGATGTATGGGTTCAGTTGCAAGAGCATTTTCTCCATTCGTTGCTTCACACAAATTCAAAGCCTCCTTATAAATTCCAACATTTACCAAATCTTGAGTAAATAAGAGAACTGAATTGACTGGAGCATCCGTAAAATGTAAGCTGAATAAGAAAGTGGGAGAGCAATATGCCAATGCTTTCCTTATACGAAGAACACCAAATTTAAAAGGAAATGAAGCTCGTCTCCACTAATTATTCTTTAAAGAAATATTTAAAATTTCTTTTCAACATATTTTAAAACGTGAGTCAACCTTTTCTAAAATGCTAGATAATTTGAATTCAGATGTAGATCGAAGGGGGTACATTAATTTTAGTACACGAATACACTGTTAAAGTAAATATAAAACAAAGTATAATTTGACTGAAGATAAACAAGAAATAAGAGTATTAATTTATTATACTTTCTTCTCAAGATATGGTATATGGCGCTTTGGATAAATAGTGTTCTCATCTTTTTTAAATTTATTTAACTTCGATGCATATTTACAACCTACTCGTATATTAACATAAATGAGTATTAAGCAAAGAGGGAGAGATCCATCCTTTGATGTTACTCCCAGTTAGAAAGAAGGCTTAAGCCTGATTGGGCCGAGGGATGAGATCATGTGGCCAACCTGAATCTTTTCAGTGTGGCTGGTTCTTGGGCTAGTTGATTTACGAGATCGTTTTCGTGTCCCACAAAAGTGTACTAGTAGATGCTAATCTGTTAATTTTACTAGATACATATGGAATCCCCAGATCTTCGTGGTTATTGACATACTACTAAGGGGTGCCTGCCAACATGCGAAGTGTTGGAAGCGTTGTAGAATGTTAGTGTTGGACGGTTTTATAAAACCCCATAATTAAATACCGAATGTCCAAATTGGCTTCAAGATGGATATAAAAAAGAGAATTTTATTTGCTCGAGATAAATCATCTTGAATAAATTTAACTCCAGCGGGGAACCTTGCAAAATCAACGGCAGATTGATTGAGTGGACCCAAAAAAAGTTCACACTGGCAAAAACCAAGAGATACAAATTTTTCGGATTAAGACCTGAAACCGTTAAAAACAGTGAGAGGATCGCCAGCAAATATCCCATCATTAAGATACCAAACATTTAGTTGAGATAACAATGACTGAATAATTTCTGAGCAAAGGTCCTACAGGATGTCCTTATTGAACTCCATTAGAAGAATTAAGAAATTGTGATCCACGTGCGAGAATAGAATGTCGAGAAAAAGCTTGGTAAATAAAGAGGTAAAAGTGTAGTAACTTCTCCTTGACACTTAATAACATGTCTTTCTGTTCGAGAAAGTTGAATGCGTTCTTAACATCCACTTTGAGGAGAATTTTCTGAACTCACATAATTATCCACAAAGCTTCTTACAGCGTGAACCGCTGCTGCACAACCGCCATGAGTAGCAAAACACATTTGCAATAGGCGTAACTATTCTCTCATATCAGAGATTTACAGGCCAATTTAGTTTTCTAAACAAAAAACTTTCAACAGAAATTTATTCTTATTTTTATCCTTATTCCTTTAACCTTTTTAGAAAGATCACTCCATATAGAAATAGGTATAATTAAGGCAAGTATTAATTAATATCTGTGATTATCAAGGCGACAGCATAAATTAATCATATGTTGGGATCCGATTCTATCCAGACATCTGGCAGAGCTTTTCATAAAAAAATGTATTGCTAACCA
This sequence comes from Sinelater perroti, assembly GCA_036346155.1. Lineage (NCBI taxonomy): Eukaryota > Metazoa > Arthropoda > Insecta > Coleoptera > Elateridae > Sinelater > Sinelater perroti. The sequence goes on from JARFIY010000077.1 coordinate 5,513,193, forward strand.
AAGCTCATCTTCAGAAACAATTTCTGAAACTGGGGGGTGGACAATCTCTAGTATTTTCATTACGAGAGGGGTGTTTATCTAGTAACGTCTCAAAAATGGACAAGTTTTCAATAGCTGGTTCATACGATAAAGTGAGAATTTGTACAGGCACCAGATATATCACAATCTAATATTTTGCTTTCAATTAATCTGGTGAGGTTAGTACTACAATTCTTGTTTGATGACGCTTTAGGGAACGACTTGAACTTGATATTTCATTAAAAAAAGGTTTATAACATACAAAGCATTCGACCAGAGTCGGGTCTGATGCAGGCTTCAGTTGAGACAAGAAAAGAGAATGACAAGGATTATAAAGAAGAGCTTTTTTCTAGATTAATAAATTAGTTTAAACTATGACGAAGAGCAATTGGCTAAACGGGCGAAAAAAAAGTAGATGATAAAAAACTTACACTGTAGGTCATCTCTTAAGTTTCAAGTGTTTTGCCATCAGAATACGCCATATTATGCTGATATAAACGAACAATCAGAAGAAGACTATATAATCGCTGTCAGCTTACCTTAGTTTTAGTTCAGACTGAGCCCTAACACTCAACAAAAAATTAAATAATCAGCGACAAGAAATAAAAAAAAGGAGAAAGTGCTATAATTATTGTAAAAGAAGGCCGATAGCGTAAAGAAATTTCAATTAAATATTGGATGCTCGCATAAACAGAACAATTCAAATTGGTTCCAAACGAATAGAGATGTTTTTGCTAGCAAGGTTGAACTACCTCCTGACATTAACAGAGGATTCTAGTGGCTCCTTATGCGTCCATTTTTTGAGAAACAAGACTTGAAAAAAGGATTAAAAGTGACATAAAAACTGGACAGCACACTAGTGTGGCCTTTACTCCTCAACAAAACCAAACCAAATAAGTGAGAAAACAAGACCCTTGTCTAAATTATACAATCTAAGCACTGAATAAAGTTCTGAAAGGAAAGCCACCAGTAAAACATTTGCATATGTGTGCTGTCCAGTTTATATATATATATATATATATATATATATATATATATATATATATATATATATATATATATATATATAGGATCCGCTCGTGATAAAGATAATAATTTCAAGAGATGCCATCATTCAACTAATTCAACTAATTAAAACGATTATTTGCAATGATAAACCACTTAATGATCACCTGAAGGAGAGCCACAACAACCTGAGCCAAAAAAGAAGACATGTAATCGAATCTAAGAATAGTGTGCATATCCACTAAGACATGACAATATCAAAACAATTTTTATTGTGCTGTAATTGTAAGTCCCCATAAACCTGTAATAGTAATACAAAGCTTGGAATTATCAGAACTGGAGAGCGATGACCATCAACTGATTTGCCACCATTTGCACAAATGAGTCTTCAAACTAAAAAGAAAACCAAGATGAATCAATTGATCATGCTAAAGTTCGATTAACCAACTGAAGTTTTACTTAAAAGAAAGGAATTAATTGTTTGACAAACTTTTTTGCTATCATTAAATATGATTCAGTGTGCATGATGTTTGTGGTGGCTGCTCAGCAAAAAATGTCTTAATATACAGATGTCCTTGCATGGCAAACCCAAAGACATTTTCCTGGAGTAACCACTTAAAAAGGATGTGTAAAAACCTATCTACAGTATGAAACAAACATCGAGAACTTGGATTCAATTTTGCAACTATCTAATATCTCATGGATCTATACAAGCAAATTGATCTTTGTCTATCACTGGGTGAAAAGCAATGACATAATCCTATTTCGCCTACATTAATAATGGGTTAATGGCAAGTACTTTACAAAGCAATTTTCATTCGAAATGTGGTGGTTATCACAGACCTTGTGTAAAATGGTACTGAACAACATACAAAAAATAAAAATCATCTAACATTAAATGTATACTCTGCGACAAAAATCACCCTGCTAACTACTATAAAGGGTGTATGATCTGTAAAGAATTGCAAATTAAAAAATATCCAGCATTCAGACCTAAACAGCCAACGATCAATAAATATAACTTGAATGGGCATAAAGTACAACCAAATATATATGCCCAAGCAACATTTAAAACACGAGCCCAAGAAACACTTACAAACAACTTCACACAAATCCAACCCTTAGAAATAAATGAAATGTCAGAACTTAAATAACTGCTGAAAACGCTCGTGGAATAAATAAACAGAACAATGTTAAACCATGATCTCCATACTGTCAAAATATTAAATTCTTAAAAATAGCACAATGAAATGCAAATGGTCTGGCACAACATGTGCAAGAGGTTAAACCTTTTAGCATAAATCATGACATTGGCATACTATTGATCTCAGAGTCTCATTTGACAAATTGAAATCACTTCAAATGTTCTAAATATACAACATACAACACTAATCATCCAGATGGCATCACCCACGGAGGTACCGCCATTACAATCAAATCATCAATAAAACACCATGAACTTAACAAATATAATAAAGATTGCTTACAAGCAACCTCCATAGTAATAGAAGACTGAGATGGCCCACTTATCGCTGCTATCTACTGTCTTCCACGTCATGCGATAAAAAAGGTTCAATATGAACATTTCTGCAATACCATTGGCAATAATTTCTAGCGGTAGAAGACTATAAATGCAAAGCACCTACACTGGGAATCTACACTTATTACTCCAAAAGGTCAACAACTCTACTTGATTACGAACTCCAAGTTAAAGCACATCTCCACTGACAAACTAACCTATTAGCCAACTGACAGGAACCAAATCTCTGCTTTGGTAGACTTTAGCATAACCAAAGGAATCCCAACAAATAACATAATAGCCCAATCTTGCTTCAATCTCTCATTGGACCATTCTCCCATACCGATTAAATTATGCACTGAAATTTTGCAAAAACAGCACTCTTCAATAAAATGTAACAAACACACGGATTGGAATAAAATTGGGGCTAAAAATCTCTCTAAAATCGAATATTGACATAGATAGTAAATCATCTCACTCAAGCAATTCTAATTGTTTAGGAAGCAACAGCACACAAGAAGCTAAATATAAAATACGAGAAATGCCCAAATTAATTAGACAAAATACTAAAGAAACAAATAAAGAAACCATAGCACAGAGCCAGAACTCCCAAAGACAAGACATTTCAACCTAGTTGTAAGTCATCTTAAAATGTTATTAAATAACTACAAAAAGGAAGATCTACAAAACTACCCCAAAAATCTTTCTACCATGAAAACGACCTACTACTTGCTCTGGAAAGCGACTCATAAATAATGGGGACTGACTAGGCCATTTGCTCTTCATCTTTCCACAGTCAAACTAAACCTGTAGTTAACAATTATGATATGGAATATGAAATAAAAAATTATCTAGACTCCCCTTCGTTATCAACCCAAATTTACTTTAAACCAAATCTAATATGTAATTAACTTAACTCAAAAAAATCGTCCAGCTGCTTACTACACTTAAGTATGGCGAAAATCTTCAGGGAAATTCCAAAGGTAGGTCTACAATATATTATACAGATCTTTTTATCAAGTGGTAAAAATTCAAAATTTTGAAATCTCAAAAACCAAGCAGGTGGATGGAAATTACAAAGAGACAAGTTGCGGAATTTATCGTAGATATGCCCAGCTGGCGAGAAACCCCAGACTAAAAAAGCTCAGTTTTTTGTATTAAATTTTTTTTAAGTAGACATACTTTTGAACACAATTTTTTACGTTGCTGAAGGGCTATGGGGCTCCAACGGGTAGCCACATTTCAAGTGTTAAAGGAAAAACCTATGACCCAAGTGGGGACCTCCAAATCCCTAATTATCCATGCCTTTAATGCACAACCCTTCAACCGTTAATTTCATAACACCAATACACCAACTTGACTAAAACCCCAGTTTTTTAATCAGCAATTTTCCTCTCGTGTGGAAAGTAGCTCAAATAGTTTTAATACAAAATCTGGGAAACCAGCACACGAAATAACGTCCTATAGACCTATCAACCTACTTCCAATGCTGGTGAAGCTACTGTTAAAGCTAATCTTAGCCAGAATAGGCAATATTAACTACGTGTCAAACAATACCCAAACACCAGTTCGGATTTAGATCACAATACACAATTACTGAGCAAGTCCAGCGCGTTTTTATATCCAATTCCTTGAAGAAAAGTAATCTTGCGGTGGAGCTTTTCTAGATAGCACACAAACATTTGATAAAGTCTGGCACAATGGCTTCTTTTATAAAATCAAATAAATCCTTCCTCTTAATTTTTTTAAAATCTTTCAGTCCAATTTACAAGACCGACATTATCTTGTTCAGTATCATCCAATCAATGCTGGCGTCCCCAAGGGTAGCGTACTTGGATCGGTCTTATATCTCATACCTTCTTCATAAAATGTTATACCAGCAACATATGCTGATAATACACATAGTATTATGCGAATTAATGAAATAAAATATATTCAAGTTACATTTACAAATAGCAAATAATTGTCATCGTTAATATGAATAGACGCCAATTACACGATAATATCAAATATTTAGGCACCCACCTTGGTTATAAACAGACCTGGAAAAATTACATATACACAAATCGTAAACAGTTTGGATTAACACGTTTAAAATGATCTCTTGATTGTAAACTCTTGATCTATCTATAAGGCAATTCTCAAACCCATATGGAGCTATGGAATCCAATTATGAGGATCGCAGCCAATTCTACCATCAAAATTTTGGAAAGTTCTAGTCAAAAGTTCTCAGATTAACAACAGGCGCCTCTTAGTATATGCCAAATGGAGTTATAATATGATATTTGTTGAACATGTATGCCCAAGTGTTATGATACTAAATTCCAAACATTGGATTATATCTAGTACACAAACAACATAAAAGAAAACAAAGGAAAGGTGAAAAACGGAGTATAAAAGGAAATAAAGTTAACCAAGAAAATAATCAGGTTTGAGAATTATAAGCTGTAATTGTTCATAATCTACGATAGTATGGACAGTGATAAAAGAGCAGGCCTTTTGGAATTGTTAAATAAATTCAGACAGGCAACACATCATAGTTATGTATAATGTTGTTGACAAAACATCTAGGTAAACTGCAAATATTATGAGACAATTACCAATAAATAGAGAGCTCCCCAACTATGGAAGAAAAAAGAAAAGGTCAGAAGAAAAGGAATTATTCCAAGGGAATAAAAAAACAGTATCACCAAGAAAATCAAGAAAAAATATATATCAAGAATCAGAAGAAGAAAAAGAAAGAAAAGTTAGAAGAAACCAATAAACTTCAGAGAAAGTTAAAGAAGAAATAAATAAAGAAACTGAACAAAAACAAATGATGAAAAAAATTGTTGGAAATTAAAGAATTACGTAATGATCAGAAGAAACATCCGGTGCAGACACAAGAAATGGGAGAAGAGAAAGGATTTAAAACTGAGAAGAAAGAATAATATAATTATTATGAGGAAAAATTTAAATAACAGTAGAAAAAAGAAGATAGAAAAAATAAGATTGAGTCACTGCAAATAAAACAAAGGTAAAGATCAGAGCATTGTTATGATCAAATTAAAAAACTAGGAAGATAACATACATATAATGAAAAACGAAAACAACCTAAAAAGAAAAATATACACATAAACGATTTAACAAAAGAGAAAAGTACAAAAAAACAGTTACGTCAGAGAAGAAAACAGGAAGGGCAGGAAAGTGAAGATTCAGTATAAAAAGCAATTATAGACGGACAAATGTGGCAGTGGGATGAGAAAAAAGAAAGATTGCAAAAAAATTCGCGATACAAGTACAGAAATTAATCAAAAAACTTAGGAGCAAAAAGAACAAACAGAACAACCCACCAGTGACGGAAAAAGGCAATGAATCTGGTGACTGATACCAGAACAACAAAAATGAAAAATAAAAAACAAGCAGAAACAATAGCAATTGCATCGTGGATTGTTAGATGAATAAACAAAGAGAACCATAAAACAGTTGACTACAGTAATAAATATAATATAAAGATTTTAGCAATGCAAAATATAAACATAAGAAGAGAATAAACAAGAACGGTGTAATACCGTAAAGGAAACTTTCTACAGCAGTGCGAAATCGTAACGGTCACTTCCGGTTGCCGCTAACCGATTTGGCTGAAAATCAATCCCATGAAAGGCACTGACCTAAGTTGTGTGTATTCCAACTTTGAAGTGAATCCGTTGAATAGAACGGAAGTTATAGTGTCTCAAGACACACAGACAGACAGACAGGATGATAATCTGATTAACTTTCTACTATAAGCTCCGCAGTAGAAAGTTAATAACGGAAACCAATGGATGTGTGTTCATATTCACAAACTTAAGAGGAAACAAAACAAATTAAGGACAGGTTTCATGATACACAAAAGCTTAAAAGCCACAATCATCTCTTACAGAAGAATAAATGACATACTAAACTATATGAGACTACAAGGAAAATACAGAAAAATTAATTAACGTATCAGAAAAGAAGGGAAAAACAATACAACTATATCATGAAACCTAGAGAAAACACAGCAGGAGATCCCAAAATACCACATAAAATTAGCACTCAGAGATTTCAATGTCAAGGTAGGAAAGGACGAAGAGAATAAACCAATAATAGGAGAAAATAGCAAATACAGGTATACCAACAAAAACGAAAAATTATTAACTTTGCAATAGAAAAGAACTTTATTTATTGATAAAGAAACGTGAACAATCTTAGACAAAAAACAGTAAACCAGATAGACCACATATTAATAGAGAAGATGCAAACAAGCTAAGCTAATAACCGCTGTATGTTCATACAATGAAGCTGATCTAGACAGCAAGGCAAGATACAAAAGAAAATACCAGCAATACAAGAAAAAACAAGGAGAAAATAAGAAATGGGAAGTCAAAAAATTAAAACAAATAGAAACGTAAGAACAATTTGTCCAGAATGTAGAAAAGCAGTGAGAAAGGAGAAACAAGAAAGCAGGGATACAAAAAGATTTGAATAAAATCAAAGAAGTAGTAAGCAAAGCAAAAAAAGAGTACTGAGTACACAGAAGACAACAAAAAGAAGACTGATATGATGCAGAGTGCAAGAAAGCTGTAAACAAAAGGACAAAAATGAAACTACTAACAAGAAACAGAAAAAACGAAAGAAGATTAAAAAGCAAGAAGAGCAGTGAAGAAGATATGCAGAAAGGAGAGAGCAATTAGAAAAATAAATGCAAGTCATAGAAGAATCTTAATAAAAATATGATACGAAAGTTTTATTTGAAGATAAACGAAATAAACAGATGATATAAGCTAAAAGGGGGTTCATACAAGATAGTCAAGGTCAAATAATAGGAGAAAAGACAGAACAAAAAAAAGGATGGGTAAAATACTACAAAGGAATTAAGGAGCGAGAACAAGAACTAATCAAAGTAATAAAACACCAATAAAAACGAGAAGAAATAGACGCACCAATAGAAGAAATAAAAGAAACTTAACAGGATAATAGAGAAAAAATAAAATACAGGCAGAACTGCTAAAATATGGAGGGAATAAACTAACAGAGACAATATTTAAACTGATAGAAAAAGTGTGGGGAACATATACGAAATGCCAGAGAAATGGGCAGAAATGGGGTAGTCCTACAGCTCTTCTAAATACCACATATAAAATACTAGCAATTAATAACAGATAGAGGCTTGAATAATTTACTGAAACAGAATCCTGAGAATACCAAGGGGTATTCTGAATAGGATGATCAACAATACCAGATATTCACAATAACAATCCACAAAAAGTGTGAAAGAAAGAATATCAAACTTCAGGTCTTCAGCATAGATTTTAAATATGCAACCGAGTTAAAAAAAAAGAAATAAAAAAATAACTTACTTAGTATAGGATGCTTAATGAAGTTATTCAGTTAGTGCAAATGCCACTCCAAGACATTTATGTGCATTAAACGGAATAACAGAGGAATTTGAGATAAACATCGGACTAAAACAAGGGGAAGAAGGAAATATCTATAGAAAACCACACCAATGTCTAGCATATGCATACGACCTAGTAATAATAACCAGAACAAAAAGACTCGAGGATAAAATGAGGGTACAAATCCAAACAAAAAGTCAGGTTACAAATAAATGAGGCCAAAATTAATACAGAACTTGGGGAAAAACAAAACAAACAGAAACAAAATTGAAAATAACAATATATGAGAAGAATTATAGCTTTGAAAGTGTAGAAGAAATAAACCAAGGTGGAACGGTTAAAGAAATAGTAATAAGAATAACTAAAGGAGGAAAAAGACTAGGCGCTGCAAACAATAAAATAAGAGCAAACAACAAAGATAAGACTGTATAAGACAATAATCAGACCTACAGTCACACATGGAAGTGAAACATTGATTCTTCAAAAAGAGCATATTTTAAACTTACAAAGGTACTGAGAAGGATATACAAAGGAATAAAGATAAAAAAAACAAAGACCTAAATGACGTACATAGTGAACCGGGAATAATAAGTGTTGTGAAGCAAAACAGAATAAAGTGGCTAGGATATGAGATGAGAACAAGAGATGAAAGACTTCCAAAAAAGATGTTATTAGAAGACACAGAAGGAGGACAACGAAGAGGTAGGCCAAGAAAATCTTGGCCAGTGTGTAGAAGATCTAAGAACCTTAGGAGTGATAAGACAGGAAAAAAGAGGTGACCAGAAGAAAAAGAAGGAAGGAAGTTATATAGAAAGTCATAGCCCTCTTAAGCTGACATATACATGAAAAAAAAACTATTATACGTTCAGTGAATACATATAGTAATAAATCATCATGACACACCCCTAAACCGCCCCTGAAACGCAGAAAGATGTGCGCCGAAGCCAGATTTACAATGTATCATTTATAACAATATTTTATGTTTACCTCTTTGCTTTAAACAGATTAATCAAAATTTAAAAACTCACTTTTATAGTACACACTATGATTAATAGTGAGATACAAATGAAATCACCACTTCTAAACACAAGTTACTTGCAGCACTAACACACGAGTGCCCAAAAATGGGTCACTATGTATCTGACTACTGAAATACCCCCACTTTTTTAAGCCGGCCAATAACAGACAGTTATGTAAAATGAGCAGGAATTTTTGACAGTTTTATTACTATACGTATTCGCTGAATGCAGTATATTACCATCAATTTCTAAATTGGTCAACTATTGCAATGTACGATGCCATAACACATAATCGAATCACAAATTCATATTTACAATATCCCTAACTTTGGAGTATTAACAACCATAGAAGTGAAATATATTACCTCTTGTCAAGCACCAAAAAATGCGATCGTGATTTAAAAACTTCTAAATTTGTCTGCACGATTAACTACACAAATTCTTCCTTAAAAAAACCCTATCATGTCATATCATCATGCCTTTAGAAGTTCAACAGGTTTTGAACATACTTAAATAAAAATGCATACTTTAAATATGCTGGAATTTATTTTGCATTAGCAACTAATTCTTTTATATAAATCACTAGCATTAAACCAAATAAGAGTGATAATACTAAAAGAACATTTCGCTCATGTAACAACGGTGACAAGAATAAACTTGAACTCATTAAAAAACTGTTCAAGTAGAATAAACAAATTTACTTAAAAATTGATAATTACAATCTGTACTGGCATATAATACTTATCAATACACCAGAATTACTTGCTACGTTTATTTCCCACTGTGAGTTTCAATATGTACACAACTAATAATCCAAGGACGTTTGATTACGCTTAACCTACACCTACAGTATAACAACGGAACCGATCAAAAATGGTCATCCACAGTCAACACATGCACAGCCAATGAACTCAGGCACCCCGCTGCAACTTTCCGGCAGCTGTAAACTCCGTCATCGGCTTGCCACTGATACCGCACGTGCCGATGCCAACTCTGCCGTTAACAGAATCGGGCGAAGCAAATATACTCTTATTCTTAACACCGATCTTTTTGTTTTTACTTGCCTTGGTCGTGAACGCCAACCACTTACGCTTCTCCGTTTCGCGCTCCTCCTCGAGCTCCTTGAAGCGCTGCATCTTCTTGGCCTTCTTGCGCTTCAAGTACTCCTTGTTGTTCATTTTGGCGCGCTTGAGCTTCTCCGCTTCAGTCAAGACCCGTTTCTGGCCTGTGAACTCTTTTAGTTCTGCTAGAGTGGTAACGCCGCGGTTTTTGTACGCCTCATATGTAACATTTACCTGGCCGTCCGGGTTGATGGAATCGATGCGCGCTTCGGCATACTGCCCGTTGTCGCTCCACTTCGCCATGCAGATGTCGCCGATGCGCCACATCTTTTTGTTCTTGTTCTTGGCGACGAACTGCTCCACGGCCAGGAGCGACCGAGTGACTTCGTCATCCTCGGTGAAGTTAGTGGTCAGCTCGTGGTACTCGGGCTGGTTGGCGGCCTCTTCGGCCTTCGTTTTCAGGTCCAAGGTCAGCTCAATCACCTCCTCGAGGTCAACCTTCAGCTTGTGCAGCTCGCGGTTGTCGGGGTCGCTCAGCAGCGCAGCCTCGACCTGCTGCAGCTGCAACTTGTAGTTTTGCAACTCGTCGGCCATTTTAATCGCTCACGATGAAATAGAAGAGTAGAATTGGGGTTTATGCGTATTCGATAGGTACTCACTCGAGCATGGACCCACAATTTCAATTATTATTGTGGAGACAACAGCGAGCAGCCATTTGTTTCTGATCGCGTAGCGCAAGACCCAGCGCTGGCAACATAACAAGCAGGAAATTTCCAGCTACGGTTATATACAAGTTAGTTAGAAATTAACACATCTTCTTCTGTAAAAAAAAAAATTGGAACTTTGTTACATTTAAAACCTTATTTAAATTACTTATATGACAGTTATAATTTCCCATCTAACTTTGTGTTATTATTAACTCGAGATATTCAAATCTTATACTTTTTTGTTGAATACTCCAAATTTGTGAGGTTATAACATTCTCAATCAGACCTTTGAATATTTTGTTGAAGTATTTTGTTATAATTTCTTAGAACTATTAATATCATTATTTTGATGCTTTCATCATATTCTGAGGGAAATAAAACATGATCTCTCATTTTCCAGACATTTTTTATGTTTTTCTCCTCTAATTTAATTTAGTTGCATAATAATCAAAAATTACTTCAAACATGTCAACAATTACTATTCAGTTACAATAAAAAAGGTGAAAATACAAAAATAATGAAAATATGTATATAAGTGAGAGATACCAATAATCACTTATATATGTATATGAGAAAGGGAGATCAACATTAAGCTGAGTGAGTGGTTGCAACCGATGTAGTGCAAACAAACAACTGTTTACCTGTTTATTTACAAAGCAAGAACAGTACAAGCGGTGTATGCTACAAATTACTAGGTGTGTCTCGATTTGCAGACCGACAAAATACCCCTCTGCGCTGCCAACGTGACCAGCAGTGCCGAGCCGCACTCGCGTATTTGATCGATCCACAAGCGCTTTACGTCTAGACTACATTAGTGGAAAGAACTTCACAAGAACTGAGCCTCCTCCAAGCCAGTCGCTATGTACACATCTCAATCGAACCTCACAAGAGCAGTATGCCGGCGGCTGGCCGCAACTAAACAGTGAGTACAACAGAACAGCGACCGCCTCACCTGCAGACGTTTAAAAATCTACACAAGTATTTACTAGGTAATATTTATTTTCTAGTTATTATAATCCTCGATATACACAAACATTCACACAGGACTCAAATAAAAACAATAGCGTCGAAATTATACAATACGATCACAAAAATTCAGTGTTTATAATCGATAAATATAAAACAAACTATGCAATCTAGTAGTAGTAACTTCCACAACGCATTACAGCCTACGAACTTTGCACAAAACATTTGGGCACAAAAGTCGTCGTCGCTCCACTGACTAATCTTACAAAAGTGATTGTTTTCATCAAGACGTTCCGCTTCGGTCCGCTCCACGCACCCATTCTTGCTCCACAAAACTAAAACCGGCTGCACTTACTTTTCCATCGGGGGTTTAGGATTGTCATGACACTCAGTCGCCTGCGGGGCGCGGCGCTGACCCGCCCCCTTCAACAAGTGACTGCGCAAACAAGCGGCGATCGGATGAAATCGTGAAGTTTGATAAAATGGCCGAGCTAGCGGCGTGAGAGTCGAAAAGTGCGCAAAATAAGTGAAAATAAACTGTACAGGAGACTTTCACTTTTTACAGAGATTACAGTTTCTTGGATCGGATCGAAATTTACATGAAACTTATTGTAACTGAGTTGCTGTACTAAAATTGTATACAATTTCATTTTCGTTTTGTACAAAAAACAGCTTGTTCTTGGAAAAAATTAAATTATATACAATTTTATCCAAAATTTATCCTTTATAACTTACCTACTGTTTATTATCGTATATTTTATTCTATTCTATATTGTATCTTTTACTTGTATAGCACTATATTAGAGCAAACCATGAAACAAACGGTTGGCGTTAACGTCGTCGAAACTAGGAAAACAACGACATAATCACATGGACTGAAAACGAGAACCTACCTCTTATATATTGCTCCATTTGTTAAACGAGGTGCGTCAATAAAATACTCACTTAAACATGTACAGTTACTCAACGATATTGCAACAGAACAAAACCATAAATTACGAAACTACAGTATTAACATTATTCATCATTATACTTCTTGTATTACACATTGAGTACTAGTCTGCATTTTAACTTTTAAATCTACTCCCGGCGCCTAAACCAAACCCGGCTGGCCGGCAGGCGCGCCTCCTCCGAGCCCACAGCGAAGGACAAGATAAAGCTGCATCTGGCAGTGTCAACAACTGAATTCTGGCATACTCCGGTTCTGTTGCCTTTTGGTGAAATGGTAAACTTGAAATGTAAAATACAGGCCAGTAGTAATGGTCGTATCACACGAACTGATTAAGGGATGTCACGGCTGTTCATAAGAATGGGACCCGTTTCTAATGTCAATTGGCTTGTCGCCACTGTGTCAACACTATCACGGTTCTACGGCTAAAGTAGATAGAGAACTAATTAAGGTGGCTGTGTTTCTTGAACGAGGATTTTTAGACTAGTCGAACAGCAGTCTATGCTTTGCCATTCATATCCTGCAACAGAAAACAATTTTAAGAACCCAAACTCACCACAAGTATCAATATATACATGTAAGATAGAGCTAAATATAACTCATAATTTTGCACAAATTTATACAAGTTGGCAGTACTGTTACAAATAAAAATAACAACAGTATTTTGTAGGAGACAACATACACACAAGTAAACAAGAACAAAGGTTTGTTTATAATCTACTTTTGTGTTATGATTAATTTAATCCCATATTAATTCGTGTATAAATGCAATTTGACATGACAATGCATGTTTGTCTAAATCTAATCTTTGTCTAATCTCAACAGCATCAGTTCTATGATAGAGTATCTCTGCTGAACCAGGTTCCACATAGTGGTAACGCTTCAATGGTTGCAGATTTTCTTTGCTGATTTATTTGAATTCTTCACATATTGTTTTTATCTTACTTAAATTGCGTTGTGATAAAGAGAATAAGAACTCAAAACCCAAATGAGACAAAGCAAAGGGTAGATTCTTCTTTTTGTAAATCTCGCAGAGAAAAAAATTCTAATTTGTCTCAATGTGTACTTATCTTGTCATTTCCTGATTTAACGATAAAATCTTTTGTTTTATCATTTATAGTCCCTCTCGCACAAACACATCGTTTTCCTTAATTATTCACATTTTCTATTTTGTTTTTTTTTCCATTTCGTTCTAGTGCTGTAATCCATTTGATTTTTGAGTAAAACTTTATTGGTCACAATTTAACGATCATAAAGAACCTACGTCGGAGGAACATTGTTCACTCTAATTTTGTGCAGACCAAACTAAGAATCTATCTAATAAGCTTTTTGGTTAAGCTCCCCTTCTTTCTGCATTTTCTAAGCAAATGAAGTATTTTCCCTCTATACATTTTTTTCACTTGTTTGGAGAACAATAAAACTTGCTTCTTTTTTATATAATGGGTAATCAAAAAGTTTCAGTAATACGCATACAGACATACGCGTATTATTATGTTGAGAAGTTTAGCTGTTTGCAGTTGCAAGAATTGTAGCTAGATTTCAGCTTACAATGCTGCTAGAGTTACGTTTCTGTATGTTCGTCATTTGTGTAATTTGTAGAAGACTTTTACTGATGCTGCACAATAAACAATAAACAGCTCTAAGCTCACGTTAGGAGTACTGAGACACCCTCAAAGACTGGTACCGCAGGTGGAGAATAGGAATCAATGCGAAAAACAACATGGTAGTCCTATTCCTCACAAAATGAAACTTTGCCAGCGTGACGGTATCCTTTATCGTGAGATACAGAAGATGAGACAAAAAACCTAAAGGGTCTATGTGGAAAAAGCATGTCGACAAGCCCTGAGCTCCATCTTCCACTTGCAAAGCCAGCTATCCTTTAGAAACAAGCTAACCATATATAAAACCATCTTCAACTAATCATATTACGGTACCATTGTGGGAGTATGTTGCAAAATCTTAGGTGCAGAAGTTCAAGATTATCCAAAACCAAGAATTAAGGGTCAAAACACAAAACTGCACAGCAACGCAGAATTGACAGCCCTCTAGGAGTTAATTTCCCGATGCGTTAAACAGTTTCATTCCTGCTAAGGTTTTGTTCTATCCATACATTATTTACATTCAAAACATTTGAATAATGAATTTTTAAAAAACAAAAGACGTGTTGCAGTTTTTGAAAGAATCATTATTGACAATTAAATATACTATATATGCGGCAAATATCAGTAAAGAAGTCACAAGTTTGCGAATGGTAAGAAACAACTTCATGAAAGCCATGTTAATATTGCAAGTAGATTCTGGAAGTTATCAAAACGGATGTTTGCATACTTTTATGCGAACATGGTTCATCAAGCCTTGTACAACCTTCTGTTAGATCATAGAATTTGCATTAATACTCAATAAATTTTTACTGGACGCAACTACTTATAAATAATTTGAAAGATTTACTGATCTTGGAACCACTTTAATTCTTAGCTCTTATGTAAATTTAACGTAGTGAGATGAAGCACAAAAAAAAAGTAAAAAAAAATGCAGAAACTTGACGGTGTCTCATAAAAGACGAAACGCTTCTGAGGACGTTCTTTAATGCACAAAACGTAGCAGTTCATATGATATTCTGATTTTTGACCCACAGGAACAAACTGCCTGCCATATCAAACATTTTCTCGGATATTTTTTACTTGTAGCTAACTTAGAGTACTGTTTAGTAAACTTGTGTTAAAAAAGTAAGTAACTTAAAAAGTTCGTTACTGAATTCTATGTCTGTCTGTCGGTCCGTCACAAAATTTGAGATTTTTTAAAATTTGAAAATGGATTCTTATAGGAAATTTTACGCTGATTTCGAAAATGAAGTCGAAAAATTCTATGTCGAATAATTTTCGAGATATATCGAAAGGTCTTTTTAAGTTCGTTCTGGGATTGCTTATAGAGCAATCTCTTCGCCGGCCCCATGTTTGATACTGATATAGAATTTCCCATAAAAAATTTCGACAAAACAGCTATGCATTAAGCTCAGCAGATTAATATGCTTAACACAATTGTTGATAAGTCCATTAGATGTTATGTCACATTGATATAACAATACAACTCTTTGTTTTGTATATAAACCAAATAAAAGATCCCATATAAGCTGATAAAAGAAATAAAAGGAAAACAGATGCCATTACACAATAAAATAATCATCACACGCTTTAGTTTATCTGTTAAATTGCAAAAACCTTCAATGGAATCAATAATATAATAACCATCAATATATAATAACAAAGACGAATATAAAGTTGTTTCAAAGTAATAAATCCGTTGAGAAGTGTTTAATATATATTTTCCAGCACGCTATATTATCAAAACATTATATATTTCATTAACATCTTAAATCCTTAATAACTGTTAACACAATTTAAAGAAGCGACAAACGGATTTATATAATTAATTATCTTTGTCATCGATAGCATGTTTTGGTATTGTAATACTTTCTCATCAAGAGTAACAATCTATCTTTGTACCATCCAAACAATAAGTGGTAATATATTTTACTTTACGTTTAGTTCTAGTTCACTAATATTACAGTTTTAACTTTGTTTGGCCACAATCATTGCAAAATGGTACTTGGAACACTAAGAGATCTAGATGAGACCGAAAGTGAAGTTACAAGTCTGAAGGTCAAGGGAGTTTACTAGTTACTTCAGTTACTATTAAAAAGTTTAGTATGACACTTTTCCTTACTATTTGTTAATGCGAGTTGTTATCGTAATGACACACTGCAATAGAAATGCACTGGACACTTACAACAGATGGTGCTGTATACGAAACCGGTTGTAAAACGAACACTTGAGTTACACCGCTTGGCCATTCGCTTGATTTGAATGCGGAACAATAAAAAAATCCAATAAAAAATCTTCGTATTTACATTTTTTACTGTCACTTGTAACTAGGTCATGACGGACGTGCCTTATTGAATTTCGGAAATGGTTGGTACACGGCCTATTTCAAAAATAATATTTTAATGCGCACAAAAGTAATCAATCATAATGATTAATTTATTTGCGACCCGGCAAATTAAAAATTTAAACTTTTGCACGGGGATGGAGGTAGATTTGCATCCATCAGAAAATTTTAATTTATCATTTATATCAGACTATCCGTAGCGAGGCGTATGATAAGAAAATATTTAGAAAAATTCTATGAAGAACAAATAGAGCAAGTAATAGAGGACAACAAAAGCATGAAGTGCCTGAAAATAAGATATGGGAAACGAGAAATCATTGTAGTGAAAGACTCCACCGGAACAGAAATAAGAAACACAGACGAGATCCTAAAAACTACGGAGAAATACTATAAAACACTATATGGGTCGCACATTAAACAACCTGAGGGCCAAAAGAATTCTAAAATAGTAAATGTAGGATCTGAGGATATGCCGGAGATCAGTGAAGACGAAATTTTGCATGCCCTGCAGACGATGAAAAACAATAAAGCGCCGGGAGATGATAATATAATAATAGAAATGATCAAAAGCCAAAATAGTAATCCCAAGCTAAAAATCCTATTTAACATGTGCCTACAACAAGGAGAATACCAGATAACTGGGATAACGCCGTGATAGTAATTTTGTTTAAAAAGGGACGCATTACTATTACAAAATTACCGCCCTATCAGCCTACTTTCTCAAATGTATAAATTGTTAACAAAAAGCTTGACTAACAGATTATCACAAAAATTAGATGATTATCAGACAGTAGAGCAGCAAGCAGCTTTCAGAAAGGAATATGGTACCTGTGACCATTTACTTACTGTTAAAATTCTAATTGAGAAATCCATCGAATATAACCTGCCTTTGTTCATGTCTCCAAAATTATTTAATTTGGCACTTGAAGGAATATTTAAAAATCTGGACTGGTCAAATAGGGGTATTAATGTAAATGGGAAAAATGAATCATTTAAGATTTGCCGACGACGTAGTTCTATTTGCAGACAACAAAGACGACCTACAAATTATGATAAAGAATTAGAAAAACGTCTAAGAAAATAGGTCTAAAGTAAATTTGAATAAGACGAAGACAATGTGTCTTGAGAACCCACAAATAAACATAAATGGAACTATCCTAGAAAATGTCAACGAGTATATATATCTAGGACAAACTGTAACATTAAGGAAGGAAAACAGAGAAGAAGACGTCTGGCGTGGGCAGCTTTTGGAAAGCTAGCTTATATTTTAAAAAACAACAAAATACCCCAACGCTTGCGAACTAAGGTATATGACCAATGTATACTTCCCATAATAACATACGGCGCTCAAACATGGACATTAATGAAACAAGTAAAAACAAAACTGGAAGTCACTCAGCGAGCAATGGAGAGAGCAATGATTGGAATTACAATACGAGACAAAAAAAGAAATAAATGGATAAGAGATAGTACTGGGGTTGCGGATGTAGTGAAAAGAGTGACGAAATTGAAATGGGAATATGCAAGACATACAGCTCGGATCAAAGACAGTAGGTGGAACGTTAAAATCCTCCAATGGAGACCATGGACAGGCAAGAGACAGCGTGGCAGGCCAATAATGAGATGGCAAGACGACATTAAGAGAGTAGCAAGACTGCCATGGATGAGAGTCGCACAGAATCGCGCTACATGGAAGAATTTGAGGGAGACCTACGCCCAATGCTGGGCGCAATGACGGTTAAAGAAGAGAGAAGAAGAAGATCACGTAAACTATTTCATATCTATAAAAAATAAAGAAAAGCTCTATAATTTGGGTTACAATATTGATTACATGTGATAAAATACACTGATAAATTTAAGTTAATTTTAACAATTTGTAAATACGAAAATTAAAGGGAGTCCAAGTAAGTCTCCGCTGTTTGACAAAAGATGACCCCACCAACAAGGTTGGACATCTAGCAACACCATAACCTTAAAATATTAGAGGTTTTGTATCAGCATCACATAATTTTTTGCGAAAATGTCGAGTTTTGAGCCGAATCAGCGTCATTTGCGGCAACTCTTGATTTACTTATTTAATTTGAAGAAATCTGCAGCCGAAGCGCATCGATTGCTTGTAGAAGCATATAGTGAGGGGCCGCTTTAAGTAAGAGAAGTTGTCGTGAGTGGTTTCATAAGTTTAAGACGATAAGTTTGATGTCGAAGACAAAGAACGTAGCGGAAAGCCGAAAGAGTACGAAAACGCGGAATTGGAAGTATTATCGGAGGAAGATTCCTGCAAAACGCAAGAAGAACTTGCACTTACATTAGGAGTGACTCAACAAGCAATTTCACATCGCTTAAAATCGTTGGGAATGATTCAAAAGCAAGGAAATTGGGTTCCTTATGAACTAAAGCTGAGAAATGTTGAACCGATTTTGTACGTGTGAAATGCTGCTTGCGAAGCATAAACGAAAGGGTTTTTTTTTGCATCGTTTTGCACTGCTACTTCAGACACGACAAAACTATTCTCCTGCATGGTAATGCTCGTCCACATGTTGCGACGTCGGTCAAAACCTACTTGGAAACACTCAATTGGGAAGTCCTACCTCACTCGGCGTATTCACCAGACATTGCTCCTTCTGATTATCACTTGTTCCGAGCGATGGTACATGGCCTGTTTCAGCAGCACTTCACATCATACGAAGATACCAAAAATTGCGTCGATTCGTGGATAGCCTCAAAAGATGAAGCGCTCTTCCGACGCGGTATCCGTTTGCTGCCAAAAGGATGGAAAAAAGTAGTGGCTAGCGATGGACAGTACTTTGAATAAAACATAGGATTCCGTTCTTTCAAAATAAATACCCAATTTTTGATAAAAAACGGCGAAGACTTATTTGTACTCCCTTTAGTATTTGATTGTGTTTATTGCGTGCTTAAATGACGGCTTGTACCAATCGCTTCCTTAAACTAAATAAAGTTTAGAAGGTAAACTGATACCAGATATTGTGGCAAAATATCGGAATATTGCAGGAAACGCCGCCTTGTCATATCCCACACAGTTCTATAAGAAATCAATGCAGGGAGTGTGTAGGCTACAAAGAAATCGACCAGCGATATGTAGATGAACGTAATCTTGTTGAATCATCTGCACAAAAGGAGATTCTTCTACTTGTCTTACTTCAGTAATTCATTGGATATCTATAAAGTGATGTGACAAATTCACCCGTCGTCAAAAACCGGAACCCTTCTAGCCTGTTCTTTATTACTAATATTACGTTATAAAAATACAAACTACCAGTTGAAATTCATAGGAACCTTGTTACTAGTAGGTATAGACAAACAGAAATTTGCTTAGCACCAGGTACATAAAGACCACAATAGATGTACTGTGCTCTACATTCACTTGCGAAAATACAAACTCCTGCTATTATATTATAAATAGATAGCTCCCAAGTTCGAGTGCTGCATGCTGCTACTGTATTGCGACGATACCTAGATCGTCAAAAAAACATCAATGAATGCCATTCTTGTAGCTAAAATCGACGTTCACAGAACTACGTTAGAGGTAAATAGTATGTGGGAATGGAGGTTCGCTATTATACCGCTACCGGTTAGCTCATGAGTTTTTATAAAATATTGGTCTCAAAAAGTTGCTCCCTAGAAGTAGAAATCTTTTCAGAAAATTTACAACCAAAACCTAAGAATCGTGAAATTTTTTGTTGATCGGCCCATTATTGTTATACATAACTAATAGTGCTCATATTTTATTATAATTTTGTAATATAAAACCTGTAATATTATATCAACTACCTTAATAAGTATAAAGTACAACCGTGTTGTTAAATGATCGTACATTTCGCGTCCATTCCTTGTCCTTTCATTTGTATATTCAAATTTTCCACCCACGCTCGTATTCTCGCAAAACATATTTGTCACGATATATGCCCCAATCCTCAAATAACCATAGCGACAATTCATAATTTGAATTTAAAAAACAACAGAGTTATCATAAGAGCACTTGCAGATAAGAATGGAATTAATGTACATAGAGAGCTGTCATCCGAATTCTTCATAATACTGAGAAGTGTGGCAACAATTAAAATCCGTATAAGGAAGCGTTGTTACAAAATTTTTCCTTAAAAATCTATTTCGATAGCTGCAAAATAAACTAGAGGGTATAAAACGTGCTTCTTTAATGGTCGATTCGAAAACAAATGATAAAATCACTAAGACAGTACAAGTCATCTCCGTTGCCAATAAATCAAAGGTTATCTGAACTTCCTCCTTTAATCACAATTACCATAGCAAAACATCGAGTGTTTTGTTAATTTCCATAAAAAGGCGACGAAGCAAACCACGTGTTATCAACTTATTTTATCTCGTCGTTGAAACAAATATGAAATTGTAGGAAGAATGACGCTGTGAACTGATATCTTCTTCCAAACTTCTCCTTAACTGCACTCACTAAATCAACCAGCTAATATTTTAATCCTTGGTGTAGAACGCTCATAAAAAGGATAGTTTAATTATAATTTATGAAAAAATTGATTGTATTTATTGTAAATGGTCAACCATATATGTTATAACTGCCGCTAGTTGTCATTTGTATATAGTATAATCTGACAATTCATCATAGTGAAATACACGCTTCAAGAACTTTTTGTTATTGTCTAAAAATTTTTTTATGAAAATAAATGTTCTTTTGTGAACATTCAACGTGCTCTTCGCGAAACCTATGGTCCACATAATCGCCCTTCTGTGCTTGCCATTCGTTGAATCTTTGAAAATTTTTTGCTGTACTTGAAAATACCAACAAAATGTCGAAATGCAAGAAATGTAAGAGATGGCGTTGCAGATCCTCAAAATTTATCGATTCCTTGCCGTAATCAAGAATTAGGGCTTAGAAGAACGACAACTTGACGTATTTTACGAAAAGATTTGGGTTTACGCCGTATAAGATTATGTTGACCCAAGAACTGAAGCCATTGGACCATCGTAAGCGCCGTGACTTTGATGCTTGGGCTTTAGAGCAACTTCAAATTTTGAGCAAAATTATCTTCTCATATGAAGCTCATTTCTGGTTAAGTGGATATATTAACATACTAAATTGTCGTTTTTGATGTGAAAACGACCCACAAGAGATTCACGAAAAGCCCTTGCACCTGAAAAGATCACTGTATGGTGTGGTTTATAGCATGGTGGCATCATTGGGCCATTCTTTTTCCAAAACGAGGCAAGAGCTGCAGTTACAGTAACTGGTGAGTGCTACCGATTTATATTAACATGTGGTTCCAACAAAACAATGTCACATGCCACTATTGACGTATTTGCAAGAGAAGTTTGGTAAAAGGATAATTTCGAGAAATGAAACTGTTAGTTGGCCTCCAAAAAGGTGTTACTGAACTCCTTTGGATTACTTTTTATGGAGTTATTAAAAATCTATAGTTAATGCAAAGAACCACGAACTTTTGATGCATTAAGATTGAACATCTACGCTGCATTCGTGACATTAGATCAGAGTTGTTGCACAAATTCATAGAAAGTTGGGTTCATCGATTTTAAATGATGTGGTATTCAAAACAGAATGTAATGAATTATGCTTCAAAATAATATAAACAGTTTGATTGTATCTAAAATAATTTTTATTTTATTTCATTTGAAAATTATATCATTCTTACTGGAAACCCTTTATTTAATTCCATAAAAATTTGAGCGTGATCGAATCAATGCAATGAATAGGAAACCGTTAATCTCACAATTATCACCTAGTTAACTACACAGTTTTATTAAATAACTAGAATATACAAGCTACCCTTCAGTAACCTGCAAAAAAGATTTATTTCTCTGCAGCTCCCGGCATAAAGTGTATCCGCAACGTAGGTTCCGTAAAACAACATTCAGAGCAATTGCAGCATAAACCGTCAAAAGCACTACAATAAGCTCAAATGCTCTGCGGAAGTTTGCAGCAAATGTATGACAGTGAAGAGCAGGCGCCCAACTTCAGCGAAACTGTGTGACAGTCTGAATTGCGTGGCTGATGTACCCGACCGTTCTTAACGACGCTGCACGTTTGACGCAGTACTTGTGAGCGCCGTTTCGAATTGAGGACGCGAAATACGAGCGAACTTAACGAATTTGTATTAATGCAGGGTAAGAAATTCGGCCAAATTCTCCAAGTAGGTTTCTAGCTATGACCGATAAGGTGTGGAACGCAATTTAAATTAAAGAAACAAATTTAAAGTTCTATAAATTTTAGTATTCTATGCATTTTTCCTTTTGTAATGGATTGACAAAAAATACTCAAATAGGCATGAATTTTGTACGACGATGACGTGGGCTTAAACATTCATTAACACAAATACCCTAAAGAATAGATAGTTCATGATTAAGGCAGTTAAGGTGCTCGGGTGGGATGCAGACGGACCTGGATCTTTGACAGATAGCCTACTCAGTCACTAAAGATAATTGTATTCAAACAAGATCAGGGGGCGAAACAGTAATATATACAAATGTTGAAACTCATAAACACCTTGTAAACTCAAACTTAGACCAACCAATCAACTATGAAGGTCTCAGCACTCTATATATTATCGTTCATGAGATATGTCACTTTAAAATAAAAAAAAAGCAGGAAAACCCCCCTTAGGGGTGTTTCAATGGGTCGGGTTTATAAGATATTCCTATTCTACTTTTTAATGAGGAGTTCAAAAAAGGTGGTCAGAAGTTTTGACCTAATTGTACAATTGATCGCTATACTCAATTGTATATATTACCTCTAATTACCTCTAACAAGAGATAATAATGAATTTGTTTATAGATGGCGCAAACCCAGATAATGAAGGCAAACATATAGGACCTTAACCTTCCAGTTCGCAGATCATACTTCTACGGGTGGGGGGTGGGGGTAGAGTCTCATTATGTATGCAAATGAGGAGGAGCGTAAAACATTTTTTTGGTAAACTCCAGTGTTCAACCACTATGATCAATAATAGACTGACCACTCTATTGACTGTGAAGCCTAAAAATATAATAATATAGAGTCGATAATGCATGTGTCAACCACAACACACCACACACTAAACTTCTGATCGTATAAGAATTATTCATGCACTAGATTAAGATTTTTGGTATTGAATGCATCTATACAGTACACAACAGGAGAGAGGGGGTAGAAATGATATAGCCAGGTGGAAATATGGGTGAATAGAATGATTGAATACTAAAGAAGACACAGTTTCAGACCAAGCACAAATACCTGACAAGATGAGGTGAGCCAAATTTTTGTCCCCAACATGCTTATTATTATTAGTAACAATTCTTTGGTTAGAAATCTATGCCTACATTCTGCAATAGCAGCCTTACTTCTTTCATCGACACCCTAGCAATCTCTAATGGAATAGTTATATGAATAAGTAAAATAATTATTGTAGTCATACCAATTAAACATTAGAACCGTTACATGCAATGTAGCCATTGGTTTATTTATTTATCAATCTGTGGATGAAATAATAGGTCTAGTAAAAAGAAATCCATTATTTTTGGATGAAGTTGAAGGTTTTATTTAATATACTTAAAATGAATCGATTTAGGTCAAATATGTGCCGTTTTAATCGATAACTTGTTGCAATTTTGAAGGTAATTTCATTATGCCTTTCTCATAGAAGCCCTTGTCCCTATTGGCAAAAAACTGGGACAGTCGATTTTCACAAGCCTCTCTTGAGGCAAATTTTTCACCAGCAAAATGGTAATCACTTGGTACCAGGTCCGGACTATGAGGTAGATGCATAAGAACCTCCCAACCAAGCTCCGGAAGCTTCTGGCGAGTCGCTATCGATTTGTGTGGCCTGGCGTTGCCTTGATGAAACACAATTCCTATCCTAGTGGCCAAAATTGGCCGCTTCTGGGCGATTGCTTCCTTCAGACGGTCCATTTGTTCACAGTATAGGTTCGAATTAAGAGTTTGGCCGTAGGGAAGCAGCTCATAGTATATGATTCCTTGCCAATCCCACCAAACGCACAGCAAAACCTTCCTGGCTGTCAATTCTGGCTTGGCCACCGTTTGCGCCGACTTACCGCGCTTCGACCACGACCGTTTTCGCTTGACATTGTCGTAAGTGAACCAATTTTCATCGCCAGTCACCACCCGCTTCAGAAATGGGTCGACTTTATTGCGATTCACAGTTGGAGATTCGGTCCATGAGGTTTTTTGCGTTAACTCTTGTGGCACTTATACATCCAGCTTCTTTTTCTATCCAGCCTTTTCGAAATGGCTCCAAACGGTTTTTTGTGCAATGTTTAGCTCCTGGGCAATAGAAACAGTGCTTATATAACGGTCGGACTCGGCTACTTCCAAAATTTTATCCACATTTTCGATAATTGGCCTTCCAGAGCGTGGTGCATCTTTGACATCGAAATTACTGAAACGGAATCGACGAAACCAAAACTGTGCTTGATTGGCTGTTACAGTATCAGAACCACAAACACTATTCACATTTTCAGCCGCCTGACTTGCGTTTTCACCTTTATCGAAGAAAAACTGTAAAATATAGTATTTTCTCTTTGCTGGTGTCCATCTTTGACGTGAGCTCAAACAAAACTAAGTCAACCATTCACAAAACTGCCAAATAAATTTTTCTAGTACGAAATGTCAGCTTTCTAACGCCACCTAGTGTAAACCGATCTGCCTTTTAGAGCGCGAGATACAATTTATTAAAGCCATTTATTGGAAAAATAATGGATTTCTTATTACTAGACCTATTATTTACTGAAAACAACAATTTATACCGTTTACGAAATAAAAAATCATTATTGGGAAACTTTATTTTTATTAAATCATTTGGGATTAATTTCAGATACATTCAACTATTTTTTAGACGATAGGAAGATAGAAAAGAGAATTGATCAGTCAAGTTGAGTATCATCTAAATCCATGTACAATTCTTTAAATATTGCGTGAGCCATAAATTGCGTAGATTAGGAACAAAATGTGTCATCCTTCTTCTTCGACAGACCTCAACACACACAAGTACAACTGAGGGAAATTTCTTGCTATAGCACTATAATACTAGCAACATGTTTTGATTTTGCACGGGAGCAATTCTAAATGCTTATTTTGGTTTATCTGTTAAAGATAGATACATGTTGTCCCGATTTTTATATATGACTGAAACATCCAATCTAATAAACCAATTCTACCTCTAAGGGGTGAAAATAAAGGGTTAAGATTTCCAAATAACACTTACATACTTAGAACCTTTAAAAATTAAAGTTCCAAAATTACTGTACAGACTTTTCATCGCAAATAAACATGTACTTTAACATTTCTTTAGCTTATACCCTAAAGAGATGAAAATGAGGAGGTTGATTTTTTTTAAATAGCGTATCTTGAGAATCGCTGAAAATGGGCACATAACAAATTAGTAATTTATTTACAAACTTTTCGTTACATCCAAATATACAAAAAGGATTCAAGTTTTATCAATCAAAGAGAAAACAGGAACAGACAGGTATCTGGACAAAGTAGAGTACAACAGAACATCTTTATACAATCAGACAAGTGAGTGTAACTTATTGCTATGCTTAGCATCCATAGACTTCAGAAAATCATTCGAAAAATTCTAAATAATTGCAATAAAACAACAAAGGAAAAAGGGGATATATTATCGCCGAAACTGTTGATATTATTAGGTGTATATATATATATGTATATAGATAGATAGATAGCCATATAATAAATTTACCATTAAATAGCTTCTTTAAAAAAATAGATCATTGCAAATACGACGATTACACTTCGTATTAAAAAGGTGAAATGGAAAAATACTGGAACGACAATAGTAGGTGAAAGACTTGCTTGAGACTATAAGTAAAAGAGAGAAAAATTTGGTTGGAAATGATTCTACAAAAACCATATGCGTGACAAATTAAGAGAATAATCAAACATCAATAAAAATAAATGGACAGAATGTAGAAAAACGGTTGACTCGTTTGTTTGTGTGAGACAAACAGTTGCTATAAAAAAAACAAACAAACAAAAAGAAGTAAATAAGAGAAAACAACTGAGGTGGGAAGTATTTGATAAGCTAAAATATGTCTTCAACATGAAAATTTCTTTAAAAATTTAAGATTAAAGTCTGTAACAAATACGTCTTACCAATTACCATATATGATTTTACAACGTGGATACTAAATAAAAAAACGATAAAAAACTAAAAATACAGTAAAAATACAAAAAGCGAAAACTTATAGAAATAACAATGAGAGACCAAAAAATAATAAAATAAATAACAGTCAACGATATAATAAAAAGAATTTGTTCCCTAAAGTAAAATTGGGCAGAACGTTTTACTAGATACAATGGGTAAAATTATCACACATGACGAACATAAAGAACGAAAAGAAGTATAAGAAGTTCACAAAGTAACATGGTACGACGATATAAAAAAGCTGCAAGGTTCAACTGGCATCAAGTAGCTGAAAATGGAGAAAACTTTTTTGTTGAAACGTATAGGTTATTTTTTCACATCAAGACCATATCTCAAGGAATGCTAAAAACAATTTTAGAAGTATCACCTTTTTAGATAGCCAATTGTGTTTATTTTAATCATGCAACATTTATATGCATTTCTTAAGAACCCTCACAGAATAACTATTAAAACCGGGGACGCGGTGGCTCAGATGGTTCAACCAGTTGGCTCTGTCCTCTAGCCGGCGCGCGCGGGTTCGAGTCTCGCTAACCCATGGGTGTGTGTGAATGTCCAAGAATAAGTGCATGTTAGTGGGGCACAGTAAGCCCTTGTGTCTGCAGTGCCTGTAAGTGCGCAAAAAAAACTATTAAAACCGAAAAAAATATAATTATCTTCTCACATGATTTTTGGACTTCTAAAAAAGTTGCATTTTTCGTTTGGTAGAATTTGTACAAAAAGTTCATGTTTTATTATCGAATGCTGGAATCTATAGGAGCGAAGCCGTAAGTATCCGTTAATAATTTATAATAAAATGACAGCAACTTCCTTCCATGCTAATGATGCGTCGCCATATAGGATATATATATATATATATATATATATATATATATATATATATATATATATATATATATATATAGATAGATAACCATAATAGATAATAAATTTACCATTAAATAGTTTCTTTAAAAAGGGGGATCGCCAGACGAAATTGAAATTTTAAGAAAACCGAGAAAGTAATTTGGAGATACAAAAATATATATATCTGCCACTGATGTTGGTAATGACCGGTATGCAAAGTTCTCCCTGGTTACTGCTCATAGTGTATTACTTATTAACAAACAATATTTAAAACAAGTATGATGTATTTCACGTAATATGAAAAACTGGAAAATATGCAACTAATTCTTCTTCTTCTTCTTGTTGACGATCATCCTTATGCCCATTACAGCGTCGGAAATTGTTATGTGGCTTTATATTCTTTTATCCATCTGCTCCGGTCCTGTGCCATCTCATATATTTGTTTTCCTCTCTTTCCTATCTCTTGTATTGTGTCTAGCCTTTGGTCTTCCTCTTTTCTTTCTTTTTCCTTTACCTTATTCTATACCTTCCTAACTATATTTTCTGATTCCATTTGTGTGATGTGGCAATATCAGTTCAATGTCTATTTTCTATTTTTGTTGTAATTAGTTTTGTTTTGTGATGCTTCAAATTTGTTCATTTCCTATTTTGTCATATTTTGTTTTCCCCGCCATGCCCCTTAGATACTTCATTTCGATTGTATTTATTTTCATCTCCTGCTTTTTTAATAACACTCATGTTTAACTTGCGTATAGTACATATAGTTTACTGCTGCATTTAGTCTGCATGACTATCTCTTTTCCTTCCTAGTACCGTTTTGTACATGGCACAGAATAAGTGTTTGCTCTCTTTTTACAAGTTCTAAATCCAAGCTTCCGTCATTAGTTAGCACACTTCCTAGATATTCATTCACTAGTTCTAGATTTTGACGTTTACGTGTTATTCTTTTATCATCTTCTGCTCTCGATTCATTTATTATCATAATTTTGTTTTTATTTATGTTTATTTCAATTTCTTCAATCCAGATCTTTACTAAGTTTTGCGTATGTCTTTGGGTTTTTGCAATCGGGACTATGTCGTCTGCATAAAGCAGACTCTATTTTTGTCGGTTGTTAGTTCGAATTTTCCTTACAAGACTAATTCAAAACAACAATAATTATTGTCGGGTCTATTGATATCCTCCAAATGGCATTAATCATTCTAACGTAGAAGATTTTATGTGGAGGAATGCGTAACAGAGATAAAGCAGTTTGAAGCATATACACGCTTAGTAGGAATAAATACCATAGTTATAGTGGCAATGTATTAGTCAATGTCCAGATAAGTGTAAAAATAGATAGTACACTGTGATCTTGGTAAATTAATTGAGTTTTATATAAATGAAGGCATCTCAAATTCGAATTTGTTATAACCGGTATCAAATATGGGTTTATCGTAATTTGAAGAGCCCAAAGAGTTGCTTAAATAAATATGAATATATTAAATATACTAAAAGTAACGCTATTAAAAATGGAGTAAGAAGATTAAGATGTGAAAACGATAAGAAAGAATATGTCACAAAAACGACTGTGAGAAACTATGGTTAACAAAGATGGGAGTTCCGAAATATACTTGAAGTCCGTCACATTATTTTCTAAGTGCACCTCTAAATAGTCGAAAAGATAAAATAAAATCTCAGGAATTTGAGAAAAAAGAATCCAAAAAGAAGTAAATATATACACCAAAAAACATTCTGGAAATTTGGAAAAAGAATGACATACAAATGTGAAAGAAATGTGAACTGCAACGAAAGTTGCTGGAAACAAACAAAAAAGAATATTTTAAAAGATTGAGACAAAAGTAATAATTCATGAAAGGATAATTTATATTTTTTAGGAAAAATCAAAGACAAGAAAGAACATTTCTGAAATATGAGAGGGAAATTACAACAATTAAAGGTAAATGGAGAAGAAAATTCTAGTTTAGGAGGAGAATTGAAAGAAACCACAAGAAAATAAACTATAAATTGGAGAAAAAATTATAAGAATTAGAAATAAATGCGAAAGCCTTGCTGATGAAGTTGCAATCGTTCACCACGATCAAGCAAAAGGTCGCCAGTGGTGAATAGATGGCTAGTTACTACAAAAATCATCGCGAAAGCTCTCGACTAGGAAGTAATGGAAATATTGAACTAAAAGTGGCAAAGAAAAAAACGTCACTGGAAGAAAACAGCCCCATTGAATCCAGCAGAATAAGATTATTGGTTGCTGAAGCCTTAATCCAAAAATTTTCAACCCATTTGGGAACGAACCAATTTTAAATCAATACTTCCCTAAGATAGTATGGTACTTTAACGAGAAGGACACGCACGTACGTACGTACGCCCGTACGAACGCACGCTCACATACACACACAGACAGACGGGATTATAATCTCATTAACTACCTCATAAGCGTTTGCACGCTTTCGGTAGTTAACAAGAGAAAAATTTTAGATGAAGAGATGTAATACGAAAGTAGCAACCACAAAATACAAACAAATACAATTACAATAATAAAAAAAATCTATATATTTAGTGAAAACAGTACAAGATACAAAAAATATTTTAGAATCCTCAGTTAGTCACATATTCTACATATTTTTCATTCATTGCATTGTTCTTGAAAACCTTTTGCATTATCAATTTCTGTGGACGATGTTCTGACTTTACACAAATACATCATTGCAAATACGACGATTACACGCCACATGTGCTTACTCACCGGCGTCTAACTTCCAACTAACTCCATATTTACGAATTATAGTTCAGTCTCATCGGCTGTTTTACTGAAACTACCACAACTAATAATGTAAGGGCTATAATTAAAAATATAATTTGAAAACTTTATCTTGTTTTTTTTTATTTCGTTTTTTTCTCCCATTTTTTAATTAATGTATTTTATTCTATTTACTGCAAAAAAATCATTCTTATTGAGTTTTCCTCTACTTTTTTGTTTTGTAGCTTGTGAATCATTTATTACGGTTTGAATACTCTTTAAATTTATTTAGGGTTGCTCGGTATAGTAACGTTTGAAAACAATTTTGCCTCTTCTTGGCTGTCTATCTCCGATGCAACATCCAAGTACAGTCAATTAAGGAAATGTAGTCATAAAAGTATAAATTGTTACTATAAATAATTTTAATCTCTCCATCAACTAACTGCTCGATTCCTTAACGATACCATTCAGCATGTTTTCTTCTATCAAACGAAATCAAATGAGCGAGTAAGCAACTGATAGTAACTTATGTAAGCACCAAATTAGAATGTAAGATGACTGTACAATTACTTTAATGTCTTCAAGTTAACTTCGTCTAAGATAATGATTGCATTATCTTAATGCATAATTCTGATCATAAATATCATCAGACAAGAATAATAAAAACGATAAATAAAACGGAAATTAAATTAAGTTTTTTTTAGGAAATACAGAAACCAGTGTTTTAAGTTAAGTGTAATTATCCTTCTTTAAGAAATTACGTGATAGAATTAAAACCAGAATTCGTGCCATGAATTATAAATTGCAAATGTCTGCAAAGAGATTCTCAGCAGCTATTTTGGTGCGTTGTTTAGATATTTTATTACACACTTACAGAAGAAACAAGAATTATGGATATGATATATGCCTAAAAATACATAAGGAGTTAGATTAGACTTTCTTAGTGGTTAACAGGTTAGTGTTATGTTTTAGTTTGTTAAATGGCTATTCCTATTTCAAAGCAGATTTTTATCCATGTAAGAAATGGTTGGGCTGGTATAACTAACAGTAATTAGTAACAAGTGTACACTATTACCGCTAGGTGGCGCGCGTTACGGACTAGTCAGTTCACTGATAATCATAATGGTGGACAACAAAGTTAGTGCATGCATGGCAAAACGTGTTGCGATGGTATTTTTTGTAAAAGAGGGCGTGAAACTCGCGAAAATGTATAAAAGATTGCAAGCACAGTACATTATTGAAACGCTCAGTCGCGATAATACATTTGAATAGTGTAAACAATATAAAGAATAATCAACCTGACAGTAGTGGCTTCCAATCTACAACAATTATTTTGGTAAACATCCAGTGTATGGAATCTAGGATCAGGCTGCTGTTTAACATAACTATACGTAAACTTGAACACAAGACAAAACCTTGTGGAGACCGTGAACATTATTATTTGGCATTTTTTGAAAGTTAGTGTACATTAGGTCTTAAGGCTATGATTTTTGAATCAGATCATTACACATGACGACAACTAGATGCATTATTTCATTCCAAAATCGGTGTACGGATTCACCATCACTAAAAAAATTCAAGCAATTGCATCTCCCGATAAAGTGGTGGCGAGTATTTTCTAGAATAAACCTGACACCATTCGTATGAATTTTCTGCCTCTTATTCTTAGTACAAGAATAATTACCGATGATAATGAAAATAATGTCGCAAATCACACAATCTCACTTTGAGAGATTTTTACCTATTTGAATCCCTTAAGAGTCCTTAGAAGGTTAACTAGCTTGGAACATTAAAATTTCCTACGTTGAAGCTTTCTAAGCATTAATTAAACCTTAGGATATGTGCATGAATGTAGTAGGAGCTTATATGAAAAAAAAAAACAAAAAGCAGTTTCACTCCTTGAAATTTATTCTTCTATTTGTACACATAAAAGTCTAGATTTTATTTGAACTCCCCTCGTAATATCAAATCTTCATGTGTCAATAAAACGGATATCCACCTTGACTAAAAATGGAGTCTCGACAGCCTTCTTCAATTGACACATTGGTCACTTATTATACATGTTAAGGCAAATTCTTCTTGTCGCCGCGTTCTCATGAAGTAGAGTGGTGAACACTATCGTACGACACAAAAAAAGTTAACTATCGGTGGATCTCATATATCCTCAAATATTTCCTCGATTTGTGTTCCACATATATGTACAGTGTATTTGTTGATTTTGACATAAATCCTTTAAGTATGCAACAGAAAATTTTTTTCTTGCTTTCAAGCTCATCGAATGAGCTGAAAGATATTGGCCACCTTCCATAAACCAGTTGTAATTAGCAATTGTAACGGAGCAAGGTACACTTATCAGGATCCATTTTCATCAGTATGAAGGACTTGAGTTTTTTCATGAGCATTATGTATATTATATTGTTCGAAATGGTCAAACATTTCATACTTCTGTCTTTCCATTTATATACAGAAATGTTTCTTACAGCAACAGTCATTTTTAGTTTGTTATTATTTCGGAAAACATTTTCGTGTTTATCTTATGGTTCCGCAGGCAAATATTGTTTCGTCCACTAACTTTCTAAACAAAGGCATTGTACCAAAAAATAATCAAAGTAAACACAATAACTTTTTCGCTGCATGTCAGAATCTATATGTTTAGCTAATTTTTCTTGATGTAAAGTACCCAGTTTCACCATATGCTATAGTCCATACTTTGAAACTATATTTGATGGGTTTTACAGGAATACATTGGTTTAAGGTTGTTTTCAACGAACTTGAAAAGTTCGTTACTGAATTCTATATGTCTGTCTGTCGGTCCGTCACAAAATTTGAGATTTTTTAAAATTTGAAAATGGATTCTTATAGGAAATTTTACGCTGATTTCGAATTCGAAATTAAAAAATTTCTATCTCGAATAGTTTTCGAGATATTCGACTTCGAATTTCGGGAAAATTTTCGACATTACGATTTTAAATGTGATTCTTATAGGAAATTATACGCTGAATTCGAAAATGAAGTCGAAAAAATTCTATGTCGAATAATTTTCGAGATATTCGATTTCGAATTTTTAAGTTCGTTCTGGGATTGCTTACAGAGCAATCTCTTGCCCCATGTTTTTTTTTAAATCCTACCATGTTCTCGTCAAACAATAAATGTTTTGACAACAAAAAGAATGTCAAAATCTTCTCGTTCAAGTGCCTTATCAATGGTCGAGTTTTTTAAAGTTTGTCAAAATCTTAATTTATAAGTTGTGGCATTTTTGAATTACCATTCAAATACTTTTAGCGTAAAAGTATTATCCTCTACATAAAAGTTTGAATAGCCTATAGAATATTAGAGTAGACAAAGAATAAAACCCCATTATAATTAAATTAAAAATTGGACATTTATTGTGAAAGAACGGAACTTTGTTTTATTCAATATTCCATTGCTAGCCTCTACTTTTTATCATCTTTCTGGGAGTATACAGATACCAGGTCGGAAGAACGCTTCATCTTTTATGGCTATCCACGAATCAATTCAATTTTTGGTATCTTCATATGATGTGAAGTGCTACTCAGTCAGGCCATGTGCCATCGATAGGAACAAATGATAATCGGAAGGGGCAATGTGGACGAGCATTATCATGCAGGAGAATAATTTTGTCGTGTCTGGAGTAGTAGTGAGCGCGTTTTTGCTTGAGTACTCAGCTCAATCTCATCAATTGTGTTCGGTAGAGAGCCCCAGCAATAGTTTCGTTCGGTTTGAGCAACTCATAATACAGGACACCAAAGTGATCCCACCAAATACACAACATGAGTTTTTTTCCATGAATATTCGGCTTGGCTGTCGATGTTGAAGCATGGTCACGTGGTCCCCATGATTTTCTGTTCTTTGGGTTATCGTAGTAGATCCATTTTTTATCACCAGTGACTATACGATGCAAAAAACCTTTTTGTTTATGCTTAGCAAGCATCATTTCACATATGCAAAATCGGCGTTCAACGTTTCTCGGCTTCAATTCATATGGAACCCAATTTCCTTGCTTTTGAATCATTCCCATCGATTTTAAACGATGTGCAAGTTCTTCTTGCGTTTGGCAGGAATCTTCCTCCAATAATGTTTCCAATTCCACGTTTTCATACACTTTCGGCCTTCCGCTACGTTCTTTGTCTTCGACGTCAAACTCACCGTTTTTAAACTCATGAAACTACCCACGACAACTTCTCAAACTTAAAGCACCCTTGCCATATGCTTCTACAAGCAATCGATGTGCCTCAGCTGCAGATTTATTCAAATTAAAGAAGTAAATCAAAAGTTCCCGCAAATGACGGTGGTTCGGCTCAAAACTCGACATCTTCGCACGAAAAAAATTATGTGATGCTAATACAAAATCGCTAATATTTTAAGGTTATGGTGTTGCCAACTTTACCAACTTACGATAAGACGTTATACATCTGACAATTTCAATCATAACTTACTGGTGGGGTCATCTTTTGTCGAACGACGGAGACTTATTTGTACTCCCTGTGGAATACCCTAAAAAGCCTCTAATTCTTCTTTGAAAATATCTAAATCATTGTGTAACTGAGAATATAGATTTGATTATTATACTATTAGTCTGAAATCCACCCATTGAAAAATTGTTTAAAATAATCAAAAGTAGATACTGTTAAATAAAGTCAAATGTGGAAATCGAGAGCGAATAATGATTTTCCTTAATCCAAGGAAGGTCATTTATTTGCACAAACGTTCTGATATTTCTTTTTTCAATAACAGAAAAAATTTGTTTTTAATCACGTTAGGTTCCAAAATGTCGTTATGCAACGGCGATAGAGTTTCTTTCCGCTAATTTCAACACACAAAGGCCACCTCTACCAGAAAAACATCCGTACTAGTTAGCACATGACGCTAACATCATGCACAACTAGAGTGAGTAACTTTCATTCTAACACCATATTGCTATACATATCGCGCACTTGTTAAAATAAGACCGAAATAATTCAAAAACCAATATCCACATGATTAATTTAATTTACGCCACCTAAAGGCATTCCCAGTTAAATCCACAAACATCAAAAACGTACTTAACTTATTTGCTATTTGTTTAGAGATAGGAAAATCCGAAAAAGAAAATGAAAGGTCACGCCCCGGTACTCGGAGAAACGCAATCTGGATTTTTGCAGCCAATCAAAAAAATTGCTTTTCGCAAATCTATCTGCAAGTAATTTGGAAAAGTAGTCTTAATGAAAAACGGTTCGATAGGGAACAAGATTTCTTTCGCGACGCTTGGGTTAGAAGGTAACCTTTACGAAAGAAACAAAAATGAGTTTAGAAAATTGACTTGAGATGAAAGCCCCCGAAATTGCAATGACAAATGCTTTACATGAGCATATAATTAAATGCGTTCAATTTATGCACGAAAATTTTAGTAAAAATAGTAATAACCTTATTTCAGAAAATTCAATTCCACTTCAGTTGGGAAAAGCTTTTAATCAATTCTACGGCATTCATTTATCATTTAGTATAATTAACTGTTTTTATTCGTCTGCAGTATTTATAACGTAAACACCAATTTGTGTTTCTATTCGATATATAAGCCTGGATTGTTTCTTGAGTGTATGGTGTTTCATAATGTTATAAGTCTAGAAACGAAAGCAGATCAGGCGGGTTTGTTAAGCACGCTTATTCAAGTTAATTGTTAAGTCACAATAAAAGCCGCCTTAAATACCCACACGGAAGCAAACAAAATAGGCTATGAGTAAACCAATAAATTATAAAACAGATTTCTGTAAATTTAATCGCACTGCATAATTTAAAAGTCGCATTGCTAGTTCATTGTTTTGTCGTTATTTCGTACAAGTAATAAATCAATTTGAAAACTTTAGATCACTGAATGAAAATTATTAAAGATTTTGCATTTGACATGAAATTTCTGATACCATAGTGCTGCTGCAATACACATTTTTTGTCAGAAAAATTCCAGAGCCGTTTTTTTAAATTTTTTACTGTAATATTCAAACATAAGATATGGGTGTCATTGAGTCACACGAAATGTGTTCTGAATAGACATGGCCTTGGAAGTGTTTCTATTTAAACTCACTAGGTGGCTAGACTGTGCTTAACAACCCACTATTTGGCTTGTTGACACATGTAGTTCGACTAGAAAGTTAACACTAAGTTCTGCATTAAACTAGGAAAAACTCCCAGTGAAACATAGAATATGAAATATGGTAACAAATCATTATCGAGAAGTCGTGTCTTTGAATGGCACAAATGGTTTCAGAAGAGCAGAGGTTCAATTCCAGATGAACCCCTCAACATCACATATAGCTGCAAATGTGGAACGTGTCAGGCAGTTACAGTTGACATTGAATAGGGATATGTGTGATCAAATTTTACGTAGCGATTTAGGAAAACGGAAGCTCAATTCAAAAATAATCCCTCACACATTGACAGAGCAACAGAAAAATACCAAAAGAATAATTCCTGCTGAACTGTTGGGAAAGGGCCAGGATTAATCTTACATTTGTGTTGAACATTATTGGCGGAGATAATAGTGCTATCAGTTTGACCATCAAACGAAGTGCCAAGCGGCAAAAAAGTGAAGCGACAACCTTCGAAACCCAAACGCAATATTGCTAAATATCTACCTGAAGGGCAAGCGATAAGCAAAAACTTTTACGTTGAAACGTTTGCACCAAACAGTTTGGCGGCGGTATCTTGATTTGTGGGCATCTCGAAAGTGGCTCTTATTCAACGAAATTACAAGGTTCCATATGGCTATATTAGTCCAGAATATCTGTCCAAACATTATATCCCCACTTTACCACATTCCTTATATTCACCATGTGATTTTTTGTGCCTCCGCGAGAAAATTCCGCTGAAAAGAAAGCGTTATCAAGATACTGCAGCAATGCAAACGTTTTCGGCGGATATACTGAGAAGCATATCAGATGAAGTTTTCTCTGCTTGCTTACATGACTTCCAGAAATAGTGACAGTGTGTATAGAAACCCAAGGTGACTTTGACAAGACCTAGTATCGTTTGTTGGTAAATTAAATAAATAATTTATTAAGAGACCAGTCCTGGAACTTTATAGCAAAGATTGCATAACTCCAACAGGGAGACGAGACTTCTACCGGTGTTCCCAATCATGCAGAGGTTTGGTGGTTTAGAATAATGTAGATGTAAATTAATTTGACCCGCCGCTAATGTTGGATGATTTAATTGATGCCAGATTATGGAGGTGGATGTAATTCGTCTTGGTAATAATTTGGAATATCATTGTATCACTAGCTTTGGTGAATTTCGATTTTTGCCCATTCTTCTATTTCACCATAATGGGTGGCAGGATATTCAACACCCATGAGTCGAAATGTAACGATCATAGCTCTCTGGAGTCTGAAAAGTCAAACATCAAGCCGAAAGACTTGTGTATTAAGTGATGTTAATGTACTACTAAGTATAAACTACGTTCCAATATCATATGGGCTATAGGAAAAGCACATATGCAATTCTACTTCAACTAAATTATGTTTCAAGACCACTGGTTCTAGAAACGCAACCCAATCAAAATTAATGTCCTCCTACCTTTGGAGACTTTGTTCAAAATAACTTTTTTTAGAAGTACTAATTATTTAAAATATTTATGTAGCCTAACTATTTCGACTGTTGCAGGCCTCATTGCTTCTGGGGAAATTTTGCGCATCTTTACCTAAAGATCAATAGGATCTTAATAAACCTTCATCTAAAAGTTCTTCTGTAATATGTTTCTTTTGATCTTAAGAATACTTTTTGTCTTAGGAATGTTTTAAAAGGTCTATAAATTTAAACAACACAAATTATGGAAAAACAAATTGTAGTACTAATTTCCGTTTACCACCGCTTTATGTACACAATTCTTAACTTATAAATACAGTAACAGAGTCTGGTGCTTATAAAATGACTAGACAAACCGATACGTACATGTGTTATTTAAATATTTGAACGAAACTTGATTGGACTATGTATGTATATTAAAGAGAAGGAATTGTGCGTCTCGTTACTTAGTAGGTACTACTTGTATAGTGCGTTTCGTAATTACATGTGTAGTATCAAACTGCTTCATATTCAACGAGGGATGGCAAGCAAAAAGATATTTTATGCGTCCTAGGCTGACAATTTTTCAGCGGGATAAGTCGGTGTGGTGACCTTACGAAAGTAAGATATGCAAAACGATTCTGAAGATATGCAACCAAACATACGCTCAGAGCTCAGCCACGCCATGTTTCATATCAGCTGTCTTTATTTACTTTCTGTTGAAATATATAGTAGATTCTGATTTTTAAACAACAATATAACTAAAAATAGATTTTTTAAAAATTTCTTCCCATGGATAAAAAATAACTTAATACGGTCTCTCTTAATGCTTGTGTTTTTAAAAGTCTACATCTTAAACCAAGTAGTGAGTTTATCTTCAGAAAATAGACCTTCACGTATATTTATTTAAATTTAGAATTTATGTCTTTTATAAAGTTTTCCACTCGTCAGTGAAAAGTATATATGGAATAATTAATTAAATTAATCAAACCGTCACATTTGAAGTATTGAGACACAAGTACAGTGGAATTATTCGATTTTTAATTTGAGGTTAAAATAAATAAAAAATGCAATCATAGAAGTACATTTTGATTTTTGCTGTTCTCTACGGATAAATATGCAAGATTTTATTATGACAATACGCCATGCAACGTATCACCTACTGTATATTGTTTTCATATAGGTTGGTTCAAAGATAGATTTTGATTGCGAATTATTCGCTTTTCTGTTGTTCGACAAGTTAAAAATTTGAACTTTAGTGTCGCAACAGATGTAATTTTGATTTACAGAAAATTTTAGTTGGTGTAATTACATAATATCCATCGTTGCTGCTACGCATTGCTTTTATATATTCTGGCCAAAAAATTTTTAATTATTTGAATTAATTTATAAAAATGCGACGATTGAAAAGAACAAATATAAGGCAATGAATTTTCATACCATCTTTTTAGTTTTTAAAATAATTCCGAATTAAGAAGATATATTTAGTATCAAATGACAAGTTTCGTTCGACCTCCCCTTAATCTGCCCTTTAATCAAGTAATTCAAAAACAAATAATGCACTAGTAAGTGTTCAAACAATTCTCAGAAAAGCATAATAATCAATGATTTTAAAATGATCTAAAATTATTAATAACAAAATTCTTTGTATTACATGTAATAGATCTATTTGAGTTGTTTGAACTGAAGAATAAATTGTGGTTTATTGCTGTTTAAGAAGTCATCACTTTTTATTCTACAGACAATCAATCGCTAACATGCAATCTGAATTAAATAATAAATTCCTTATAACAATATCTTTTTGGATACTATTTTAATATTTCGTAAAGATAAATCGAAACTTGCATTGGAGACTCTTAAGGTTCGTACAGTAATTTTTGTGATGTTTACTTTGGTGCAAAAATCAACTCTTCCTTTGATCATTTTTCTCAAATGATTCGTTTTCAGATTTAAATTTTACATTGTTTTATTTAATAGCAGCTCAAATTCTTGACTATACAATAGCAAACTAAAGTAATATTAATGTACATGTATCCACAAGTCATCTCTATATTTGGAAGTCTCATTCGACTAATTTACACTGCACCACACGTAGACAATTTTTGTTTATATATTTTATGAGAATTTGAATTTAAAATTTGACGTCTAACAGTTGGGCTGAAAAGTTCGTAGGTTAACATAATAAAACACATTTTTTTGGTAAAATTTAATTCTATTATTCAACATAGTTGCCTTCGAGGGCGATGCAACGATTATAGCGGTCATGCAATTTTTCGATAACATTTTTATAGTACGATTTCTCTTTAGCCTAAAATAGGCCTCACTCTCAGCGATGACTTCTCTTTGCACACAGCTTTCGCATGTCCAAATATTCATGCCCGATATGTCCAACACTCTATTTTGATATCTTCAGAGTCTCAGCTATCTCGATTAACTTCAATTTATGGTCATTCATAATCATTTTGTAAACTTTTTTTTTTGTTCTCGTCCGTTACAGCCTCTTTCGGACGTCCACTGCGTGTATCGCCTTCGGTGCTCATTTCGCCCCGTTTAAATTTAGCAACCACTTCTCAACGGTGGATTTTCCTGGTGCAGAACCCGAATAATGTTTATCAAGCCAAGCTTTGGCTTCACAGTATTTTTTTCATGATAAAGCAATGTTTCATTAACACACGAAATTCTTTTTTATCCATTTTTTTACAATAACAAAAGTTGCTTCACTTACAATGCTATATCTCACGAACCAATTGTCCGACAGCTGTCAAATTTATACATGTATCGTTTGAAGGTTAGTACTAACTAAAAATCACATGGATTTAATTCTAGTAACACCATCTATGTGTCATCCTACGAACTTTTCAGCCGACCTGTTACATTTTTATCGATAACTACACCAGCTCATCGCACAAGAATTGAGTCCATTAGTAAGCACAAATTTGCGCCTATTTTTGGAGTAATACAAGGCAGTTGGTTGCTATAAAACTACGAATCGGACCAGATTTTCGACAAAAATGATAAAGTAATTCGAGAAGAGATTTGGCTAACGTGAGCGTTTGGTGAATTTCTACTGATCACGGTTAATGTATAATTATTGAAATGGCATTAACACAATTTTATGTAAGTGCATCATCTATTTCTATATAACGAGCCTTCTAGTAAGAGTCACTAAATCATTAAATTTATCCTTTATTAAATGAGTCCGAGTTAAAAGAGGCGCAGAAATTGGTTCCGACCATTTCCTGTTAGAAACCAAAGTGAAACTAGGACAAGAAAAATCAAGCAAATAGTTATGAATGAAAGAGAAGTAAGATATGAAAACATTAGGAGCTATAAAATGCAGATAGAAAAAACCAGGAGAAAGTACACAACAGCGATAACCAAAGAAATACTAAGAGTACAAGATTAATTGATCCCAGAAAATGTGGAAGAATTATGGACCGCTTTCAAAGGAATAATAATGCAGGAGACAGAGCTGGAGTGTCCAAACTCACTAATAAAAGAAAAGCAATAGTGGTAGAACGACGATATCGAGAGAAGTCAAGATGAAAAACAATTCTGGAACTATCTGAGCTTAAAACACGAAAGTTATTGACTCTAAAAGACCAAAGAGACGAGGTTAAAACGATGGTTACAAGCAAAACCAAAGGGAGGATTGTAATACAATGAAGAAAACAACTCAGAAAATGCCACCATTTTTACCGAATCCTCAAAGGTTACGCAAAACAAAGAAAACTTAGAGAATAAAAACAAGAACGGAATATTATTAATAGCAGAAAAGAGATAAAGGAATGATGGCAAGAATATTTTACTGAGCTCCTGGAAGCACAAGTTTTCCAAGTCGAGGCCATACGAAGAAGGCAGGAATCAACAAGAAAATGAAGAATCAGAGCACCAAAAAGAGATACAGACAACAAAAAAGAGGCAATACAAAACTTAAGATCAGAAAAGCAGAGCAAAGACGGATAAAGCCGGAAATGATAAAACACATGGGAGAAAAGGGCTTTACTGCTAATAAAATAATCAAAAGAAACAAAGACAGTACACAAAACTGAAACTGGCTGTCATTGTCCCAATATATAAAAAGGCAACTGTTCAATTGGATAACTAACGGGAATATCCTCACTGAGCGTAGTCGGAAAATATATGAACGGATACTGAGAAGCGACTCAGAACATAGAAGACACAATAGGTGATAACCAGGCAGGATTCAGGCTCGGACGAGGTACGCAAGATTGGATCTTTAACCTGAGACAAATCCAGGAAAAAATATTGCAATATAATGGAAAAGTATACGTTTGCGCAATAGACTTGGTAAAAGCGTTTGATCGCGTAGAGATAGACGAAATATGGAAAACGCTCAGAAAACGCGGAACCTAACCTTTTAGAGGCGATAAAAAGCATTTATGATGAAACAATGAATCTAGTACGAGTAAGTGGAACACATACAGAAGAATTTCCATCGAAATAATGGAACTGGTATCTGAAAAAAAATATTAAGAGCTAGATGTCAAAGAAGCCGCCATTCTGTTGATGAAAATACCTAAGACTTATGAACAAATTAAAGGCCAAATTAAGGGAGTTTAAGAATAAAACTTTCACTACTTATGTGAAAAATCTAACCATCAAAGACAATGCGATACGGAAAGTAACAAACAGATTTAAACGTCACATTCCCAACATTTCTCCACTTCGGTAGTTTGGCGGTACCTGGACCAGATCTAACTTTGAAAAGGCCGAAGTATTTGCGGAATATCTTACAAAAATCTTTTAACCATACAATAGTTCAAAACCAGAAATACAAGATTTCTTGTATGTTCCTCACCAGCTGTCGCCGCCAATTAAAGAAAATTAAAAACTACAAGAAATACAACACAAAATAAATTATTTAAGAAAGAATAAGTCACCGGAATTCGACTTAAACACTGGAAAAGTCCTATCTGAATTACCCAACTCCGGTTTATTGTTCATTCATCTTGAAACTCAGCTACTGGCCCACCCAATTTAAAGATACATACATCATATTAATACTAAAGTCAGGTAAACTGCCAAAGGAAGAAGCTTCTTACCGGCCTATAAAATTTTTATCGGTACTACCAGAACTTAGAAAAACTACTATTAAGAAGAATAAATGAAAATAATTTACTAGCGGGTTGCATACTCGATCACCAGTTTGGGTTTCGTCGTAATCACTCAACGATACAACAGTGTCATCGTTTGACGAATACTATTTATACAGCCAAG
The DNA here is from genome assembly GCA_036346155.1 of Sinelater perroti. Classification (NCBI taxonomy): domain Eukaryota; kingdom Metazoa; phylum Arthropoda; class Insecta; order Coleoptera; family Elateridae; genus Sinelater; species Sinelater perroti. Next base: position 5,556,344 of record JARFIY010000077.1, read on the forward strand.
AAGAGAAGTACTACTCATCAGTCTGCTTAGATGTGAAGCAAACGTTTGACAATGTTTAGCATAAGGGCCTATTATTTAAACTCAAGCGCGTTTCCGCATAACTACTACGAACTGTTGAGATCGTATTTGCTATATCATACATACCAAGTTAAACATGACGAATAGTTATCACAGATCTAATATATCACCTTATCGTCCCTTAAGGTAGCGTTTTAGAGCCACTCTTATATTTAACTTGCAAAACGTGAGAACGTTCGCGGACGACATAGCAATCCAAATGCATATGAAAATTCAGCTATTGCATCATAGCAACCTAAACCTTTTGAAAAATTGGTTGAAATGGTGGAGAATCAAAGTTAATGAAGGCAAGTCCACTCACGTGACCTACAAAGACGACAGTGTTTTCCTGTCTACACTCACGGTGTAAAAACAGCACCTTAACCTTAAAAAATGTCTTGGTTAATCGATAGTAAATATCCCATTTCCCTTGATAGTAAACGTGTCCTCTATAAAGTAATACTCGAGCCAAACTAGAACTATGGTGATGCTCTAGCATGTCCAACTGAAGCATTATTCAAAGATTTTAATGTAAGGTCCTCAGACAAATAGCAGATGCTCCGTGGTATGTTAACAACCATACTCTACATACGGATTTAAAAATATCAACTGAAAAAAAAGAAATCCACCAAGGTGCAGCGAAGTATCATAATCGTCTGTTAGCACATCCTAACTCATCAGTTGAACCTGTATTTGAAACTCTAGCCTTTAAAAGGCCCAATAAGAAATATCTTTGTGACCAACTCAACCAATAATGTCTCCAAGGTAATACTAATAGGTTAATTCCCTCGAGTCTTCTTTTCAACAAATTATTTCGTAGAACCAATATGTATTATATTTCTAGTGTATGTACATAGTTCTGACCGCTAACGTATTTTTAAATAAAAATTTTTGTACGTGACCATTCTTCACGCAAAATTTTAGTCATTTAGTCATCTCAAAAATTGAACATACAAGGATGGACGAATATAATAACAATTAGAAGCTAAATATACTATAAACTGGATTTCGATAATATAAAGCTTTCGGCGAATTCAGTTTTATGAGCTTTGTAATTGATACGGATTTTTTTTAAATAACTCATATATTTATTTCTAATATGCTAGACTTCATTTCTTCTACTAGCAGAATTTCATAAATAAGGCTTGATAAAATCAGTATAGTACTTCCGTACTTCACCAAACGAATTTTAGTTTGAATACAAATTGTTAAAAAACCTCTATGATTTTTATTACGAGGTCTGGCAGCGCCCCCCCCCCCCCCTCCGACATGCTTGAGCCCCTTCGCATAGTAGTTTTTAAAAATAAATAAAAACACGATTAAAAAGCTCTGTTTGACATGATTGACGTACGCCGTTGCCATGACAACGCATTTACGTATACCCAGTTAGAGTTGAACTTTGACCTTTGACCTGTGTGACAGCACTCATAATTTTTTTTATGTATAAGTGCTTTATTACCCGCTCTCAAACGAAAATTTTCCATCGCTTGCGGTTCCGGAAATATATTACCTCGGTCGCGCCTGTCACCTAGCCGAAATTTGTCCTTCGAAGGCGCTCGGGTCGGCACGGAAAGGCACGAACGATTTGACCTTTGACCTGTGTGACAGCAGCAGCAGCACTCATAATTTTTTTTATATATATAATTCTTGAGTGGGTGACAAGGAATTCTGATGAAATATTTATAAGGGAATAATTTTAATTTAGAATTGATAGGCAAACAATAAATAATGCTCATTTATTTTGACCTAAATTATAATTGATTTTTTGTTTGGAAACAGCGATAGGATGTTTTGTATTAATTTTGTATGGCGGTAAACTCACCATAAAATAAAAGATAATAATAAACTGTTTTTCATAGAAAGTAATCTACAGAAGGAGACACATTTTCAATTAAAGCAATTTAAGGTCTACTGCTTTTATGAAGAATATAAAATTTTCGATGAAGTACTCTATTAGACGGAACCAAAAATTGTCACAAATAAGACACTCAAATTTTAAACGTTTTGAAACTGTTAAAATTTATTATAAAAATAAGTGTTCCGTTCACCAAGCATTTTGTGTGTTAAATGTATGGTTGGTTCAATGAGAGAACAATGTTATGTTTGATTTTGAGATAATCGAATCATGAACGAATAGTACGCTCCAAATAAAACTTGCTTGTTTGTTTTAGTCTTTTATTTTAATCTGTATCGCTATCTCCTCTGATTTTCTCGCTATCACCATTACTTCCGTTTTGCTAGTATTTATTGTCATTTTAAATTCTTCAGGGTTTCCTTCAAGCTATGATGCTTTCCTGAAGATCAGTTTTATTATTTGTGAACAATATTAAGTCGTCTGCGTATATTAATTTCTTAACTTCCACTGCTTTTAGGTGCTTACTCCCACTGTCGCTTCTTTTACCTTATCATCCACTTGTTTGTAAATTTCGTCCATTATACTAATAAACAGCAGTGGGCTGAGTATACTTCCTGTCGAACTCCTCTGTCGGTTATGAATTCTTCTGTATGTGTTCCACTTACTCGTACTAGATTCCTTGTTTCATCGTAAATGATTTTTATCGCCTCTAAAAGGTTAGGGTCAGTTCCGCGTTTTCTGAACGTTTTCCATATTTCGTCTATCTCTACGCGATCAAACGCTTTTACCAAGTCTATTGCGCAAACGTATACTTTTCCATTATATTGCAATATTTTTTCCTGGATTTGTCTCAGGTTGAAGATCCAATCTTGCGTACCTCGTCCGGGTCTGAATCCTGCCTGGTTGTCACCTATTGTGTCTTCTATGTTCTGAGTCGCTTCTCGAGTATCCGTTCATATATTTTCCGACTACGCTCAGTGAGGATATTCCCCGTTAGTTATCGCAATTGGAACAGTTGCCTTTTTTATATATTGGGACAATGACGGCCAGTTTCCAGTTTTTGTGTACTGTCTTTGTTTGTTTTGATTATTTTATGTAGCAGTGTAAAGCCCTTTTCTCCCATGTGTTTTATCATTTCCGGCTTTATCCCGTCTTTGCCTGCTGCTTTTCTGATCTTAAGTTTTTGTATTGCCTCTTTTATTTCTGTTGTCTGTATCTCTTCTGTTCCCTGGTGCTCTGATTCTTCATTTTCTTGTTGATTCCTGCCTTCTTCGTATGGCCTCGCGACTTGGAAAACTTGTGCTTCCAGGAGCTCAGTAAAGTATTCTTGCCATCATTCCTTTATCTCTTTTTCTGCTATTAATAATATTCCGTTCTTGTTTTTTATTCCTCTAAGTTTTTCTTTGTTTTGCGTAACCCTTTGAGGATTCGGTAAAAAATGGTGGCATTTTCTGAGTTGTTTTCTTCTATTTTATTACCGAAGCCCTCCCCGCTTTGGTTTTTGCTTGCTTAACCATCGTTTTAACCTTGTCTCTTTGGTCTTTATAGAGTCAATAACTTTCGGGGTGTTTTAAGCTCAGATAGTTCCGCCAGAGTTGTTTTTTCATCTTGACTTCTCTCTCGATATCGTCGTTCTACCAGGCTATTGCTTTTCTTTTATTAGTGAGTTTGGACACTCCGCAGCTCTGTCTCGCTGCATTAATTATTATTCCTTTGAAAGCGGTCCATAATTCTTCCACATTTTCTGGGATCAATTAATCTTGTACTCTTAGTATTTCTTTGGTTATCGCTGTTGTGTACTTTCTCCTGGTTTTTTCTATCTGCATTTTATAGCTCCTAATGTTTTCATATCTTACTTCTCTTTCATTCATAACTATTTGCTTGATTTTTCTTGTCCTAGTTTCACTTTGGTTTCTAACAGGAAATGGTCGGAACTAATTTCTGCACCTCTTTTAACTCGAACTCATTTAATAAAGGATAAATTTAATGATTTAGTGACTCTTACTAGAAGGCTCGTTATATAGAAATAGATGATGCACTTACATAAAATTGTGTTAATGCCATTTCAATAATTATACATCAACCGTGATCAGTAGAAATTCACCAAACGCTCACGTTAGCCAAATCTCTTCTCGAATTACTTTATCATTTTTTTCGAAGTTCTGGTCCTATTCGTATATTTATAGCAACCAACTGCCTTGTATTATTCCAAAAATAAAAAGAAAAAAATTCTTGCTTACTAATCGACTCAATTCTTGTGCGATGAGCTGGTGTAGTTATCGATAAAAATGTAACAGGTCGGCTGAAAAGTTCATCAAAAAGTTCATTCAAATCCATATTATTTTTAGTTAGTACTAACCTTCAAACGATACATGTATAAATTTGACAGCTGTCGGACAATTGGTTCGTGAGATATAGCATTGTGAGTGAAGCAACTTTTGTTATTGTAAAAAAATGGATAAAAAAGAATTTCGTGTGTTAATGAAACATTGCTTTATCATGAAAAAAATACTGTGAAGCCAAAGCTTAGCTTGATAAACATTATTCGGGTTCTGCACCAGGAAAATCCACCATTGAGAAGTGGTTGCTAAATTCCATTGCGTCTGTCGTTCTTCCAGCTTATATGTGGGAGTAGTATTCCAAGCAAGTTCTTGAACGGTAGTGATAAAAAAGTTCGTTGCACCCTCTCTATCCGCTTCTGTTTATGTATGAACTGAGGGTTGAGATATTTTCTGATTTAACAAATTTTTGAATAGTTTGCAGTCAGTGGTCTTTATTGTACAGTGTTGGCTTACGTTTCTTTTCAATTGTCGATGTGCTGTTGCTGGAAATAACAAGTGTGTGATCCAAAGTTGGATCAAAGTTTGATCTTATATTAGTGAAGTTAACTGAAATTCAATTTATAATATAAAAATACAGTAGATCAGGTACTTTATTCAAGTCTGTTGGTTGGCAAGTTGGTCTACCCACAGGTAGCATGATATATCGTTTTTCGTTAATAAGTTTGCAGAACTCTCGTCCCCTAGTCGTTGTCAATCTTGACCATCAGTTAACGTGCTTGGCATTGAAGTCCCGCCAAAAATAAACCGTTGACAGAACGGTTGGAGGTGGTCACGGCAGATATTATTGTCGGAATGTTCTGCATAGTTACTTGGATCATAGTTGCTTGCAGAAAATCTCCGTCATACTTTGGTAGTTCATGATAGACAATAGTTTCGAGGATGTTGATGATAGCTGTTCCACTGTGTGCAGTCTCGTCTGGACGCTAAGAGTGATGTAGTATGTAATTAGGTATTTTCATATATGATCTACCAGTGAAGTGAATTTCCGATACCAATTTGTGTTGTGTAGTTTTAAGAATAATTCAATTTTCATGCAGCTATTATTACGAACTTAGCCATTGCACACCAATTTCGTTATGACAGTAGACAACCTGTTAAGTATCATGTTGTTTTGGTTAAGTAATTGATTAAATATTCCTTTAAATTATGGCAGAAAGTGGAAAAGGATTATATCTATATTATCTTGAGGTGTTATGCGTTCTCTTGACTTACCTTATTCCGTGCGATATTTATTTTGTAACCAACGGTATACTTCACACCCTTTATGGTTACCTATATGTGCGCCATCGCATACGATACATTTTGCTGGAATATCAGGATGGATAATATTCCGTACCTGTATGAATTTAATATGTTTTCTGTATAGATCAGTTGTTTTCACGGTAATTTTACAAACGTAGTTTGGTAAGTAGTCGGTGATAAGATGTTCTTCTTCTGTTATATCTGCTACAGTTCTTAGAATTTGGTCAAAATTAATCACTTCACGTACGAAGATAAGAGGATGGTTTAGGTGATGTTACTGTTGAGATTGTACTTGACTCTTGCGTACTAGTAGTGTTTGATCGAGGAATATACTCTTCTAGATAACTGAGAGGTGCATATCTATTTGTTTTTATTATCTGTAGCAGCTTTGGGTTTAGTTGAGTACCGAGGAGTACGCTTTCTTTTACGAAATGTACAACTTGCCAGAAAAATTTGTTATTGCTTGTTTCTTTGTAGCTAGTTTCAGGTAAATGGGTATTTTAAGTTTATCAACATTGGCGAGTAGAATTCGAATTGCTGATGAATTTGAGATGGCGAAAAAATTTGTTGCTGGAGAAGTTGCCCTGTTGCTCTTGACACAAAAAGTTTGGAAGAGCGAAGTTTGGCTGTGGTAGATAATTTATCGAATGGGAGAGTGGCCGAAAGGTCCCGTTCCACTAAACATTATTTAACACCTGGACTTACAGCCCCACTTTTAAGTTTAAGTTCGTAACTTTGCGCACCGAACAAACACAAACTTACTCGGTGAAAATCAAACGAGCACTACATACAAAAATGTGCGTCCAATTAAAAAATATTAAAAGTACATGCGCTTACTTTTTAAAGAAAAGTTCATTTTTTACAATGTTTAACAAGCTTACGGATTCTTTCACCACATAAACAGCTTGTTTTTTTTCCAAAAAAGTAATGATGTAGTTCTTGAAGCTTCTTATCATTAAAACGTAATACGTTAAATACAAAAGAGTGAGGTTTGGAGAATATAGCGGGTACTAAAGAATTTTTCATGTTCCTTGAGTTTTCATATTGCCGGATACGTCCAAGCAGTCTAGCGTTATCGTGAGAAAGGATAATGTCTTTTTGTTAATTTTTTCATTAATTTGATGTGCTTGTGCCGCTGGGTGGGAGAAGATGTCAGAAAATGATTCCCTTATAAGCTGGATTTTTATTATAGAATATTCATTTTTCATCAACTATTATGATTTCATCCAAAATGCCATTTTTCATGGAGTTAAGCAGAGAAATTATATTGAAAATAAATTCAGGTTTTTTTAAATGTCGAAATTCAGGCGAGTGCCAATATCCAAACTATAAGTAATCTTCTTTAGATTATTTTCCACTAAGACATGCACATCACGTCATTATCAATGACGAAAGGCTGTCTAGAACGTGATCGATTGTTCAAGTTAAATCACCATTTTAAAATCTATCGGAACACTTTTCACTGCTCTGACAGCACAGCCTAAACAAATGTTTCGAATATTTTTTGTTGAAATTTCAACAACACTCGTCCGTATATCATTTCTTCATAACGCAAAATTTCTCCGATTCATAACCACAAAACAAACAACACCAGCACTACCAGGCTACAATATTTCCACCATCAATAGTAATTCAGCACAAGCCTTTACAATGTAAGCACTAAATTAATAAAGTTGGAAAAGAATAATAACCCATCAAATATATTTTTTTTTGTTTTGCTGGAATGAGCAAGTAAACTTTTTAGAAACTGTTTCAATGCTAACTTTGATGCTGCATCATGTAAAATCATCTAAACTCAAGTGACATCAAATTTCAGTCATTGATCACAAATGCTTGGATGTTAAAGAATTTTTAATTTAGCACAACTTGCTCAGTTCAATTTGAATTAATCACTCTGGATTGACACATATTTATTATAATAATCAAAATTTCAGATAGAGTCAAACGAAATTGTCATATTCGAGTTGATGATTTTAATCACTCTAAATAGAGTTAGTAAATTATCACGTCTTTATATTAACACTAAACCAGAAAGTTTTTAATGTTGTCGTGTACATAATCGACTTTATTTTATTTATTTTACAACTTTCAAAACAAATCAAAACAACAGACGTACCATTCCATTGTCGTATGAGTTGGATTTTTCAAAATATTTATGTCCATTATAGGAAAAAAAGGTGACATTATCGAAAGTCAGTAGTAATATTTAGTGGACGAAAATTTTCGGAATCGGCAATTTTGAATAAGGAGTAAAAATGACGAATCCAGTGAAACGCAACGTCTTAAAAAATTAGGTGACTGATTTTAAATGTCAGAAAATTTATGGTATTACTTTCAGTCTGTTATCTTTGTATCACTAATATAAATTTAACATAGTGGCCTAAAACATAAGCAAGTCCCCCCCAAAAAAACGCAAAAACTTAATGGTGTCCCATAAAAGATGTAAATAACAAATAGATCTTGGAAATTTTAAACTTTTTTCTCCAAAAATTCTCTGGTGCATTATTTGTTTTACTTGTAACTGTGTAATAAAGATCCTACCCTAGTACTTGCTGAAAGTTTGTTACTACATATGGCTTATCATCAATTGCAATACATTCATAATTGGACTACAGATTTTGTAAACGTAAATTTTAGCCGTTGTGTTTTGCTTTTTACTAAGGCATGCCTTAAGTTTCACGGGTTTTTTCAATTTTAGGACACAAGATTTGAACCTTTCTTATAAAAAACCCTGAATATGACAATTGAGATGTATTAAGTACCACCCACTTCATCTCATTTTTTTAACATCATTCCTATAGTAGTAGTTTGTTTGTAGTTTTAGTTTATCTCCTATATGTTTCGACAAAACTAATAATCAGATGTCTCCTACTAATGTAGTTTTGCAATAAATTACGGTTTATATATATAAAAATAAGATCAAAATTAATAGTGCATCATTTAGACAGGTGGAAATTTCTTAATCAAATTAAGGACCGCATTAGCATATTTGGAATTTAGTGCCAATTTTGACATATGGGTATTTTCAAAAATGCTATTTTAAATTTGAAAAGAAAATAATCTTATTTAAAATGACCAATTCAATATGGGGCAAAATTTCTTATAAAATTTAGTAAATTTTAACGCATATAGGCTTTTGAAGAAGTTTATATATGTTTCAAGTTGAGTTTTTCAAATTTGAAGTAGCAAATCTTATATGGCTTTGTATTAGAACTTATCTAAAACGTAAAGTAGTGTATTACATTATTTTTTGCAAGTTTACGTTCTTGAACTAACACTTTTTTTCGAAATATACCAAAAAAGTTACCATATTGTATTTATACGAGTTTTGGAAAGGAATGAGTGTCCAAACAGCAATAAACGACATTTAGGAGCTTGTTTTGGACCCTGCTCCTGTTCGTAGAACAGAGATAAAGTGATTTTGAAAGTATTCAGGCAGTGATTAACCTAAACAACCGATCTTATTCTGGACGACTTTTGGCATCGATGATGATGTACATGCTTTGGTGAAAAATAATTTAAGAGAGTTGAGATTTGAATATTGATAATGTGTCCGCGGTACTCTTTGACGAGCAACGATAAATTGGACCGCATTTGTGGCTATTTCTCTGCTTAAATGCTACAAAAATGAATCTTTTTTGGATCAATCTGCAACAAATGATGAAAAGTGAATCCTGGGTCACCATAAAATAAATAAAAAGTAAGCTAATAACAAACACAATAGACAAGAAAGATGTTGTTGTCTATTTCGTAGAAATTACTTTTCATATTCCTGGTACCTGATGTAATCTTCCATCATTATAAGGCTAGACTGTAGAATAGTTTGTATAAAAAGTTGTTTAGTTTTATAAAAATTGTTAAAAACTAGCTCAGGGCTTTTTTCGAGGAAAACTATTTAGTTGTTGCAAAAAAAGCCCACAAGCTTGTTATTCGTTAATAGGCCATTATAGAGAATAGTTGTGGCTATATTTGATGAATAAAACATATATGAAATATAACTGTATATGTTTTCAGTATATTTCTTAAATTCAATCTATTTTTTAGTTGTCTATTGTATCAGATTTGCCATTTTAATTTAAAAGATTAACTTTATATTCAAAATAAGATCTATATAACAATTTTTAGTACCATTCAATCAATTTTTTTTTAATGTCTCTCATATTAGACTAGCTCTATTAAAGTTGAAAATATTTATTCCAGGCCACAAATTCGTGATTCCTCTTACGCCAAATATGCAAGTCTAAATATTTCAAAAACTATTATTACCTGCTTTTTGACGTTTAAAACTGTTTACTGCAGATTACTCTGACAGCGGATTTTAAATAGACATAGTACGTAGTACAATATATAAACAATTTGCGCAATCGCAATGTAATCTGGCAGTTGACGAGTGTTGACTATAATACGCACGCGTGAATGAAAATGACTTCATTCGTTGGGTTAGTTGAGTTAGACGCCGGTGAGTGATCACATGTAGTGTATGACCGTTGCATTAGCAATGATAAAGAGAGTGGAACAACAAATCTGCATTGAAGCAATCATCCGCAAAAATTGATTTGATAATTCAAAAGGCTTTCTAGTATGATAAAATAAGTGCATGGTACAAATGATCCAAAGTTGATGGAGAAATTGCTAAAAGTGATTCATGTTCTGGAAGACCAGCAACGAGTGGAACGCCGGAAAATGTTAAACGTCTACGGGCTACAATCAACAAGAATTAGTGAATGACAGCCCTAGGACTAAAAGGCCAGGCGGAGATTCAAAAAATTAAAATGTGTAAAATGTTGATGGAAGATTATGGCATGAAATTTGCAGCAAAATTCGTACTTTTACCAGAGTAGGAAAAGCATCGTGTTGGAGTTGCCAATAATTTACTTCAGATTGATACCAATAAACTAGATTTCCTCAAAAAGATTATAACCAAGATAAAACGTAGATTTACTGCTATGACCGATCCGATAGTTTTGAAAATGGAAAACATCGTTCCCAAGGTGAGCAAGTTGGTTTACAATTTGATTTTGTACTTCCTGTATCTGTCCAATTTACACAAATTGTCATATAAAATTGTTTTGGTATACGTTTAGTATTTTTCTGATGATTCTAAGATTTGATCGACGCCCCTGACTTAAATTTAGTGTGAGACTCAATCAATTTTAGTTTCCAGACTGGATAAAAGTCAAAGAGCGTACGCCAAAAAATTTAACAAAATTCATGTGTTTGTCCAAGCAGATAGTTGCCTAATTAGGTTTATAGTTAATAGTAGAAATAGTTACATCTTCACGAAGAACATTTATAGTACTTCCCTTTGTCATTACTCTTATACTTCTTAAGACGATGAAAATATCCTAAAATGGCGCAATTTTAATTTAAAAAAATAGAGGTTGTCTCATAGCTTCCTTAGCCATCTAACTTAGGCTTCTACAATTTTGTGTAATATCACAAGTTGTAATCTTTTTTTCTCAGACTGTATAATAAAATTTTATGAGAATAGCGATAGCTTTGGTCGCAAGTATTAATACTATTGTTTTTCCGTTTGAGTAAAAAAAATGTTTGGAGTGGAGAATTTCTATCTCTACCGATTATACAACCCAATTTTAAATTATTGGAAAAATCATAAGAAATTTAAGAGAAACATTTACCTGCTCTACCGCAACGAGTCGGTGCCATTTGGCTCGGTGGAGTTAGCTGCAGGGCTCGGTTGCGAGCTAGACGACGCACGCGCGTTGTTCCCGTGCGAGTTCTCATACTCCATCACCTCCTGGTAGATGAGCTCCTTCCACTGTTCAACAGTGTGCTCCCGCTCGTCGACGCTGTGGTCATAGGGGCCAGGAGCCGGCTGCGGGCAGGCGCGAGTAAGCGGCCGCCGAACGGCATGCAGACGAGCACTCACCGCGTTGACTTCGCCTTCGTCATACCAGACATTGATGTAGGGATGTAGCAGGGCGTCGTCGACGGATATCCGCCGCTCGGGGTCGATCACCAGCATCCGCGAAAGGAGGTCCCGGGCCTGGCTCGCTTTTAGGCGGTTGTGCTCATTGCTGTCCGATGGGAAGAGCATGTCAGGGAACAGCTTGTCGAAGGAGAAGCCCGGGTACCTGGGCCGGTTCTCCACGTAGTTCCGAACGGTCGGCTGCAGCCGTAGCATGAACTGCTGCGATGGAGTACCCAGTTGCTCTAGAAAAATCGCGTTAAGCACGTCACTTTACATTTCAGCCTCAACTCACCAATGATCTTGTTCCACTGATCAATGTGGTCTGTTCCGGGAAACAATACCCCGCCCCGTATCATTTCCCCCATGATGCAACCCACTGACCAAATATCCACGTTCTCTGTGTAGCCCATGCCTAAAATGACCTCTGGGGCCCTGTAGTACCGCGTCACCACGTACGGCGTCATCATGAATGTCGTCCCTGCCGTTCGCGCTAGACCGAAGTCCAATATTTTTAGAGTGCAGTCAGACTTCACTACTATATTGCTTGGTTTGAGATCCTAAACCAAAAACAAAAAAAAAATATGATCGACTGCAAACAGAAAAACACACAGTGTCTTACCCTATGAATAATACCAGCCGAGTGTAAGTGTTTGATGCCGCAAAGCATTTGGTATAACAAGTAGCTCATCCTCTCGTGATCGAGATCCATCTGAATAACTTGACAGAGGTTAGCGTCCATTAATTCCATAACTAAGTATACGTCTTGAAATTCTTCTAAAGATTTTTGGGGCGTAAATGCGTTTAGAAGACCGATTATCTAGAAAAGGTAAAAAGTTAGTAAAATTAAAGTGTATCGATTTTATGTAAGTGATAAAATGACGAAATGAAATAACCTATTCCACAAAAATAGATGTTTGTACTTTTTTTAGCCAACGTACCAATACGATAGAAAAACTATGTTACTACAAGCCTTGCATTAATTTCCTTCTTTCACCATATCAGCATTTGTTTTTACAAGAGTAGCGGCGTTTCTTAGACCAATATACACTACATCCCTGCCCCTGCCGATGATACTATTCACTTGTGAATAGCCTATATCAAACTTAATACGTCCTATTCTGTACTAAATATAAGTCGATATTTCAAGGCTTTAGAATACAACTATATTTACGTATCAACAACAGAACCGATAATACCCTTTGAATAATACTATCTAATAATATACACTAAAATTATTGGAAGCGTAACAATAATTGTATCGAGACCGTAACTTTTTATACAGCTCTAGTAAACAGAAGTTGTTTACACACAAAACTAATTAATTACACTTCCTCCAAGCGTATTATCTGAACGAATGCCTGAATTTCGATTAATGCCAGAATAAATATAGGGAATTATCCCCGCGAGCAGCCAGCTGTGCTATATCTATAGAAATAATAGCATTGTCTTCATTTTCTGGTAATTAAAACATGAAAGGGCGACCTGTCGGTGTATAATAAAGGCATTACATTTTGTTAATGAGTTACGGGCGACACAGGTTTTAGCGGCATTTTTCAGGGAATTTAATTAGCAACCTGCCATCAGACAGAACAAAAATATTGGGAAAATAAAAAATCGCCATTCCATTAATTAAAAGTGATAAATCGAGTCCAGGTACGTAGGCAGGCTTTTTGTTGAATTAAGATAAAAGACCTAAGAAAATGGGAGAATGAAAAATGCAGATGTTTGATAAAAAGTAAAACCAATTTTGTTTTTTATTGCGACAGAAGAGATTTATTGTGGAAACATTTATTACCAAGTCCCGAAAAAGAAAAGGAAATTTAATAGTTGTCTTAAATTGTCGGTTTTGGGAACTTTATTACATTTTGGTGCTTTCAGATCATTGATAAATTTAGGAATATTGTTACACGCACAATTTGTAAATTTTTCTTTGCCAAAGGAAAATATAAATATAGTCCAACACTTCTTTCCTAATTAAACATATTATTTTAGTTATCTTTAAAAATAGCTATTAGATTAGCGTTATTAGTTTAACTAAATGCTGGAAAACAAAAAATCCTTATAAAAAATTAGCTATACACTAAAATTAAGAGAATATATTAATGACATTTTCAATTTTATATGATTAACACCCGCTAAATATATAATAACATCAATAATGTATGGGACTATACAATAAGTTCTTTCCATTAAACCTTAAATGACACACCCCCAGGTGTTTTTGGCCTCGTGGCGCCATCTATTATTAGTTCGAGAGTTATACTACCCATCCAGGTTATGCAAGGTCAGTTGTGTTTCAGCTGTTATGGGGAGCGTCCTAAGAAAAGTGGGGTATTTTGGACCCCAATGTGTCATTTACGTTAATTTTAGTACCAAACGGAGCAACTTGTTTTCGTCAATTTGGTGTCTATTAAGCGTAACTATTACTGTTTTGAAGAAAATTTTTTTTAGAAAACAAGTGTCTTTCGTGTAACCGACCGATGTGTGATCTTCATCGAATATACTTGTGTACGGAATGTGAAGGAGTAGAATACGTTCATATTTGCGTAAAATTTTAAATATCATCATTTTTCTATTAATTGTACTTATGTAATGTGAATTTATAGTAAAATTAATATTTTTGTAATTGTTTTTTTATAAATAAAACATCTATAATACAGAAATCATAATTTTTTCACAAATTTTTTAATGATACTTCATAATAAAATTCCACTTTTTAAAGGAATCATAGGAGGCATTCCAAAAACAATTTCAAATTGAAATATTAAAAACTCAAAAAGTTATAACCATTTTACGCGCTTTGGTCTAAGCTCGTATTTTATACCCATTTTTGCCACTTCAATCTTCAAAATAAATATACTTTTTGAAAGTAACGCTATCGGGAGCGATACTACCTTAAAGAGTAGCATTTCAAGAGTACACATTTAAAATTGTATGAAAAATATTGCAAAATGAAAAAGTTATTAATTTTTTACAAAAAAACGGGATTTATTTCGATTTTTTTTCATCAATTTTCTATTGATAATTACTAATAAAATTTCACTTCGAAAGTCATATCGCCCTTTAATTTAGACATCGAAGACATACCAAAAAAATACTTAAAACCCGAAAAGATATTAACATTTTACGTGCTGGGGTCCAAAGTACCCCATTTGTCATTAATGACATTCTTTTAAATTGTGTTATTTAAGGGTTAATTATTCTGTAGTTTTTATTTTGTTAATTATTTTTGGCTGCATCAGTTCAGTAATTGCTGTAATTTCTTGAAGCATTAAAAACGTCCAAAAGAAAGTTTGTTGTCGACTTTAAAATAGAAGGTTTCAGTCTTTATGACCATTACACTGATCACAAAATCAATTTTTATAAAGAACATTAGGGCATCTTTACAGAGACAAATAAAAAAAACTAATTTTTTTATTACAGATAGCATTCAATTCTTGGCTTGCTTATTTTCCTCCTTTTTTTTAATTCCTTCTACTTTTAACCCACCGTTTCTTTCGTCTACTTATTCTTCCCTCTTGTGCCTTTTCATATTCTATACTGATTATATGCTGGTTATTTTGCTTTTATTTTTTACCACTATTGACTTTTAATCCGTTAAATATGTTGCACAATCGATTGTTTCTTTTTTTTTGTTACCTTCTTTAAAATACCATTACAGCTAATGTTATATATTTTTGGAACTTTTACAGTTTACTTCCACCCATTATCATTGCATTTCTAATTTTACCTCCGTATTTTTCAAATATAATTTGAGGGAGAGAGAGCGAAAAATGTATGGATCGTTTAAAAAGGAGCTTGGTAACAATTATTTGATTTATTGAACAAAAATATTATATAGAATAGTATAGAACTCTTCTTAAAACGAATATGATAAGGATTTTCACAGTTCATCGTCTGAAGGGGGGCATTCTTTCGAGCCAAAAGCAAATGAATTTTGAAGATAGTTGGCGCACCAGTTTCACATATAAGTGGCCTTATAAACTAAAATACAATCTCTTTGACTGACTTCTAATGTAAGATCTAATTCAATATATCAATTTAGAATATTATTTAGTTGATTAGGTTAGTTAATGAACATAAAAATCACCTGATAATCAACTGATATGTCAATGAGTAACTATGAATACATTGTTATTTTTAAAGTGTTCTTTGAAATCTTTGAAAATGTATTACGAATAGAAAGTAAAATATGATGTTCCTTTATGACGCAGTATTCTGTAAGTTGCATAAAAGTAAACAAATAAAACTAAACCCTACATTATTACCATCTGTAGTTATAGTGTCTTATTCCGTAAAATTAAATTTCGGGGAAAAATATTGCAAATAATGTCTTATAGATGCGAAGTCTCTCACGGCCGGTGTTATGGTGCATCGTGTGGTTAGTTCTCGGGTTATAAGGCCGTGGTCGGAGTTCAGATACTCTTGACGTTTCGTCCACAACTGCGGCAGACATCTTCAGAAGAAAATCTTCTAAAATTTTTTAGATTTTCTTCTGAAATGTAAAATAATTCTAAAATTCTTGTGTTCTTTGTAGAAATTAGGACCATTTTCCCATTCTATTCAAAAATTTCCTTTATTCCTTTAAAACTTTAACGGTTAGTGATATATCTTTACCATAAGTCTATGTAATTATTTTGTGGCGCCATCTAAGTATATATCGAGTGATGTTAACTAAAAATGCGTCTATTTAAATTGCATGCAATAAAAACATTACACACAAAAAAATTAAATTAATAGTGGTATGATAATATTCATATTAAAATATAGAATTATTGCATAGTTCATTTGTCCATAAAACCCGAATAGAGTTTGTAATGGCAGTTTTGCAAATCGCCAATAGCACTAAAGGGTGAACTAATAAAATTTTGACGATTAAAAGGCAGAAACTGTAATATTTTTAAGCGAGTAAGTAATATAATAATAATAGTAATGGCGAGGCTCTAACGCACCGCCAAAGGACGTCATCTTTTCGATATGATCATCTATATTTAAATAATCAATGTAGATATTTTTATATTAAAAATAAACAAAATTGCACTTATTTGAAGACACTCTGTACAAACTATATGGACAGAAACTTGGATAATACTTGAAACTCACATGGAAAACAAGTGTTTCAGAAAAATATTAATAATTTATTGGCTAGAAGCCATCAGCAAAAAAAAACTATGGGAAAAGCACATCAAGAATATATTAAACGATTATCAAGAAGATTTTGTACACATTGAGAAAAAGACACAGTGACATAGCAAGATAGGCACTAAAATACATTGTACAAAAGGAAAAAGAAAACCAGAAACCACTTAAAATAAGAAGATACAAGTGAAATAAGTGAAAAAGGACTATCTTGGAACAATGTCAACAAAAATAAACACGAGGAGATGGATGTGTGTGATGTGGTGTGTAGAAGAAGATGAATAGCGACAATGGAAGACTTAAAAAATTCTGAAAGAGGAACATGGTAAAACCGTGATTCAAAAAAAGCACACCGAAGAACTGTAATGTCTGTAATTTTTGAACGCCCCAAGTATTTGATGAAACAAACCGTTCAGCTAAATTTACAGATACGCATACTACTCCCTTGGTTCATTCATACCAAAATTCTGCATCAAAACATATTTAACAAGCCTAAAATTTTTTCAATAAAGTTTGTTTGCTTTTAAATTTTCCTTTAATTTATGTTTCCAACCTGGCCGACAATGTAATTCAAATTTTTGAAGTACTATGTTTCTACGTTTGTAACGGCATATTTAAATAATGTTTTTCCATAAAACTATCTGCAGCGAATTTCACTTCGTATCCCTGTCTGGTCGAGTTTATGCCTTGAAGATCCTCAATCTTTTCTGAATTTGACTGTTTTCGCAAATGTCTCACTTCAACAACAACTTATAAATTATTTATATATGTATGCTTTGAAAACACTTTTGGTCGTTTTAGAATCCATTATATTACACTTACTACCACTACAGACTCCCTTTCGATACTCAAAGGATTTTTGAAATTCTCAATAATATTTTCGACAGTCGAATTAAGCCCCACTATTTTTTTTTGAATTTTAAGGAATAGCCGAGCTTTTATTTGAAGGTGTTCCTGCAGAATCAATCTTCTTCATTCTAGTTTATGAAAAACAATTTTGACTACTTTGTGGTATATAAAATTTCATTAACAGCTTATCTTTTTGCCTATTAGATGCCTAATACATTGATTATCTTATACATAAGTTGCTAAGGTATAAATATAATTATTTTTAATAAAAGGATTGTGTGGAGTACACGTGACACACGTGATGGTCGCATGACATATTGTAAGTGAGTAGATCAACGAGGAATAAGAGAATTAAATTCTTGTAACTTAAGAAGAGTATTGATTGAAATTAATGTTTTTATTTATTCTGCATGTAATATCACGAACATTTGCCTTGCGCAATCCTTCAATTACACACCATTCAAACTCGGAGACTTGTCCCTATCGCGCTCGTTTCCATCTGTGAGGCAGCACAATACTTTTCTGCGCCATTTTAGGTAATTGAGTGTACCCTACTTTTTACTTTCACTTTTCTTGTGGCATTTCTCTAAAAGGATGATTAAAAATTATAAAAATAAATATGCATAGCTCTTTTGTTTCCACATATTGTCCAAATTTGAACTTAGTAGCGTATTCTTTCTAGGTGGGGCAATTTGTTTGGCTACTAATACACATGAAATGCTTTGTAAAGGTTAAAAATAAAGAAATGAAATTTTACATAAAGTTAGAATAACCTAGAAATCTAAAACAAAAATGTAAACACAATTAAATATAATGTGTACTTATCCAGATTCAATAATCGAGATGATGATTTTATTATGCTGGAGAAAGTTTTTTTAGCACTTTATTTTTTAATTTTTATGCATTTTTGTTGTTTTTCGCATTTACAGTGTAATAATAATTTTTATGTTTAGGTTCCAGATAGCAAATGATAAAATATAACTTTGAGTTTTGATCTGCTATTGATAGTAGCGGGAACTGTTAATAAGAGATGCTGCAAAGAGATTTTCGATGCCAAAAGACAAGGCGCGTGACTAGTTCAAAATGGTATAAGCGGTTAGATTCTGGTGGCTTCAGCCTTGGAGATCAATCGACCGACTATCCGTTTTAATGAAGGAGACTTGCAAGTTGCTTTGGAAGCCGAACCTCCATTAAGCAGTTCGCATCTCAAATATATATCTGGATTCATTTGCAACAATTCAACTTTGTGCACGAGAAACACATTGTTATTTGTGATCAGCAATGGGTTTGCCTTATTAACCACAATCGATTTAAGTGTATGCTTCGATTTATAATGAACTTCCTGTGCGGTCTCCATTTTTGACCAAGCTGAAGAAGTACGGCACGAAATATTTGTTTGGAAGTCGGTAAATAGATAAATTCGTGGAAAAGTACTAGTTCACTAGTTTTGGTGTAAGGATTCATAAATTCCAAGATTCAGGGCAACATCAATTATTTAGAATTGGTCCATTTCATATTCAGAATGACACTGCATTCGTTTATAAATCACATATTGTAACTGAGATGCTTAAGGACATGATGAACTGAAACAGTAAGTCCAGATTTCAATACTATTCGACACCTTTGATAAGAATTAATTCTAGAGTGCTAACTAAACACCATACACAAAACGATACATTTGTTAGATACATAGAAAGAGGACTGGGAGCAAATACCCACAGAAAACTATCAAAAATTGGTAGAAAAAGTGGAGGCTGAAAAAATGGCAAAGGGAATGACTTATATTATAATGACGGAGGTGATTAAATGCATTTATGAGGTGAAGTATGGGTGAACTTCTACAAGGAATTATATAAAGGACTAGACACGATAGAAATTTAGAACGAAAAACGAGAGATATATGAAATCACAAATAAAAAAATTAAAAAAAAGGAAATCTCCAAGACACAACGAAGTATACAATGAACTTCTAAAATATGGAGTTGAGGCGCTTAAAAATAAATTATTGAAACTTCTATAAAAGATATTTCACAAACAGAAGATACCTAAAACACGAAAAAATAGCTTAATTATATCAATATTCAACCAGGTAACCACCGTGGAATTACGTTAGTAGACACTCAACTTTAAACTAAGAATTATAAAAGAAAGAATAGAAAACACCATAGTTTTCACAGACGAACAAGGTTTTAGAAAAGGAAGATCTTGTACTGACGTCATTTTTATAATACAACAATTAATGGAAAAACCATTGGAGTACAATAGACCAGCGTTTATGCGTATGACAGATTTGCAGAAGGCTTTTGACACAATATTATTAAAATATCTTCTTCTTCTTCTACTCTTATATAGGCTATTAGCCTGTTTCTAACTACACATTTCGTGTAGTACTATGAGCCATGTTGGGCGTACTCCGGGCAGATGGTTAGTCTGACCCGTTAGAAGAAGGAGAATGTACTTTACGACCGCCAAAGGTGTTTGTATGATGGCCGGAGAGCGCTCGATGTTTGCCGTTATTTTTGACCTGGGAGTCGAACCCAGGGCCCGTCGCACGTTAGTCTGGCAGGCCGAGGCCTTTACGTCGCGGCTGTCGTGCTCTCTATTATTAAAATATGTTACAAAAATTGAAAGAAGGGCAAGTGGTAAATAAAACTACAAAATTAGTCGAAAAGTATATACACCAACAATAAAGTAGCAACTAAGGTAAATGGAAAGTTTTTCGGACCTATAGCAGTCACACCTGGAATTCGACAAGAAGACTCGCTAAGCCTGCTACTGTTTAGTATAGTGATGAATGAGGTAATAAAAGAGGTGAAAACATTAAAAGAATACAAGATGCAGGACAAAGATACAACCTACGCTGATCACGCGAAGACCAGCTACAACGATTACTAATGAAGACTACGAATATGTATGAAAGATATGATAGGAAGATATCAGCGCGAAAACCTAAATATATGACGTAAGCAAAAATGTGTAAAATGTAAATTACAAATTAAAAACAAAATTATAAAACAAGTATCCTCCATTAATTACCTAGGACTTAATATAACCAGCTATGGAAAATTATAAAGGTAGCTAAGACCTTTCGCGCATTAAATACCGTAATACGGCATAACAAATATATAAATACAGAGGTCAAAAGTCGGATTTATAAGTCCACTATACTACCAATATTAAAATATGGAGCAAAAATAAGAGGAGAAGGACCTAAGGAACCAGTGTGTCATACAACCACTAAATAAATGGATTTTGGTGAGAAGGAGAGGGTGGAATAGTCACATTAAAAGAATGAATGGAGATGGAATGGATAACCAGAAATAAATTGCCGATAAAAAAACAATCACCTGGAAGACCAACAAAAGATAGTCACTATAATAGTGGGGAAGAACAGAAGTAATCCTATAATGAAGAAGGAAGAAAAAGAACAAAATGAGGTGAATCCATAAATCACAACGTATAAGAACAGTTTCAGAGTATGAGTTCTAAATTTTTAAGTTTCAATGTCGGAACTATTACATCTTTTTAATTTAATAACAAAAGATGATCAACATTTAGGAAATCACTAATCACAACAAAAACGTTTTATTTTACACTATAATAATATTATACATGAAAACGCGTTATCGAAATAACGAAACGAAAATTAATTTTATCAAATTCTGCAAATATTCAGTAAGCTTTCGTTTAAATGATCAACAAAAAGCAGAGCTGTTCATTCATTTTGCAGGACTAATTAAAATTCCTCGCAAAATTGTAACGCTGGCCGTAAATAATCCGCCACCTAATGAAACGCTGATGTAAACAAATTAAATTTTAATCGGCTCGAACTATTTGCTGCTTCGGGGTTATTTGGAGATGAAAATCAGGGGCTGCGCGCAATACAAATTTACGTTCTTTAAAGGTAATCGGTTGGCTGCTTTCGCAAGACCTGTACAAAGTGCAACCAAAAAGTTGGCTGTATAATTCAAATCTGCGTTGTTTAACTAACGATGTATTAACCTGCAACCATCAATAAATATCTACAATTGTGATACATCATTTTATTGAGGAGAAAAAGTCAAAACGAACCATTTATTACTTAATATTTATGCTGCCATGAGTTTTAGTTATTTATTTTTATGAGTAATTAAATTTTTAAAAATAATAATTGTATTGTTATTTAGCCCAAAGCTTACGGAAAAATAAAATTAGCGTACTTCATTTGAAAAAAAAATAGGAGGTATCTACATATACAGATAGCGTGACAAGATTAGTAAACGCGTCGTGCGTGTAATGGTTACTTCATAATTACAAGTGATGCACAAAAATTACGGCAAAGAAGATGAAATCAAAAATAACCGCACACGTTGACTGTGAATTACGCATACCACTGCTAAATATCGCAAACGCGCGGTTTGTTATACTACTAAGTAGCGTCTTTCTGTAAAGTTTTTGCCAGTAATTGTGACTAATTCTTGTGATTTTATAAAGTTTAACTACAATATACAACAAAATTATGTCGCCTTCTGTTTTCCGTGAGCAAAATTGCAATTAAAACTAGTATTACATTTTGGTAAACCACATTTTGAGTATATTCCAGTTCTACAAGAATCCTTCGTGCTTCGAAAATAAAGACGGCTACAATCTTCAATCAAAACTATTGAGTGTTTTGAGAAATGTTCAGCTTCACCGTGACAAAATTGAAAACGAGTGTTTTTTAGATGTATAAGGAATTGTTCTTCTTCGATAAACAGTGGTTCAATATTTTTATCTCTGCATTAAGTAAAAATGAACGACAAAAATGCCCAGAAGTGTAAAGAAGCGGAAATTACTGACTGTACTATGAGAGCCGTGGTGGTTTAGTGGATAGAACGCTAGACTACGAAACCAAGAGTTGCGGGTTCGAATCCCGCTCTCGCCAATTAAATCTCTGGCATTTTTACGGTCCAGCTCGACTCAAGCTGCAATAAATGAGTACCTGGAGGTCAAACTCTGGGGTAATAATAGGCGGTCGGTACGTAGCGCCAGCCACGTTACTACCCTTGTGTACCGTAGGCTCTAGATTGTCGCAGACCTACCCTGTTACGACCCCAAAGGGCTTTCAAGGCCTGTTACGGGGAACTATTATTATTACTATGATAGCGCCTTGGTGGAAACGGCTTTTGCTGTTCGACAGTTTTCAGCAAAATGTCAGTTACTTACAATCTCATCGTTTCTGCTTGTCCAATCACGTTCCGTACAATTTTGTACAGACAAAAAAAAAACAATTAACCAATTTTTCATATGGACGTACCTAAAGATTTGGTAAGGTATATGCAATTTGTACGGCAAGAAAATAACGGTCGTCATTTGGTAAGGCACCGCAGAACCATCTATGTTAACTCGTTTGAATCTTTATTTCGTGCTCTTCTGTGCAACACATCGTTTGTCGGCACATTGTGTTGTTGATGTCAGTAAATTCGTCATCTTTCAATGAATGCACAATTCCTGAAGCGACACGAAACATTGTTTTCAGTGAATCATTCAAAAGGTACAAAACTGGCTTATAATAGACTGCAAAATGTATGCAGAAGTAGAAGACATTCGTTAAGAAGCAATCCGGAACGTTTCGTCAATAGCGGTTTAATCGACAGGTCTGTTGATCGACAAACAGAGAATCGTGAGCACACTTGCACGCTATTGGTTGTTGATGAACAGCCAATAGCGTGAAAGTGAGTTCATGTATCGTCAATGTAAGTCCAGTATAAAGACTTGTACTAACAATGAAAACTCAGTTTGAGTTTTGGTTTCGCGGGAGGAACTTCCTAACTTCTTAAGGAAGGTTTGCTGTTCCTGTACTTGTTGGCTTTTGCCAAGAGATCGAATTTCAACTCTTTTATGTTTGCCACATTTCTCAGTTGCATTTAAAAATGGCAAATCAATCGGAAATTGTTTTTTCAAAGCACAATATAAATAAGACCGATTTGGACGGATATTTAATGATGCAAAATCGCATGCGTGAAGATGCTAGGAATCCAGACTATTTTAATTGTTATTGGAACTGTCCGAAAAAGAAGGAAGTTGAATTATAAAGGCACTGCTGGCACGTACAATACAATGACCGAGATGGATAATGGCCAATATTCAATTCGATATTCCAAAAACCATAATTACGCAACCGGTGAAATAAAAATCGATGTAGCAAAAGCAGTGAACAAAATCAAAGAAATCGCAGCTATTCGCAATGACAAACCCTTACAAATTAGCCAAAATATTAAGTCTCAACTCTCCGCTGACATTGCTACTTCTCTTCCTTCCACTGATGCTATCAGGAAAATCTACAAACACATTCAACGTGAGAATCTCCCAGCTGAACTAGAATCATTAACAGATTTTCAATTACCTGACGAATTCAAAACGACGATCAACTGTGTCGAGTTTGGAGATGTTTATTCGTCTTTTTTTACTATTTATAACATCTCAAAACCTGAAACTATCAGGTGAAGCCAAGGCATGATTAATGGAAGGCACTTTCAAGACAACTCCAAGACTATTTCACGAAATGTACACTATCCATAGCGAAATCGGAGCAGACGACAACAAGCGCATCTTTCCATTAGTGTACACACTAATGACATAAAAACGTCAAGAGTTGTATCAAATATTTGAAACCATCGATCAAATGGCCAATGAAATTGACGTTGTTCTTGAACTCGATTTCATTATTACCCACTTCGAACTAAAAGTCCCTTAAAGCAACTATTTATTATAAAATTCAAGGACTCGGTCTTAAAAAGAATTTTGATTTCAGCCTTCTGTTTCGCAAGATCTCGGCAGTTGTTTTTTGTCCCATTTTAAAATGTCCACTGCTTTCGATACATTGAAGACCGTAGAACGCACAGAAAGAAAGTGTGAAGCTCTAATCAGTAATGGAGGTGATTGGACCAGATATTAGGTAATTGCACAATAGATCATAGTGCATTCTTAAATAAGAGAAAAAAATTATTTATATCTTTATTTTTTTAAGATTACAGCGGTCATTTGATTGTTGAACAAATTGTGCGATGCATTCCAGATGGAAAATTCCAGAAAATAATGTTCGAATAAGTACACTCTCTTAAACGCAAAATTATTCTTAAAATACTGCTACAAGGGTGATTTCAGTTATTTTGCTCTCCTTTCGTAAAAAAAGTAGGGCAACTAATGCAACATTCAATTATAAAAAAACATTTTGACAGTTTATCAAGTCGCACTTACGTCCATCTGGATTTATGGTATCCATTATGAGGAACAGTGTGTATATTCAATGTCGAAATCTTAGAACAATTTAAAAAGAAAAAACAGTGCATGATATGTGTACAAGAAAGTAATACTTAGTAATCCAAGTTTACAAACTATAAATTAATAAAAGACAATAGCAAAATTCCTACTTCATAAGACTAATTAATAAAGTATCTTATACTGCCACTAAGATCCGTTCGCTGAAGACATATAGTACTAAAATTGTGAACAATTACCGCTCATTTTTAAACGACAGCCCGCTATTGGCTGATTTGAAAAAGTGCGGATATTTCAATAGTCGCGTACACACTGACTCATTTTTGAACATTTACGTTGGTGTTTGTGCTACGACTAATTTGCGAAAATAAATTGTTACTATTTGAGTCTAACAATTATTGCTTATTATAGAGATAGTTTACAATGAATCCAAAGTGTCAATATTTGAATAGCTCCTAATAAAAAAGTGTGTATCAACTTATATAATTATGTCATTTATAAGTACAATTTATAATAGAGGTTGTTTTTATCTTATTATAATTCGTTTTAATTGATTTTATTCTTAATTATCACGTTAAATTAGTAAAAAGGTTACTCATTTTAAATACATTGTAAATGTTTAAGAACCAAAGCTCACTTCAGTTAAGAAATGAGCGCCAATAATTAAAGATAATCCCCATAGGTAAAATGAGAGCTTGATATTAAGCAAGCAATGTTAATTTAGCAACTAATGAAAACAATCAAAGCTTATTTTGTCACTTGATGAACAAAAGATTAGTATGTAACTTAACCACTACATTATTACTGCCTTTCGAGGCACTAATTTAATTTAAATAGTTATTTAATTAGAACAACGGAGATTAGAAAAGCTATTTAAATATAAAATAAGAAAAAAGTTATATCTCTGTAGGTTAGAAAACAAAAATCGATTCTAAGCAATAAAGGCCACATTGTAAACCTGACTTCAGCGCACATCGTTCTGCATCGCTACACACCTGTCATGACAATTTTTACTATATCTGTTCGGCGAGCAGATGTAATTGTAAATATATATATATATATATATATATATATATATATATATATATATATATATATATAATGTTTATTGCCCCGTTAACATGGCAGAATGGATTATTTTTTGTAATTATTATTTACTTCATATTAAAAAATATTAATACTAATTCGTAATTAAACTTTACCAGCGGTTTTAAAGGGCGCGTTCATTAGTTAGAGCCAATGTATTTACCAATGAGTCGAATGTTTATTTCACATAATGTGAACAATATGCATAACTCTGTGTTGTGATGAAAAAGAATCTTTCACTTATGATATTGAGCCAACATAGATATAATAAATATAATGATAAGGCACTAACGCCCCGCATGGGAGCACGGACCACGAACTGAGAGATTAAATCTCTCATACGTTCGCTATGTCTGCCCGGTCGTCGCGCACTATCTCTGATCCGAGGCGATGTAGCAAGCACCATACCTAAGACGAACCGCCGTTATACCCCTTGTTCGAGTGAACGCCGGTACTCAATTATTTATAGTGACTGAGTAGGCCACTCGCCAGACATCAAAGAGCTCCGGGATACATCCGCGTCTCAACCACTGGAGCACTCTAGCGGTCAACATAGATATGATCCTTACTAAAAATACAACATATAATAATGCAACAAGATGGCGCTCCTCCATATTTTAGCCATAAAGCGAGAAAATATCTAAATGATGCTTTTTCTAGTGAGTAGTAGATTATACATAGAACCATATTCTTGGCCACTAACATCAGCGATTTTATTTCTATGGATACTTTTAGTGTATGAGACAGAGCTGAACTATACAGCGTATTAATGGCACCTACCGTTAAGTTCAAAATGATGCTGAAATTCTACGTAAGGTCACTGGGGATCTGTTTTAAATTACATTGTATCGAGGTATTTTAAGCAGGTTAGATGATTTGTGCAACTCCCAGTGTACAAGCCATATTTTTTACAATGTTATACTTATTTATTATACAGGACACACAGAAGAGTTTTTTTATCACCATAGTCAAACTTTCCAGTCAATTTTATGTTTGACATTAGCTATAACTAAGTCAATGTTTGGAGTTTTGTTTACACTCTAGGTCAACACTGAATATGGAATCAGTTAAGGCCAGCTCTTCAACCGAAGAAAGAATCTTCACTGTGGCTGCCTTTTACGCGAGGGATCGAAGTAGCAGAGGAGCGCTAACTGCCTTGTCTGTTTTTATAATACCAAGGTAAAAATACAATGACAAAATTTGTTCTATAATTAAATTATCTATTTTACCATGTTATAATATGTTGATAGAACAGTTTGACAAGACAGAAAGTGTACTGGATGACAATTTGTCAAGAATGGGCGGACCAGTCATTGCGACCACTCCCGAGATCGTAGAACAAGCTCGAGAGCTTTATGAATTTCGGTATCTAAAGGTGCAGGTTAACTCGGTGTTAGTGTGGGCTCTATGCACACCATCCTCACCAAAAAATCTATTTCCATATAAGCTTCAATTGACCTCTGACCGAGGTCAGTATTAGTAAAAGATTCGCTTTGCAAAGGTGATAATAGAGTTGGTTCGGACCAAAAAGTTAGACATAAAGCACGTTCAACTAGATGGCTATGTCAACAAATTTGGGTACTCAAAAACCCACATTTGACTAAAGTTCATCAATTCCACCCAAAAAATTTAGTGTATGGTGTGCAATTTCCCACCATGGCGTTGTTGGTCCACAAAATATGTGAATGAAGAAGTTTATCGCACAGAAGTTCTCGAAAAATTTATTTCAATTATGAGAGACAAAAGACAAGTCAACCAATTCTAGTTTCAGCAAGATGGAGTCACCACCTATCGGACTCGAGGCATCTTTGAGATCCTCACAGGATCATAATTCTGGTCACCCCTCGTAAGATAGAAAGTGGCATTGAATGGCCCCCAAATTCCCCCCGATTTAAACCCATATGATTTCTTCTTCTGGGGTTATCTTAAGGATACAGTTTACCGGTACAAATCCCAGTCCATTGGCGAACTCAAGAATCGCATCACAGAAGAGGTTCTGGCCATTTCCGCGGACATAAGAAAAGCCGCAATTGAGATTTTCTAGAAAAGGGTTAAAATGACCACCTCTGGTAAAAGCAATCATTTTGGAAACATAATGCACTGAACTCGATTTGTTCATCACCACAATAAAAAAAATTGGATTTTTATCTTGCGTAGTTTCTTTATAATAAATTTTTTATCATTTCCGTCACATAATGAAGGTGCTGTAGAAGTTATCAAAAAAATATTCCTTAAAGTAGTACGTATTGGAAGTATTAGATTTACTACACAACATACAAACTACAAGAAGCTAGTGTGCGTAAATGTTTCAACTTACATTACAATTTAACATTTTAATATAATACAATATAAGCAGTTGGTTGCAGTAGAGTAATTATTTTGATTTACCTTTTTAAAAACTAATCTACAATTTATCGAGACATAAAAGGCGCCGAAAAAACTAATTTATTTCATGGGGGTGACAAATTGCCACGGATTTCGATTTCCTTGATCTGGCGTCTCTGTTTGCATTATTAGGCTTTTTTGTCCAAACGGAATCTATAAATGTAACGGAATACTTTGGTGGCTTTCTCACAAAAAGCGCTGATAAATGTAGCTTTGGGATTCTTAGAACACATTAGAAACGGTCGCTCTAGATTAGTGTTAACATTTATTTTAGGCGTTTACTTAATTTATTTCCCAAACTAATGTAAGCTCTAACTTGTTTGCATGTCGTGTTGATTTTGTGAAGTCCTCTCGGCTTGTTTATTTAAGAATTATTGCAACCTCGTAATTAATGTTTGCGCATTTCGTTTGTAAATGTAACCCGTCGGAATTTGGATTTGTTCGCTTGGATTCGCTATTGAGGTGAGTTTGGAGGTATCTAAATATTGCTTTAGATTGTACATGGAAGGTTAGCACAGCTATGCCCTTTGTCCTAAAAATAACCTGAATGGTTCCACCACTTCAATGAAATTAGTGACGCAATCTGTTGGTGGAAAGTTGACTTATAATGTGTCAGAATTATTTAATAATCTAAAAAATGGTTTACTTCACTAGAAGCCAAGATACCACATATTAAGTAACAGTAGTTTATATAATAAACAAAAAAAATTAAAAAAACAACAAAGAATCAATAATTCATCACATTTTTACCAAAACGAAAGCTAAAATCAAAGTTTGTTCCACAGTGAATGGTGGATAATTGCCCCGAAGACACTAGAAAAGTTTTTTAACTGAAAATGAGACGTAGTGTTTCAATACGATCCAGAAACCAAGGGTCAATCTGCTGAACAGCGGTCACCAGATGAAAAATCCAAAAATATCTGGTTTGTAAAAGTCAAAAATTAAAACAATGCTCTGCTTTTACGATTCCAAGGGGATTATCAATAAAGAATTCGTGTGGTATTCATCGTGTTCGCTCTGAATATAGAGAACCAAGCAATTCTGCATGATAATCCACCTCATCATTCGTCAATTGTTACTAATTATTTTTACAGAAAACCTTTTTTTTGCTTCAACATCCTCACATTCACCGAATTCGGCTTACCTTCTATTCCTTAAGTTGCATTTGGCGGTGAAAGAAAACTATTTTACATCAGTTGAAGACATTCAAATATCAACGACTAATTGTCTGGTGAAGATTTGTACATTCGTTTTATATATTACAAAAAATTGCGTGCCTCTCAGTACTTTGGATTAAAACATTTGGCGGGGTAGACGTGTAGTTAAGCAATATCTTCAAGTTTTTTTAGATGTTTAGCTAACCACTCGGTGCACTAATTCAAATGTTCCGTGTAGATATAGAAAATCAAATTGGCAGTTTGATATCAGCTCTTGCATCTATTGGATAGGTTTGATTTAAAACAGAATTAATTTTTTGAATAGTCTCGATAGGACTGAAAGAAAACATGGGTCTATATAGTTACTTCACCAAGAGGATTTTTGGCTTTGAAACATTATCTGAGCTGCTTTCCAGAGACTTCGGAAATGTAATGTCTTTAAAATAGCATTGTACATTTGTGAAACGAAACCGAATCGCTTTGGTAGGGAAATGTTTAACAATTTCCCTGATAATTATATTAAACCCACTGAACAATATCAAAAATTGATCTTCTTAACTATTACTACTTGCACTTCTTCATCGTTAGCAGTGTAAATGGAACCTTTTTTATTTTTTACTTGAGGTCAATTAGTCAACATCTTTTTAGTCTTCTGTAGTCGTGCTGTAGTGGTTGTGTGAGTGGATTAACATGTGCGTCTAGTCGGGTATGATAAGTTCCACTACGTTCTTGTATGACAGTTGAAATGAAAGACATAAGGAGATCATCGTGTAACACTCGAAGAATCTTGGATGGAGAGCATTGGATAATTTCTGTGTTTGACTTTTTGATATATCCCCATAACTCAATGCCAAGTCCAAATAGGTCTGATTGTTGTCTTATAAACGAAGATTTTATTTTTTAAGGACAAATGGAATTTCCTTCCAATCAGCCAGTTTAGGTCCTAGAGTCGCAAATCAATTTGTTTTTTCTTCTTCAGCATGTGATCCTTCCAGGTAAGGTTTTGATCGAGGTGTAGTAGCGTGTTGATGAAGATATAGGTATAGGTGTATTATTGACAGTAATTAGTGTGCGATGACCCTTTTTCGGTGCAAATGTTACCTGAGTTAACTTGCTTCCATTAATTTTAATGTTCCATTTATTAATCCTTATTAATCCAATCTTATACAAGATTTAGCATATGAAGATGCTATTATTGAATCTACAGGGCTTGCGAGTATGATTGTATCAAACGTTCTAATTGTTGCTTTGGCTGTAGTAAGTATATCGGATGTACATATATAGTAAATAAAGTAAAGTACCCAACACACTGCCCTGCGGTACCCCAGCCTGGATTGGAAAAGTGTTCGAATAATCGACATTTACTTTAGTTCGGAAGTGATCAGCCAAATAAGATTTAAGAAGTGAAAAATAGGATACAAGAATTCGCTTAATTTTTTATAGACAGAGTGCCACACCTTATCGAACGCCTGACTTATATTTAGAAGTACAGATGTGCAATATTTTCCAGAGATTTGTTTTTTGCTTGTACGACGCGATGGCACTGATGAACAGTTAAATGGGATTTCCGAAATCCAAACTGATGGTCAAGAATATCATCTAGGAGTGGATTGATTCCGTTAAGCAGAAGTTCTTCTAGGTGCTTGTAAATGACAGATAAAAGACATAGATCTGTACGAGAATATTTGGTGTGGATTTTCACCAGGTCTGCCTATTACAATTACTTCAGCAACCATTCGCTGAAGAGGCCAATAGTGGAAATGGAGAATTCTATTGAATATATAGATTAGGAGTACAATACCTTTCCTAGAGAGTTCTTTTAACATTTTCGGTGTGATTTCGTCAGGTCCAAGTGATTTTCTGATATTTAGATGAGCGATTACTTTTTTAATTTCTTTGAGAGTAGTTAGTTTTATGAGATCAGGAGTTTCCACAAGATTTTGTAACTCTGTAATCCTTTCTTGTATTGGTACAGCAGGCTAACTATTTCATCCAGGTGTTGTGCAAACAGAACGGCTTTGTCCTTGTTACTTCTAGCCCAATCTCAAGGTATGGGGCCATCTTTACGGATTGAAGGATTAGCTTGATATGGTTTAGTGGAAGCTTTTATTGGTTTCCATACTAAATTGTCATAACGGTTAAGATTAGTCACATAATCTTGAAATGACTTGTCTTGTGTTTCTTTTATTTTAGCTTCGAGTTTGTTGCTTAATTGGTTGTATGTAGTTTTGTCTACTGGTGACTTTTAATTCCGGTGTAGCAGCATGGCTTGCTGCTTCTTATAGGAGTGAAATTAAGTTGTTTGTAGCTTCTTCTAGCTCTGAAGGATCTTTGAATGATACTTTTAGGTTCACAGTTTTATGCATTTTGGTTCTTAAGTTTTGTAGTCTGGCTATTTCTTTAACATTTACTACTGTTTTAGCAATTGTTACGATTACAGGCATGTGATCCGCCGACAGGTTGTAGTTCGATTCTGTATCCACCGGGGTCCCCGTGGATAAAAATTTTCCTGCCCTTTGTAGTATCTAAAATTTTATATATATATATATATATATATATATATATATATATATATATATATATAAGTTTTAGATTAGAAAGGGCATAATATATAATAAAAAAGTGCGAAATTTTCGTAGCCTAAACCGTAGCTTTTTGAACATCAAGCATTGTGCCAAAACGGTGCCCCTTTCAAATGGGCACTCATTTTAGAAAACAAAAGTCACAGGGAGACAAATAAGTTTTGTAAGATCTGGAACGTTATTCGGTTGAAAATTCTTTGTTAAAAAACCCGCGTACCCAAACCTCTTTTTTAAGCAATCAAAACTGGGGTATAAGTTTTGTATAAAGAATTCCTAGAATTAGAAAGATAACAATGTATTTAATCTTCCACTATGATCACTGGAATTGCTACTGACATGGCAGACACATTTTCATATATATTTTCTATATGAATGAGCGTGTCAAACATCGTTCATCTTTTGCAGCTTCTCGTTGATCTTTAAGAGCTGTGTACTGTGGGGGTATGTGTGCTTATGATAAAATACCAGATCTAGGTTTTCAACGATATTTCAAGAGTTTCTGTTACACTTTTTAATTCAAGATCTAAACTCATTTAATTTTTTCCTAATGCAGGACAAGGTATCATGATAGGCGAATGTTTTGTTATTTAGAGAAGCCAAACGTTAATGAAAATTGCCTTACAACTATCCACACAAAATCCAGAGGTAACGTAAGACATATATCGTATATGATATTAAAATACAAAACACTGTACTCTTCGGGGAGTCGTTTGATAGTAATGTGAATGTAAATTTAGTAATAGTTTTGCAACGCTATACAAAAATTAGAGCACTAATGATTCAGTTTAAAGATATTGCAGAAGAAAGCAAGAATGCTGGTTTTAAACAAGGCGGTTATATTATCCATAGAGACCACGTTAGTAGAAATATCAGTAACATGATAGCAAGTCATAAACTTTCACAAGGCGAGCTCTTCATGTAAAATTTATGTAATAGTAGCCGTCTATAAAGAACTACACTTCTTTATAGTACAAACATAAACTTCAAAAATGAGGACAAACCATTGTAGGTGACAACATATATATTTGTATCTATATAAGTTATGAATATACCGGTTTTTAGAAAATTATTTATTAGATATTTTCGTGTTCTTAAATATTTATCATGTATGTGAAAATAAGACATTTTTAAATAACGCTATTGGCATAACTTTGTTTACAGAACATGAAAAATTATACGCCTAACTTACGTTAATAATTCATACTCTTTAAATTATTTAAAGAAAAACATTTCTAAACCTCATGATAAATGATACTAACAAAACGGATTTTGCGCACTTAACAATTTTCATTGGTATTTCAGTCAGCTCTGACTTTCTTATTGTCATCCACCAGATACATATGTAACTTTAGCTTTCCATATTCTTAAAGATTTGCAAACCTTATTCTTGGTCTTTCCTAGTAAATTAT
This sequence comes from Sinelater perroti, assembly GCA_036346155.1. NCBI lineage: Eukaryota > Metazoa > Arthropoda > Insecta > Coleoptera > Elateridae > Sinelater > Sinelater perroti. The sequence continues at coordinate 5,589,618 of JARFIY010000077.1, forward strand.
TATTCTATAGCATTTATTGTAGTTTAGATTTTTTTCTATTTCCCATACAAATAATTCTCCGGTAATATTAATTTGACCAGTTAGTTTAACTGCCAGAAAGCATAGTTGAAACTGCTGTTTGTTTCCGATCAAAAATTGCTCCCCGGCAAAGTCAATGTTATCGTAAGTCAATGTTGAAAGTAATTTACCCCGCCGTTTGATCTCATGCGGAGCAATTAGAGCCGCGACAAAAGCTGCCGCCGTTCGTATTTCATTACCCGTCTGCCGAACACCTCGCAGGCAATTATGGCGAAATTTATGCAAAATTTAAAACAACCTTTGCGGCTTAATAACGGCTGCTTCTGAGCTGCGAAAGTTCGCTTGGCGCACATTACGGCGACCACGAGTTGGCCGCAGAAACGGGGGCGCAAACTTTCTCATTATAAGTTGCTAGAACACCCGATATCGGTGGCGCTGTTTAACAGAAATTAAAGTAACCCAGAAACGTTAGTGCGAGTTGCATAACTGAAATTGCGTTATCTGTTACGGAGCGGTACAAAATTTACGCTGCTGCAGAGCGCACATTAGGGGCTGCCCCACGAAAACGAGATTACCAGTACTAGTTTTAGTTAAATTTTCCTTTAACTGCTTCCTTGAATTAGACGTGATATTTAATATTGCAAAACTCGTTCACAAAGGAATAAGTGATATTATTTGTATAAATGTATACTACTGCCATCTTCGAAGTAATTACTTTGGGCTTGTATAAATCTATACCAGAGATATTTCCATAATTAAAAACAATTGTTGAAAGTTTGTTTATAATGACCTGTCCCGTTTCTTTTATAAAATCGAGACCCACCATGGAATTCTACTTGAATTTTGAACTTTGAACAAAATGGAACGTTGTTTCAGATGATAAGAACTAGCGAATCTGAAGCCATTGGAAACTGTAACTCAGGTTATGTTTATCTCTTTCGCCGTTATACGCTGGCAGATTAGAGACGTGATGAATTAATACACAAGGTAACCAATAAAGTTCTTGTCGTTTTTGCTTTGCCATTGAATGAAAGGAGAATAGGTATCCAATTAGTGTATCACATGGTTTAATAACCGGTCGGTCGAGAGAAGGAATATCAGTCGTTATAAAAGCAGGTCCACCGCGCACTTTCATCATTCGTAACTCGTACAGCAGCGAAGACTTCAAAGTAGGCTTATCAGCTGCATCAAGTCGCTGAGTATGTCAAGCGTTTGGGGTTGTGCTGTGAATGAACGTGCTGCAAGGAATTGGTTTCAAAAATTTAGGTCGGAAGATTTGTCCCTCTGTGATGAACTTCGCAGTGGACGGCCATAGGCTTTGGATGATGAAGCCCTGCAGGCGGCCATTGAGGAGGACGGTAGTCTAACGTGCGGTGAACTTGCAAAATAGTTTAATGTTTCTGATGAAACAGTTAGACTTCATCTGCACCGCTGAGCAAGTGGGTTCCGCACACGCTATTGGAAGTCCACAAGAGACGAGTGGCAGCCTGTATGTCGTTGCTTTCTCGCCACCGTACCGCATCCTTATTCAATAGAGTGCTTATCAGTGACAAAAAATGGGCCCTGTATGACACTCCCAAGCGTTCCAAACATTGGTTGTCACCCCAGGATACTGTCCCTCACAGCGCAAGACCACCTATCCACCCACGCAAAATTATGCTTTGTGTCTGGTGGACAGGTCGTTAAATGGTTCACTATAAGCTGCTACCAACGGGCCAAACGGTCACTATGGACCTGTACTCGCAGCAATTGGAACATGTGTAACGGGAATTGCAACCGAAGGAGCCAGCACTGCTGAATCGTAAATGTGTACTCTTCCTTCATGACAACGTCAGACCGCGTTGGTTGGGAGACTTTATTCCATCCTCCTTACTCACCTGACCTTTCGCCATCAGATTACCACCTCCTCCACTCCTTGGACAATCATCTACGTGGAAAATCCTTCACCAATGAAGCAGATTTGCGCCAAGCATTCACGGACTTCTTTGCGTCCAAAACCCTCGAGTTTTACCGCAAGGGGATTGCACAGCTGGAGACACGTTGGGCGATCACTTCAAGGACGTTAGCCTATTGTACAATAGGTTACACTTTCTGTAAATAATTTTCTTTTTGGCCATTAAAAACGGCAAGAACTTTATTGGTTACCTTGTAGTTGTATTCTGGTATACAGTATATCTCGAGACAATTTACATGCCAATATCCGAAACAGTAGAGGTTCTATAAATTAATTAACAAATTGCGTCAAAGAGAAGGTAGACGCTCGTTGCAAGATCCGACTAATATGGGGTGTGAAGTAGTGCATCTCCCCCTCCCAATGCCAAGACAGTTTGAAACAAACAATTCCATAAATTTTTGAAGCAAGAGCTTCTAATGTGCTCTCATTCAAAAGACTGGCGTTTCTTGTGCCAAAACCATTTGCTATGACCAGATACTCAAAAAACATCTTTGGATATAGGCTATATAGCTGCAGTAACTTTTGACATACCTCCACGAGTATGGGAAACCCGATGTACACAGACTTTTGTATCTTCAAATTTTTATAGTAATGGTACGTGAAACAAAACCACTGCACCCGCCAGAATATCAAATGTGACTCGCTTATTTACTATTATCAAGTGGGACACATACTTGCACAAATTTGCAAAACGTTTACTGATTGTGCTTTTCTTGGTACAGTTTTATTGCTTTTCAATTCCATATTTAGTAAAACACAACTCTGTGACTCTAAAGTAGTCGCAGCTTCCTGTCTATCACTGTTCGAGATTGCCTACTTGCATAGTTTTTTACTTTGTCAACAACTGTGCTCGCAACACTGCACAAAAGGCTCACCACCTTTTCCTCTATGCGTTTCAGTAATTCCATATGGTAATATTATGTGGCACTATAATGTGAATTTCAATCTGTGAGGGAACCACAGTTTCGAGAAGGAAGTGCCAATTATTTTTGATCGCCTGAAATACAGTCTTACAGCTTTAAAACAATTTTCCCTTTAGTAAATATTTGTAATTAAATCAAATGTTTACTGATCACACTTGTTAAAATATTTATCCTCTCTGTTTGGCCTTGTGAACAGCCTTCGGCTTTTACTAGAGATATAAACCAACAATGGTTCCGTATAATACAACAAGTGGTTCGATCTTACAAGTTCTGTAGACCAGTGCTCATTTTATATTTTTATTTGTTCATATTCAGAAACTGATAATGGCATCTAATAGTATAAGTGCTTCAATAAGGAAAACATGTTCATGAAGTATTTATAGGACTAAGATAGAATCAGAAGAATAACAAAAGAAAACTCCATACCTTTGTCATTAATCCGTAATATAGTATCAAGTTTCTTATCACTTAACCCGTGTTAACAGTATTTGTATAAAGGTGACGGTTGTTCTGATGACTATGCAAAATAACATTTGCTGATGTGGTCGCCCAACGTCACATTTATTTTTCAATGTCGCTTGCGCGTAATTTGTATATTAGAATGCAATGTAAGGTAAACCAATTAATTCCAATTAAACTGGTCTACATTACGAAAAAATATTTCAATTTTACAGAGAGTAAAATCAGTAATTCTCTATATCAAAATCGGGTGCTCTTATTAAAATGATAGGTGATATATAATTTTAAAAAATAACAAAAAAATACGTTGAACGTAGTTAAAATATTGAAACAATTAATTCTGGGAATTTCATAATAATCATCGATTAATTGACTTCAAAGTTGAAAATGAAGTACAAGCAGGTTATGGTATTACATTAGTAATTTATTAAGGGCAAAAAATTGAAAATTCCTTCCGTAATTTAACTTTTTTATTGACCTAAAATATATGACTTTCCTATACAGATATTACTCCAAACTAATGGTGAGATTTTGTCATCTAATAGATCCGGTTTTAATTTCATTATTATGAAGGATAAGTAAGAAGGAAAATTCGCCGAGGGACCAAAAACGTTGAAAAACAAAATGTCAATATCTTTTGAAAAAATGAGATATTAGCAAAACTAAAATTGGACTATTAGATAGTCCTTCACTGTAACCATAGCACAAATCAAACATAAATCATAAAGGGACTTTCACCTAATTCTTATGTTTAGTTTTAGAAATGATATTTGGTTTATTAACCCAACTAAAATAATCAGTCACATAGATTATAAAAGCGCAATATTCGCTTCTTCATCTTAGATGTTAAAATTCAACATCAGCTATACCATCGTTATACTTGCCATTTTTATAATTTTTCAAAATATTTTCCATTACACTCTATATACAACACTTTAGCATCCTTCAAAACCAAATTTTGAACCAACTCTTCCACATTTTTTCAAGAATCAAACTACACTCGTTATGCCGCACCATCAAAAGAACTTCGGTGTTGAAAACTTTGTTTAGAGCTTTAGTGGTAACGTTATAAAAATAAATATAAAATTCATCACCTGTTGTAATACTAGTGATACAGTGAAACTTTTGATTTTATAACTTACCGAGTATCTCTCGGCGCCATTAAATTATTGTACAAAGTAACCAAATGAAACAAAATTCTTTGATTAGCGCAAAATGGCTGGTACAGGAATGTCCGCGCACTTTTATATATGGCAACAGGTTTGTTGAACTCTAGAACCTTCATGGCATCATTGAAAATAATGGATGTTCTGACATCGAGACGTATTCCAAATTAAAATTTCCTCTCTGAAATTCCCTAAGTCTAAAGTTGTAGCGCAAAAACGACCAAGATGGCATATGCTTGTTTTAAAACCGCAGTTCTGCAGCAACTAAAAACTAGAGGTTTTCCTACCAACTGAAATGCAGATATAAACCTATCCTAACACCCTTGAATTTGTTACAACATGCGACCATTGCTCGAGTCTTATTGCAAAACATTTTAGTTATATATGTGCAGGGCCTTCATTATGTCTCGCAAAGTAATTTACCATGACCAAACTTGTCAACCAATTTTATGTTTGATGTTAGTTATAGCCAAGTCAATGTTTGGAGTTTTGCTTACACTCTACACTGAATACGGCGTCAGCTAAAACCAGCTATTCAACAGAAGAAATCTTCATTGTGCCCGCCTTTTATGAGAAGGGCCGAAGTGCTAGGAAAGCGCTAAATGCCTTCAAGGCCAAATTTTACAAGCACACTACCTTATCTGTCTCTGCAATAGCAAGAAGAAATGTTATAATAGGCTGATTGGAAAGTTTGAGAAGACAGGAAGTGTACTGGATAACAAAGAGAGGATAGGCCAGTCACTGTGATCACTCCCGAGACCGTAGAACAAGCTCGGGAGCTTTATAAACAAGAGCCTACAAGCTCTATGCACACCATCTTCAGCAAGAAATTGAATCTATTTCCTATAAGATTCAATTGCCTTTGACTGAGGTTAATAATGACAAAAGATGCACTTTTGCAAAAGTGATTACGGTTCGGACCAAAAAGTTGGACATAAAGCATGTCCATTTCACGGATGATACAGCTATTTCAACTAAATGGTTATGCCAAGAAACAAAATTACCAATATTGAGATACTGAAAAACCCAAATTTGACCGAAGTTCGTCGATTGCACCCAGAAAAAGTTAGTGTATAGTGTGCAATTTCCCATCATGGAGTTGTTGGTCCACTGTTTCCCACAAAACAGGAGAATGAAGAAGTTTATCGCACAGAAATTCTTAAGAAATTTATTCCAACTGTAAGAGACAAAGGACAACCAATACTAGTTCTAGCAAGATGGAGCTACCACCGTCGGACTCGGGGCATCTTTGATATCCTCATAGAAGTCTTTGGAAAGAGGATCATAAGCCTGGACCACTCTCATATGATTTCTTCTTATGGGGTTATCTTAAGGATACGGTTTATCGGAACAAACCCCACTCCATCGACGAACCCAAGAATCGCATCATAGAAGAGGTTCTGATCATTTCTGCGAACACAAGAAAAGGCGCAATTGAGAGTTTCGGAAAAAGGGTTAAAATGATCATCTCTGGTGTAGCCAATCATTTTGAAATCATAATGCACTGAACTCCATTTATTCATAATCATAATTAAAAAAAATTATGTTGCGTAGTTTTTTATAATGAATTTTTTATCGTTTACGTCAGATAATGAAGGTCCTACAGATTGATATTTGTGCGTATACTACCCGCATTCACCCCGCTTCCCAGTGGTCAGATTTTTTGGAGATTTTTTCTCTTTTAAAATAAATAATATCACCTGGTTGCCTGGTAGTTATTACTCACTATCTAGATGCTTAACAATGGGTAACTTGGCATACGCGAGCTCGCAACAATGTAGATGGCCGCTTCCATTGCAATGAAATGGACATCTTGATGGTTAATTATCTCATCACCCAGATATTCGACCAAGGTGAAATGAAAAAAACCTTGAGAGGACCAAGGCCAGTAATCATGCTACATATCATTATATATATAGATAGATAGATAGAAGATAACCATATAAGTGGGAGTGACATGACAAATTTAAAAAATAAAGTTTTTAGAAAAAGGATCTTTGAAAATTATTGCTGATCTTTATTTCACAAAAAAAAACAAATAGAGGATCAGTACAAAAATAATGAATCAAATCTGACAAATTAACAATTTTTAACTGTTAAGGAAGAAGAGGCAGTAACTTTTTGGAAGGAAATAGTAGCCAAATTTTCGATCGGGGGAGAGTTAGTATAGTGTTGCCGAATGCCCCCTTAAAACGATTATAAAAAGAGGCTTGCGAGCTATTTAATAAAATTTAAAATTTTTCTCATTGCTAGAGCTTAATACTTATTTCTAAAGTTTGATATTGCCTATATAGGTAAATACTTACAGATATAAAAGAATAGCTCAAAGTTTTTACGGACATTTACACATTTTCGATGTGGGAGTCGTTTGAAACACGGTAGACATCTACAAGATAGCCTAGTTCTTGCCACACATCAATTTAGTCGATCGCGTTGCTTATACATTTTAATATAAGTTTTTTAGAAGTGGGGGTTAAGAAGGTCTTGTCTTTCACACACTCCCAAAGAAAAAAATTGCGAGGCATTCGGTCGGGTGATCTTGGAGGCCAGAATATCAATGGCACATCATTTGGCCCAGCCCAGCCAATTCAGAATTCTGAAAGGCGCTGGTTGGCATAATTGCGTACGTGTCTATGCGCCTTAATTTCTCTGCCAGCGCGTTACGTTAATTTGCTAAGGCTTCGTTGGTAACTCGTACTAATATTTCCCATTATTTCGTTATTGACGGATGGGCGTACCGTGCTTATGATGTTATGACGACACGATACCTCTAAAGAAGCGAAATTAAATTTGATCTAAAAATCTTCGAACAACTGCTATCGAAAAGGTTTTGCGTACTCTAGCACACAATAAGATTTTTCTTCGCTGATGGCGCCATTTTTAGTACCAGCGCTTCCGGTGAGCATTTGAGAAATTGTGGCCTTTTCAGTACTGTCAAATAAAAATTGGAGAGTTAACATTTCATGTTATATATGTATTTATATTACATTATATTAAATCATGACAGCAGTCACAAATATGTCTTCTTTTTTGTACTATTCATTTTGAATTACCATGTGTACTTTTATCTATCTTTAAACTACACAGTTATGATTCACCGATGGTACATTCAGTTAAAAATGTAAGATTATTAAATAACAATTTAAAAATCGGTAGAAAGCATTTCAAAATATAGAAAAGGGGTAACGTTCATATTGACAAGAGTGTCGATGAGACAATTCTTTGTAAAAAATATGATATTAATCTCAGAAACATGGACACTTGATGTACAAAGCATATAAATATTAAGAGCTACTGTAAATATACCATTTGATAAGGTCTAGTAAAGGAAAACACAGAAGAAAATTTAAAAAATTCATTAATGTTCTAAAGAGATACAGGTTTATAGGTTACCTAATAACAACTTTCAATATTTCATACTCTATACTTTGATTGCAAATTTTTTAAAAAGATATCGTTAGATATTAATGTGCAAATAATACATGACTGCTTTTTATATCAGCATGCTTATTATTGTGGTTGTTTATTGCAGTTTTAAACTATTCTCCGCAATAAGTGTGTCAGTTTTTTAGCAATATATTAAAAGTTCACGGCTACCGTCTGCAACTTCAACTATTTGAAGCTATGGATTAACAATTTTTGAATTAAAAAATATGTAACAGAATGCAAAAAAAATTAAAAATTGTAGTTAATCTCGAAAGGACTGCTGTCGCTCAATAGCCAATACAGGCTAGGATGGAACTGTGACAAACGAATGTTTCAAGTTTACTAATAGCCTAGACAACAATGCAACATATATAACTTGTTTATAGCTGCTCGAAAAAGTACAGCTGCCGTTAACCCAAGTAATTCTCCTAAATGCTTCATCAACGATACTCTTCTTCTCCCTGAACTTCTTTTGGTGACAATTTTTTGTAAAATAAAATGTAATATACTTGGGTATCTCATAACGTAAACACTGTAACTTGCAGAAGTTAACTGTTCGGACTGTTTATTTTGCTCTTTTAATTCGGTTTCCAAACTCATAACTTTTTATGCAGTCCATCCAGCTTATATTGAGTATACGCCATACATCAAAAGCTTCCAATTTTCGAATGCCCCTGTTGTTAAAACTTAAGCCACGACGACATACAACAAAACTAAGAATACATCGGACTAGTCTCAATCTTACACATTTAACTTGTGACTACACAATATATTCTTTAAGCTCATGAAAGTAGTCCTGTGTTTTCTCAATGGGGCTTTTAATTTCTTGTGAATTTTCATTATGGAAGCTTTCGAGATAGGTTCCATATTTTTTATTTGATATTTACTTTTTTTGTGATTCTATAACACGGTTCAATAGAAACTGTAAATCATCAAAAGTATCATCTATATATTTCAAATTATTTATTATCTTTCTGCCATCATTTAATTCATTTACTGCTCCATTTAAAATGTTCTCAGAAAATACATTGAGTAATGTTAATGATAGAATACAGCCCTGTCTTACGTCTCCCATTATATTACATTCATTCATAGTTTCCCCTTCCATTCTAGCTACTGCATTATGATTTCAGTACAAATTACATATGATATGTGCACTTTTCCATTAGCTCCCATCATTTCCATTTCCATTTCTACCGCCTAAATCATATATACTAACGGTTGTTCTTTCTTTTTTGATCCCATTTAAAATCTTTCATCAAAATCGATCTTTCTTCGGTTTATTTATCCCATGGTCATCTTGAAGTTGTTGTAAAATCTTCTACTACTTAGTCATCATAATCAGTTGTTAGAACGTATATTTGATTAGATTAAAGGATTTAACTTGTATTTTTAATATAATTAGATAATGGTAAAAAATGTATTACTGCGGCAACGAATTGTTTTTCTATTATTATACTAATTCAATTTCGTTGTTCTAATTTGTAGTTCCCTAAATAATATATACTAGTCATCTATAATACATTTGGTGGCATTTGACCATCCCGTTTTATTTATATCTAATACAGGTATTTTTTAGTCGCTTTACTTCTTAAATGGCATTATCTATCTTTTCCAGTTTCCAATTTTAAAACTCTTAATCTTCTCATATGTGTAATTGGCTAGTTAGAAGAGCTTTTGGACCTCGGATCTATCTAAGGAGCATCAGTACCACCGTAATTTTCTGGAGAAATAAAAGTATACTGTTTTTTAACTTCGACATCGATGTGCAAACGCTAGATATGTGGTTTACATTGCACCGCTCGATATCTAAATAGTAACCATAACAATCACAAAGGCAGCTGTCCTTTTCCAATCTTTGAATTTAATATTGTCTTCTAGAAGGACAGCTTTTGCCACAGGCATGATGTCCTTCTCACCAGGTCAGGATATAGAAATGATAAATATTAGTGTGGAAAAGAATTAAGGTTGGGGCATGAACTTCTTAGTTTATTAAGTAAGTGAAACCATGAGGTAGGATCGTTAGTCTTGAGGTAGATTTATCCTCAGAATTGTAGAAGAGTATCTACCGACTGCCTTTAAAAAAGATCTAGAGCTTTCAATTCCTTGACGCCAAAAATACGCAATCCAGACGAAGTTGAAAACGTTACTTATATTAAACTTCACGTAACAAAGAAAAGATTTTTTCAAAAAAATGCAAATGCCAAACTTCATTTAATCAATCGGAAGTAAATGATCTAGTTCGTGAATAATCCATTAAAAAAATTGAAAAAACTAGGTATTTCACACCAAAATACTAAAATAAAACTCTTTTGTGATAGATAGTCTAAAGAATTATCTCATTAGGAGGGCCTAGTGTATTTTAATAATGTGAGCTCGTTACTAGGAAGTTTAAACCTATATAAGCTTCCCTACTGAGTGGTGTATTTTTATAAATAACAAAAAACTAGAATGTAGCACGTTTCTAGAAATCCGTTTCTTACATGCCCATTGGGATACCCCCCTCTATAAATTTTAGTGTTGCAAGTAATAGTGAGAACCTTTTTAGTACGAACAAAGAATTTTGTTAGTATACTTAGACTTAGTATACCGCAACTACGAGCTGTTGCTGTAGCTCACTGATCAAAATAATTGTTCCTCTGTTCTCGAGTCGGTGCAGGCGAGTTCGAGTCTCGCTCAACCCATGGGTGTGTGTGAATGTCCTAGAATAAGTGCATGTTAGTGGACACAATAATCCATTGTGGTTGCAGTGCCGGTAAGTGCACTCAAAAAAAATAATACCGCAATTATATATGTTAGTTCATGAAAAAGTGAAAGCACGATAGCCGCGAGGTAAACGCCTCGACCTGCCACACTGGCACGTGGCGGTCCCGGATTCGACTCCAGGGTCAATAACAATGGCAAAAATCAAGTGCTCTCCGGCACTTTGGCGGTTGTAAAGTGCATTCCCTCCTTCTAAATTAACGGGTTAGGCTAGTACCTATCCGAAGTACGCTCAACATGGCTCATACTACCGCACGAACGTGCGATTAAAAACAGGCTACTAGCCACTCAAAAAAGAAGAAGAAGAAGTTCATTGAAAGCTTTGGATTATATGAAGTCTCATAAAAATGGTGCCTTTTTATAGACCATAAAGAACTTTGATGTAACATGTCTCCACAAAAATTTTTCTTACATGTAAATTTTGTTTTTCCCCGCAATCTTGATGCTGTGAGTAATGAACAACAAGAACGTTTTAATAGGAAATATTAATTATATAAACACGCCACCAGAAAATTAAACCCAAAAATAATAACTAACTATTGTTGGAAGGCTGAAAATCCACAACAGTCTCAAAAAGATTTAAAAATTATGATACGGAGATATAGAAAAGCTAATATGGTACATATGCCATTACATAGTTAGATTTATGTCTTGTAAATTATGTCCAGTAAATGCCTGCCATCATAACATCCTGGATAGCTATTATAACCTGTACACGGCTATTTCGACGATTTCCTCACAGATTTCCTTCTATCCTCAGTTGTGACTATCAGCTAGACTATGATATCTCTTGCTTTAAAGCTAACTTTTTAAGAAAAAATCAGACTGTCAAGTCAGGGGATTTTGAAAACCATAATGTCATCAGATCGGGAAATTACTCGGTGACCAAACAACTATTACAGAGCCGTTATAAATACGCGAGAGTGGTATGATAAACTAAGTATTGTTAGAGATGTGAGGAGAGTAATTCAGTTTCTGCACAAGAAATTTATTCAACAGATTAATTCAGCGTTTAGTCCCTATGGTCACCGCGATCTCATCGTTATCTTTAAAAAATTTAAAAAATTTAACGCCATACGATGAGAGAGTGTACCAGGCAATTATTTTGCTGCTGTGTAAAGGAATCTCGTAAAACAGATAAGGACTTTGTTTTGTCCAATAACGGACATTTTCTTATTGACTTAGTAAAAATTATTTGCGTCATAGAAGATCATTGGATTTCAGAAGATAAATTATCTGAAATTAGTAGAAACGGAACTATATTTCCCGCGTCGATATTATGTTGTACACTGCATCGGTGCAGCTATAGAAATGCTAAATAACACCGAACAGAATGATGTGAGTCTCTGATGACCCCAGTATTCGTTATTTGTACCGCGCTACCGTTTTTCATTATCGTTACATATTTGTTGTAGTCCCCAACACAAGAAAAAACTGTTAGTATATTTGAAATACTATAAGGAACAATTATTCATTTTAGCTTTACAAACAACGACTTAAAATTTGTTGTTTAGTTCTAGTGGACATTTGAAACATAGTTGGCATAGATTCACTAAATGATTTATAATGATGTATGTGTTTTCTTATCATTTCTAAGTCTCACAAGAATAACCAATCTTTCATAATATTTTGCTGTATTGCTAATTTGCAATGTTTGCAAATTCTATATCTATGAAGAATTCACGCCTTCACCAATGCTAACCAAATGGACAAAAACATGAAAATAGTTCTCTTGAACTATTTCTTCTATTCATTCACTCTTACTTCGATTGTTCGATTAAAATGCGTGTGTTACAAACAATGGTTAAGAACTAGGTAAATCTAAAATCAGAGAAAGCGTTGCGGTTTGCCTAAGTTAAGTGGGAAGTTCCCAGACATATCTAGACAAAATTCATAAATGGCATTCAAACAACCGCAGTCGAGTCATACACATATACATAATTTCTTAAGCTCACGTAGCATTTGGTTTCTAGTTACTTAATGGACTAACATGGTCGGCTTTGCAGAAAGATGTACTGCGCTTAAAGGACGTTTTGGTAAAACATTTTAACGAGTTAGTTCAAGGAAAACTAATAGTTCATGGATAAGCGATAAAAAATTTAACGAATTTTTAAAAACGCGAACAAAAGAACGAAGTCAAAATATAAAAGATTCAAGAGAGCTTGAATATTGAGGAGAACCAAGAAAAAACTGAGATTTTGTATGGTATTTGTGATGCCAAATCAAAGAAAACATTGAAGACTGTAGACGTAAATCCAAAGAGCACACAGAATCAAGCCAATAAAATGAAATGCTTATTTAACTTCAAGTTTTCACTGGCCCAAAGTGATAGTACAGTTCGAATTCTAATCCTAAATGTTGGAAAAGACAGAAAATTTTTGCACGCTTTTGTAGTAGTAGTTGGTCTAGATAATCAAGGGTTATGAAAAGGAATGAAAATGGGACAATCGCCGAACGGTTTCCTAGAAATTAGTTTTCAGTCTGTAACAAAACTCTACCTAATTATAGTGAAATATCTTTAAAAGAGATTTTTCGAAAAATTAAAGCTACAATAGTACAAGCAAAAAATCTAAATTATAAATGTTATTCAAATTTGTCTTGTTCAAACGAATAGTTCTAAATTCATATTGTTTGTCATTTTTCCTAGATTAATAATTAAAATGAAATTTTACCCTTTCATTTATTACATCCTAAATAGCGTGACATAGTTTGTGATTCGTATAATTCGAAAGTGATACACGAAACTATTACTAAACTACTCTTTCCATCGATTAGTTGACCGAAGTTGTTCCCCCAATCATCAAATGAGTGTTTTGGCATATATGTAGTTCTAAGTGGCATGACAATGACGTAAAAAATGCATATATCAAAAGGTACTTACATTTTTATGATTAACTAATTTCATAAGTTTGAACTCTCTGTACGCCCGCTTCGCGTGCGTAACATTCTGGAATGGCCGACTTAATTTTTTAATTGCTACATTTTGTTGCGTTAACGTGTCAACCGCCGCACTGCAAAAAGAAACAGTCGTGTCAGCCTGCGTCGGCGTCGCTCGGTGCCATAGATAAGCAGCACACGGTACAAAAGCAACGGCTACGGGCAAATCGCATGCACAAAACAGACGGTGCGTACTTACCAGACTAAGCCTTGCGCCCCACCGCCCTTCGGCTCCAAATTGGAGTACCGTTCCGGCACACAAAATTCTGTGTCCCCAAAAACCCACTTTTTAAATCCAGGCCTCATTTTACACAAGCAGAAAAAAATTATAAAAGGATAGCAGCGTGAGTTTGTGACAACACCAGAAAACTTAACTAGAAGGCAAGAAAACTCAGTCACTTAAAAATCAACAAATCAATTAACGAACGAAACCTTAGACCATCCTTGCTTGTATGCAATGCATGACAGTGACGACATCGTTCGAACAAAAGTGAAATAACTGTGCAAGGCAAACGTAATATAAAAGAAAAGATGGCCTAAACATGCACAAATCGTAAACATAACACTATAAAACATGTCGAACATTTCTAAAACTGTACTGTCTATCGCAGACGCAAACGTGAACGATTCTACGGTTCCTACGGCGATGCAACACTTACCATACGATGCCTTGCGCTCCCGAGCCGATGGGCTTTAGGTTTTGGTACCGCTTTAAGATTGTGAACTTTGTGTCTCCCACCTCCACGGTGTAGAATTGGTGAGAAAGTCGGGACATCTTAATGCATCTGTCCCGAGAATTTACTGTTGTTGTCTGCAACAAAGAAAAAGTCGTTAATATATCGACCAACGAAACTATCGACTTATTTCACAAATAAGATCAGTTATTACAGATTACAGTACGAAACATCATCAAAGATAGTTTAAACATTTTAAAGTGTAACACCACAAAGCGCAGTTAACTTATATTCGTTTTATAGTTATGATCAGTGTGGTTTGTAATGTTAAAGACGTTTAAATGGAAGCTAATAAAGAATTAAAGCGTCGTATTACCGTAAGAATTTTAAAATAAAAACATGGCGGCTATAACGATGACAAAAATTGTAAAGGTGTATGAAAAAAGTAAACGTCAAAGATGTTTTGACAAAAACAGATTTGGAAACTAGTCTTCAAGGCCTGAAGAACAAAATGCTAGTTATAACTGTAGAGCGAAACTGTAGTGTTTTGGTACAGGACAATTCTGTCTTTACCATTTATAGACTACTACAAAACATTGGAATGGTATCTAAATTAGATATATTTGTTCCGTACTAAATAAACGATATGGTTTGACCCCAGCGCATATTAATGTGTTCGTCTCATCTTACTTGTTGAAATCAAAAATTTTTGTATAGGATGGTAAATAAAAATAACAAATGTCTTATATAAGAATATTACAGGACCTGCATCAAAGAAAGATCTTTATCGCGACAAAACCTTGTTTTGTATATTGTGGGGTATCTTCACTTCACTTCCTCCTCTCCCAACGTACCTCACTTACGTTTAAACTTATTGTTTAAACGATTGTCTATCCCTTGCAACGGTCTGCAAGGTCTGTCCTCTTTCTCTAATTGCTTCATCCCACTTTCGTCTGGGCCTTCTTCTATCCCTCTTTCCATCACACCTTATTTCGAAAATCTTTTTCAGGTAGCTTTCATGACTCATTCGGACCAGGTGCCCATACCATTGTAGTTGTTTTATGTTTATGTCTTCCACTAGCGGTGCAAGTTCCAGTTCATCTCGTACGATTCTGTTGCAGACTCTGTCTCTTCTTGTTTTACCCACTACTTGCCTAAGTATCTCTTCTCTGCATTTGTTATTTTGGATTTTTGTTTATCTGTTATCGCCCAAGTCTTGGATGCGTATAGAAGTGTATGGATATACTAATTTCTTTTTTCCCTATTAATGTGCTATTTACTTGATACTATATTATGTTTTCTTTGGTTATTCTGTTTTACTTCTTGGTCTATTCTTCCGTCCTTGTGTGTGATTAGCACTCCAAGATATTCGTATGTTTGTACTGTTTGAATTTGTTTCCCGTCTATTTTTATATTTACTTCTTCATTTTTCTGTTCTGTAATATGCATTATTTTTGTTTCTTCTGTATTAAGAGTCATCCCACTTTCTCCTAGGTGTTTTTTCCATATGTTTATGTTTATCTGTAGTTGATTTTTGTTTCTTGCCATAAGTAATATATTATCAGCGTTTATTAGGTCTTGTGTCACGACTGGATTTAAATTGTGGCATCCTATGTGGGTGTTTCTTATTTCTATTTTGCATTTTTTGTTTGTGTAGTCCATGTGTATAACAAATAGGAACGGGATTAGGCTGTCTCATTGTTTGGTACCTCTTTCCATTTAAAATTCTTCTGATATTTGATTATTTAATCTTGTCTTTCCGATTACATTGTTATTCATGTTCCTAATGATCCTCCGTAGTTTTGGGCTTACTTCTAATTCTTCTAATGCTTTTCAGATGTATTTGTGTGGTACCTGGTCGAAAGCTCCTTTTAGGTCTAGGAAAAGTAGTAAATATCTTTTCCAGTAGCTTTTCGATTATGGCCCTTACTGTATATACTTACTTTTTTTACTTGGCCTAACGCTGTTTGTTCTTCTTCTCACTTGTTTTCTGTTTCATTTCTTAATCTTTTTTCAACTATTCTTGTGTATATTTTTAGCGCCACTGATAATAAGCATATAGTCCTGTAGTATCTCCCTTTTTATGTACAAGTATTATAATTTTCTTTTCCCAGCCATTCGGTATCTTTTCTGAATTCCATGCTTGTTGTAATATCTTTCCATCCACTTAGTTATGATCGGACCGCTTTTTTTCAACATTTGTGAAGCTATATTATCTCCCACTGCCTAACCATTTTTTGTTTTTCTCAGCGCTTCTTTTATAACTTCTTCTGTTATTTCTTCCTCATTGTCTCGATTATCATTTTCTTTTTGTGGCTGTTGTTCTTCTCCTCTCCGTATTTCTATTTCTTCATCTTTAAATTTAGTTGTGTAGTAATTTTCTCATGCTTTCAATGTTTCTTCCGTCTTGTTTGTAATATTCCTCTGTCATCCCTAATATTTCGGACTTTTGGTGCTCTATTTCCCTTTAGGCGCTTAACTATATTAACATAACATTAGATTTTTTTGAAGGCCTTCCATCTTTTATTTAGGGTCAACTGATTTTTTTTGAGTTCTTGTTCTTTTAATTATGATAGAGTATGAAGGTTATAATTAATTTTGAGACCTTAAATGCTAATTCAACAATTTCCCGGAATGTTTATCGACAACAATTAAATCAACTTAAACTTACACTGGATGTAAAGCGGCTAGTGCAGGTAAATAGACATGATGTGTTGTTCCATCACAATAATAATAAACACTGCAAAAATTAGAAGAGTTTTATTGAAAAATTATGCAGTACTCTCCATTTATATCTGATGTACCTTCTGATTTGAAGCTTGCCAAGTTATTTAGGCGTGAATAAGATTTTTAGATTCAAAACTCAAAGCTCTTCATAAAGTTATATTCATAATTATCATCTAGGTGGACAAGTGTTATAAAAAACGATAAATATTATATTAATGATTAAATTCCAAACATAGTAAGCCAATAAAATTTTCTAATAATTCAGTGACAAGTAAAATTCGAGTACTCTCTCAACTTCAACCTCAAATATCTTACATAACTGTAAATTAAGTACAACATAGGTGAACAGTTATAAATACTCAACAAGTGCAAGCACACAAATAAGAAAAATTCCTAGACTATTTTAGAATAGTAGTATTTAAAATCTCTTCCTGTTTAACTTTTTCTTGTCCCTTTTTTATGATGATAAGCTTGGAGTAGCATTTTGTTGTGATTTGAAAGACTTACACCAACTGAAAATTTATTAATAAATCAACAAAAAAAAAACTAGAATAAAACATGATCTTCATTGCAATATTATTATTTATTCAAGGTGAAAATTAAGAAGCAAAAAATACATTTCTTTTTTGTGACATTTTTAAGACAATCTTTCATATAAAGAGCTGATTTCTCCTCACAGATTTGGCAGAACTAATGAGTGTCTCGACGTTTTCTAGCTTGGGTACAAATCCGACATGTCTTTGTCAGACGCTGTTTTTTTTTATTTTGGTAGTTAAAGGACTGCAATTATTTTTTTATTAACTGGTAGAATTCTTCTCAAAACTTTGTTTTATTTTGGAATTAGTTACTTTTTGAAAAAGTTTATACGCATTGTGTATATATATTTCTATAATATTTTTTTTATAATTTCTTTTGTTAGTACGACAGCATTTGATCTAAGCGACTGATGCGGATATTCTTCTATTATAATCTCGGATTATGTTCGGTTTTATCCAAAGTTTTCTATTACAGTTGGACACCCCTGCCATTTTAATAACATACCTGGTAGAAAACGTAAGAACTTTTCGTTTGTCTTTCCCTTCAATACAATATCAAGACCATTTCGCTGTCAAATAAACTTCCCTTATTTCAGTTTCTGATTTAGCATCTCCTAGGTATTCCCCTTTCTGTTATTACGTTCGTTTAATCAGTAATTTCGTAACAGATTTGCAGAATTATCATAATTTTCATAAAAAACCATAGGACTCGCATAGTTCATAAAGTTTGATATCGCATTTCAGTTTTTTATTTCGTGTGTACTGGTGGAAATCTAATTTTCCACGCCACAGCATCATAATCCGTCGATACAAGTATGTTTATCTAGCACATAATTTTGGCTCATAATATTATAATTATTTAATATAGGATTTACTTTGTACAATATGTCGGAAGATGATATTGAGGTATCAACGAAATACAAATGACGCAGAAAACAACTGGAACTTATTATCGACTCATATGTGATCACCAAAACATTACATTGTACAGTTGTTTGTAGTCTAGTAACGTTCTATTGAAGGAAAAAAACAAGGACCCATTTGTAATAAAAGTTCATAGAAACTTTCATTTCTGCAACGATGACAGCGTTCCATTGTGGTATCCTAAGATATGTTGTTGCTCGTTTACGTTCTGTAATTTCTTGCTCACATATAAATTAGCTTGTTCGACAAGTAATGCAAGCAGAAACTCTCCCGAAAAAAATAAAGATACCGGCGCTTGTATCCTAAAATTTGTCATATCCAATTTTAAAATGTTCTTTTTTTTGAAAATAAACTGTCCAGGAACTGGTTATATTTCTGACCACAAATCATCCTTCCTATTTAATGTACAACTGCAACAACAACTAAATAAGCAGCAACAAACTATATCCGAATTAGTTAAAGAAATCAGACAGCTAAGAGAAGCCATGAATCAAGCCCAACAATCCAAAAAGTAAAATGGCAGAACTATACAAGATTGCTTTATGGAATGCAAATGGCATCATAAGTCACAAGTATGAAATAGAGTTATTCCTATCACAAAATAAAAGAGATATTTTATTAATATCTGAAAGTCATTTAAACTCAAACACAAGCTTAAAAATACCACATTACACAGTATACAACGCAGCCTATCCAGATACTGAACGCCACGCTCGGGGCGGATCCTCAGTCATCATAAGAAATTCGATAAAGCATCACCTGATAAATAAAATAGAAGAACCTTTCCTCCATACAATCGTAGTAGGAATAGAAGATTGGTATGGACCAATTAACATCGCGGCAGTCTATTGTCCACCAAACTATCGTGCCAACAAAGATGCATTCACTGACCTTTTCACTCAACTTGGTAATAGATTTCTGGCAGGGGGCGACTACAACGCAAAAAACACCAGTTGGGGTTCGAGAATCACAGCTCCAGGAAGAGGGAGAGTTTTCTATGACGTTATCCAAGAGCTACATCTTAATCACCTCTCTACATATAAACCCACCTACTGGCCAACAGATCCGAGGAAAATACCCGACTGTTTAGACTTCTTTGTCACTAACGGTTTTGCACCTGGGTATTTGAACATCGAACCAAATTATGATATAACATCTGATCACACGCCAGTTATAGCCACAATCTACTCAGCAATAATCAAAAAAGAACTGCCCATTAAACTTTACAATCACAAAACTAATTGGAAGTATTTCAAAGAATTAATAGATAAAAACGTAAACCTTAAAGTATCACTCAAGACTGAAAAGGAACTGGAAGATGAAATCCAAAAGTTTACCACGTTAACTCAAGAAGCGGCTTGGGAAGCAACACCATCCCCAGTAAAAAAGGAAAAGAAGATAAATTGCCCGCCAGTTATACGAGAAAAAATCAAAGAAAAAAGACGCCTTAGAAAAATTTGGCAAACAACGAGACATCCACAAGATAAGACAAATTAAAATCGGGCATCAAGACAACTAAAAGAGTTTATAACTGAACTTAAAAATAACTCTTTTAAGGAATACTTAGAAAACCTGACACCCAATGCAGATACAAACTACGCCCTATGGAAAGCTACCAAAAGGCTAAAACAACCCCGCGAGCAAATTCCACCAATTAGAAGAACAGACGGAACATAGCAAAGACAGAGAAAGATAAAGTCGAAGCCTTTGCAGAACATCTGAGAGAGGTTTTTAAACCTTTTCCACCAGCTGATGATAATGAAGACATTGAAATTAGTACATTCCTAGAGGAACTACAACAACCTGGTGAACACATAAAACCTTTAAAACTACAAGAAGTAAGAGCTGTCATTAAAAGTAACATAAATCCAAAGAAAGCACCAGGTTATGACCTGATCACAGGTCAAGTTATAAAGGAGTTACCTCGAAAAGAAATTGTGATGCTGACACAAATTTACAACGCTGCTTGCAGACTTGAATACTTCCCAGCGCAGTGGAAAATGGCCGAAATAATAGTGATACAGAAACCGGGAAAACCGCCAAACGAGCCTGCTTCTTACCGACCTATCAGTCTTCTGTCGATAATGGGCAAGATATTTGAAAAACTATTAGCAAGGAGGCTACAAGATATTATCGCTAAACGAAACCTTATTCCAGACCATCAATTCGGTTTCAGAAGCCATCACAGTACCATTGAACAAGTGCACCGAGTGGTCGATATTATAAACAACACATTTGAAAACAGAAGATACTGCGCAGCAATTTTCCTGGACGTTAGCCAAGCCTTCGATAAGGTTTGGCATCAAGGGTTACTCTATAAACTAAAAAAAGCCTCCCGGGGGCATTATATAATATTCTAAAAACATACTTGCAAGAAAGGTATTTCAGAGTAAGATATGAAAACGAAGTAACAAGTTTATACCCGATAACATCAGGAGTTCCACAGGGCAGCGTGTTGGGTCCGATACTATACCTGATCTATACAGCCGATCTACCGGCAAACATAGACATCACAACAACAACATTTGCTGATGATACTGCCATTCTAGCGGTACATGAGAACCCCATCGAAGCGACAAATATACTATAAAAAAGTATCAATGATATAGAGAAATGGACAAAAAAATGGCGTATCGGAATCAATGAGACTAAGTCGAACCACATAGTATTCACCAAATGTCGAGGAGAATTACCAACAGTATCGATAAATAATAAACTAGTTCCTACCACAGACTCCGTAAAATACCTCGGCATGCATTTAGATAAAGGGCTAACGTGGCGAACGCATATCTGGAACAAACGTAAGCAATTAGATTTGAAATTCAGGAAACATTATTGGTTACTCGGACGGAAATCACAGCTGTCTCTCCGCAACAAACTTCTTGCGTACAATGTCGTCTTCAAACCTATTTGGACCTACGGGTTACAGTTATGGGGAACTGCATCAACATCTAACATTGCAATCCTTGAAAGATTCCAGGCGAAGTTATTGCGTGCAGTGACTGGTGCTCCGTGGTTCGTCTCGAATAAAGATATTTACAACGATCTCGAAGTGCATAAAATTAGTGACGTAATTGTGCAGTTCAGTGAAAAATACATTCAACGCCTAGAAGTGCACCCCAATGTGTTAGCAATTACTTTACTTGACAACAGTCAGCAAACAAAACGATTAAAACGAAAGACGCCTTTAGATTTGGTGTATAGACGTTAATTTTGTAGATTGTAGGACATGACATAAGATAGTATCAGCATCATTAGTATTAAGTTATTAAGTTTTCACATAGAGAGTGCTGCTCATTGGAGCACACCTCTGCATGTCACTTGTACAAATTCAGAAAATATGCTTATTGTTTGTAAAAAACAGATTGCATTGTAAACATACAATAAAAAAAAATTTAATGTAGCTCCCTGGAAAACATCGTGATTAACTTCAGGCTTAAGAACAACTACAAAAGGCTATGTATTACATTTGAAAGCAAAATAATCGACTCAACAACATGTTCGAGTTTTGAAAGAATGTGTATCCACTCCGATAGCATTCCAAATAAAGTTCAGTGTACTGTTTGAAAGCTTAAAAACTGTGGTTTCAAATGAGACCACCTAAAAATATATGTAACACAAAAGAGTTGAAACGGAAAAGATAATTATGAAAGGAAAAAATAAAATCCTCAGTTTAAATTAATTTTATGTTTTTTTCAATACATGGTGTTGCCTCATCTACTTCTAATTGCACTTTTCAAGCGATTACGCATGGATCGGGTGACTTTTCCTATACTATCTTGAGGGATTGCTTCCCACTCTTCCATTCCAACAAAGGCAGGTTTACGCTTAGTTTTTTTCGTTGGTCACAGGTACAACTAAAATGTTTGAATCATTCTTCGTATCGTTTTTCAGGCACAGTTCATTTGAAGAAACACATAGCATTGATAAAGAAGATCCTCCATGCCAAAAATATTTCTTATTGAGAATAGAAGAAAGCAATATATAGCTGACTGATTTCATTTTTCTGTCATTCTGAAGGTATGCATTGTCGCAAGTTGTGATTTAGAGAAATATGGCAAATTAATCATGAAGAGTTTTACGATTCAATAGTATGCATTGTATTAACGTTTTACTAAAGTAATTTGTCAATTGTTGATACTTTAAGAAAAGTAAAGCGAGATTATGGCAATAATAATGTGCCCGGTGTTAAAACAGTTCGTTAGCTCGTGAGAGAGTTTGAAGGAACTGATGGTGTTAAAGATATTTCCAAGTCTGGTCTTGCTTGTACTGTTCGTATATGGAAGAATATTAAAGCACCCCGACAAAGTGTGCAAAAGGATTCCAGCACTACTACCATGCGCCGCTTTCAAGAAATAGGCATTCGTCGAACATTTTTGTGGGTCACATTAAACAAAGGCTTGTACCTAAAGCTGTACCAAATTCGGTTGATTTAAGAATTTCTGCCTAGAGACCATCAAAAACATCATGAATACAGTAATGCAATACTGGAACTTGATATTGAACATAAGCGTTTCTTTTAACTCATAACGAGCAATAAAGCACATGATGACTTATTTGAGTGTGTTAATAACTACTTTGTCGTATCTAAGGCAAGAAAAATCTTCGTGTTATCCACGAACGATTATTGCATCCAAGTTCGGTCAGGTTTAGTTAAACCATATTTTTTAAAAACTAAGCAAAAATCTCGTCTTGTAACATAAAAAAACTTTTTAAGCTTTCAAATTGAAAAACTTTACTTGAGAAACATGTGGTTTCAATAAGATGGTGAGACATATCGCACAGCAGAGAGACAATGAGCATGTTACAAATAATGTTTCTAGGACGTTTCATCTCCAGTTTTGGTGATGCGGTTCTCTCTAAGGATACCTAAAGGTTAAGATTACTCAAATCAGTCACAATTAAGAGACTAAAAGAAAACATACGGAAAGTTATTATCTGCGTTTCCTCCCTATATTTTGTAAGTTTCATCGATGTAAGAATTATTTTTAAAATATTAAATAGTACTAGGAATATTTTCGAAATAAAAATAAATACCTGATTATCTTCAAGTTTATATTCCAGAATATCCGCCGTACTAATCCTGTTCTTCCATTCATTACTCTTAATGTATTAGAATCAGTATCATTATCGAAGTTTTTTTCCTGTGATATACAGTCATACAATTCTTTACCAGTGAATTTGTTTTTATCAGTTTCATACTGCAATAATAACGAGAAAAGCTGTAACAATTGGTTCGCGCGGTATCATAATCCACTAACACTTCAACTACACATATACTGTTATATAAAAGTGACAAGTATCAGAACACCAACACAAAAACAGTAGTTTAGAAATTAATTAAAATACGATTAAGGGATTCTTGGGAATTACATACTTTGAAATGAAGATTAATATGTAATTTTGCTGGAATTTAGTGTTTTAACCCGCAGTTCGATGAAAATTTGGTCTTTATATGTAGCTTCCATTTTGACCGAGTATATTAGGGTGTTTGGTTAGCTATAAGAATCATTTAAAATTCAAGCAGTACCGGAATATCAAAATATACACCATAAAACTATGTTTTATGGTGTATATTTTGATTTAAGTGAAGAATTGTACAATTCTTTGTTACAGAACAATTAAAATGTCCAAAAAATTATTGAAAGATTTAGCAACATTCTAATACAAAAAAAAAATAAAGAAAGTGACTTCCTATGAACAATATAAGATATAAGGTATAATACCCCGGTAACACCATTAGGTTAAACTTTTAAATTGTATCATTGTACAATTTAAAAGTATCCACGTTTTTTGCAAAAATAAGCCTCTATTTAAAAAGTAAAATAAAAAATCACAAATAAAAGTACTAAACATCATGAGATATAATCTTCTCACATCTTTCTGAAAATATACGGATTCCGCTTCAAACGAACGATTCACAACTATATTTGCTAATTCGGCGCACAAAATCAGCCTTCTAACATTAACCGTTTTTGAATTATTTAAATATTTTGATTATTATATTGTGTAGATGTCACACCTGTAACAGATAAAAACATTTTTTTTAAACAGCGCCATCTGTTGGACGTAAAAGCAAAGCCACAACAACGCGGGCCGGGACTATTTTAGAATAAAACAAACATTCTGTTACTGTTGCCAACATTAATCTAGAGAAAAATTAAAATTACTGCAAATGAACGTAAAACGTAAAACGTAAAAATTACGGGAGTGCATTATGAACGAGCGCATAAGCTTTGCATTAATTCAACTTTACGTATTACGTATTTCCTATGGGCGGCTTATGCTTACGGCCACCATGAATGGGCGTTAAATTGTTCCATGTTGCTGATCCAAAGAAAAAGCCGGTCTAATTAATAATTTATACGTTCGCACCATGCAAAAATTTGAGGGAAGGCGGGTGAAAAATTGTCAGTCTAGGACGCCAAAAATATCTTTTGGCGGGCAACTCCTAGTATTTATATAAGCCGAAGTGCTGCCCAGAAAGCATGTGTTCTGTCGATCTAAACAAGTGGTAATCGAAAGAATGTCTGGTAAATACAATGTATAGGGCAAGACATCCCAACCAAATGCTTCCGATGTCTGTTTGAACGATTTCCCAATATGTAGCCTTCAACGTTCGATTTAAATTGATAAATTGTTATTGAGAGAAATCGCAAATGATCGTCTTTCCTTTTTGCCTCTTAATCGTCTTGCCTTTTTGCATCAGGATTTTGCACATGGTACAGAACCAATTTTCCATTTGTAAAACTTTCCACTAGATTTCAAACGTTTGGAAATGTCAAAATTAATAACAATTAATGATTCTGCAAATTGATTTTTAATATGTAATAAATCGTGATCTAATAATTACAACAATTCTAGTCTTCATTACCTTCCATGACACAATCATCACTCTTTGCATGTTCTTTCTGACAGAGCACGTTCATTATAAGCTTCTACAAGTACTTAATAATGTGTGCAGCAGTAGTTTAATTTACATTGAGGTGATAAATAAACACTTTTTGTAAATGACGCTTCTTTGGCTGGTATTTTGATATATTTGAAACAACAAAAAATGATTTTATTGTCACAAACGCAGACCTTTAGGTACTAAATATTAGTGGCATATGTCAAAACGAGAAATTCTATTGGTGTTATCTTAAAATTTAAAATTATTTTCACATAATTTATATGTAAAATCGGAAGATCTGCCATTTCTTCTATTTTCCAGCCAACCGTTCTTGTAACGACTCCAATCATTATTATGTGACAAGCATAAATCATTCTAGTATAATAGTGTAGTCTCAGTGTTATTTATTTCATTCTCCATGCCTTCAAGTCCTTCAATGTGGGAGAATTTGTTCTGTATGTCTCCTCTTTGTATAGCTCCACAGCCCTCACAGATCTGGACTTCTTGGAGGTCCTTCACGAGCTCCGCATCGTTCAGCCAAGATCTAGAAAATAGTGGATTAACCACCCACGCACAATAAAGCAGAATGGAGTTGTATAGTATCCCGCACGAAAATAAGGTCGCCAATATTATCCCATCGTAGGAGTAATCTTCAAGCATATGAATGTAGCGGTTTCCATTCAAGATATTACGCATAAGATACAAGGATTTAGTGCCCAATGTCTGTATTATTGACATGAAAAATGAGACACCTTATTTACTATGGTTTAATTAGAGACTGTTCATCATAATTCCGATGGTATTACAAGTTATATAGACAATTTTTAATGTCTAGTTACTTTTCACTCATTCTGTAGATTTTACATTAATTCTGGGCATAGTTTAGTATTTACTTGTAATAGATTTGGTGTAGTAAATGTTTGCATCTTTTATGATAGTGCAATTTTGCTTCAGGAAGAACAAAGATTTAATAAGGACCATGTTCCCTATTAAAGAAGTAACAACAGGTAAGTTTTTTTAGCGTTTCGTGATATATTCGATAATAAAACTATAAAAATCTCTTAAACTAAAAAGCAAGAATTTATTTGAAGAAGCGACTCAATACCTATTAAAAAATTCTAAACTAAACATTAATGAAAAAGTAGTCGAAACAATTACAGAACTATGTCAGTAAGATGTATTAAAATTCACTATACTAAACCATTTGCTGAAAGAGAATGAAGATTGAGTTTCCACATTAGAATGTAGTAGAAAAACAAATTATTTTTTTTATAGACTGATGTTGCTTTTGGAAGACAGTCTTATGAGAAGCAACAATCAAATTAATAGATTTCAGACCATCATAAGAGAAATAAAAAATATTCTTTAGAATCCCAACATCACCGGCGGTGATGAAATTCAGCTACTAACTCCCTTCTATGGTGAACTGGTGTAGAATGTCCTTGGTCATTTCAGATCATTTATACATCACTTTGTTTAGCTCCTAACTATATACCTCTGATAAACTAGATTAAAAAACAAAACTATTAAAGTTGTATGTGGTATGTCTAAAAGGTATCGTCAATGATTAGATATCTCAATGGTAACAGAAGCCAATGCGCCCGTATGCAGTGGGTTATCTAGAAACACTTTAAGAAAGCTTGGAGTACACGTGACCATCAGGGTAAACCCGCTGCGGGCAGTTAAACGTAGTCAATGTAAAGGGAACACTGAGTTCTGCTACAAATTGAGAGAAACGGAGACGAAACGTTTGAAATGTTTACGACTGGCTTAAACACTGTTGCGACGGGAAAGAAACGATTTCGGATGACCCACTTTGAGTCGATTTTCTACAAGTGGAACCTTATAAAGAATTTCAAGTTCCACTTTTATGTTTGTGGAAGCATAAAACAGTGTCCTATCAGAACTTACGGGCGATGAGAAACGCTACAATACACAAATAACTTTGCAGATAGTTCAAAAAATTAGCAGTACATCATTAAATCTACGATCAACAGCTAACATACCCTGCTTTTTAAAGAAGTCGAAAAGAGATATGAAACAGAGACTTTTCAACGTCGTTTTTCAAATCTTCACATTTAGCATGCAGCTAATGACAGCACATATCATCGTTGGTTTCCCAATATTCCGATCCTCTATTCAGATATTGATTTCGATGTTTTAATTTCGAGAACCTGGTAAAATGTTAAACTGTCAGGTCAAAACTAGTGATGACAGCAATGACGATAGAATCTAGATTTTAATTCTGAAGATTTCTACTATCTTGGTATTGTAAATGTATCTGCTATCATATCCGAGATTGGGAAGGTCAAACTTTCTCGTTTCAAATACTTTAGATGACAGCAATACATTGACTATTATTGTTCCAATAAGTATGCTCATCAAAAGCTTTTTTGTCAAATTTCCTGAATCTTCGTAAAGTCGTTAGAATACTTTGAAAATTTCTGGATAATTAACTATAAGCATACTATTGTCTTGTATTGTGATGTCATCACTATCGAAACTCAAGATGATAAAAGTTTTTGTAGGTCAAAAATTGTAATTTTGATAAAGTTCAGGTTAGAAAAATTGAAAATTAGGCCATAATTAGGCCTCTGCAAAGATACCTTATCGCACTGTGACCTTTGTTAGAAAAATCATTCAATCTATCGAACATCTTCTAATGATCTGTTTACCAAAGTATTAGACTGATAAATTAGTAAAACTATGAAAAACTCAGAAATCTTATTCCTGAACTTTGGTCTTAATGCAGTGCCAAATTTATGAAAGGTTACAACAAAATTTAAAATCGTTTAGTAAATGCTAGTCAATCTGAAGCCCACAATTAAAGAAAAAGTCAGATTAGTTAGTTGATAAGAAAAAGTTAACTAAGTGAATAATTTTAATGATTCTTTATACTGTTTGTTATAATTATAAAATAATAAAAGACTCTGAAATCACTATTTCGTGTTTGGTGTTAATGCATGCGCATTAATTTATGGGGAAAGGATTATTTAACAAATTTAAGAATGCGGTTTTTCCTTAATGTCAAGTCGAAACAAACTAAAAACACTAAGAATAAATTTCCTTCTAAATAATTTTAAGCCTGACTTATTAAAAAAACAAATCTGTATTTGTTTTTAGCAATTTTATTTAATAATCCAACAAAATTTAATAAGGGGAGCCGCTGCAACACGCTCAAGCGTATTATACTCAGCAGTCGGGATGAATGCAGCGGATTTGAGAATTCGGGCGCACAAAGGCGCCGACTTCCATGCAATCTGAACGGCGCCGCGCTGCGCCGCGGCGCCTATCAGGTAGCGGCGTCGACTCCATTTCCCGCGGCAAATTTTTATGCATTGTCGATGCACGCCCCCAGCGAGCGCGCTTTGCCGACATAAACCAGGGATTCAATTTCAAAGCGAAAAGATTCCCGAGAGCTAAAATAAAGGGGAAACTGCGGAATAAGCCGGATATGAGTCCATCCGAAATTATACCCAAGGCGGGGGCGGGCCGGCGGCGTGAGAGGTGAATATATAAAATGATATTATTTAAATGTAACCGGCTTTCCAGCCCTCTGCTTTTGATCCGGAAAACCGCGAGATGTTATTCGGATCCGCATTAAGTTTTTGAAAGGCCGCATCCGCGCGATGAAATGGTCTCTGCTCCCTTTCCAACCGGTATTAGGGAGCAGGAACCAATTTGCATTTCAAGATTATTTTTTGGCTTCCTACAGACTTTATGGTTTAAAGACTTACGTGTGGGATATTCCGTTTACCCAATCTTACCATCATGTCAATATAATATTACGTTATATTCTTAGTATTTCCTTTCAGTTGTCTACTCGTGTAATAGTTGACAGGCAGTCATCAAAAACAATTAAAAATACTTTTGGATACTTAACCTCTTTTGTTGTTCTTTTATAAAATTTAAGCTCCCATCCTTCCATGTAATTGTTTCTTTAAAGATGACTGATTATTAAATATAAAGTTAAATTGATCTAAGAGAGTCCGTAAAATATTTTTTACAAAATAAAATATTTTACATTCTAATTTAACCGAATTTTTGAATGAATCATTTATTTTGAAAAACTTTATCATATTTTCTGAACTTAAAGCCTCTAAAATGAAGTTTTACCAAATTCAGCTTTATATTCCTACTGCGAACTGAAAAATTCCGAGAGTAAAATATTACAAATAATGAGTTGATTGCAACCATTTACATTAAGTATCTCCAGTCGATACTTCTTGGTTGGTTCTATTTAAGATGTTCATTAGCACTTTTCCTCAAAACTCCGGTTGTGTCGCAAATTATAATGGAGGATTAGTGGCTGGGTAGAGAGTATAGTGCCAAGAGATAATATCAGATGGGGTTGCGAGTGTAGTTGTGAACAAAGCGGAAAACCATGGAAGCAATCAATCAATCATGGACAGTGATGGACGCCGCGGTTCCTTTAAGGGAGAACGTGATTGGGTGCGTCCATACGAGGTTAGTAACTGTGTGTGTAAACACAGTAAGAGTCGCAAAAAATCTGTTTCGCTGGATATCCGAATTCAACAGCGGTAAGACTATGCTGAAAAGATAAAAATAGCGAAAATTCATGAAAAGTGCTCAGCATGTGTCCGACTGAATAATAGTAGACAGGTAAATCACATTTGATGTATCGACAAAGGCAACAGATTTGTCTCGCGGAACTTTGCATACCACCATCCACAGAGATTTAAAGATGACAAAGGTCTGTGCGCAATTGGTTTCCCATACTTCCACCGTACAACAAAACTTCCACATGCATACCCTCAATTGCATTAGCTCTATAGTGTGGATACATTATTTGAGTATCGCTCACAACAGACAAATTGTTGTCCTGGTACGAAAAGAAACATCATTCAACGGAAGAACAGCGCACTGGATTGTCTTTCGGAACAGATTTGCTGCCCTCTCGTGAGAGCATTATCAGAGAGCAGTATAACGAGCGATTGAAGTGACTCCACTAAATTATTTAATAACACCACCACAGGAAACTGAGATGTACCGCGTTGCTTCAACACGAGAATGCGTGGCCATATATCAGTTTCATATACTTAAATATCGGTTTCCAGCAACTTTGGGGAAACTGCTAGAACAATAGCAAAAGTGACAAATGTTAAATAGTTCTTATTTCTTTCTAATAAAAGATAAGTGAAAATAAAAAAATTATAGTACAAATAATTTTTAAAAGCCCTAACAAATATTGTTTTAGGGTAAATTAGTAAAACAAATAATTTTTGTATTAAAAATTAAATTGCATACCGAACTGTATTTAAACAATTTGCAATAATCTATGAACTACGTCATGTGTCAATGAGAATAAAAAATGTTAAATATTTTTCATCTTTACTTTTTGACTATTTTTAACTTATTGTGAACAGTTCCTTTTCCATTACAATGGAAAATTGCTCAAATAATACTTATCCCCAAACCTGGAAAGCCCATCAACGAGCCCAATTCATACAGACCTATTAGTCTGTTACCGCTATTCTCAAAGCTTTTTGAAAAATTATTTCTGAACAAGCTCACCCCCATCCTGGACGACGAAAACTTAATACCTCATCACCAGTTTGGTTTTAGGAGTCACCACTCCACAATACAACAGGTACACAGGGTAGTTGAACACATTAACCAAGCATTCGAATCAAGAACTATTGTGCGGCCGTCTTTCTTGACATCAGCCAGGCCTTCGATAAGGTCTGGCATGAAGGCCTACTCTTTAAGCTAAAGCTGATGTTACCCTACACTTACTACCAAATCATAAAATCATACCTCGAAGATAGAAATTTCCAAGTGAAATTCGGAGAAGCAGTATCAATTCTCCATCCCATCACATCAGGCGTTCCGTAAGGTAGTGTCCTAGGTCCGGTCTTATACGTTCTATACACTGCAGACCTCCCTACGAATGCTAACAATTTGATCGCAACCTACGCTGATGATACAGCGCTTCTCTCCTCTCACACCGACCCTATTACAGCCGCTAGTAATCTACAGCAAAACTTAGACGCAGTAACCGACTGGTTCCAAAAATGGCGATTCAAAATCAACTCTCAAAAGTCACTACAAATCACGTTCACTAAACGTAGAGGAATCGTCCCTGATGTGATAATGGACGGCCGAGTTCTACCCCGCACCGACAGTGTGAAATATCTTGGGATGCATTTAGACAAAGGCTTGACCTGGAAAACTCATATATGGACTAAGAGAAAACACCTGAATCTTAAACTCAAGAGTTACTACTGGCTCTTAGGTCGCAACTCCAAACTCTCTCTGAGTAATAAATTATTAATCTACAAAAGTATACTGAAACCAATTTGGAGCTACGGTATCCAGTTGTGGGGTACCGCCTCACATTCCAATATCGAAATTCTGGAACGCTTTCAGTCGAAGACCTTACGCACCATCACTAACGCCCCCTACTACATACCTAACACGGAAATATGGAAAGACCTAAAAATAAAGTCAGTGAAAGAAGAAATTACCAAGTTTAGTGAAAAATACCTCTTGCGACTAGAATCTCATCCTAACCCACTAGTGACAGAACTTAATTGATGAAAGTGAACAAGTGCGCAGACTCAAACGTTTCAAACCGTCAGATCTTCCTAATCGTTTTTAGACAGATATAATATCCCTACTACTTACTTATTATCAGTTATTAATTGTTGAAAGTAATTTCATTTGAGGAACGTCAAAGGGCGTTACCTCCCATGTAATTTACACTGCTATGTATTTCCATTATAGTAATATGATTTGCTTATTGCTAATGTAGCAGATTGCAAATAAATACCAACTGTTAAAAAATTTTTTCTATTTATACAGTATAAATCAAAAATAAAAAAATAAATTGCAATTATTTAAAATACAAGAGCTGTAAAAAATTATGACATTTTTTGAGTTTTAATAAAAGTTAAACTTTTGTTTATGTAACTATAGAGCACAACAGTTCACAATTTCTAGAGATAATCACCAAAGGCTTCGATGGCTACGGCAAAGCGTTGCCAATACAATACAATATCATCAACAAATGTCAAAATAATTCTTCATGAGAAAATGGATGTTTTCTTATATGTCTATAGCTTAAAGAAATTTCTAGTAAAAATTTGATTTTGTAAATGAAGTTTTCGGGAAAATCAGATATGAGCAAATGCATTTCACTAACAAAGGCTATTTTTACTTGAATAAGAGAACTTTTTCATTTAGCGTTAGGAAAGTCTCTATTTGTTAGAATCTCATTTAATGGTATTATAGGTCCCATATGCTTGACGAAGAATGTCGATAAACAAATTTATCGCTAAAAAAATCATTTCTATAGCGAAAGAAAATACTTAGGTTCCAATGAGACGAAACCACTGCACATGAAATCCAAGGGAACATGGATCTCATCTCTAGTGCATTCCGCGAGAGAATATTGGCATTGGATGTGGAGGCAACAACCGAAAAAAATTTTATTGGCCTAATCGCTCGCCTAATCTAAACATTTGTGATTTTTTTTCTATGGGATTATTTTAAAGCTTCCAGTGTACAACAATCAACCCAAGACTGTCGATAAATTGAAGCATTTTCGGTGAAATTTTACACCGACCAATAAAGAAATTTTAGACTTTTTGAGCATTTAATTGTGAGTGAAGAGAATCACTTCAAAGATCTTGTGTATTATTTCTCATAATAAGGTTATTACTTGAGAATAAAAAATATTTTACATTGAGTATTCAGTTATAATACAATTCATATACTTGTGGCGGATCCTAGAAGAAATTCGTACATAGTTTTATTTTGCTATTTTGAAACAATCAGATCATGTTAATATATATGCTTTTCTATGTATTTATATCCATCGTAATCACAAAAATTTTCATATTATAATTTTATTTGAGTATCTTTATCATATAGATATTAGGATGGTGTCTCGTAAAAAAAAGCAACCGATGTACGTACGAATATATATTTTAATATACGAGATATCCGCGGCAGGTATGAATCGATCAACTTGGGTAGGCAAAAGTGCGCGTTCCAACGGCTAACTGCAATCTGACCATTTTTTGATCTTAAATCTGTCGAAGGTAAGAATCACGCTCGATCTTGGTGAATGTAGAGGAGAGAAAATATTCGCTATAATATTGCCAGATAAAAGAAAACGAATACCCAAATATTTTGCCATGAGATAATTATGGTCTGAGCAGACCAACCCTAAGGCAATTAAGAATAATGTTGTTATAGAAAATATTTTTTCCGAGTTTTCGCTCTCGTCAATTATTTTCTAGGGCATATAAAACGTAAATGTTACTTAAAAAAAATCTTTTGCGCATCATTTATCTTCAGTTTATTATTGTCATTAAAGATCATAGACAAAGCTAAATGCAAAATTTACTCCATTTTATTTCATAGTACGGTAATAGTCCTAAAACGATTATCCGATTTTTTCTACCGAGTTAATATAAGTGAAACTTACCCTACTCTTGCTGCTCTTCATACTCCCGCATTAATTACGACTTTATGGTTTTTAATAGTTATTTAGAAATCTACCTGAATAAACGGTCAATTTTAAACGTCAATAAGAACCGCTTCACCCTTATTGAAAGATTAATATTAATTATTTCAAGTTGTACTTCAAATCTAGTACAACTTGCATAAGAAATAAATCATCCCGGAACTTAAGAACCCACAACAGAGATTTTAATTATTTTTGTAATAAAATCAAGAAAATTAATAAATATACGTTCATATCCATTTTGCATATATTCCAAAGTCCACTGATCATGGTGTTATTTGTTAGAGTACACATTTGAATGCAGGCAATGCTAGACTACAAGTTGGTGCTACTAAGGCTCCCGATAGATAACGACACGTTTATATGGATAATACAACCTCTGCCAGGAAAATTCCAGGGTTGATTTTTAATTTTAAACACAAGAAACGGGCGTTATTTACATATCACACAATATGTGTAAAACTTTTTCCATGTAAACTGACTGGAAGCTTTGCTGGGGGTTGTGCTTAGCAATTCACTGCTCGACTTGTAGGCGCATTCTGTAGAAAATTACACAATCGACGTGATGGACGCGAATTCCGAACATAAATATTAATACCGTTAATATTAAGTTCTGCGTTAAGCTAGGAAAACCTATAGTGGAACATAAAAGATGATAATGCAATAAACTAGTGACCAAGCATTAATGGAAAGCCATATCTTTGAATGGCACAATATGTTTCAAGAGGATAGAAATTCAGCGCGAGATAATCACAGAGATGGCCGCCCGTCAACATCGCATCCGCTGCAAATATTGAACGTGTGAGAGAGTTCTTACAAGAAGATTGTTTTGTTACGTCTGATGTAAGAAGAGCTAAAATTGGATAAGGTTGTATATCACCAAATTTTGTGCAATGATTTAAGAAGAAAAATTAAAATAGTCCCTCATTCACAGATAGAGCATCAGAAAGAAACCAAACGAACAAGTGCTGCTAACTGTTCAGCGTCCTGAAAATATTGTAGCATTACGAGCGGCTCTGATAGATGCGCTGGTTTGTCCAATGAAAGAAGCTTTCTTGAAGAAAACTAATAAAACCATCTTGCAACAAGATAGCTGAATAAAGTTTCTTATTTTCAGATAATAAAAGTTTGTATATGCTTCAGAGGAAGTCCAATAATCAGCAACGAAGTTTTAGCCAAATTTACGGGACTTAAACTATATACAACATTTGCCCAATACGCGGATCATTGCCTCATGGTTATTTTTTACATTACCATTGCAGACAGATTTTGGCCAAACCATTAAATCAAATCCTTTTCGTACCTGAATAATACTTTTAAAATTTCTGCTGTAGTTGGCACAAAAATACAAGAAAATGCTATTAACAAGAAAAAGAAACAATAAGTCAGGAAATGCGCGCAGTGTTTAGGATTAGAGTACGCTTAAGTCCTGATGGTCATAGTACTTCGAACCTAAATAGAACTTTTTCGACACTGCGAAAAATTCTCGGATATTTCGAAATTACGTAAAATCTGGGGAATGTTTTTATGATCATTAACTACCAGCTGCCTCTATAAGTAGACAATTCCCAAGAAGTGAATTCCCAACAATTGTACCTATATATCTAATGCTGCGTAAAATATGCATGACCACCAGATGATATAAGCTACGTCCCCTCCGCTGGATATCTAAGTGAAAATGCTTTACAATTCCTCAACAAATTATTAAACTTCGATAGGATATAACGCTAGCAAATCTAGCTTTAATAAGATGACTGACATAGTTACCGCAGAATTTTTTATAGAATATAATAGAAAGAGATTACTATTATCCATGACCTTTTAAAAGCATCAGTAGTCAGCTATTTCACGTTGGTGAATACATGCCAAAAGTTTTTTAGTGGACTAGAGAACCAATCGTTAAATAGCGATATTATTCTAAAAGATTGATGCGTGATGATTTTTGATAACATAAGGCAAAAAACAGCGTTCTTCCTAACTGTGTGATTTAACCTGATAAACATTTCAAAGGGTATTATAAAGATAAAAAAAGCTGTGAAAATACCAAAATACTCTCATATTATTGTCAGAGTTTTCTACGAGAAAAAGATTCCAAAACAACTCAATGGAAGTGTAGTTTATTAACTGTTTGATCGAGGCACTTTTATTAAGTTTCTAAACCAATTGAATGGTTAATGACGAATCTAACAAAATGTCTGAATGTTCGAAAATTATAGTTCGCCTGTAAAAAAATACGAAACGTGAGAACATGTAGATTAATATCTTTTTCTCAGCGTATCCTCAAACCTCCAATTCATGTTGAAAAAGAAATTTTTCATAATGCGAGCTGCATATAACAATTCAAGATATTTTGTATTATTTTTATAAATTTATTAAATTTTTATATTAAAATGGACCGGCCAAGTAATTATCGTCTAGGCACCATATGTTAATGTTTGAAGATAACTTTTCAATAACGAACTGTATTATCCATTACGGATTGCCTAGTTTAACGTCAATTTGTGCACTCTACAAAATGTTATAAATATTTTCGTAAATTTTTCCAGAAAACAAAATCATTCATCGACAGCAGATTTTTTAATGAAATAGGTGTACAACTTAGACGTCATGTAATAAGCTTGGACACTTGGCAACATAACCCCATCGAAACATTAGTCGATTTGTGACAGTATCGTAAAGTTAGTCTCAATTGAAAATGTCAGTTTACGAGCCAAATTCTCGTCATTTACGGGAGGTTTTAATTTTCTGCCTCAATATGAAGAAATCTGCGGCTGAGGCTCATCGAATGCTCTCAAATACTTATGGTGAGATAGCTATTAGTAAAAGAACGTGTCAACGCTTCAACGATGATTTTGACATCGAAGACCAGCATGGCGATGAAAGAGAGAAGGTTTTCAAAGATGCAGAATTGGAGGCATTACGTCATGAAAACTCGTGTCAAATGCAAGAACAATTGACAGGATCATTAGGAGTGACTCAACAAAACGCCTAAAAAGCCATGGGAATGATTCAGAAACAAAGAAATTGGGTGCCACATAAATTGAAGCCGAGAGATGTTGAACGGCGTTTGTTTGCTTGTGAATAGCTGCTTGAAAGGCAAAGACGGAAAAGATTTTTGCATCGCATTGTGACTGGGGACGAAAAATAAGTTCATTACGATAACCCCAAACGCAGAAAATCATGGGGACTTCCCGGACATGCTTCCACGTCAACGACCAAACCGAATGTTCACAGCTCGAAGGTCATGCTCTGTATTTGGTGGGACCAGCTCGGCGTAGTGTATTATGAGTTGCTAAAACCGTCTGAAACAATCACAGGCGTTCTGTATCGAACGTAATTAATGTGTTTAAGGCGAGCATTGAAAGACAAACGTCCGCAATACAATGAGAGACACGATAAAGTGATTTGGCAGCATGATAATGTTCGATCCCATGTTGCAAAGTCGGTCAAAACATAGTTCGAAACGTTGAAATGGGAAAGTCCTATCCCACCGGCCGTATTTACCAGACATTGCTCCCTCTGACTAACACTTGTTTTGATCAATGGCACACGGCCTGGCAGACTAGCACTTACGTTCTTATGAAGAAGTCAAAAATTGGATCGATACGTGGATCGCCTCAAAAGTTGAGCAGTTTTTTCGACACGAGATTCATATGCTGCCCGAAAGATGGGAGAAAGTAGTAGCCAACGATGGACAATATTTTGAATCGTAACTGTATAACTAGTTTTTTACAATAAAGCCTCGAATGTCTGGAAAAAACGGCGGAAGCAAAGTTGTATACCTATTAGCTTTAGAAAAAAAATTCTTAAAGGTTTAGGATGTTTTTTCCACAACAACCCAACCGTTTATCTGCCGTGATATTTTGTTTTGAAAATAAAGCTCTAATCGCACGTTTCATCTGCCATCACAATTTTTTGATATAACTGTTTTTTAGAGGGTACAGTTAATATTTTTGGTAAATAAAGTATTTATCGATTTACTCCTTCTATTGGAACCGCCGTGACTCAGTGGTCAAGATCATCGTTCGTCTGTCATCGAGCCGGCGCGGGCGAGTTCGAGGGCTGCAGTGCCGGTAAATGCGCCAATAATAATAATAATAATAATAATAAAATACTTCTTCTATTAAGAACCTTAAAAACTGCAAGGACAAGATAAATTAAAATTTTTCGATAAATGCAAATATTCCTTATCAACAAATTTTTATGATATGAGTAAGTTTATAAACTACAATCGTGAAGGCTGGTTTTTATATGTGTTTGAGTATAGGAATGTATTTTTTGTAAAATGCGAGAGTTTCTAAAAAAAAACGCTTAATATCAGCATTAGATATTTAGAAAAATTCCTCTATATCCAACTTTGTAAACTTCACAAAAGATCTAGTCTTCAAAAAAAACTCCAGCGTGATAAACTATATCTTTCTGTGGATCATATTGTGCTATTGGTGTCATATCTTTCGTATTTAAAAACTATGTCCTACTAAGTCAGAAAATTTGGTTCGTTAAGCAAACAAAATTTCTTTAGAAGTCGCAGTCTTTCTCAATGATAAAATAGGTGCACTATAGATAGAAGTTGTGCGGTCCTGATTTATGTTTGAATCGCCTTAACAGTCAAAAATGATCTTTTGAACCACACAAATAACCAGGTTGTGGAATTGGACTAAGAGCGACACAACAATCTTCATCTATCACAGTTCACATACTCACATTGCCATTACCAGGACTCTTCAGGAGACCGTGATGACGGTCGTTCTTCGTACACGTTTGGACTTAATCTATTATTAAACTTGTAAAAATGGCAACCGTTGGAAATGTTCATAAGCATTTATTGAGAATTTAATGATTTTTTAACCAATTCCGATGATCGATCATAACTTCACAATATCTTTTCTGTTGCTCTTTATGTTAGATCGTTAAAACGTTAACCTGATCATTAACAATAATGTGTGCACAAAACGCTCTACTCGGTGATCTAAAAATAAAGAACAGACATGATACCCACAAGAGACAGCGGATAACAACGTAAGATTTTTGTTGCTTAATAATGTTTTATTGATGCCGAACATTGGACATTTTCATTCAATCATAACAAACAGAACAAGCGATTTTTTCACTCAAAATTATATTAAAATTAGCCATCTTTCGACTGCACACGTATCTTTACAGCAAAGATCTGATTATTTTATTTTTAAGGGCAGTCTATATATTTTGTCTTAAATATTTAGTGAGGTATTACTAAGAAAGTATTTATACCTATTTCCGGAAATGGAAAGATTAAGAAATAATGAGATTTTAATTTTTGCGGAGCAATTTTCATTTATACAAATTTGTTTACCTGTACGAAAGGAGCAATTTACATACAGGGATTAGTGACCTAGCGGATTATCGGAGCAATTTACAATCGCCCGTTTAACGAAATTTTATTGAAACGAATGAAAGTGAGTTATATTCAAATGAATGCGAATAGCGGCAAAAATTTAGCGGCCGGAACCGAAAAATTTGCGGCCACTTTCGGTCAGACCGGTCTCGAAATTTTCCGATTAGGCTGATTTTTGGCGTCTGGACTTGACTTATGGCCCTTAGTTGAATACTGAAAATGTTATTCCTCTATCTATCACGAATCAAAAATTATAAGGCGTGACAGATGTCAGAAATAACAGAAATAGAAGCTGGTCTCCAGCTTGGAACCTATGTCCGCTAAAAATGGGCAACTTTTTATATATAACAAAAATCTGGTGTGAGCATCACACGACTTTCCTTATCCTATTATTATATATTATACCGGGTTCATCGCCTCGGCCCTGCGCTGCTCTCGTCTAAAAATTTGTTAATTTAAAAAAGGACGAGGCGCGAGTCCAACACTCGAAAGCTGATTAAAATAAACAGTACAAGACAATAATTGACTCGTACTTAAAATTTTGCTACGTCACTGAAAAATCGGCAGAGCCGTTTGGTCGCAAGGTCGCAAAATCGGTCGCAAAGCGGTCGCGAATCTAAACGGTTGAAGATACAAAAAATTTATGAGAATAAAAATGATTTGTTATCATGAGATAAACATGAATTTAAAATAAAAGTTGGTAAAATAGGAACTAGAAAAAAAATTAAAACTCAGGATTTTTAATATACCGGGTGTTCATAAAATGTTTCAGGAAATTTATATTACCGGATAGATCAAACCGAGACGAACAAAAAATTACAATGAAATTTTTTGATCCGAGGTCAAATAAATAAGTTATAGCCGATTAAAAATTAATTAAACGGACCAATCACAGCGCGCTCGTTGAGCTACCGAGCCGAATGCGGGAGGAAGGGGGGAGCGCTTGGCCGCTAGGACGGAGCACGCAGGCGATAATGGCGAAGGCCGTGCGGCCGAGTTCGCACGGTTACCTTCAGTGACGTAGCAAATTTTAAGTACGAGTCGTTTATTGTCTTGTACTGTTTATTTTAATCAGCTTTCGACTGTTGGACTCGCGCCTCGTCCTTTTTTAAAATAACAAGTTCCGGGACGAGAGCAGCGCAGGGCCGAGACGATGGATCCGGTATAATATATAATAATAGGACAAGGAAAGTCGTGTGCTGTTCACACCAGATTTTAGAATACTTTGCCTTCAAATATCAGGTTACATTTAATTTTGTATTCTCCAAATAGCGCCAATGTGCTTTATATTGCAAATATGCCACATTCATATTTTGAATAAACTACATACAATCATAATAAATTTAAGGCTACACATTCAACACAAATTAGTACAGTAATACACTTCTAAAGTTTTAATTAAAAATTACATTCAAACAATTAGTACCGTATGGAAGTTAGGAAATGACAATAGTTCGCATGCAAAACCTTTTAAAACCGAAGTTTCCACATAAAAGTTGTAAAACGCTATTTCGCTAGCGCGTCCAAATTTAAAACTTACATAAAACTATCAACTTATTCAACAAAATATAATCGAGAGTTATGATAACAACTAATGTGTTGTTGTAGGCAAAGCAAAAATAGATAAAAGCGTGCTCCAAATACTAACACCCATATACTTGCGTTCCGATGTTAACATAGCCCAACAAGATTAATTTATTGCAGTTAAAATAATTAGGCTCATTCGTAAATGTCGGATGCTTTTAAAAAGCGATTCTTTGTGTTGTTAAAATTAACTAAGTTACGTAGATTGACTGAATGGTTCCAAAATTAAGGTAAATTGACATTCAATAAAATTATATTCGTTGTTAATAAAAAGCTAATTAAATTTTCTCATGTTTTCATTTAAAATTCGTACTTACCCTCGACTTTCCTTGTTCATGTACTTTTATTTCTTTCTTTCCATTCAAGAGTTGTTTGTTATATGGTATGTAAGTTACAATACCAAAAATTAAAAAAATTGTTTACCCCATTGGATAAACTGAAAAAATTTATAATGGAAAACTCAATAATTCTGAAATTTGACAAAATTTATATATACAAAAGTAATGCATTACGTTAATGTCACTAAAGAAGGCTTTAGTCCAGTGATATTAAACTATATTTAAATGGTGCGTATGATAATCTTCGCCCTCATATTTTACTGCGAAATAATGAACAAAACAATTTTGTTTTCGACAGAGTAAGTGAATCACGTGCAGATCGGAGAGTTCAAGTGTTTTCGTCAAGCGTGAGGCTTTTAAAAATAAAATAATTGTTAAACTTTTTATCATAAAGTTAGAGCTTTCTGGCACAGTCGTACGACGCATCTTCACGATGTATAAATAAAAATAGTTCTAGATGGGTAGTCCGACTTTTGTCGGTGGTTCAAAAATAGCAACGTGCGATCACTTATAAACAATTTTGAAACCTCTGTCGCAACAACAAAGAGGAAATTCTTCAATATTCAGGAGACAAAACCATAATTGTGTAATACGATCCCCTAGCAAAAGCCAGTAGAATAACGCAGACTGAACAAAAAACGACCAAGGAAGACAAAGGTTGCTCAATCGACGAATGGTCATGGTAACCATCCTTTAGGGCGGCAAGGAAATTTTTATAATTGATCTTAAGGTCAGGAACACAATGGTAAATGCAGTAGTAAACACCGTCTTCGCAACTGACCAAGTTGCAGCGAAGGACTGTGCCTTTGAGCATCTCCTTTACCCACCCTATAGCTCAGGCTTCAAAACTGAAGAAAGACATTCGAGGTAGAAGATTTAATAAGCATGAAGAGTTATAGGAGGCTATTTTGCAAATAAAACTTCAGAGTATTTTTCAAAGCATACTGAAATGCTAATCTATGTATACATTTGAACAAAAGTATACAAAAAAAATGTGGCGTGCCCTACGCCCTTGACTTGCACAAGAAACTCTGGGTATAGTAAACAAAGACAGCCTATACATTTGAACGGAAAGCAAACAAAGACGGCTGACAAAATTTAGCGTACCGAGCTTTAAGCACTTAATTTACACGAAGAGGTCCGTGCGTCCGTGCACGCACGTCGGGGCCGCTCTCGCTCCTCCGAGCGGCCGCGGCTGTCATCAGGCCGCTGCATTGCCGTACGCAAAAAG
Organism: Sinelater perroti; assembly: GCA_036346155.1. Lineage (NCBI taxonomy): Eukaryota > Metazoa > Arthropoda > Insecta > Coleoptera > Elateridae > Sinelater > Sinelater perroti. The sequence continues at coordinate 5,632,038 of JARFIY010000077.1, forward strand.
CGTGTCTGCGACGGCCACTTAATTTGCTTCAACGGAGCGGAGCTTCCGTTGTAAGTTAAATTATTTCACGTTCCCGATTCAGGAAAAAAACCGATCCAGTTAAAAATGTATACGTTTCCACATTGCAAAAACTTGAGGGAAGATGAAAAATTGTCAGCCTAGGATGCCAAAAATACCTTTTGGTGGGCAATCCCTTGTTTAGAGATATAATAAATGTATTGAAATACAAAGATATTATAATAAAAAATAAACCGTATTGTTTTATTCCTATCACTCCTAAAATATAGTTGGCACTTACCTCTTAATTTCAAAATGAGCTCTTAAATGAGGACTAAAGCGGGGGATTCGCACCCCATGGCCAAAAACCATTCTAATGTAACTTGTGACCAAAAAGAAGAATGCAGCAAGTCTTTTTGTAGTGTCGTTTAACAATAGTTTCCAATACTTAATACAACGCAAAAATTGCAACAATTTGAGTCAACATTCGGTCCCTCAATTTGCATAAATTGTATTTAGCTATTCGGATCATCATTATATGTATACACAGAAACTTAGATAATACTATCAACAATAACTATATATAAACATAAAATGAGACAGTTCATAATTATAGTTGTCACTGCTATTTTGCGAAAAGCAACAATTAGGGTCATTACTGCTTAGTTTAATATACGGGTTTTACGGCGTGAAAAAATTTCTTGAGAAAGTGTAAGCTTATGCTTATAAATATTAAAAGTATCTTTAATACTAATAAATTAAGTGTAATATTAACAAAAATTATTAATACAAAAATAGTGTAATGTATTGGAAAACATCCCAGATGTACGAAATGATTATGCTTATTTGCGTCAACACATCAACCCTGTATGCGATAATCGTCTCGGTTAAATACGACTCATTTTAAAAGTAATGCAGAGAACAATCATTACATTTTTGTCACGCGCTATTTAGTAACCTAAACTATTAAAGTACTAATTTTATAATTAACATTAGAAATACATATTCATGGACAAATAAATGTTGTAATAGTAAAGCAAATAAAAAACACTTCATTACCTCGATCTACAGTAGGCAATTTAAATACAAATGCCTTACTGTAAATACAGTTGCAAATACTTTGCAAGTGATCTATCTATCAGTACGAGCAAACACTGACGACTTACGGTGTATATAAAACATACCTTTTCTAATCTGGTCAGTGACAGGAATTGAACAGTGGTGTTCAAGCCAATGAATTTGCCATTCGTATATCATCAAAATAAAATTTATTCAATGTGCTGCATTTTGGAATGATCAATTAAAACACATGAGTATTTATCACAAGAACGTTACCAAAAGATCAATAATACTACTTGTGACAATTCGAGTAATTCAAAATTGAATTGGTCATTTGCAGTAAGACCGATGTACAGTTTCCATTTGATTTTATTAAAATTCTATGAGCATATGGAAAATCATTTATTTGCCTTTTCTTATACATACCATGCCGTTCCCATGGAAAATCTTTTATTAAACTATGGAGACGACGTGTCAGAAATATATTGATATTCGTGTTATTCTATAGAATTTAATTGTCGCATAAGAATCTTGTGTAATATTTTTATTATAATGATATATGTGGCAAAAATATTCGGACACCCTCCAAGCTGTTTCACGTACAGAAACAGAACCAAATAAAAGTATAGGTAGTAGCATATGTGAATTATACACGTGCGTTGGACAGACAATGAATAAGTGGGCAGAGTTGAGTGCCTAGATCAACGATAAATGCCATTATAAACTAGAAATATCTAGAATGAGAAACAGTCACCAAACGAAGTGGTAGATCGTATAAGCTTAATGATCGCAGGCATCGGACTCTGAAAAGGGTAGTAATAAAAAATCAGGATGTCCTCAGTGGCAACGATCACGCGTGGATTTCAAAGTGTTTCTTGAGTAGTTGCTAGCAGCAAGACTGTTGGTAACTGAAGAACACAAGTTCAGCACAGTCAGTACCAAACGAGGCTTGCAATGGTGCAAGACTCAATGCCATTAGACTATGAAAGAATGGAAACCCATTTTGTAGGGTGATAAATTTCGCTGTACAATTTGATAATCCGATGGGCGCATCCGAATTTAGCGGGTGCCAAGAAAACGTTTCTTATCTTGGCGGAAACATCATGGTTTAAGGCTGTTTTTTGTGGTTCCGTCTGAGTATTTTAAAAAGTATCTATAGCCGAAATGATAAACGCTAAGATGTATCTTAATATTCTCGACAACTCTGCTAATAGTTTAGGGAACGATCTTACTCGCAGCAACAGGATAACTGTTTTGTCCGCACTTCAAAAGTTTTTCTGCTGTAATTTAAAGAAACTGGACAGTCCTTTACAAAGCCCCGATCTCAATTTTATCGTACAACAATAGTAACACAGATCATGTGCTAGGAGGCCAAATCGCAAATTTTGATTGGCTGGGCTCATTGCAAATCTCATGGAACAATGGAAGGCAATTCTTACAGACATACGTGTTTATCAAAAGTTGGTGAACCTCTTCCCATACAAGTGCAAGCCGTGATTAATGCTAAAGTTGGACTGACATCCTATTAATGTATGTTACATGAGTTTCTAATTTTTCAACAGTGATGTTCGGATACTTTTGGGCATTATTAATTACTTTCAGAAAATACCCCAATCTGAAGGAGCAGTTTTTATATATTTTCTAAAACTGTTCACTTATTTTGGTCATTAAATCAGCTTTTAAAATTAAATGTAGCAAGTTCGAAAAAGGCTACAAACTTAAAAGAGAAGAATGTAAAAGTTGAAATTTCAAGTAAATTAAACCTAGCATTTTTCTGGAAGCTACACTATATGGTAACATTGAACATTCTAAAACTGCATGAGATACGTTGTAAAAAATTAGAAGCAAAAATTTTACAATTTTCGTAAAAACGTAATTCTGGTGGTTTTCAATGATTCACTTGAATGAGGTATAATTTAATCATGTACAAAATACAAAGAAGGTAGACATGTAAAAATTTCTAAATTCCCAAACAATCAGGTAAGAAGATTTTCCTAAAAACAGCTCCATATGGAATAAATGTAAGCATAAGAATGTAGAATTTTGCATTTTAAATAAATTAGATAATGACAGTTGCAACATAAAAATAGTAAGTTAATTTTTCAAACGGGCTTTGATGGAAACAATATATGGATGATGACAAAATTATTGGTTGAAATATGGAATAGAAAACGTAAATATTTATTTCCGTACTACAAAAAATAACACAAACTTGTGTAGTGATTTCAGACTTATTAGCACCGTAGGTTAAGAATATGATTAAGAATTACCCAAAACAGAATGTATAATAAAGGTGGTACTGTAGCAACCGACTTTAAATTTGGTTTTATATACGGTGGAGTAAAAAGTAAGTAGACATTAAAAGTTGGTAATAAAGGCCATTTTTTAATACAAATTTATTGAAGTATTGTACCTGCACTTTATTACATAGCAAAATAAAAATAAATCTTTCAATTTTAAACTAAGCACCGGTAGCGTTAACCAGTATTTTCAAACGGTCTTCAAAAAAAAAAGTCGTTTGAGATAATGTTTTCATGTTTTCGGGCCATCTAATGTGCGAGAATTTATTCTATGTTCCTTCTCCTTTTAGTAGTCCCATAAGTAAATATCACATTGAGTGAGATTTGAACCTTCTCAAAGACCAATAACTGAGAAAATATCCTGGAAAAGGCTGATTTACCTACGCACGCACAGTAATAGCAAAATAGGGCGGTGCACCATCCTGCATGAAAATAAGATCGCCAATGTCAAGCATCTCAATGTAGCAGTCTGCATTCATGGTACCACGCACAAAATATGCCATCATTTCGCACCACACGGTCACTTTTGGTCAAGTATGCGTTCGATTTACTATCGCCTATTTAAAGACCGTTTTCATCATGAGTCCAGTGATACTACAAATTCGATAGCCAAATGTCTAATTGCTCTTCTAGAGAGCACAAAAATAATTATTTAATACAAACATCCTGCTGCAGAAATGCAGAGCATCCAAAAAATGCGTTTGTTTCATTGACTTTAAAAGGCGTTTGGCCAAATAAAATTTGGAAAACTGACAAAATTCTTAATAAAAACAAGATTAGATAATAAAAAATAAGATTAATAAAAATCTATATTGAAACCAAACAGCGATACTACAAACCGACAATACAAAACTCACAGGATATTAAAACCAAACACATTATGAGACAATATTCGCGCCACTCTCATTTAATGTCTATTCTAAACAAGTTTTTCAAAGTGCACTTTGGAAAGCAACCCAAGGGTTTCAAGTGAATGGAAAAACACTAGCTAGAGATATTAAAATTCTACGTAATCTGATAAGATTAAACGAAGAGTTCACGAAAGAAGTAACGATAAATTATCATCATCATCGCACAGTCATTGGAGTCCACTGCAGGACGTAGGCTTTCCTTGAATTTTGCAGTTTTGCAATTCAAGGGGGATTTGGCAAACGCCGGGTGGGTTGGCGAGTAGATAGGGGGTATAAAGAAGAGTATGGAGATTATGGGTACGAGTAAGGTCGGGGCACGAATTTTTCCCGATGTTAGGAGATGGAAAAGACTCTATGCTCGCGTGAACAGGGTCGCTTCCCTGAAGTAGATCTATCCTCTGTTGGGTTCACATAGGAGTATCTACCCGCTACCTAACGTTAAATAATAAAAAAGTATTAATGAAAATAAGTGAAAGAGAGAGCGGGAAAAGGGGCGAGAAGAAAAGGGAGCAAGCGAGCGCTTAAGTATGTAGAATGAAGAAATAAAAAAAAATTGAAGTAGCCTTCATTAAATAAACACCATGCTATCCAACAAAAACCTGGATTTATCAGCCCGAATGAAGTTTATCAAATATTACCTATGCTCAATCTTGTTATGATAAATTGTTATGTTAAAAATAATATAGCCAAAAGAGTGAGTAACGCTGACGTATTACAAAAAATAGGCAAACAGAAAGAGTCATTGAAGATACCGAAATTAAAATAATAAAAAAAAACATAAGGGGGAAAGAAGAATTATTAGAAAGAGAATTTTGTGATTTAGAAACGGCATCAACTATGCCCGTTTTTGCCAATATACAATTAATCATATGTTAATTGGCATAGTTATTGCTAACATCATTGACAATGAAACATTGCGTTACAAATGAAATACCAAAAACCAAGCTAGAATAAGTGGCTATGGCAAGTTCACCACTTGCTCATAATATCTGTAGTGCGCCAACAAAATTGGAACAAAAAAACTATTACAACTGTGTATTACTAAAAAACTTCAATCACTGCCTTGGTTCTTTATCTAAAGCATGCAGGTGGTCTTTTTAGCTACTTTCGGTTAAAACTTATGATTGTTGCTTAATAGTGATTCAGGGAAAAACAATGTTGAGTTGCCTGGACTTAGGGTTTTAATTTAGACGATTTGGACGCCAGTATTCCTTGGGTCAAAATATGACCACATTTGTTGGAGAGCTAATTGTGTGTTAAAGCTCTTTTATAAAACTAATATACTGTGGATACTTACTAAGAATTGCCGAATTGAAAAAATCTCCTCAGAATTCTCCAAGGTCGTATACTTTTGTACAGTGTCGTGTACAGTTAATCTCAAGTACCTGAAGAACCTAATTGTATTTCAAACGGCGATCTTCTAGCACGAGTACCTTCAATATTCGCCGCTTTTAAGTTATACTTGGCACTCGACCATATCACGATTATGTGTGAGAAAGAATGAAATCTAAAAACTGGATTAAGTGGTGATGGTACTTTGTCTCCCTATCTGCACATTCGTTGATTTGGCTGGGTGCACACATTTTCCTTAACTTTATTGCTAATTTATAATCTAATCAAAAAATATAATTAGTAAATATTATATATGATTTTTGTCTTGCGGTAGACACTCCAGACTGACAGTTTACTGACGATTTACAAAGTTACGTCTTCAGACTGTTTCCTTTTGAATTTTTTGTTTATAATTAGTTGATTTAAACAGTTCTCTTACAAGTCTGTTACTATGGGCGGTATCATATCATCTGATTACATCCTTTACATCTCCTTTGGAAAATATTTATATTAGAAGATTTACTGAAACCTACAGCTCAAATCTATACGACCAAACCAACTTAAGTTTGGTTTTGTAGAGAATTAATTTGTTGACAATGGATAATTGAGACTTCCTCTTGAGCAACCAAAAGCTTACAGTTGTTACGGTTCATTTATTGCTAATATCAGATCGCGCATTCGGAATGCCATCAGGGCGATTCGCATAGTATAATTTCATTATATTCTTTCGGTTGAGTGGCGTTCAGAAATTAAAAGAATGTCAATGATGTTGATTGTTAAGAACGCAATTGTTTCTAGAATGTGATTTATTATTCCGTTTGTATTCCATGCTGCAAAGCAGCTATTATTGTGTTAGTTTATTTATAACGATTGTAAGCATGGTCAGTATCATGCTGCTCTAGTTGAGTGACCGCGTAAACATATTTTTGAATTCATTGAAGAGGTTTGTGAATGTTATGTCTATATCTTTAAAGCTGGTATGACTGGTATGTCTGATCTTGCCTGCATGTAACTAATTGTGTTTTGTCTAAAATTGCAATTAGCGTGTTGATTCTGAATGTTCACATGTTGCGTTTTGGAGATATGTATGGTATTCTTGGATTATTTTCGTTTTTTAGATTAATTGGATCACTCTAAACTACACAACCTTTATAATTAGAAGGATCGTGGCTCTTACCAAGTGCACATGTTACTCGCGTTGCTTTATTTTGTTATACATTGCACCCTCCGCAGTTTCGAGCAATAAGTTGTTAAATGACTATAACATTGCCACGTTGCGCATTGAATTATATCTGTCTTGTTATTTGACAGTTGTAGGAATTCTAATTTAAAAATTTCCTTGTTGTTTGTTAGAGTACTAAGTCGACGAAGGACATCGGGAGAGGTGATTTGCTGACTCGATGCCTAACATTCCACAAATTCTTGAGAAGCTGTTTTCAATAACATTTAGCAAGCAGCACTATAAGGAATGTGTTTACGAATTTGTTCAATGTCTCAAAAGTTATGAAGATAAATTTTTATAAACAATTTTTTTAATTTTACAAGTCAAAAATGTGTTCAAATTTACTGCGATTAATTTCCGCTGGAATATTATAATATTATTCAATTATGTCAACGAAAACCTTTTATATATTTAAACACATTCTCCTTTTTGCCAACAAAAGTGCCCCGGCAAACTAATTAAGTGATGTATGCGTTATTATGAGCTAATACACGGTAAGTATACAGCCTGTATCGCAATAAAGCAACATCTGTAATTTATGCTGGCTTAATGGAATTAGTTCAGTCGATAGTGTTGCACTAATTAACCTACGCCGAGGTTATTTCATGCAACGTTATTAGTGTCGTGTTCAATCTCCGCCATTTTGTAATACGATCCGAAACGTGTTGAATTAACTCCGATCTACGGTAGAGCCCACATGACGGGTCAATTATTACAGCGTGGCGCTCACGTTTCCCTAAACGCTTGGAGAATTTGTGCGAGAAAATATTCCTGCAAATGCCGGCAAATTGGGGAAAGTATTGAAAACAAACGAAAATTACACCTGTAACGTATACCCAATTTGCGTAAAAAGGAGCTAAAACGGTGGATTACAAAACAACATCTAAAATTACAGTTTTCCAAAATTTACATATAAAAGTGCGGGAACGTTTGGAAAATTAATAAAATTCATTTTTACAATGTAACTTTAAATTACAACGTTGAGCTGCCTGGAATATACGCTCTAATTGTTTTTTATTACAAAGAATATTAGTTTCCGCAAAAGAAAAATATAAATAAGGAAATCAATAAATTGTAGTGCTTTTGTTAACAGCAACAAACACAATTTCGAGGTAATCAAATCGTGATTACGCGTAATTTTTAAAATGTTTAAAGTATTTTACGCTATTTTAAAAGACAACTCTGGGCGCCATGTCCCTAAAATTTCTGAGTTTTAAAATAATACCTCATTCCTTTCTAAATAATGTCGGCGGTCTTGCATTCCAGACGTTTTTTCTAGTGACTGCTTTTCTTTCTTTATAAGGAAATATGTTGGCATAGGCATCGCAAAAAATACACACAATGATCAAAATAATAGAGGGTCGATTTTAGTTCGTGCAAACAAGCGTTCAGTAATATTCATATGGTCCTGGTCGAGAAGCTGTTCCTAAGGAATAGAGGCCAAATAAAATAATGCAAGAAGTAGGATGTAGTTCGGCACTGACCACCTAAAGAATCGAATCTACTATTAAATAATCAAAACTCGATATTTAATTACAGACCTGAAGAGTCATACAGAAACTCAACATAATGCCACTATACCCCAAAATACTAGCTCTTTCACAGTAGCTTTCTTGGTTTCTTAGTCGATTTCTATGAGCCCGCCAGATGTACATATAGCATGAGTCACTAAAGAATCTAGATTTGTCTTTGAATAACACATAGCAATACTGATTATCGGTCCACGCATAATATGGTATAATTGGAATGAATCATTAATCGTCAAACCATAGTTTGCCTAGAAATTTATATCGCAGTAGCTGCTATAAGATCTCCGTTCACATTCTTTGTACTATATGGTGATTTTCATTAATTTAACTCCAAATAATGGTTTTTATAGACATATTTTGCGGACTTCCGTTCTCTTAGACTTTTAGCCAGTCTTACAATAATAACACTGTGGAACTTGAAACTCCTAAGTCACTGCTCGATGAGTAACAGTAAGTTCAAGTTGCTCGATAATCCGACCTCTTACAGTCATTACGTAAAAGCGTGTTCGGGTTAATGTAGAGAAAGGAATATTTAAAAACATTTTCAAATACATAGGCAGTTGCCATTTGGCTTTCAAAGAGTAAACATACGCTCGACGTGCACTACTATCTTTGAAAGTGCTGTGTTACACGCTTGATAAGTGAACGACGTGCGGTGAATTGCTTTACGCGATAACCACAATCGCGCGCCTCTCTGCTGACCTTAGGTCAAGCGCACCGATTAAATACTTGAATTATCGGACTAAAACTTTCGATTTTCAACTAATGGAGTAATATTTATCCATTTAACACTGGCAATCTTAACGCCACTTACGGGTATGTAACTAATTTAAGTTATAACCAGCCCCAACTGCAACAAACCTACCAACAGACACCTTATGGCGGTCAGCAGAATTTTCAGACACAATTTAACCCTACCCATCATTTGCATAACCAATCATTTCCTCCCCTACAACTTCCAACCCCAGATTTTTATTTAAGTACAGCAGCTCACTCTGATGACCCATCAACAATGCAAACTAACGACAGCGATAACATCGAAGTAGATGGAGAAACCAACGCCCACTCTTGGCAAGTGACGAAAAAAAGAAAACGGTCGAACAAACCTGCCGAACATATTCCTACGATGCAACCACAAACCATAACTCAAAATCGATTCCAACCACTATCTGGCCATAATATAGAACCAACCACCCCTCAGAGTTCCGAAAGAAATGAAAATACAACCAAAGCTATTAAGCCTCCTCCTATATTTATATATGGGGTCACAAACTACAACGGAATGATTGAGAATATTGCTAAAGTTGCTGAGAATGAGCAATATTACAGCAAAACACTTGCTAACAATACAGTTAAACTCAACCCACTCAGTTCCGAAACATACAGAAATATTATCAGGCACTTAAGAGAAGAAAACATTATCCATCACACCTATCAGCCCAAAGAAGAGCGGGCATACAGAGTAGTGATCCGATATCTCCATCACACCATCCCGACTGACACGATTAAAGAAGAACTCCAACAACTTAACCATAAAGTCCAAAATATAACAAACATAAGGCGCAGGGTTAGCAAAGATCCGCTTCCACTTTTCTATGTCGACTTGGAACCTAACCCAAACAATAAAAGTATTTATGATGTAAAATTCCTCTGCAACTGTAGAATAACTGTTGAAGCCCCACATAAAAGACGAGATATCATACAATGCACAAGGTACCAAAATTACGGCCATTCGAAGGCTTACTGCCTGAGACAGTACAAATGTGTCAAATGCGGCGATGACCACGACACCAAAACGTGTACAAAGTCAAGAAGCTCGCCAGCCAAATGCGCTCTATGTGAGGGCACCCATCCTGCAAACTATAAAGAATGGCTAACATATAGAAAAACTTAATAAATATGCGTTACAAAGCAAATAATCAATTTAATAGAAGAGCGATACCTTCACAACCATCTAACCCTGTCCCAGCCACTCCGCTGCAACCCAACATGATGCCACATATAAACCATATGCAATCTTACAGTTAAGTCGTCAAAGGAAGTCCCAACGAGCAAGTCAACCTAGGAGAACAACTAACCACCTTTCTAGCCGAATTTAAAAATATGTTTGCTCAATTAATGCATCAAAATAATACAATGCTCAACTTGTTAACAACTGTCATAAACAAAATAACTCCTTAATGGCCAATATACTAAGAATTGGGACGTGGAACGCAAACGGGTTAATAAACCATAAACGAGAATTAATAGCTTTCTTACAAATGAATAAAATTGACATTATGTTAGTGAGTGAAACCCATTTTACTGTAAGAACCATGTTTCGAATATCCAATTCTTTTATCTACCATACAACGCATCCAGACGGCGCTGCCGACGCAGAATCTGCGGTTATCGCTAAAAATTCCATTTCACATTTTGAAGTGGAAAACTATCAAACAGAATTCATACAGGCTACAAATGTTAAAATCAACTCCTTTTGTTGGTCTTTCGTTGTCTCAGCTATCTAGAGTCCCCCCAGACATAACATCTCTACTCACCAATATAATAGCTTCTTCTCTGTTCTGAGCAGTAAATTTATTGCGGGTGGCGATTGGAATGCTAAACATACCCACTGGGGTTCTAGAATTATACTACCAAAAGGTCGTAATCTCTTACAATCAATCACACAAAACCACTTCACTTGCCACTCCTCCGGTGTGCCCACTTACTGGCCGTCAGACTACAATAAACTTCCCGACTTATTGGATTTCTATATCTCCCATGGTATAGCTACCAACTACGTAATGGTAGAAGAAAGTAATGACCTGTCGTCAGATCACTCGCCAGTTATACTAAACTTATGTACCTCTACTATCAAAAAATCATTCAACCACAAACTAGTGTCCACACAAACAAACTGGGAACTTTTTCAACAATATTTGGAAGGCAACATAAATCTTAAACTACGAATAAAGATCCCCAACGAACTAGACGAAGCGACTAATCATCTCACTAATGTAATCCAAAAGGTTGCCTGGGAGTCAACCCCTATCGGAACTGATCATGAAAAACCTACTGCTTCCATACCTCTAACGGTTAAAGAACTGATCGCAGAAAAGAGGAGAGCCAGAGGAACGTGGCAGAGGACACATAATCCTGCTGATAAAACTATCTACAATCGTTTAACGCGTAAATTTCATAAACTATTAAGAGAGATACAAAATGATAACTTCACTGAGTATTTAACGAACTTGAAACAAGAGGATTACTCAATCTGGAGAGCCACGAAAGACCTTAAGAGGCCTCAAATACAAAAAAAAAAATGAGCAAGACCTCCTATAGATAAAGCAACCACTTTTGCAGAGCATTTATCGACGTCTTCACACCCTTTGAAGCAACGGCAGCCTCTGGAGACAACGCAATCGAAGCATCTCTAGACATCCCATGTCAAATGTCACTCCCAATAAACCCGTTTACTCCCGCTGAAGTTATATATGAAATTCAACAACTGAACCAATTTAAGGCGCCAGGTCACGATTTAATAGCTGGAAAAATTCTAAAAATCCTGCCCAAGAAAACTGTCGTACTCCTAACTACGATTTTCAACCGGATGTTAAGTCTCTCATATTACCCAATCACCTGGAAGTACGCACATATATTAATGATACCCAAACCCGGCAAGGAACAAGAAAGTGTGACTTCGTATCGGCCAATAAGCCTTTTGCCTATAATGAGTAAACTCTTTGAAAAACTGTTTCTTAAACGACTTCGCCAAGATACAGACATATTTCAACATCTACCACAACACCAGTTCGGTATTCGAGAGGGTCATTCAACCACACATCAAACGCACAGAATAGTAAATGAAATCTCATCCTCTCTAAAAGAAAAAAAGTATTGCGCCGCTGTGTTCCTGGACGTGTCCCAGGCCTTCGACAAGGTTTGGCACACAGGGCTGCTATATAAACTAAAAGAGTCATTACCGAGCTACTATTACTTGCTCCTGAAGTCATGCCTAACAGACCGCTATTACTCTGTCAATTACGATAACGAACTATCCCCATATTACCCCATCAAATCTGGTGTCCCGTAGGGAAGCGTCCTGAGCCCCCTCCTTTACCTTGTCTATACTGCTGACCTGCCAGAAACTGACAGCACTGCGACTGCTACCTTCGCTGACGACACGGAAACACTTTCCACCCATGAAAATTCGGATAGTGCAACTTCCAACCTCCCACAATACCTCAATATAATCAGCACATGGTTAGATAAGTGGCGCATAAAAGTTAATCAATCAAAGTCAGCCTAAATAACATTTACTATGAAAACCAATATTTGCCCGCCTGTCAGCATTAACAATGCTCCAGTACCGGTAAAAACCGACGTAAAATAGTTGGGACTACATCTTGATCAACGGCTCACGTGGAACAAACACATACAAACGAAGCGCAAACAATTAAACCTCAAATACCGTGAAATGTACTGGCTCTTTGGTAGACATTCAAAGCTATCGATCCGAAATAAGCTGCTACTCTACAAAACGATGCTGAAACCAATTTGGACATTTGGTATACAACTTTGGGGATGTGCTAAACCGACCAGAATAAAAACACTGCAACACTTTCAATCAAAAGCCCTCCGCGCAATTGTTGATGCGCCATGGTTTGTAACCAACCAAACAATCAACCAAGACCTAGACGTCCCATTCGTTGTCGATGAAATCAAAAGATATGCGATGAATTACCACCAGAAGTTAGATGGACACAGCAATCCACTAATTCGCCAGCTTTCCACTTATCATCCACCAATACGAAGACTGAAGAAAACATGGCCTGAAGACCTCACCAATGGATGACTTCTCCTTTCACTGCCTCCCCTAGCATCACATTTACTGAATACTTTTGTTAAGTAGATTGTAAATTAACATTATTGCCAATAAAAAAAAATACATAGACACATTGTACTCCATCGGAACAAATATTCTATTGTATCAATAATGTATTTAGTCACCACCGGCGTCAATAAAATAAATGCCTGGCATATTCGAAGCACGCTTTCGACTACCTAAACTTAATCCGGCAGGGACCTCTAAATGCAACGAATTTCTCGTGTTAAATGCTTTAAAGTAAAAACTTTTCTTCGAAGAAGCTTATGCATGATGTATTCCCACACATTCTCAATTGGATTTGCATCGAGCGACTGCGACGGTCAATCAAGTGTAACGATGCCAGCAGGATCCAGTCCTCGTTTTTCTTCGGCAGTCAGTAACAAATATTTCTTATAAATCAGAAATATTTTCGAAGCACTTAGGTTGTACGTAAACAGATAAACAAAAATGTAACCCAGTTTTGAGAAAAAGCCCCAAAGGTGCACTTTTATTAGGTGTTTAACGATCCGCTGTATCAACCTGTTAGTTGAGGTTGACCAGGCTCGTGGGACGATAACATATCCCCAAACAGAAGCTTCGTCAGTAAAAATTAAATTGCTCTAACCTCGGTCGATATTGTCCTTTGGCCAAGCAAGTCGCAAGTCGCTTCGTCACATGATTTTCATCTAACAAAGGTTTCTTCACTGAACTACGGCATTTAATATCATACTTTGTCTATCGGGCCACGTTCCGGCAAGTCATCGACCTTTTTTGTCTCCTTATACCGCTACACCCACTTGGTGACGAATGTTTTCAACTTGTTCATTTAGTTAGCAGCCGTTGCGTAAGATATTTTCAGACCTTTCTGGCGCGTACAGAGGAACACAGTCTCCGTAGCGCGACGTGTACGCGGCGTTCATGGTGCTTCAGGCATTTCTCTAGCAAGAATTCAATACCAACTAAATATTTTGTGACAAAGCATCGAGGTCCCCTTTATCGACTCACGAAGGAATACCTTTAACAACTGCTAATAATTCCGAAAGCTCTCTTACTGAAGTGTAAAACATTAACGTGAGTGTGAAAACCATAATCTACTTATAAACATAGAAGAGAACACATGACTGTTGAGCAATTTCCCTGCGTTCGTTCTTTTTCATCTTCAATTAAGAGAATCCAACAAAAAAAGTCTATTTTACGATAAACCTTTTTTTTAAATAGACAATTGAAACATACCTTTACAGACATATTATAGGAAATAATGTAAAAATGTGGGAAGTTAAATCAGCATAGTTAAATAATTCTAAAGATTGCCGTGAGAAGTTACATCAGCATTTAGAAGCTTGCAGCGTTTATCTCATATAAGCACTTTTTGTATTTGGTTCTAAGTAATCATATCTTATCAACGTTCTAAGCATTACCGTGGGATTCCGGTACCGTGGGATTCTGGTTTGCTGACAATTTATGCATAAATGCGGCCAACATTTAGAATAGTGGTCAGTAAGTAACAACTGTCTTTAGCAATAACATTAAATGTAAAATATCGGCACTTTGTAATTTCGAAATAAAATTTATTTTAAGAAATTCTTTAAAGTGTTCGACTTAATTATATATTTTCAATTTAAAATAGCGTTGTGCTCTTATACAGTTACCTCATCTTTAGATAAATTTGAACGACATGTAAACCAGATAAATTGGAAAAAACACATTATTCGGCGTAACAGATAAGTAATGGTTTGATAATATTAAAATACATTATATTTCTACTGCATTCAATAATTGTTGGCATATCTCAATATTTATATTTCCTAGTTGTTAGTTGTTGGGTTTATTAATCATAAATTCTAATTAACGGGTTTTCTAATAAGAATTATATAATTTTTAAAATGAAATAAACCACAAAAGACTTAAAGCACAATTCAAATTCTTATTTATTTTAAAGTACATTCAATACGATTACGTTTTGAACAACATCATTCGAATGCCCAGTACGGCTGCGTTGGCACTAGTGTCTATTCGAGATGCCATGACTACATGCAGTATATCAGGCAGAGTATTCCACGAACCGTACGTATGTTCGATGTTTTTTTTTCAAATTATCCACCTACGCTTTATCATAAGCCCAAAGAAAATAATCCATTGACATTAAATCTTAGGATCTTATGGGAAAGTGCACGAGTCCATTACCTAAAATTATTGATTCATCAAACTATGATGCCGTTACCAAAAGTGTGCTATTGGAACCTCTTCGCACTTAAGTTTATACCATCGAATTATGGGTAGGAGAACTGAATATGAGCGTCCCTAATTATTGTGTAATATTACGTAAAACGTAATAAATAGGTTTCAATTCGATTTGGGGCCCAATATGGCAACATACGCCACTTCGATAAGTAATCAGCTTCTCACCTTTGCTTTTACGTCCTTTCTAAGGGAATCTCGTACCAAATCGAAGTGCTCCTTCTCGTCATTCAACAAGTTCATCTGGTATTGTGGTTTTTAAATCCAAACATAGAAAGTCTTCTGCTCGACTATTTCGTCTGATTCTTCTTCTTCTTCTCCGTTGCATTCTTCAAGCTCGTCGTCCAGATCGATCACTTCTTCAAGAGTAGTTGTCGGTAGCTGCTTTTCAATATAGCAATCATCTTCGATTTGGCTTCGACTAGGCTAGAAATCAATTGCAATTGCTCTTCTTCTTCTTATTTCTTCATAGTTTCAGTTATCTTATCACCAAAAAATATTTCATCTGTATCAGCAGAAATGACGCTTTTCTCAATATGGCCACTCGTTGTATGCGGCGCTAGCGTCGAATACTCGTATCCGAGTCCGAATCCGAATCCAAATCTCAGAAAATGTTTCTAAATGGCACATTTTGCCCTTTTGGGTCTCGGGGCGGATTGGGATCGGTATATTATTAGTGAACGCCCCAGATTACGTATATCACATAGTAAAATTAGGGTGTCCGTATCCTGGTTTCTTAGCGGATTGCAGTCACTAAAAAATGTTTTTCATTAACCAATAGTGTTCGCCACTCACTGTAATGGTGTTTCCTTCGTAATTAAAAAAATAGGTCTAAGGATGCTTCCGTGCCATAAACTACACCAGACAGTTAATTTATGTTGATGTAAAGTTGTTTCTTCAATCACTTTTGGGTTGGATTTATCCCATAAACGGCAGTTTTGCTTATTAACGAAGCTCAGACGAAGTTAAAAGCAATCTTCATCAGAAAAGTTAACTTTTTTCTAAAAATTGCTCTAAGGTCCAATCTGGAAATACACGAAGCATCCGGTGATCAGTGGGTTTCAGTTATTCGGCTAAGATGATGAGTATAAACGCAAGTCTAACAACAAAATTCGGTAAGTTTCCGCTTGCTAAAGTCACGATTCCCGAGCGTGCTGCAGAATCAATAAGTTTGAATTTTCATGAATGCTGCACCTGCATTGTCGTACAGGCAGCTTTTTATTGCGTAACTTAAAATCACGTTGCAGTCTTTCCAGAGTTCAACAAATTGCAAGTTCAAAAGGACGATTACTACGACCGTAATTTTCGCGAAGTATACAATGCCTTGCACAAATCGAGCTCTCATTTTGATAATATTTTTTTATAACTTCCAAAAAATCTTGAATCGTAAAATGAATTAAATATATACTGAAAATAACTGGCTCTAACATGCGGCTATGGAGATTCAAATATGGTTACCATGTGTATTCAAAGGCCTATCGTTCTCTTTGAAAAATTTGTTATTAATCGTACTGATAAAGTCGAGGGGCATTAAAAATCAATTTAAAAAATGACACAGATAATTGTATAAGGATTAATTGCTATAGTGTTATAAAAATGTTTTTAAAGATTTTAAAATAAGTCTGATTAAAAAGACTAATGTCTTACTCACACATTTTTGAATGCATTCATGACATCAATTGATTAATGTATTTCCAAATCTAACAGCTTAAAAAGATTTCCCAAATATAGCATCGGACTCTTATTAAAAATTTATATACATATTAATATAAATTATTATATTTTTAAAGGACATTCTATCTTTATTAAGAAAACATAACGAGTTTCAAGTTAGATCACCACCAAATTCACAATGATTGGTATTAAGAACTATAATCTTATCACTTGGTCACACAATTCAAATTGCAGTTTTTTGAGACAGACTAACTTTTTGATAATTAAATAAGATGATATTGTAATATTTTCCGAAAAAGGGAGTTTTTAAAAGTAACTCATAACTAGTTTCACTTGCTCTAGATTTCTTACTAATTAAAAACCATCTACTTACAATATAACCAAACTGATATATTGATGTATAATACAAGGTAACATGTCACTTAAGATGGTCAAGTGGGGAAAATTAAGTGTCTAAAATATGCGATCTCCTTCGACATTTGTCGATAATTCAAACGAATCTTCCGCAGTGACTTTTTTCAAAATATACAGCGTACATCCGTAATTTCAAATGCCCCCAAACAAAAAAATCGTAGATTAAAAAATCCGGATAGAGAAAACCTTGGTACGTCCCCAAAACAGAAGATGAGTTGCTCATAAAGCTTGTTTCAAAGAGCAGTCATTGATCTCTGTGCAGTGTGTAAAGTGGCGTCACCTTGTTGAAATCACACAATTTCCTTTCGTTTGCGCAATTTCTGCTTTCAAAAATGTTCAGATCATCTGTATGTGACGACCTGAGTTAACGGCCACAGAAACACAATTTCTCTCAGAAAATACGGCCCAATGACACCAAAAGCGGAATAAAAACGGAATAAAAGCTCACCAAACTGTGATACACTGCTATGCAGCGGTCGTTGATTAGATATTACGTGGATTTTCTGGCAACCAATAACAGCAGTTCACCACATATACGAGGTGTAGCAGAAAAAGTAATGAGACTGGCAACACTGCAAGCAATCTAGCAACGCTACGCTGTTGTCCTTGATAGAGCACGTGTATAAATACCCTCCCATAGCTCAGTGCGAGTTTCAACTCGTTCCGTTAACTACGTGATTTTTGTGACTGCTATTAGTGAAGTTGGATTTTGGTTGTGCGTCACGCAAAATGGAACAGCGGAATTTGAGGGAGGCCTTCAACTTCGAAAACCGACGAAAACATCGAAGGCGTGAACACTCTTGTGAGATCAGACCGTCGTTTAACATTAAGAATGTTGAGTGAACAATTAAATTTGAACAGATTTACCGTTTGTTAAATTTTGACTGAACATTTGCACATGCGAAAGGGACCTCAAAAGGCATTCCTGTAGTTCCCCAGTCCCCCTATTTACCTGACCTCAGTCCTTGTGACTTTTTCCTTTTTTCTAAACTGAAAAATGTCCTCAAAGGACGTCATTTTGGGACTTTAGAAAACATCCAAAAGAGTGTAACGGACATGCTGAAGGCCATACCGGTTGAAGACTTCCAGCGCTGCTACCAACAGTGAGAACAACGTCTCGATCGGTGTGTAGTTGCCCAAGGGAACTACTTTGAAGAGGATAACATTGATGTTTGAAAAAAATAAAAACTTTGGTAAATAAAAAATCAGTCTCATTACTTTTCTGCCACACCTCGTATACCTGCTTCCTGTACTATAGTAGTGTTCAAATTAATTCCGATAAAACTAATGTAGACTAGTTTTATTTGCGTATTTACAAATCATTTAACTATAACCATATAAATAAAAATATGTCTTCCTCTTGTTTGTATAACCTCCTGCTTAGGTTACGATAGATTTTATCAAGTTTTAACAGACTCATTACTCTGGTCATTATTTTTGTGATTAGAAACGGAATTGTACTATTTGATAAGTTCTTTATCTAGTTCAAATTACGTTTGTAACTCTTTTAGGTTTTATAATTCGAATAGTTGTTCAGTTATGTATTCGGATATTAGAATAATCGATATAGTCAAAATAGCTAATCGAATAAATAGGACTGTTCAGAATTAACACTTTAAGAATAGGAATAGCGTGTTGTTTTTTATATTATCACTCTTCCTATTATTTTAAAATGAATTTGAATAATTTTAATGATTAGAATTTTAACTCAACTGTTCTAACTTTTAATCATCTAGTATTTAAATATTAATGTAATTGGAATTGAATATATCCTCCAATCATTAGGTATTCGAATCTAAATCCTAAACGTAGTTTTAATCCAGTGAATTTCGTAGGCAACTAAGTACTTTGTCTTGATTTTTATTTTGAAAATTGAAAACATCACTATCATCGCGCAGCTTTTACGATATTCGATTACTGCAAATTAACAATAAGATTACCAACAACAAAACTTTCTTCGGATAAAAAACATGCTGTCCCAATTTATTCGAATACCATTATACAACTTATAGTAAAATCGAGTAAAAAAGAAAGATAAAACCATTCAAAGTTCTAGTCTTTTACTTGAGACTGTAGGATATACTCGTACGATCTATACAACTAAGAGTGAAGGGTAGAAACATAAATGTTCTATGGGAATGTTAAAAATGGCGTTGGACAAAAATAGAAAATATAATTACAAAATCTGTTTTTTATTGACTTGTGTACACCAATAATTAGAACAACTAGAAATTATAAATATAATAGCTATAAATACTGAATAGAATAGAACATTAAAAAAATCAAAATCATGAAAATAGGCATAAAGTAAAAAAAATTAAAGAAAAATTCTAGAGAAAAAAGAAGGCATAGTAATTTTGGTGGCATTTGTTTATTTCATAGTGTACTGTGCTTATATTGAACGGGACGATTACTATTCGTTTAACAATATTTTTCGTCCTTTCGAAATTTGAAAAAGGAAATCATGTGACATTTGACTTTAACTATGTTTCCCGTATATATTTTTTATCAAGAAAAGTTATTCGAGTATGAAATTATTGTTACTTGTTACACACGCACCTTTTACCAGCGACACTAATTATTAATGTTAACTCTGTCATACTTTTCAATTCCTCACATTTGGTATTCATCGCGTCTGATTCTTAAAAATGATTTATGTTTTCATTAGAACATCCTAGTAAAATTAGCACAAAATAATATATTACCAGGCAAAAAATAACAGCAAAAGATAAAATTAGCATTACTTATTATCATTCCCCCTGAAATAACTTGTAGACATTAAGAGTTGAATAATAGAATATTTTGGGTCCTAATAATAAGAATATGGCTACTAAAAACTAAATTATAAAATCCTTAGGTCAGTCCTGAGTTATACAGGTGTGACAAATGCGATAAATGGCATGACGGACAAATAGAGCTTTAAAGGTAATAAACTTTTAAAGGTTATTAATTCGGATACCACTTATCCATATAGTTTTAGGTCGACCTTCTTCTCTGCGTTCTGATGGTGTCCACAGAAGTACCCAAACCGTTAGTAATGACTTCTGCTTTTCCTTGCCAATCTTGAACTTTGCATGTTCCAAAATCCATAACCTTTTGCCGCTTAGATTGTTTTCCCTTATTTTGGTCTGTGTTTTTCTAGACCTGTTTGTAAAGTTCTTAGTAATTTTTTATTTTTTCGAAAGCTAGGGTGCACAACGATACGTCTTAACCCACATTGGGAGAACCCCAGGCTTACTGGACTATTAAGACTAGCCCTACCTGTTTTGATAGCTCTAAGTCAATATAGCAGTAAGTCAATTTGAAAACAATAATAGGTTGGTTCACGTCTCTGTTTGCACATCATACGAGGAGCGTTTTTTGAATTGGATCCTATTAAGACGATGAAAATCATATCTTATACAATAACGCATAATAATAAAAAGCTGGAAACAGAACCCGTGGCAAAAGCTGGTTTACATCCAATGAAATTGTTGATGTACTGTTTGGTGGGACTGCGAACAATTCACCAAACTCAATATCAAAACTTAAGGTTATGACCAACTTAAAGTCAGACCGCATATTTCCCAATTGACGCTGCAAAAACATGGAAAATTCTCCATTACCCACTACATTCTCCAGACCTTAAACCTTCAGATTTTTTTTCAATTCCCCAAAAGGGCATGGATGACAAGAAGTCTATTTCTGTGGAAACTGTCAAACTCTACTTCGCACAAGTTTCTTAAAAGATGAAAGCTCACTGTAGAAACAATGATTTTGATTTGATTATCAGTATTTTTCTTTAAAATGTAAAAGCTTGTGTTCTCAATAGTTTTAAATCGAGGCCGAATTGTTGCAGTCACCCACAACCAGCTTGGACATACTAATAATACTTGGCGAATGACAATTATTTAATAACAAATAAATTGGAGTGGTGAAATGGTAAATCATAAACTTTTCTTCCTGAAAATGAAGTAATACTTGAACATAAATTGAACTATTCCTTATTACATCACGCTAAATCACATAATGACATCTATAGAAGAAATTTTGGGTCACCGTAGAATAGACACAATAAATTTCAAACAAGATAATTGCTTAAAAAATGTCAGTGTTTATGATTCGTAGCGAACGAAGTTCTTTCAGCGGTGAAATATGCCATACACTAGGTACTGTACTCCTTTCTACTGGGGTTAGAACCTGTTCAGTCCTGTTTGGGAGTTGCTAGTGATAAAGGAACAGAAAGTACCGCAAATCGTGGAACAACAGATTGTGATCAAATTCCCCGTTGGACAAAATGTTCTGTCTCCTGAAATTTATCGTAAACTCCAACAACAGTATGGGGAAGAGTGTTTCTCACGGACCCGTATGTTTGAGTGGTGTAAGTGCTTCAGAGACGGCACAGAGCGCGTAGAGAATGAATCGCATGATCTTCGGCCGCGAACATCCGTCATCGAGTCAAACATTGATCGTGCAGACCCGCTTATTCGTGAGAATAGGCGCAGCACTATAAAGTAACTTGGAGCAATACTATCCACCAGTGTTGGTAGTGTAAAAGACATCGTGAAAAACCACTTGCAGTATCGTAAGGTGAATTCACGGTGGATACCACGCACTTTAACGGACATGAATAAAGTGATGCGTATGCAAGTTGCCAGTCGTCTCCTACAGCAGTTTGAAGATGAAGGCTTGCAAGGCATGCAGTTTGCGGACAACGACGCTGTTATCCAGACTGTTCGGGAGTGGATACGCCGCAAACCAAAAGCCTTTTTTGAAAAAAAACATCAGGATGGTTCCAGACTTATTATAAATTTTTTATTTCTTATTTTTATAAAAATTTCTTTTTACAATGTCTCTTCTCTGTGACTTATCTATTATCAGTCTTTTTCGGGAGCAATACTTTTTATTTCTTCGTGATTAATATTGCATAGTCATATAAATTTGTATATATTTGTTTAGATCATAAAGGCATCCGGGAAAAAAATTCTCCTTTTAAATGATGCATTTATCTATTCACCCTACGACAAAGCGCAAGTACTCGAGCCATTCTGTAAGCGCATGCATGCAACGTCGCTCTAGAGCACAATTGCTATGCGCCACTTACTTCTGTCTGACCTATTTTGCAAAATTATAAAATCAATATGACACCTCCACCTACTCGGCATTTTAAAAAACGCCCTTCATTATTCATGGCCTCGGTAGAGCGAATGCATGTTAAAAATTGCGAAGGCCGCCGGAACGCGATAAACTGAAAAGCACTCGACGAAGGCATCACCGTCTGCACCAGTGAAAAAACCGTGACAAACGCCACGGCGCATCCGAAAAAGACAGTACAAGTATACAGGCAATTCGTTAGCTCGCTCCATGTAACACGTCAGAATTGATATTTATTTGCTGTCGTCGCAGTCTTCCGAAGAATATGACTCCCACGAACAGGTGCTCCGTACATCATTTTTAACGTACATGAAGTGTGGCGTTTGAACGCTGCCCTGGCAAAATTATTTCGGATCTTAACGGAGCGTGTAAATATTTAGCGCAAGACAGTTTTAGTTCGGCATTGGAATAGATACCGTTCCACAATAGTCATCCAATATGTTGGTCGTGCCAGCATTGGCAATAAACGAAATTCAATTTCTGCATTGACGTTCTCAATTGTGTGCAGCCGAACTAGCTCTGTAAATGTCTGTGTATAAGGGCGATTTGATGAGTAATTTCGTCTGATACTACACGTAACAATTCCAATTTTATAGAGTTCTTAACCTTTTAACAACGTTTCTTCAAATAATAGATTACATTTTAGCTAGTAAAAATATCTGGAGATATATTAAAGATGTAAAGCAGAAATTGGAAGCGATCACTACTTATTGAAAATGAATTGAAAACCAAAAATAAAGAAAAAGAAGAAAGAAATAAAAGAAAAATAAAAAATTGAAAAATCAAATGTTATAAATTAAGAAAGATGTAATTTAAAAACACACAACAAGAAATTGTTGAACAAAAAATGAAAAATAAGTGCGCAAGGAACAGTTAAACACGTGGTAGAACTTCAAATAAAATATTTTAACAGCAGCAGAAGAAATACTACAAGAATTGTAGACAGTCAAATCAAAAGAATACATTGGTTGTCTGAACGGATAAAAACGACAATCAATAAGAAAAACAAACTTGGAAAAAAACCTGAATCCGAAAAAACATATTGTCTATGAAAAATATAAAAGGGAAACAATAAAGATAAAAAATAATGAAAGAACAAAACATTTGTATAGAAGAATTTGGGAACAAAATGAAAAACGCATATAAAGAAAATCAAAAATTATTTATCGAAACCCCTAAAAATTCGAGAAATGTCGGTATTTCTATGCTTCCGAATAATAATAACAAAGAAGAAAAGTTATTCACAAAAGAAGAAGTCATCGAGAGTTGGAGGCAGTGCTTCAAACAATTATTAGAAGAATCAGACAATATGCGGAGAAAAAAACAGATAGGAAAAAGAAAAGAAAATACAGAAAACCATAAAAGGCGTTGAAAAGTGAAGGTGGAAAAACCACCAGAACATGATCAAAAAACACAGCTGACATAACAAAAGCAGAAAAAGACCAAACAATATAAATTTAAAAAAGTCATAAGGAAGACATTAAAGACAGGAAATGCACTAGAAGACTGGCAAACAACAGTAATAAACTCAATTCATAAAAATCCTAGAAATAAGATAACCAGTTCAACTGGAAGTAACTTCAGAATATTCACAATGTGAATTCAGAAAGAATAGAGTGCTAAGTGTAAATTTCATAGCACAATAGATATTTAAATAAATAATTAGGAGAAACGGAGAGATCCATCTTTGTTTTATTGACTTACAGAAAGCCT
The DNA here is from genome assembly GCA_036346155.1 of Sinelater perroti. Lineage (NCBI taxonomy): Eukaryota > Metazoa > Arthropoda > Insecta > Coleoptera > Elateridae > Sinelater > Sinelater perroti. Next base: position 5,656,406 of record JARFIY010000077.1, read on the forward strand.
TTGATAAGGTAACTAGAATAGATATATCGAGAACACTCAAAGAAAGAAAAAATAACAAAATAATAAGAGTAAAAGAGTTATACAGACGGACCAAGAATTTTAGTTAGATTTTAGTACGAGAAGTCATAAATTTCGAACAAAAATAGTAACACAAGGATGCATTCTTATCCCTTTATTGGTCACAGTAGCTTTGGATAAAGTTGTCAAAGAGTAAAAAAAAACAACTCAAACAGTATAAAGAAGGGCATTGGAAGCTAGAAGGCATAAAAAACACCTTTCTGACAAAAAAATCTAAAGTAAAAATAGAAACTTTTAAGAAAATAACCATTCCAATCTTCTCTTACAGATTTGAGACATAAAATCTAACAAATAACCAAATAAGCAAAATTTAAAGCTATGAAATGAGGTTCCTACGCAAAATAGAAAAAAAAAATTTAAAAGTTAAAGAACAATACTTTGTTCGAAGAATGCTCGAAGCAAAACAAGGAAAAAAACATGAAAGAAAAAACTGAGAAAAACGTGGATAGAAGAAGTTAATAGTGCAGCGGAAAAACGTAACATTAAGAGATATGAAGTGAAACAAAAACCACAAGGCAGCAAAGAATGGAGAGAGATATGCAGACAAAAACACAGTAACCCAACTTCAACCGCCTTACATCCAAAAGGGTAGAAACGCCTTCGGATTAATTAAAGTAGGTAAGTCTTTAAATTTTCGATTCTTCTTGAAGAAGTGTCTTCGAGATTCTCTAAATATTTGTTTACGCTCGTTATCACATTTTCGTTCAACCAAAATTTTTGGACAGTCAAAAAATCTTAAATTTCTGGAATAGATAGTAATCTAAGAGAACTAAATCAGCAAAGAAATTTCGAACCTTCAGTTCAATAAATTTTTGATTAGCGACGCAACTAAAATGCGCCGATGGTTTCCCTTTCCCACTTTTGTAATGGATAACACTATTTTAATTGATATTTCGTTTCTGGCGTATAGCAGTGAACCCAATTTTCATATATGGTCACAAAACGCTGCAAAGAACCGTCAGATTCTTCTTAAATACTTGCATACGAATTAGTTTTTGCTTTGGAGTGGGCCATCGTAGCACTTGCTTGGGCAAAGATTTCTCGTATGTGTAAAATTAAGTGAATCCACTTGAGATACTTGTGATAAAACCATAGAACGTATCATGGACTTCTGGCATGACAATTGTTTTCTGACGTAGCGCGTCTTCTACGCTTGTTCTAGTGCTCTTTAATTAATTTACTCATGGTCGAATATATTCATAGAAAATTTGTCACCTAATGTATTCAAATTAATTGTATAGACTTTTTTTAGCTGTTTTCCTTAAAAAACGAGAAATTAATTATACCATGAATTTCAGTTTTATTCAATTTTATGAATATACTAATCAAGTTCTTTTATTAAACATGAATCTGAGCTTTTGCCTTTCCCTTCTACTTTTCTTCTTGCTCATAATTTAATAAGAAAATAATTTAGCAAATTTTTATTTGGTAATTAAAAATATGATTGAATGTACATAGACAACAATGATTGATTACGTTGACCGATGAATAATTTTTTTTCTCTAGTCTTGTTAGATAGGGAGATTTCCAACAGTTTGGTAGATAAAGCGCCGATCTGCTTAGTTAAAGCATCCTTGGTGAGGTTAGACTAGAATTCTCCTCTTGAATTTATGAAAAGTCACGTCGTTAAGGTTCATAATTTTTCATTTCTTTTTCAAATTCTGGAAATATGTTTACAATATGGATGAATGCAAAGAACTTGTGGCTCAACTGACATAATTAGTATCTTATAGTCTGTTGCCTTCGAAAAATTAGATAAACTATTTCTACAAGAAAAATAAACAAATTCTTCAAATAATTAAGATAAGAATAAGAACAATAACTGGTGCTATAAATATTTTTAACGGTTGCTTGAATAAGGAGACATTTAAAAGACGCATTTGATTGATTGCAGCTGCGAGCTCCTCGTTAGGGAAAGGGAAGTGACCCAAGTAGTCAAACGGAATCGTATACGTCTTCAGTCTTCGCCGGTAGTTGGCCGTATGTGGCGATAAACCGATTAGAGACTCGAGCCCTTCGATGTGGTTGGTTGCTTAAAAATAGAGATAGTCCAACTAGACCGTCAGCCAGGCTGGGCCTTCGGTTCCGATATCAGTTGGTCGCATGTCGGCGACGGACCATCTAGACTTGAAAATAGTTTATACAGCGTTCTGAGTTATCGAGGCGACATTGCGCGGAACAGGGGACACTCTTATCTCAATACATATTATTATCATTACATCATTATATATACAAGGCGTTGCCCGTTAAAGGTATTTTTGGCGTCCTAGGGTGACAGTTTTTCACTCGCCTTCTCTCAAATTTTTGCAAGGTGCGAATGTATAAATTTTGGCTTCGTTTTTACAACGGATATGGAACTATTAATTAATATAATAAATATGCATCTATTCCTACGCCATAAAAGGAATAACAGGTACAAAGGCAGCCGCGGCCGCTTGGCAATTCAGCAAAAAGCGAGAGCACCCCCGACGTGCGTACACGAACGCACGGACTTCGTAAATCAACATCAAGCCGGAAACGTGTGATAGACTAGGTGGTGACAGTTATCAGACACATAAAAAAAAACGGCTAGCAACGCCATCCTAGCCAAATAGTGACGCATAGGCATAATGTGCAATACTGCAGTACATTACGCTCTTTCGTTTACTGCGCATCTTTTTAAATTACAGAAAGGTTATTCAGGGTTACATCACACAAAAAATGAAGAACATTGAAGATTTGTGGTCACAGTACGTACAAGATCATCACAGAGTGTCAATATTCTCGATTTTTTTTTGAATGCCTATAATTTTAAAAGTACACGACTAAGAATTTTTTAATTTTTCCGATAACTGTCACCAGCTGGTCCATAACCCGACTTGATGTTGATTTTGGGACACCCTGTATATATGCAATTTTCATTATACCTATTTTTTGTCAAAATTATCCTATTTTAACATTATTAATTAAATTTCACTTGTACTTAACAAAGGACTACCGATTTTGACTAAAATTCGCCTATTAATTTCTTAAAATAAATACTTTTTTGAAAGGATCATTATAAAACTATTGTTTTATTGAAGTGGTATATTTCAAAAATATCAGGCTACAATTTTTTGGCTTTGTAATATCTTAATATTAAATTTCGCTAAAAAACTATTCTATTTTTAGAAGAATGTTTTAAGATTGTTTCAGAATCCTTTCAATTGCAAATATTGAAAAATTTTCCTATTTCACTCTACTTGATCTGCAATTAATCTTATGCTTTTTTTTAAATTAAGGAACTATAGTAACTAACACCTAGTACCGACTGCCCAAACGAATACATATACGAAATATATGCATGGACATCCCCTAGAAATACTAAAGAAAATATAATAAAAACCATATTATATACTTATAAACAACAGGTACAGAAGTTCCGTAATATCTGTAAAGACATATCCCGGGACCAATATAGGCTCGGATTATAACCCGTTGTTGCAAGTATTAATATACGGTTTAAAAGGATCAAACGAAACATTCCAAAACCAAAACCAAAATGCTAAAAATTGATAACATTAAAAATGAAGTTAAGAAGAACATTAAAGAAAATATAGAAGACGTGACGGAAATTATAAAACAAAAAGGTAGATGTCAATGAGAAATGGAAGATTATAAAATAAGCAGTACTGACTCCAGGACAAAAACAACTAAAATATGAAAGACGGAATGGCAAAAAAATGGATGACTGAAAAAATTCTCAATTTCATTGAAGAGCAAAAAAAAGCAAAAAGGGAAATATAAAGTTAAATACAGATCTGACAAAACTATTAGAAATAAACGAAACAAAAGAAAAACTCATGGAACAAAAATGCAAGGAAACAGAAAATTAGATCAGAAGTATAACACGTTCAACATGCATAAGAACATAAACGCATTCACCGGAACCAGCAAGACAATACATCAACAATTCACAGAGGATCAACAAGGAAATATAATCTTAGACATTTCTTTAATACTGAAGAATATATCAAAGAACTGTTATCGAATGAAAGAGACGACGCCTACCAAATAGAAACATTATCACCTGGTCAAAGAATTAGTACTGAAGAAATTGTTAAAATTAATAAAATACATAATTTGAACACACTGGAGGATCTATACAACACTATTTACGACACAGGTATTATAGCAGATGAATGGCTCCGTTCGACGTTTGTAGCAATCCCAAAAAAAAGAGAACGCAAAGGAATGTTCAGAACATCAAACATTGAGCTTTATGAGCCACACATGAAAGACGTTCTTGAATATAATTCACAACAGAATATATAAAAATCTCGAAGAAAACATTGGAGAAACCCAGTTCGGGTCCAGAAATGGAATGGAAACTAGAGAAGTGTTTACGCTATAAATTTATTAATACAAAGACGCCTAGATGTAAATATTAGACTATACTTCTGCTTCATTGATTACGAAAATGCTTTCGACAGAGTACGTCATCATAAACTAATATACATACTTAAAGAGAAATGCATTGATGACAAAATAATAATCTCATTCAAACAACATACTTTGCAATCAAAAAGCAACAATTAGAGTAGAAGGAGAAGGATCAAACGAAATAAATATCTGTAGAGGAGTTAGGTCTCCGATACTATTCAACTTATGCCCGGAGGAAATATTTTATCGAGCACTTACCAATGCTTCAGCCGGAATAGTAACCAACAGAAAAAAGTGCAAATAATATCAGGTACGCAGATGATACCGTAATTATCACACGCAGATGACACCGTAATTACCACAACTAGTAAGGAAAATCTACAAGAGCTCATGGGACGCATTAGTGCTTACAGTAATGAATTTGGGATCAACATAAATCTTAAGAAAGCAAAATATATGGTTATAAACAAAGAACCAACTGATCCTCAACAACAACTGGTAACCAACAACAATGTGATTGAGTGTGTAAAGAAGTATCAGTATTTGGGTACGATGATAAATGAAGATAACGAACACAGCTTAAAAATAAACAGACGAATAAAGTTTGTAAGAGCAGCTTTCATAAAAATGAGATCACTATTATCAAATAAAAACCTTAATATAGAGCTGAGAGTTCGTACATTACGATTCTATATCTTTCCACTGTATGCTGTATGGGAGTGAGACGTGAATACTGAAAAAATAAAACCTAAAGAAGATCGAGCTATGGGTATATATAAAGGTACTATGGATAGACAAGATTATTAACCGTGAAGTACTGCAAGGAATTGGAAAAGAAACAAAGCCATATAAAAAAGAAAAGTGGATTAGTTAGGACACATTATGAGAGGTCCTAAGTATGTGATATTGAGGCTAATTATACAGAAAAAGATAACTAAAAAAAATCTATAGACAGAAGACGTATCTTTTGGCTGAGAAATCTCTGGGAGTGGTTCAATTGCACTTCAGAGCGGCAACATCTAAGATCCGTATAGCCTTGATGATCGCCAACCTCCGTAGAGAGAAAGCACTCTAAGAAGAAAATAAATAGTGAAACAACGAAATATCTCTAGTAATAATATTCATAATGTATACTGCAAATGTTTATCATCAGCAGGTACCGGTCGTATCAGACCATCTCTATTGAATATCTTGTACTTTCAAATGTAAAATTTTATTCAAACTAGCTTTATACCAAATTCCCAGTATAAGAAACAAAGCTGTATCTATTTAGTGACGTATACTTTGATGACTAAATCGCCCAATCCGTGATTTGTAATTTTTTTTACACTAGGAACAGAAATGTTGTATATTTAATCTTATGGTTCTTCTAAGATCTCTTCAAATACTTGAAATATTGTTTCGTTTGCTGCGAATTTCGCCTAATTATTTTATATTTTATACTAAACCACATCTTGATACTGAAAGTGCCCATCATCAGCAAATGCAAGTTTCATCAGATTTATGCGTGCTGTGGTTACAATTTCTGATGTTCACATAACCTGAAAGGTAAAAAAGAGAAAGAATCATTTTAAACTAAATGAGTGGGTGCAAGTTTTTCTGCTTAACCTGTTGTAAACTCAGCTTTTCCAACGTTTTAGGATTCAAATTTCTAACATAATACATAAATAACGTATCCACATAACTGGTCGATACATCTGCGAGATTAATTTTTAAAGCATTCAGTTCCATTTATAAATGTCACGAGGCATTCAAAAGTACAACTTTAAACTACTTGCTTCTGCAGCCAATATAATTGCCAATAAAATAATTTACATGGCTTCACATGCTAACTACACGCATTAAGTACATCAATTTTAATGACACGTCAAATTAAGGAGTTAACAATTTTAATACTGCAATTTTTTCCACACGAAAAATGTAATACAAACATTTGAAAACAGCGCAATACAAAATTTACGAATAAAAAAATACATATTAAAGTCAATATCTAAATGTATAACATAGCATGTTCCTAAATACTCATAAAAAGTCATTTGGTGTAATCAAAGAGTCGTTACGATATTCTAATATTTATATCTCCAGCTGTACTTTTGTTATTGAAAGCAAAATTGAATTATTTAGGTACTACATTGATACCAAAATTATTGATTGTATTATTCATAGAGTGCGGTCTAGACAGCATAAATTTAATTTTTTTTAGTAGCTTTTTAAGTAGCTGGACTTTATTTTTCTATTAGTTTTCTCTACTGGTCCACCTTAACTAACTAAGTCTACTTTTCAAATTCAATGCTGCCTTAAATGTGATTACCATAATATAATGGAGTGATAAAGACAATAGCGCAAAAAGAATTCATATTGAATACATATAAATGATGCGCCTTTTTAAAAAATCAAAAACTCTTCTAAGGGTAAATCGAGTTGATTAGAATTCTTCCTTTAGCCTATTTCAAATAAAGAAAACGTGAGAGATGTTAATATATAAACTCAAAAAATGATAACATTTTCTTGCATGACACTTTAAAAGAAATAAATACTTTTAAAGTATTTTCAAGGAGAAACATATAAATGTAAAGAAACTTATATGTAAAATTGCAAATTAAGAAACCAAGGTATCGAACTGATTTAAAAAGAGAGAATAATGAAACAGATGCGAAAGCGTTCGTATAGTGAAATTTTAACTAAGGGTTAAAAAACTAGTCTCAATTGAAACTCTCAGTGAAAAGTGACAACATAACATCAAAGAAGTTGGTTTGTTTTGTAACTACTAATACAGTTATGAAAGAAGATAATACAATTCGTACAATACGTCTAAAAAATGATATTAATACATATGGTAAAAAAATTTATTAAATTTATAAAAATAAGATGTGTTTTGGAAATTCCGATATCTAAAGTTCAATTTGAACAATATCGAATTATTTTAAAACACAAGAGAATAGTTAAGCCGAAGAAACAAAGTATACCACAAGTTCAGAAAGATATGATTAATGGTTAAAGTGCCGGATTAGTAAGTAAACAGGAAAGTAAGGCGGAAAGTTGTATGCAGTAATCAGATAAGAAAATAGCAATATGTAAACCGAGGTCGCTCTAAAATTTTCGAAGATAAGCAACACAACGTGCACTGCAGTTGGAAAAGTGAGCTCCCAACAGGGATAAAAGGAAAGATTCGAAATACACAAAGAAGGAACGACCCTCTGAGGTGTTAAACCGAGGTCGACACTCATCGTTGTGTAGGAAAGAAATATAGAGATCAACATTGAGGAAAATTAGAGACTAGTTTTTGATTTTAGTAGGAACTCTATCTGTCTACACATACTGCAATACAATACAATTAAAACTATAACTACAAACAGAAAGTTGCAAAAAGTTGTAAACCACAAAATAAAGAGAAGAAATGCAGGAAATACTAGACGAAGAGAAAAACCTACGAATAGAAAATAAATTCAATGAATGGGGAAGTGAACAAAAGAAATTGAAGAAATAAAATGAAAAACTGAGGAAAGAAAATCAATTTGGTAAACAACGTAGACAACAAGACAGAAGAATTGGAGAGAGAAATAATTATCGAAGAAAATCCCTTCTGTGTACTGTAAAGCTCTATAAAAACATAATAGAAAAGAAAGTACGAAATATAATAGAAAACAAACTAGCAGACAAATACAGTCATTTTAGCGTGAATGATCATATATGGTATTCACAACACAGAGAATTATAGAAAAGGCGCTAGAAAAGAGAGAACACATATACCTAGGATTTATAAACATGCAGAAGCCATTTGATATGGTAGACAATGATAAAATATGGAACGCATTAGAAAAGAAAGGGATAGATGTTGACTTACTGGAGACAGTCAAAAGCTTATATTAGATAACAAATAATAACAAGTAAATGAATTCAAGTACCTATGAATAATCATAAATAGCAAAAGAACACAAAAAATAAGAAATAGGAAACAGAACCAAAACAGTAACAAGGATATAAGGTATAATGCTATATACAAAAACATTATGAACAAGAAAGAGATATCCAAGGAAACAAAAATAACAGTATGCAACACAATCTACCTACCAATACTAACATATGGGGCTGAGAATTGGATATTAAACAAAAGGCAAGAAAGCAAACTACAGGCTGCAGAAATGAGATATTCAAGAAAAGTAGAAGGGGTCAAAAGTGTGGAAAAATAAGAACTGGTCACATAAAAAAAAATAAAAATAAATTCTCCGAAAATATAATAGAACAAAATAAGTTAAAATTGGCCAGGCTACCTAATCCGAAACAGATAGTCAAGAAAGCATGGAAAGCTAAAAAAGCAGATAAAAACAGAAGAGGACGACCCGGAACAACAGCGTAACAGAAATATTTAAACGTTAAGGAGAAACATAGAAAGAGGCAAAAATACTAGCAAGAGATAGTAAAAAATGGCGAAATTTTGTAGTACAAAAGTAGTACAAATTATCTCGACACCTACGAATATAAAAGGAAGAAGGAAGATGGTGATTATCTATAATGAAAAGTAACAAATTCTTGGAAAAGTAAGTGACATCATTAAGAATACTTCAAAACCAGTCATAAAAAAATTAGGACTACGAAGTCATCATAACTAAAAAACGAATTTCAAAGCGTAAAAGAATGAGATCAATACAAACTGGGTTGATAAAAAATAATATTACGCGTAGAACATCGTGAATATATAAATACTATAAAAACTTATATGGCAACAATAATAAATTATTATACAATAATTTTTCCAGGTGAATGGCTAATTGAAAATTTCATATTTAAAAGATCTAAGAAGGCAATAAAACAAAAGGTTATATTCTATCGGAAAGCTTTTGTAGCAATATTGTATAAAAGAGAAAATAAAGGGAGTACAAATAAGTCTCCATCGTTTGACAAAAGATGGCTCCATCAGTAGGTGATGGTTGAAATTGTTAGATGCAAAACGTCTTATCGTAAGTGTGGACATCTGGCAACACCATAACCTTAAAAAAACTAGCGATTTTGTATCAGCATCACATTTTTTTTTCATGTGAAAATATCGAGTTTTTACTTCATTAATTTGAAGAAATCTGCAGCTGAGGCGCATCAATTGCTTGTAGGCGAAAATGCTTTAAGTGAGAGAAGTTGTCGCGAATGGTTTCATAAGCTTAAGAACAGTGAGTTTGACGTCGAAGACAAAGAACGTAGCGGAAGGCCGACAGTGTACGAAGACGCGGAATTGGAAGCATTATTGGAGGAAGATTTTTGCCAAACGCAAGAAGAACTTGCACTTACATTAGGAGTAACGCAACAAGCAATTTCACATCGTTTAAAATCGATGGGAATGAATCAAAAGCAAGGAAATTGGATTCCTTATGAAGTAAAGCTGAGAAACGTTGAACGCCGATTTTGTACGTGTGAAATGCTGCTTGCCAAGAATAAACGAATGGGTTTTTTGCATCGTATAGTCACTGGCGATGAAAAATGGATCCACTACGATAACCCAAAAAAGAGAAAATCATGGGGACCACGTGGCCATGCTTCAGCATCGACAGCCAAGCCGAATATTCATGGAAAAAACATGTTGTGTATTTAGTGGGATCAGCTTGGTGTCATGTATTATGAGTTGCTCAAACCGAACGAAATTATTACTGGGGCTCTCTACCGAACACAATTGATGAAATTGAGCTGAGTACTCGAAAGAAAACACGCCCACTACTACTACAGACACGACAAAATTATTCTCCTGCATGATAATGCTCGTCCACATGTTGCGACGCCGATCAAAATCTACTTGGAAACACTCAATTGGGAAGTCCTACCCCACCCGCCGTATGCACCAGGCATTACCCCTACCGATTATTATTTGTTCCGATCGATGGCACGTGGCCTGTCTGAGCAGCACTTCACATCATATGAAGATACCAAAAATTGGGTCGATTCGTGGATAGCCTCAAAATATGAAGCGTTCTTTCGTATGCTGTCAGAAAGATGGGAAAAAGTAGTGGCTACCGATGGACAATACTTTGAATAAAACATAAGGTTCCGTTCTTTCATCATAAATGCCCAATTTTTTATAAAAAACGGCGAAGACTTATTTGTACTCCCTTTAAAAAGAAAGAAACCTATCAAAAACTTAATGAGTTTACAAATATATGTGTATTTTCTTTTGTAGTTATTATAATTTAAACGCAAACCCAAATGAAAACAAGCGGTATTAGTTGTATCTTATACATAAACATCTTTAGTTCAGATATCTAGCTGGTGAATGGTTGATGTGTAGAATAGAAGTCTTTATTAAGATCACTGCTATGGAACATACAGCACCATAAGATACCAGGTAGTGCAGTGCTGCTATCTAATACCAGCAAGACACAATACGAATAAAGGATCATAAAAAGAAAATTATAGCTTACCTCTTATATGTGAATTAGTGAGTACGTTGCTATTTGTTACAGCGAGAACTGAAAATGTAGAGATTACAATAAAGAAACATACATGGGTTTTCAATTTACAGTAACGGTATTTAAAGTAGACAAAACGTACAGAGCATTCGTGGACCAAATAGTCAAACGTAAGGAAGCAATAAGATTTATACAGTACAAGAAAAATAAAAGAGTTGTTTTAGGAGCATATAAAATAGAAGCCACACATGTTGCAGTAAACACCATATTCTCCTATGCATGGATAACGAAATATAGAGTAAAAGAAAATTCAAAAAATCACGCAACAATAGAACATCACTTAATTCAATATCTGATCAGTTACAGCTGCTTCAAAATGCTTACTTTCAACAACAACGAGTTCATTGTATCTTCCGTTATCGTGTGTATTCTTATCCACTCTATTGATTTTTTATCTTTAAGAGGTATGTTTTATTAATATTTTTATATGAGGTTGGCCACAGCTTTTTATTATTGTTACTTTCACGTAAAATTTACATTTAATTTATTAGTAATAAAGTAATATTTAGATATGCTGTTTGCATTTCTCTGTTTATCCTGATATATGTTGTCTTAAGTACACATACTGTACGATAGCGAGTAGATATACTCTTACAATCCTGTATAGATAAATCTATTTCAGACTATTTCGACTCTTCTTCATCTTCAAATACCAGGATAGAATCATAGTCAAACCTTAAACCTATATTAAACTCATTTTCATAAATGTACTCTATTCATTTTGCCAACTCGTCCAACCTACGTGGCAAGAAAAGAACAAAGCTCTTCAAAATAACGGTTCTCAGTCCCCGACAAGTTGAAATCAGTACACTGGGGCTGTGCGGTTACTATAAACAACCAAAAGATAGTAGAAATCACCAGAAACAAACTGTAAATAGAAAATAACAATAACAATATTTTGAACGGATGTATGTCTAATAAAATTAGAAAGTATAATCAAAGATTTGAGTGAACAGAAACAAAACAAAACTGCACAAAAATACCAGCTTGAAAATCGTTTTAGCACACTTAAGTGTAACGAAGAAATAACAAAATTAGAGTATTTTATAAAAGAAGTACACTATTTCACCAAGAGTAGCGCACCGTACAACAGAAGAGAGAGTTAAGAGAATTGAAGAGACACAAAATCAAAACATTATAAGTGTATATACCAGTATCAGAAAGTTTTAATAAAAAAGTTGTACAATTTTTTGAAAATATATTAATAGCTATAATATTAACTAAAATTCATCACCACATAATTACGGTAGATCTAAATGCCAAAGTAGAAAAATCGATAAACAATACAAAGTTAGTTGGACAGTTTAAAACGAAGAAAAAATAAACGATTCAGTAGACTGGTTAATGTGTTGAAACTCAAAATTTGCACACATTCTTTAAGATGTTAAAAAAGAAAATGAACATGAAAAGTCTCGAAAGATGGAAGGAGAAATTAAATAGATTTTAACATCAATTTTCAGAGCGAAAGTAACCATTGAATGGTACTAGAAGAAATAAATGTTAACATACAAAAAGAATGAACAAAATTAATAAAGGGAAACAAAAGAAGTTTACTGGAAAGTTATTAAGGAAGAGATCAAAAATACCAAAAAAATTACAAATTAATAAAAACAACGCACTGGAACAAATATTAACGAATGCAGGAAAAACCACAAAAGACAAAACACATAAAAGACACTAAATTTCAAACATATGTAATTGAAGAGACAAAAATTACCGATACAAGGTCAAACAGAAAAAATAGAGTGTATATGTAGAGTTAAATAAAATTGTACGTCAAAAATAAAAAGAAACAAGAAAAATACAAAGGAATTAATAGAAAGAATAATTAGTACTGAGAGGAAATATAAATACAAATATGCATATAATCACTCGATTAAAAAAAATGACGGTACAATAACCTGTGACGGAAAATAAATTCTATAAATACCGAAAGAATTTTATCAGCCGTTACATATTTCAAAAATGAAACAACCAAAGAAAATTGTAAATATCAGATTAGAAAAAATACTACCAACTAAAACATAAAAATATAAAAGACCATAAAGAAAATTAAATTAAATCAAGTATGTATGTAGGTGTGGTGATAACATCAACATATCAAAATTTACTGTAACGTTTTCGCTCTCCACGCAAATTTACTTCAACTACTTATTTATTTTATTTAGAGGCAATCAAAATTCCTTGAAAGTGTTTATGTATACAACACATAAAATTACACTGCATTTATCTGTAACACTATTTAAGTTGCAATCGCACAGCTTTCGGTATTTTAATTGACTTTCCGCCACTTGAATTCCCCTCGGCTGCTTAGTTGCGTAATATTTCTACTAAACATCTGGCAATTTCTCATTGTTCAAGCTTCGCACGTGCACAAGCAACGAGGGTGGATTCCTGGAAGACAGTATGTTTGTCGCTTGAACGGGAACGTTCGGAAATTCGTCATATTATTAAGCAAATGTTTCAAACAACGAAGAACACTATGCAATTGGAATGGTACAATAAGAGTCCTATTATACAAAAAAAAGGAAAAATCAGACTATAGACCAATAAGTCTGTTATACCAGGTCTTTCACAAAAGTAATCAACACGAAACCAACCATAGAATACATACGACAAATTCTTCGATTATGTTAAGCTGGGGATGATAGCAAACATATCTAGTGGATTCGAGGCACATTGAGTTTATTGAAAACATATACACATATAGAAGCAGCATACACTTTTATGTTATACAAAAAAAACTGAACAAATAATACTATATGGAAGTATACAACAACCCAATATGACCAAAATTATTGAATTTGGCAGAAAATAACTTTAAATAATTATAATAGGAATAACGTAACATTAATGGTAAAAGACGAGAACTACACAATCTCAAATATGCCGGCGATATATTCATATTCCAAGATATAAAAGAACTTGAAGAAATGATTAAAGACCTAAAAGAGAAATTTTAAAGAGATTGACCTGAGAATCAATATAAATAAAATAAATATAATGGAAAATAATGAAAATAAAGAAATAAAAATAGGAAAAATAGAACGACTAGATGATTATATTGATTGCAAGAAGGTGAAACGAAATAATACCTGAAAATATAGCTCAGAACGCTGTAGACAGCGAGCGCGAGTGGATGTGCTATATCGTGTCCGATTAAGTTATCACTAGTGCCCGCTCTTGACCCTGCAACAATTTATATTTAATTCTGCCGAGTTTTACACCAAATGTGTAAGTTAAGGACTTTTACTACATTTTTTAAATTGCTGATTAAAAATTCACAAATTCTGTAAATACAGAATATGTACAACAATGGCTCAAATATGTATATACCCCAGTCACAAATTTTATATAATCCACAACAACCTCAATTTTGAAATCAACAACCACTTCAATTCAATTATGCGCCGCTCCCGCAAACCAGTAATGTCATGCCGACGCCTCAACATCAGAACCCTCTGCCACCACTACAAAATTATACTAATATAAAATTCTTCTCTTCTGTCTCAACCCCTAATCAAATTCCAAACCCGCAACTAATAACAGAAGCAACAGAACAAATAGATATCGATGACTCCTCTGAAGAGGAAGTAACAGAAAATCAAAACCAACACAAATGGCAACAATACAAAAAACCATATAAAAAACGCAGAACTACAGCCCAACGAACACAATCAGAAAATTCAATCAACACTCAAAATCCATTTACTGTACTAGCTAGCGGTAGCACATAAGAGACCCAACAAGATTCTAGTGAAAATTCCGTACAAAAAATTCCCAAGCCCCCGCCTGTATACCTCTACGGTGTTACGAATTATGTCCAAATGATCGAAAATCTAACAAAAGTCTTAGAGCGGGAACAATACAGCACTAAAGCACTTTCAAACAACACAATTAAAATAAATACTAATATTGCTGACTCCTGTAGAAAACTAATCACCCATCTAAAAACTGAACGAATTATATACCATACCTATCAATTAAAGGATGAAAGAGTATACAGAGTGGTAATTCGAAATCTACATCGCTCTGTTGACACCAAGAAAATTAAAGAAGAACTAAAAAAGCACGGCCACACTGTAAGAAATCTGAGCAACATTCAGACACACAGTAACTAAAGAGCCTCTGCCTATGTTCTTTGTTGATTTAGAGCCGGCTCAGAATCATAAAAAATTGTTTGAATTGAAGCACCTTAATTACCAACTAATAACCGTAGGACCGCCCAGAAAAAGAACCACAATAATGCAGTGTACACGATGCCAGGCATGTGGACATAGCAAACTTACTGTACCAAGCCCTTCCTCTGTGTAAAATGTGGAGAACACAATACCACTGTGCATACACCTCAAATTTAAACAATGCATGTTATGCCCAAGCAGCATCACAGCACCCCACGAACAGCAACAATGACATCTCACTATCTCAGTTTTTAAATAAATTTGAAACAATGTTCACGCAGCTTATGAACCAGAACAGCACGATGCTTAATCTGCTCACCATGTTAGTCAACAAATTGCAATCATGGATACTTTACGCATAGGATTATGGAATGCAAATGGACTAGCCCAGCATCGCATTGAAGTCGAGCTCTTTTTTAAACAACATCCTACTGATCTCAGAAACCCACTTCACTGAATACAGTTACTTAAATATCCATAATTATTCAACATACTCTACAAATCACCCAGACGGTACAGCCCACGCTGGCCCAGCAGTAATTATCAGTAATAAAATACACCACATAATGGAAGAGTTCTCCACTGACTACTTACAAGGTACCATCCTCAACGTCAAGAGTATTACCGGTCCGCTAGTGTTTGCAGCCATATATAGTCCACCCAGACATAATATTCGACAACACCAATACGAAACATTCTTTCAAAAATTAGGGAATAAATTTATTGCTGGGGGGGGCTATAACACCAAAAACCCACTTTGGGGATCCACACTAACTACCACCAAAGGCCGAGAACTGTTTAAGACGCTGCAGACACACAACTATGGCATATTGGCTACTGGTGAGCCCACATACTGGCCGTCAGATCCAAACAGATTCCTGACACAGTGGACTTCTTTGTCACCAAAGGCATCTCCTCAAATTACTGTAAAATGAAAACCTGCTACGATCTTCTCTCTGTTCATTCTTCCATAATCGTCACATTAAGCACATCAGTTATAACCAAACAAAAGAAACCCTCCTTATAAATTAGACACACGAACTGGGACATGTACAAAAAGTACCTCACTGCCAATATAGAAATTCCAGCTAATCTAAAGACACCAGAGGAAGTTGACTTAGCCGTGGAGCACTTTAACAATATCGTACATTAAGCAGCTCACATTTCTACGCCAACCGAACATCCCAAAGCAGAGCTTATTGAAAACTATCCCTTTTACATTAAATCGAAGCTTGCCGAGAAGAGGAGAGCTACGAATATATCGCAACGAACCAAACATCCTGCGGACAAAACCAGACTAAATAGGCTAACCCGAGAACTCAAACAGGCACTCCAAGATTGGAAAAATGAAACATTTAAAGAGTATGTAAGCAACCTTTCTCCATCTGCACATGATGAGTACACACTACGGAAAACTACTAGCAAATTTAAACGTCCAAAAGTGCATATACCACCGATTCATAAAGATGATGGCACATGGGCTCGAACAGATGAGGAGAAGGCCGAGCTGTATCCGGTATCTTTCAACCTCACCCAATAGCAGTCCCTCATGAAGAAGAAACTGAGATTCTCGACTATCTACAGGCTCCTTGTCAATTAAGCCCGCCTGCACAACACGTTACACCTGCTGAAATAAAACTTGTGATTAAATATTTACATAACATTAAAGCACCGGGCTACGATTTAATTACTGCTAAAGTCCTTAAAGAATTACCTCATCGCGCCATAATGGCTCTCACGCATATATTCAATGCAACTTTACGATTGCAGTATTTTCCAATCCAGTGGAAATTTGGGCAAATCATTTTTATCCTTAAACCGGGTAAACCCGCTCACGAAGCCGCGTCCTCCCGGCCGATAACTTTACTCCCATTACTCTCAAAAGTTCTAGAGAAACTAATCCTACAATGATTGTTACCCATAATTGTAGATCATGAACTTATCCCACAACATCAGTTCGGATTCAGACAGCAACATGCTACCATAGAGCAGATACATAAAGTTATAGATGTCATTGAGCAAGATATTGAAGAAAACAGATACTGCGTGGCGGCCAGGCATTCGATAGGATCTGGCATCCTGGCCTATTCTATAAAATCAAAAAAAGTACTGCCCCACCAATACTACTTTCTTATCCGATCATATTTAAGTGAAAGGCACTGTCAAGTTAAACACAGCGACAGCTTGTCCAGTTTCCATCAAATTAAAGCAGGAGTTCCCCAGGGCAGCGTCATGGGACCTATCCTATACTTAATTTATACGGCAGACCTCCCTCATCAAGACCAGGTTGTCATTGCAACATATGCGGATGATACGGCATTATTAGTATCACATAGCGATCTACACCAAGCCTCCGCCATACTTCAACGCTACCTCACCATACTGCAGGAATGGCTCTGCAAATGGCGCATAAAAATAAATGAAGCAAAATCGACCGCCATAACTTTCACCACAAAGCACGGAAATGTTCCCCCGTCTTCCTAAATGGCATCCAAATCCCAAACCAGGACGAAACAAAATACCTTGGCATACGTTTTGACAAAAAACTCACATGGAAAGCCCACATAGCTAAAAGAAAAAATTGGACATCAAAATGAAGAAAATGAGTTGGCTCCTTGGTCGAAGATCACATTTATCTTTAACTAACAAAGTGCTAGTGTATAAAATAGTGCTAATTCCAGTGTGGACTTACGGCATCCAACTGTGGGGCTGTGCAAAGCCGTCGAAAACTGCAGTTATACAACGGTTCCAAAACAAAGCCCTCCGCACTCTAGCCAACGCAGAATGGTTTGTATCCAACCAAACACTTCATAACGACCTTAAAATACCTTGGGTCAAGGGCGAAATCACTAGAAACATATCAAACTATTTTTGGACCTTTTCTTTAGGTCCTAGTCAATAGACCACTGTATCACTACACAAGTTTTACTCTCTTTATAATTTTATATAAATTTAAATATGAATATACAGCCTTCCATGAGTTTTTTCCTGCTTCTAGATAGCACATTATTATGTCTGGTTTTTTAAAATACTCATAGATTTTTTAATTGTTAACAGCTTTTCACATTTTTAATACAAAAACAATACGTTTGAAAAATACTGATTTTTTTACTTCTTTTCATATGTTAGAATAGAAACCCACTATATTACTGGGGAGATCTGTAAAATATTTAAGAATATGAATGAAATGATTATAAGTCATTCAAAGTAAGGGTAATAAACTACGGATGTAAGGGGCGATGGCGCCTGAACATCTAGCCAACCCAAAAGCCAACTTGACCTGCACCTAGTGCACCCTGGTAGAAACTGACGAGGCTCTGGCGACCCAGTGCTGTTGGGTATAAACCGGTCCCTCGTCCCTAGAGGTTAAATAGAGTTCGTCGTTGGAACCACCCATACACATGGTTCAAAGTAATTTAGAAAACTCGGACCAGGACCAAACACTGGACGACGACCGGCGAGAAATGGGTATACGAGACTGGCTATACGAAACTCTTAAAAAATAACAGGTTGAAGAAGAAGAATTAACCAAAGAAATGTAGAAATACAGGTTGAATATTTTCGGACTAAGTGAAATCACAGTAAAAAGTAAGGAGGAGAAACCACTAGGCAGACGCCACATATTAAAATACTCAGGCATAATAGAAGGCAGAAAAAAAGAGTCTAAATAGGATTAGAAAACCTTAACAATAAAGTAAGAAAGTGGGAAACAATCAACAGCAGAATAATAACGACTCAGCTACAACTAGAAAACAAGGTAAATGTTATAGAAATATACACACCCACTGAAGATGCAGCAAACGTCGAGAAATATCAGTTCTATGAAACATTGCAAAATAAAGTAGATAAAACAAGAGATAATGGGGGAGACTCGAACGCAAGAACAGGCAACGATGTAAATAGAGACCATGGAACGATAGGGACATACGGGGAAGAAAACACCCTAAACAGAAACGAACAGAGAATGATCAATTTCTGTGTTGACAACCAATCGAATTCACAAAATAATCTTTAGGTCAGTAGAAAGAAATGTCGAAATTGCAATCAATTACGTAACTTATAATACAGAAGACAGGAGAAATTTTACAGATATAAAAGTGATGAGGGCGGAAATGAATATAGATCATAGACTTCTAATCGCCGACACAAACATCAATAAACCTGAAGCAAAAATGCAAAGTGTGTGAAAAGCTGAATGTACACAAACTAAGAAAGAAGACACTCAAACAGCATCATAACAAACATACGGGAAAGATTGTTAAAGGCTGAGGAAGAAGATAAGAATAGTCTACAATGATAGGGATATCATAAAAACATGGAACTGTTTTAAGGATAATATATGGAAATCAACAGAAGAAGTTTATGGAAAACAAAGAATAGACAGACACACGAACATTAGCCTGGAAGAAATACACAAGAAATGAAAATAATGATACAAGAAACCCTTATATACAAAAAGAAATTAAACAAAAACAGTAAAACAGGCGAAACAAGTCATGGGAAAAATTCGGAAACGATATTGAAACAAAATTCTAGAAAAATGGGAAATATTTCTCATAAAAAGGACGAAAGAAGAAAAACAGGAACCTGATCAACAAGAAGAGGTAGAAAATATGGAAAGAGATAAGGAGGGTATTAATGAAAATCATGAAGGAAATAATCGAAGCCATCAAAAATATGACAACTGGCAAAAAGTGGAGAAAACGGAATAAGCCCTGAAATGATTAAATGAAGGCGAAAAAGTGAAAGAGTTGGATACAAAAACTTTGCCAGCTAGCTTGGAAGGGAGGACAAATACCGCAGGATTGGAAAATGAACTTAATTAACCCAATACAAAAAAAGGAAGCACACTATTATGCGAAAAATATAGAGTTACATACCTGTCTTTGTAATATTCAAAGTATGTTCCAGAGTACTGAAAAAAAAGACTAAAACAAGAAATAGAAGGAAAATTCGAAGAAGGACAAGCAGTCTTCAGACCAAACCGACAAACCCAAGACCACATATTCACAGCATGAAATATGATCTAAAAAACAAAAGAATCTAACGGAAAATTATATCTAGCTTTTACATACCTCAAAGCCGCTTTCGATACAGTCCCAAAAGAACAACTCTAGAATAAAACGAAACACCAGATATATAATGAAGTATATGTGCCTATCCTGACATATGGGGCAGAAAGCTGGACTATGGTGGAGAAACACAAAAACCGCATACAAGCGGCAGAAATAAAATTAAAAAGCCAACAAAACAAGAAGAGATAGAGTAAGAAACACCAGAATCAGAGAGCAAGTGGAGCAGAACAGAGAACAGGTTTACTTAACAATACTTAAATTTTGTTGGTACGGATATGTGCTTAGAATGGATGCAGAAATAATTCCCTAACAAGTACTCGAAGCAAGACCAGGGGGAAAGACATGATAAAGAAGAAGAAGGTTAATAAACTAGATATTCTTGGAAAGCTCAAAAAGTAAACAATTTTTAGTGGCATAACTAACCATGGTTTCTGTTTAAAAATACAATATTATATCATATCTAACATCAAATAGTTTGACATCCAGAATGCTAAACTGCAATAATTCTTACAAAATTTAAAAATATTCATAACAACGAGCTAGCACTTAAGAAATCGATCCAAAGAAATTATATTCTCAACAGTTGAAAATATCAGAAAAGTTGCGCTAACCGATTTCTTTTAACGCAATGAATGCTAAAATTTCTGCTAATATGAAAAGATGTAATCAAACATCGAACCTATAATCCTGTACAAAATTACCGAAAAACTTTTCATCTAGCACTTTATCATCCGAAAAAATTAGATCGTTTGTAGATCATACTTCTGCAGAAGTAGGGATGTTTATTTTCGCAAGTAATAAAATATCTGCTGTAATAAAAAGATGCAATACAAAAACATAACCTTAATTTACAAAACTGCGAAAAACAATATTTCATCTAGATTTTTCGATAAAAATTAAAAAACGATAAAATCATACACTTACATCTAAGTACATTTTTCAGCACAAACTATAATTAAAAATTGTTACTAAATCACAAAGTTTAAGATTCGCTAGGATTACATAAACAACTAGAGCCATCTAAGAATTTTTCGCAAAACTATAAACAAAAATCTGTAATGTAGATCACGACTGAACAGTTAAAGTTAAATTTTTTATCAGTACTTAAATTAACTATATTTAGTGTACCAGTGCAGCAATATAACTCAAAAAAGAATAATTATTTGAAACACA
Organism: Sinelater perroti; assembly: GCA_036346155.1. Taxonomy (NCBI): domain Eukaryota; kingdom Metazoa; phylum Arthropoda; class Insecta; order Coleoptera; family Elateridae; genus Sinelater; species Sinelater perroti. The sequence continues at coordinate 5,677,763 of JARFIY010000077.1, forward strand.
TTCAATATTACTGAAATGTTATATTCGCACTACGTGCACCGTGTGTCAAGTATGTTGAACACAATTGTCGCGACACAACAATTGAGTATCAAAATCCTATTTCAGTATAAACGTAGACACAAAATAAATGAAGTGGCCAAGCTTGTCAGTGTGCCAAAGTGAGTTGTTCGGTCAGTAAACCTAGCGTTGTTAGTTTCGGTCAGTTCAAAATTTTTCAATAAAAGTGATCGAATTTCACACTTAGTAACCACAAATTGGTCTTAAACTCGGTAAGAATTGATACGGATAGTAAACGAAGCTTCCTTCCAATCAATTTTAGAAAGAGAGTTCTAAGGAAGGAGCTTGGAGCAGAATAATATGTATGAGAGCTCTACTAACAATATGTCATGTTTGATTAGAGCGCAATTGTACCAAAACCTCATTATAATCAATTGGAAATGTCTAATAAATTTTATTTTTATTGGTACCTTTATGATGCCACGTTAACTTAAACTTTGCAACAAACTGTATTCAATGTGTTCAATGCAAGAACGCTTCTCATATTTTAAAATAGAATATTTCGTGAATGTTATTGTAACCTTGATACATTTCGAAATTCTTCCCGACTTTTCTGAAATGCATATCACGTAATTGTTTATCTGACAATTTCTGTGTGTTGTCTACCCTTATTTAAACTGAAAATCGCTAGACCATTTGGAATAGCCGATAAAATATCGGAGTAGACATCCACTTATTCTTATGGAACTTTGAAATATACTTGTTCCATAGTGATGCGGAAGGGGTTAGCTATGCCGGACTATTCAAAAATGATTTTTTTAATATTAATGTAATTAAATTAAAATTACTAAACTGAAAAGCCATTAAATAAAAGGAGTACAAACAAGCCTCCGCCGTTTGACAAAAGATGGCCCCACGAGTAAGTTATGATTCAAATTGTCAGGTGTAAAACGTCATATCGTAAGGTTGGACATCTGGCAACACCATAACTTTAAAATATTAGCGATTTTGTATTAGCATCATATAATTTTTTTCGTGCGAAAATGTCGAGTTTTGAGTCGAATAAGCGTCATTTTTTGATTTACTTCTTCAATTTGAAGAAATTTGCAACTGAGGCGCATCAATTGCTTGTAGAAGCATATAGTGAGGCTGCTTTAGGTGAAAGAAATCGTGAGTGGTTTCATAAATTTAAGAACGGCGAGTTTGACGTCGAAGACAAAGAACGTAGCAGAAGGCCGAAAGTATACGAAGACGCGGAATTGAAAGTATTATTGGAGGAAGATTCCTGCAAAACGCAAGAAGAACTTGCACTTACATCAGAAGTGACTCAACAAGCAATTTCACATCGTTTAAAATCGTTGTGAATGATTCAAAAGCAAGGAAATTGGGTTCCATATGAACTGAAGTCAAGAAACGTTGAACGCCGATTTTGCACATGTGAAGTGCTGCTTGTCAAGCATAAACGAAAGGTTTTTTTGCATCGTATAGTCACTGGTGATGAAAAATGGATCCCAAAGATGAAATGGATAATCAAAAGAGGAGAAAATCATGGGAACCATGTGGCCATGCTTCAACATCCACAGCCAAGTCGAATATTCATAGAAAAAACTCATGTTGTGTATTTGGAGGGATCAGCTTGGTGTCGTGTATTATGAGTTGCTCAAACCGAACGAAACCATTACTGGGGCTCTCTACCGAACACAATTGATGAAACTAAGCCGAGCACTCAAGGAAAAACGCGCTCACTACTACTCCAAACACGACAAAATTATTCTCCTACATGATAATGCTCGTCCACATGTTGCGGCGCCGGTCAAAACCTACTTAGAAACACTCAATTGGGAAGTCCTACCTCATTCGCCGTGTTCACCAGACATTGCCCCTTCCGACTATCACTTGTTCCGATCGATGGCACATGGCCTGTCTGAACAGCACTTCACATCATATGAAGTACCAAAAATTGGGTCGATTCGTGGATATCCTCAAAAGATGAAGCGTTCTTCCGACGCGGTATCCGTATGCTTCCAGAAAGATAGGAAGAAGTAGTGCTAGCGATGGACAATAAATACCCAATTTTTGATAAAAAACGGCAGAAACTTATTTGACTCATTTTATAATTATATAATGTTACTTTCAAAATAAAATTTGATATAATTTGATGTATAATAAATAAGCTTCATAATCTCATGGCAAGTGTTCAAAGTTGTCGCAATTGGAATCAACGCATGTCTGCATATAGAACGGAAAGTACTAACACATCAGAAGTCACTTTTTTTTTATTGCAGTTCCGTGATAATCCTTAACTTATTATAATATACTTTTTCCTTTCAACAAAACCGATGGGTTCAAGTAAAGTAATATTAATACTCCAAATTTCTGATAAATGGCACGACCTTCAAAAGGAGAAAAAACTTTATTTATACTGGCAATTGAGGTGTTATAGTGACACTATCGTGCTGAAAATATAACTAAAGAAATTCCTCGCCGTCTAAATTATTTATCACTTTTTATAGAGATTGCAGTATCCATTGCTGTATAAGGTAAGATAAAATCAATAATATAGGGCCAAGACGATATATGTGACATATATTACGAGAATGTATGTGCTTGTTTAGAAAAAACCACGCCAATATGTAGTGTTCTCAGCTTTTGTATAACAACAGCACTAATTTGTAATTTATTGACACGTGTGTCTACAATTATCTATGTAAAGACTTCTATGGAGAGACCAAAAATCTTTTTTCACTTTCTGCAACATTGCTTGTGACAGATTTCTTCTTTCGTGAACATCTAACAGTGTTCTCGTGGTTTCCACCATTTTCACTATATAGTTAATGGAGATTGTTTTCGGTAAAATAAATTGTTCTTACATTCATTTATAAATGCAGTTTTACCATACTTTACTCATACACGAAACTACATGGTCTGTTTGGGAATTATCAAATCATAATACAAAAAAATCGCAATTAAAAAACAAGGAATTTATATAATTAGTACAAATGATACAAAATATAAGAAATATTGTATGTAGCCTCAATTCCCCTCAAGAGAATCATCTTAAGAGCTCACATACTGGATCTTATTGCGACTTTTACGCATATGTTCTGGACATTGTGAACCTAAAGAGTTTAAACGGTACGCCTGAGCCTTTGTTTTGGGTTGTAGGTGTAGACCCACGGTTTATCTTCGGTTATAGTCTTTTTGAGGAAATTTTGTACATGAGCAGCAGTTTAAACCAAATCCTTGACAACTGAAGCACGATGTTCCTTCTACTCTAGTAGTAATATCGCAGTACTAATTTTGTCGCAATGCGTTTCATCTCCAGATCTTTTATAAAAATTTTTGAAACTTTCTGGAACTTCAACTCATCTTCTAGTTCTCTGTCAGTTGTCGATCTTTGTTGATTCTGGTTTGTACATGTTTTATCTCTAAACCGTTTGTATCACATCATGTGTTCTAAAAGCCTACTGAGTCACTCAAGTAGTTTTTGGAGACAAATGTTTCTACTTTACACAAAATTTGATGGAATTTTAATGCACTATTCGCTCAATCATTGCAAATTCGAAGATCACACACCAGACGTGTACAATTACCATCTAATTTCCTAATGACACAGTAGTCACGCATGCGCATTACCGTCCCCTCTCATCGGCCACCATGTTATATCGCGGTCGTGAAAACTGTTCTCATGGTATTAACATTAGCACAATATTTTCAAAACAGGTTACGTATATCTTATCTAATTTTTTTCAAGCTGTTGTGGGGAACTTTCCCACTAAAACAAGTTTTCAGGTTAAAGAACAAAAAGAAGTTACTTTGATTAAATCTGAAGAAAAGTAAGGATAGAAAATTAGTTTTGGTGAAAGAGCACATCAATTTTTGATGTTTTTGATTAAGTTCCTCATCCTTCAAGTTGCTGATCAGGATGACCTCTCGAAATCTCAAAATTCGTTTATTAAGATATAAATATTCTGCAATGTTCAACATTTTAGTTTTGGCAGCTTTTCACTTTTTTAAATGAAAGTGTTGCGTCCCTCTTCATTTTTCTGGCAACCTCTGCAGTGTGCACTTGATACGTCTATAGAACAAAATTAATGCGCCGCATTTGACTGGAATTTCGGCCTGCTTTTGTTTGCCTGCCGTTGCAACACCAAACGAATTTTGGCACCATCTCATAACAATTTATCCTAGTTACCAAACGGACTTCTTAGGCATATTTTAGCTTGAATGTGATCCACGAAACAACCAATTTAGATTAAAAATTTTTCTCTGGGTATCATTTTCATGTAGTAAAGTGAAAGTCAAATTATATTTGACCGCCAAGCCAAACTGCAATACAGAGTCTGAGTTATTTATAGCACTTATATTGAGCATGACAATATTTTATACAAATAGTTACTGATGGTACAAAATAGCTTTATAGAGTTTTCAATTAACAACAAATACAAGAAGTCTTTAATTTACAATAAATCAAGAATACAAGAATATCAATTTATGTCAAATATTTTCTCACATACGTAAACTCTGTTCTACATCGTAACCACATTGTTCGCTTAGTATCAACTGCGCAATCTCAAAAGTTGCAAAGTAACTCTTATCTGTTTGCCTCTATCAGCATATCAACTGTTGATTAAGCCCGCGATTCAGAATGATTTCAAGTCGGCGCTAGAACAACGCCCTGAAAACGCTGCGACACAAAAGGCCTTCGAAGCGCCAGCGTTTGTTTAGCGACTGCGAGGAGCGCAGATTCCAAGCCCCTGAAATCGCGAAAGTCGTTAAAATTAAAAGTCGGCGCTGCTCGAGCGCGGCGCAAAAAGCTGAAACCTGCGAAATCTAGGCACGAACACAAAACAGCTATTATTAAAATTGCGCGTCTCGGAACTACAAGCAGACACTTATTTTAAGTACACCTATGTAACAATGGAGGCTGCAGTTAAAACGAGCAGACGCGGGCGGGCAATGGCAAATGGAGGTGCCCAGGGCGCTGCGAAAGCAGCGAAACTAAGACGGCCGCCTGTCCTACAGCTTTGTGTCTCCGACATTAGCGTTACTAGGTTTGCTCGTTTTTCTAATCACACCATTTTCATTTAATGTTGATGAAGGCAGCATCTCTAGAAATTTTAGATGGAAATAAACTTCAGAATATAATGAAAATGGACGAGCCATTTCGACCAAAATTTTTTCTTGGCTAGCCTATGGGTCAAATACGAAAAGTGAAGTTTAGTTTTGCTTTTTTCGCGTGCATTAAAAAGTTTTTAATTTGCAATCTAAAAAAAATCGAAATTTATCTCCGACTATACCAAGTCATCAAAGTTGAATATGTCGTAAGTAGCTTGGGAAATGGGCTATCATCAAATTTTTCACATTTTTGCGTATACAAGAGATTAATTAAGAAAGTCACAGACAATGAAAATTAAATATCAAAATATTGGAATTTTTTTCTGACTGTACCAAGTGATTTAAATTGAATATTTAATATGTCGCAATTATCTTAGAAGATAGGCTATCTATCACAACATTTTTCAGATTTTTACGCGCACAAAAAATTGGTGAAAAAATTCACAAACTATGAAAAATTAAATATTTACTATTTAATTTCTCAACAATGGCTGTTACCTAGAGCATATGGATGGAACATGTTGTAAGACCTATATGGCCTCAATACATGAGTGCATCGAAAATGTATTTGGCACATTGGTTAAATCCAGACAATAAATCAAAACTGAAATTTTCTGTTACAGCTAGTTTTTAAAAACTCAAAATGGCCCCCACCCTGATCCAATTGAACATCCTATAGCACTAATACCAAGTACTATGCTGGAAGTTTGTTTTTCCATATCAAACTCGTTTTGGAACTTTTTGAGTAAATTAATTATTAATGTGTAACGTCTTTCTGCCATTTTAATTAGGTTGTTACAGATGTTGATTTGGTTGGTACATTCAGGCGGCAATTGTCACTCGTTAAAAGTTTCCCCGCACCCCCTGGCTTGCTCTACCCACTGTTAAACAAAACGTGGGATCCGCCACGGTCCTCAGTGAAAAGTCCGGGTATAAAGGCGCTGGCCATCGTCCGGCTATCCTCAAAATCTGTCACCACCTAAGACTTCGGGCATTGTGGAGGTGAATTTATGTGTAGACATGAGAGTCATGTGTACAAGGCAGGATTTACACACACACATCACTTATATTTGCTACAGTTAATGGAACCTTGTTTCGTTAGTCTCGCTACAGAAACTGTTGTAACTTGTAGCGCATTATCAAGAAAGATGGAAACCGAAATCTTACAAACTTCGAACAAAAATTGGTTGAAATAAGTATAATGGAACCTTGATTTCGTTAGTCTACAGAAACTGGTATGTATCACTTGTAGCGCCATCCTATCAAGAAAATGGAATACCGAAATCTTGCAAAAGTGTGTCTTTCGAATCTAAAATTGGTTGAAATAAGAGTACAAAGATCTTCAATAAAAGTTGGTACTTATCACTACAGCTACCTATAACAGAATTAGGCCAATGAATTTGCAAAAGTGTGTCTTTCATCTAAGTCTTGTTAAATACAGTCTTGAGCAATAAGAATTCAGACTTACAATAAAGTATAATTGATCAAATCATAGAATGAATTTGTGGCGATTGAATTGGAAATCTTTGAGCAACAAGAACAGAAATAATGCAGTTTGTATAGCCGATTGATTCAAATCGATAGGCCCTTCAATTGACATTGCCAGTGTTGAGAGTAACAAGTCTTGTAAAGCCCTTAGTCTGAAAAGAAAGTAAAAAGTTGCCTACCATAACGCTTTCAACTATGTTAGCTAATGATATTACTGCAACTCTCTATTGCTCTCAATACTCAATCAAGAAAGCAAAGATCCTTAAGTTAGAAAGTGCATATTATGAAGCTCCCACATCACAAAGAACAACTCATATCAGCTGAGGTCAAAAAACAAGTGTTTGAATTTTTCTTTTCTGGTGACATTTCACAAATCATTTCTTAAAGAAAGCCTTTCGGTATTTGAAAGTAGTCAAAAGTTTTAAAGCAAAAGCGCATTCTACTTTTCAAAATATTAGAAGTATGCAGTTTGTTCTACACTGAAAACCAGAATTTATGACTGTTTTTTTTCTTATCACAATATGTTTTTCTGGTTGGCAGTGCAAGAATGCTGAACACCTACTATGTATCTATCATCAGAATGTTCAGGTAATGATGGAGTATTTGGATAGGAAGCCAGACAAAAAATGGCTGCTATCTTAGATATGTCGTCATGTGATAAATCCACCTTGTATGATGGGAGATTTTAAACGAGATGGTTCAGTCCGAAATTATAGCATTTAAGATGAGAGCAAGACACCATGGAAATTTTGAGAAGAGGAGTTGCATTTTGTTGAGGATTTGAAATATCGGCTTCTTAAGCTCAAACCACACCAACAAAGCCCAATCAAATAAAGAATGTGGTTAAATATAATAAATGCATTTGTGTAATTAACTGCAGAGAATTTTAAGGTACTAGTCCAAGATTCAGTTCAACTTAATCACTGGTGTACCAAGCAAGTGACTCTATACCTAGTAATCTTTTCCCTTAAAGTTGAAAATGAAACAGTAGTCTCTTCATATTGCGTAATATATAATCATTTAGCACACAACACAGTTGCATTTTTCTACTTTTAGCTAACAGTTTCTTATTCCATTAAAAGAGCACGTTCCTCAAACAAACAAGTCCAAATACTTTAGCGATACATGTCCAACATAGTACAAAGATAAATAAAATTTTGCAAACGTTGTTTTGCACGAATCAGCTCATGATCTAAAGGTGAATGGCATTTCTCTGTTTCTTACCACGAGAAAAGCGCTTGCGAAGGAATAGTGAAGCGTGAGATTTATAAAACTTGCCTGAAAAATAAATTGCCCATTCACCATTTTAAAAGCATCAAATCCTATATGTTATAAAATAGAATCCAGAGCTGAATTTTAGAGTTTAGGATGCAAAAAAGAAACTTTTATTCTAAAAACTCAAAAAATTAATTTTCCGACCTATATCTGATAGAGAATTTAATGGTCTAGGTTCACCGGTTCGGTTTCAGAAAATGTTGTGTTTCTAAGCAATTTCTACTTTAATAAAAATGAATTTTACACAGGTAGACAGCCTTATTTCAAAATTATAATTTTTTACAAATAACTGCTCAATAGTGAATTATTTTCCCAATGTATTGCCTAGGTATGCCTTATAATCAAAGGAAAAATTGAGGGAAAGAAAGGTGTCGGTCGAAAACGATTATCGTGGATGAGAAACATCAGAGCGTGGACTAACATGAGCGTTGAGCAACTGTTCCGAGCTGCCGTGGATCGTCAACAATTTCACCAGGTGGTCGCCAACCTCTAATTAGAGAAGGCATTAAAGAAGAAGATGCCTATGGAAAAAAGTATTGAATATATTTTTTATGCAGTTGTCAATAAATTGATTTGTATGTCTTTTCCACGATTACTGCAGTGTGCAGCATAACAAGTTACAACAATTTAAATGTTGAAAATTACATAAATTGACAATTCATTTAACTCAAAAAGTAGGAAAGTCCAAAACAAGTTTGATGCGGAAAAACAAACTTCCAGCATAGTACTTGGTATTGTTGCCATAGGATGTTCAATTGGACCTAGCATGCTGGGCCATTTTAAATTTTTGAAAACTTTTCTACCAGAAAGTTTCAATTTTTGATATAATGCCTAGGCCTAACCAACTAGTCAAATACAATATCGTGCACTCATGTATTGAGGACATACAAATCTACAATATGGTTCGTCCATGTATCGTAAGCATCAGCCATCGTTGAGAAATTAAATAGTAAATTCAATTTTTCATAGTTTTTGGATTTTTTAACGAACTTTTTGAGCACGTAAAAATTTGAAAAAAATGTGATAGATAGCTTATGTTCGAAGATAATTGCGACATATTAAATATTCAATTTCGGTCAGAAAAAATTTCACAATTTCGATTTTTTCAACACTCAAAAATCAAAAACGTTTTAATGCATGCGACAGAAGTGAAACAAAAATTCACTTCACTTTTATTTAACATATAGGCCAACCACAAAAAAAATGGTAGAAATTATCAACAATTTTCCCAAATTTGGAATCCTCTAGATAAAGTGGAAAACATACCTACTTATTTTTTAGGCACTTTAGAAGTATTCTCATTTCAAAAGCTTTCTGTCCATGTCCAGTAATTTGTTGTATATATAATATAATAATGTAGGCGTATATGTGTTGATAAAGCAACTTAAAAATATTTTTGGCTCAATAGAAATGCATTTTGTCTAATGAAGATCATTTAGAATATACAGGATATTCTAATTGCTATATCACCCAGTATTTCTTTAACACTTTTAATACCAATAAAAATATTGTAACGCAATTTAAAACTTGCTGGCATCATAACATGTGCTGGAAGTTATCACCTTTGCATCTAACTAGAATTTTATCTAGAGCACTATATTTTGGAAAGTCCTTGCTAGTATCTGCTTTTACGGTTAAAGGTATATGTGGCTCGTAAGTTGTGAATTTGCTCTTTTAGATATCCTCAAAGAAAATAATGAAGAAGCAACAGATGGAATAAACGTGGTGACCAAAGTCTCTAAAATAACATGGTTGCTGAAAAATTATTTAATTTCGGGCTTAATGTTGCGTGTTTCGTCAAATGCCGCTCCATTTTGCTGATTTACAAAGATGTTGAAGATTTCATCTATGCAAGTGTGATGGTTGTATCGACAAGATAGGATGAATTGTATGCCACCGACGCCAAACACCAATCTTTTCTAAATGAAGAGGTATTTTATGTATTACATAGATATTTACACTTATTTAAATACTGGAATTTTGAAATTTAACTTATTCCAACAAGTGAGTCTACACCTGAATGCGCAGATCTTCCGAATGAGTGTCTGACAGTATGCCACACTTATTCGTTTATTGTGGCGCCATACGATACATAAAACGTTTCGCTTTTTTTCAGCACGCCAACAAGTGATTCTAGATAATCTGAATTCTTAGGAAAGTGGGCACAATGATTTCCTGGGAGACGCTCAATAGTTTTCACGTTCTAGACCGTTTTCTGCATAGTGGTTCAAGTCCCTTTGGTGAATAGATATAGTAGTTCTGAAGATCACGGATTGAAGAGATGCAATGACGCTACCTTGAAGTTACTGAACGCTATGGATGATCAGAATTTCTGCTTAGCGATATCCGATTTTGGACAATCTGAAGCTTACACATTTCTGGGATTTTGCGGTGCATACTTCATGATCAACTGCAAAATACTCTTACAAAGTCCAGTTTATTCCGAAAGAACAACTGGCTACAAAGGTGAAACATGGAGCTACAGAGCTTGTCGCGCCGGCTTCGCCTTATTTGTTGTCCACGTGAGCTTTCCATGATCTCTTCGATGTATTGTTTCTTCTCTCCTCATCAAACATTCTCAGCGAGTTCAAATTGTGTCATCAAATTTCTTTCTGTCGGGAACTAGGGCCGCTGTGATCTTCTTTGCATTTATTCCTATTCTCCAAGTTATCATCCAGTTGCTCCTCGAATCGCTGCATTACAAAATGGGGATAGAGCGAGTTGGATAGCATAACCGTATCGACTGTTTATTGGACCATCGTCGGCATGTCGCCAACGCAAATATCGTATCAAGTCGAAGACAGGATAGAATCTCGGCTTGGAGATGCCTCTCAGATAAATTTATGACACCGAATTTAATCTAGAATTTCCTATCAAAAAGGAATAATTAGATTAGTAACACAACGGATAGCGGAATGGATGCTGAAGCTATTTTAAAGATGAGCCCATTGTGCTATACGTTGGACTTAGATATTTGTATATAAAACTATTTATAAGGTTTACCATGTTCAATAAGACTGGTCAGTAGTCTTGTATTTCCAGGCTCGAAAAGTACATTTACGTATGTTACTTTCTAAGGGCTCGGGAAGTAGCCAAAAGAAAAAAAAGAATCTTAGGTGATTTTAACTTGTAGCAGCTACCGGATTACGATTTTCTGAGCAAACTAAGGCAAAATGCAAGTATGTAATTTGTAGAATATTATGCTTGAAATAGTCAATAGAGCTTTATATTGTTCACGAACGAGACCAAGTTCTCTTTTCATCGTAACTCAATGTGTACTTATGATAAAAGTCGATATAACCAAAACACATCTGTTAATCCTAATATTTGTCTTCTTAAGACAATTCTTTTTTCTATTTATGCACGTCTCTATTATGCATATTAATGTCTGAAAATAGCAGTATATCTGACATAAATTAGTTGCAGAGTTTCCCGATATTGCAAAACGGTATCTTCGCCCTAACTCTCTTTAAGAGTTGCGTACAATATTTCTGGTGGAGTGAACTTATACTTCTCATAAACAATTTAAATCTCCAATTTGCTTTGGCCATGTCCACATTCTCATTCGATCACAAAGTTTTTATTGGAGGAATCATAATCGACTTTTATCGTATATGGGTATTTAATTATCCTTTACATAAGACCATAACCATTCAAAAACAAATATTATTTGGCTATACTTATCCGAGACCAAATTACATAAAAACAAAAAATACATTGTACTCAAGCATCAGAAGACAAAAAGGAATTCCACCAAAGCTGTATAATAACTAACAATTCCATCAAACAATCGCAAAAATAACGCCGTTTAAAAACATGTTGGAAAACAAATTGCCTACCACAGAAGCAACTGAATATACGCTGTGGAAAGCGACTCATAAAGTTAATCATTCGTAACTTCTCAATCCTGACATTCGCACATGTAACGAAGAATGGACCAAAGACAATAAGGACAAGGTTAATGCTTTTGCTCATCGTTCTAACCCTACAATAAATAATTATGACATGGACAAAAATACAGAAACACCTAGAATCCCCCGATCAACTTAAATCAATTTTACCAAAATTCATTGTAAATCAAATTAAAGAAATAAACTAAAATATGCTGGCGTATGTATATTGTATCAAATGGGACCTACTTTGAGCGACAAACTAAATATTGATAACGAAAATTGTGTGTTTTATTTAATAATTTCCGGTACTTTTTTGACAGAGTGTATGTTGTAGTTCAAAACAAAAATGTCGCATGACTACTATCAAGTATTGAAATTGTACTTAACAGATTGATTCTTTCACATGAAATTCCAAGACACACAAAACCCATTTTCAACCAAATTAGGAATCCTACACAATATCCTTAGGCTCTACCGATTGTTTGAAATTGATCTAAACCACAACTTTTGCCGACGACACTTTTAGTCTTGCAACTAACAAGACTCCAATAATAGCGATTTGTAACCTTCAAGAGCATCTTAATCAGATCCAAATGTAGCTTAAAAAGAACATATACAACTGTCTTTGCAAATAACGTTGCACTTCTCCATACAGATGACTAAGAACAATTAACTAGGAATAAAGTTTTCCAAAATGTACTAAATAATAGAACGGAAATCTAAACTGACACTTGAAAATAAAGTCTTGTTTTATAAATCCATTGCCCGACCAATTTAGACATATGCAGTGCAGCTCTATGGTTCAGCAAACACATCGAATATAGATATTGTGCAGAAATTTCAGTTAAAAGTGCTTTGATCAATTGTTGACGCGCCTTAGTTAATACCAAGCGCAGTGATTCACCTTGATCTACAAATAGATACTGCAAAAAGTGCGCTTAGTATAAAAGTTTTGCAATGTACTGAGTTGATGTAGACCTAATCATAATTTAATGCAAGTTAAGCATAAAATTAAAAAAAATATTTAGTCATATCTCCCTCTTCCCTTCTCCGATCTCCTTCTAGGTCTGTACTTAAGAAACATAGGTGACCTAATTTGATCTAAATCTGACGACTCCTGTAAAACTATATCCATAAGATCCTTCGGAAGAGCATACATATATTTACTTTTAACTGCAGCTTATTTTAAATTCAAATTGAAAGAGAATAGCATAAATATGTGTAAAGTACCTCAAATGATTATACTAAAGGGCATTTTCCTCCAATGTCAAACCTGTATCATAAAATTTACTGAACAGGCATGTTAGTTAGATTGTAAACACAATTGAGTGTCAAAAGATTTGTAGATGAAGCCTTGGAAAACTAAAATACATGATTTTCCGGCCAAAAACGCATCTGCAGGAACGAGACATTTATATTTTAACGATTTCCCAAAAATGACAAACAAAAAGGCTATTGAAAGTTTTTAATTAACATGGCGTTGTGGGGCTACCATTAAAAAGTAGTATAGTAAAATCATTACAATTGTGTAGCTTCAATTGGACCATTTAGACTTCGACGACAAACAGGCTGGCACTACATGTGATACATCTCGTTAGACTTATTTCCGTGAAGTTGGATAAAAATAAAGATTTTGATTGGTGTATTATAATATACAGAACAATGTTTAAGCGGATGATGTGACTGAAACACAATATTTTTAAAATATCAAAATCGGTAAAAACTTACAAAAATCGATCAGCTATTTAAGTAGGATTTTCTATAATCAATCTATCAAAAAAAAAGTACATCATTGCATATACCTAAATTAAATGAGATAGAGTAGGTATCAGTAAATTGAGAAAAAAAGAAAAAAAATTACAGATTACAATCTAGTCACATATTATTCTACAAAGTAAACTGAATCACAATGGGGGAGACGAAATCCTTGTTAATAAGATATTAGTAGAGAATATCATAAAAATACAGTTTAAGGTATATATGCACCTGCTAGCGAATATGACGATGAAAAAGTGAAAAAGCTATACAAAGAGTTAACAACAGGAATACCACACTCAATATACGATAATAATTGAAAGAAGGAAGAAGAAACTGAAACTTGAGACTTCGGAATAGATGGCAGAAATGAGTGGACATATGCTGGTTAATTATTCAGAAGGAGAACATTTATATGTTGTAAATATATTTTTCAAAAACAGAAATAACCGAAACTGAAACTAAGTAACCCTGGTAGATGAACAAAAATGATGATCCTGTTCTAAATAACGTCAATGCTGGAAGCGAACACCATTTACTTAAATGCAAAGTATATATTAATTGAAAAATAAAAAGAAAAAAACTATTTCGGAAAATAAAAATATTACAGTGAAGGAAGAACAATAAATGGAGACAAAGAAAAGGAAGAACTCGATAAACAAATCAAATCTTCTATATATGTATAAAACAAAGTATAACGATGTATCTTCACACACCACTCCAAAATGACCGAACCAAATCAAAAGATTTTGGTATGATTACTGGCCTTGGCTCTCTCAAGATTTTTTCATTTCACCTTGATGGTTGAATATCTGTGTGATGAAATAATTGACCGCCAACATGTCCATTTAAATGAAATGGGAGCGGCCATCTACATTGTTGCGAACTCGCGTCAAGCAAGCTACCCATTGTTAAGCATCCAGATATGGAGTAACAACCACCACACAACCAGGTGAAATTATTTATTTCATAAAAAGAACTTCCCCAAAATCTAACTCTTGTGAAGCGGAGTAGACGGCTAGTGTGTGATATATATGAGCAAGATAACCTAAAAAAAGATGTAAGAACATAATAAAAGCAAAGTATTGTTGCTAATAAAATAAAAGATACAAAAAGGAACAAAGAAAGCAAGCCAAGTGAAGAAATCATCGACATGACGGAAAAAAGAAGAAAAATGGTTCAAACTTCCATAAAACACACAGCAAGATTTACAGAGCTTATTCCACAAAATAGATTAGCAATAAAATAACATTTATAAATATGACATAAAACGAAAATAGAAAAAGCACTAAACGATGGTAAAACTAAAAAAATGACAAAAGCAATAGGTACTAGATAAAGACATTATTACATCAATAAGAGATGCTAATAGAATATTAATTTTACTTACTTAGTCTAGCCCTTTCTACCTTTAGGTGTAAGACTAGAATATTAATTACCGACCAAAATAAAATTTTAAAATAAATTTTATAAACAACTATTTAAATCGAAATTGACAATGCTGGACAAATTCAATGACAGAAAAATTACAAATATGGTTTTAGAAGAAATTCCATAAAAGAGTTTGAAATAGAAAATCCATTAAAAACCACAAACAAATAACAGTAGAAAATATGAAAAGAAAGTGGAAAATCGCTTTTGAAATAATTGAAAATGCTTTTTCTTGAATGTCTACAAGCAGAAAGGATACCTTCAAATTGGAATAACACGACTGTAGTGTTCTTCACAAGCAAGATCTAAAACTACAGACCAATTAGTTTATTATGACAAATCTATGTTATTTACAAACATGGGGCCGGCGAAGAGATTGCTCTGTAAGCAATCCCAGAACGAACTTAAAAATTCGAAGTCGAATATCTCGAAAACTATTCAAGATAGAATTTTTTTAATTTCGAATTCGAAATCAGCGTAAAATTTCCTATAAGAATCCATTTTCGTATTTTAAAAAATCTCAAATTTTGTGACGGACCGACAGACCGACAGACATATAGAATTCAGTAACGAACTTTTAAGTTGGTGGAAAATTCTCACAAACAAATTGGTCCAACAGCCACGGGAACATGTCGGACTTAGAACAGGCTTCGAGGCAAATATTCATTTACAGGTAGTAAGAAGCTTAATCGAAAAAACCAAAAATACGTTGACTTACTTGTACATCATATTGAATTCAATCATAGATCCATGAATTTGATTCCAGGTATTTATCAAAATGATATATTAATAATTAAAACACAAGGGAAAACACTATCTCGCCTAAATAATTTACTCTGCGTTTGAAAGATATATTTAAAAACTTTAACTAGAATAAAAATGAGAGGGACGGAAGCATGTTAAGGGGGTATTATCGTCTAGATGCCCGTTTTCAAGGTGATTTTTGGGAATTAATTGTACAAAATCGGTTAAACCTACTGATCTCAAGTTTTGGGTTCATATTTATTCGTATTTAAAGTAACACCTAAAACTTTTATATCGCTTTTTATAGCAAACTGTGAGATATATATATATATATATATATATATATAAACATGTCGCGAAATTTCGTTTCTATCGAGCGTGGTAATTGCCGCTGTCCTCGTCATCTGAAATAAACTATTCTTTTTTTATTTTATTCTGTAGACATGTGGTTATCGTTCGAAAATCTAATAAATAATTTGAAAAAAACTGACAAAATGGCAGCGCTTGAAAGAAAATATTCCGATTTTTACTAAAAAAATTTCACGGTCCGAAAAAAATAGTAATTGTAAACAGATATAAAAGTTAGAGGTTCAAACGATATCCGAATATGCACACCATATGTGTAAAAAATTAGAATTTGATCGGCCCAGTAGTTTGTGAGAAAAATACACGCCCGACTTAAAAAATGTCGTTTCGAGAAAAATGCGTTTAAAGTTTTCTTCTACTGACTCTGGATTTCTTCGTATGGCCAAGCCCTAGTACGTACTTTATTTATAATATATTCTGTCAATTTCCCTGTTCCTTTTCCATCAATGCTTTTGTACGCAGTTAACGCATTCTTTTTTTTAAGGACATAATTTTCACCATATACCATAGCCTCCGAAACAGATTTAAATCTAAACCTTTATCTCGGCCAATATCACGAATTTCATTGTAATATTTTACGGGCACATTCTCAAGGCCCTAAACTTTAAAAGAATGCCAAATAAAAAAATCGATTTTTTAGACCGGCTAGACTATAATAATCCCTTAAGCCGCTTGAGATTCGCGGACGACATCCTATTAATCGCAGGTAACCTCACAGACTTGCAGGACATGATCACAGACTAATTAAAACAAAAGTCAAGAGGTAGGAATTACCTATTTTGGCTTAGTTAAGTGTAATCAAGAAGAAGAAATCAACCGAAGAATTAATTAGTTGAGCAGCATTTAGTAACTGGAAAAAAGTATTCAGAAGTAAAATAAATTAAAAATTAAAAACAAATTGTTTATCGGAATAATCAGAATATCCTATCTGTACTGACATATGGCGAAACGTGATCACTTAAAAGGAAGCACAAAGAAAAATTAAGTAAAGCACAGAAAGTTATGGGAAAGGTCAATGTTAGGAGTATCATGAAGAGATCGAAAGACAAATGAGTGGATAAAGTCAGCAATAAAAGTGGAAGACGTAGTGGAAAGAATATTAAAACAATAGCGATAGTACGAAGACGATATATGAACGAAGAAGATAGTACAGTAGAGATCTAGACAATGAGAATCGCCAGACAACAACAGTGATCGACTTCAAGTGGATACAGAAGGAGCAAAATAGACAAGAATAGCATTCAATGGGAGACGCCGGCATCCAAAATGGGACGTGCATGAATTTCGCACTTTCTTATAATCCAGAAACTTTATTTTACCTGCGATGGATACATGAATTCCGCACTGTATTCTTGCATATAGATAATGACCTCTCAATTATTTAATGTATTCTTGGTAGTAATCTACAATCTACATCTACAACATTCAATTCTAATTTTGTAAATTCACTTCTCAGAAAAATTTAAAAAGCAAAAGTGTAGATTTCACTTCAACCCCTACAAATTGCCAAAATTATGGCTTTTCCTCAGTTAGTTTGCAAATTGGTTGAGCAATTGTCAAAATAAATCCTACTTTTGAAATAAGTGAAAGGGGAAGAGAGATCTTGATTTTAGACGAAGCTAAGTTTGCTTTTGCAAAAAAAAGTAATAATTGTTTTGGTGTTGCGTTAAAAACACATGTCGGGCTAAAGTGTGGACAGTGGGTCCGGAAAAATTATATTCAGAAGTTTTTTGGAACATAATCATTCCAAAAATGTAAAAACTTTAAAGAGACAATTAGGTAAGAATTTTGATTCTATAATTATATTTTATTTTACTTTATAATTTTTTGATCTTATTTTGAAATTGTATTGGTTTTTGTAGTCAGCGTTTGTGCGAAAAGAAAGTCTGCAGAAGACCTAGCTGAAACCTTCCAAAATTACCCATACAACTTTGAAAGAAAACGTTGGAATAATCGACACCCTAACTAATAGGCATATTCATTATGTACGATATAACATTTATTCCGCACGGAAAAAATTGCAACCCAAGTTTCCAAAAAGTGCAGAGCAGACTGTTAGTCTTTTGACAACTTTTCCTTGTCTAACTATCAAAGGAAAAAATTTTGTTTCGTTTGTTAAAGAAAAAGTAATAATATTGAATTATCGTGTGACACAAATTTAATGGCTGTGCGTAGTTCCAAAAAAATCTATTTGATGGTTGTTTGAATTATTTCACACAACTATTTTCTTTCATATACTTGTGAACGGTCACTATATACCGCATGTGTTTTGCTTTTTACCGGACAAGAAGTCTGAAACATAAAATAGCTTTGAATTTAGTGAAGACAAAATGCCAAGATATCAATTTAAATTTGAATCCAAAATTATTTGTGGTCGACTTTGAAAAAGGCATCCACAATGCAATTTCAGGTGTTTGGCCTTATGTCGAAATTATTGCTTGTAGTTTCCATTTAGCGCAAAGTTGGTTTCGGAAAATACAACAATTGAGTTTGGTCTCCGAATATAAACAGGGAAACGATGAAGTAGGAAAATGGCTAAATTATGTGTTCGGCGTACCATTTTTTGACCAAATGGAAGTTGCAGATTGCTTTGTATTTGATCTTATGAGCATAAGACCAGAAGATGATAGACTGGTGAGATTTTCTGACTATTTAATAGAAACGTACATAGACGACGATTCGCTATTTCCACCAAAGATTTGAGCAAGCTTCACGGCTAGCTACGATAGGACGACAAACTGTTGTGAGTCGTTTCATGCGAAATTTAACAGTAATTTTACAAGACTCACCCTTCACTGTATTTTTTTATAAATGTACTAACTGATATTCAGACTGAAACTTATATAAAATTACAAAGTGTTGAGGAAAAGAACAGAATTAAGGATTGATCCCAAAACATGACGTCATCAATTATTTATTGAATAAAAAATACACCAAACTTTCAATAATAAATTTGTATATCGGAAATGAGATTAAGTATTTCTTTGAACCTGTTAAGTGGCAAGTGTGTAATTCACGAACGCCAAAACTTTATAATCCGATGTGTAGTGAGTAATTCATGAAAAGTGAGTAGGGACCAGGTAGAGTGCGAAATTCATAGCCGCTCCCAAAATGGATTGAAATAGTTGATAATGGTGATGATAATTTAAAATCAAACGCTATTTTCTTTTTTTTTAGAGCTTCCTTTACGAAGCACGCCCATTTTCTAACAACACGTATCATGAAGCGCCCCGAAAAACTTGTTCCTGTAATAAATATGCCACGCTCCGTGGCCACATCCCCCGAGAAATTAAAAGCAAGATGAAAAACAGGCGGATAAAAAATTCCGACTCATTAAGTTGACTAGACGTACGCAGCGCGTTGCGCAACTCCCGGCTATTTCGGGCCCTTTTGACGCCATCAGAATAAAGGAAAGCGGCGCGCCAAAAAACGCCGTTCCTGCGGCATTCCGGCGCCCGGCGGCGCTTCGCGCGATTTTTTAGCGGCGCGGCCCGACGCGTCTTGGCGCATTGCAATGCTGGAATTCCGAAGAACTGGCCGAGGCCGCTTGCGCCGCGGCGTTATGACTTAATTACCAATTAGGCGCCCGAAATAGTGGCCCGAGCTCGCCGCGGCCGCCGCTCGCTATTTATACGCGAAACGCGCCGAAAATGCGGCGCTGCTATGTAGGTAAAATTCCGAGCTGTCTGCATAAACATTGGCGGCGGGCCAAGGGCAATTAAAAGCGTTTCTCTTACACTCAGCCGCGACACCGCACTGTCTACTGTGACCGTATAATTATGTAATTGTGCATAGCAAGAGGCGCCGCCGCGCCAGCGACGCCGCCGCTTGCCGAGGGTATCGAGTGACACTTACCAAGAGCGACCCATCTTCAGTAGGTTGTTCTAGTAGGACGGACAACCACCTTGATCTGAAATAAAAAAATTTCGTCAATAACAGGCAAAGAAGCTCCAACACATAACACTATTTTTACAAACAAAAAATTGAATTAAAAAAGTACTGCTTTCTACCTTCCTCAAAAAAGAAAAAAAATTAGGGCTCCTTAATTTCAAATTAGGACACAAGATCAAACTTAGTGGCATAAAAAAAACATAAATTAAAAAACATGAGGTTAAGAATGCTATTATATACGTTAAGACAAGTTACTGATAAGGAAAAATCTCGTTGAGACTCATTAAATGAGAAGGAAAATGTTCATTAATGGCAAAATAAATTTGCTATCGTTTAACTCAAACGTAGCATTAACTCCCTTAGTGGGCCGTTTCTGCGTACAGTTTAAGGAGTGTTGCCAGCGTCTAATTTTGTAAGTTCCCTGGAGTGCCATAAATTTTTCCCCAACTTATCCTTAACCTTCTTATCAGTGTAAATACGCATCGTGATTATAAAAAAATAATGAATTCGTGAAGTTCGGAAAATTTACAGCCCTGTGGAATCTTAGACGAGTAATTTAAAAATTTCTTAGAATTCATCAACTTGCTTCAAAGTTCGACTGCAATTTCCCAACTTTAATAAACATTTAGTTGGCTCATTTATTTACTGAGCAAACATACCATTTATTTCTTTATTAGCGGAAGTCTATTAAACTTATCTAATTATGGAAAACTACTGAAAACTTTTTACTACCTAAATAGGCTAAAAATTCCTTAAAATACAAAGAGGATGTCAAAGTTCGCAACACCGAGCAAATACATGCAAGGTATACAAACTTGCCCTCTTTATGGAACTTCCCAAAATTAATAAATATTTTCTCTGAATAAAACGAAAAATATTGAAACGATTCGAATTTCATTGCTATTAGTGCAAAATACGAACTTGGCAGTTATGTAAAGTGAAATGCCCTCCACGGCTTTCCTGACGTGCACCATTCTTGTAATGAAGATTTCCTCAATGCTTTCCCATACATGTGACATAAACCCTTTCCTTCAAGTAGTCCCAAAGAAACCAATCTAATATGGTAAAATTGGAAGATCACGGTGGTCAACAGATATCACACCTCTACGAGGTAACACGACCAGAAAATTTGCTTTGAAATAAAGTGACTGTTATATAGTATGTGCCTCCATCTTGTTGAAGCCACATGCCGTTCAAGTTCAAATCGTTAGTTTCATTGCAAAAAGTCTTTTAACATCTCCTAATAACGCACACCATTGACAGCAACAGCATTGTCAGCTTCGTTCTCAAAAAAGTATGGGACAATTATTACTTCAGTCCACAAGGCACACCAAACAGTGTTTTGCGAATGCATTAGTTTTTCGTTAATAGTACGTAAATTTCCACCACACCTCATGCGACAATTTTGACGATTCGAAGAGTCATTCCAAGAAAGATGAGCTTTATCGTTCAATATGAATTTTTCTACAAAAATCAGCATCAATTCCGATGTTTTCTAGAACCAGTTCACAAATGTATAGTATTTCTAGTGGTCTTTAGTGGACTTTGCCATATGTTTAGACACTAACTGCAGAAATGCAAACTCTCAACGTTCACAAAACGTAAACGGTGCGCAATTCAAATCCTAAAGTTCAATTTTGATAACCCTATTCATCTGACCATATGTCGCCTGACTTAAGTACCTTCTTGAACCCAATTATTATATACAATCATTACTAATAGGTAAGACCTTTACAAAAAAAAATCAAAAATAGTTTTTCAATTTCCGCTGCTTCTTAATATGCAGTTAATAACTCACATATATTCACTAGTAACTTTTGCTATAAACTTTGGAAAATAAACATTTATATGAATGTTTTAAACCGCCATGTTTTAATAGACACCCAAACTTAATAACACAAGTCAATTCAATTATAATGTATAATTGCTTGAAGTATAGTTAAGTAAGAGCGTGATCAGCATAATTAGCAGTTAGTAAAAGGTACCGCCATAATTTTTTCATGAGTCGATAGAGGAAACCTTTGTCCTGGATACTTTGTCACAAAAGTTTTAGTTGGCATTGAATTTTTGTCAGAGAAACGCGTAGAGCACCTGTGTTCCTCTGTACCCACCCGAAACGTTCGAAAATGTCTCATGCAACGGCTGATAAGTACATAAACAAGTCGAAAACATTCATCAACAAGTAAATGCAGCGATATAAGGAGAAAAACGGTCGACGAGTTGCCGGAAAGTGGCTCGATAGGCAAAGTGTCCCCTAAAGTCGAAAAGCAGATGGTAAACTTGCTTTCGCGGAAACCGGGCTTAACATTGCGTCAAGGAGCAGCAAAATTGAAACAAAAAAGTTACACATCTCCGTGTGCATGATATCAAATGCTGTGGTTCAGTGAAAAAACCTTTCTTAGGTGAAAATCACGTGACGAAGCGACTCGCTTGGGCAAAGTACAATATCGATCGCCATTGAAGCACTGTAATTTTTACGGATAAAGTTTTTGTTTGGGGATATGTGATCGTCCCACGAGCCTAATCAATCTCAATTAACAGGTTGGTAGAGGACCGTTAAATACCTAGTAAAAATGCATCTTTGGGGCTGCTTCTCAAAATTGGGTTTCGAAAGTTGTATCTGTTTACATGCTCCTAAAATCCTAGAGATTTATAAGAAATATTTGTTACCGACTGTCAAACGTTGGTTCATCAAGAAAAATGAGGAATGCATCCTGCAGGAGCACAACGACCCCAAACACCGCAGCTTTGCATCGAGTGGAAAGAGCAGTCTGGCATTGTTGAATGCTTAAATAATAAAATATATATAAAATAAATAAACTTAATTGAATGTCGCAGTTTCCTGATGCAAATCCGATTGAGGATGTGTGTTTCACTTTAAAGCAGTTAACACAGTCTTGCCGGATTAATTCGCCACCCATTTGGTCCACAGCATGCCTCAAAGATGTCAGGCAATTATACAATAGCATCTTTGTTCTGATGGAATACAACGTACTCATGTATTTGAAAATGTTTTTAAACAATTTTTTCCCACATTAACCCGAAAACGCTCTCACTTAACTGACTGTATGTAAAAAAATTTATCATGTCATTTAGTTATGCAGCTTGTCTAGAAAACTATTTAGAATCCTCAAAAATAATTGAAATTACAATTATTCTCTTTCTTCTGATCTTTAGGAAGAAGTGAGTACACATTTTATAAGAAATATTCCCCTTCAATGTTTATAGACTCTTGCCATCGTTATAACAGTTTTTGTAAAGATATTGCAAATCATTCATTAGGTGTACACTACGTTATCACTTGGAGACGGTCGGCTGAAAGTCCGTCGTTGGAGAAGAAATTCTTACCACTCACTGCCCCTTTCATTTAATTAAACAGACCATAGCCACTCAGCATAAGATCAAATGAATATGGGACGTAAGGTTGACGGGATAGCAATGATGTGGTAACTAACATGTGACTGCGCTGTTAAATACGTCAATGGGGTCGTCTTTTAGCGAGAGTATGGGAAATCATTGTTCATACACCTTTTTGTCATCTTTAAGCCATCTTAGCATACAAACTTGAAGTAGAGAAACTCGCTGTTGATTTTCTCAACACAGTCCTCGCTCGTATGTATTTATGTATATCCGAAGCAGTCATTCCTTCGCTCCAAAGAATGTTAGCTTCCATGATTTTTCATATTTTCATCAAATGTACTCGCGGCATTGCACGAATAACTCATTACCTTTCTTTCTGCAGATTGCAGCAGAGCTGTCTGGTTGTATGTATCACGCAGTTTACTTTCATATACACTTTCATACTAAAATAAAGCGATATTAGAAGTAATAATAAAGAAGTGATGGTACCTTAGCAAGAAATTCCCTTTGTGCCTTTTTTGCCAATACCAACTATCCCTCTTAATACTTCCCACTGACATATCCCCTTCGATGAACCATTTCAAACCTTGTAATATACATTGATAAGTCCGACAACTCATGAAATATAAAGAAATTTAGTTATTTGATAACAATAGGAAAACAAAATTGTTTCATTATTAAGGAATTCTAATCAAATTTGGTGCAAACTAAACAAACACTTGGAGAAAAAGTCTAAAACTTTGAAAATGTCGTTAATATTAAACGACTGTGATAACTAATAAGCGACAAAAGAGAACTGCAGTATCTGGATCAAAAACGGCAATTCTATGGCGGTTATCGAAGAAAATGTCCTTAAAAGCAAATGTTCTTATGTGCGTGCACAAGTTTTAATTACGGCGGTTCTGTAAAGTTAGTGTTGCCAAACTGATCTCCTCTAGTGGTATTCTTTTTCGTCTTTTACATAACCATGGTCCCTATTTCATGATTTTAGCATTCCACTCACTGAAGGTGGTTTGGTCTTATTTTACTTGTCATTTCTAAAAAATAGTTCAAGAGTTGATTTTTATTTGGCTAAGAAAGACTAAACTAATTTATCTTTCATAACTATCATCCAACAGGTTATGTCATGTTATTCATAAAAGGCCTGGTTACTGACGAGAGAAAATTAAGGTGATGTCGCCTCTTTTCACATGCGCACAAAACCAAACATGAACGAATAATTATCAAAAAAATCAGTCAAAACTCAATGAATTATCATTTTAGTACCTTCGAAAAAAAAATGATAAATTTACGTAATAAGCCTATTCCTAACAAATGACGTAGTATTACTCACTCCTTGTATAGAAACTATTATAAGAAAGACTTAAAATCACTTTACATATTTCCTCGATTGTTATTTTAATGATAATAGCTGTTTTAAACTTTTAAGAGAATGGTTTCGTTGTGTGCGTCACAATTACTATCTAATTTAAGAACATTATTGAATCGGTTATGAAGAAGTTGATTTTTAAATTTCTCTCTCTCTCCTCGTTCTTTCCTCTCCACCCTCTCTTATTTTTGAGTTTTGTATTGTCAATAGGTATGGTGAAAAACACTCAAAAGTTCTTAATATCATTAAAAGCTGTAAGATTGTCTTTAAAGGAATTAATAAGCTTTACTTACTTTCTGGAGCATAGAGGAAAACGAAATTTAAGAAGTCAAGAAATGTCTCAAATTATGTTAAGATCGTTAGCAAATATGCTGCAAAAATTTACTCCTTGTGAGTTAATTATTTCGACAAGGATTATATTTAGCCTCCCCGGAAACCTATTTCTTAATGCACGTTTAGCGCTGGTATGTTCTAAAAAAAGCAGGACAAAACTGAACGCTTTCTTTTGCGACATTAAGTGCACTTGAAAAAGCCGAAGCAAAGAAGAAATTAAAAAACAAATAATTAGCTTCACCAAAAGATAACTAGCGAATTTTTGGAAAGTCCAAAATTGAAACCGTTAGACTGTAGAAGATATCGCCCGCAAAAAACAACAAGAATTTGGAACGTCTATTAAAAGTTTTAGAGGAGAAGCAGCGTTTGGATTGTTAGTTCCTAAAAAAGTCATGTTGCTAATAATAAGAATTAATGCAAAAGCCAAAATGTAAACATAATTAATTATCTAGAGAAGAACATTTCTTATATTGAATGAAATAATACCTACTGTGTTAGCTAATGTGTAATCAGAATACAGATGGAAATCAAAAATACATAAAAATTAAAAAATAATTCGCTACATTAATTAAAAGATTAAACTTGTTCACGTAGCATTCAAGTATTTTTTTATTAATTCCAGAAAAATTGTTTAATCGAAGATATATTTTTATGAATTCAACAGTCTTCAAAATAACATCTTTGACCACCAATATACCGTTGCTAGCGGTTCTGCCACCGTCGTAATACGCCTGAAAATCGTAAATTGGATCTCTTTCGGAGCACTTTTCACATCAATCTACACATCTTTAGCAGTACAAAAATGGTGCCCTACAAATGAATTTAAGTTTATATGAAATCGATATACGTTTTTTTTATGTTCGTCGTTCAAAACCTTGAGAACCGATTTAGCATTTTCCGTAGCTGCAATTCTGTCGTCATTATTTCATACACTATGTTTGCTACCAATTTAACATTCAAACGTCGGTCAAATTTGAAATCCGCCTTCATCTTAGTCACATTGTCCAAATTGTGGGATGCCTGAGAATTGCTCAACGTCCTCTCTTCCTTCTCTGGGCGCTTCGTACTTTCCCCTTCCCATAGGCGTACTGTATAATAGTAAGCGTCTGAGTTGCAAATTTTTCACACAAATGTTAACTCGTATGGGTAACCGATACTGCGTTGCATTTCGACACGCGATGTGATATTGAAAGGGCTGTCCATTTCGCAAGCGATTCGCACTCTGTGAAAGCTCAAAGGAAAATGAGCTCGGTCGGTCCGCATAACTGACATCATTCACCAACCGTCAGGTCCGAAGACTCTGCCCCTTCTGTTTTGACCGAGAAAATCAGTCTTTTTACTTTTCGGACTTGCCTTGTATTTATAGCAGATACATTTTCTGGGTAATCCGAGCTCCGATAATTCAGCCATTTCAACAATTGTAATAACAAATAAAAAGTGGCTCAAAAAGAAGTGACATGGAAAAACCAAGCAAGGAAATAAAAGCAATACATTTTTTGAGCCAATTTTTTATAATAAATTCATCTACATGTGGTGGTGAAAGCGCAAATAGTTCATTTTGTTGTGTAAAGAAGCTCTTAGCGCGTTTAAAACTGTGGCAGAGAGCTAAGTCCTGCTGGAACACCACGCATAATAAAAACATCTCCGCACTGTTCGGTTTAGTAGCACTAGAACGCCTATGTATTTTTTGCTCCCCATGATTCATTCATTCAATGAAGTAAAGCATTTCTGGTCCGGAAGTTGTGACGAATCACCGAAAAAAACCATAGGCTTATGTTCATTAGAGGGCACTGACCGTACGCACTTGTGCTAATTAACTCGCGCAGTTCTGTACATCTGTTCAAGTGTTCTACAAGGCTATTAAAAATCTCAAGAAGGTAACTTAACTTTGCTCTTGAAAGCAATGATTTCCTTGTAAATGATAAATACATACGAGCTGAGTGACATAAACTACAGACCTAATCAGTTTTCAACTACAGCTGCTTTTAACTTGTCACCATTACTAAAACGCCGTTCACAAGCGTCTATTTTCTATAAAGGTGAATAAATAATAATCGTTCAGAACCACGAATTCGGTTTTTGTACATTTTTGAACAATAGCAATATTTAAAAAACTCTGTCGTTACTCATAAAAAATTCAACAATTCTGCAGGCCTAGCGTACAAATATGTTTAGTGCATTAAAATAAAAAACAGCGTGCATAACCTGTACCAGTCGGACGATTATATATCAAAGTGCAGACTAGTCTGCAAATTGCATGCTACTAATGTATTGACCCCTGTCTATGTGAATTCCCATGAGGATTGCAGCTTTTCATTGACATGCGGCATCATTCATTTATACATGAAAAAAGGCAAGGGAAACACGACACTCACGTCATTTACATTAGCTTGCTCCAATTTTGTAGATCGCCTATCAATTTGCATGTCAATGAAAAAGGTGCGGGGTATTATGGATGTAATAGATAAATGTACATACGACGATGCTCGCATACACGACATGCTTGTTTTCTTATTTAACCAACGTCCAGCTTCATATATATTTCTTAAGGTAACAGTTCCAATAAAATATAACAAACAGGGTAAAGATATTCTTACTTTTTTATGTAAATTTATATGCTTGTTTTTTATTGCAAAATTATATTATATTTAATAAATTCTACGATTCACATTCATCTTTCAGTGGAGATAACGTGAGTTGTCTTTAGAGATAAAAAGTTGCAGTGCGCCTAGTTTGCCTACTTTTGAAAGATTCAAAACTTGTCCAAATTCTATATGAAAGCCACAAGGAGAACTTTTTGTCTATTTGTTTATCGTTATCTAATCCAATCATAAATACAACTACAAGATAATCACATGGCGCACTCACAAAATCATACAAACGTGAAATTGGAAAATGTGCAACCACCATTAATTTGCAATAAGAATATACAGTTTCCAATTGTCCAACAACCAAAGGGGTATTCAAAACATGTGCAAATGTTAAGTGGTGTGTACTATAGCCAACTGCCTACACGTAACACATCGTATTGTGGTCGGCAACAATTAGCAAATACAGTTTTCACCATTATTGATGTCCTATGATAGAGAATGAAAAAAAGTAACCGATAAAAAAGAATAATGAGCCTGAAATGTTAACATATACTAATGCCAAACATACAAAACAAGTTAGCAAAAAGATCAAGAAGAATTGGCCATACAACAGAATAGCTAATAAAAAAAAGAGGAAAATGAACAAAGCAAACACAAAAAACAACAATAGAATATACAGAGATTACTAAATACATCAGGATAAATATTAAACACCAAAGAAGAAATAAATATAAAATATTAGTTAAAGAAACATTAAAAGAAAACAAAAAACATAAACATCTTGAAATCCACCCTTAAAAAATAATTATATTGTTTACTACACAACAATGTTCAAATCACAACAAAGAAAGGCTAAATATTAAGTTGCAAAAAATTTCTTCTTTATGGATATACAACTACACGAATCAAAAAATGCGAAGTACACAAGAGAACAACATAATGCACTCATAAGAAATGTGGTTTCAGAAGTGTTGCCCATTATTTCGGAAAAAACTATATAGTAGTACAGCAGATATAGAGCTAAAATGAAAGATTAAATAACCACAGACATCATCATGGGAGGTGATAAGGTGATTAGAATTAATAAAAAAAAAGCTAAATTAATATTTACAATAGGATAGAATACTAGACGTGAAAAAATTCGAAAGTAGTATTTTTGTAAAAAAAAAGAGTCACGAAGAAATTGGAGAACTACCAACCTATAACCATTCTTTCACATCGGTCTAGACTTCTGACGCGTATAATTACAACTAGTTCTTTTTAAAGGAGTTTCAAGTTGATGGAGAAGTATAAGCAGAACAAGATTCAATGATATCCAGAAAATAAAAATAAAAATGGCATAACTGGATTTTAGTGATCTTAAAGTTAAGATTTTCTTTGATGATTTGCGTCACAATTCGGCTCTTTAGGTAAGCATAAGTTCTTCAATCAAAATATTTTGCAAGTCAAAATGGAAGGCTTCGTACTGGTTTCTTGATTTAATTTACATTTTTTCTAATTAAATCACGAAAAAAATAATGCAGTTTTTTTTTGTGCGAAAGTCAAATGAACAGTTCACAAGTCTAAACTTTATTCTTAAATGACACAGTACCAGGACTACCAACATCATGATGTGAAAAGCATTCTTCTTTGATTCTCAGTGTTCTCTAGCAGTAGTTAAATAAATATCGATAGTAGAACGGTATGTATAAATCATCCTCTTACATGGATAAAATAAAATATAAATCGGAATTATTTTTCTTTTAATTCATTGAAGTATCAAAAGAACACAAAGTTATTTTTTCTGCGTACTCTATGACCTAGAAACGCATTTCCCAACGGATAGATTGTTTATTGATTCTGCTATGGTAATATTGAGGTTGTTACAACAGTCAATCGCGCACGAACGCTTTGACAGCAAAATCGTCATCAAGTCTCTCCTCAGTCGCGCCATCTTTAGGCGACATCGGTGACCTTCATTGTCAACTACCATCTTGTCCCCTCAAAAATTCTTTATGTCACACTTTCACTCAAGTCTTCTTAAAAGTCTCGTCTCTGAACTGTGTCTAAGTCTTCTCAACATTTCGAGCGATTTTATGCCTTCTGTTGTGAGAAACTCTTGGTCTAATATTGATTAAAGAAGCAGCAGTCTAAGCCCTTTCAGACCTACACCTTTCTACCTACAACTCTGTGCCCCTCTCAGTCACCTCACGACGCACAAAAAAGAAATTCGGATGTGCATTTAATCCATTTGCTACAACGCGATTTTAACAAATTATTTTCCATCCTCATTCAGTATGTATTTTTTGTGCCGGCAACATTTTTCCTTGACTTGCTTGGACAGCAGCTTCAGCCACCAATGGGTTTTCAGTATCCAGAACAGTAATAGTAATAATTACGGAATGATTTACAACAGAGCAGTATTAATGGTTCTATGACTCTCTCCTGGGTTTTATTGCTGCGTAAATTCATCCTAGTAGAGATATAATAATGTACTTTTCAGTACTTTGCAGTCGTTTCCACTGTCTGTGCCAAGTATCAATCAATTTAGACATCTCGTTATATATCAATAATTAATTACCGTAACTTCAAAATTAATATTTTAGTCGTTTACAAATTTTAATACAGAGATTATTATAAATTATATGAGACTATTCAATTGTAGACATCTTGAATGAGAATGAGGAGACGCCTAAATGCTTGTCCTTAATTTATCACTATAGTAAATTAATAAACGTTTCGGTGTGTATAAGAACTTTATTAAATAGTTTTGAGAGATATAGATGGCTATTAAAAAACAAACTCTCGTATTGCTTGTTTTTTATTTAAAAAACGCGAGAAATTCAAAAACATTAAACAAGTCAAAAAGTATACATCAATATCCTAAAGTCTAAAAATCAATTTCAAACAAAATTGAAAAACTTAGATCTGTTGCGTTACTTTTCAATTTCGCGACGGAGCCAATATTACTTATTTGGTCGATTCTATTGAAAAAAAGATAGTTTTCAAACACAAAAAATACACGACAAGGAAAATAACAGCACCGTTACACAAAACACCGCTTACATTAAAATCTGGATATTCATCCTAAGGTTTATTGCCTGTAAGATAAGAAACTTGCCAATATATCCAAAAATTATAATAAACCATTCCATTTTTTAATTGTTTACAAACAAAAGTTGTTGCAGATTTGCAGCTAAATAAGTCAGCATAAATCAAACAGAAAAGAATTAGTACTATTTGAATTTTGTTATTGACCTGAGAGGTTAAGAACTCATTTTATTAGTTGCAACCGTTGTAGACGAGAAATGTACAGCTTTATAAAGTTTTTTAAAATTTTACTCCATTGTTACTATTTTTCATAAGTTTAGTGCGAATAAACCCAAAGCATGTGCAGTTATTCAGCTGCCGTAAAATGCAAATGCAGATTTGTTATTTCAAATCCCGTAAGTGCATCCGGCAATGTCAACATGCCAGCCAACGCCTACTTTGTTAAACAAACACCATTCTGTTTGTAAAACTAATATGTGCTTTCGCAAAGCCCGTTCTTGCTCATCACCAGCAAATGCGGCGTTTGCTATATTTGCCCTTACATTTTCTAGTTAATCTGTTATGTTTGTAAAAAGAGCAAACTCATTTTTGCTATACAAAATTTTATCTCCAATAGATAATTAGTACGAAAATTATGAATGTGTATTTTAAAATTTTGACATATGTGATGTTCTGTTAAAAGTTTTCAAATATAGAGTTTCATCGATACAATCATTTTCATTTGGCGAAATACATAGTATCTAAAAGTATCAAACAATAGGATGGAAGTTATACAAATGCATCATCAAAAATGCCTAGCACAACTGTTATTTCATTACAAAACGTTTAAAGTTAAAATAATTGTTAAACTGAGCCCCGTAGGTCTTCATGTAAGCATCACGGGGTGAAAACCCCATTAGAACGACCCTCATTACATACTAAAAGTGTCACATATAGGATGCAAACACTATTTCACAGTGTACACGTCGAAAACGAGCTTCGCTTACACAGATCTTTTCATATGCCGTTACACGTAAAAGTCAAGGAGAATTAAATTCCCTGATTTGATGAGCCATGCAATGAAACCTTCGAACACATTTCAAACGTAAACGTTGATTTGGTAGGAACTCCATCATGCACGAATCACATGACCTTTCACACTACCATACGCACATCTCCAAGTATGAGACCCTCAAGATGTGTGGATCAATAAGATCCAAATAGGCGGTCGCCAAAAATCTCAACCCAAGTTTGTGATATCATTTACTGGAGATGACTGGCTCATAAAAGTCAGCCGATTCAATAATAGTAACGGTAACATCCTGTTACATGAACATTTCCCTGAAATAGAAATCATCTGTGATAGTGTATTCACGAATTGCATGTGGTAGAGATAATCAATGTATTAATATGGAATAGTTTGTTATTTTAATATTTAGAATGAAGAAAAAATCCCCCTTTACAAGATACCAGAGTCAACTATAACTTCTTAAAAAAAGCAATTTTATTCCATAATACGAAAATTGATTAATTCTGAAAACCAACCATGGCAGTGGATTCTTATTATAAAAGTGTCCAAGGAATGTAAAAAATATTTCTTTCTATTTTTAAAAGTAATGTAGATATCACCATAAAATGGAAAGTGAAAAAACTGAATATTCGCGAATAATTTAAAAACAAAAGATGATAGTTAATTTTGGCTCTCGCCATTAAATTGTTTTCAAAAGACGAAATATAGGATGGTTGGTTCATTTTTCCATATTTCTTGTAGTTATCAAAATTCTATTTGAAAACATCGAAATTTGCTCATCCTGTACAATTTGTATTGTTCTTATTATAGCTTCTACAGTTATTTTTGCACTTAACAAGAGTTGGGGCACACGTCATGGCAATTATTTTTTTTCGAAGGTAAGGGATGGTATCTCAGAACGTCGTGTGACTCATGAAAGCCGTGCGTTTATAGTGTGTGTGTCCACAACACAATGTGGCTGTGCACTGTTCTGTCATTGTACATAGAGCAATGCTAAATCAGTTTTTAATCAACCGCTATGCGAGAATATGAACGCGGATAAAAAATTTGAAAAATACAAGGGAAAGGATAAGGAATGGACTACTCTAATATATGAACACTGTTCTTAGACCACATCCATTCTGCACAGAGGTTGACTGACATTGCTCTTTGAACAATTACGAAACATCACAGAACCATCTTGTGTTGTGGATACACACTTTTAATGCACGGCTTTCTTGAGACAAACGACGTTCTGTAATACCCTTACCATTTAAAAAAAAATAGTTGCCATGACTTATGCCGTAACCCTCATAGTTATGTTGTTTATATTCGAAAATAGCAATATAAATCTTTGTCTTGGTTAAAGAAGAATTTTTGCACTGCTGTCATAAACATACTAATACATTTTAGCACTCAAAAACTGTTCCATATTAGTAAAAATAAATAAAACCTTTTTGAGGATCAACCAAAACAATACGATAATACATTACTTCAAATTCATCTTCATAATTTGTATTCTGAGAAATTAGATCTGTATTATATAAGGAAACATTACCATAAAAGTACAAACAATTCCATGGAACATTTTTCCTTTGGCGTTATTTTAAATTTGTAGATTAATGTTAAATAATGTTTTCTAAATAATTATAATGCTGTGCTTCACGTATTCTATCATTAAATTGACACCTAGTTTCAACAAATTGTGGTTATAACCCTACCGTTGTAGAGTAAATCTCAAAATTGCAAAAAAGCGAGATCTTAAGTAGCGCCAGCCATTTTATACTTGCTCTTTATACTCTAGATCAAAATAAGGAAACCCAAGTTCCACCACAAAATGATCCGAAACATTTTTAGTTTTTCTTAAATAGGACTGTAGCAGAAAATATCCGAAAGCGCTTTTATTCATGTGTCAATGTTCAAGGCATTGATCTTGTTAATATATTACGCAGCAGTCATTAAATAGTATAAATCCCCAACAACCAGCACAATTTGTATGTTAACAAATCATTTTAACTGATCAGAACACAAGCAACATTTTTCTTATCTAGCAAAAAAAGCATTGTGCATATCATAAAATGTTAAATCTTTTTTCGGCAAGTATTTCATTATGCTATTGAACTTATTCCTCCCCATTTTCAAAAATCTTATGCGTTGTAAAGATAAATAATAGTGAAACTTTTACGTGTGCGTTTATAAATTTTAGCAAATTGTTTGCTAATAAAATAAGAGAGAAGCATGTTCACTATAGACAACATAGCCCAAAACTGTCTAGATTAAAGAAAACAATTATACAAGCCAATTTTGAATTTTAGCACCAGTGTGGCCGCGCGGTTGAAACGCTTGGCTGCGGTGCGAATGGACCATAATTTATTTTCGGGCTCAACTGCCTGGCGGGTGGCCTACTCAGTTAATAAAAATAATTGCGATCACTCGCACAAGAAATATTAATGCCTGATCATCTAAGACACGGCTTTAGCCACATCGCCCCCTATCAGAGATGTTGCGCGATGACCGGGCAGTAAGGGCGAATATATAGAGCATTAATTTCTGACTACGCAAGTCATGCTCCTATGCGGGGCGTAGTCTTGCCATCATTTATTTTATTTGGAATTTTAACATCATAAAGCTGCAAACAAATATGTTAGCAAAACTGAACGTTACTTATAACGTAATTATAATATTTTTTTTTGAATAACTGCTATCTACTTATGCTATAATAAAGCTGCGGGTAGTGCAAAAATAGAACAATAATATCCGGGATCGCGAGGATTATACATTAAAATCGCGGGTATTTAAATGTAAAAGGAACAGGGATAATGCACTTGCGTTGAGGTAAGGTATTGCTCGCGTACTGATTTATGTGCATCGGAAAACGAATCAGCAATTGAAAATAAATAATTCGTGATGGCAGCAGTCAATTAGCTACTAATCCAAGTTAGAGATAAATGGTGCATGCAAATTGTAAATAATTGATAAGCAATAAATAAATAATCGAATCTATAAATCGACTTCGTTATGACTAATTAGGTGTAAGGTTCATTGTAAATCGAAGAACTGTTTAATTAAAATACCATACTGGGACTAGCCAAATTGCACACGTTATAAAAGCGGTATTTACAGACTGTAAGGAAAGAAAACCGTCTACAGACCTTAATCAAAGAATTAGATAAGTTATGGTTACACGCAAGATAAGAATTAGGAAAGCATTTCAGAATCTTAAGAAAAAAGTAAAGAAGAATTCCAAAACCTTAACAATTAGCAATAAACTTCAAAGAACAGATGCACAAAATTAAACGTTCGAGTAACAAATAAAATACAAACGCGAAAGAATAGACTGGAAAAGTTAAAGAAGAATTGAGAAGATAATTATGGAAAATATCAGTAAATGCGAAAGGAAGTCTCAAGTTTGATCGGAGAATTAAAAGAAGAGCTACAAAAAGCAAAGATAGATGTAGGAGAATAATTAAAAAGTTCAAACAAAATGTTGGAAGAGAAAATAGAACCTGGACTTTAATATAAATGAAAATAAGACAGGAAAAGCTTCAAAGAAGGGTCAAAGGTGAATGCATAAAATATTCTAGAAATCTGAAAGAAGAACTAAAAGTAAACAAAAAGAAAAACATTTGAGGTTTTATAAAAGTTGTTAAAGAACACGGAAAAATATTGGAGAAGTTTGAAAAGAAATTAAAAGAATTAGAAATACAAGCAATGTTTTATTATTAAAATCTCGAGACAATCATTTGTAATTATAGGAAAAGTCTGCGAATTGCAAGGAAATACCATGTTTGATGGTCGGTAATTATTATAA
The DNA here is from genome assembly GCA_036346155.1 of Sinelater perroti. Lineage (NCBI taxonomy): Eukaryota > Metazoa > Arthropoda > Insecta > Coleoptera > Elateridae > Sinelater > Sinelater perroti. Next base: position 5,713,203 of record JARFIY010000077.1, read on the forward strand.
CTACCGTTTCGGAATTATGAGGAAGCGCCAAGAGTCGAGATCATCGGGGAAAGAAGTGATCACATTCAATTTAATAATAAAAGTTTATTGGGCACGATGGGATTATATGTTTGAAAATAGTCTTTTGAAGAATGTCTATGATACTGAACTAAGATTGCGGTCGTAAATCTTGTGCCACCTGCATGATGAGACGAGCCAAAACACTTTGGTATTAAGAAAATAGTTCTATTAGATGAACTGTAAAAAATACGCGAAGGAATGGCACCGGAAGCGTACATCGTGTGCGTTGGTAAATAGCCTTCTTAAAAAGAGGCGCTCTTATGATGCAACCAAATTTAGAAAGCCCAAGGAGGAGACAGTCGAAATTTCTGGTTCATCTTCAAATAGTGACGACTGCAACAAAAACATCCTTGTTGGTGTGGGATATTCTAATTATCGATCTTAAGTGCATGCAATGCCAAATACAGAATCGCCCACATCTCATTACTACTACTATCAGTGTGATGATTCATCCACAGCCCCCAGATCATAGCGGTTATGGAACATCGCTAACTCCTAAACGAACTCCAAACATTATTTAGCACTTCATGGAACCAATCATTCGAGAGTTTACCCTCCTTTATTCTAAATAACTTTATATCAGTATCTCAAGCCTCATAAATATATACATTCGTGCCCTGTATGAAGTATACAATGACGCTCATCATAAACGCCAAAAAGACCTGATACCTCGTAAGAGCATAGGAGCGGTCTAATATCGGCTTACGTCAACCGCATTGGATCACTACAGGGGACGAAGTTAGATTAGACTCACAAACCTCCAATGTCAACTAAACCAACGGCTACGTTGATGATGTTCAGTACTAATATGAGCAGAATGGGTAAATCAGAGGAGCTTAGTGACTTTAAAAGTAGTATAGTTTCCAGTTGCAACATGAACAAGAAAATGATTGGAGACATTTCATTCTTTTTCGTGCTTGTGAAATGGAGACACAATCACAACAAAGGGCCACAATGCAAAAATCACCAGTCATCATGTGAAAAAAACAGCTAAAAGTTCTACAGTGGCATCGACAGATTGCGATGTTGAGAATTTTGACAAAGTATTAGCGTTGCCTGCATTGTTACAAAGAATAAGAAGGGTTTTGTTTTTTGCAAATACCTGAAGAATGGTACTTGCCAAAATGTACAGTGCTAACAATGAAAGCTAGAGGAGAAGACGTTACAATGTATTGGTGTGGCTCCTGGAATAAAATAGATCCTTTCGTAAAATTTAAATGTAAAATTATTCAAAAAGCAGTTTCAATTTATCTATGTTAGCAGAATAATTGGGTGGTGATGGTTGCTTGCATTACTACACCGACGTTCGCTGTGAGAGACTAGTTGATGGGCAATATCTTAAAAAAATGAACTGCCAGCCCCAAAGTTCTGGCTTAAACTTCATTAAATGCCTTTCAAATAAATTAAACGCCGGCATACCGTAAAATCATCTTGCCACAGGTTTTTGGAAAGAATAGGTTGCTATTTCTCTAAGGAAACTTTTTTGTCACCCAATTTACTGTAATCCGCGCGGTTGCGACAGTCATCGAAGCATACCAATGTAAATTAATAAAACTTGCAGCAGGTAAGTTTTTTAAAAGTTTCTAATAAGTGCCAGGACACTTTTGATCAGATAGTGTATATTACACATAGAACGCACTTTAAATTTAATTAAAAAATTATTTTTGTATGCAGAAAAAAATTATTGATAGTTATTAAAGATACGTTATTTTTGAACACATTATGGCCTATCAACACGTAAGATCGTAATAGAATCAAGTGACCTCCAGACCACCTAAACGTGCAAAATAAAATATACGGAGTGTAAAAAAACAAGAATAAGTAAAAAACGACATTCGCGTATAGAATGGAATAAATTAGGTTAGTTTATTAATGTAACTATCAGAAGTTTACTGCGCATAAAAGAATATGCTAAAAGTTATTACATTTTTCAACGGTTCTATGTTATAATTAATAGTAAACTTTGAGTTAATTAGTAGTAATATAACAGTTTGTGTGAAGCTAACTATACTAAAGTAAAATAATAAAACGATAACATACCACCCCCTTTTTCATGAGCTGAAAGCACATAGGATTTTTGCAAACTCTACGCATCTTGCGAGTTTCTATTTTATTTTATCGTCAATACAATAAGAAATTTTGTATGCGAGGAGGATTCCGTTAGGACACGAAATTGAGAGTATAGATACACCCCAGAAAGCTTCTAGGGCACTTTCAATGGCATTTTTTATAAACAGACTTCACTGTAACATAAAACTTTTTTTTGCCCACAGCGAGCAAGCACAAATCATGAAGTAGAGCTTTTAAAAAATTCTGCTATTGCTCATGTTTTGATACTTCATAGAACTGCTCCGAGTGTAAATAATACAGGCAACCAGAACTACTACACTTAATAAAATTTAAAAAACGCCTACGACCTGTTAGGACCTTGATTGTGTGTTTGCAGTATTTTATGGATAACGTCGACATCTAATTTAGTTTTGTTAGAGAAAAGAAATTAATTCGTGTTTTAGCTCAGGGTAGTGCCATCATAACCGCACTAAAAATAATTTAGTACATACGTTCACTTCGAATAAGGGTAATAACACGGTCGCCTAAGGTGCGGTGCTTGCTACATCGTTCCGCATCGGAGATGGCGCGCGACGACCGGGCAACAAGGGCGAACATATGAGAGCCTCAACCTCTCAGTTCACAGAGCAGTGCATTTGTGGGGTACATCATTAACAAGAGAACTAGATTTGTTTACTATTGGAACATAATAGTTGCTTTCCTGTTGGGAAAAGAAATGTTTCTTTTTACCGAAAAGACCTTTGGAAAATTCGGGTTTCCCGCAAAAAAGTATTTTTGACGTCCTAGGCTGACAATTGCTCACCCGCTTTCCCTCATGTTTATGCACAATGGGAACGTGGAACAATTTATTTACAAATGATAACAGTGAGTGACTTTACGAAAGTAAAATATGCAAAACGACCCTGAAGATGGGCAACCAAACGTACGCTCAGAGCTTAGCCACGGCACATCTCATATCAGCTGTATTTGTTTACCTACTGTTTAAATGTAGAGTAAGTTTGTCAATGGCCATTTTCCAAGATATGGATCAAATATTAGGTCTTCATATTACTTAGAATGCTTTAAAAGGTATGAAATTAGCATCAACCAAATGTCACTTACTGTGCCAATTTTATTAGCTTGAATGATACACGATAAAGTCATCGAATCTTATGAAACGAAAAATCTGCTAAAAACGGTCTTCATTATTGCCTTATATGGTGACAAATGGCCTGATTTTCATAATTTGTTAATATGTAGAGTATTAAATCTACAAACACTTCTCATTAATGGCATATTAAAGAGAGCACCAAGCTATTTGTATATATTCTGCCATAGATTTTTGTCCAATTGGTATTTCTATTAAACGTTTGATAAACTTTGATTTGCTTTGTGATCGCTTTATTAGAGCTTCTTAAAACATATAAGCAGGATATCGGAAAAAACAAGAAAGGGAAAATAAATCCACTAATTTGATTCTCGAATGTCATTATAAAGCCGGATTTGAGATTAGGTGATACGATTTTGTTCTAGAAAGTCAAACACATTAGGTAATGGCGTTGTAATAATCGCCTTACTCGTTACTTCTACTATACAGTTCTATTTCAATAGAATACCTATCTCTAGTATTAATATTTTTCCATATCGGTTTACTTATTATTTACTGATAGCAACACAAAATCCGGAATTTCAACGGAGGAGAACGCGGTTTCTGAGCGTTCTAGGTAGGAATGCTTGAAAGAATTTTCTACTGTTGAGTAACTCGCACTAATGCTTTTTGTCAGCATGAAGATATTAGAACAAGATATTATGGCAATGGATTATTTTCAAGTTTCTAATAATAGAGATCGTAAAATCAGTTTAAGAAGACTCGAGCGTAGGCATAGCAGAAACAATTTTTGGCAGAACGAAAGAAGTTGAAAATGATCATCGACGTCGACTAACAATTGCTGGAATTGCATCCGAGGTCGGAACAAGCTCTGGCAATTCTGTTTTATACTAACGCTCGGCCCCATACAGCTGCCCAAGCTCGACGAAAAATTGAGGATTCGTTCTGGACTGTTCAGATTTATCATCCTGCGATTAGTATTTATTGGAGCCATAAAAAGAAGCACTTGAAGGACAGCGATTCGGCGACGATGGCATATGTTCAAAACTGATGTCACAGCCACCTTCATTCGTAGCAGGACCTACTTATGCGTCAGGAAACAAGTACGGACGTGGAACTCCGGTTCCACAGATGTCCGGGGCTTCTATACATAAACAAAACTTTGGGGTCAAACCGGTCTTGATATTTTCCGATCAGGCTGATCTTTTGGCGTCTGGGCTTCATTTATGGTCCTTAGTTGAATACTGAAAACGTTATGTCTCTATCTATCACAGATCAAACATTATAAGGCTTGACAAATGTCAGAAATGACAGAAATAGAAACTTGTCTCCGGCTAGGAAGCTGCCTTGATCAAAGGTTGAAAAATAAAAGGAGGGGCAGACGGAAAGACAGACGACATTACTCTCTACATAAGGCTTCTCATTTTAATATATAGAAGCCTAAAATGTGTTTTTAAGTCAAAAATTTAACAAAATTAACATTTTATCTTTGTATGCTGATAGTACCTAAATAATGCCTTAATTTCCATTTTATTCATTCTCATATATACCACATTATTCTGGGATGTGGTAGCTTCTGTAATTTTCAAAAACTTCTGCATACAATATTTCTCCTTCTTCTTCTTCATTCTTCTATCGTAGGCTAATACCTGTTCCTTCTTCGGTTGGGCCTTCTGTTATTCTACGGTCACTATGTCTTCCTAGGTCTTCCCACACTTCGTCTTCCTACTGGCAACTTATTTATAGCAATCTCAACGATTCTGTTGTCGGACATTCGGTTAATGTGTTTAGTCCATTCTTTCTTTCTTCCATGGATCCATTTATTAACATTTTCTACGTTGCAGGCTCTTCTTATATTTTCACTTCTCTCTCTATCCATCAGTATTTTACCAGTGATCTTTCTCAAGATTTTCATTTCTGCTGTTTCCAGTAAACGACATGTGTTAATTGTGGTGGGTCGCGTTTCCACCATGTAGATCACAATCGATCTCACTGTGGTTTTATATATACTTGCTTTGGTCTGTTGTTGTACTTATATCTGATAGGTTCTGTGGTGGTAGTCATACATTTTGTTTTTTCTGAAGATATTATCATATTAAACTGTTTGTCAGTAGTATTAACGATGTTTAGTAGCCTTTGTAAGTTATCTTCACTTTCTGCGACCAAGGCAGCATCATCAGCGTAGCGTAATATGGTAAACTCAGAATCTCTAAGTTTTTTCCTTTGTTAACTTCTTTTATTAGTTCGTCCATTATAATGTTAAAAAGTAACGACTTATAAACTCGCCTAGTCTTATTCCATTATTCACCGCTATTTTAATTGTCAATTTAGCCATTCACTTTGGCCTGGATTTTATTGTCTTTATTATCTCGATGGTTTTTATGTTGTTAACGGAGATTCCTCGACTGTAAAGTAGGTGTATAACGTCTCTGAGTTGCATACGATCAAATGCTTTTGCAGATCCATATAACACATGTGTGCAGGTCTATTATATTATACGGATTATTCAACGATTGTCAGATTATGAATGCACGATCTTCCCGTTCTGAATCCTTGTTGTTCTTCTGAGACATTAACAAGTGAATTAATACGGTTTGTTATTATTTTAGTAGTTAGTTTGAGCATTGTGTTAAGCAGATTAATATCTCTATAGTTCACTGGTTCGATCTTATCGCCTTTTTGAATAATAAAATCATGGTGCTCATTCTCCAGCTGTCCGGTATTCTGTGTATTAAAATTATCTTTCTGATCAGTGATGTTATTTCTTTTGTTAATCTGTCTCCTCCATACTTCAGCAGTTCATTTGGTATTGGGTCCGGACCGGGACTTTCTTAAGTTATTTGAGTGTCTGTTCCACCTCTAAGCAACCGAGCTTATTTCATCTTCTACTATTATATTTTCAGTATTTTGATCGTCAGTATTTATTTGTGCATTAAATAGTTCAATTAGATATTCTACCCATGTTTTTTCATCTGTCTTATTGTATTTACTAGTTCTGTTATTATTAGTTTCCATATCTGTTTTTGTAGACCGTAGAAATCGCTCTCCATGTTTTCGTAAAGCTTTCTCAATGTTCACTCTTTGTTTATTTAATGCAAGAAAATAAAAGAGCAAACACTCAAATACAAATCTATAAACACACCAGAAACGTTCTCATGGTATCTCAACTAATCTTTCAACAAGGTAACGCTCAATCACGTGGCATATAACACATTAAACTTTCCACAACAAAACAAAATGGAAACTTTCACAGCCAACTCGAACACCTGTCCTATCGCCGATAAAAAGTGCCTGAAACATCATTGCGCGAGGGGTACAGTGGTTTTCACCTCCAAGGAATTTGGCTGAATTAAGAAAGCGCTTCAATTATGAAATAATGCAGTCTATCACGACACCATTCGTTTATTGCTGGATGTAGTCACAAAGCCCGAAATGAGGCAATACATTATTGAATAAACGTAAATATTTATGGATACATATATTGTAAATCTAATTATCTTTTGCTTTATAGTATTAAATAAACTAGTAACGTTTCAGTTGTCAATTTCATTTTTTCTTGATGCTGCAATTTCTATAAACAGTAGTGTAGATACTTTATTTTCAGCCGAACTAAACTAAAGACAATGTATTCAATAAAATCAATGCAGATTAAATCGCAAAGGATTGGATGTAAAAATAGTAAACTTCACAGTCCATAAACAACTAGTATAATATGAAATAAATAATTTACCTAAAATTTCGAATATAAATAATTAGATTTAGCTGACATAAACTCCATCACTTGTTACAATTTTCTCGAGTATGGAGCTGAACAGATTCAAAGCGAATTTGACCACTTATTTGTCATCTCCATGATGTCGATATTCGAATACTCTTGATATTATAACGTTTTTCATTTATTCTCGCATCTACCGTACACGTAGTAATCAAGAAGATTACAGTTAGAGCTGTAGGAGAGTCACAAGTTTGGGAATCAGCGATAGTACTAGATCTTCCTTGATCTTTAAGTTACTTGAAACGGCTTTCTTAGAAAAAGTGAAACATTACATAAACGTCTACCATTAGACAGATAAAAACTTAGCATGCGTGGTGATCGTAAACATGCGTCTTCTTAAAGCCCAACCACACAATAATTTTTGTGTTCCACTTATCGGTGTAGTTTTTTAAGAAGTGCTTAATGATATTAACACGGGGTGCTTTTGAATTTAGGAATTATTAATTTGTCAAGAAACAAAAATGTATGTGGCAATACTTGTTTAATTATTATTTTTGTTTGTTTCAAATTTAAAATAAAAATAGTAATATCACATAATCAATCTAAAATGAAAAAAATTGACGAGATAAAATTAAACTAAAAGGCTGATCATACAAAGAAGAGAAATCACTTTTGACGAACATTACGTATTATAAAATAATGCAGCTTGTAATGTAAGAATAAAGTATGCATTTTCATGTTATCGCATATGTATTGCATGTTTTTCAATAAAATTCGTTCTTTAATGATAAGTTATTCCTTTCTTGCAATAAACGAAATCTGCTCGTAAAAATTGAAGTGCACAGCTATGGTCAAAAAATTATTGAACGAACAATCGGTAAATGTGGTACAGCAGTATTAATGCTGATATGGCTTAAAACACGGAATGTCCATTTGCAGTTTCGAATCGCTAATGCCAGTTTCCACTCAGAGTGCGACACCAATATATAGCATATTGTTAAAATTGGCTTTTTTAAATAATTTTAACACATCACTCAGTAAGTTCCGGGCCTCAATAATAAAACAACAATTTTTTGCAAAATTTTTCTTTATTCATCAAAATAGTTTCCTTTGACGAAGATACAATCATGCCAATGCTATCTTTGGCTTCAAAATAGGCTTCAGTTTCGGCGATGACTTCCTCATCCGAACCAAATCTCTTACCACGGAGCATCTTTTTTAGTTCGACAAAGAGGTGGTAATCGCTGGGGACCAGATCTGGATTATACGGTGGGTGCGGAAGCAATTCGAAGCCCAATTCGTGCATTTTTGCTATTGTTTTGAGCGTTGTGACACGGTGGCTTGGCTTAGAACAAAATCTTTTCCTCGCCAAATGTGGTCTTTTTGTGATTTCGGTCTTTAAACACTCTAACAACCCAGTATAATAGTCGCTGTTGATTGTTTTTCCATGTTTCAAATAGTCGATGAATATTATACCGTGTGCATTCTAAAATACAACTATAACCTTGCCAGGTGACTGTTGCGCCTTTGGTCGCTTCGGACAGCTTTCACCGGCTGCTCTCCACTCAGCAGACTGTCGATTTGATTCCGGAGTAAAATGGTGGATCCATGTTTCATCCATTGACGCAAAAACTCCAACTTATTGTGCGTAAATATGCCTAAACAGCACTCTAAATCATCAATTCGTTCTTGTTTTTGTTCCGGTGTGAGCAAGCGCGGCACCATTTCGAAAACAGCTTTCTCATACCCAAATGTTTACGTCAAATAGTGACATCATTACCTTCTGATATCTTTAGAGTGTCAGCTATCTCTCTCAACTTCATTTTGCGGTTGCTCATAATGATTTTTAGAGGTTTTTCGATGTTTTCCTGGAATAACTGTCTCATTTGGACATCCAAGACGTTCAGCATCATTTGTGTCTGTACGACCGCGTTTGAAGTTAGCAAACGAACGTGTAACCGTTGTTTCGGATGGAGCAGAGTCCGGGTAACATTTCTCAAGCTATTGCTTTGCTTGAACGGTATTTTTTTCATTAAAAAGCAATGCTAAATCAACACACGAAATTGATTTAAATCCATTGTTTTGAAAATAACAAAAATAGGGTTTTAAAGCACTCCAACTCGGTAACAAATTGACCAAATGTCATGAAATTTTGACTGTAATCTTTTGAAGGTTGGCACTATTAAAATATCATAGCGATATTTCGCTAGAGGTTCCATCTAGTGGTCAGGTCCGGGACTTATTGAGTGATCTGTTATAAACCAAAATTATATCATGAGGCAGAAGGCTGAAAGATAGAATAAAGCAATATCACAATGGAGACCATAAATTGGTAGAAAGTGTGAGCCGCCGCAAACCAGATAAAAGAATTACTTGAAGATGACAGCAGGTTTAACATGGTTAAAGGTAGATGAAAACAAAGACATGTGGAAAAATAAAGGAAAGGCCATGTCCAGCATCGAACGACAACAGGCTAATGAAAAAAAAAGAAGTAGTAGGAAACACTAGAAAACACTATCAAATTTTTACCGGAAAAAACAAAAATAGTACCTATATGATGTAAATTTGGTAATACTTTTGGTCATCACTTTTGCTCTTAGATCTCTTAAGGGAATATTACCTACCAGTATGACTCAAAGGATCAGAGCAAGCTGAGGCTGGTAATTTTCCAAGCTATTTATCCAATTTAGACTTCAACAAACCATTTAGAACGAACTCAAGAATTGTTTACAAAGTAATAATGTGCTTTCTACTGATAAAAAGTCAAGTAACTCAAGAAAAGATACTAAACTCCATATCCCACGCATGCCTAGCAATCAATAAGAAAACAACTAGTTACAAAGTAGATTCGTATTATAAGAAAAACTGTTCTCCTAATATAATCAAAATTGTAAATAAATCCAAGTCTAAATTTTAGGTGGGTGACATTAAATAACCTTTGTGTTTTATACTAGTGCAATTCGGAAAAAAACCTCCATTTGCGCGCGCGCAAGAAATAGGCCGTTCAATGGCTCTGTACGCAGTACGGAGTGGAAGAATAAAGTTGTGTTGCAATTTAACTTTTTTTTAATTATTATTAGCGCACCTATCGGCACTGCAGCCACAATGGCTTATTGTGCCTACTAACATGCATTAAAGCTAGGACATCACATACAAACATGGGTTGAGCGAGACCCGAACTCGCCTGCACCTGCTCAGGACAGAGGAATAATTATCTTGACCACTGAGTCATTACAACCCTTGCAATTTAACTTATTCGTTAGATCAATTGAAAATAAACGCTGCCACAGAAAGTCCCGCCAAATGTGAAGTGGGTGCAGTAATACAAATCGCGAACTGCATAGTGTTTACAGATCAAATGTGATGGGTAAAGATGTCGAACGTTAGTAGTGTCACACGTTTAAAAATAGACGCACTATCGAGCACGAATGACCGCCCATCTGTAGTCAGAGATACACTTGTGGGGGAATTGACGAAAAGGTCCGTAATGCACGTGAAACACTGACCTATGTCGCACCGCTTTGACAATAAAACTGCGCTTCAAAATGCTGTTACAGGGTGGCTTTATTCCCAGGTGGGAATTCATAGAAGGACTTTTAAACCTTGTAAAATGTTATGACAAATGTCTCTATTCGCATCGCGATTATATTGAAAGGCAATGTATTGTTGTACGTGTTTAATGTTTATAATAAAAATTCTGTATTTAAACGTATCTATTATTGATATTCAAACGAAAATTTCTTTTCGAATTGCCCTCATATATCAAATTGCATCAAAAATCAAACATAAAATTATTTAATTTTCTCATCATCCTACGTGGCCTTAAGTTTTTAATGTACTTTAGAATTCATGCAACTATACAATATAATAAATGATGAAAACACAATAAGTAGATTAAGAGAGAAGTTCATAAAACTATCCCTCGTATAACTTAAACGCAATATTACATTTCCGACGATGTTGCCGCATTAATCCTGCATACTGTATTTCATCATTCAATCGCCAAATGGCCGCTATTGTGTGTAATTTTTATGCTGCTGGATCACGACAAACTTATCAACGCACAAATCCCATGGCTTGTTCGCAGGACGATTGTTGCATGCTTTATTGAAATCCAATCATCCGGCGGCTGTGCGCACAAAGGATTCAAAAACGCGATTCGCTTTGATTCCCCGGACCAAATCCGGCGTATCGATGAGTAATTCACAGCTACAATCCTTGATTTTGGGGCATTCAGGCGCGTCGGCCGGCAGCGCCAAAAACGCCAATCAAACGGCGCGGCGCACGTAGGGCGCCGTAAATATGCAACAATCTGTGAGACGCCCGCGCCCCTGGCGGGCTATCAATCGGCGATTTGATTAATAGGCGCCGCGAGAGCGACAGAAACGCGGAACGTACCCTCATCAGCGCGATTCCCGACGCTTCCAGCAGCACGCACTTAAAATTCCTGCCGCACATCATTCATTTTGGACACGTTAACAGACAAAAACCCGGCGAATTAATTTCTCGCCTTTTATTCTGTGTCAGCGTAATGAATCGGTGCTGATTTGCAGAAGCGAGTTTCAGCGACTGGATATTTAGCAGATGAAATGTATGGCAATTGAAAAACCAGAAGTGACGAATTGAATAATACTTCTGTGTACTAAGCCAAAAAGTAAGGGACAAAGAAATATTTTTGTTACAAAAATTCTGCAATTTTTCTCTGTAACACCTATAAAAATTATTTCGATGCAATTTTGCAATGTCATTAATATAGTAAAATTAAAAAGATATGTGAAATAGTCTATTATCACCCATCCATTTTTATCACTGGTTGTTCAACGACTTTACGATCTTCCTTTACTAAGTGTTCACTTTGTTCTTCCGTTATATTAATTATCGTTTAATAGGTGTGCAAGTAGAAACTCGGCTCTGAAGTCAGTTGCATTAAAAAACATAGTCCGGACGCCAAAAATCAACCTGATCGGAAAATCTCGAGACCGGTTTGACCGGCAGTGGCCGCAAATTTTTCGGTTCCGATCGCTAAATTTTCGCCGCTATTCACTTTCATTTGAATATAATTCATTGTCATTCGTTTCAATAAAATCTCGTTAAACCCTATAGTTTAGCTCTGCTTTACCTGTAAAGCAAATTTTCGCTTGTTATGACATAAGTTTCAGTCATTTACAAGCTGCCATTCCGTGAGTATCAATTTTATAAGAAATAGCAATCGTAAGCAACATTTACGCCATTCCATTCTATTCTGTTTTCAAATAAAAAAAAATGCTGCTCAAACTATTAATTAATTTTTTAATTAATTATTAGCGCTACAGCCCTTTAAAGGGCCTTGGCTCGCTCCACAATATCTCTCCACTGCTTTCTATCCTCCGCCTTCATTCTCCATCTCCGCACTCCTAAGGCTTTTATATCCTCCTCTACATCGTCTCCCCATCTTTTTCTGGGACGTCCTCTTAATCGTCTTCCCTCTGGCTTTTTCTCGTATGCTGATGTTGGCGTTCTCTCTTGTTGCATCCTGTGCACGTGACCTAACCAAGCCAGTCGCTTACTCTTTATTACTGCTATGATATCTGGTTCATTATAAAGCTGCTTTAGTTCCTCGTTTCTTCTTATTCTCCATTCTCCTCTTTCTTGTATTGGGCCAAACATCTTCCTTAGTACTTTCCTTTCAAAGATTTGGAGTCTGTTTTTATCGTCTGATGTTAATGTCCAAGTTTTGGACGCATACATTACTGTGGGTCTAACAATTGTCTTGTATATTTTAATTTACTCGATCTTGATAGGTTGCGGGACTTGAAAATGTTTTGTAACGCATAATAGCATTTGTTTCCGGAGGCTATCCTTGCTCTTACTTCGGCCTTCGCATCATTTGTCTCGGTTAAAATACTTCCCAAATACTTAAATTGCTGTACCTTTCTACCGGTTTGTTTCCAAAAGTTGCATTCGACGTTGGGCTTGACCTCCTCTTTCCTATCTTGACTGGAACATGTACTTTGTTTTAAGTTCACTTATTTTAGGTCCGCTAATTGTGCTTCCTTTCTAATTCTCTATAGGCTGTCTTAAGTGCTTCACTTGTTCTTGCCATAATCAGCACATCGTCGGCATATGCTAGATATTGCACTGACCTGTTGTATAACGAGCCTCCAGGGTTGATTCGTATGGCTCTTATGCATTTTTCCAACACTAAATTAGATAAGGTCGTAGATAATGGATCACCCTGTCTAAGACCTGTTGTCACCTCGAATTCCTCTGACATATTCGCACCTATTTTAATCTTACTTTTGGTGTTTTTCAGCGTCATCATGATAAGGCCTTTCAATTTCTTTGGGACTCCTAATTCTCCCATCGCTGTTTCCAGGTACTCTCTCTTTACACTATCGTAGGCCATTGTAAAGTCTATAAAAACCTGATGAACATCTATATTGTACTCATAGCAAAAAAAAATGCTGCTCAAACTATACAATTCGATTAATTCGAGTTTGGGTGAACATTATGTGAGTCATTCAACACTAAAAAAGTGGTTTGCAAGATTTTGTGTTAGAAATTTTAGTCTTGAGGACGATTCAAGTCCAGGTGCAGTAAAAAAATTTGAAGACAAAACTTAAAATTTTATTAAATTTAAATTTAGGTCAAACTCAAGTGAGCTTGCAGAACAGTTACTCACCAAGCAATATCACTTCGGTTTCATGCAATGGAAGGAAAATGGGTTCTTCATAAACTGACAGAAGAAAACAAAAACCGAAGAGTTGACATCTGCATGAATTTCCTTTCTCTCTACAAAAAAAATAATGTTTTTGCACAAAATTTTGTTCGATAATCCTAAACGCAGAAAAGCATAGGTTGATCCAGGCCAGCACATCAGCTGCAAAACCGAATATTCATATCAAGAAAGTGATACTGTGTGTCTGTCTGGTGGGATTGGAAAGGAGTCATTTACTACGAGCTTCTGAAACCACCAAGGTTCTATCGCAAAGGCATTCATCATCTACCCGATAAATGGCAAAAGACCACAGATAGTAACGGCGAATATTTCGATTATTAATCTTTGTAACAAATATCCTTTTGAGTTGAATTTGACCAAACCAAGCCGAGTTTCTACTTGCACACCTGTTACATACACTATTTCATTATAAGTATGTGGACTTGTAACCTGACGTCTACAAATTGTTGTGACCTGACCAACAATATAAAACGGAAATGTTAAAAGAATGCAGAAAGAATTCAGAATGTGGTCTAGTTATCCGTTGCCGCATGAGCAGAAAATAATTCAAATGCTTTTTCTTAATTTACTTAAATAAACTGTTAGTAATGCAAATATGAAAATATAAAGGCACAACCACTACAAAATTGCAGTCGGATAAGTCATATGTAATAACGAAAACCAATCTTGCCATGTAAAAAATTTTACACAAATGTTCCACAGTACCCTCCACTATCCAGGCAACACTATGGTTGTACTACGACACAACCGTACACAACTCACATATTTATGATGTAAATGCCAAACGTCGCCTGTAGAAATATAAAAAATGCCGCCAATGGTCTGTGAACAACTAGAAACGTGTGATTTAGAGTGACAAACATTCCGATGGGAGAACATGGGAGTAGCAAATGGCTGAAGAACAACACGGTCAGGACAACCCGTTAGCAGGACTTGTGAGAAATGGTTCACAAACAATAATATTAAAAATGAAATAGCCAATCCAAAGCTCTGACCTGAACTCTAGCAAACACCTTTTGGATGAATTAGGCGCAAGTTTCACTGCAGGCCCTAACAATTCACATTACATTTTTTTGTTCTGGCTTCAACTGTTTAGAAAGAATAAGCTGCCATTACTCCGAATACATTTTGGCTCATCTGACTGAAGATCCCCCAGAGACATAGCTGTCATCAAAGTAAAGGGTGGGATATAAGGGAAGTTTAAAATAGATGTTCAGATACTCTTGATCAGATAACGTAATTATGCTTGTATGTATTTTTCATATTTGTTTAGCTGCTGTGGTACATTTTGAACTAATATACGGCTATACTACAAGTGAAGTTTCGAACATAACAGTTTCCGTTTGTTAAAAAGAAAAAGCAACATATAAAAATGCAAAACATATTAAAATTTATTTTAAATATTAACACAAATACCTGCATATGATCAGTGTTTATGCCCTTGATATCGCAAAACCAAGAAGAGAAAGAAAATATAATAAATAATCTCAACTCCCGGACAGGAAAATATGTCAAACAATGCTTCCATGAAGACATTACTAATGACAATAAAGACTTGCTGACTGACTTTTGTGCCAAAAACAACTTGAGAATTAACATTACGTTCTATGATCTTAAATACAAACACACATTCAGCAACGCACAAGGTCAACGATCGATCCATCATTGATTACATCATAGCTAAGACAAAGTTTACCCCAATCGAAACAGATGTAAGACCGCTAAATTCAGCAGTAACTACTCAGTATTGCTCGCAAGATCAGACTAACACACCAACTAAAAAAAACAGAACTAGAATATATGAAGAAATACGATACTACAAAATATTTGTATGCAGAAAGATTAAAAATCATATTAGCCCAAGGTTAATAAATGACAATTATAGCTCAAAAGAAACATAGACGAAACAATACGGCTGCCGAGCAAGCTACCGGCAAAATCAGAGTCAAATTATACTCGCCCCATAACAAAACTACTTGGTTCATGGAGTAAGTGAAGGAAATCACAAATAAAAAATAAATGAAACATTTCTATGCTACAAGACAACAAAAACCACAGAAGACAGAGCAAAGTATGAGAATGTAATACGACCATCAGAATAAATATAATCAATAATAAACAATAAAAAAACTACTTTAAAGAATGAGATAAATTGAAATATAGAAAATTCCTCCCTCTTCTTAAAAATAACCCGGAAATTAATAAGAAATAACATTAGTGAAGTGAATACAAAAGCTGTTTACTAAGATAATCTTAGATAAACTCCAGCCATACTTAAGTGTAAACGAGGGACAACAAGATTTTCGTCAAAAAAGATAAATAATTGACCCAATTATGAACAATCAGCTAGTGGAGAAAGTAATAGAATTCAACGTACCAACCTATATGTTTATCGTAGATCTAAAAAAAAGTTCGACCGGTTCAGAGATTCGAGCCAACCACAGAAGAAAGAAAGTTAGAAACTTCAGAAACTGAAACGACAGAATAAAACATGAAGAACAGATGTAAACTTAAAAAAAGAGTAAGAAGAAGGCACTGTACATATATGCATCGAGCTTAGGAAAAATTTGATCACAAATACATTAACAGCATTAGGCGTATATAGCAGAACGATCCGACTATACTTGTCTTGTCTTTCTCTTTGTCCCCATTTATACCTCACGGTGTTGGGTCTTTTATCCATCTCTTGAAGGTGTTTCTTTCTCTTGCCATTCTCCGTATTTCAGTGATGCTTTTTCCTCTTTTCCTTGCCATTTCCTCTATTGATTCTTCCCACTGGATCCTTGGTCTTCCGCTTTTTCTTTTTCCTTCGGGTCTCATACTTAACATTTTCTTGGGTATCCTTTCCTCCCCCATACGAACCAGGTGTCCATACCAGCTTAGTTGTTTTTCCTCTATTTCTTCTACTACAGGTTTTACTTCTAGTTCGTCCCTTACGCTTCTGTTAGGTACCCTATCTCTTCTGGTTTTGCCTATTATCTTCCGGAGGTACCTCATTTCTGCAGCTGTTATTCTGGATTTATGCTTGTCCAGCATCGTCCACGTTTCTGATCCATAATTGAGTGTCGGTGTATAAATGGTTTTGTATAAGTGTAGCTTTGTTTTAGTGCTTAATTCCTTCTTTCCTACTAGAGTGTTGTTTATTTGGTAGTAGACTCTACTTGCTTTGGCTATTCTGTTTCGTATTTCTTGGTCGATCTTCCCGTCTTTATTTATCATTGTTCCTAAATATTCGTATGTTTCTACTATCTCAAGTTGTTGTCCATCTATTCTTACGTATATGTTTTCTTCTCTTTCTTCTTTTGTGATGTGCAGAATCTTACTCTTGTTCTTGTTTATTTCCATTCCTTTTTCTTGCAGGCAGGCATTCCATATTTGGATGTTTCTTTGTAAGACATTTACCTTGTCGGATATTAGAACAATATCGTCTGCGTAAATCAGGTCTTGTGTGTAAACTGGAATTAGATTGTGGTACCCTAATCTTGTCGGTCTAGTTTGATTCTTGGTTCTTTTTATTATTGTATCCATGTAGGCTACGAAAAGTGGACTTAAGCTGTCGCCTTGTTTAACTCCTTTTTATTCTAAACTCTTCTGATGTCTTTCCGTTTAGTCTAACTGTTCCCGTCACATTATTGTATATGCTTCGAATTACTCTTTGTAATTTTGGATTTGTTCCTAGTTCCTCTAATGCGTTCCATATGTGTTTTCTTGGTACTTGATCAAACGCTGCTTTTAGGTCCAGGAAAGCTAAGTATATGTTCTTGTTCCTGTCTAGTGATTTCTCTATTATAGATCTAAGAGTGTATATGTGATCTTGCGTTTGTCTGTTTGGTCGGAAAGCTGTTTGCTCTTCCTCGAGTTTATTTTCAATCTGAGCTCTTAGACGCTTTTCTAAAATTTTTGAGTATACTTTGAGCGCGACAGGTGCTAAGCAGATCGCCCTGCAGTTATCGCAGTTAGTTGTATCTCCTAGGGACATGGAATATAAAAACACTAACTGGGAAAGAGATAGAAGTAGTAGAGGAGATGGAAAAGTATAAGATACTGGGAATAAGTGAAGTGAAGAAGAAGGGTCAAGGACTCAAGACACTGGACAAGGGATACACACTGAGATATATAGGAAAGCCCCCCGGAGAAAGAGCGAAAGAAGGAGTGGGGATCATAACAAGTGAAGCACTGGAAACCAAATTAATTGACTGGGAGCCGATAAACTCAAGGATCATAACAGTTAGCCTTGAGCTAGAAGAAAAGGTCGGTATAATATAAATATATGCACCAACGGAAGACGCGGATGTAAGAGACAAGGATCAATTCTACGAAGATCTTCAAAGAGTATTAGAGAAAATGCAAAACAAAAACAGACACGTAATGATAATCGGTGATTGGAATGCCCGCATAGGAAAAGACAAAGATCAAGGATACGGAACTATGGGAGAACATGGAGGAGAAGAAACTCTAAACAACAATGGAGAAAGAATGCTGGATTTCTGCATAAACAATCAATTACTAATAGGAAATACGTGGTTCAAACATAAAACAATCCACAAGATTACGTACGAAGCAGAAGAAAGAGGACAAAAAAGCATAATAGATCATATAACATACTCTAGAACTATGAGATATGCAATCCAAGACGTAAAAGTAATAAGAGGAGCAGAACTCAGCACCGACCACCGACTACTGATAACCGACACCATTCTGAAAACACCCCCCAAAGAAACACCAATAGTATACGAAAGATTAAAACTAGAACTGGAAAACCAAGAAAAAAGGGAGGAATATGGAAGAGAACTTAACAGGAAATTAAATAGATTAGAAGAACAAAAAGCAGAGACAGAAGAACATTGGAATCTCAACGATAGATGGAAAAAGTTCAAAGAAACAATAATCCTGACAGCAAACGAGATATGCGGTAAAATAAGAGTGAAAACAGGCCAGAACCAAAGAAGAACCAAATGGTGGAACGAAACGGTCAAGAATAAGATCAAACAGAAAAAAGAAGCCTGGTGCAGGTTCAAAAGAACAAATAGTGCCGACGATCAAGAAACATACCGAAGGAAAAGACAAGAGGCAAAGGAAGCCGTAAAAAGAGCAAAACAGGACTCCTGGGAAGAATTCGGAAATAAGTTAAACGTGAATTATATGGAAAACCAAAAACAATTTTGGAATGTAGTCAAGAAGCTAAAAGGAAACAGTGCAAAACAAGTACGAAACATAAGGAACCAAAACGGAGATTTGCAAACGACCAGTGAAAACATCCTGAAAACATGGAAGGACCACTATGCAGCAAAATTTAAAACGAGAGATCCGACTATACATTAAAGTAATCTGGAACAACTTGGAGTTTTTGTACACGGAGGTTTCATCTCTCGGTCTGTATAAACAAGATTTTCAATTTTTCGGATAGTAAACCTGAATGACATGTTGAAAGAAACTATCAAACAAATAGTCAAGTAAATCAATCGTTGAAATTTCGCTACAGAAAAGCGGAATAAACCTGTGGCGTGGTTGCAATGCCATTTATACTCCAGGAGGTGGTTTTGAAGTAACGCCAATCTACTCACGAGAGATCAGTATAAGAATAGTGTAATGGATTTCATGACTATCAAAACATAATCAAAAAGCCAATTCAATGCAAAACAGGTTTTTTAATAAATTTGTTATATCTAATTATTTCTATTGATAGAATGACTTTTTTTAGTTGGTCTTTTATCTATTTCTTTGTACTTTTATATTAATGCTTAAAGGCATGCTATTGCGATTATTACTGCACTTCTTGCACAAAAGCAAAGAAAGTTCCATTGGAGCTCAATAAATGTCTGGAACGCACATGAACACAACCATAAACTTGAAATTTTTTAAATTAAAACACAACCTTAAATACAATAATTCAAATATGAAAAAACATCAAGAGTTACGGAAAGTTGTCAATGCTCGTATAATTTTTTGAAGTTATACTCAACAGATTCTATCTTTCATGATTCGGTATTCGTTTAACTTTAAAAATTGTGCAGTCTTACCATCCACTGCAATATTTATAAACGCAACTAAATTGTCAGTTTTTACGTATGAAACTAACTATAGTGTACACAAGATAATAAAGGGTTAAAGAATTTCAACCGACCTCGAAAAACTAAGAGCACCTATTATATATATACAACAGTAGAGCGCTTAATATAAAACTGATATAAATTTCATCAATACACGTCTTTGAAGCCTATTCGGCAATATACGATTTAAAATTTAGATCCGAGAAAATTAAAAAAAATATGTTGTAGTTCATAGTATCAGATTGGTTATGTTTTGATATAATATTAGTTATTCCGGTTAGTTGATCTTTTTTTTTTATTCAAAAGACCTTGATTTAACATAGAAATAAATTGATACATCAATTAAAGTGTTTTCCATCATTAGTTATAATCTTTTCCTATTTTTCACGAAGCATGCCGATGTTGTATCGAAAAATCAAACGGTCGTTTGAGGTAACCATTCGTCGATCCATTTTTGCACTTCTTCGAAATTACGAAAGTGTATGTTAACTAATGCGAGCTGCATTCATCGGAAAGGATGGTAATCTGATGAGAAGTATGCGAGGTACGGAAGGATTTCCCGCTGGAGGTCTAGCAATGTTTTTTTCTACTGCCAAAGCAGCATGAGGCCGAGAGTTGTCGTACAAAAGGATCACTTTTTGGTGTTTGTTAGCTACCGTAGCCCTCTTCTGGTGAAGATTCTCATCCAAATTGAATAATTATTGTTTGTAGTCGTCCCCTGTAACGGTTTCGTTCGATCTCGATATTTTGTAGTAGACCACATCCTCCTAGTCCCACCAGATACAGAGCATAACCTTGTGGCCATGGATATTGAACTTTGGCGCTGAAGTAAACGGTTGTTCAGAGTTCACACATGATTTTTTACATTTAGGATTATTAGAACATATTTACTTTTCATTTTCTGTCACCATACAAAAAAAAAAACTTTACGCTGCTTAACAAGCAAATAAATAGCGATGTTCAAGTGACAACTCATGTGGCACCCATTTTGCTTCGTCTGGATCTATCCCATCGCGTGTAAGCGGTTAGAGATAGTTTATTTAACAACATCTAATACCCCTGCTTATATCTAATAAAGTCTGTAATTGGGCGTTTTAGAACTTTTGGGTTGATCTGAGCGTTCCTTGCCATTCACATCAAAATCATCATTTTTAAAACATTAAAACCAAAATCTGGACTGGATACCAAAGTCGCACAGGGACACATCTATCATAAATTTATCAACAAAAAATAACAAGCAAATAATCTTGTAACTCTACGAGCAGCACGGTTGTTTGTTATAAAGAATTGATTGGTTGATTGCTATTTACTTAGTAACAGCAGATTAATCAAAACTTTTATTGGACTTCTGCAACTTTCTTCTATTAAAAAAAGGCTTACTTATTTCCCTTATATTACGTATACCAATTCATTCTGGACACTAATATTAAATTAATTGTAACACAATTTTTGTCACTAACAATATGTGCGGGTAAACGGGAGACCCCACACCGTTTACCCATAAAACTACGGGTGGAGCTACCCCATCCCACATCCGTGGGTAACAGATGCCGCCTGTAGTAACGATGTGGGGTAGAGGTTCACGCAAGTGACGTCACCGGCAACTCGTCAAACGAGGCAGGAGAAATCCTGCCAACGAGTACTGTCGACTGGAGTATTTGCTACATCGATTAGGTCCAAGGCCTACGGAGACGTTAGACCACATGACGTTATCCCGTTAAAACTGCTATGCAGTCCACCCAATCCCTGCACAGAGGGCAACGGGCGACGGTAGCAGTAGCGATATGTAGTAGAGGATCGCTTAAGCGACCTCGACGGTTGCTCGTCCAACGAGGTGGAGGCAACTCTACCAACACGAGTGGGCCTGCGTGTACTTCACGGCGCAGGTTCGTAAAGGTGCTTCTAACTACCCAATCCCACAATTGTGGGTAACGGATGCGAAAAGCGCCAACTTGATGTGAAGTAGAGGCTCGCGTAAGTGACCTCGACGGCCGCTCGTCCAACGTGGTAAAGGAAACTTTACCGACACGAGTGGGTAGTACGCCTTACCCCGTGGCGCGTGAAACCCGTAAAACTGCTGGTGCAGCTACCCAATCTCACATTTGCGGGTAACAGATGCCGCCTTCAGTAATAGAGGGGTAGGGGTATCACGTGAGTGACCTCGACGGGTACTCGTAAAACGAGGTAAGGGGAACCTTACCGACACGAGGACTAAGGGGGGCGGGAAGCCAACCGAGGAGGGCTTCTCGGTTCCCCCTCGATGGTGTTGGACTCTTAGGGGTAGTGACACCGCTTTTAGGGACAGGAGGGCCTGGTTAGCCTCGTGTGAGCGCATGCCCTTAAGTGGGGGAGCTTCGGCCTACCCCCACCACCCGTTAAAAGCCTGACCGGTCCATGTCGGTTCTTGGCGGATGGCGCCGTGCTGTCTCCGGCTCACTGACTGACAAAATTTAGTGGTCATGCCAAAAAAAAATGGGAGAGAATGTGCAGCTAACATCCCTCAATATTATCTAGCGATATTAAATAATAATGATGAATGGATAGGTACTTTACTAGGTAAAAGCATCAGACTCAATAATAAACATTTTTAAGTAAAAAGTTGTTTCAGGTACCACACGTCGAACAATATTAACGACATGCTTCGATATGATAAACTGTACCTAAAAATAAATCGAATTTACTAAATCTGGACCCGCAGAGGTTACGTAAGAAGAAGAAAAAACAAGAACTTTTAGGACAATATTTGACTACAATGGTAAACGCACACGCAACAAGATTCAGTTAGAGAGACGTTTTCAAATAAACCATGATCATGTTTACAAAAGCAATCAAATAAACTCAATTTTCACAAAATTTGTGGAAGATGAACTTGAACAACTTATTTTAATAACCTTCGAACCAAAGACTAGGCTTTTTGGGTAGAATATGGGCACAGTATACGAACCAGGATATAAAAACAAAATAATATCCCGACAAACAATTATATGGTAAACCATAAGTAAGAAATTATAACAAGAGGAGCGTAACGAAAAACTTGACTGTCCAAGACAAACTAACGGATGATCAAAAATTGTACTGAATTGGACACTGTAGACATAGCTACAGGTTCGAAGAAGCAAAAACTTCTTAGAAAAAATTGTATCTGATGATGAGTTGTGGTTTCTTCAGTAAAATTCAAAAATCAAGCGTTAAAGTACGTAGTGGCAGTCATCAGACGGATAAAATCCAAAAAAATGTAGTTTGGAAAAGTCAAAAGTCATTGCGTAATGCTTTTTACGATTCCATGGGGATTATCAACAAAGAATCCGTTTCTAAGTGATACTTTTGTTAATGTATTATCTTGGTAGGCTGTATTCGTTCCAAATATCTTAAATAATAATGCACCATCTCATCGTTCGTTAATTGGCGTTTATATCTACCAAAGGACGTGCAGATGTTTGATTCACGAACGTATTGATTACAGAAAAAATCAAATCTTTGGTTCGTATAACTGGAAAGTCGAACAATTATCCACGACGACTCCTGAGATTGCTGAGTCGAATACTGATCTATGAGTAATTTTAATAAAACTTCTCACAATACAAATTTATTATATATGTAGAAAAGTGAAGCAATGGTCTTTGTCAGCGGAAACGTTAAGTGCACGAATAACAACCAGCACTACCACCATAAAAAGCATGGTAGTATAATACCGTTACAGTGAAAAAATACTATATAAAAGAAATTAATTAGAAAGAATATAAGATTTCATATGTATGTGAAAAAATCAATAATAATTTCTTTTTCTAGAATTCAGGTGAGCTTGAGGCACAATTTGTTAATAAAAACCTTGTTTATTCATTCTATTACTTAAATAAAGATGTACTTCATTGTTTATTAACCAGTTAACGGCTTTATAATAACTTTCAATATTTGCAGCAGAATTCTTCGTGCACCATAAGAACATATCAATCATAAATCCAACATATAAAGATATAAATTGTAAAAGAAAAAAATCCTAACAATTTCTTTTCGAATAAACAATCTATTAAATATTACTCAGTTTAAACTTACTCTACCAAGTTACGGGTGTTGTAATAGAGTTGTTGCCAATAATTTCAAAGGCATTCGCACATTTTGAGATCACCATCCGTTTTAGCACAATATCACTTTTGACTAACACATTAATTCTTGACTTGACCAGCAGCTTAACGTGAGTCACTTTAATGTAAATACAGCCAACTTCAATGCACTAATAGAACCTTCCGGCAACCGTTAATGACAACGTTTAACTTACTTGTAACCAACTATAAATCGTTTAACAGAATTAAGTTCCAAAATATCCTTTTTGGTGTTATTAAATATTTTAACATAAAACAACAAAGCGAGGCGCACACAAAAAAATCATATTGCAATTTCACTAAAAATTTCTTTAGAATTTAAAAGTAACTGTAATAAACGTACGACTCATTAATTTTCAATTACTTACAAATATTCATAAAATTAAAAATAATGCTAGTTGTGCTTTACTCATCATTAGAACTGCAACAAAAAACCTATTGAATAGTTGGGGGCAAAATTGTGGGTGCAGAGTTAAAGCAGAGATAAACAAAAAATAAGTACTTTATAATAAAAACCTAATGTCTTAAAAAGATGGACAAAACTATCGAGGACTTCAATATTATTTTTCTACAAAGAATTAAATCGACCCGCGAAGAATTATATTTGAATATAAAATCGTTAAGGTCCATCCGTTCAAGCAAAGTGTGCAAATTTTCTAAAATTTATTATTCGTATTATCCTACCTTCTATTCTAACCAGATAACATACACCGTTTTTGCTAAAACAACCCCATACCAGAATGAACATATATGTTTTGTTAATCGTTTCTTCTTGTTTCGCGCAGTAAAAACTTGAAGGCCAGCTTCTTAATTATTCTTTTAATTATTTTCTAAAACGTTTTATGGCACGAACTTGCACTCGGATTATTTCAAATTTCCCGCGTTATTCGCGTGATACGGTTTTTTTCATCCTCGACCCGCAATATTTTTTACATGATCAGTAGCTGCATTTTCTGACAAATACAAACGAGAGCGTTTTCCAAACCTTGTATTGTTTTCTTAATTATCTATAGCTTTCACTCATTTTTCGATTTTCAACAATACATTTTCGAATTTCCAAAGCGATTTCTTTTCTAGGAACCATATGTAGTGAATACTAAAAGCGAATATTCTTAGAACAGTTCACTATCAATTATAAATTCAGTAAAAATGATATTCCGATAAATAGAACAGTTCTGGGAAAACTGCAGTTTGTACCCAAGTCAAATTACCTGCAAAATAATCAAACGTTTCCCACCATTAACGAGTTACTTATTTCTAAGATAATACCCTATAATATTATTTAGACAGTTTTAGAATATCAACAATGGAATTTATTATTGCAGCAGGTATAAAGAGATAAGTGTTTCGAAGAAATAACAAGTACTTAATATAAATATTTCACATAATAATGTAGAAAACAAATATCAAAGTATTTAAAATGTTGCAACTTGACTTGATACGTGTGTTAGAGCATTTTAACATATTCTCTGTAACAATGTACTACTTATTGTTCCAAAATATTCGGATGTTAGGTTTAGATTATTAGACGCAAAAAACTTCTATATTTTGCAACACCATTCAAGTACCTATCAAGTATAGTCAAGAAGTTTAGATTATCTTTATATATAGGAACAAGAGAATGAAAGCAGAAAAATCTTAGAGATATATAAGTTATTATAGGGAACCTATCAGTCACCCAACATTCTGAACACCAGAGTATGGAGCTGAAAATGGACTTAATTTAGCAAAAGAAAGAATAATACTGTACCATAGTCCAAAGGAATAAAGTATATTGTCCGTCCAAGCTCTCTTAAGTCTTCCTCTTCTTGTTTTCCCCTGCATCTCTTGGAATGTTTTTTTGGTACTTTACTGTTCTCCATTCGTAATACATAGCCTAACCACTTGATTCTGACTTCCTTGATTATTGCAGTGATAGAGGAGTTATTATAAAGATGGAGTTCTTAGTTTGTTCTTTTCCACCTCTGTAAATCATCCTAATATTCTCTTCTCCTAAATTTAATCTTTTAAACATCTTTTGCTCTCAAAATCCAAGTTTCACTTGCACATAATGCTACTGGTCTTACTATTGGTCTTTCTCTTTTAAAATTTTAACACAGAACCGGCTCTTTTCCTCCCTAACATTAACGCTTTTTCTATTTTTTTGTGTATCCATTTCTACTTCCAAATACATAAATTTCTGTGCTCTTTCAAAGCTATATCTCTTTTTCCACTTTAACTTTTAAGTTATCCCAAGTTGGTATGTTTCCTGTTCCGAACACCATACATTTTGTTTTCTTTATATTAACCTTTGCTCCTACTTTCCTTGTATTCATTATAAAATATTTGGTGTGATCCTTTAATTCTTCTCTTGTTTTTGCTAAAATCACTACGTCATCTGCAAAGGCCAGACACCGATGTGAATTTTTAAATAATGTTCCAGTTTCTTTAATTGACATTTTTTATTACTAATTCCAATATTAAGCCAAAAAGTGTGGTAGATGGTGGGTCTTTTTATTTCAGTCCTAGGCTTGTTTTAAATTCTTCTGAAGTAGAACTGTTAAATTTTAGGTGTGAGTTTGTTTCCCTTAACGACATTCTAATTAGATGTATTAGTTTTTGTAAGCATTATAATGCATCGAGTGTCTCAGTTAATTTACTTCTTCTTATTCTGTCGTATGTAAATCTTTGAATATTACATATATACATTCTTGGCATGTGAATTTGGTCTACTGTTGATCTACTTTTTTTGACTCCGGCTTGGTACTGTCCTATTTCTTTCCCTGCAAACTCTCTCAGTCTCATTTCCATGGTTTTTGCTGTTATTTTGTGCACGACGTTCAATAGCGAGAGTGGCCTATAATTCTCACACTGTCTTGTGCTAATTTTATTTTTATAAATTGGAACTATTAGGTTTTCCTTCATTGTTTGGCATTTCATATTCTTCCTGGACTTCTGTTAGTCATTCATATATCCCTTCGGTTAACTTTCCCTCCATACTTCAGTAATTCTCCCGGTATTTCATCACTTCAGGGCTTTTACCATTTCTTAGAGTATTAATTTTTTCTTTCTAGCGTTGAGGTTTAATTTACTGCTCAATTGTTTGGGCTAAGCTTACACTACAAATATACCACGCACATTTTTTCAGTATCTCTGTTTTCCCCCTAATAGCTCATCTCTTTTGTCTTCTATGAGTAGTGTTTTGGATTTATATCCTTTCCTAATATGACTTGTCTCCTTATTCCTAAACACACTTTCAGCTTCTCTCGTTGCTTTTCTTCCGAATTATCTATTAAACATTTTTCTCTTGCTCTTGCACATCACTTCTGAACCATTATTTGCTCTTTCCGTGGTTACCCTTCCGTAGAAATTTTTATGAGTTTTGTTTGTTTCTTGGATTCCCATAACTTTTTCACTTCACTTATTAATCTTTGTTTTCACGGTTTCCCTTTTTTATTCTTGTTCCCGTCTATTACCTTTACCAGATTTTTTCCTGTTTTTTTTTGGTTTCTTTATATTCCTTTTTATGTTCATTTACTTTCTCTGATTCGTTATCCGGCCTGCTTCTTCTTGTTTACTAATTTTTTGAATATGACTCATTTAACTCTGCCTTCACCAATTCCTATTTATTATGGTCAGATTTGAATCTTTTTCTTTCCATCATTATTCTCTCGTATCGTGTTCCAATCTTTTTTCCCTTATTTCTTTTCTTCTTTTGAAATATTTCGTATATGTACTTTGATTTTTTCTTCTCTTGGAAAATCGTTTTCAATATATATATTCTGGTTCCTTTAAGTAGATTTTCCCTTTCAATTGCCTGTTTCTTCTTTCCCTAAAAGTTCATTTCTGCATTCTTATCTTTCTGCCTTCCTAAATCTATACCCTTTTTACTTTCCTTATCCTATAATAAGGAAAGTAATGTAATCCAAATTTGACCTACCCAGTTTTTCACATTTCTGGGCAAATATAGCCTCAGGACACCAAAAAGTTGGTTTTAGCCATTGGTTCGTGTGTGTGTCGTGTGCTGTGTTCGTCTGTCAGTAAACAAGATATCTCGAGAACCGTAAGAGCTAGAGACTTGAAATTGGAATCAGTTACTTTTGGTAGGGGACGCAGTGCAAGCTTTTGGTAAAATCGGCCTTGCCGTTTGGTCCGGGCAAAATCGGTCTCAAAGCGGTCGCGTATCTAAACGTTGAAGATACAAAAATTTATGAGAATAAAATGATTTATTATCATGAGATAAACATGAATTTAAAATAAAAGTTGGTAAAATAGGAACTCGAAAAAATTGAAACTCAGGATTTTAACATACCGTGTTCATAAAATATTTCGGAAATTTATATTACTGGATAGATCAAACCGAGACGAACAAAATTAAAATGAAATTTTTGATCCGAGGTCAAATATAAGTTGTAGCCTATTCAAAATTAATTAAACGGACCAATCACAGGCGCTCGTTAGCTACCGGGCCGACTTCGGGAGGACGGGGCGCTTGCTCCCTTAGGAGAGCTTAGGCTGTGCGACCGAGCTCTCTGTTACCTTCAGTGACGTAGCAAAATTGTGTCAATTTCAATTATTGTCTTGTACTGTTTATTTTAATATTAGTGTTGGACTCGCGCCTCGTCCTTTTAAAATAACAAGTTCTGGGAGATATTCGGTCCTTAATATATTATATATATATATATACTATATATATATATATATCATATAATTATTAGATTAATGTCGTGACGTTCACACCAGATTTTTTATTGTTGTAGCGATTTTCAGCTTATCCAAAATTAGCTGCTCTACTATTTCCTTAATTTATTCTCTACTGTAGCCACGCCATTTATCATTATGATGTTCCTGTGTTTTTCGTTTTCTTGCTTCTCAAATTTGTTTTCTAGTTTCTTTAATCTATTCTTCATTTGCTTCTTTCTCTGCTTCCATTTTTTTCTTAAGCTTGTATTTCTTCCTTTAGTTTTAAAACATCATATTTGTTTTTCTAGATTTCTTTCTTTAATTCTTATTTGTTTCTTTCTATGCTTCTATTTTCCTGCGCTACTAACTCCTTTTTCATTGTTTGAATTGGTTTTTCTATTTATTTCATCTCCTGAAATGTCTCCGTTTTCACTTTTCTCAATATATTGTTGATTTTTCTTTGGTATATTTATATCCACACTGGTCTTTAAGATTTAGATCAGTCACAAACGTTTTTTTATGTTAGGATATTGGCTTGTGGATAGTAATGATTGCACGTATTACAGGATCTTGAAAGAGACTGACGCATCAGTGGATTTACTTTTAGTAAAAATTAAATAGCAAGCTGATCTTTCAATCTCCAGTATAAATGTACATCCAGAACAAAGATGGAAATTCCAAAGTATCCCTTAGCAGCTGTTGCAATTTTTTCGACACATCAGAAAGATACACGTAAATTCATATTATAGTACATACCATCTGTTGTACAATAACATCGCCAATAAAACAGTGCTTCTTCTTAGGAAAATATAAGGTATTACATCATTCAATGAAACTTGTATTTGACAGTGAATAAAATAGAAGTCTATTAATTCGTCCTTCATTAGCTTTGTAGGCTCTTTAATTGTTTTGTATGTATTTTGTAAACCTTATATTCATATGATAGTCTTCCATTGCAAAAGTATACTAGTAAAAATAGTACTGTTGTGCCATAACAAAATCCGCGCCATTGTTATGCTAAAACGTAGAGAAATATTTCCAATTTGTTAAATGCACTGTCTGTCTAAATATGATGCTTTGTTATGCCTCGCACAGCAGCAGTTGTATGGGTTCGTTGTTAATCTACAATTACAATTGGCTTTCGGGGTACTCACGTAAGTGTGACATATCGAGCATCTATTAAAAAGGCAAGTTTTTTTAATTTACCGAAATGCTGTCTTGGCTATTTTTGGAATCTTAGAAGAAATAATACTATAATATAAAAATGAATTATTTTACGATTTATACAAACTGATTATTATAAGGGAGTATAACGTTATTAAATAAATGGCAGGTAAAAAATGCAAAAACAAATATATTTATCATTTTTATTTGCTCCATCCTCTCGGAAGAGAATCATCACATTCCTGTGATCTAGCGTTATAGTAGCTTAGACACGAAAAAGCTTCTGTAAATTGAAAACCCGTCGTTATTTCAATAAATAAACGCTGGCGACGGGAAACAAGGCTGCGAGGCGAACGGAAGAGCCAGATCCTACCCCCTCCCACTCCTCATCCTAATCCTCCCGCTCCATACGCGTTACGCACTGAAATATTAGCCTATCCGGATTTTTCGCTCGCTCGGGCCTGAAAACTGAATTTACTTTCAGGCGGCTGATAAGCGGCAAAGTGTGCGCGAGTAATTGCGGCGTATCAGCCACCTACACGGCCACACTTCCTGGTGCGGCTCTCCGCGCCGCAGGCCTGTTCAGCCCGATTAGTTTCAGCGGGAAACTCGAAAGCTGCTTCGCGCGCGCCGCAGATGGGGTGCGCGCAACGAATTAATTCCCGCCGTTTTCCAATGCATAAATCATCTTCTATTGCCCCCGGCTGATGGAACAATATTGAATAGTAAATTAACGCGGTTAATTCCCCCGGCACATTACAGGGAATATATTTATAAACGCGAGGGGCGCCGAGGGTGGCGTTCTTGAAAAGGTGCACTTTGCATTCCGTTCTGATGTACGACACAAAGAGCATATACTGTGGGCATATTAGAAAATATTACTACTGGAACCACTGATGGAAGAAGAATAATAATTTATTCCTTTTGAACTTGATGACCTTGAACTTCCCACATCCTAGCTAATATGCATCACGTTTTTTGTATTTAAAATAATTAGGCAATTCTCTTAATAAAATTTTAATAAATAAAAGTAGAAATATCTATTGCCATAACTTAAAATGTCTAAAATCAGATGCTAGAATTGGAAGCACTAATTGATTCTAATTGTCACACAAATTGTAGATGGATGGGAAGAGTACTAACTAGTCTTCGAGTCAACATGTAAATAAAATACGTCTTGTGTCAATATATATAAACTTCAATTTTCCTTTGAAATTTTTTTTGTGTGTTTTCTTGAATGACGACCGCTGTAGTGCAGATCGAAAATGATCATTCTTCTCAATTTTTTCCTGTTCTTGGCCTCATTCTTTGCCTGGGTCCAGTTAATACCATTTTCTCTAGTACTTCAGCTATTTCTGAGTTCCAATTTCTTTTTGGTCTTTCCCTTCCTTTTTCCCAGTCTGCGTCTCCCATATAATTTTCACCACTTTATAATCGCCCATTCTCACTAGGTGCCTGAACCACCTAAGCTGTTACGTTTTAGATCTCACATTAATAAAACAAAAAATAATATCATCCTCCAATAGGATAACGTAAACCATACACTACATCAAAAGCAACATTGTTCCTGCTGTCTATCCCAGTACAAGGATATTCTTTCTTATCGATGGAAGAGAGTGATGAAGTCAAATAATCACTTCACCATTAAAATTAATTTATTATTTAGAATTTTAAAAAACTATCTAAAGAGGTTTAATATTACCCTGTTTATAAACAAATATTATCTGATTAGACGCCTTATTTAACTGAATTAAATAGTTCTGTCAAATACGTTTTATAAATAATAATAAAACACGAAGGTATATATGCTGAACAGATGTACAACAAAATGCAGGAAATGTGACATATGTGAAGAAGCATGTGAGGAGAAAAATTAAAGAAAATGCTATAATCTTCAGATAAGAACAAACTATAACTTACTGTCTGAATGTTTGTTGGCGTAACAGTCCTTTAACTTAATTACTTTGGCAAATTCCAATTAAAATATTAAAACTAACCAATAAATGAAAATCACACAATATTACGGACAATCATGAGCTAGGATACTCTAATGATGACATAAGAAGGAATTGACCATATACTTACCTAGATGATGTGATGGTTAAGAGTAAGTTCAGGTAAAATATTCCAAAAATTCTAGCTGTTAAGTTGTGTGGCGGATATGCCATTTTCTACTAATTGCACAACAGTTGGAAACTAATTTGAGGAAACCTGTCGTCTCACTTAGCAATTCTCTAACTAATAAATACGAAAACTATTT
Organism: Sinelater perroti; assembly: GCA_036346155.1. NCBI lineage: Eukaryota > Metazoa > Arthropoda > Insecta > Coleoptera > Elateridae > Sinelater > Sinelater perroti. The sequence continues at coordinate 5,745,089 of JARFIY010000077.1, forward strand.
TGCGAAAAATAATTTGAACATATAAAAGTATCTCTCTTATTTCATTACCGTCACCCATGTAATTGCAACTATTTTGGATCGTTCAATGAAAATTACCCTCATACCTTCACTATGTTTAGTGCTATGGAAGCAACATGTGCAAACGAAACTCGTGCGTGAATGCTCCTGTCCATCAGTACATTACAAGTACCGTAAAACTAGTGATAAACATACTAGCGTAACATTATGTTGGAAGTTGACAGTACGATTACTTAAGTTACAAACACAACCTTTATCAAAAAAGTTCCAAGTTCGACTTTTAATTCTTTACCTATAATATTTAAACACAAGAAATGAGTGTCATTCGATCACCTGACATGCGTTTTGAATAGATATATCCTTGGAAGTGTTTCCATGTAAACTCACTAAGTGGCAGAGTTCTGCTCAGCAACCCATTTTTCTGTTTGTTGGCGCATTTATTTGGAAGTTATATAAGTTATGGTCGCGGATTTGGAGTAATAAGTGCGTTAAGTTATGGAAAACCCCTAAATAAAATATGCATATGATAGTGAAGAATTATCGAAAAACTGTGTCTTTGAATGGCATAAAAAGTTTCGGAAGAGCAGATATTCGGTTCCCAGAGTTGGCCGTCTGACAACATCACATGCCACTACAACTGTGGATCATGCTACTCTACGCTTAATATCAGAAAAGCGAAAATTAAATTGAGATGTGCGCCACCAACTTTTACGCAACCATTTAGAAAAACTTAATGCAAAAATATTCCTTCATGGACTAGCAGAAGAACAGAAAGAAGCCAGACGAACAATTACCTCTAATCTATTGGAATCCAAACAGCTGTGAACGATGTGCTGGAAAGCTTTCCAAATAAAGCTCTTTATGCTTGATTCTCTAGAAACACTAGTAGCCATATAGATAGCCGAGGGGATGATTTTCTGACAAAGGTTTTAATATCGTATAGATGTAGATAATTCAAAGGCTACTACAGTATTACTTTAAAGATAACCGTTCAACTGAGAAGTGCCAGACATCTGTTAACAATGCTAACTACACTACCACTGTACTATTTTCTTTTCTCTTTCTCAGTCGTCGCCATCAAACAGCTTCTTACACGATGCATTCACCATTCAAAAACTAAATCACCTCAATGTTGACCCGGTAATGCATTTCATCTTCTTATCTGCAGGTTGTCTTCTGTGTTTATGTGTAAACAGTATTCATCTTGAAATTCCTATGGACATCAACATTCATCATATATCATCAGATCTTAATATAAACCTCAAGCTTTTGTTGTAGACTATTTGAATGGTTTTGATATTATTATTATTGGGATACCTCAGCGTTGCGCACCATAAACTCAAGTAACTTGTTTTTCACTAACAATGGAAAATTTCTGCGTAAAAGTCAGTAAAATTTGTCATATTTTGTAATCGGCGCTTCTATTTTATTTTTGACATGGGCTTTACAAGAAAATTTTGCATCTAATGTCGCGTTAAGATATTTAGTGAGGTTGACATTCAATATAGTCAGTCTGGTTGTTGATGTAGTCCCGGATTTTCTAAATATAACTGTTAATTTGTTCAAGAAGAAAAACACCTTTACAATTTTCCGAAAACTCAATTTTTTCTAAAAAATGTTAGTAAAGCATCTCGAAATAAACTTTTACAATCCTAAGTCGAATAATAAAGTACTTTTACTGTTCGGCATCGTAGTCCTTTCATCATTTTTCATTCATTTGATTTATGAGATCAAGTGTTACATATACCTTCGTACATTTCAAGGCCCAGCTATTTGCGTCTATCCCTTACGGTTTTAAAAAATCGTAGTTAGTTCAGCTCCGAAGTTTCATATGTATGGATCGGTGTTTAAAGAGAAATTTAATTTTCAAAAAGATAAAGTAAAAATTCAGAAAAAATACAAGCGCAATTTCAAAAAAAAACAAACAAACAAAACAACGCTAGTAGTGATGGTGTGCATTGGAATTTTTTGGGAGACTATCGATTTATAGAATCTTTACTCTTTCTACTACAATAACAGAGTTATTGATTTACCCTGAGTGTAAGCTAAATGTGAAATTTGAGGTAGCTAGAGGAGCCAAGGTGTCGGTTTCAACCTTATCTTATTATGTCAATGTGGTAGCAGAGATATAAATTCAAGCCTTTTTATTCACACTGAATACGAAGTGAATAGCAGGATTGTTGTTGTTATACATAAAAAGACTTAATTTATTTTGCAACCTTATGGATACTTGCCATGGAGTTATTTATATTTACTCTACGACAGAATCTGTATTCTAATGCTGTGCTAAAAAAGTTGCGGAAAAAGAAAATAAAACTGTTAGAAGTGGTGTAACAACGCTCATAGCCTAACATCCTGGTAAAGTTATTCATTTCATCGTTAAAAAGCGTTATTGTTAAGGATGTATGTTTTGGAAAAGCAAACAGAATATTAAAGAATATCTAGAGCGGTATGCATAACAAGAAGAAAAGTGCACGAAAAATAGGAGAGCTTGGTAGGCAAGATAGAGGTTGATGCTGTGAAAGAAATATTCTAAGATCAGAAGACAAATTCGGTGTGAAATATGGTGTTTACATTTGGAGAGGGAGATTCTAAAACATTTAAGACTGTTCAAAAATTACAGCCGAAATAAAAGTTAATCCATCGGCTACGAGAAAAAAGAACGGTGTTCGGCTTCGAAATACTAAATAAACCAATAAAGTCAACGAAAAGGCAAATTAATCAATACTCTAATTAAACAAATTCTATATCGTGCAGTTTAGCTATCCTTAGGAATGTTAACAGTATGGGATGTGTGATAACAGATATCATGGTAATTTATTTGCAACTATGATCCGCAGAAGAGAGCTGTCAATGCCACTACCCACAAGTATTTTCTTCTTACAAATAAAGAT